>CM033447.1:0-1200000 GCA_019425775.1 Rafetus swinhoei
GCAGCAGCTCCTGTCCACCAGGCATCCAAACTCCTGGCAGACAGAGGCTGCTTGCTAGATCAGCCTCTGCCCACAGGGAGCTCGGCCACCCCTGTGGACAGGAGCTGATACAGGCAGCAGTGTGGGAAGGCAGGCAGCTCTGTGAAGCTAGCACCAGCTCCTGCCTGCCCTCTCTTGCCTCTAGAAGAGGCAGCAAGGGGATTGAAAGGTGGGTCCATAAAGCCAGCACACACAGTGCTCATGCATATCAGCTCCCACCTGCCTCCTCCCACCATACTGCTTCCTCTGTATCAGAGTCAGCAGCACAGAGGTGGGGGAACAGGCCAATCCAATGCTTGTGGGGCGCTTGTCACGAATCATGGCTAGTGTGAATGATTGGCATGACTGAATTAACAGTAAGTGAGCTGAAGAGAGGCCATACTAAGGTTCGAGTCAGGGCCCTGGAGAATTATGGACTTGTTTACAACTTTGAGAGAAAGGACTGTGTGAAAGAAAAGACTGTGTGTGCTGAGGAGACAAAACGGTACAGAAGGAGGCAACATTCCCAGAAAAGGAGAAACAAGGGAGAGACCTAGTCAAGGACATTCTATTGTTTATCACTTGTGGTGAGGCAAGCAGAATTGGGTGATGTGAGCAGGGCGCCTCAAGATTGGTCATGGTCACACTAGCAAGAAGGAGCGTGTGACATCACCCCACCGAGGTTGTGTGCAACCAGTGGACATTGTCCGACTTGACTGGCCCCCGCCGCAGGGATATATACTGCACCATTTTGCCCCACGAGTTAGAGTCCATCGATTCGGCATATTGGGGTGAGTGTGTCAGGCTTCCGCCTCAACCAAATTAACCAACATTACCTGGGTTTTGGCCCAGAGGGCGAGTGGGATGTGTGTATGAGAGCGGGTGTGTTAAACTGGATTAAGAATTAGGCTGCTAAATTGGGTTAGAGATTAGATTTAGACTGTTAACTATTCAAATTAAACATTGCTTTTAACCTGCCTTTTAATTGCTAATTACTAGACAGATATATCGCTTTTAAAACTGCTCCTGAATTGCTTGCAATAAAACTTGTTAAAGGTATATTTGAGCTTTTTTTGTTCTGTGAAGCTGACCCAATGTGCCTTGTAGTGTGGCATGATCAACTGTACAACCACACCCTCTTGTGACAAGCTGACTTAAAAACTGGCTTCCCACAGGCATCAGCTCACACCTCCTCCCTCCTTGCTGCCTCTGATAGAGGCAGTGGGTGAGAGGGGAGAATGCGTGTAATCAACAGGATTAACCAATAAGTTTAGGCTTATTGGTTAATCGTGTAGTCGTCTATACATTGACATTCCTAGAGAAAACCACTAAATCTGGTGTGGTGAGCTTAGCCCCTAACCAGCAAGCAGTGAGCAATACCTCTGAGCTGATAAGTGCTGGGAACATAACATAACAGCTAAAAAGTCAGTGATAACATCTAACTCTAAAATGGTGAGCAATAAATTAAACCACAAGCTGTTAAATATGAATAAACTGCAACACTTGCTCAAAAAAATATGAACAGAACACTAGGCATTTAGATTTATTTCAAAATTAAAAAGTTTGTGTATTTCTAGGGTAAAACATACATGAGTTTAACATCACATTTTTATGTAAGTGATTGCTGGAACATGGATTAGAGGAGGGGTTCTCAAAATTCGTGATACCACAACCCTCTAAAATGCTAAATGAATTTGTGTGCCCCCCCCTCACTGCCTTGGGTCACTTGCTCCCCCCTTCTCACCAGACTCCTTGCCCTCCTGGGGTTCCTTCCCACTGCAGGGTCCTTCCCCCCGTCTCTTTCTCCTCTGTGCCTCTTTTCCGCTCTGCATCCCTTTGGTTGGTTGGTTGGTTGGTTCCTTCCTCTCCTCTCTTCTCCCATGTCTCCTCTGCCTCCACCTCTGACCCCCACGTGCCCTTATTTATCTCCGGGTCCTCTGCTCCGACCCAATCCCCCAGCCCGCTGACTGAAGGACCCCGCCCTCTCCCAGCTGGGGAAGCGTTCGGTCGCCCGGCAACCATGCCCTGGCTGGCCCCTCGTGCGTCCGCTCCTGCGCCGGCCTCACTCTCCCGCCGCCTTGCCTCCTCCTGCAGCTGAGCCGCGCTCCTGGAGTCCCATGGCCCCAGCCACACTGTGCGGCTTGCCAGCAGCTGCCTTCTGCTGCCCTGCCGCTCTTCGCGGCCCAGGGGAGAGGGGTCACAAGTGAAAAGCCCAATCCAGCTGCAACCCCTCTCTAAGTTGCTTGCGACCCTCCCTGGGGGTCGCAACCCACAGTTTGAGAAACACTAGATTAGAGACTACAGTAAAAACTTCCAGTCCCCCTTAGTACTGGTGCCTGCAGAACTAAGTATTTGCTAGGTGATGATTAGATATAAATTAAGGCAATAATGCAATGAGCCTGTAAGACAGTACTTGAGCCAAATAAAGAAACAAGGCATAAAAAGCCTTAAGCATAAGTAGTAACTAAAAATAACCCTAGATAATACCACCTTAAACACTAAAATGCTGAAATGACTGAAGAGGTGACAGGTAGCCACGGGATGCTAGTTCATAGCATCTGAAATAAAAGAAAACAACAAATGGTCTGGTAGCACTTTATAGACCAACAAAACATGTAGATGGTATCATGAGCTTTCGTGGACTCATGCTACCATCTACATGTTTTGTTGGTCTATAAAGTGCTACCAGACCATTTGTTGTTTTTTTCTGTAACAGACTTACTCGGCTACCCCCTGAAGCTTCTGGAAATAAAAGAGTTAGGCATCTGCTTGATGTCCTTTCCTAACAACAAGAATGCCATGGTAACTGACTGACTTCTACTGCTAATGAGAGTGAGGTAAAAGGATTAAGAATTTAGGGAAGAGCATCCCAACATTGTGGTGAGGTAAGGAATTACAAATAAGGAAAAGGACATGAAATCCCTACTGCGTATTGCACTGGGCATGGTGGCATCAATGGAACACATTGTAGAAGTTGTATTCTACCCTGTGTGCCCTGAGAGATGCCACAGTGATGTCTGATGGCAAAGAAGAGACCTAAACCATCCCTTTCCAAACAGCCTGCAGTGGATGGATGCCCAGCTCATCCTGTACTCTCTCTACTTGCTGTGCAGGGTTAGAGTGTTTGTGACGTGGCTCTAGCCGTATTCATTATAAATACAGGGTGATTTTTTTAAGTAGGATTGTTGCGACCATGCACCTTCAGACTCCCAACTGAACACAGTTCTCATACTTTACCTGATGGTGGTACAAGAATCTATCCAATTTCAGTGCTAAGTAAGGAAACTAAATTAGTAATCACTGTACAGTCACTATATCGGGCACTGGGCATGTGTTTCCTATTTTCATTAGTCAAATGCTTAGGAAAGCAAACCCACACTGTTGCACTGCAGTGGCAGCAAGTTAAATCCTCTCCAGCTCTCTCCTAAAAGACTGTGGGTGAAACCACAAGGCCCTTGCAGGATTTTCACTCCGTAGGTAAATGGATCCTTGTCTTGAGCAAGGACCTCGGGATCTGACCTCATTTCCACACTGTATTGTGGCCACTACACATGGCTGGAGGGGACCATCTCCACCCGCTTGTGCTATTGAATTCAGCCAGGAAACAGGGAGATGCTGGGGTGGGAGGGGAGAGAGCAGCCCCTCGGTCTCAGGATGCCACAAGGGCGCCACCTGCGCCAGTTACGCTCCGGCAGCCCCCGGCTCCCACAGGTGGCAAGGGGGGGGATGGAGGAGCCGATGACAAGACCAATGGACAAACCTGGCTCTGTCGGTTCCTGCATCACTGCGCGCCCCTACCCTACGTGCTGCCTCTGCTGCGCCGCTGCCTCTGGGGCGGTGGCAGACCGGGGGGGGGGGCACTGAGGGGCCCAGGCTGCCGCGTGGCAGGCTCTGTCCGGGACTTGCCGGGGAGAAACTCACCGGCGAAGGTAGCACGCTCCCAGGAAACTACAACTCCCAGGAAGCATCCAGCGCAGCACCACCACTTCCTCTTGCACCCACTTCCATTTCCGCCTCGCTTACCAAATGGCTGTTTACCCAAAGCCTCCCCCACCCAATCAGGACGCACCGCACCCCGCACTGGCCACTGTGCCCCCTCACGTGCTCCTGACCCCGCAGTGGCTGCTGGGAAATGTAGTTGCGCTGGCCTCCATCTCCCACAGGCCACTGCGGCTCCCTCCGTCCTCCCGCCCGCCCCAAGGCCCGCCTGGCTGGAGCCCGGCAGGAGCGCCTGGCCACGGCGCACCTCTGAGGGCGCGGCCGTGGCTGGGCGGGGGCGGCCTGGAGGAGCGGGTGTTGCCCGCCGGGCTGAAGCGCTACCTGGGTCCCGCTCGGGACCAGGAGAGGTTGGGGGGTAGGTGCCGGATCCGGAAAGGGGAGGGGCAAGTGCTCGGGGCGGGGGGAGTTTATGACGTGATTGCAGAGGAGGAAACTGAGGCACGGGTGCCGGCCAGGCAAAGCAGAGCTGGAGGGGCGGGGCTGGGGCTGGTCAATGTCGGTTCACGGAGCAGTCGATGGACTCGTGAATTCTCACTGGCTATTCGACGATTCCACAGTCCCGGGGGCGGGGCCGGTGTGATGTCACAAACAGCTGCCGTCACAATTGGCTTCCTGTAGCAATTTCTGACAAACACGTGCCAGTCAGATTTGGCTTCTAACAGTTTTAGCTGCGCAGTTCTGCAAGCGCGGAGGGGAAGCCGATTCTGATAGCTGGAGGTTCTCCGCCTCACATTTGGCTGCCTGGATGCCCTGCCTCTGGTTCAGAGGGTCTCACCCTAGCCCCCCATACCCACCCTCAACTCCAGGTCCAGGGGAGGGTTTCCTCTTAAGACTTTCCATCCAGCAGTGGAGTGGGCCAGGACTTGTGCCCCAGGGCTGGAGCTGCAGCCAGACCCACATGGCTGCTGCCCCGCTGTTCCCAGGGCGGGCTGCCTGGCGGGCGGGCTTCCAGAGCCTGAGCCAGGGGTGCAGTATAGCTGCTCCTGGGGCGGGGCGGGGCCCTCTGCAACCCTGTTTCCCCCTCCCCCTCTGCTCTTCCTCCCTCACTGCCCTCGGGGCCCCTTACCAGCTCCCCCATCTTTGCTTCCTCACATGTTGCTATTCCACCCCCGGGCTCCCATTCCCTGCAAATGCTGGGGGCTGGCAGCAGCTCCCCTCTCCCAAAGGCAGGGACTCACAGCCCAGCCCTGGGGGGGAGAAGCCTGGGACAGACCTTGCCCTGCACACAGCCTCCCCCAGAAGTAGCACTCCCTGGGGGGAGGAGAGGCCAAGTCTCACCTTCTACTCACGAGGGGGTGGGGCGCTGCCTGGGACAAGCCTCTGGGTACTAGCAAAGATGAGGAGGAACCGCTCTGGCATCTCTACGATGGGAGAGACTCTCTGGGAGCAGTGCCACTGGTGGGTATCCCGCCCCCTCTCTACGCTGCCACACCCCAATACCACAGCATCTAGGCCAGGAAATGCCACGATTCCCCTGGGCCTATGGGGCCACAGGGGCCCGAGGAAAGACTACATCTCCCAGCATGCATTGCTTCCCTTCTCCTCTACCCGCCCAGGGAGGGATTTCTTGGCGGACCCGCTCCCTGTGACGTCAGGGCCCGCCCCAGAGGCAGGGCACCACCCCGCCCAAGCAAGGAGCAGAGCGGCGCCTTGCCAGAGTGGTTCCAGCCTCCATCGCCACTTGGTCACGGTCTCTGGTGTCCCTCCTCTGCCCCGCGCACCCCCGGAGCTGGAGGGCTACGCTGGCTGCGCTGCCGCAGGAAACCCCCGACCCCAGTCCCAGCCAGGCGCCCCGAGTCTGAACCCGTCCCGCTCAGACCCGTGTCTTCCTCTGCCTGCCACTCGCAGACCCGCCACCAGCTGAGCGCTCGCTGAAGCCAATCGACTCCGGGCCCTGTTCCCAGGGGATGCGATTGGAGCACGTACCTGGGCACCTTCTGGTCACGGTTCCCAGTCGGTTGCTGTCAGGCCGAGCAAACGTCACTTCTGGTCCATGGGACAGCACACATGTGGCACCGGCATGACGCGAGGCCACTCCTTGTTGCCCCACACCGGACACGAGAGGAGCAGCTACCGCGCGGCAGTTAGAGCCTCGTGTTGAAACGGGCCGCAGCAGTTACACTCTTCCCTGCCTCTCCCATCCCCGTTGCATGCTCCAGCTGGGAGGGGATGGGTGTTGCTCTTCAGGAGCTACCGCTGCCAGAGCACTGTCTGACTGGAACATGTCAGATGCACACGCTTGTGCAACAGTCACACGCAGGGATGCGTGCACACACGCACAAATGCGAATTAACAGATTAACGCGCCTGACAGCCCACTCGTGCGCGCACAAACACGTGTGTGGATACTCATGCCCTCGCTCAGACGTGCAACCAATGCATCTGCACAATGTGCCTGCAGGCAGGCATGCACGCACACATGCAAATGGACACTGGCACACGTGTGCAAGCACGTACACACCCAGGGACACGCACACTCGCACTCGTACATACACGTGCGCACATGCACACCAAGTAACACTAGCCTAGAAAGACGCAACAATAATTTCAAACTCAAAAGCCAAAGATTAGATCAATTAGAAGATAACTATTCCCACAAGGCACTAATCCATATCTGAGGCTCAGTGCTGCTGCAAGACAAAGTCTTTATTTCAATCCCAGTTTTGCCAACTCTCAGCATGCGTAACGCTGGGTCAATTAGCAGCCTACTCACCTCATGCGTCTAGATTCATATGGAAAACTAAGTATCGCCAGCCAGGAGATTGGGGGAGGAAGGGGGGGAATAATGACATTTTTAAAAATACAAAATTAGGTGTTCAGTTTCTGCGACTTTTGTAGTTCATATTTTCAAGTTCTTCCACCGCAAGCCAGAGGGCCTTTTCTCAGGGACCCATGCCACACTCGCAAACATCTGTGCGGCCCTCCCTCGATACTTACCTTGAGCCAATTGCTATTTGCTCTTCTTCCACAGATCGCTGTCTGGTTTCCATCTGCCGGCATGGTCTCGGGGGGCTGGCTCCTTTTGGTCTTGCTTAGGCCACCCCAGGTGTGTGGAACGGACAGACACACATGTCACCTGGCTGCTGCTAACTGGAGCCCAGCGTTCCCTCTAACATTTCCTCCTCCAGGAGTGGAGTGAGTTTTGTCTCGTGCTCCAAGATTGAGGTCACATGCACTTCTTCAGACGCCTGCCACCCAAGTGAACAAATGTCTTGTCTGTGTTTTTAAAACGTTCTGGAAGAAAGAGTACTAAAACAAGTGAGAATTAACAAGGTGTGTGACTGTAAATGGTTTTTTGATACAAAGTCAAATAAAAAATAAATTAATACTGCAACATTTTCAGTGGTCAACCTCCTTTCCCCACCCCCCCCAGCTTGCCTAGATGATCTCTCAGGGTCCCTTATGGTAAAACCCGCCCCAGACCCTGTGCTGAGGTGACAAGTTCTTCACAAGATACTGGATATATAAACTTTCCTCCATTAACATACACATTTCAAAGTTGTCTCCTCAGGATTGTCTTGAAAAACTGTATGTTTGCAGACTTCAGCCACATGAGCTGATCTTAGCTCACATGAACATTAGGTACAATGTTTTGGTAATTTTTAGGAACTAAGATTCCTAATTTCCTTTTAACAGCGATTCCATAGCGTTAGATTGTGCTATAGATGTAGTTTGATAGAGGAGAGGAGGAATAAGATTAGCACACTTTCCCTGTCGAAAATCCGAGGGGAAGAAAGGGGAGAATTGCAAATCAAGACTCTCTTAAAGTGTCTGAAAGCTACTGTGGTCTGGGCACGTACTCAGTGGTACCAAGGCAGACTTTTCTGTGGCTAGGTTGTATTATGCCATGCTAAAACAAGTCTACCACACCGAACGAAAGAGCGGACAATTACATGAAAGCCAAAAAAAGGTGGCTTGGCAGAGAATTTGCTTCAGACAAAAACAAGAGAATGCAGTGGTTAAGGAAGAACGGGAGGCATACCTGTGCATAAATCAATTCACCGGAAACTTTCTGAACAACCAGTTCAGTCACATGTCCTTACAGGAACAAGCACCTTAATGACAGTTGCCCTGACATTTTATTTTGCAGAAGATTCTACTTGTGGAAGGGCTGCTGGAGTGAAAGTAGAGGCCCAAGCAGGAGGAAAGTTTGATTTTCTAGTACCAAATAGAAAAAATAATATAACAAAAGGCTAAAAGACTGAACTAGGGGGTAGGGATCGCTCAGTGGTTTGAGCATTAGCCTGCTAAACCCAGGATTGCGAGTTCAATCTTTGAGGGGGCCATTTAGGGATCTGGGGCAAATCTGTCAGGATGGTACTTGGTCCTGCCATAAGGGCAGGGGACTGGACTCGATGACCTCTCAAGGTCCCTTCCAGCTCTATGAGATAGGTATATATATATATCCATATACTATACTGTATTATTAACTAAAGTCTATGTGGTTGAAGTTTTGATTTTCGTCCAACTGCAGTTGCTGTTTCAGTTTTTGTAAAAAACAAACAAACCCTAACAAGATACTACCTTATAATGACACAGAAACCAAAGGTAACGTTCTTCCAACTCACGCTTTCAAACACGGGTGGGGAACCTTACTGGGGGGAGGGCACACACAAGCAGGGTTGCCAGATGGTTTCAGCAAAAATACTAGACCCTCCGGAAAAAAACAACAAAGCGCCAGGAAAATTTTTGTCGAGGAAAAAAAACCAAACAAAACAAATGGAAAAAAAACCCACCAGGAACATTTTTTTGGAGCAAAATCCAGTAGCGACCCCTTTAAATGGCAAGCCAATCTCCCCACCCCTGCCCCATTTCCGTTGGGCGCCAAGCCAGGAGAAGCAGAAAATACAGGACATTTTGCATGTCCGGTATTTTCTAAATTTATTTACCGGACAAAAGGTGCAAATACTGGGCTGTCTGGTTCAATACCGGACACCTGGCAACCCTACACACAAGTGTGAAAAAAAAAAATCCCCAAACCCCACCACCCTCATTATCATGGCCCCCAACTGAGGAGAATGACGCTCCCCACATTCCCCTCACACACTGGATCTTGTGAGGAGGCGGGCCGGGGCAGGCTAGTAGATTTTGTCTGCTCCAATCTCAGTGTGGAAACCTTGAGGCTCAAGGGCCAGACTCACGCGAGCTGGGGGCTGCATCCAGTCCCCGATATTAGGTTCCTCACCCCTGCTTTAAAAACAAAACCTCTTACTTTTAAAAATCTATCCCCATATCACTGGTTGGACCAGCTTCATGCAGGTCCTCCGTGGATGGAAAACTACAGCAAATTGTATGAACAGAAACAAACAGAAGCCCCAATAGCAGCTGGAGGCGGGGCGAGGCTGCCCCAGCAGGACAGCCTCCCTGCTGCACAACGGGGCAGCCGCCTGCCACCAGATCAGGAAAACAACCGCGCCACTCACCTTCCAGCAGGAAGGCGAGTGCTGCTGCACAGCTCCGCAAAGGAGGTGGGCGGCAGAGGGTTTTTTGTACGCGGCCACGCACATTTAGCAGCAACTACGCTGGTGCCCCCCTTGTCTAGTCCAGCCAGGGCCTAAAATGCTCATTACTTAGAACGTGGGTGCGGAACCTAAGGCCTGGGTGCTGGATCCGGCCCCCGCAGCTTGGGGTTCAGTCCACCTTTTCCACCTGGAGCACACAAAATCGACTAGTCTGGGCCCTCCAATGCTCTGGCCTGCAAGGGGAATGCCTTTCTTCCCCTCAGTTGGGGGCCACGTCAGGGAGGGCTTTTTTCGTTTGTTTGTCTCTCACTTGTTGGCTGCCCCCCCCCCAGACTGATTTTGGCCCCTGACTCCCAAAAGATTCCTCAGCGTGAATTATAAGCAACTCCAGCCCCCCCATCTCTCCACATGCCTGCACACCCAGGATGCTCTCTGGCCCTCTGGAGAAAGGCACAGCTGAACATTGGACAATACTGCGGGCACACCAGAACCAGGAGCATCTCTCCTCGCCTGCAGGTCGCCCTCCTTCATTGTCACAGCGCTACCAAGCCAAACTGCCTGCCGCCAAGGAGCACGCACCCGCCAGGGAGCAAAACGCCTCTGAGCCCAAAGGACACAGCGCAGGAAGAGATTCAGCGGGCGCACAACCAGCCCCGCCCAACGGGGAGCGCGGCCCCTCTTCCCTAGGCAGCGAGCAGCCCAGGGAGCAGGGCTCAGGCTGCTTTCCGCCGCACCGCGGGGCCGGCCTCTGACCCTCCCTGCCCGCCCGTGTGCGGAACACATTTTGTACGTGCACCGCCCGCGGGAACAACCCCCCCCGGGGGGCGCGCGGCTCTCCGGCGGGGGGGGCGCGCGGCTCTCCCCCGCGCCCCGCTGGACTGCAACCCCCCACCGGAGACACCCACGTGACTGGAGCCCGAGTCGGCTCCTGCCGCCCCGCCCCCCGCGCGCTAAAGGGGGGGCCACAGCCCCGAACCCCTGGCACCACGTGGGGTCTGGGGGCCAACACGCGGCCGGGGAGGGACTTACAGGGGCGCTGCTCCCCGGGGAGGCTGCAGCACCGGACAGCGCCGGGAGAGGGCAGAAATCGCCCCCACTGTCCCTCCTGGGGCCGCTCCGGCCCCCCACCGATTTCCAGCCTCGGGCCCGGGGAGAAGCAGGCGGCGGCGGCTGCGTTGGGCGCGCGAGGCCTGGGGCAGGTTCCGTGTCACTGCCAGCTCCTGCCCCGCCCCCAGGCCGCAGCATCTTCTCCCCCTCACCGCCAGGGCGGCGCCCCCGCCCCTCAGCGCCCGCCCGCCCCCTGCAGCGTTTTCCCGCCCGCCCGCGCCGCCGCCTTGTCAGCGCGAGCGCCCGGGAGTTTCCGCCCAGCCAGCGCCGCCCGCTCCCTGCGCTTTCCCGCGCGGTGGCCCTGCACCCCAGTGCCAAGCACCCCCGGCCCCTCCCCACCCTCCCGCCCTCCCAGTGCCAAGCACCCCTGACCCCTCACCTCCTGCCCCTCCCCACCCTCCTGCCCCAGTGCCAAGCACCCCTGACTCCTCATCCCTCTGCCCCTCCCCACCCTCCTGCCCTCCCAGTGCCAAGCACCCCTAGCCCTCCTCTTGCCCCCCAGTGCCAAGCACCCCTGGCCCCTCCCTCCTGCCTCCCAGTGCCAAGCACCCCTCCCCTCCTGCCCCTCCCCACCCTCCTGCCCTCCCAGTGCCAAGCACCCCGACCCTCCCCCTCCTGCCCCCCCCACCCTCCTGCCCCAGTGCCAAGCACCCCTGACTCCCCACCCTCCTGCCCCCAGTGCCAAGCACCCCCTGGCCCCTCCCCCACCTCCTGCCCTCCCAGTGCCAAGCACCCCTGACTCCTCACCCCTCCTGCCCCTCCCCACCCTCCTGCCCTCCCAGTGCCAAGCACCCCTGGCCCCTCCCCACCCTCCTGCCCTCCCAGTGCCAAGCACCCTCACCTCCTCCCTCCAGTGCCAAGCACCCCCAGCCCTCACCCCTTCTGCCTCACCCCCTCCTGCCCTCCCAGTGCGCACCGCCCAGCCCTCACCCTCCTGCCCTGTCAGTGCCAAGCACCCAGACCATCCAGGATACAAGAATCAAATCATCACCTGAAGAAAAGTGATTTTGATTCCAAAACACTTGGATGCCAGACCTTACAGAGCAACTATGGAAAGCAAAATCAAACAGAGAAAAGTCTCCGAAAGCTTAGATGGTAAAGGGGAAGGGGAGGCCTAGATGCCAACAGAGCCGTTCAAACCAAACCAAACCACAAGATAAACAGAAAATACCCTGAATGCAACTGGATCCACTGTGTTCCCCTGTTACTTACTTCCAATCTCCTCTCTGTTCAGTCCACTCCCACACTCCGAATTCCTCAGAGACATGGCAGTCCTGCCTGGGTTTAAATCCCCCTGTGCCTCTCAACTCCTGGTTTCTCTCTTCCACAAAAAGAAAGCAGGCAGGGAACCTAGATCCAGTTCAAATTTCAACCCACTATCTGGATTGTTTCTCCAGGCCCCCTGGCCAGCACCTTTGCTAACTACCTGAATTTAACCCCTTGGTTCCCCGGTGCTGGTCAGCACTCCTCCTGTCCATTACAGGGATGCAGGCGGTGCTGGGGGTGGCTAAGGGAGGGAGGAAAGAGGGGTTGGAGGCAAAAGCCTCCCCCTGCCCAATCGAAAAGCCCCAGCCTGCACTGACCGCTAGGCGAGCAGGGACATTAGATAGCCATTAAGTGAATACTCACTTATATTATCGGTTACACGACTATTCTATAGTCTCCAGAGGTGAGGCTGGCAGCCAGTGCACTCCCAGCCCCCACTCCTAAGAAGCGCCCCCCCATCACCATAGACTGCTTCCTTTGACGCTGCCCCGGCATCTCACACAGCTGCCTCCGTCCGCAGTGAGCCTTGGCCACCTCCACCCTGCCTGCCACTGCTGCCTCCGATAGCTGACACGTGCGGGGAGCTGGCTTGAAAGCTTCGTGCAGGTACCGGCTCCCGTCTGCCCCCCTCACCCTCCGCGCTGCCACCTCTCTATCAGAGCTGCCGCCTCTCTATCTGAGCAGTGCACAGGAGGGAGAGGTGGGGGGACAGGTGGCTCTCCACAGCACTGGCTCCCATTCCCCCCACTTTGCTGTTACCGAGGCGGCAGGCGGGCGGGGTGTGGGAGACAGGCGGCATCCTGTGTCCCTGCTCTCTGTGTCGCTTGTCCCCTTCCAGCCAAATAACTGAAGCCAAGTAAATTATTTTTGCAAAAAAACCCCTCCACTTTTCTGCAATTTCTTTCTCACCATGCCACACATGCTGAAGGTAATTAAAAGCACTCCGTTTCAGAATAAGAAATGTCAATCACAGGTTTTGCATATACTCTGGTAGCTGACGTGGAGGCAGCTCGCAAACCCCTCCCCACAAAGCGCCACTTGCAGGACGGGCGAGTTCTGCTTGAGATGCATAGGCACGAGCAAGCTTTGTGTCGGTGGGCAAGGTGATGTCTCCCCGAGGAAGGGGCTCCTTCACAGCGAGGGCAGCAGCCCCTGCAGCGGTAGCCTCCTGATACCAGCACAGCGTCAGGGCAGCTTCCCCTTCCAGCCTCACACGACCCTCGCCCTGCACATGGGAATGCCCGAGCCAGCAGGCGCTGCACTTCCCATGATGCCCTGGGGCCTCCAGTCCCCCACTGGCCCCGTGCTTCCCATGCTTTGGTCTGAAATGGAGAAGGGCCCGTGGAGCCTGGTCCATTTCACACGTGGGGAGCACGGGGCCAGCGGGGGGCTGCTCGAGTTCCCTGCTGGCCCCGCGCTCCCCACGGCGCTTCCGCCTTTGCAGAGCCAGCGGGGCTCACGCTGCATTTCAGAGGCGCAGGCGCCCCATCGACCCACTGAACAGTCGCGGCAAATTCCATTGACGATTCGATTAGTTGATTCAGCTCCACTGAACATCCCTAGCATCACCCGCCGATACTCCACCTTCCATGCCACAGGCGTGGCCAGCTACACCCCTCCCGCCCACCAGCTATTCCTGCCTGGTCTTCCTGAGCAAAACCCTCCTCCTGTAACTCATTCAGCTAAAACCTGAGGCACCACGGCCTCTGGAGGAGAAACCCTAAATCCACAAGCCCTCTATAGTCTGCTCAGCCCGGGGGGCTGCTAGTGCGCGGGGGAGGGGGGGAGGGTTGGCTCCCCACCCAGCCTGGGCAACAGGGGATTCTAGCGTCAGCTCTAATGTCCCCTCCGCCCCGTGCCCGTTTCTCAGCCGGGCCAGAGCCACGCCCCCCCCCCATGCCCATTTCTAGAGGGCCTCTCCCGCCATCACTGCCACCTACCCAGGGCAACAGAGCAGGAGGGGAAGTCGGTGAGGCTGGCGCAGAACTGGAGCAGCGTGTAGAGCCCGCCCAGCTGCACGTTTCCCATCACCTGGCTCCTGCTGATGGGCGAGTGGATTCGGCCCTGGACAAGCGGAAAAAGGAGCCGGGGGAGCCGCGTCACTGACCCTGCGAGGCTCAGCTGTGGCCGCCGCGCTGCCCTGCCCGCCAACTCCACCACATGAGCAGAGAAGCGAGCAGGGCAGGGATGTAACGCAGCATCCACGAGACTGAGATTGGATACTGCAGCCTGCTTCAGAGGCCACATTTTGAAAAGTTGTTGGAAACTTAGAGATGGGGCAGCAAAGAGCCAAAAGTCTGGAGGGCTGCAGAGAAAGTCCTTCTCCTCTGCTCTTGAGCTCCGTGTGTTTGGCTTCTACAAGGGAAGCTGAGAGGCGACGTTACTCGGGCATCTAAGGGCCTTTCTGGAGAGAACATGTTGGGTACCAAAGGGCCGGTTCAAGGTGCGGAGAAAGGCAGGACAAGAGCCAGTGGCTGGAAGGTGAAACCAGACACGTGCCTCTTGGACATAAGGCACCAATACTTCACAGGGAGGATGATTCACCACTTGCACAAACTACCAAAGCAAGTGACGGGTTCTTCATTTCTTGATGTCTGCTAGTGGACATCATCTGAAGTTTTCTGACAAGCTCTAAATAACCTGTCCTAAGTATCCCTCAAAAATTCCTTGTCTGGTCCTAAAAGAAAGTTAACTCGCTATATGACGCTCTTCCATTCTCCCACGCCACAAGAGATCTCAGCCAAACTAAGGATCAATTCCCCAGGGAATGGTTAAAGTGAAAGGAGGAATAATTCCATGTTTGTAGTGTCTCCTGCTAGCAACAGCGCAGAGTGGGGAGGAGAGCAAAAGCTGTCAATGCAAGTGTCCGTGCTAAAGGAGGCTAATATAGCGGGCAAGTGCCCGATACTTGGCTTTTCATGTCATTGGGATGTTGAATAGAACAGCCCATCCAAGAAATGTCTTTGTGCAATCCCTGGCTAAATGTGTCCAATTTGGATGGGAAGGCCAGTTCATGATCTCTCTCTCAGCTCTCGTCCCCCAGCTCCTCTACTCCACTCACGCTACATTGACAACTTCATCGTCCTATGAACCCATGAAGAATTCGACAGGGATTTCAACAACTTCCACCCCACCACCAACCTTAGCCTGGACCAGTCCACACAAGAGAGCCACTTCCTTGACACGACAGCACAATTCCATGATGGCCACATCACCACCACCTTGTACTGGAAACCTACCGACCGTTTCACTTACCTACAGCCTCTAGCTTCCATCCTAGACACATCACCCAAGCAATTGTTTATCGCCAGGCCCTAAGAGACAGCCGGATTTGTGCCAGGCCCACAGACACAGGATCTGTCCGGCATTTGTAAAAGTTCCATGCCCACCTGGGGAAGTGGAAAAACAGATTGACAGAGCTGGACGAGTACCCGGGCATCAGCTTCAAGACAGGCCCAGCAAAACAACAGAACCCCGCTAGTCATCACCTACAGCCCCCAACTGAAACCCTTGCAGCGCATCATTAACAATTTCTACAACTTACCTTGGAAAACAATCCCTCACTCTCACAGGCCTTGGGACACAGGCTGGTCCTCACTCACAGACACCCCCCTACCCTGAAACAAATGCTTTCCAGAAACCACACATCCCACCTCAAAGACACTCACCCAGGAAGCCACCCCCGCAAGAAACTTCAGTGCCAGCCCTGTCCACGCATCTGCACACGTGACAGCATCACAGGACCTAACCACATCAGCCACCGCATCAGAGGCTCATACAAGGGCACATCCAAGGTGATCTGTGCCACCCCTTGCTAGCCGGGCCCCTCGGCCATGTGTGTTGGCCATGCTGGACAGACCCTGCGACAAAGGAGTCAGGGACACAAATCAGATACTCAAAACGGTAGCACAGAAACCTGCCGAGGAACACTGTAACTGGCCAGAGCACTCAATGGATTTCTAAGTGTCTCTCCTCTTTCAAAGCCATTTCAGGAACCAACTAGAGCCGGGCTCAGCACGCTGTGGCTCCCGAGCAAAATGGCTCTTTGCAGCACGAGCTCAGCCCCCCACTGCCCCCGCAGCAGGGAGCCACCTAAGGCTCCAGTGTCGCAGCCCCCGCAAAATTGGAGCACCGTCTTCCTGCGGGGGGTGGGGGGGGAGAAGCCCCAAGGCTTCCTGCCGGATCCAGCTTGCAAGGAAGAAGCGGAGCTAGAAACGGCTCCGCACACTGCCACTTCCCTTCCCCCTCCCACAGCAGGGCATGGACCCGCTTCCTGGAGAATTTCCCTGCTATTCCCATTTGCCAATATCCTGCCAATGGGAGCAGCGGGAGGCCGACCCTGGGCCATGGTGCTGGCAGCACTGTGAAAGAAGTTAGTGCCCCCCCACTCTCCCAGGCTGAGACCCCATGCCCCAGCCTGCTCACACACACCCTCCACAGAGACCCCTGCCCAGCCCACTCCTGCACCTCACCCTGGCCAGACACCCCACCCCCAGCCTGCTCTTCCACCTTCCCTCGCGCTCGCCTCCTCCCCCAGGCTAGACAGGCCATCCCCCGCCTTCCCTCACACTTGCCTCCTCCCCAGGCCAGACAGCCCACCCCCAGCCCGCTCCCGCACCTTCCCTCACGCCTGCCTCTTCCCCCTGGCGAGACAGCCCACCCCCCAGCCTCTTCCCACAACCCACCCCATCCAGCTGCACCCCCGTCCCTGTCCCACCTGCTGGCAGCCCCGTCCCGCACACTGGTCCCCTCCATTGTGGCTGCACCCGGGGTCTCAGGGGCCACAAAACCCACCGGCCCTGGGACCCCAGAGGAGCGAATCCGGCTTGAAGAGGCTTAAACCTTGCCCCCCCCTTCGGGGAACGAGGTGTTTTGGGGGGCGCACGCCAGGGAGCGCGGGGGTGTTCGCTACTCTTGTGTGCCCCCCCACCCTACTGATTGTTCTGTGGGTCAGCGCCCCCCGGCAGGTTCCCGCCCTGGCCGTAAACACCGAGAAGGCGGGAAGCTGCCCCGTGGGACCGGGTGTGACACGGAGCCCGGCCAACAAGAGGTGGTTTGGGCGTGGGGCAGCCTTGCGCTCGGACCCAGGATCCGCTCGCGCCCCAGCGCGCTCCTCGGACCTTCCTGCCATGGCGGCGCCGGCCGCCCAGTCAGTCAACGCTCCCCGGCGACAGCCCATTGGCCGACAGGGCAGCGCGTTACGGGCACCTGGGGAGAGCCCATTGGCCGAACCAGAGGCAGGACACTCCCCTTGCTGACAGCCCATTGGCCGACACAGTCCTCCGCCAAGGCTGTCTTGTGAAAGCCCATTGGCTGGCACACAGCCAGGAAATGCTCCTAAGTCACAGCTCATTCGCGCACAGACCAGTCCATTAAGATCACCCTGGACAGCCTATTGGCCACCAGTATTGTTAGGTAACGCCCTTTAGTCACAGCCCATTGGCGATCAGAACAGTCCGTTAAGATCCACCCCGGACTGCCTATTGGGCACCTCAGATTCAGGACACGCCTTTCAGTCACATCGCATTCACGGGCTGTGTCTACACTGGCATGATTTTCCAGAAATGCTTTTAACGGAAAAGTTTTCTGTTAAAAGCATTTTCGGAAAAGAGCGTCTAGATTGGCACGGATGCTTTTCCGCAAAAGCACTTTTGCGGAAAAGCGTCGCGCTAATCTAGACAGCCCCGATCGCCATTTTCGTGATCGGGCCTTTTTTTCGGAAAACAAATCTCAGCTGTCTACAATGGCCTTTTTGCGCAAAAGTTTTGCGCAAAAGGGACTTTTGCTCGAAGGGGAGCAGCATAGTATTTCCGCAAAAAGCACTGATTTCTTACAGTAGGAAGTCAGTGCTTTTGTGGAAATTCAAGGGCCAGTGTAGACAGCTGGCAAGTTTTTCTGCAAAAGCGGCTGATTTTGCGGAAAACCTTGCCAGTCTAGACACAGCCACGGCGAGACCAGTCCGTTAAGATCCACCTGGGTCACCCTATAGGCCACCAGTAGTGTCAGGACACGCCCTACAGTCACAGCCCATTCGAGGACAGAGCAGTCCGTTAAGATCCTTCACGGACAGCCTATTGGTCGACAGTAGTGTCAGGTCGTGCCCCTAGTCACACCCCATTCGGGGACAGAGCTGTCCGTTAAGATCCAGCCGGGTCAGCCTATTGGGCGCCTCTGATTCAGAACACGCCCCTTAGTCACAGCCCATTCGCGGACAGAAGAGTCTGTTATACTCCACCCCGGACAACTTATTGGCCACCGGCAGCCCCAGAACACGCCCTTTAGTCACAGCCCATTGGCGCACAGAGCAGTCCGTTAAGAATCACCTCGGACAGCCTCAGATTGGGTGCCACAGATTCCGAACACGCCCTTTAGTCACAGCCCATTCGCGGACAGAACAGTGTGTTATGATCAGTCCGGGACAGCCTACTGGCCACCAATAGCGTTAGGACACGCCCTTTAGTCACAGCCCATTCGCTGACAGAGCAGTCCGTTAAGATCCAGCTGGGTCAGCCTATTGGGCGCCTCTGATTCAGAACACGCCCTTTAGTCACAGCCCATTCGCGGACAGGAGAGTCTGTTATAATCCACCCCGGACAACCTATTGGCCGCCAGAAGCCTCAGGACACGCCCTTTAGTCACAGCCCATTCGCTGACAGAGCAGTCCATTAAGATCCACCCTGGACAGCCGATTGGTCTCATGCACATACAGGACACGCCCTCAGTCACATCCCATTCGCGGAGACACCAGTCTGTTAAGACCCATCCGGGTAAGACTATTGGGCGCTGAAGAATCAGGACACGCCCTTCGCTCACATCCCATTCGCGGACAGACATAAGAACATAAGAACGGCCGTACAGGGTCAGACCAAAGGTCCATCTAGCCCAGTATCCTGTCTGCCGACAGTGGCCAGCACCAGGTGCCCCAGAGGGGGTGGACCAAAGACAATGATCAAGCGATTTGTCTCCTGCCATCCCCCTCCAGCCTCTGTCAAACAGAGGCCAAGGACACCATTTTTATAGCCTTTTATGGACCTAACCTCCATGAAATTATCTAGCTTCTCTTTAAACTCTGTTATATTCCTAGCCTTCACAGCCTCCTCTGGCAAGGAGTTCCACATGCTGACTACACGTGTGAAGAACTTTCTTTTATTAGTTTTAAACCTGCTACCCATTAATTTCATTTGGTGGCCTCTAGTTCCTCTATTTAGGGAACTAATAAATAACTTTTCTTTATCCGCCCTCTCCACACCACTCATGATTTTATACACCTCTATCATATCCCCTCAGTCTCCTCTTTTCTAAACTGAAAAGTCCCAGTCGCTTAACCTCTCCTCATATGGGACCCGTTCCAAACCCTAATCATTTTAGTTGCCCTTTTCTGAACCCTTTCCAAGGCCAAAATATCTTTTTTGAGGTGAGGAGACCACATCTGTACACAGTATTCAAGATGTGGGCGTACCATAGTTTTATACAGGGGCAGTAAGATATTCTGGGTCTTATTTTCTATCCCTTTCTTATTTTCTTTCCCTTTCTGACCAGTCCGTTAAGATCCACCTGGGTCAGCCTATTGGAAAGCAGCAGAGTCAGAACATGCCCTTTCGTCACAGCCCATTCGCGGACAGAGCAGTCGGTTCAGATTCGCCCCGGACAGCCTATTGGCCGCCAGCGGAGTCGGAACACGCCCCTTGAGTGACTGCCCACGTGCCTACAAAGCAGTCCGTTGACGTCCGCTCTGGAAAGCTCATTGGCCGATTACTCAGGAAAGAAACGCCCCTTCGCGACCGACCGTTCGCCCACAGAGCCGCCCGTTAACGTCCCCTTAGCCGGCAAGAGCCCGCTCGCCCACACATCAGCGCGTTAAGGCCCCACGAACTGCCCCCCAGGGGCCGCTCCCCTCCCCTCCTGCCACCCATCTCCAGCGGCTCTGGCGCCTCGGCGCTTTGCGTCCCGTCCCCGGGGGCTGCTCCTTCTCCCCGTCCGGCCCAGGCTGGTCCGGAGCTACCGGGCGCGGAGAGACGCACGCGAAGGGCTCGGCCCATCACAGGCACCGCTGGGGCGCCGGGAGCAGGGACACGTCCTCGGGGGCCGGGCTCGGGGCGCGCTGCGCGGGGAGCTCCCCGGGCCGGTCCGGGCGCCCACACGTTTACACACGGGCGGGCTGGGCCACAGCAGCCGGAGCCCACTCGCTGAGGCGGGGGTGAGGGGTCTGGCCAGGCCGTTCCGGGGAGAAACACAACGGGGAAGGCAGCGCGCTCGCAGGAAACTACAACTCCCAGGAGGCGTCCGGCGCGGCAACGTCACTTCCTCTTTCACCCACTGCCATCGCCTCGCATAGTAAATGGCAGCTTAGCCAAAGCCTCCCCCCACCCAATCAGGGCGACCCGCACTGGCCTCTGGGAGAGCAGGCGCCGGTCCCTGCCCCTTTCACGTGCTGCTGACCCCGTAATGGCTGCTGGGACATGTAGTTGCCCCAGCCTCCATCTGCCACAGGCCACTGCGGCTCCCTCCGCCCTCCCGCCCTAAGGCCCGCATGGCTGGAGCCAGTCAGGAGCACCCGGCCACGGCGCAGCTCAGGGGGGCGGGGCCGCGGCTGGTCCTGCGGGTGCCGGGCGGAGGCGGGCTGGGGCAGCGGGTGTTGCCGGCGGGGCTGAAGCGCAGCCTGGTCCCGCTGGGGAGCGAGGGGCAGGTGCCGGATCCAGGGGACGGGGAGGGGTGAGCGCTGGAGGCGCGGGGGGGAGTGCCGGGGGGAAGAGAGAGGTGATGACGAGATTGTAGAGGAGGAAACTGAGGCACGGGGGCCAGCCAGGGAAAGCAGAGCCGGTGGGGCCAGGGCTGGTCAATGTCGGTTCACGGAGCAGTCGATGGACTCGTGCATTCTCACCGGCTACTCGACGTTTCCACAGTCCTGGGGGCGGGGCGGTGTTACATCACAAACAGCTGCCGTCACAATTGGCTCCCCGTAGCGGTTTCTGACACACACACGTGCCGGTTCTAACCGTTTTAGCTGCTCAGTTCTGCAAGCGCGGAGGGGAAGCACAGTCTGATAAATGGAGGCTCTCCAGGCCACATTTGGCTGCCTGGACACCCTGCCTCCGGGCCAGAGGGTCTCACCCCCCCCCTTCTTTTCCGTGATTCAGCCAGCTGCTTGCTGCCCCTAGTAGCTGGCCCCTGCTGCGAGATCGCTGTAGAGAGATAGGGCAAAGGGGCACCCGCAGAGATTCTAGGAGACCATCCCTTTTATCTTTGAGGCCAGTTGGAATTAGGGATGTAAAATCCTGTTTAATTTGTTACCTGGTTAACTAATTAACAGGGGTGGGTGAATAGCCTGGAGGCTCCCTGCCTGCAGTGCAGGGGGCCCTGTGAGAGTGAAGCCTATGGGGGGCGGGGAGCTGCTCCTGCTCCAGCCCCCACCGGTTAACTGGAACCACTGGACGAAGCTCACCAGTGAACAGCTTAACCGAACTTGTCACACACCCGTCCTCTCACCACACTTAAGCAAATGTCCGTTTGCCCTCCCCCCTTAGCTATTTGTTTTCATTCCTCTGGGAGGGGCTCAGGGGGCTGCTCCTTTTCTTTCTCTCTCCTGCGGGTTTGCCAAGGTCTCATCTACCCCACGTCACTGGGAAGTGAAAAACCGAGAAAGGAGGACTCAGCCCACCACAGCACCAGACGGGAATCCAGACCAGAGAGCCACAAGGATCATCCTGGGGACACTTTGGGTGCGTCTACACTGCACTCAAAGCTAGAAATAAGCTACGCCATTTGAGCTAATTTCGAGTCAATTTTGAAAAAGCTTATTTCAAAATTTGGCGCTATCCACACAGCGCTATTTCACACTACATCGCTCTTCCGAAGTGTTCCTTACCCCGATGGAATGAGGTTTGCAGGGACGTTGGAATAGCAAGTCCATTCTATTTCCAATTAGCGGGCGCGCCCGAAAGACGCGGAACGGCTCATTCAGGATACCTCCGGTATCCAGAAATAGCACTGCAGTGTAGACATAGCCTTTATAAGCGACGCAGGACTGGGCTCCTCTCGCTGCCATGGTGCCTCCAGCTGGCGCTCGTGGGGATAAGCTCTGTAGGTCCGTACCCTGCTCCCAACATTTCCTCACCCACCGTGATGTCTGCTCTCGGTACAACATCGCTCCAATGACCGTGCGCTCATCTTCACCACACAGCCCTGCAGCCACATCTTGATCTATGCTCCCCTCTGCCAGGGGCCCTGCGGTAACTGTCCAGCCACTTCCCCAGTAGGGGACTGGGAGCAACCCAAGCCCACCCTCAACTCCGCGTCCAGGGCAGGGTTTCCTCTAAGACTTTCCATCCAGCAGTGGCATGGGCCAAGACTTCTGCCCCAGGGCTGGAGCTGCAGCCAGAACCATGTGGCGGCTGCGTGGCAGGTGGCTGCCGGAGCCAGGGCTGCGGTGCAGGTGCTCCTGGGGCTGGGGCCCCTTGCAACCCTGTTCCCCCTTCCCCCTCTGCTCTTCCTCCCTCACTACCCGCCGAGCCCCCTGCCAGCTCCCCCACCTCTGCTTCCCCACATGTTGCTGCCCCGCCTCCAGGCTCCCACTCCCTGTAAATGCTGGGGGCTGGCAGCAGCTCCCTTCCCCTCTCCAGCCCTGGGGGGGAGAAGCCTGGGACAGACCTTGCCCTGCACACAGCCTGCCCCAGAAGTAGCACTCCTTGGGGGGAGGAGAGGCCAAGTCACCTTCTACTCACGAGGGGGTGGGGCGCTGCCTGGGACAAGCCTCTGGGTCCTAGCAAGATGAGAGGGAACCACTCTGGCATCTCTACGATGGGAGAGACTCTCTGGGAGCAGTGCCACTGGTGGGTATCCCGCCCCCTCTCTACGCTGCCACACCCCAATACCACAGCACCTAGGCCGGGAAACGCTACGACTCCCCTGGGGTTATGGGGCCACAGGGGCTGATGGGAAACGCAGTCCAGAAGACGCTACAGCTCCTGTGGTGTCATGGGGGCCGTAGTGACCTGTGGAGCCTATCGGCCGGAGGAAAGACTACATCTCCCAGCATGCATTGCTTCCCTTCTCTACCCGCCCAGGGAGGGATTTCTTGGCGGACCCGCTCCCTGTGACATCAGGGCCCGCCCCAGAGGCAGGGCACCACCCGCCCAAGCAAGGAGCAGAGCGGCGCCTTGCCAGAGTGGTTCCAGCCTCCATCGCCACTTGGTCACGGTCTCTGGTGTCCCTCCTCTGCCCCCGCGCACCCCGGAGCTGGAGGACTACGCTGGCTGCGCTGCCGCAAACCCCGACCCCAGTCCCAGCCAGGCGCCCGAGTCTGAACCCGTCCCGCTCAGACCCGTGTCTTCCTCTGCCTGCCACTCGCAGACCCGCCACCAGCTGAGCGCTCGCTGAAGCCAATCGACTCCGGGCCCTGTTCCCAGGGGATGCGATTGGAGCACGTACCTGGGCACCTTCTGGTCACGGTTCCCAGTCGGTCGCTGTCAGGCCGTGGGCCGAGCAAACGTCACTTCTGGTCCATGGGACAGCACACATGTGGCACCGGCATGACGCGAGGCCACTCCTTGTTGCCCCACGCCGGACACGAGAGGAGCAGCTACCGCGCGGCAGTTAGAGCCTCGTGCTGAAACGGGCCGCAGCAGTTACACTCTTCCCTGCCCCTCCCATCCCCGTTGCATGCTCCAGCTGGGAGGGGATGGGTGTTGCTCTCCAGGAGCTACCGCTGCCAGGGCACTGTCTGACTGGAACCTGTCAGATGCACACGCTTGTGCAACAGTCACACGCAGGGATGCGTGCACACCGCGCAAACTGGCGAATTAACGTGCGCGCCTGAGAGCCCACTCGTGCGCGCACAAACACGTGTGTGGATACTCATGCCCTCGCTCAGACGTGCACCAACGCATCTGCACAATGTGCCTGCAGGCAGGCATGCACGCACACATGCAAATGGACACTGGCACACGTGTGCAAGCACGTACACACCCAGGGACACGCACACTCGCACTCGTACATACACGTGCGCACATGCACACCAAGTAACACTAGCCTAGAAAGACGCAACAATAATTTCAAACTCAAAAGCCAAAGATTAGATCAATTAGAAGATAACTATTCCCACAAGGCACTAATCCATGTCTGAGGCTCCTTGGTGCTGCTTCGAGACAAAGTCTTTATTTCAATCCCAATTTTGCCAACTCTCAGCATGCGTAACATTAGGTCAGTTAGCAGCCTACTCACCTCATGCATCTAGGTTCATATGGAAAACTAAGTATTGCCAACCAGAAGATTTTGGGGGGGAGGGGGGAATAATGACATTTTAAAAAATACAAAATTAGGTGTTCAGTTTCTGCGACTTTTGTAGTTCATATTTTCAAGTTCTTCCACCGCGAGCCAGAAGGCCTTTTCTCAGGGACCCATGCCACACTCGCAAATGACTGCGCGGCCCTCCCTCGATACTTACCTTGAGCCAATTGCTATTTGCTCTTCTTCCACAGATCGCTGTCTGGTTTCCATCTGCAGGCAGGGTCTCAGGGGGACGGCTCCTTTTGGTCTCACTTAGGCCACCCCAGATGTGTGGAACGGACAGACACACGCATCTCTTGGCTGCTGCTCACTGGAGCCCAGTGTTCCCTCTAACATTTCCCCTCCCTCCAGGAGTGGAGTGAGTTTTGTCTCGCGCTCCAAGATTGAGGTCACATGCGCTTCTTCGGACGCCTGCCACTCAAGCGAACAAATGTCTGTGTTTTTAAAACGTTCTGGAAGAAAAAGTACTAAAGCAAGTGAGAATTAAAAAGGTGCGTGACTGTAAATGGTTTGTTGATATGAAGTCAAATAGAAAATAAATTGATACTGCAACATTTTCAGTGGCCAACCTCCTCTCCCCCCCTGTGGATAAATCCTTGTAATATTATCACTCTCATATAACTTTATATTAAGATCTTGTCCTTTTAGAAATATCTTTGTTAAGTGTTCTTATAGAATCTCTGTAACATTTCTCCTATAACTTTGTATTAAGAGAAACTTTCTTTATATATATATATATATATAGATAGATAGATAGATAGATAGATTAGATAGATAGATAGATCTTGTAAGAAAAAAAGTCTTTTGAGCTCTCCCCTTTCCTTGATTGTCCTGTTGAAATGAATGAGGTGTGAATGGAGAATGAAAGGTGAGCACCTCCAGCAGCAGTTGCAAGGGTGGAGAAGGTCTGGGAGCCAGATCCAAGACAATACCTGTAAAGTGAGCTCATTAAGAAGACTGGACATACAGATGCCTTGGGAGTCAAGCAGCAAGTGCCTGTCCTTGGAAGAACTCTCTTTGAATCAGCATTAAGAAAGGCAAGGTGATGACTAATTGGCTGCATGAGAGGGATAAATATGAGGCATCTTGCAGAGGGACCCCGGGTTTTCATCTTGTCAACATGGGAGCATCGACCTGGATCGGCAGAAGCCCGGCTCCACCCCTCCCCCATCTAACTCACCTGGCCAGTGCAGTTAGGGGGAGCAACTTTTGGCAACAACAAGATGGAGTGTGCTTGGGTGTGTGCGAGAGTGCATGAGTGTAATGTATCATATGCATATGATAAGTATTGATTGATCTATGTATGTTCAATAAATGTGGCGTGTTGCCTTATCCACCTGAAAAAGATCCCGGGTGCTTCTTTTAAGCACAACACCCCCCCACCCCCCCAGCTGGCCTAGATGATCTCTTGGGGTCCCTTATGGTAAAACTAGCCCCGGACCCTTTGCCTACGTGACGAGTTCTTCACAAGATACTGGATATATAAACTTTCCTCCATTAACATACACATTTCAATGTTGTCTCCTCAGGATTGTCTTGAAAAACTGTATGAACATAAGAACGGCCATACTGGGTCACACCAAAGGTCCATCTAGCCCAGTAGCCTGTCTGCCAACAGTGGCCAACACCAGAGAGGGTGGACCGAAGACAATGATCAAGCGATTTGTCTCCTGCCATCCTTCTCCAGCCTCTGACAAACAGAGGCCAGGGACACCATTTCTATCCCCTGGCTAATAGCCTTTTATGGACCTAACCTCCATGAAATTATCTAGCTTCTCTTTAAACTCTGTTATAGTCCTAGCCTTCACAGCCTCCTCTGGCAAGGAGTTCCACAGGTTGACTACACGCTGTGTGAAGAACAACTGTCTTTTATTAGTTTTAAACCTGCTACCCATTAATTTCATTTGGTGTCCTCTAGTTCTTCTATTATGGGAACTAATAAATAACTTTTCTTTATTCGCCCTCTCCACACCACTCATGATTTTATATACCTCTATCATATCCCCCCTCAGTCTCCTCTTTTCTAAACTGAGAAGTCCCAGTCGCTTTAACCTCTCTTCATATGGGACCCTCAGATGTGGTCTCCTCACCTCAAAAAAGATATTTTGGCCTTGGATTCAGAAAAGGGCAACTAAAATGATTAGGGGTTTGGAACGGGTCCCATATGAGGAGAGGTACTCAGCGGCACCAAGGCTGACTTTTCTGTTACTCAGTTGTATTATGCCACACTAAAACAAGTCTACCACACCAAACGAAAGTATGGACAATTACATCAAAGACAAAAAAAGGTGTCAGCAGAAAATCTGCTTCCAGACAAAAATGATAATACGGTGGTTAAGGAAGAACAGAAGGCATACCTGTGCATAAATCAATTTACTAGAAACCTTTGGAACATAGAGCAGAAGAACAAATTCAGTAACATGTCATTACAGGGACAAGTACCTTAATTATTGTTGCCCTGACACTTTATTTTGCAGAAGATTCTACTTATGGAATGGTTGCTGGAATGAAACTAGAGGCCCAAGGAGGAGGAAAGTTTGATTTTCTATTAAAAAATAGAAAAAATAATATAACAAAAAAGCTAATTAAAAAAGTCTGAACTAAAGACTGACTATGTGGCTGAAGTTTTGATCATCAGTCCTTCCGCAAACTGCAGTTGCTGGTTTATTTTTCAAAACAAACAACATAAAAAAATACTACCTTATAAAGACTCAGAAACCTAAAGTAACATGTTCTCCCAACTCATGTTTTAAACAAGGGTGGAGAACCTTATTTTGGGGGAGGAGGGCGCAAACAAGTGAGAAACAACAAAACAAAACAAAACAAACCCCTGATTCCCCCTTCTCTAGTTTACCCAAGCTTCAAAATAATGCTCATTACTTATAACATGGACAGGGAATCTAAGGTCTGGGTGCCAGATCCGGCCCCCTGAAGCTTGGGGTTCCATCCACCTTTGACCTTCTCCCCACCTCGCGGGGCTGGAGTACACCAAATATACTAGCCTGGGCTCTCCAATGCTCTAATGTGCAAAGGGAATGTCTTTCTCCCTCTTGCTTGGGGGCCACCTCAGTGAGGGGTTTTTCTGTGTCTCACTTGTTTGCGGCTCCCCTTTGGTTAAGGGTTGGGGAGCCTTCTTTGGGGAAGGGGGTGCAAACAAGAAAGAAGCAAAAACCAAAAACAACCCCCACCATCTTCATTAACATGGCCCCCAATTGAGAAGGAGAAAGGCACTCCCCACATTCCCCTCCCACACCGGAGACTTAGCGGGGGCAGGCTAGTAGATTGTGTGTGCTCCAGTCTCGCGGGGAGCTGGCATGCCAGTGTGGGAATCTTGAGGCTATAGGGCTGGACCCATACAAGCTGGGGACCACATCCGGCCCCTGGGCATCAGGTTCCTCACCCCTGCTTTTAAAACAAGACATCTTATTTTTTAAAATCTATCCCCATATCACTGGTTGGACCAGCTTCATGCAGGCCCCTGTGGGTAGAAAACGGTAGCAAATTGTATGTTTAAGGCCACAAGGGGCCATCCTGACCCATTGCTCCAGACTACCCAAATACAATTCACGTCTTCCACTTCAAACATCCTCTGGTGCAACTATATATTTAAAAAGAACAGAAACAGACAGAAGCCCCAGTAGCAGCTGGAGCCACGGCGAGGCTGCCCCAGCAGGGACAGCCTCGCCGTGGCATAACAGGAAAGCAACCGCTTGCCACTGGAGTAGGAAAACAACCGTGCCGCTCACCTTCCAGCAGGAAAGAGTGCTACTGCATGGCTCTGCAGATGAGGTGGGCAGGCGGAGACTTTTTTGTGCACGGTCGCACACCTTAGAGGAAACTATGGTGGAGGCCCCTTCTCTAGTCTATCCAGGGCCTAAATGATCATTACTTATAACATGGCTGGGGAATCTAAGGCCTGGGTGCCAGATCTGGTCCCTGAAGCTTGGGGTTCCATCCACCTTTCCCCCCCTCCCCCACCTCACAGGGCTGTTTTGGAATTTCTGGCGACCTGCAACACCTGATCAAAAGAACATGAATAGCACTGAGTTCATACCAACAGAACACTAGGCATTTAGATTTATTTCAAAATCAAAAGGTTTGTGTATACCTAGGGTAAAATATACATGAGTTTTTAGATAGTTTTACATCACAATTTTTGTAAGTAATTGCTGGACCATGGATTAGAGCCTGCAGTAAAGACTTCCAGCCTCCCTTAGTACTGTTGCCTACAGATCTAAATATTTGCTTGGTGAGGATTAGGTATAAATTAAGCCTCTACATCAGTGGCTCATTTAACTGCACATCCACTAATGCAGTGTTTCTTAAACTGAGGCAGTCGGAGGTGTGCCACGGAGAACAACAGAATTCAAAATGGCCTGACCCTTCCCCCCCCATATTTTTTATTTTATTTTTTTGGCTCAAGAAAAAAATCCTTGGTGTTCCTCATAAAAAAATTATTGTTTGGTGTTCCTCGGTTTTAAAAAGTTTAAGAAACACTGCACTAATATGATCTATGCCAGTGGTCATCAACCAGTGGCTCGGGATCTACTGGTAGATCTTGGAGCCTCTGACAGGGGATCCTGACTGGTTTGGTCAAGAGGCTATCAAGTGCTGGCACTTCAGCTGCCGCTCCCCCCACTGCTGCGCATCTCCTGCCCTTTGCCTTGGAATTGTCCCCTCAGGAGCCTCCTACTTTCTGTGCAGGGCAGGTGGGGGAGATGTCAAGGTTCCCCCTCTCCCACCCTGTATCCTATCTCCAGGATTTGAAATGGGGTTTGCTGGCTGCTTTTGGGAGTGGTGCAGGGCCAGGACAGGGGTGAGCCTGCCTTAGCTCCACTGCACCCAGGTGTCACTTGAGGTAAGCAGTGCCCAGCTGGTGCCCACCCCAGTCATGAACCCCCTCCTGCACCTCTAGCCCTGAGCAGCCCTGCATCCAAATGCCCTCCCAGAGCCTGCACCTAGAACCCACTCCAACACCCCAACTGCCTGCCCCAAGCTCAGCTCAGAGTCCCTCTCCCACTCCAACTCCAACTCCCTTAAGCCAAGACCAGAGCCTGCACCCCAACATGCTGCCCCTGCCTGGTGAAAATGAGGGAGGGGGAGGGAGAGAGGGAGGATGGAGTGAGCAGGAGTGGGGCCTTGGAAAAGGGGCATGAAGGAGGTGGGGCAAGGGGATTTGAGGTAGATCTTGGATTGCATTTAAATGCAAAAAGTGATCTTGCGCAAAAAAAGGTTGGAGACCACTGATCTATGCCATCAAATGCCAGCAATGTCCCTTTGCCCTGTATACTGGCCAGACTGGACAGTTCCTGTGAGAACTACAGTCAGGCAATAATGCAGTGAGCCTACAAAGCTAGTAAGACAATACTTTAGCTAAATAAAGGCACATGGCCCAAAAAGTAATAACTAAAAATAACCCTAATTAATACCATCTTAAACAATAAAATACTGAAATGACTAAAGAGATGACAGGTAACCATGAGATACTAATTCATAGCATCTGGAAATAAAGTAGTTAGGGAAAGGGACATCAGCAGATATCTACCAACAAGAATGCCATGGAACCTGAATGACTACTACTGCTAATAAGACTGAGGTAAAAGGATTAAGAATTTAGGGAAGAAGAGCATCCCAACATTATGGTGAGGTAAGGAATTACAATTAAGGAAAAGAACATGAAAACCCTACTGCGTATTGCATTGGGCATAGTGGTATCAGTGTAACACACTGTAAAATGTAAGGGGACTGTTAGTCCCTTACTAAAACTCAGTGAGAGTTTTTGGCTGGCCAGCTCCCAGTACCAGAAGGGGAAGGGTCCATGAGACTGACAGACCCCAGGGACAATGGAAAGAGGCCAACACTCCAGCTCAGCCTGATTGACAGGTTGGACAGGCGAATGAGGAAATTAGGAGGCCAGGTCCCATCCTCCGTGTGAGCTGGGATTTTCTGGGTCTCTCTGAGAAAAGGAGAGAGAGCTAAGAAGAGCAAGCTGTACTGAGGGGCAGTCCTGCAGTGACAGAGCCAAAGGCCCATACAGCCCACAGAGCGCAGACCCTGTGCTAAGAAGCAGATCTGCAGTGTCAGAGCCAGACATACACAGCCCAAGGAGTGCAAGCTGTGCTGAGGGGCAGTCCTGCAGCAACGGAGCCAGGCACACAAAGCCCAAGGAGCACAGACCCTGTGGTGAGCAGCAGACCTGCAGTGACCAGAGAGCCAAAGGGGTCAGAGAAGCAACGCAAGGAGCTGGAGGCTGGCAAAGCAGCACAGTCTGCAGCTGGCTGTGGTGAACAGCTGGGACCAGCAAAGTGGGGGGAGAGGCTCTGGGCAGGGAGACACCACCAGCCAAGAGGCCCTGCAGGCCAGACTGGAGCAGGATTGTAACTCCAACTGGGAGAGGGGTCCTGCCACCTAGAGCCTGAAGTCATGTGGTCACTGCCAGAGCAAGCATGTCCAACCTGCAGCCCCCCTGCAGCACAGCCAGGGCCTGAGAGAGCGCCCTGGGACCCATAAGGAACAGACTGTGAACTGTCCTTACACTCTGCAAACTGCTGTTTGTGATGTCCCTGTGCTACAGAGCAGGACTTTGTGTTTTCATTTAACCTTTCTCATTTTTCCTTATTCTTTTCTTTCTAATCAGTTGCTGTTTAATAAATTGTATTCACTTTGAACTGTATGAAATGATCACTGGGTCAAGAAAGCATGCAATGTGAAGAGAGCACCCTGGAGTGGGGACACCCTAGCCCCTTTCTTAAGTGACTACAAGGTCAGGGATTAAGCCCCAGAAAACCTGGGCCCAGCCTTGTTGGGATTTCGAGGACTCTGCGACTCAGGAGGGTGGAAGGGGAGCCCTCAGGGTCAGGGAGGCCTTTGGGTAAAGGAAGTGGGAGCGGGGACTCAGATCCTTTTGCTGGTCCATTTCACCGGGGTAGTATAGAAGCCAGGAAAGTTCCCCACAATAGCAGGACCATTCCCCCACTTACAAAAAGTTGTATTCTACCCTGTGTGCCTTAAGATGCACCATAGTGATGTCCAGGGCTTGACAAACCCTGGCAAGAGCTACTCGTCAGCCCCGCACCGCGCATGAGCCAGACCGGCACTGCGCATGCGCAAAGCGCCGGTGAATGGGGCGCACGGAGCGACCGGCTGAAATCTACTCGCCCTGGGCGAGTAGATTCAGCGGTTTGTCGAGCCCTGGTGATGTCTGATGGTGAAGGAGAAGAAAACTAAACCATCCCTTTCCAAACAACCTGCAGCATGAAGTGGATGGATGCCAAGCTCATCCTGTACTATCTCTACTTGCCATGCAAGGTTAGAGTGTTTATGATTTGGCTAGCCATATTCATTATAAATGCAGTGTGATTTTCTAAATATGATTGTTGCAACCATGCACCTTCGGACTCTCAACTGAATAGCAGTTCTCACAATACTTTGCCTGATCTTGGTACAAAGAATCTATCCAATTTCAGTCCTAAGTAAGAAAACTAAATTGGTAATATAATCACTATACAGTCAGTAGATCCAGCACAGGACATGTATTTCCTATTCTGATTAGGCAAATGCTTAGAAAAGCTAACCCATACTGTTGCACTGCAGTGGCAGCAAGTTAAATTGGGATGGGCAATAATATTTGATGGGGGGGGGCACTCCAAGAATTTGGAAAGTGGTTGAGGGCCGCACTCTTCCATGATATTAATGGAGGAGGTGCAGGATCTGAGATGGAGGTGGTGTGCAGAAGGGCATTTGGGGTAAGGGATTGGGGTGCAGGAAGGAGAATGGAGTCTGGGAGGGGAGTTTGGGTGAAGGAGGCAGTTGTGACGTAGGGCAGGGAACTGGGGTGTGTGGGAAGGAAGCAGTTGTTACCTAGGCTAGGAGACTTACCAGCCAGCAGCCAAACCAGCCTGCCTGCCTGCAGAGCTAAAGGCTTGCAGAACTTAAAATGTTTCTGCCTGCTCTGCCATGTGCTTGAATGAGTAACTGAGTAGGAGGGTTGTGCTTCGTGGCTGCCTGTTATTCAAACTGGCCAGTGGGACTGTGCAGGGGGTGGGAGCAGCATCTGAATCTTTCCCCTTCCCCCCCGGACTCAAAGAGAAAGCGCCCCACAGCTGTATTTCTGAGGGCTTATCTAGACTATGCAGAACAGTCGAAAGAGAATATGCAAATTCCACAGGAATTTGCATATCTTCTTCCAATTGCGCTTTCGAAAGTGAAAGTAGTTTAGACACAGCTTTTTCAGCGAACCCTCCCCCTTTGTCAAAAAGCCGCGTAAACCTCCCGACTTCCATGATATTTCAAAGATGATAGCTAAAGGCTCAGATACCTCCTCTATCAGCTCCTTGAGTATTCTAGGATGCATTTCATAAGGCCCTGGTGACTTGCAAACTTCTAACTTTTCTAAGAAATTTTTAACTTGTTCATTTATTTTAACTTCTAAGCCTACCCCATTTCCACTAGCATTCACTATATTAGGCATCCCATCACCGTCCATCTTCTTGATGAAAATGGAAACAAAGGCATTAAGCATCTCTGCCATTTCCAAGTTTCCTGTTATTGTTTCTCCCTCCTCACTGAGAAATGGGCCTACCCTGTTCTTGGTCTTCCTCTTGCTCCTAGTATACTTGTAGAACATTTTCTTGTTACCCTTTATGTCTCTATCTAGATTTAGCTCTTTTTGTGCCTTTGCCTTTCTAATCTTGCCCCTGCATACCGGTGTTGTTTGCTTATATTCATCCTTTGTCATTCGACCTAGTTTCCACTTTTTATATGACTCCTTTTGGATTTTTAGATCATGTAAGATCTCCCAGTTCATCCAAGGTGGTCTCCTGTCATACTTTTTAGCTTTCCTATTCAGTGGAATAGTTTGCTTTTGGGCCCTTAATAATGGCCCTTTGAAAAACTGCCAACTCTCTTCAGTTGTTTTTCTTCCTAGTCTTGCTTCCCATGGGACCTTATCTACCAGCTCTCTGAGTTTACTAAAATCTGCCTTCCTGAAATCCATTGTCTCTATTTTGCTGTTCTCCCTTCTACCATTCCTTAGAAGCATGAACTCTGTGATTTCATGGTCACTTTCTCCCAAGCTGCCTTCCACTTTCAAATTTTCAACCAGTTCCTCCTTTTTTGTTAAAATCAAATCTAGAATGGCTTCTCTTCCCCCACCCCAGTGGTTTTTTCAACCTTCTGAAATAAAAAATTGTCTCCAATGCAATCTAAGAACTTGTTGGATAGTCTGTGCCCTGCTGTGTTAGTTTCCCAACATATATCTGGATAGTTGAAGTCCCCCATCCAGGGCCGAATTATGACTTTCGTAGGCCCTAGGCACTTTTGCCTTCGTGGGCCCCTCCCACCATAATAATATCCAGGGCTCGACAAATAATGCAATCTACTCATCCATGGCGAGCAGATTGCAACCCGGAAGAGCCGGGTTCGGGCGATCTGCGCATGCGCAGAACGATCTGCGCATGCGCAGATCGCTGGACAGCGGGGCTTGCCGCGGTTCGGTGAGCCCTGAAATATCAATATTAAAAATTATTTTGATATAATTTTAAATACTTCAACATTTTATTTTTTTCTGTTTTAGGCAAAATTTAATAGATTTTCATGGGCCCTAAAAATTTCATTTTTTTTCTGATGTGAGAAAAAAATTAAAACATTTTCTTCAACCCTGAAAGTTCATTTTTTTTCTTCTGATTTTAAAAGAAATTAAAACATTTTCGTGGTCCCCTAAAAGTATCGTGGGCCCTAGGCACTGTGCCTAATGGATAAGTTGGCCCTGCCCCCATCACCACCAAATCTTGCACTTTAGAAGATTTTGTTAGTTGTTTAAAAAAAGCCTCATCCATCATCTATGGTTTGACATGATTTGTTCTTGACAAATCCATTCCATTACTTATCACCTTACTATCTTCTAGATGTTTGCAAATGGATTCCTTAATTATTTGCTTCATTAACTTTCCTGGCACAGAAGTTAAACTGCTGAGTAATTCCCTGTGTTATCCTTATTTCCCTTTTTATAAATGGGCACTAGTCTTCTGGAATCTGGAAATATGGCTATTCTTCTGAATCTGTGGTATGTCCACACATTGACTGCTGCATGCAGATCTAGTTGCCCTATCACAAAGCAGATGTAATGGAATTGGAAAAGGTACAGAGAATGATGACATGATTATGGGTATGGAGAAACTTCCATGTGACGGGAAGAAAAAGTTACTTACCTTGTAACTGTTGTTCGAGATGTGTTGCTCATGTCCATTCCAGTTAGGTGCGCGCGTGCCACGTGCATGGATTCTGGAGCTTTTTCCCTTAGTGGTATCCGTCGGGCCAGCCAAGGAGCCCCATGGAGTGGCGCTGGCATATCCGCAAATATCTACCCCTGCTGGCCCTACACTCCCTCAGTCTCTACTTACATAAGAACATAAGAACGGCCGTACTGGGTCATACCAAAGGTCCATCTAGCCCAGTAGTCTGTCTGCTGACAGTGGCCAGCACCAGGTGCCCCAGAGGGGGTGGACCAAAGACAATGATCAAGTGATTTGTCTCCTGCCATCCTTCTCCAGCCTCTGACAGACAGAGGCCAGGGACACCATTTCTATCCCCTGGCTAATAGCCTTTTATGGACCTAACCTCCATGAAATTATCTAGCTTCTCTTTAAACTCTGTTATAGTCCTAGCCTTCACAGCCTCCTCTGGCAAGGAGTACCACAGGTTGACTATGCACTGTGTGAAGAAGAACTTTCTTTTATTAGTTTTAAACCTGCTACCCATTAACTTCATTTGGTGTCCTCTAGTTCTTCTATTATGGGAACTAATAAATAACTTTTCTTTATCCGCCCTCTCCACACCACTCATGATTTTATATACCTCTATCATATCCCCCCTCAGTCTCCTCTTTTCTAAACTGAAAAGCCCCAGTCGCTTTAACCTCTCTTCATATGGGACCCGTTCCAAACCCCTAATCATTTTAAGTTGCCCTTTTCTGAACCCTTTCTTAGGCCAAAATATCTTTTTTGAGGTGAGGAGACCACATCTGTACGTGACGGATACTTCCGATGAGGGGAGGTGGGTGGGATGTGGAATGGACATAAGTAACACATCTCAAAGAACAACAGTTATGAGGTAAGTAACCTTTTCTTCTTTGAGTGCTTGCTCATGTCCATTCCAGTTAGGTGACTCCCAAGCAGTACTGCAGGAGATGGAGTCAGAAGCCTAATCTGCAATGGACTGCAATACAGCCTTACCGACTGCTGCGTCGTCCCTCGCCTGCTGCGTAATAGCATAGTGGGTTGTAACTGTATGGATGGAGGACCGCGTGGCTGCCCTACATATCTCGAGAATAGGCACCTGCGCTGCAAATGCCATCGACGAGGCCTGTGCCCTAATGGAATGGGCCATAAGCAGGGGAGCCTCACGCCCCACAGGAGATTTACCAGTCTCCTTTCTCTAGGGAGGGAATGATGGAGGTGAGGGTGACCATCCTGAACTTTGCATTCTTTACAAATGAGTTCAGATTCCTTAAGTCCAGAATAGGACAAAGTCCCCCCCTTGGACTTGGGAATAAGGAAATAATGGGAGTAAAACCCTCTCCCTTTGAAACCCGTTGGGACAGGCTCAACCGTGCCTAATGCCAGGAGGGCAGTTATCTCCTGCTTCAGCAGTATCTCGTGAGAAGGGTCCCGGAAGAGGGACAGGGAGGGAGGGTGAGTGGGTGGGACAGAAAAGGGATAAGAACATAAGAATGGCCGTACTGGGTCAGACCAAAGGTCCATCTAGCCCAGTAGCCTGTCTGCCGACAGTGGCTAATGCCAGGTGTCCCAGAGGGAGTGAATCGAATAGGTAATGATCAAATGATCGCTCTCCTGCCATCCATCTCTAGCCTTTGACAAACAGAGGCCAGGGACGCCATTTCTATCCCCTGGCTAATAGCCTTTTATGGACCTAACCTCCATGAAATTATCTAGCTTCTCTTTAAATTCTGTTATAGTCCTAGCCTTCACAGCCTCCTCTGGCAAGGAGTTCCACAGGCTGACTACACGCTGTGTGAAGAAGAACTTTCTTTTATTAGTTTTAAACCTGCTACCCATTAGTTTCATTTGGTGTCCTCTAGTTCTTCTATTATGGGAACTAATAAATAACTTTTCTTTATTCGCCCTCTCCACACCACTCATGATTTTATATACCTCTATCATATCCCCCCTAAGTCTCCTCTTTTCTAAACTGAAAAGCCCCAGTGGCTTTAACCTCTCTTCATATGGGACCCATTCCAAACCCCTAATCATTTTAGTTGCCCTTTTCTGAACCCTTTCCAAGGCCAAAATATCTTTTTTGAGGTGTGGAGACCACATCTGTACACAGTATTCAAGATGTGGGCGTACCATAGTTTTATACAGGGGCAGTAAGATATTCTGTGTCTTTTTTTTTCTATCCCTAACATCCTATTTGCCTTTTTGATTGCCACTGCACACTGTGTGGAAGTTTTCAGAGAACGATCCACGATAACTCTAAGATCTCTTTCCTGATTTGTCGTAGCCAAATTAGCCCCCATCATACTGTACGTATAGTTGAGGTTATTTTTTCCAATGTGCATTACTTTACACTTATCTACATTAAATTTCTTTTGCCATTTTGTTGCCCAATCACTCAGTTTGGTGAGATCTTTTTTGAAGTTCTTCATAGTCTGCTTCTGTCTTGACTATCTTAAACAGTTTAGTGTCATTCGCAAACTTTACCACCTCACTGCTTACCCCTTTCTCCAGATCATTTATGAATAAGTTGAACAGGATTGGTCCCAGGACTGACCCTTGGGGGACCCCACTAGTTACCCCTCTCCATTCTGAAAATTTACCATTTATTCCTACCCTGTTTCCTGTCTTTTAACCAGTTCTCAATCCATGAAAGGACCTTCCCTCTTATCCCATGACAATGTAATTTACACAAGAGCCTTTGTTGAGGGACCTTGTCAAAGGCTTTCTGAAAATCTGAGTACACTATATCTACTGGATCCCCCTTGTCCGCATGTTTGTTAACCCCTTCAAAGACCTCTAATAGATTAGTAAGATATGATTTCCCTTTACAGAAACCATGTTGACTTTTGTCCAACAAATTATGTTCTTCTACGTGCCTGACAATTTTATTCTTTACTATTGTTTCGACTAATTTGCCCGGTACTGAAGTTAGACTTATCAGTCTGTAATTGCCAGGATCGCCTCTAGAGCCCTTTTTAAATATTGGTGTCACGTTAGCTACCTTCCAGTCATTAGGTACGGAAGCTGATTTAAAGGATAGTTTACAAACCACAGATAATAGTTCTTCAATTTCCCATTTGAGTTCTTTTAGTGGATATCATATCCACTTTCCACCAGGCTGAGTACTCAACAATCTGCGGTGATCCGGGACCAGGCATGGGAGAAATGGGAGAGCCAGGAGCCAAAAGACAGCGTTATATTGGAGACTGGAACACTGTCTTCGAGCATATTTTCAAAATGTTGTTTTCGGCTGCTGGTTAGGGGGCAAAGCTGATCCCCTTTCCGAGTCAGACCTAGAGCCCCTACATCTGTTTCTATTATTGTTACCATTGTAAATACGGACCCTCCGTCTGTCCCGGTCAGGTCTAAATGACTGATGGAAAAGCCTTGGGGTAGCTCTAGGATGTAGGAACCTCCAATGGGGGGCAGGGGTGTGGATTCTTAGTGATTTTAACATTGCCCAGGACGCCTTCAAGCTATGCAGCCTCAAGTCAGTTTGCTCGGAAAATAGGCCTGTGCCTTCAAATGACAGGTCTTGCAGGGTGTTTCAGGCAGGATCCCTGACACCTGGAGCCAAGTACTGTGCCTCATGACTACCCCTGTAGCCATAGTGCGGGCAGTGGAATCCACTGCGTCCACCGCCACTCGTAGTGCCGTATGTGAAACCACCCAGCCTTCGTCCAACAAGGCCCCAAACTCTTGCCTCTCTTCTCGTGGCAGGTGTTCCTTGAATTTGTCTATTGCAAATAGCACATGATAAGCATATCTGCTCAACATGACTTGCTGGTTAGCGATACAAAGTTGGAGCCCTCCTGTGGCATAGGTCTTTCTGCCCAGCAGGTCCAACTTCTTTGGTTCCCTGCTCTTGGGCGTGGGCCCTGGGGGCTCTTGCCTCTCCTTCTGTCCCGCTGCCTGGACTACTAGTGAACCTGGGGGTGGATGAGAATACAGGTGTTTGTGTCCTGTTTGAGGGACAAAATAGAGCCTCTCTACCCCCTTCTGAGTGGGTGCGATGGAGGTGGGCATGTGCCACAGGGTCTTGGAAAGTTTGGACACAGTCTTGTTAAGCAGCAGTGCCAGCTTGGTTGGGGTATCCGCCATGAAGATGTCTACCATAGGATCCAAGTCCTCGGTCACTTCTTCCACCTGCACCCCCAAGTTTCTTGACAACTGGCGGAATAAATCCTAGTGTGTATTAGGGTCAATGGCAGGCATGGAGGGTGCCGGATTGGCCAATGCCTCATCCGGTGAAGAAGAGGAGGACTCTTTCTGCGGGGGATGCGTTATTTGCTGTTCTACAGCTTGAGGTGGTGGGGTCTGCGGGTCTACAGGCTGACACTCTCCACTCTGTCCTCCTGCCCCGTCTGGTGGCCTCCCTGTGTGAGGAATGCCCTGCCTCTGCCGTGGGTGCCCTGGTCAAAGGGGTCGCCAAGGAAGTGCTCCTGGAATGGGCCGTCATTTAGGAGTGCCTGGATGGCTGAGATCCCTGAGCCTGATGGTATGCCCAGGGAGTCCAGAAGGACCATTGCTGGTGAGCCTGCCATTGAGGTGGCCAAGACTGCTGAGAAATTGGATTCATATAGTGGGACCAGCATCTAGACCAGGAAGGGTGCCAAGATCTGGATCTATAAGATGAGATCCGGGAGCGCGCTGAGTCAGCATCTGACTCCAAGGAGTAGTCCGAGGCTGACCGGGGCGGTGTCGACGACGGTACCAGACAGTGGTGAGCTGACGTATGCCTGGTCATCGCTGTCAGCTTCCCCCTATGGATCAGTACTGGTAGCGAAGCTGGCGGTGCCGGTGGCGGCATTGGGTACTTGTATTGACCCGGCACCAGCAGTTCCTCAGAATAGGATAGCCCCATGTAGTTGGTGGCAAGGCATGCGGTGCCAGTGTAGGCAAGGCTCTAGAGTCTGACTGGGCCAGTGCTGGTGGTACAGGTGGTCGTGTTGGTACTAGCAGCTGGTGCAGTACTGGTACCGGTGCAGGTCCCGTGACAAAAGCGTACGCTTGGTTTCTTGGCCATACTGTAGGGGGAGGTCTGTGTTTGTTGCCCTCCGTCGTGGCTGGTCCCGGAGATGAAGTGAGCTCTATAAGCTCGCATGTTGCATCAAAGGCCTCCGGTGTTGATGGCTATCAGACCTCCTCAATGTCTGGGTCCGGTATGGTATTCTCCCTGCGCGTTGAGCTCAGTCAGTGCTGTCGCAGCCCACGAGCCTCCTGACGCATCACGTGAGCCAAGTGCCCATTCTTGTGGCGCACTTTAAGGCCATGCATTGTTGGGGATTTTCCCCTGTGCTGTCTCTTTCGTGACAGCACCAGGGATTGTGAACGGTGCCTTGACAACAAGGCCTTCACAGGTGCCGCATACTTCAGTGCCACAGATGGTTCTTTAATGGAAGCTCGTGCACTACGTACACTCGGTGCCGGTTCCGGTGCCGCCGGTTGAAGTGTGGATGCCATTAGAATGAGCTTCAGTCGGGAATCGCGCTTCTGCTTTGTCCTCAGCTTGAAACTCTTACAAATCTGATGACTGTCAGTGCGATGGACCTCTCCTAGGCACTTCAAACAGGAGTCGTGCGGATCACCGCAGGGCATAGGTTTGGAGCACGTCACACACGGTTTAAAGCTGTGTGGCCCAGGCATCCCCTCCCCAAGCAGAGAGAAGCGGGGGAACTTCCCCCGATAAACAATGGACTTTAACAACTATTTACACATCTAACAAACTAAGAACACCGTAGCACTAAGGGAGAGACTAGCTACGTAGTCAAGCGCTCTAGCTACCGTCACGGGCGTTAAGAAGGAACTGAGGGGTGGAGGGCCAGCAGGGGTATATATGCGTCTGTATACCGGTGCCACTCCAGGGGGCTCCCTGGTTGGCCTGATGGATACTGCTAAGGGAAAAAGCTCCAGAATCCGTGCACACGGTGCACACACACCTAACTGGAATGAACATGAGCAAGCACTCGAACGAATTAAAAATACTAGCACTGCTCAGTTTAGAAAAGAGATGACCTAATGGGGATTTTATAATGGTCTATTAATCATGCATAGTGGGGGAAAGTGAATGAGGAAAAATCAGTTACCTACCTTCTTGTAACTGTTGTTCTTTGAGATATGCTGCTTGTGTACATTTAGGTGTTTGTGCGCACACTTGCAAGTTATCCAGAAGGTATTTCCCCTAACAACTAGTGGTAGGGTCGGCCTGGGCGCCCCCTAGAGCGGTGTCAAAACAGCACTGTATATAGATCCCTGCTGACCCCTCCCCTCCTCAGTTCCTTCTTGCCGGCTACTCAGAGAGGGGAAGGAGGGTGGATATTGGAATGGACCTAGACTCATAGACTTTAAGGTCAGAAGGGACCATTATGATCATCTAGTCTGACCCCCTGCACAATGCAGGCCACAAAATCTCACCCACCCTCTCCTAGAATAATCCTCTCACCTATATCTCAGATATTGAAGCCTTCAAATAGTTCGAAGACCCCAAGATGCAGAGAATCCTCCAGCTGTGATCTGTACCCCATGCTATAGAGGAAGGCGAAAAACCTCCAGGGCCTCTGCCAATCTACCCTGGAGGAAAATTCCTTCCCGACCCCAAATATGGCGATCAGCTAAACCCTGAGCATGTGGGCAAGACTCACCAGCCAGACACCCAGAAAGTTCTCTATAGTAACTCCTATCATCCCTCCATTGACCTATTTACCACTGATAATGAATGGTCAATTAGTTACCAAGATCATGTTATCTCATCAAACCATCCCTTTCATAAACCCATCTAGTTTAATCTTGAAGCCAGATAGATCTTTTGCCCCCACTACTTCCCTTGGAAGGCCGTTCCAGAACCTCACTCCTCTAATGGTTAGAAACCGTCTAATCTCAAGTCTAAACTTCCTACTAGCCAGCTTATATCCATTTGTTCTTGTGTCCACATTGGTATTAAGCTTAAATAATTCCTCTCCTCCCTGGTATTTATCCCTCTAATATATTTAAAGAGTGCAATCATGTCTCCCCTCAGCATTCTTTTGGTTAAGGTAAACAAGCCAAGCTCCTTGAGTCTCCTTTCATAAGACAGGTTTTCCATTCCTCGGATCATCCTAGTGGCCCTTCTTTGTACCTGTTCTAGTTTGAATTCATCCTTCTTAAACATGGGAGACCAGAACTGCACACAGTATTCCAAATGGGGTCTCACCAATGCCTTGTATAACGGCACTAACACCTCCTTATCCCTACTGGAAATACCTCGCCTAATACATCCCAAGACCGTATTAGCCTTTTTCACGGCCATGTCACAATGGCGGCTCATAGTCATCCTATAATCAACCAGGACTCCGAGGTCCTTCTCCTCCTCCTCCTCCGTTCCAACTGCTGTGTCCCCAGCTTATAACTAAAATTCTTGTTAGTAATCCCTAAATGCATAACCTTACACTTCTCTCTATTAAATTTCATCCTATTGCTATCACTCCAATTTACAAGGTCATCCAGATCTTCCTGTATAATATCCCGATCCTTTTCTGAATTGGCAATACCTCCCAACTTTGTGTCATCCGCAAATTTTATCAGGACACTTCCACTTTTGGTGCCAAGGTCAGCAATAAAAGATTAAATAAAATTGGCCCCAAAACTGATCCCTGAGGAACTCCGCTAGTAACCTTCCTCCAACCTGACAGTTCACCTTTCAATATGACCGCTGTAGTCTCCCCTTTAACCAGTTGCTTATCCACCTCTCAACTTTCATATTAATCCCTATTTTTCCAATTTAACCAATAATTCCCCATGTGGTACTGTATCAAATGCCTTACTAAAGTCGAGGTAGATTAGATCGACTGCATTTCCTTTATCTAAAAAATCTGTTACTTTCTCAAAAAGGAGATCAGGTTGGTTTGGCACGATCTACCTTTTGTAAAACCATGTTGTAATTTGTCCCAATTGCCATTAGCCTCAATGTCTCTAACTACTTTCTCCTTCAAAATTTTTCCAAGATCTTGCATACTACAGATGTCAAACTAACAGGCCTGTAGTTACCGGGTCGCTTTTTCCCTTTCTTAAAAATAGGAACTATATTAGCAATTCTCCAGTCAAATGGTACAACCCCTGAGTTTAGAGATTTATTAAAAATTTTTGCTAATGGACTTGCAATTTCATGTGCCAGTTCCTTTAATATTCTTGGATGAAGATTATCTGGGCCCCCCGATTTACTCCCATTAAGCTGTTCAAGTTTGGCTTTTACCTCGGATATGGTAATATCTACCTCCATATCCTTGGTCCCATTTGTTATGTTACCATTATCCCTAAGCTCTTCATTAGCCTCATTAAAGACTGAAGCAAAGTATTTGTTTAGATATTGGGCCATTCCTAGATTATCCTTAACCTCCACTCCATCCTTAGTAATTAGCGGTCCTACTTCTTTTTGTTTTTTCCTATTTATATGGCTATAAAACCTTTTACTATTGGTTTTAATTCCCTTTGCAAGGTCCAACTCTACCTGACTTTTAGCCTCTCTCACTTTGTCCCTACATGCTCTAACCTCAATAAGGTAGCTTTCTTTACTGATCCCTCCCGTCTTCCACTCCTTATATGCTTTCTGCTTTTCTTAATCACCTCTCTGAGATGCTTGCTCATCCAGCTTGGTCTAACACACCTGCCTATAATTTTTTTCCCTTTTCTTGGGATACAGGCTTCTGACAGCTTCTGCAACTTTAATTTAAAATAATCCCAGGCCTCCTCCACCTCAAGATCCATAATTTCTTTAGTCCAATCAACTTCCCTAACTAATTTCCTTAATTTATTAAAGTTAGCCCTTTTGAAATCAAAAACCCTAGTCTCAGATTTATTTTTGTTTATCTTTCCATTTAATTTGAACTGTATTAGCTCATGATCACTCGAGCCAAGATTGTCCCCTACAACCATTTCATCTATGAGGTCCTGCTACTCACCAAAACCAAATCTAAAATAGCATCCCCCTTGTTGGTTCAGCAACTACTTGATGAAGGAATTCATCAGCTATCACATCTAGGAAAATCTGAGCCCTATTATTATTACTAGCACTTGTTCTCCAGTCTATATCTGGAAAGTTGAAATCTCCCATGATTACGCAGTTTCCATGAGTATTTACTTCATTAAAAACATTAAAGAGGTCTCTATCCATATCCAAATTGGATCCTGGTGGTCTATAACACACCCCAAGCACTATCCCAGGAGGATCTGATAGTTTTCTTCCCCAATGTGATTTTTGCCCAAACAGACTCTGTCTTCTCCATTCCATCACTTTTTATTTCTTTACAATCTACCTCATCTTTGATATACAATGCGACTCCACCACCTTTACCCTTATTTCTGTCTTTCCTAAACAGCACATACCCTTCAATACCTGTACTCCAATCATGCCTAGTATTCCACCATGTTTCTGTTATTCCTATAATATCTGGTTTCACTTCCTGGACCAATAGCTCAAATTCCTCCATTTTGTTACCTAGGCTCCTCGCATTGGTGTACAAACATCTTAGTTTTTGCTGTTTGGCCTCACTCACATTCTTTACCCAATTTGGCACGGACGTTGTACCTCCAATATGACCTATTAGACTAGTATCCACCCTACCCTTCCTCCTTATGTCCATTCTCCTACCCCAGCTATATCCTTTCTTACTTCTTTCCTCCTCTCAGTGTTAAAATCTGGCGTAGAGATTACCTGAACATCTCCCAACCGTCTCCCCCAGATTCCTAGTTTAAAGCTCTCTTAATCAGTTGAGCCAGCCTCCATCCTAGAAGTCTATTTCCCTCCCTACTTAGGTGAAGTCCATCCCGAGAGAACAGTCCTCTGTCCATAAATGCCTCCCAGTGACCATACATCCCAAAGCCCTCCTTATAGCACCACTGCCTAAGCCATCTATTGATCATCATAATCCTGTCACATCTTAGTTGCCCTTCTCTAGGAACAGGCAGAATGCCACTAAAGATCACCTGAGCCTCAATTTGCTTGAGCGTCCTCCCCAGCCTAGCATAGTCTCCCTTAATTCGTTCCAGCGAGAATCTAGCCGTATCATTTGTTCCTACATGAAGGATGATCAATGGATTCCTTCCTGCTCCCTTAATAATCCTCTTCAACCTCAGTTCCACATCCCGTATCTTAGCACCTGGCAGACAGCACACCCAGACATGCTTGGAGGCTGAGGCCCTGAGCTACTCTTCTGCGGCGTTGCTGAACTGCTTGTCCTCCAGAATGGGACCTGGATTGGAGACCACCAACACCTCATCAGGAGAGGATAAAGAGGAGTTAGTGACCAGTGGGAAAGTCATTTGTACCCCAGGCTCCAGAGGAATTGATGACACCCTGATTAGTGCCGAAGGGGCTGGTTCCAGAGGTGGGCATGGCGCCTGTGCCACTGCTGTCGTTGTTGGTGCTGACATAATTGATGGTACCCCCAGTGATGTCAGTGCTGGTGTTGGTGCAAGAGTTGGGTCTGTTCAGGATGACCATGGGGAGGCGAACTCGGCACCAAGCTAGGACAGGAAATGATCCTGGCTTGATCTGTCTGTGGTGCTGTAGAGCAGGGTGCCAGTGAAGGTGAGCACCGACTCATAATGGCCGGTTGACCCCCGGACAGTACTCTCAGTGGGGCTGGTGCTGGCAATAAAAAAGGTGCCATGGAGTGCACTCACATCTCCCTTGCAGACTTGGGAGAGCAGGATGGTGGCAGAGTCACTGGTGCCTGTAGTCTCTCCACCGTGCTGGTGGCCCAACTCAGGTGTCACCTTAGGACTATCCTTAGGAGGGGACCTTCCCTGCCCGACCTCTCTTCTTAGTAAGAGATGCCCATGACTGGGAACGGTGCTGATGGTGGGAGCCTCAAGAAGAGCCCATGAGGTGCTGAGACCTTGTAATAGGGGCTTAACCGTGCACTAATGGTGCTAGTTCACTGTGCATGGATGAGGATGTACTTGGTGCTGAGTCTGTTGGTGCATGGTCTCGCTGAGGTCAAAGAGCTGCCTCCATTGACAAAACCTTCAGGCACTGATCTCTGTCCTTTAAGGTTTTACAGATGGGACAGTGGTCCTTGTGGTGCCCCTCTCCCAAACAATTGGTCACTTTTGGACCACCATTTACTATAAGCTGCCAGGCTATAAAACCTGGAGACCTGGGCATGCCCTGGTGCTGGAGCACATTGGAGGAAGGGGAGAACCTCCTGACTCAAACTTAAGTCAGAAATGAAATTGTTTTAAACTACTACTAACTAACTAAGGCTAAATTACTCCAATTACAATTATGCACTACAAGGAACGAATAAGCTGCTGCACTTGCTAACAAGAGCAAAGGGGAGTTCCAGCTAACCATCGCTGGTGGAACGAATGAAATGAGGAGAGGAGGGGGTCAGCAGGTCGTTCAATATAGTGCCATTTCAGCACCACTCAAAGACATGCCCAGGCCAACCCTACAGCTAGCTGCTAGGGGAAATATCTTCTGACCAACGTGCACGTGCATGCATAGACACCTAATTGTAATGCATATGAACAAACAATTGGGCTACGTCTACACTGGCGGCTTCTTGCGCAAGAACAGTTGTTCTTGCACAAAAAACTTGCCGGGTGTCTACACTGCACACGCGTTCTTGCGCAAGTAAATTTACAGTCTAGCATCGGAAAACAGGGCTTCTTCCGGAAGAGTTATTCCTCTCCCCATGAGGAAGAAGCCCTCTTGCGCAAGAGGGCAGTGTAGACAGGCAACATGAATTTCTTGCACAAGAAACCCCTATCGCTAAAATGGCCATCAGAGCTTTCTTGCGCAAGAAAGCATCCACACTGCTATAGACGCTCTTGCGCAAAAAGCACATGCCAATGTAGACACGCTCTTGTGGAAGACTTTTTGCACAAGAACTCTTCCGCAAAACAGTTCTTGCGCAAGAAGCTGCCAGTGTAGACATAGCCTTGAAGAAGAATGAGTGTCTAGACTCCATAGCCCACCAATGCAAACTTTCTGTGTTTTTGGTTTCATTTTTTTTAACACCAAGGCAACATCATTACTTCACACATACAGAATGGGAAGCGGCTGTCTAGGAAGGAGTACAGCAGAAAGGGATCTAGGGGTTATAGTGGACCACAAGCTAAATATGAGTCAACAATGTGACGCTGTTGCAAAAAAAGCCAACATGATTCTAGGATGCATTAATAGGGGTGTTGTGAGCAAGACACAAGAAGTCATTCTTCCGCTCTACTCTGCGCTGATTAGGCCTCAGTTGGAGTATTGTGTCCAGTTCTGGGCACCACATTTCAAGAAAGATGTGGAGAAATTGGAGAAGGTCCAGAGAAGAGCAGCAAGAATGATTAAAGGTCTAGAGAACATGACCTATGAAGGAAGACTGAAAGAATTGGGCTTGTTTAGTTTGAAAAAGAGAAGATTGAGAGGGGACATGTGAGCGGTTTTCAGGTATCTAAAAGGGTGTCACAAGGAGGAGGGAGAAAACTTGTTCTTCCTGGCCTCTGAGGATAGAACAAGAAGCAATGGGCTTAAACTGCAGCAAGGGAGGTTTAGGTTGGACATTAGGAAAAAGTTCCTAACTGTCAGGATGGTTAAACACTGGAATAAATTGCCGAGGGTGGGTGTGGAATCTCCATCTCTGGAGATATTTAAGAGTAGGTTAGATAAATGTCTATCAGGGATGATCTAGACAGTGCTGGGTCCTGCCGTGAGGGCAGGGGACTGGACTTGATGACCTCTCGAGATCCCTTCCTGTCCTAGTATTCTATGATTCATGCAGAAAGATTGCACTTGTAATGTATATTTTTTCCTTATCTGTAAAAATGTATAGGATTAGAGCATCCTGTGATGGGATCCTTGGGGTGCAGCCTCAAACTGTGGGATCACTGTGCACTCTCAACTGTCTCCTGCCTGGTCTGTCTCTTATAATATCTTGCTAGTGACCAGCAGCAAATCCCTCCAGGTGCTGTTATCACTCAGCACATCTGCATGCAGACCTCCACACCCAGCCTGATTGCATGAATCTTCTAAGAGCCACATGTGAAGGCATCAGCCAGATCCCAGTCTCCAGCACTGTTCTGCAGGGCTATACTGTCTAGTTTATTAATGGGTTTATCACTTTATCAATGGAATAAACAGCAGCCTTTGTAAAACCCATGAGCAAATTTACCAAACACTTCAGGCAAACTCACTGATAAGAAGCCTTATTGAAGGTGAAGCAACAAGCCATCTAATGTACAGAAGAAGAATAGCAACATGGCAATCAACCAGTGTAGCTAAACAGAGAAATCTTTGGTGAGCTTAAAGTCAGAAAGGAAGCTTACAAGAAGTGGAAACTTGGACAGATGATTAAGGAAGAATACAAAACCATTGCAGAGGAGTAATCAGGAAGGCCAAAGTGCAATTGGAATTACAGACAGCAAGGGCGATGAAGGATAATAAGAAAAGTTTCCACAGCCTATTAGCAATAAGAAGGTGGATAAGGAAATTGTAGGACCCTAAGGGCATATCTACACTTAGTAGTTATTTTGGAATAAGCTATTCTGGAAGAAATACTCAGAAATAACTTATTTCGAAATTGATCGTCTACACAGCAAATGCCCATTGAAATAGGACTCTCATTGGACGCTGAATCATATTTAAGGCCACCCGGAAGCACATCAGGCAGGGCATCAGGACACAGTCACTTCCCGTAGCTGCTGCCTGAGGCGATCTGAGGCTCGAGCTTAAAGGGAACCCCCTGTACAGCCGTGACTCAGGTTCTTCTCCTTTGCTTACCTCCTTGAGGGACAGCAAAGCCTTCCCTTTGCCTGCTGTGGTTGCCCTTGTGGACACAACTCAGCATTCCAGACATGGAGCTGGAGCTGCCTCGGAGCAGTTGATGGCTCTTATAGATGGTGCTGCACCTCCTGCAGCACTTTCAATGGGGCTGACTTCCTGGCCCTGCAGGAACAGGACCCCTAACTCATTGTGGGGGAACTTCCTCACCTCTGTGCGGGCACTGCCCATGCACCTCGGCCCCACCCACCCTCCCCTTCACACCATGCACCACCGCTTCTGGCATTTGGACACCAGTTCCGACTGGTGGGACCTGATTCTTATGGAGCGATGGGACAACCAGCAGTGGCTCCAGAATTTCCACATGCCAAAGGATACCCTTCTGGAGTTGTATGAGTGGTTTCCCCCTGCCCTCAGGTGATGGGACACCCACGAGACCCACAATCGCCCTCCAGAAGCAGATTGCCATTGCCATCTGGAAGCTCACTATGCCAGACAGCTACCGATCCGTTGGGAACCAGTTTGGAGTGGGGCGATCGACTGTCGGGGCCCTGCTCAGGCAGGTATGGCACTCTCATCCTATTGTCCCAGGAGAGTGATTAACTGCTGGAATGGGGTTCCCTAAGAAAGGGGGATAGTGGTGGTGGAAGTGCCCTCCCCGGGAGGTTTTTCAGTCCAGCCTTCACAAAGCCCTGATGGACAATGGGGTAAGAGAAGTTACTCACATTGTGCAGTAATGACGGTTCTTCAAGATACGTCCCACTGTTGGTGTCAGGTTGTTCTGGCACCGCAGACTGGCATTTTCCCTAGCAGTAGTCGGCTGGACTGTGCATGTGTGTCAAGCATCTTGTGCTGTTCGCGCCTGTCTCTGAGCACATGGTCTAGTTCCTGCCAGTTACTCGTGTCTGCCCGAATATCTGAAAGACATGATTAAAGAACAGAGACTCCAAAGTGGGGAGGAGGGTGAGTAGGGCAGCATCCATGGGGGCACACATCTCAAAGAATTATCATTACTGCACAAGGTAACTTCCTCCTCATCTTCGAGTGATGTACCTGTGGATGCTCCACTGTTGGTGACTTTGTAGTAGTACTCAAGAACACAAGGTAGGCAGGTCTCAGAGTCATCGTTTAATAGTTGTTGATAGTACTCCGGAGGCTACTGATGTATCATTAGCTGGATATCGAGAGATAGCATAATGAGTCATGAAGGTATGGTTCAAGGCCCATGTGGCTGCATGGCAGATATCCCGGAGGGGACCCCTTCGCAGGAAAGCTGGGGATATTGCTACAGCTCTTGTGGAATGAGCCATGGGTATTCTCAGAAGTGGTTTATTTCAGATGGTGTAACAGTGGGGAATGCACGACAATATGAGTCTAGAAATGTGTTGGGATGAGATTGGTTCGCCCTTAGAACACTCTGCTATGGAAACTAGTAACCGTTGCAACCTGCAAAAAGATAGAGTTCTGTCTATGTAAAAGGTGAGTGCTCTGTGCACATCCTGGATATGAAGAATAGCATCCTGATGGGATGTATGTGGCTTAGGTAAAAGGATGGAAGAACAATTGGTTCGTTGACATGGAAGTCAGAACACACCTTAGGTATGAAGGAAGAGCGAGGTCGTAATACTACATTGTCCTTATTAAAAGTAGTATATGGTGGTACTGTCATGAGGGCCACAAGCTCACTGACTCTGTGGGCAGATGTTATGGCAAGCAGAAAGACCACCTTGATCGTTATTATTGAGAGTGGGCAGCTAGCTAATGGTTCGAATGGGGGTTGGGTAAAAGTGTCCAGCACCATTTCCAGATACCATACTGGTGGGAGTGTTCTGTGTGGCAGATTAAGGTTGCCCAAGCCTTTGATGAACCTCTTTGGGTAGGGTGTGGGAATATCTAAAAGCCATCTATCAAGTGGCGGAAGGCAGTGATTGCTGCCAGGTGGACTTTAAGGAAGGGGAGGGCTAAACCAGATTGTTTCAAGAGAAGGATATACTTTAGAATTTCATGTACGGGTACTGAATGTGGGTCGAGGCGTTTGTTAGTGCACCAGGACACAAATCTATGCCATTTTTGAAGGTAAGTAGAACGTGTGGTCCACTTCCTGCTATGCATCAACACCTCTTTAAAATGGCTTCAGCAGAGCATTTAGGAGTCATGGAACCAATGAGGAGCCAGGCTGTCAGGTACAGAACATGGGGCAAGGGTGTAGCAGGGTTCCATGGTTCTGGGTCAATAAATTGTGGTGCTTGGGGAGGGGATAGGGTGGTTGGGGAGACATCCAAGAGAGCTAAGGAAACCACACCCATCATGCCCAGGAGGGAACTATGAGTATTGCCCCGTCTCCGTTGATCTTCTCGAGGACTCTCGGAGTGAGAGGAGTTGAAGGAAATGCATAGAGTAGAGCTCCCCTCCAGTTGAGGAGAAAGGCATCTCCTAGGGCAGTGGTCTCCAACCTTTTTACACCCAAGACCTCTTTTTAATGTCAGGACAAGCCAAGATCTACCCCATCCCTTCCCCAAGTCCCCACCCCTTCCTTGAGGTCCCACCCTCTTTGTTCCCCTTCTCTCCATCACTTGCTCTCCCCGGCTCTTATACATTCTCAGGCTACGTCTACACTGCAGGTTTCTTGCGCAAGAACTGTTTTGCACAAGAATTCTTGCGCAAAAGGTCTTGTGCAAGATCACGTCCACGCTGCCATGTGCTTTTGTGCAAGAGATGTGCTTTTGCGCAAAAGTGTCCATGGCAGTGTGGATGCTCTCTTGTGCAAGAAAGCTCTGATGGCCACTAAGCTCTTGTGCAAGAGGGCTTTTTCCCGAGCGGGAGCGTGAAAGTATTTGCGCAAGAAGCACTGATTTTGTACATTACAAAGTCAGTGCTCTTGTGCAAATTCAAGCGACCAGTGTAGACAGCTGGCAAGTTTTTGCCAGTCTAGATGCAGCCCTTTAGTCTAGCCAAACCCACAAAGGGTTGAGACAGGAGGTGTGGGCTCTAGGGTGGGAATGAGGGATTTGGGTGTGGGAAAGGGTGAGAGGTGCAAGCTCTGCGAGGAAATTTGGCTGCAGGAGGATGTGGAAAAGGGGATGCTAGCTCAGGAAGGGGGGGTCTAGGCTGGGAGTGTTGGGCTCAGGTGAAGAGTTGGGATGCTGAGCCAGCCACAGGCTTGTGGATGTGAGGGTGCAGGAGATTGAGTTGGAGTGTGTGAGGGGTTCAGGGCAGAGAGGTTGGGAGTATGATGGGCTCAGGACACAGATTTGCGGTGTGTGAATGGTGCAAGAGTGTTGTGGCAGAAGACTGAGGATGTGGGGGTGCAGGAGTTTGGGGATGTGAGAGGCTCAGGGCAGGAGGTTCCAGTATATGACAGGCTCAGATTTGGGGTTGGGGTGGGAGGCACATCTGTGTTATGATGCTGTGGCCAAATGAGGTCTTGGCCCGAATTGGGGGCTTGGCCCGAACTCGGGGCTTGTTGGCCAGGCTTCATTTTTAAATACAATATTCTGTCAAACACAAAAAGGTTTCGGTATTGTCTTTATTTATGAGAGGGGCGGGGAACCTGTTTTGAGTCAGGGGTCACTGACCCACAGAAAAGTCAGTCATGTCCACACAAGTGAGATACAAAAACACAACCCTTCCTAACCTCTCAAGCCTCACTAATGTGGCCCCAACTGTGCTGGTGGGGGCAGAGAACAGGATGCTGGTGGGTGCTGGGTAGAGGATTGGGTGCCGGGGCAGGGTTCTGAGGCAGGGGACAGGGCGCCTGTGGGTGCTGGGGCAGGGAACACAGTACTTGTGGGGGTCTGGTCAGGGGGAGGGGACAGGGACCGGTATCTGGGAATCCTGCAGCTGCGCGCCAAGGCCCAGGAAATGCGCAGGCTGCTCCCCTGTCCCCCAAACAGCGGTGCGGTACTGGAAATGCCGGTCCATTGTGCACCGGGGACTTTCTTCACCTGCTGCCTTTCTGTGCGGGAGGAAGGGGTGCAGTGGGAGTCCTGGACCTCGCCAGCTCCAACTGCTTGGGCAATGCGCGCTGCCATGGGGAGTGGAGGAGCAAGGCGTGTGCGCTGCCTGAGCAGGTGGAGCTGGCGCAGTCCCGGACTCCCACTCCCCCCTCCATCATCCGCACGCAGGAAGGCAGCAGGAGAAGAAAGTCCCCAGCGCGCAACGGACCAGCGTTTTAGGTACCGCGCTGGCTGCTTGGGGGGGCAGGGAGAAGAACAGCCCATGCACTTCTGGGACCTGGCACGCAGCTGCAGAACTCCCCCACCCCCACCCTGCAGGAAGCCTGCGCTACCTCCGTTTTCCCTGGAGGTAGCATCAGCACGGGGTTCATCTTGGGGTTGGGGGGCAGTGAGGGCCCCAAAAACCTTGCAATTGACTGATCAAGCCCCCAGCATTGACTAGTCGATTGCGAAGGACAGGTTGGTGACCACGGTCCTAGGGATCCTGGGCCAACTCCAGTCCTGGAGCAGTAATGTAGGCACTTGGCATTCTGGTAGGAGGCAAAGAGGTCTATCTGAGGAGAGCCCTACGAAAGGGAGATAGCTTGGAGCACTTGATGATGCAACTCCCACTCATGATCTGGTGTAAAGCGTCTGCTTAATGCATCCACCGTGGCATTTTTGTTACCAGGTAGATAGGACACAATCAGGGTGACTGTGGCGAATGCACCAGTTCCATAGATGCACTGCTTCAGTGCACAGGGAACAGGACTGGGCGCCTCCCTGACAATTTATATAATACATTGTTGTCATATCGGTAAGTCCAGGGACTGCGTCGGCTACAGTGTAGATTTCTGGTTGTTGATAATGAGCCCGAGTGATTTGAATGTTTTTCTTGCTGTATCATGTGGCACATTTCCACAAAAGATGGACCCTTTATCAGATAATCATTGAGATAAGGAAAGATTATAATCTCCTGTCAATGTAGGTATGCCGCCACTACCACGACTATCTTGGAGAACACCCTGGATGTGGTCAAGCAGCCAAAAGGTAAGATGCGATATTGGAAATGTTCTGATCCTAGTATGAATCGACGGAACTACCCGAGAGCAAGATGGATGGTGAAGAGGAAGTAGGTGTCTTGTAGGTTGAGGGCTGCAAACCAGTCCCCCATGGTCCAGCGCTGGGGTTATCGATGACAGGGTAACCATTATGAATGGCTGTTTGCAAAGGTATCTGTTGAGCTTGCCAAAATCAAGAATGAGCCTCCAACCACCCATTCTTTTCTATGTGAGAAAGTAGTGAGAGTAGAAGCCTTTGCCTCTGAACGTGTCTGGTTCCCTCTTCTACTGCTCCGATGGAGAGGAGCTGATGGATCTCCTGTTTTAGTAGGTCTTCGTGAGAAGGGTCCCTGAAGAGGGATGGGGAGGGTGGGGAGGTTGGAGGAAGGGCTGTAAACGGGATGGTGTAACCTGATGCCACGATCTCAAAAACCCAGCGGTCGGATGTAATGGTGGCCCAATGATGATAGAAAGGCCGCAAGCCGTGATGGAAAATGGGAACCTTGTCATGTAGATGTGTAGTGGGAACATCTTGCATGCCCTTAACCAGTATCTCAAACCTGCTCCTCATTTGTATGTTGGTTGGTGTTACGGTTGTTCTGAGGTCATCTCTTCTGAGGCCGTTGTCTTGCCTGGGATTGGTCAAAGCCCTGTTGTTGATATCAGGAGCTCACAAAGTCGTGGTGCCTCTGGTATGGTGTGTACCATTTATGGTGATACGGTGGCGTGTACATACCTAATGTACGTAAGATGGTTCTCGAGTTCTTACTTGTGTAGAGGATGTCATTGGTTTTCTCTGCAAATAGTTTCTGTTTATCAAATGGGAGGTCCTCTACTTTAGTCTGCAGTGCTCTGGGGACTCTTGCATTTTGAAGCCAAGAGGCTCTACATTTCACTATTGAGGTTGCTGTGGAGCACAGCAACATTGAGGGCCATTTGGAGGGCTGCTCGCATGGTAGCATAGCCCTCTTGAACGATTGACTTCAGGATCGGCTTTTTGTTGTCTGGTAAGTGCTCCATAAAGCTGGTAAGTCTGGTATAATTGTCGAAGTTGTGGCTCACCAAGAGGGCTGAGAATTCACCATGCTGAGTTGTAGGGTTGAAGCGGAATACATTTTCCTGCTGAAAAGGTCCATGCACTTGCTTTCCTTTTATCCACTGTGGCGTTTTTATACTGAGGTAGTTTGGACCTTTGTTGAGCAGTGTCCACCACCAGGAAATTAGGTTGGAGATGGGAGAATAGGAAATCCATGCCTTTGGCAGGAACAAAGTACTTTTTGTCTGCCCATTTGTTGGATGGGGTGGAGCAAAGGCTGGGGTCTGCCAGATTTCATTAGCAGCCTCCATAATGGCCTCATCAATGGGCAGTGTGATTTTGGCATTTTGGGAGGGCTGGAGTTTTTAAGGAGGCAATGTTGTTTCTCCTGTACCTTGGTTAGCTGGACCTCCTGGCTAGTAGCCACTCTTTTACACAAGTGGTAAAACTGCTTGAAGTTGTCCGTGGGTGACATCCTCTGGAATCACTGCCTCATCAGGGGACAAGGAGGACTGCTCCATGGGGGAAGTATCAGGTTGCTGTTCGTCGGGCTCAGATACTTGCCCCTCTTCCAGCTCACATTGTTGGAGGAGTGGGAGAGGTGCTCCGAGGGGTGGTGAGGTGGGTTGCCTGTGAACAGGCATAGAGGAAACTGCAGACTGGTGGCTCAAGATGACCTAAAAACCCTTCCAGCCCAGCACTGAAGAGAGCTCCCCTCAGAACTCCCCCCAACCCAGCCCAGCCGAGAGAGGGGCCCCTGCTGGGACCTCCCCGGAATTCCCACAGCCTGGTACTATGGGGGGCCCTATTTCTGGTTAGCCAAGGAAGACCTCCTGGGACATGTCTCCTAGGGGGTCTTAGTGGACCACAAGCTAAATATGAGTCAGCAGTGCGACACTGCTGCAAAAAAACCCAAACATCATTCTAGGATGCATTTATAGAAGTGTTGAGAGCATGACAAGTAGCAATTCTTCCCCTCTACTCTTCCCCTCTGATTAGGCCTGGAGTAGTGTGTCCAGTTCTGGGCACCACATTCCAGAAAAGATGTGGAGAAATTGGGGAGAGTCCAGAGAAGAGGAACAAAAAGGATTAAAGGTGTAGAAAATATGAGAGAAGACTGAAATAACTGGGTTTGTTTAATTTGGAAAACAGATGGTTGAGAGGGGACAGGATAGTAGCTTTCAAGTACCTAAAAGGGTATTACAAGGAGGAGGGAGAAAAATTATTCTCCTTAATGGAGCAAGGCATGGAGAGTCCCATGATATCCATGCCTATGGAAGGACTAAGTCTTAAAACTACAGATATACGAGTAGAACAGAGGTTGTGTAGTCAAATGCAATCAGGTTATTTTTGGGCTTGTTGAACGTCTCTTCGCTGAGCACATGTAACTACCCCCTGACTCCAAGCTGACTCCAAGGAAGCAAGTCTGTGTGGGGGTTATACATTTTTTAAGTTGCTCTATAACACCTACCACCCAAGCTATGTTTCACCAAGTGCGTTCTCTCTCTTTCGTTAACAAAATTCAGCCTTTTAAGACCATGATCTGATTCTTGTGTCCTAGAAAGCAGGAGGTTCTGTGTGCATGTGCCTATGACTGTGCAGCCAAACTACTAAGAGAAATTAAAGTTCCCTTTTCAGCTGATTGTGACAGCTAAGTTTTCAAGCTCTCTCCAGAGTGAGCATTAAAAGAGCTTGCGAGGTCCCTCATAAGACCCAATTCCCAAGTGCACCTTCATGGGTTCTTCAAAGGGTTTGGCATTTAGGTGATGGCAGTAACAATCCAAGGCCGGGGAATCTGATCTTGGGGAGTTTTAACAGAAGTCTTTGGAGCAAGGTATTTAAGTCTCTTGCAGTCCCCCACCTTCTGCATTCAAAGTGCCAAAGAGGGGAACACGCTGGACAGCCTCCAAAAGGCAACCATATCTCACAAAGGGCAACCATGGCACTGTGCCCTAATTTTTTTATAGAAATGTTTTTGAATATGCATAACTCTAATATGCTTTATGCAAAACAGGGCAAGTAACTTATTCAAGGGCTTGTAATCCCCTGGAACGTGTATATTCTATTTATGTGCATCTATCTGTCTTGTGTGAAGTTAGAAATATCAATACTAACCCTGTTTATTAATTTAGGTCTTCCAGTGAAAGCTATTCATTGTATTTAAGGATCTTAACAGCCTAGTGCTCAATACTCTTTTTTTTCCCCTGTAAGCCTACACTGTGGTTCGTCCTACAAAGACAGGTGACCATGCCATCTGATGCTGGAATCCATCTTTAATTTGGCATGGTGTCACATGTCATTCCCATATTGGTGCAATTAAAATTCATTCTGCACATGGACATAAAAGAATAGAGGGAACAATGCGCCCAGGATCTTTCCCCACTTACCTCTCAGGGTCCTTTTGCCTCTGCTTCTCCATCTACAATCCACGCTTTCTCCACTTTTCATCATGTGCTAGTTTCTGTTCTAGTTGAGGTGCCTCCATTATCAACTTCTGCTCCCAGGCTACGTCTACATTGTGCATTCTTGCACAAGAAGATAGGCAAATGAGGCACGGCGATAAATATCACCATGCCTCATTTGCATACCTAATGAGCCGCCATTTTTGAGCAAGGGGCTTTTGCGCAAGAAGGAGCAGTCTATACTGCCCCTTCTTGAGCAAAACCCCCCTCTTGCGCAAGAGCTGTTCGGCCTGAAAATAAGCGGCAGAACAACTCTTGCGCAGGAGGTTTTTTTTGCGCAACAAGGAGCAGTAGACTGCTCCTTCTTGCGCAAATGGTGGCTCATTAGGTATGCAAATGAGGCACGGCATATTCATCGCCATGCCTCATTTGCATATCTTCTTGTGCAAGAATGCACAATGCAGACGTAGTCCCACTGTTTCAAATCTATAAAGAATCAGATCATGAAGATATCCTGAATAGAAGGGAAGCTGAATTTTGGACGCCCTGCTACTGCCTGTCACTCATGGAACCTCTTGGAACCCCACATGGGTCTGGAACCTATTTCTTGGACAGATCATCTTTCTTCAGTTGTCCAGCTATACCCATTTGAACTGCCTAATGCTCAACCCCCTATGCCTGCAAAGATTTGCAATGTCCATCTTAGGGAGTGGTTATATGCTTTTTTTTCCCCCTTCCATTTGACTGCTACAAGTCAGCTAGTCCTAAATACTTTTGCATCAAGCATACCATTTCTGCCACAATCAGTCAAGGATCCAAAGAATCATTGCCATAAGTCCAGCTTGGATCAGTTTCTAGGAGGATTCCTTCATTGTGCCAGGCTTCCTAGGTGTCCTACTCTTCCTTGAGGGTAAGCTCCTGAATTGTATTGCTTTCTTAGACTGACTGGACTTCTGTGCTGTCAGCACTTGTGCTTCACAGTCTGAATTCCATTCAGCAAGTCCCCTAGAGACAGACTCCCGAAGGAGACTTCTTCAATTTTAAGGGAACAACGCATATCACAAGTATCTGCAGGCACACCCAGCCAGTACTGTCAAACAGTGGGGTCTACTGGTAAACTGAACACAGTGCAGGAAGACCTTGGTTAGCATAGAGGAATGAAGGTTAAAACACTGTCCGTTCTGGATAGTCAGAGCCCAGCCAAGCTGTAGTGAAATCTATTGCTCAAGATCTGTCTGTCCCTCCATCTGATCATCTTCATCAGACTCTCAGGTGTGTTCTAGCTGCCTCTAGCAGCCAACACTTAACTTACCCGTCTCTCCAGTCCTTTGTTTCTGAGCTGGGGAGATGCGGCTCAGTTTCCCTGCTGAGTGGTGGGACAGTCATATTTCTCTGGGTCATTGCTAGTTGTACATGTATGGGGAACTGGATTCGCCATGGTATTCTTAAGAGCTCCACTGAGATGGGTGTTCGGCACCATTGTCAACTGTGTCTTAGTCTGTCCTGAGAGCAAACAGCTCCTTTTCACACTAGGTAATAATACAACATATAGGGGAAACTGGTGCACACACAACAGGCTCCATAAAAAATATAGCAAAAAATTCACACTTGGTCTCTTATATGAACAGCTGAGGTTCCTAAAACTATGAAGTCTAAATTAAAACAAAACACCCAAGATGCATCTACAGTTTAGAATTGAAGTAAAAGAACCTTTAACCGTTGACAACAGAATTAGTCTGTCTCAAAAATTACTTTTTTTGGTGAAAAGTGAAAATATTAAAAAATACATCGATGAAAAGTTTCATCTTGGGAGCAACAGTCTCCATATATTTGGTATCTTTAAAAGAACTTACCCAAGACAAAGAACAACAGTTTTGTATCAAGCAATCCACACATTAAGATCCAAAGCCACTTTGCATAAACTTTATTTTGAAAAACAAGGAAATTAAAATATTGCTTCCATTCTCTTTTGGAGTTGATTAAGTTTCATATAAAATCCAAGAGCAAAAATATTTTGTACAAATATTCATAAAAGGGTAATGAAATCCACATGATATAGAACTACGAAATCTATCTACATTAGTCAGCAATAAAAAGAAATCAGAGATTAAAAAGGATCTTTTGGTCAAAAACATTGTCGTACATTGGGAATATTCATTCAGTTGTGTTATTAAACATTTAAATGCAGACAAAATAATTGTCACAGCATTTCTGAATTTTCAAAAGCTGCCAAGATCCTAAGTCAAAAAGACAACAAGTTCAGAAAAACCATATCCTCTTTCTGAATTGAAGAGTTACAGAAAAGGAGAAGAGATGTTTAAACCAATAGAAAGGCATTAAGAAATGGCTCCATCCATAAAACCAAGCACACGCATACTGTACCACAGAGATCAAGGAAAGAAGGCAGAGGAGAGCCTTTGAGTCCTTTCTACAGTTTGAAGGAGGCAGGGCTGTGGTATCAGGGTACCCTATCTGTATCAGCTGCATTTGTTGCTACACATGAAACAGCATGAGCAAATATTCTCAGGTACAGATATGATCAATTTGTCTCTAATTTTACTGAGGTGACCAAGAAATGATGGAGGAGCCTAAGTGTAGAGACAATGAGTCTGAAGGTGAGGTACAATCTCCTTCCTAGAGGGAGCTCTGAAGTCTGAACATTCTCAGTAAACATTTGACACTCATGCGCTCTCCTCAGATGATCTCAGTTGGTGTTTCTCTGAGGGAGAGGAAGGGTCTCATGAAGATACTTCATACTTCCATGCTCAGAGAAGTCAGAAACAACATGATTCTCCCCTTTCAGCAACCACTTTGTAGTTAATAGCCCCTCAATTCCTACTGGCCCACGGGCATGGACACGAGAAGTACTGATTCCAACCTCTGCACCTGCAACCAAGAGGGAGGTTTAGACATAAGATGACGAAAGGAAGTTTTGTGCAGTTAGCGCTTTGCTGGGACCATTTTCTACCATCAGTTCTATCATTTAATTTCTTCTAAGAGGGAAAGAGAAAAGCCTGTATCTTGTTTTCCCATTCCATTTTTGCAGGCCCCAGACCTGTATTGTTCAATTTATATTTTAGAAATAACAGTCGTATTATTCTGCAGACATGTATCTTTATTCTTCCTACTTTTACCATCATGAAAGCATCTTTTCTTTAGTACTGTGGCAAGAACAGTAGGAACACTTAATTTTCCAAAAAAATGTGAAGTTCATAAATCGATCCCAAACTGGCTTTTTTTTTTTTTAAATTAAGAAAAAAAGAGAGAGAAACCCTAACTAGATATAACAGACTAAGTCTGTGCTTTAGTATCTCTGCCCTTCACAGTCTAGGGTAGCCTCAGCCAGGACATGAACTAATGATGTTTAGACCACAAAGCAGCAGTTGTGGCCAGGCAGTGTGACCAAGCAGCCAGGTGACAGAATTGGAGTGGCTCCAGAGTCAATCTCCTGCAATTGTGCTCCAAACAAGAGTGCTTCCTTCACTCTCTCTCTCTGCAAGTTCCAGAAGCTGCGTGGGAGGAGGCTGCTCTAAAGCACCTCTTTTTCTCTTCCCCTCATTGCATGCAGTTCTGACATTTTAGTAGCTAGTAACAGTGCCTGCCAAAGTATGTGATGAGAATTGGGAGGGTGCAACATGTTCACTTCTAGTTCTACTAGAATAAAAATTGAGTTAAAAGTAAGATTTTGATTTAAAGAAGCTTCTTTTAAAAAGTATTTAAAATTAATGACAACCTGTGGTACTCTATTGTACTACAGCCACTGAGCTTAGCAAATGACTTCCTCTAGTTCCTGACACCAGAGTTCGTTGCAGTGCTCAACGAGCTATTGACAGTGGCAGCCTCTTCTGCAGATACAGAGAGAATATTTTCTATCTTTCTGTTTATTCAACCACTATAGCATAACAGCTATTTAATTCATAGTTAAAAAGCTAACAGGCAGATGAAAAGGCAGGAGACTGTTTTCTTCATCCAATCTATGAATAAAGAATGAGTTGTGAAGATTAGAATAATTATTTCTAAAATTTTCAAGGTCTTGATTACTAGAAACAATCAGTTCTATTCACTAACTATACACAACACTTGCTTTAATGAATGAGTTAGTTTTATAGACAAAATATGTTTTGCTTTTTCTTCTGATGCAGCACATTTAAGATTGTTTTATTAAATAAACTAATTTTAAAAGGCTGTTTTTGTGCATTTTAATTCAATTCCAATTTCCATATCAATGGAATTTGACACAAATCATGAAAACTCATTCTGATTTCAAATCAATTGACCATAGCAATTCTTTAGAAAATGGCCAGTGAAACCATTCTGGAACTGAAACAAAGGAGAATGCAAAATGAAACCCAAATGTTGTGATTTTAGAATATGATCTCTCTTAGTATGTAAATGTCCTGTGTTCAGAACAATGGAGCATCAATTTTGGTTGAAGGATCTAAATGCTACTGTAATTTAGCAACATTACATCTTATTTTATGATCTTGCTCCAGTTAATTCAACCCACCAGACTGTCTCCTAGTCCCATAGAATGAAAGGTCCAAGTTTCAACTTTTACTACAGTATGTTCTGTAAAACTTCTCTCATTGGCAGGCAGGCAATCAGAGATGGGACTATCCCATCCTACAGGATTCAGGTGGGCATTCTCTATCATTCTTAAGGGAAAAAGTGAAAATCCCAAATTCAGATCCCCAGCTGCAAGCAGCACAAAATAATTCCACTCAACCCCTTACCAAGTCCAAACCGATATCCATCGGAGAATCGGGTGCTGGCATTCCAAAAGACACAGGCACTGTCCACATGCTGAAGAAAGAACTCTGCTGTTTTCTCTATAAGAAAGAGAAAAATCTGAATAGACTCAGATGGAACAAGGCTCTCAAATCAAGTAATGGGTGCATTATGAAAACCTGAACAGATGTAATGCTATGTGAGACACTTAATTGAGCATCCATGACCAGAACAATGCTCACATGTCTCTTTCTCCACAGCACAGACTCAAAAATATAGATCTGCTAACAGAAGAATGAGACTAGGAGAAGGAGGAAAAACTACAAAGTTCCCCATTCCTTGTAAGGAGAAAAATTGTTCTCCTTGACCTCTGATGACAGGCCAAGAAGCAATGGACTTAAATTGCTGCAAGGGAGGTTTAGGTTGGACATTAGGAAAAACTTCCTATCTGTTTTGGCGTTTAAACACTGGAATAAATTGCCAGGGAGGTTGTGGAATCTCCATCACTGGAGATATTTAAGAGCAGGTTAGATAAACATTTATCAGGGATGATCTAGAATGGTGTTTGGTCCTGCTGCAAGGGCAGGGGACTGGACTTGATGACCTCTTGAAGTCCCTTCCAGTTCTAGTGTTCTATGATTCTATGAGAGCAACTGGTGCAGGACAGGTAAAAGTACACTCTACATACACAGGGTAGACTGAACAAAGCCATTCAGGTCACTAACCGTTCTCTGTGATGATAACATCTGTGTGTGAACTTCCGTACTTGTGGATATGATCAATTGCTTCCTGGACACTATCAACCACCTCAATGCAACACTCTAGATCACCATATTCTGTGCGGAGAGATTTTACTTCTGAAGGACTGAAAGTCAAATATGAGGCAAATTTGGGACCAGCATGAATCTTCACCTGCAAGAACAGAGGATCTGATAACATCTATCTTCTATGCAGAATGGACACTTTTGAATTAGATTCTTACTAGGCAGAAAGCCAGTTGCAGCATAAAGATCTTAGTTTATCTGGATTCCTGAATGGAGTTTTACATCATTAGATGTAGAAACAGTTTCAGGGAACTTGATGACAACTAGTAACAGGATACAGACTGAGTCATGGTAGACCTGAACATCAGCTCTCAGTATGACGTTGTAGCTAAAAAGGGTTAAGACAATTAGACTCCTGTTCGATTATCTCAAACAGGAGTAGGGAGGCAACATTACATCTAACACAACACTGGTGAAATCCTATTTGGGGTACTGTTCCCAGTTACATTGAAATCATGGAGCGGGAGTTCAGTGAAAAGCTACAAGAAGGACCCAAAGTCTAGAAAGAGACACTGCACAAGAGACTTCAGGTACTCAGCCTATGTGGTTTATCAGCATGAAGATTAAAAGGAGATTTAAAATCAGGGCCAATGTCTCTCCGGAATATATGCTTTACATCAAACATAAGTTACTGGGTTCACCACAGCAGTAAGTGAATGACGTTCTCTGGCCTATATCGTAAAGGAGGTCAGACTGGATGATCTAATTGTCCCTTCTCTCCTTAAGACCTAGTAGTTTAAGCACAACTTCCAACTACTTACGAAGAGAAACAAGAGAAGATACTGGAGGACTAGTCCACAAACAGAGGCGTGTGTCACGTTACTGGATTTTAAAGTGAGCAGACAGATCACTGTTGCACCCACAGGTGGTGTTTGCCCCAAATTCTGTACAAAGGGGGCCATGTGAGGTGTCAAATGAAAGCATATGCTCTACTGATTCTAGGTCTGCTACTCATGTACTTGTGTGATGTTTGTATGTGAAGTTATGAATATGGGCTCTGTTCTTGTACTGTAAATGTTCTGTTTGGGAGGGAACAATGGGCCTGGACTGCCTATTCTGAGGAATGATAGTTCAGTGCAGGTGTCTCCGACCTTTTTAAGCACGAGATCACTTTTTGAATTTAAGTGCAATCCAAGATCTACCACAAATATAAATACCCTTGCCCCGCTTCCTTCCTACCCCTGCTCCAAGGCCCGGCCCCTGCTCATGCCCTCTTCCCTCTCTTGCCCATCCTCACTCACTTTCATCAGGCTGGGGCAGAGGGTTGGGGGCGCAGGCTCTGGTCTTGGATTAAGGGATTTGGCGTGTGAGAGGGGCTCTGAGCTGCTCTCAGGGCAGGCAGTTGGATGTAGGAGGGGGTTCTAGGTTCAGGCTCTGGGAGGGTGTTTGGATGCAGGGGTGCTCAGAGCTAGGATAAGGGCTTGGGGTGCATGAGGGGGTTCATGACTGGGGTAGGAGTTTGGGATGTGGGCTCCATCTGGGCACTGCTACTGGCTCCTGGGTGGTGGTCCAGTGGGGCTAAAGCAGGCTCACCCGTGCCCTGGCCCTGAACCACTCCCTAAAGCAGCCAGCAAACTCTATCCCTGGTCCAGTTGTGCCTCCTCTCTGCTCTGTGGAGAAAGGATACAGAATGGGAGAGGGGGCACCCTGACATCAGCACCCCTCTTTCCCCTCCCCTCCCCAGCACAGAAAGCAGGAGACTCCCAAGGGGAGGGGGCAGCTCTAAGGCAAAGGGCAGGAGATGCACAGCAGTGGGGGGGAGGGGCAGCTGAAGTGTAGGCACTTGATAGCCTCTTGGCCAAACCAGTCAGGATCACCTATCACAGGCTCCAAGATCTACCAGTAGATCCCAATCTACTGGTTGGTGACCACTGGTTCAGTGAATACCTGTGCTAAGTAGCTCTGCTTCTTGGACAATGGCTCTTGGGAGTGGCCAATACACACCTGAGAAATGTGTCTGGAAGCCTACAGACTGGCCAGTGCCTCATGGCTACTTGAATGTGAATCACAGATAGGTCACTTGATCATGTAACCAGTTTCCGTTTGGGAGACACCAGGAATATAAAAATCCCATGAGGCCGTCTCCATCTTGTCTTCAGTCTTGCTACTGATTCCAGATGCATCCTTGCTAGGGACAGAGAGCCGGGAAGGATTGCCGACCCATCCTAATACAGGATGTACACCAGAGACTTCTAAGCTAGCAGTTTGTAACATCTCTGCTAAGAGCCTGCATCAAGAACTTGGTGATTGATGCATGTGATGTATTTTCCTTAATCTTACTCTCAACCTTTTCTTTCTTTTATTAATAAACCTTTAGATTTTAGATTCTAAAGGACTGGCCCAGCGTGCTCTTGTGGGTAAGATCTAAAGTGTAAGTTGACCTGGGAGTGTGGCTCATTCTTTGGGACTGGGAGGATCTGTTCAGAGTAGGTGAGTTCGGGTTTTATAACCTCTCACCTGTGTGTAAGGTCCAGGACTGATTGTGGCACATCGTGGGGTCTCTAAGGGTTTTTGCTCATGAGGCTTCCTGCTGGCCAAATTGGCAGCTGAAGTGCTCTGTGCAACTGGTTTGTGGCATATTTGGGAAAGGCCTCCAGTCAAGAAATGTAAGTAGCCCAGGATTTGAGCAACTCGCCCTGAGCTGACGCCCTCAGTGGTGCTCAGACCAGACCCGGTCCGTCACCGCACGACACAATTCAAAGTCTGGAAGATGAAGCTACACAAATGCAAACTGAAAAGAACATTAACAAGAACATAAGAGTGGCCAAACTGGGTTAAGGACATTAAATACCAGTTAATTTACTAGTCTAATAGTTGATGGGATTTCTAATACTCGACTAGTTGATAGGCACTCCCGCATTCCTCCTTTGAAATGTACAAGAGCCCTAGTACACTTCAAAGGAGGAATGCAGAACTTCGCGTGCAGCCAAGGGCCAGAGGGAAGTCCTGCTGACTCGGGGCGCCACAATAGCACTTCTACTTTGAAATGCTTCCTGCTGGCCCCAGGCTGCACACAGCGTGCCAGCTTTGAAATGTACAAGAGTCCCCAGTGGGAGCTCTTGTGCATTTCAAAGCAGAAGCGTCTGCATGGAGCCTGGGGTCAGAGTCCCCCACTGACCTTGGGTTCCATGCAGTGCTGCCGCTTTGAAATGCCATGCAGAGCCGGGGTCAAGCTCGGGACTCCCCAGCTGATCCTGGGCTCCATGGAAGTGCCGTGCAGAGTCCGGGGCGTTTCAAAGTGGCAGCACCACATGGAGGCTGGGGTACGGGCTCCGTATGGCGCTGCCGCTTTCAAGTATCCTCTCTTCCCGCCCCTTTGCTGTCTCTATCCAATAGAGGGAATGAACAGAACGGGGAATATCAAGTGATTCTTTCCCTGTTGCCTAGTCCCAGCTTCTAGCAAATAGAGTCTAGGGACACCATTCCTACTCATTGTAGCTAGTAGCCATTAATGGACCTAGCCTCCATGAATTTATCTAGCTCTTTATCTTCTGGCAAGGAGTTCCACAGGTGGACTGCGCGCTGTGCAAAGAAAAACTTTATTTTGTTTATTTCAAACTTGCTACCTATTAATTTCATTTGGTGACCCTTAGTTCTTCTGTTATGGAAACAAGTAAATAACTTTTCCTTATTCACTTTCTTCACACTAGTCATGATGTTATAGATCACTATCATTTTCCCCCACCTTAATCTCCTCTTTTCTACTATGAAAAGTCCCAGTCTTTTTAATCTCTCTTCATGTGGGACCTCTTCCAAACCTCTAATAATTTTTGTTGCCCTTTTCTGAACCTTTTCCAGTGCTAAGGTATCTTTTTTGACATGAGGCGACCACATCTGTACAGTATTTAAGATGTGGGCATACCATTGATTTATACAGAGGCAATAAGTCAGCTATTCTCTGTCTTATTCGCTATCCTTTTTAAATGATTCCTAACATTGCTTTTTTGACTGCTGCTGCCCATTCAGTGGATGTTTTCAGAGAACTATCCACAATGACTCCAAGATCTCTTTCTTGAGTGGTTATAGCTAAATTAGTCTCCATCATTTTATACGTATAGTTTGGATTTTTTTTCCAATGTGCATTACTTTGCATTTATCGACATTAAAAATCATTAACTATTTTGTTACCCAGTCTCCTAGTTTTGTAAGATCCTTTTGAACCTCTTTACAGTGCGCTTTGGTCTTAACTATCTTCAGCAGTTTAATATCATCTGCAAATTTTGCCACCTATATGTGTACCCATTTTTTCTAGATCATTAATGAATATGTTGAATAGAACTGGTCCCAATACTGGTCCTGAGGTGATGTGTACCCAGTCAATATCTGTTCTAGAAACTGTTCTAGATTTGATCCTAACAAATAGGGAGGAACTGATTGAGAATTTGAAAGTGGAAGGCAGCTTGGATGAAAGTGATCATGAAATCATAGAGTTCATAATACTAAGGAAGGGTAGAAGGGAGAACAGCAAAATAGAGACAATGGATTTCAGGAAGGCGGATTTTGGTAAGCTCAGAAAGCTGATAGGTAAGGTCCCATGGGAATCAAGACTGAGGGGAACAACAACTGAGGAGAGTTGGCAGTTTTTCAAAGGGACATTATTAAGGGCCCAAAAGCAAGCTATTCCGCTGCGTCGGAAAGATAAAAAATATGGCAAAATTTCACCTTGGCTTAACCACGAGATCTTGCATGATCTAAAAATAAAAAAGGAGTCATATAAAAAATGGAAAGTAGGACAAATTACAAAGGATGAATATAGGCAAACAACACAGGAATGCAGGGGCAAGATTAGAAAGGCAAAGGCACAAAATGGGCTCCAACTAGCTATGGGAATAAAGGGAAACAAGAAGACTTTTTATAAATACATTAGAAGCAAGAGGAAGATCAAGGACAGGGTAGGCCCACTGGTCAGTGAGAAGGGAGAAACAGTGACAGGAAACTTGGAAATGGCAGAGATGCTTAATGACTTCTTTGTTTCGGTCCTCACTGAGAAGTCTGAAGGAATGCCTAACATAGTGAATGCTAGTGGGAAGGGGGAGGTTTAGAAGATAAAATAAAAACAGAACAAGTTAAAAATCACCTAGAAAAGTTAGATGCCTGCAAGTCACCAGGGCCTGATGAAATGCATCCTAGAATACTCAAGGAGCTGATAGAGAAGGTATCTGAGCCTCTAGCTATCATCTTTGGAAAATCATGGGAGACAGGAGAGATTCCAGAAGACTGGAAAAGGGCAAATATAGTGCCCACTTATAAAAAGGGAAATAAGAACAATCCAGGAAACTACAGACCAGTTAGTTTAACTTCTGTGCCAGGGAAGATAATGGAGCAAGTAATTAAGGAAATCATCTGTAAACACTTGGAAGATGGCAAGGTGATAGGGAACAGCCAGCATGGATTTGTAAAGAACAAATCATGTCAAACCAATCTGATAGCTTTCTTTGATAGGATAACAAGTCTTGTGGATAAGGGAGAAGCGGTGGATGTGGTATACCTAGACTTTAGTAAGGTGTTTGATACGGTCTCGCATGATATTCTTATCAATAAACTAGGCAAATACAACTTAGATGGGGCTACTATAAGGTGGGTGCATAACTGGCTGGATAACCATTCCTAGAGAGTATTTATTAACGGTTCACAATTCTGCTGGAAAGGTATAACAAGTGGGGTCCTGCAGCGGTCTGTTTTGGGACCGGTTCTGTTCAATATCTTCATCAACGATTTAGATATCGGCACAGAAAGTACGCTTATTAAGTTTGCAGATGATACCAAGCTGGGAGGGGTTGCAACTGCTCTGGAGGATAGGGTCATAATTCAAAATGATCTGGACAAATTGGAGAAATGGTCTGAGGTAAACAGGATGAAGTTTAATAAAGACAAATGCAAAGTGCTCCACTGAGGAAGGAACAATCAGTTTCACACATATAGAATGGGAAGCGACTGTCTAGGAAGGAGTATGGCAGAAAGGGATCTAAGGGTTATAGTGGAACACAAGCTGAATAAAAGTCAGCAGTGTGATGCTGTTGCAAAAAAAGCAAACATGATTCTGGGATGCATTAACAGGTGTGTTGTGAGCAACACACGAGAAGTCATTCTTCCGAACTACTCTGCGCTGGTTAGGCCTCAGTTGGAGTAGTGTGTCCAGTTCTGGGCACCGCATTTCAAGAAAGATGTGGAGAAATTGGAGAGGGTCCAGAGAAGAGCAACAAGAATGATTAAAGGTCTAGAGAACATGACCTATGAAGGAAGGCTGAAAGAACTGGGTTTGTTTAGTTTAGAAAAGAGAAGATTGAGGGGACATGATCGCAGTTTTCAGGTATCTAAAGGGTGTCATAAGGAGGAGGGAGAAAACTTGTTCATCTTGGCCTCTGAGGATAGAACAAGAAGCAATGGGCTTAAACTGCAGCAAGGAGGTTTAGGTTGGACATTAGGAAAAAGTTCCTAACTGTCAGGGTAGTCAAACACTGGAATAAATTGCCCAGGGAGGTTGTGGAATCCCCATCTCTGGAGATATTTAAGAGCAGGTTAGACAAATGTCTATCAGGGATGGTCTAGACAGTATTTGGTCCTGCCATGAGGGCAGGGGACTGCACTCGATGACCTCTCGAGGTCCCTTCCAGTCCTAGTATTCTATGATTCTATGAATATAGGGATAGCTGAAATCCCCTATTATTGAGTTTTTATTTTTATTGTCTCTCTAATCTCATTTCATAGTCACTATCACTATCCTGGTCAGGTGGGCATTAATATATCCCTACTGCTATAGCAGGCCTGCACAACTCGGAAAGCGGCGAGGGCCATATTACTCCAAAGAAAACAGCTGCGGGCCGCAAGTAGGGATGCTCTCCCAAAAAATACTGAACACGCGGGCTAAAAATTTTTGTCGAGCAAAATAAACCCAACCAAATAAAAAACAACCCCTCCCCCCCAAAAAACACGTGCGTGTCTCCATTTGGCCCCCTGGCATTTATCTCTCCTGCACCCTGCCCCTTGCTGCCTTCCCCTTTCTCCTGACCTGACCCCCACCCCTCAGCACAAGCCCCTTCCCCTCCCCTACCTGGCTTCTGCCTTCCAGTTTGCGGGGCTGCCAGAGCCTTTTTGAATCCGGTGGTCGCCGGCCTTGACATCACGACACCACGTCACACCAGCATCCTGGCATCTGCCGGCGTCCCGCCCTCTGGCTCGCGCCCTGCCTCCTCGCGCCGGAGCTGCATGCAGGCAGCCCAGCAGCGAGAATCGCTGCACTTCCCCCTCCCCAGCAGCGCTCTGCTCCTCTGCCCGGCCGGCGGATCGGATGGGGCCGCGCCGCCCGTACTTGGCACGGGCCGCACAGTGAGCCCCCGTGGGTCGCATGTGGCCCTCGGGCCATATGTTGTGCAGGCCTGATACAGAGTGTTCCCAGATGAGCTTGCTCCTGCACTCTTCCTCCCACCCAGATTCTGCACCCCTAACCCTAACGCACTCACTGGCAGCTCTGTCCCACACATTGGACTCCTCATTTTTGGCTCCACCCCAGAGCACGGGGGCCACAAAATCCACTAACCTTAGAACCCCAGTCCCCCCTGCCCTTCCCCTTCCCCCTGGCGCTGGAGTACCAGAGGAATGAGATGTCTCAGTTGGGAGCCACATCAGAGAGTGTTGGAGGTTTTTGGAGGGGCTGGTTTTTTTGCTTCTTACTTGTGTGGTCCCCCAACTGATTTTTCTGTGGGTCAGTGGCCCGACCCACAAAAGATTTCCCACCCCTGCCACTAATAAAGACAATGCTGAAACCTTCTGTGTTACACATTAATATTTTACTTTATTTAAAAATGAAGCCAAGCCAAAAAGCCCCCAATTGGGACCCAGTCCCCATCTGGCCTCAACATCGTAATACTCCTGCAACTTCTCCCCCCTACCCCCAACCCTAAGCCCTTCATACACCTGAACACCCTGCCCTGAGCCCCTCATACCTCTACATCCCGAAACTCCTGCACCTCCACATCCCCTTTGCCATAAGATTGAGAGAAGGCAGCCTGAATGCGTGCATGAAGCTGGATTTGACTAATTATGATGTAAACTTCAAAGAAATGTGCAAAAAGAAGTCCCATTAAATAAAGTCTGAGAGTACTTTTCATTTATGCTATGATTAATCACGTCAATTATCAATAATATTACGTTATATATTTTCAGTCATGCAAATGGGCACTCTTACATGGCTCTTTGTTAACCACTTGTTCTGAATTTTGATGTAGTTTGGCTTTTTGGTTTGAAAAGGTTGCCAACCTAGAGGTAGTCATGGCCCTTGGCAGGCACCAATTATTTCCTTTCTGCTCTCTTGGAGATGAGCCGAATCAAAGAGGGTGTCTGACACAGCACCCTAGTGATCTTAGTCACCCCTTCATTCAAGGGTAAGGCCAACCCTGGCCAGCAGGATTGTCAAGAGGGAGTTGTAGACCTCCTGGGACAGGTGGTGGGGCTACAATTGCCTCGTTCCGCGATGAGGACCAAGAAGCTGTGGCCCCCCCAAAACCTTCGTCCATGGATAGTGGTTGATCCACTGACCCTTCCCTCATCCCGGGGGTGAGATGATCCCCCATCTCCAGTGCCGGGACCTGGCTTCCTGGAGGCACCGAGGATGGGTCCGAGGCTCCAGTTACTGAGCCTGCCACCTGGGGCCAAACCTGGAAGCCCCAGGGAGTCCAAGGGCACCACTGCACCCGCCATTGCTGAGGCCAGGACTCTGAGAGGCCATCTGCGGAACCATGTGGTAACGTTTTGACCACGGTGCAGAGGGCTGCACCAGTGGCAGGGAGGCCGAGTCCGAGGCTGCACCTGCTGATCGGACACTGGCAGAATCCCAAGATCTGGAGCGTGATACACACTCCTTATGGTGCTGAGAACCCAGTGCTGACGGTGATCTCAGTGACCATGTGCAGGGCCTGCAGCATTTAGTTGGCAGGCTCCTGTGGTCCCAAAAGGAGCTCTGAGAGCTCAAGTGACAGTGTTGAGACAGTGATCTCCAGCGCCGTGAGGCTGACTGCAACCTGCGGGAGTGGGCTCAGAGACCGGAGGTACTTGATACTGGTGAGTATCAGGCTCAAGGAGAGCAGCAGCATGGAGACAGTGAATAGTGCCTGGTGCAGTGCAAACTGTATGGAGCAGCACTCTCTCTACAGTACTGTTATGGCCACTGAGCGCATGCCTCCACAGGTCTGTTATGGCCATACAGTACTGTTATGGCCTCCACAGGTCTGTGCTCCAATGTCCGGGGTGCCAGAGTCGATGACGTTGCGTCAATACCTGTACTGACCTGGTGGGACTACGGAGAGCCCTCTGATCCGCGCGCACCGGAGATTGTAAGTGTCGAATGCTTGGCAATTGGGTAGCGAGCGGCGGCTTTCCCCAATGCCTGGGCCCAGGCAGCCCCATCGATGACGGCACTGGCATACAGAGTATGTCCTGCGTCACTTGAAAGGCCTCCTGTATGGAGGGGGGGGCGCTGAATGTCAACAGCCACAAGCGGCGACTGAGCTGGACTGGGGCTGGCCGCTTGCATCGGGGACTTGTCCTTGGCTCAGTCTGACGGACAATCCCCCTTGGCTTTCCCCTTACAGTCAGGAGAGGTGTCTTTGGCCAACTTCTTCAGCCCTCTTCGACTGGGCCAAAGACCCCCGGTGCTCCATAGGTGGTGCCAGCAGTGCACTTTGCACTGAGGCCGTGGTACTCAGCACTGAATTGGAGTGTAGCTCCTGCTGCGCTAACGCCAACTCCATTAGTAGCACCTTTAAACAAATTCCCCTTTCTTTTATGGTCCCGGGAGAGAAGAAGTGCAAACCCTGCGCTTAGCAGAGACATGGGATTCACCCAAGCCACGAAGACAGTCAGCACGAGAGTCGCTAACACATAGGCCTGTGGCACACAGGATTTAAAACCGGGGAAACGAGGCATGCTTGACCCCAGGTAAAGTCCCAGCATGGGACTAACTCACTGTTAAGGACTTTATTACAGCACAAAAGAAACTATTGACAAGTGAAGGCTGAGGGAATAAGAACACTAAGGCCAACGCTGGAGCAGAGTGCTCCACGCACTGTCATAAGCAGCAAAAAGGAACTGAGGAGGGAGGGGCCTGGGAGTGCCCTATATAACGCAGCGTGTGCCTGCCACTCCAGAGGGTGTTGAGACCCAGGCCCCTATGGGTACTGCTCTGAGTAAAACTTCCGGCACTGGTGCATGTGGTGAGTAGGGATGCTAAATATCAGTTAACTGAATAGTCGATTAACCTCATGAACTCTTATTGGTTAGTCAACTATTCTATAGTTTCTGGGGGTAGGGCCAGAAGACAGCGTACTCCAGTTGCACTCCCGGGGAGCCCCCTGCTACTCCACACTGCTGCCTCTGTATCAGATGGCAGCAGCCCCTATCAAGGGGAGGGGCTGAGCTCCCGGACCCGGCGCGAGCCAGAACTGAACCGGGCTGCCTGCTCGCCTTGCTCCTAATACACTTTAAATGAAGAGATGCAGCGGTCCTGGACCTGGCGTGAGCCAGGACTGAGCTGGGCTGCTGGCTAGCCTGCTAAAAAAGTTACTGGCAGGTGTGGGGGGAAGGGAGGAGGAGAGAAATGTGTTTAGTCTATAGAATTAACATATACGCATTTGCATATCGGTTAATCGACTACGCTATTACATCCCTAGTGGTGAGCACGCACCTAAGTTGAATGGACATGAATAAGCACTCAAAGAACTGCAAATATTGATCACCGACTAGCTATCCTGGTTCACATTATTGTGAACCACAAGGACTGATAGATCAGTTTTCTGTTTATTGTTTTCTTAATACATATTTTGGAATTTGTTATCAGGAGACATGGCTCACTTTCTATTTAACCATGTATTTCTTGTGTTAATAACCACAGCCTGCGCATACAACTAGCATAACATGTCATATCATGTAATGTTCATCAATATGAAAGGTCTAACTTGGGTGTAGAATCCTGCCTCTTTCTGCAACTCACAGGATTTTAAAAATGTCCCTGTCCAGAGCCTATTCTAGTAGCAGACGCTGGAAGTGCAGTACCAGGTCTGAAATTTAGGAAATCACGTATTAGCATTGCTCTGTCGTTTTGGCTGAGATCCTAGGGGAGCAAGAAAGGAAGGAACAAAGGTATATTGTATGTGGGGATCAAATGAATGAGAAGAGAGCAGGTGCAAGAGGAAGGAATGGGAGTGTTGGAGAAGAAAACTGAAAAACTGGGTGAGAATAAGACAAAGAAAAGGGACTCCAAAGGATTGGTGCTGATGGGAAAGTTCCCTCTAAGCGGCATGGCCATGCAGAATCCTATTCAGGCCTGCACACTGGCTATTAAGCTCTGTGCAGGGGCTCAAGGCTGCAGCAGGGAAGCTGCCATGGTTGGGGGAGAGTGGGCCCCCTCCCCACCAGCCCCAGGATGGAACCACAATGGCTGGACAGCTCTGTGCTGGGGCTGGCAGGGAAGTGGCCAGCAACAGGTCCAGCTCCCAGACAGGTGCCACAGGGCCATGAGCACTGCTCCCACCCTGAACACCAGCTCTGCACTTCAACTGGCCAGCTGCCAGTCAACCGGAGCTGGGCGGCAGTACTGGTGGGCAACAGCAGCATGCAATGGCATGCCACAGACACTCATGCACCCTCCAATCAGAAGCCAGACCTGCTGGTCACTTCCCGGGCTAAGTGCCATGCCCCAGGTCACACAGACATCAAACAGCCTGCCTTTGTGTAGCTAGCCAGAAGCAGCCAAGGTAAGCCCAAAATCCAACCTCCTCCCCATCCTGAGCCTCTCAAATCTGGATCCACCTCCTACACCCCAAACTCCTCATCGCCAGCTCCTCTCCAGAGCCCCCGCTCCCAGCTGGAGCCATCATCTCCCCTCCCTTGCAACCTAACCACCTGACCCAGTCCAAAGCCTCCTCCCACATCCAGCACCCTCATCTAGAGCTGAACCCCCCTTTACAGCCCTTACCACAGCTACTTGGCTCCACCTGCACCACACACTGTCCATATGCAGAAAGACTGCTGTCATCTGATACATCACCTCCATACTGGTGCACATAACAAAAGTCTGTTCACACATTAACATAAAAAGCTAGTGAGAACACTGCTGGTGGGCCAGCACAGCTTATGGAAGAGGTTAGGACAAACAGGGTCCCTTGCTCCTAGTTCCAGGAGATGAAAAGAGAAAAGAGAACAGAACATATGTAGCCCAAGGGAAGGAACAAGATTCGTTATTCACAAGGGAACACCTCAGGCTCAGCAGCAGCATGAGTTCAGAAGGAACTGCTTCTAGGGTCACCTCTCTGCAGCACCTTGGGTGGCAGGGAGCTCCAAAGCTTATATCTTAACATGGGATGGTATTTGCTATACTCACATTCCGATTATTAGCCGCTGAAGAGAGGTTCTGCACATCACTGCTTTCACACAGTCCCACTGTCTGCCAAGCCAAGTTACTAACTGAAAATGATTCTCTTTATTAAGTGAGCTGTGCTTGACTAACCTGTTCGACTCTCAACATGTCGATGATCTGGTCAAATAAAGGGGTTCGCAGCAAGTCCCGGTGAATTAATAGCGTTTCCAGAGCATTACAGGCAGCAGGATATTCACATTTTGAATCTCTGACTGGGGTTAAAGAATGGACAATTGGTTACATACCACTCCATATTAGAAGGTATTAAAAAGCAAATGAGGTACAGATCTTAGAGAACATATCCAGTATTTCATATCAACCTGTCAACCTCTCAGAATGAAAAGGCCTCTCCCATCTTACCTATTCTGGTGACCTTCTCTACACTGGCGTCCGAATCCACATATACATGGCAGATCCCTTCACTGTGCCCCATAACCGGGATTCCTTTAGCAGCTTTTTGGATATCCCTAACCAGCTGAGAAGAGCCACGCGGAATGATCAGATCTATCAGTTTATCCAAACGGCAAAGATCTTCTACTTCCTCTCTGGTGTTCACCTGGAGTAATCAACCCAAGAAGCTATTACAGACTTTGATGGACTTTGAGCAAGGTGTTCTTCAGAAAGTCCTGTATGTGCAGTGCACGCATATGGCAACAAATCCTAGATTCACTTCTAGGCACTCACCAGCTGCACTGCATCCTTGACCCCATGGATGGAAAGTGCTTCTTGTGTTAGATGGTGAAGGATTTGATTGCTATGCGCTGCCTCCTTCCCTCCTTTAAGTAACAAGCCATTTCCACTGGCAATAGCCAAAGCGGACACCTGTCAGAAAGAGAGAGAACCCATTAGTAACACAGAAATTATCTACTACATTTGCTGGCTGTGGATATATTTCCAGGGGGACATTCTGCTCTCTTCCTGCCAGGCTGGCTATACTGCTATTTTGATCTTTAAGCCTAGATCTCCCTGGGTCCTTTGTCTGGCATTAGACAAGATGGGTGAAGTAATCTCTTTCATTGGACCAACTTCTGTTAAATCAAAGAGAAAACCTTTTGATCTACAAAAAGCTCTTCTGCTGGTATTGTGCATCAAGAGTATATTTATTAAATGTGTGGATGATACCAAGCTGGTAGGGGATTGCAACTATGGAAAAGGATGGGGGGAGGCAGGGCAGTCACAGCGGATCACAAGCTAAATACAAATCAATTGTGTAACATTATTGCAAAAAAAGCAAACATCATTTTATGATGTGTTATATTGTAGGTTGAACCTCTCTAGTCCAATACCCTCAGGACATGACTACGGACGTTAAAATGCGGGTAATCAACTAATTGAGTTGGGGAGGGGGCACGCTCGCCACCCCCGCTGCTGCTCTGCAGTTTAAACGTAGTAGAAGTCGGGCTGTCGCCTGGCTCCTACTACATTTGAACTACAGAGCAGCAGTGGGGTTAGTCCCCAGGACAGCGTGAGCAGGGACTAAGCAGTCCCTGCTTGCACCATCCCAGGAGCTAACCCTGCTGTGGCTCTGCCTTTTAAATGTAGAAAGAGCCACTTGGCAAAGGTGCAGTGGGAGACTGGTCGTGAGGTGGGAATCAGTGGCTCTTTTTACATTTAAAAATCAGAAGCGCAGCGTCTGGGAATGGGTGTGAGCCGGGAATCAACTGATTCCTGGCTTGCGACCGGTCCCCCCGCTACACCTCTGCCTTCTAACTGTAGTAAGAGCCAGGCGGCTCTTACTACATTTAAAAAGCAGAGGCACAGCATCTGGGACCGGGTATGAGCCAGGACAGCTGATGCCCAACTTGTGCCTGGTCCCCCAGTGTGTCTCTGCCTCCCTTGGCCCCCCGCGGAGATGGTGCTGGGGGAACCAGCTTTTAAGATGGCTCCTGCTCCTCACCCTTTGCTAGAGGCAGCAAGGGGGGGGGGGGGCAGGGAAGCGACTAGCTGAATATTAACTCGACTAGTCGCTTACATCCCCTAGACCTGACTGGTGCCAAAACAGAATGTGCCAAACCACGGGATGTCAATATTTTCTAGCAGCCTTACCAACACTTCCACTGCTTACTGGGCTCTTTCAACATATTTAGGGGTAAATTAGAGCTAAACAACAACACAGAACACTGATAGCCAGGACTAGTGGCTGTAAAAAAACTTTATGGGACTGCGAGAAACTTGGCCACACCCATAAGTGGACATCCAGCTAACTAAAATTATGCCGGACCACAGATGTTGCCAGACCAGAGTGCTGGACTAGAGAGGTTAGAACGTAAGACCGTAAGCACAGCCATACTGGGTCAGACCAAAGATCCATCTAGCCCAGTACCCTGTTTTCTGACAGTGGCCAACACCAGATGCCCCAGAGGGAGTGAGCAGAACAGGGAATCATCAAATGAGCCCTCCCCTATTCCCTATTCCCAGCCTCTGACAGGCTAGGTTCATCCTGTAGTAGAAGTGCTGTAAGGAAGACCTAAGTAGTAATTCTTCCACTCTACTCCTTGCCCATTAGGCCTTATCTGGAAGATTTTGTCCTGTTCTGGGAGCCACATTTTGGGATAACTGTGGACAAACAGGAAAGAATTCAGAGAACAACCACCAAAATGATTAATGGTCTGTGCCAGGGCTCCCAGCCCGACAAATGAAGAGGGGTCAATGGAACTGGCTTATCCTGCCAGTGGTCACACGTGGGGAATGGCACCTAGATCCTTCCCTTGATGGCATTTGATACCATTGGTATGGAGATCCAATGGCACCAAGCATGGGCCCGCCCCTAGAGCGAGGAGTCACAGAGGCCTGGGTGACTATCACTGGCAGAGTCATTATCTCTTGTGCAGCCTGCAGGGCCTCTGGCGGGGAGGGCACCTGAATGAGGCTCAGGGTCCTACTTATGTCCAGGATGGCAGGCACAGAGTGGGCTGAGGTGCACTGCTCTATCTGAGCTAGGCCCCATGAGCCCAAGGTGGACTGAGAGCTGTCCAATGTGGATCTATGCTCACCTGTAGATTTATCCTGATGTTTCCAGGATGGGGGTGAACAACCCCTTGCCGTCCTCTTTGACTGTTTCGCTGGAGCCAGAGAGGGAAGCAATACAGGCTGATGGCCAGTACTGCAGGGGAACTGCGCACTGAGGCCTTGGTGCTCGGCACAGGGTTTGATTGGTGTGCCGGTGCTGGGGTCAGACCCAACTCTGTAAGGAAGGCCTGGCTCATTCAATTTGTGATACACTCTAACTCCCAGATATTTTTTGCTATACTTTTCCCTCACCAGTTAATTCCCATTTTGTATTTCATTTTTCTTTCTTAAGTCAATCAATCACTTTGCATTTGTCTTCATTGAATTTCATCTTGTGGCTAAACTAGAGAACTGGTCTGAAATAAAGTCTTTTGAATTCTAATCCACTTCCAAAGTGCATGAAACTCCTTTCACCTTGGTTCTCATCCACAAATTTTATAAGCATGCTCTCTACTCCATTATACAATTAATTAATAACAATACTGGGTAGCATCCAACTCAGGACAGACCCTTGGGAGACCACACTAGATACACTGTCAGACTCTGACATGTGTCTAAGGCTAGGAATAAGTAGTTAGAGGAACATTTAATATTGCTATTAAATAGTGCTCAGACATCCAACTAGGCCCCATTGTGCTCATTGAGCATCTATGTATAAAGGGTTCCCTCCAACGAAGAGCTTGCAACCTGAGCAAACATGAGATATGGAAAAGGGAGGAGAAATCCTGCTGGAAAGGTATAACAAGTGGGGTTCCGCAGGGGTCTGTTTTGGGACCAGCTCTCTTCAATATCTTCATCAACGATTTAGATATTGGCATAGAAAGTACGCTTATTAAGTTTGCAGATGATACCAAGCTGGGAGGGGTTGCGACTAATCTGGAGGATAGGGTCATAATTCAAAATGATCTGGACAAATTGGAGAAATGGTCTGAGGTAAGCAGGATGAAGTTTAATAAAGACAAATGCAAAGTGCTCCACTTAGGAAGGAACAATCAGTTTCACACATACAGAATGGGAAGCGACTGTCTAGGAAGGAGTACGGCAGAAAGGGATCTAGGGGTTATAGTGGAACACAAGCTAAATATGAGTCAGCAGTGTGACGCTGTTGCAAAAAAAGCAAACATGATTCTAGGATGCATTAACAGGTGTGTTGTGAGCAAGACACAAGAAGTCATTCTTCCACTCTACTCTGTGCTAGTTAGGCCTCAGTTGGAGTATTGTGTCCAGTTCTGGGCACCACATTTCAAGAAGGATGTGGAGAAATTGGAGAGGGTCCAGAAAAGAGCAACAAGAATGCTTAAAGGTCTAGAGAACATGATCTATGAAGGAAGGCTGAAAGAATTGGGTTTGTTTAGTTTAGAAAAGAGAAGATTGAGGCGGCACATGATGGTAGTTTTCAGGTATCTAAAAGGGTGTCATAAGGAGGAGGGAGAAAACTTGTTCATCTTGGCCTCTGAGGATAGAACAAGAAGCAATGGGCTTAAACTGCAGCAAGGAGGTTTAGGTTGGACATTAGGAAAAGTTCCTAACTGTCAGGGTAGTCAAACACTGGAATAAATTGCCTAGGGAGGTTGTGGAATCCCCATCTCTGGAGATATTTAAGAGCAGGTTAGATAAATGTCTATCAGGGATGGTCTAGACAGTATTTGGTCCTGCCATGAGGGCAGGGGACTGGACTCGATGACCTCTCGAGGTCCCTTTCAGTCCTAGTATTCTATGAATGTACATTCAAATAGGTACAATTCTGGAATATATTTGCAATTCATTAAGAAGTGAAAAAACTCTCCCATCTGCCTATTAAGCCATCACAAACTGGCTGATTATCCTAAACAATGTAGAAGGGAGAGGAGAAAGCTGATGGAGAGGGTAGTATGCCAATAAAATCCAGTTTAAGGGCACCCTTCACAAGACAGTCCTTTGGAAATTAAGAATTGAATGCAGTTTCACTTCCCACTGCACCAATAAGACTATTTCTCCTTTTGCTGCCTGCAATGCAGAGGACTACACCCAAGAGGTCTCAAACAAAAAAGTTTTATTTCCCCTCATCACGTACCTGTGGGAGGCAATCAGGACGGGATTCGAAGATCACCAGCAGGACTCCAATAGGCACAGTCACCTGCTCCAGCTCTAAGTCTTTTGCTATTCGTGTTTTGCGAATGACCCGGCCAACACTCTCTTGTGAGGATGCTGCAATCTGACGAAGTCCTATGGCCAAGCTATTCAGCTTGGATGTAGACAGACTCAGTCGTTTCATCAAAGGAAGTGCCAATCTCCCTGAAATAAGAGATGATTACATCGGTGGTTTTCAAACAACAGGTCATGACCTAGTACTGGGTCGTGGAATGTCGGGCCCTGGGTATCATTGCTGCAGGGCAATCAGGTGACAGTGGGGGTACTAAGGCAGCTCCCTGCATTTCTTGGCACAGTCCTGGCTCCTAGATGGGGGACAGAGCGCACAGGGCTCTGTGCACTGCCCCTGCCCTGAGCCCTAGCTCCACACTTACCTTGACTGGGAACCTGCTGCTAGCTGCTTTTGGGGCACAGCATGGTCTGTAGTACCAGAAGAGGCATAAAGCTGCTTAGCATTCCCACTGCACTCGTGACCAGGAGCCGCACAAGGTAAGCCCCTCCTGCCCCAGCCCTGACTTCCACCCAAAGCTGGAGCCCCCTCCTACGCCCCAAAGCTCTCACACTCAGCCCCACTCCAGAGCTCACTAGTCAAATGATGCTGAGTCACAGGCAACAATTTTCTTCAACTGGGTCATAAGAAAAAAAAAGTGTGAAAACCACTGGATTATATCTTAAGAACGACCATACTGGGTCAGACCCACAGTTTATCCAGCCCAGTATCCTGTCTGCCGACAGTGGCCAATACCAGATGTCCCAGAGGAAGGGAACACAACAGGTAATCCCTCACGTGATCCCGCTTCTGTTATCCATTTCCAGAGAAACAGAGGCTAGGGACATCATTCCTACCAATCCTGGCTAATAGCCATTGATGGGCCTAATCTCCATGAATCTAGCTAGCTCTTTTTTGAACCCTGTTAAAGTCGTGGTCTTCACCACATCCTCTGGCAAGGAGTTCCACAGGTTGACTATGCTGGATGAAGAAAAACTTCTGTTTGTTTTAAATCTGCTGCCTATTAATTTAATTTGGTGACCCTTAGTTCTTATATTATGGGAATAAGTAAATAACTTTTCCTTATTCACTTTTTCCACACAAATCATGATTTTATAGACCTCTATCATATCCCCCATTAGTGTACTCTTTTTTTAAGGTGAAAAGCCCCAGTCTTTCTAATCTCTTTTCATATGGGCCCATTTCAAACCCCTCATCATTTTTGTTGCCCTTTTCTGAACCTTTTCCAGTGCTAAGATAACTTTTTTGAGATGAGGCAACCACATCTGTACGCAGTATTCTAGATGTGGGCGTACCGTGGTTTTATATAGAGGAAATAAGGTATTTTCTGGTCTTATTCTCTATCCCTTTTTTAATTACTCCTAACATTCTATTTGCTTTTTAGACTGCCGCTGCACACTGAGTGGATGTTTTCAGAGAACTATCCACAATGACTCCAAAAGCTGACAGTATTTTAAAGAAACCTTATTAAAGGCACAGGAAGAATCCATCCTGATGCACAGTAAGAAAAGCAAATATGGTAGACCACCAGATTGGCTTACTGGGGAAATCCTTGGTGAGCTTAAACACAAAAAGGAAGCTTACAAGAAGTGGAAACTTGGACAGATGACTAGGGGAGGAGTATAAATATATTGCTCAAGAATGCAGGGGAGTTATCAGGAAAGCAAAAGCGCAACTGGAATTGCAGCTAGCAAGCGATGTGAAGGGTAACAAGAAAGGTTTCTACAGGCATGTTAGCAATAAGAGGGTGATCAGAGAGGGTGTGGGGCGCTTACTGGATGAGGGGGAGGTAACCTAGTGACAGATGATGTGGGAAAAGCTCAAGTACTCAATGTTTTCTTTGCCTCTATCTTCACAGACAAGGTCAGCTCCCAGACTACTGCACTAGGCAATGCAGTATGGGAAGGAGGTGGGCAGCCCTTGGTGGAGAAAGAACAGGTTAGGAACTATTTAGAAAATCTAAACACACAAATCCATGGATCCGGATTTAAGGCATCCGAGGGTACTGAGGGAGTTGGCAAATGTTATTGCGGAGCCTTTGACCATTATCTTTGAAAACTTGTGGAGATCGGGAAAGATCCCGGATGATTGGAAAAAGGCAAATGTAGAGCGCATCTTTAAAAAAAAAGGAAGAAAGACAATCCAGGGAACTACAGCCCAGTCAGCCTTACCTCAGTCCCCAAAAAATCATGTAGGGGATCCTCAAGGAATCCATTTTGAAGCACTTGGAAGAGGAGAAAGTGATCAGGAATAGTCAGCATGGATTCACCAAGGACAAGTACAGCCTGACCAATCTGATTAGCTTCTATGATGAGGTAACTGGCTCTGAGGACGTGGGAAAGTCAGTGGATGTGATATACCTTGACTTTAGCAAAGCTTTTGATACGGTCTCCCACAATATTCTTGCCAGCAAGTTAAGGAAGTATGGATTGGATAAATAGACTGTAAGATGGATAGAAGGCTGGCTAGACTGTCGGGCCCAACGGGTAGTGATTAATGGCTCGATGTCAGGTTGGCGGTCGGTTTCTAGCAGAGTGCCCCAAGGATCGATTCTAGAGCCAGTTTTGTTCAACATCTTTATTAATGATGAGGGGATGGATTTCACCCTCAGCAAGTTTGCGGATGACACTAAGCTAGGGGGAGAGGTAGATACGCTGGAGGGCAGGGATAGGGTCCAGAGCGACCTAGACAAATTGGAGGACTGGACCAAAAGAAATCTGATGAGGTTCAACAAGGACAAGTGCAAAATCCTGCACTTGGGATGGAAGAATCCCAAGCACTGTTACACAGTGGATGAGAAGCTAGATATGAGTCAACAGTGTGCCCTTGTAGCCAGAAAGCTAATATTAGGTTGCATTAGGAGGAGCATTGCCAGCAGATCTAGAGAAGTGATTATTCCCCTTTATTAGGCTCTGGTGAGGCCACACCTGGAGTATTGTGTACAGTTCTGGGCCTCCCACTATAGAAAGGATGTGGACGCATTGGAGAGGGTCCAGCGGAGGGTGACCAAATTAATTAGGGGGCTGGAGCACATGGCCTATGAGGAGAGGCTGAGGGATTTGGGTTTGTTTAGTCTGCAGAAGAGAAGAGTTGATAGCAGCCTTCCACTACCTGAAGGGAGGTTCCAACGAGGATGGAGAGAGGCTGTTAACAGCAGTGATGGATGGCAGAACAAGGAGCAATGGTCTCAAGTTAAAGTGGGGGAGGTCTAGGTTGGATATTAGGAAAAACTATTTCACTAGGAGGGTGGTGAAGCACTGGAATGGGTTACCTGTGGAGGTAGTGGAATCTCCATCCCTAGAGGTTTTTAAGTTTCAGCTTGACAAAGCCCTAGCTGGGTTGATTTAGTTGGGTTTGGTCCTGATTTAGGCAAGGGGCTGGACTTGATGACCTCCTGAGATCTCTTCCAGCTCTATGATTCTATGATCTCTTTCTCAAGTAGTTGTAGCCAAATTAGTCCCCATCATATTGTATGTATAATTGGGATTATTTTTCCAATGTGCATTACTACTTTGCATTTATCAACATTAAATTGCACTTGCCATTTTGTTGCCCAATCACTTAGTTTGGGGAGATCTTTCTGAAGCTCTGCACACTCTGCTTTGGTCTTAACTATCTTGAGCAGTTCGGTAGCATCTGTAAATTTTGTCACCTCACTGTTTACCCCTTTCTCTACATCATTTATAAAAAAGTTGAATAGGATGGGTCCCAGGACAGACTCTTGGGGGATCCCACTAGTTACCTCTCTCGACTCTGAAAACTTACCACCTATTGTTTCCTGTCTTTTGACCGGTTAATCTATAAAAGGACCTTCCCTCTTATCATGCTGGAGATACTTCAGAGATGCTTGAGATTAGATATCGAGGCTCCATCCACCTCCTTACTTCAGCCTAACGAATTATACAGGCACTTTTCCACTCAAAAAGATCTGCCCTGAAATGAACTATACAGGCAACCAGCTTCTACCAGCCATAGCAAAGCTGTCTGGATCACATATGTACAACCAATTATGCCACCTCATGTATGTTTTTCTTGGGCCAGAGCAACGGAAATGCTGACTAATCAGACATCTCTCCCTTTGAATGAGACATACCTGCAGCTCTTCTAATTAACAATGGCCATACTGGTTCTGACCAGTGATCCATCTACATAAGAATGGCCGTACCGGGTCAGACCAAAGGTCCATCTAGCCCAGTATCCTGTCTGCCGACAGTGGCCAGCACCAGGTGCCCCAGAGGGGGTGGACCGAAGACAATGATCAAGCGATTTGTCTCCTGCCATCCCTCTCCAGCCTCTGACAAACAGAGGCCAAGGACACCATTTTATCCCCTGGCTAATAGCCTTTTATGGACCTAACCTCCATGAAATTATCTAGCTTCTCTTTAAACTCTGTTATATTCCTAGCCTCACAGCCTCCTCTGGCAAGGAGTTCCACAGGCTGACTACACGCTGTGTGAAGAAGAACTTTCTTTTATTAGTTTTAAACCTGCTACCCATTAATTTCATTTGGTGTCCTCTAGTTCTTCTATTTAGGAACTAATAAATAACTTTTCTTTATCGGCCCTCTCCACACCACTCATGATTTTATACACCTCTATCATATCCCCTCAGTCTCCTCTTTTCTAAACTGAAAAGTCCCAGTCGCTTTAACCTCTCCTCATATGGGACCTGCTCCAAACCCCTAATCATTTTAGTTGCCCTTTCTGAACCCTTTCCAAGGCCAAAATATCTTTTTGAGGTGAGGAGACCACATCTGTACACAGTATTCAAGATGTGGGCGTACATAGTTTTATACAGGGGCAGTAAGATATTCTGGGTCTTATTTTCTATCCCTTTCTTAATAATACCTAGCATCCTATTTGCCTTTTTGACCGCCGCTGCACACTGTGTGGAAGTTTTCAGAGAACTGTCCACGATAACTCCAAGATCTCTTTCCTGATTTGTCGTAGCTAAATTAGCCCCCATCATACTGTACGATAGTTGGGGTTATTTTTCCCATGTGCATTACTTTACACTTATCCACATTAAATTTCATTTGCCATTTTGTTGCCCAATCACTCAGTTTGGAGATCTTCTTGGAGTCCTCACAGTCTGCTTCTGTCTTGACTATCCTAAACAGTTTGGTATCATCCGCAAACTTTACCACCTCACTGCTTACCCCTTTCTCCAGATCATTTATGAATAAGTTGAACAGGATTGGTCCTAGGACTGACCCTTGGGGACACCACTAGTTACCCCTCTCCATTCTGAAAATTTACCATTTATTCCTACCCTTTGTTTCCTGTCTTTTAACCAGTTCTCAATCCAAGAAAGGACCTTCCTCTTATCCCATGGCCATGTAATTTACACAAGAGCCTTTGGTGAGGGACCTTGTCAAAGGCTTTCTGGAAATCTAAGTATACTATATCTACTGGATCCCCTTGTCCGCATGTTTGTTAACCCTTCAAAGAACTCTAATAGATTAGTAAGACAGGATTTCCCTTTACAGAAACCATGTTGACTTTTGTCCAACAAATTATGTTCTTCTACATGCTTCACAATTTTATTCTTTACTATTGTTTCGACTAATTTGCCAGGTACTGAAGTTAGACTTACCGGTCTGTAATTGCCCGGATCGCTCTAGAGCCCTTTTTAAATATTGGTGTCACGTTGGCTACCTTCCAGTCATTAGGTACGGAAGCCGATTTAAGGGATAGGTTACAAACCACAGATAATAGTTCAGCAATTTCCCATTTGAGTTCTTTTAGAACCCTTGGATGAATGCCATCCGGTCCCGGAGATTTGTTAACATTAAGTTTTTCTATTTGTTCCAAAACCTCCTCTAATGACACTTCAATGGGACAGTTCCTCAGATTCATTACCACAAAGGACGGTGCAGATTTGGGAATCTCCCAACGCCCTCAGCCGTGAAGACTGAAGCAAAGAAATCATTTAGTTTCTCCGCAATGGCTTTATCGCCCTTGATTGCGCCTTTATAGTTCGATCGCCTAGGGGACCCACAGGTTTTTAGCAGGCTTCCTGCTTCTAATGTACTTAAAAACATTTTGTTATTTCTTTTGAGTTTTTGGCTAGCTGTTCCTCAAAATCTTTTTGCTTTTCTTATTACATTTTTACACTTGATTTGACAGTGTTTATGTTCCTTTCTATTTATCTCACTAGGATTGGACTTCCACTTCTTAAAGATGCCTTTTGTCCCTCACTGCTTCTTTTACATGGTGGTTAAGCCACGTGACTCTTTTTAGGTCTCTTGCTATGTTTTTAATTTGGGGTATACATTTAAGTTGGGCCTCTATTGTGGTGTCTTTAAAAGTTTCCATGCAGCTTGCAGGGATTTGGCTCTAGTCACTGTGCCTTTTAATTTCTGTTTAACTAACCTCCTCATTTTTGTATAATTCCCCTTTTTGAAATTAAATGCCAGGGTGCTGGTCTGCTGAGGTGTTCTTCCCACCACAGGAATGTTGAATGTTATTATATTATGGTCACTATTCCCAAGCGGTCCTGTAGCAGTTATTTCCTGGACCTGATCCTGCGCTCCTCAGGACTAAATCGAGAATTGCCTCTCCTTGTGGGTTCCTGCACCAGCTGCTCCAAGAAGCAGTCATTTAAGCCATTGAGAAATTTTATCTCCGCTTCTCTTCCTGAGGTGACATGTATCCAGTCAATATGGGGTAATTAAAATCCCCCATTATTATAGAGATTCTTTGTTTTGGTAGCCTCTCTAATCTCCCTCAGCATTTCAATGTCAGTATCCCTGTCCTGGTCAGGTGGTGGTAATATATCCCTACTGCTAATTTCTTATTTTGGAGCATGGAATTACTATCCATAGCGATTCTATTGAACATGTTGATTCATTTAATATTTTTATTTCATTTGATTCTACATTATCTTTCACATACAGTGCCACTCCGCCACCCACCCGGCCTGCTCTATCCTTTGATATATTTTATATCCCGGTATGATTGTGTCCCACAGATTTTCCTCATTCCACCAGGTTTCAGTGATGCCTATTATGTCAATCTCCTCATTTAATACTAGGTACTCTAGTTCACCCATCTTATTAGTCAGACTCCTAGCATTTGTGTAGAAGCACTTTAAAAATTTGCCACTGCTTATTTGTCTGCCCTTCCTGATGCATTGGATTCCTTTGCGTGGTTGTTTGTCTGCTCTGGCCCATGGTTTGCCCTCTCCCCTCCTCTCTTTCTGACTACAGCTTAGAGAATCTCTATCAATGGATTCTCCTCTAAGAGAAGTCTCCCTCCGATTTACGTGCATCTAGCCCAGTATCCTGTCCTCTGACAGCGACCAATGCCAGATACTTCAGAGAGAATGAAGAACAAACCATCATGGAGTGAGCATTCCCAGCTTCTGGCAATCAGAGGCTAATGATATCCAGATCATGGAGACACATCCCTGACAGTGTTGCCTCTAAGATTTTCCACCCATGAGCGGAGTAAGTTGTGTCTTCTGCACCAATATTGAGGTCATGCGCACTTGTTCATGTGTGTGCCACTATGGCACCCAAGATATTCACACACACACACACACGTTATGAAAGAATGAATACTAAAACAAGGGGTAATTAACAAGGTGCATGACTTTAAATGTTTATTTAATATCAAGTCAAATAAAAAGAAAATTAATACTGCAAAGTTTTCAGTATGTTAGATTAGCCTCATTATTTTTCTATTCCACTCAGGCTCCACTGAAGTGTTCTTACTGGCTTCCTACACAGGAGCCTAACCTGTTCCTGCAGAGTTCCTCCTCCGACTTCCAGATCATTACAAACTCAGGAAAAACAACATGATTTCTGTTTGTCCTTCTACAGTAAGTTCTCAAAATCAATATTCTACTTTCATTATTCTGCTGTTTAGCTGTCGTTTTCAGTTGGACTGTTTGTTACCCAGGAAGGGGCTGAACTCTGTGACTAAGCCGGAGGGCTGAGCCTCTCAAAGCCTGACAAGAGACAAATAGTCAGTAAGAGGCTCCACAGAGCCTTCTAATATTCCCTTCTAATATTGATGACCTTGATTTGGTGACAAAATGGGAATTTTTGTGTGCGTCGTTAAAATCTGTTACAATTTTTCATAAAGTAGATGTAGGGCAGAGATGGAAGGTGGAGGGAGGAGAGTGGTGTAAGATAACCTGACAAAATTCCTCTGCTTTTTTGTGTATCTATTTGACATTTGCGGATTGTTCCATATACATCCTTGTAGAACGCACCCTCTGAATTGCTGACTATACCAGATATACCCTAAAATTGTAGAGCTTGTTCAATCTTTCACACTGTATTCAGTTATATTTGCCTTTTTCTGTTCAGAATTATATGCAAATAAATGTCATCATTCTCAATTTTTTTGTTCACGATTTGCCATGTATTTTATAAAGAAATACTTCTCTATCATCAGATCATTGACAAATGCATAACAAACATTTAGTGTTCAAAACTTGCATTATAGGCTATTTTTGTTCCCTGATCAACCCTCTGTATAATCGCCCATTAAACCAAATTCTTCATGTCAGACTATAAAAGTAGAATATTGTTTTGAGAACTTAGTGTAGAAGGACAAATTACTGAAATCATGTTGTTTTTCTTGAGTTTGTAATGATCTGAAAGTCAGCTTGCTGTTTGTATGCAAAATATCTCTTGGATCTGAAAAGTTTTGAAGGGATTCATTAGAGGAGCTCTATCAAAAAAGCACCAGCCTCTGAAATGGCAAGCCCTTGGAAAGGTCAATCAAAATTCAGTGAGTCTCTCACTCCTATCAATAGAACATAAACATTATCTTCAACAGATCCTGACATCTCATGAAAATGACACACCACTGATCTCATAGATACAATTGTACCCTTGGTATCCTGATACAATCAAGATAAACCCCAATCTTTATTAAAGTGGTTTCAAAACAGTTATTCAATACTATGGGTCCAACAGGATACAATTTCTTCAAAGATGTTATGATATAGGAGAGATTTAGACTTCAGATTACATGTGTAGACCAGCAAAACCATTGTCTCTAAAAATGCAGGGATTAATCCACATTAAAGGCTAACCTCTTGAAATTTGAAAAAACAAAATAAAATGGTTTTTAAACTACAGAACTAAAGAAAAGGGTATTAAAGTATCAAGATGAAGTTTGTTTTTGTTCTCCTCTCTAATACCTAAATGGATATCTTTTTTTCCAAAATCTGTAATATAATTTGTTGTTTCCCAAGTTCCAGCTAAGGCATTGCTATAATTCAGCTCTGTACGTTCTAGAATGCCTCCCTTTCCTCCCTTCAAATCATCTTTTCTTTGTTTAAAGGGGACATGTTATATATTTTCTCTGTTTCAGCTTTGCTGACATATTACGAAGTTTTGTTGTTCTTAACTGATTATTGAAAGCAATTTTGTTCTTATAATTTTGGGGGAGTAATAAAAATTGTTCTGTAAAGGAGTTTTGTGTTGAGGTTTTTTTTTAAACTGACTTCTCCCATCCTAGAGAAGAGGAGTGGCTTGCACATGGCTTTGCAGTTTGTACTGATAATCTTCTGGTGCTAGCTGTTCTAACCTGTGCTACAATGATACAGTTCAACCCGGAGGTTCAGAAAAACACAACTCTCTAACACTTTTGGCAGGCAGAACTCAGCATAGGAAAGAGCCTTAGGGTTCCTTTTCTTATTCTTTATATGGGTCATTATTATTTTAAAATTAAGTGTGTCAAAGAAGAGATAATAATGTTGTAAATTACAATTTTTGAGCCAGGAGAATTAACATAATGGCATTAGAAAACCCTTGACAGCAGCCATCCGCCTGCCAGCCTGAGGCCCCAACTCCCAGCAGCCTTCGTCTTCAGCAGCAGCAACAGATACCTGCCACACAGCTCCAAACCCTGGCGGCCTTGGTTCCCGGCGGCAGCGGCTGCTGCCTGCCAAACATGCCATGAGGCTGCAACTTTGGCTCCCAGCCACCCGCCGAGCCTGCCATAGGCTCATAGTGCAGTAAAAGTTGTGTTATCTGGCCTGTACCACCCAAAAAGCTCTATAAACCAGTATTTTTAATCTTCATGAAAAGTCAGCTTTATAGTCTGGTTGACCCAAGAGCAGCAGGCTCCCTACCTGGCTCCACAGAAGCAGTGACCTGTCCCTCCTGCTCCTGGTGGGGGGAACCGAAGCCATTGAGAACTGCGGGGGCAGTACCTACAGGTAGAAGCAGTGTGCAAAGCTGCCTACCTGCACATTCTCCAAGAGCAGCAGGGACATGCTGTCTTTTCTAGAGAGCAATCTGAGGTGAGCTCCTCCCTGATCTCACACCCCGAAACTCCCCCATGTCCCAGCCCTCCCTCCAGGTCAAGCTCCCTCCCATGTCCCAACCCGCAGCCCTACATCTCCTCCCGCACCTCAACTCCATCTTTTAGTTAACCAGAATTTTTCAATTCCCCTAGCATGACAACTAAAAACAGCTTTTACTGTATGTACATATATATGTAAGCTCTATTAGTATGTCACTAGCTCTATTAGTATGTTACCTTTACTTTCAGCTTCTTCCAAGTCTTTTTTATTGGCCAACAGAATTTCTTCTCTCTGGTCAGTTAGTAGATCAGCTATGTGATAGATAATCTCTGCTCTCTACAGAGAGAAAAAAATCCTGTACTGTTATCATAGAAGCCAAGTGACTCAGGGTATTCAGGCTCCTAGTCTCCTCAACCCCACTTCTTATCTACATACCTCTGGACCCTTTCTTCTCTGGCTCCTGAACTTGGCTTCCAGCATACCTCAGACAGTTTACCCCTTGCTAGTAGTGGGACTACACAATTAAGCCTGCAGGCCCTGCTTCTGGCCTTTCCTGCATTTTGCCTGGTAGGTCTCTGTGTTCTTCCTTACCAACAAGGTGCAAGTGCCATGCTGTACACAGTGCCTTCCTGTACTCAGCCCAGCTGCAATGCAGTGGCACACTGAACAGTAGATTGCATGCAGCTGCTCCCTTTTGAGCAGTTTAAGGATCCTTTCAGTAAGAGCTATTGGGGCAGCTATTCTTTGGCATCCTCTACATGCGAATAGCTGCATTTGAAATAATTAGATCCATATAAAAATGCTGGTTCAAATGTACATAATTTTGTAATTACAGCTCGGTAGACCACATCCTTCTTCACCTCTCCCTCTCATGCAGGACATTATAATCTAAATGATGGCCTTCAAAACAAATGAGAATATGAGCTATTTGGGGCAGGGACCTGTCTTAAGTGTCTACTGTGAAACGAGTAGTATACCCGTCAGTTCTAATAAATAAATGAAGCCACACTGGCATGTTACCTGGTCAGGCTGCAATGCTGCTAGGGACCTGCCTCCAGCTCGAGCCATTTCACCTTGTTGCTCTACCGTAGGGCCTGTGAAACACAAGAATTGGTGCTGTTCATAGCACGCATGCCTCAAGCTCAGAGAATGTTAAAGTCACACACGCAGCCAAACATATGAGAAAATAACTATCAAACTCCCCTCAGGAGTGGCCTGAGGCGGGCTGCGGCAGCTGGTGCCCCAGGCGGAACGCGCGATCGGCGCCCCCGCCTGCACGGCCGTCAATGGAGTGACGTCATCATCGGGCACCCCGTGACGTCATCATCGGGTGTCCCACTGAAGGCGGCGCCCTAGGCGACGGCCAAGTCGGCCTATAGTCACGGGCCGCCCCTGTCTCCCCTGCTTTATCCCACTACCCAGGAGATAGTAAGCATGTGATTCACACACGTTCAGGTAAAAATGCACATTCACAAAGCAAATTCATATTTTCACGAAAAACATTTGTATCAGGAAAGTACATCTCCCTTTCCCCCAGCCTCAGACAAACCTGTGCAAAAATGAAAAGTCAGAAAATGATTTATAAGTAAATCCAGTACCAAAAGCCTAACCAAAACCCACAATCAAAAACAACCCAACGGCAGATATCACACAGTCTTCCCAATCAATTACAGTTTCACAGCCCAGCAACCAACTTGCTCAGAAACTATATGTTCGAATACTGAAACTGTATTTTGCAACCTACCTAGTTAACCTTCTTTGCTCCACAAAGCACCTCTTTTCTTCACTTATGCTAATTTCTATAATTCCTAATCAGATGTAACAAACCAGATTGTGGAATGGAGGTTGGTGCAAGGAGACTATCAGGACTCCTGGAATTGATTCTCAGTACTAGGAGAGGAGCAAGTTCTAGTGGCAGGGAATCTGGACTCCTGGTTTCTCTTGACAGTGTAAGTTAGAAGTTAAGAAATGCAGGCAACGGTTGAGATGCTAAAGATACTGACGAACTATTCCAGTCAACAGAGTGAAAAACAATAAGGAATTATATATATAAATTATAGAATTACAAAAAGGAATCTTAATCACAAGGTAAATCTAGCAAGAGATGGTAAAGTATTTGGTAAATACTTCTGCTCACATCTGGAACAAACCTGGATATATTTAATACCAGAAGACTTACCCAGCATTGCCCATTTCCTTCACGGCAGGGGGGCTAGTGGAGTGAGGGATGCAGGAGACAGGGCAGGACCCTGGAGATCTGGGTGGCAGGGCAGGCAGCTTGGGGTGGGAGACTGAGGGTTGGGGGGAGGAGCTCGGGGTGGGGGGTCCCATCCAACGAGGCCTTCTGTCCCTCTCCCAGTCTCGCCCCGGGCCACCGAGGCCTTCTCCCCTACTCACTCAGCCTCCAGGGGCCTTTTCTCTCCCCGCAGCCCTCCCAGCAGCCTGAAGCCTTTTCTCTTCCCTCCCAGTGCTGTGGCTAAGGGCCAGGGAGCAAAGGGACAGGGGAGCTACTTACCCGGCCTGGTGGCAGGCAAGATGGTGAGACCCAGCTCTGCTGGCCACTCACTTGCTGGTGCAGCTGCTCCCAGTGGTCTCTCTACAGCAGGGCTGGGCAATAATTTTTGGAGGGGGGCCACGCCAAGATTTTGGAACGTGGTCAAGGGCTGCACTTCTCAATTTCAGGACAACCCCCCCAACCCTGTTTAACAGATAGGAGCACTTATTGATACAGCTAAAGAATTGAAATATTAAATGTGACATTGGATCCCCATGTTTTTAAGGAAATATGTTTTTGAATATGAATATGCCTAACTCAAATGTGCTTTATGCAAAATGTGTCATGTAACCCATGATTGGAGAGCTTATAATCCCCTGAATGTGTATTTTCTATGTGTGTCCATGTATCACTCCTGTATTTGAAGTTAGAAATATCAAGTGCAAACCAGTTCATATATCTAGATGTGCTAATGAAGGCCATTAGTAATACTAAAGGAACTTAATGGCCTAGTAGCGTGGTCACCAACCTGACGATCGCGATCGACAGGTCAATCGGGAGGGCTCGACCAGTCGATCGCGAGGCATTTGGGGGCCCCCCATTTCTCCCCATCCCCAAGAAGCCCCACTACCTACCTCCAGCGACAATGGAGATAGTGCCGGCTTCCTGCGGGGTGGAAGGAAGTCCAGCAGCTGCACGCCATTTCCGGGGTTTCAGGAAGTGCACTGGTTGCTCCCCCTCCCCCAGACAGCCGGCGCGGTGCCAGACCCAGGTCTGTGGCATGCAGGGGACTTGCTGCACGAAGGAGGGAAGGGGGGTAGGAGTCCCCAGAGGAGGCGTGCGCTGGGGCTTCCTCCTCTGAGAAGGGGGGAGGATAGGAGTCCTGGGAGGAGGCGTGTGGAGCGTCCCCCCTCTGCGCGGGGGGGAGGAGGCGCGTGGCGGGGCTTTCCTCCTATATGGGAGTGGAGAGCCGGAATCCCAGGAAGGGGCACATGCCAGACTCCCTGTTCCCTGCAACAACCTATCCCCTGCCCCCACTGGCACCGTCCCCTGCCCCAGCATCCACTAGCACCCTTCCCCAGTACCATGTCCCCTGCTCCCACCAGCACAGTTGGGGCCACATTAGTGAGGCTTAGGAGAGGGTGGGGGGATTTGGAGGAGGGTTTTTTTTTTTTGCATCTCACTTGTGTGGCCACAACTGACTTTTCTGTGGGTCAGTGACCCCTGACTCAAAACAGGTTCCCTGCCCTTCCCATAAATAAAGACAATGCAGAAACTTTTTGTGTTTGACATGATATTTTATTTAAAAATGAAGCCTGGCCAACAAACCCCCAATTGGGACCAAGCCCCCATCTGGCTGCAGCATCATAACACTCCTGCACACGACCCCCGACCCTAGATCTGAGCCTATCACACACTGGAACCCCCTGTCCTGAGCCTCTCATCCCCAAACTCCTGCACCTCCACATCCTCAGTCTTTTGCCACAACACTCCTGCATCATCCACACACTGCAATCTGTGTGCTGAGCCCATCATACTCCCAACCTCCCTGCCCTGAGCCCTCACATACCCCAACCCAAACTCCTGCACCCTCACATCCACAAGCCTGTGGCTTGCTCAGTATCCTAACCCTACACCTGACCCCAACACTCCCCAGCCTGGAGCCCCCTCCCCAAGCCAGCATCCCCTTCTCCACATCCTCCTGCATCCAAATTGCCTTGGTATAATATGCACCTCTCACCCTTTCCCACACCTGTGCTTGGTATAATACTCTTTACCTTAGTAAAGGAAATCATCTGCAAACATTTGGAAGATAATAAGGTGATAGGGAACAGCCAGCATGGATTTGTAAAGAACAAATCATGTCACACCAATCTGACAGCTTTCTTTGATAGGATAACGAGTCTTGTGGATAAGGGAGAAGCGGTGGATGTGGTATACCTAGACTTTAGTAAGGCGTTTGATACGATCTCGCATGATATTCTTATCAATAAACTAGGTAAATACAACTTAGATGGGGCTACTATAAGGTGGGTGCATAACTGGCTGGATAACCATTCCTAGAGAGTATTTATTAACGGTTCACAATCCTGCTGGAAAGGTATAACAAGTGGGGTTCCGCGCAGGGGTCTGTTTTGGGACCAGCTCTCTTCAATATCTTCATCAACGATTTAGATATCGGCATAGAGAGTACACTTATTAAGTTTGCAGATGATACCAAGCTGGGAGGGGGTTGCAACTGCTTTGGAGGATAGGGTCATAATTCAAAATGATCTGGACAAATTGGAGAAATGGTCTGAGGTAAACAGGATGAAGTTTAATAAAGACAAATGCAAAGTGCTCCACTGAGGAAGGAACAATCAGTTTCACACATACAGAATGGGAAGCGACTGTCTAGGAAGGAGTATGGCAGAAAGGGATCTAGGGGTTATAGCGGAACACAAGCTAAATATGAGACAACAGTGTGACACTGTTGAAAAAAAACCAAACATGGTTCTAGGATGCATTAACAGATGTGTTGTAAGCAAGACACGAGAAGTCATTCTTCCGCTCTACTCTGTGCTGGTTAGGCCTCAGTTGGAGTATTGTGTCCAGTTCTGGGCACCACATTTCAAGAAAGATGTGGAGGAATTAGAGAAGATCCAGAGAAGAGCAACAAGAATTATTAAAGGTCTAGAGAAAGCAAAGTTACTCACCTCGGTGCAGTAACTGTCGTTCTTTGAGATGGTGTCCCCGTGGGTGCTCCACTGTCGGTGCTGGGCTTGCCCCGGCGCTACAGAACGGAGATTTTTCCAGAAGCAGTACCCCGCCGGACCGTGCATGCGCCACGGTGTCTCGTGGCGTTCACGCTCTTTTGACTCAATGCACGGTCTGGCTCCTGCCAGTTCCTCGAGGCCGCCTCGGAATCTGTAGCACAAGAGAAAAATGGACTCCGAAGCGGGGAGGAGGGCGGGTAGTGGAGCACCCGCGGGGACACCATCTCGAAGAACGACAGTTACTGCACCGAGGTGAGTAACTTCGCTTTCTTCTTCGAGGATGTCCCTGTGGGTGCGCCACTGTTGGTGACTGAACAGCAGTAGCTGCCAAATCGGAAGGCGGGAAAATGGAGTCACTATCTTTCTGTTGTGGAAAGCACTGCTGATGCCATGACACAGTCCAACTGCCTCCTCAGAAGGAAGGAGTAGTGTTTAATAAAGGTGTCGTGCGTGGACCACGTGGCTGCTCTGCAAATATCTATCAGGGGAACTCCGTTAAGGAAGGCCATAGAGGTTGCCATAGCCCTAGTGGAATGTGCGCAAAGGTGTGCTGGGAGCGGAATATTCTTGGAGGCATAGGCCTCTGTTATGCAAGTAGTTATCAGTTTAGAAATTCGCTGGGATGATAAGGGCTGGCCTTTAGATCTATCAGCTAGGGATAGAATTAGCTGATCAGTTTGTCTAAACGGTCTGGTACGGTCTAAATAGAAGGCCAAGGCTCTTCGGACGTCGAGCGTGTGAAGGGCCATGTCTCGCAGAGAGGCATGAAGTTTCGGGTAGAATACCGGGAGAATAATTGTTTCATTCATGTGAAAACTCGATGCTATCTTAGGAACCAATCTGGGATGGAGTCTGAGGACTACCCCCTCTTTATTAAAACGGTGTATGGAGGCATTGCCATTATGGCCGATAACTCGCCCACTCGACGTGCTGATGCAATGGCTAATCAAAAGACCATTTTCATCGTCAAAATTCGTAGAGGTATGGTGGCGAGTGGTTCAAATGGGGGAGCCATTAAGGCTTCTAGGACAGTATCCAAGTTCCATACCGGAGGAGTGGGATTGAGTGGTGGACTCATGTTTGTAAGGCCCCTTAAAAAACGTTAATGGTTGGGTGGGCGAAGAGGGAAGTGCCGTCAAACGGTTGCTTGAATGCAGAGATCGCCGCCAGGTGGACTCTGAGCAATGCTAATGAAAGTCCTGTTTGTTTTAGGTGGAGTAAGTAATCAAGGATGTTCGGAAGAGCCGTTGACTCAGGGAGCTGACGGTTGGTGGTACACCAGGATGTGAACCTGTGCCATTTGGAAAGGTAAGTTTTCCTGGTTGTTAGTCGTCTACTGTGGATGAGGATACGTTTCACCTGCTCAGAGCATAAAGATTTGGACGGATTCAGCCAGTTAGGAGTCATGCTGTAAGTTTTAGGGTGTGAATCTGGGGGTGTTGCAGACAGCAGTCATTCTGGGTAAGGAGATCCGGAAGTAATGGAAGCTGGATTGGCCTGCGAGACGACATGCGATGGAGGAATGGAAACCAATGCTGGCGAGCCCATGCTGGAGCTATCAATATGATCGTGGCTCTGTCTGATTTCAGTTTCTGTAGGACTTTGGGGATGAGGACTATGGGAGGAAAGGCGCATAAAGAGATCCTCTCCAGTTAGTAAGGATGCTCCTTTCTATTTTCCTTACTAGGATTTGACTTCCACTTTTTAAAAGATGTCTTTTTATCTGTCGCCTTCTTTTACTTGGTTGTTAAGCTACGGTGGCACTTTTTTGGTTCTCTTACTGTGTTTTTTATTTTGGGATATACATTTAAGTTAAGCCTCTATTATGGTGTATTATGTTGATGTGGTATTCATTTTTGTCTCCTCTCCACAGAGGAAAAAACATGTGCAGCAGAGCGTCTTATTTGGCTCCGTGTTTGCTTATATGCTTATGACTGTTGCTGTGTGTTTATATTAGAAAAGGCAATGTTAAAGAAAAGGGAGTTACTCACCTCGTACAGTAACAACTGTTCTTCGAGGTGTGTCCCCCCGTGGATGCTCCACGCAAGGTCTCGGAGCCATGGAACAGAGCTTTTCAAGCAGTGTCTGCGAGCCGTGCATGCGTGAGGGGAGCCTCCTGCTATGCTCAGCTTGGCGCCTCGCGCACACGGCTCGCCCTACACTGCCCTTCAGTTCCTCTTCTCCATTTGGGGAATTAGGACTCCGAATAGAGGGAAGGAAGGGAGCGTTGTGGAGCAACCAAGGGGCACACACCTCGAAGAACAGTCATTACTCTACGAGGTGAGTAATTCCCTTTTCTTCTTCAGGTGATGTCCCCATGGGAGCTCCACGCAAGGTGACTAGCAAGCAGTATCTGACAGGATGGTGGGAAACAGAATCACTGCTTAGAGGCTGTAGATAGCACCACCATAGCCAATGCTGAATTCGGCAGCCAATTGTGGCATAATGGCAGAATGCCTAGCACAAGTATGGTCTGAAGACCACGTGGCTGCCCTGTAGATGTCTTTAAGTGGTACACTGGGGTAAGGAAGGCCGTGGACGTTGCAGTGGAGTTGGCAAGGGTTTGTTGCGGAAGGCATGGCAATGCAGCATGCAGGATGAGACCCATTTGGAAATACATTGTGTTGAGATAGGCACACCCTTTGAGGCGATGGATATGAACAAGCATAAAGATTTGTGGAATGGCCGCATTCTGCGTATAGAGAAGGCTAACGCTTGTCATATGTTGAGCGTATGGATAATGGCATCCCTGGGGGTCATGTGAGGCTTCGGAAAGAACACTGGTAGCACTATAAGTTTGTTGATGTGGAAGGATGTGCAGACTTTGGGTAAAAATGTTGGATGTGGGCATAATGTGACTTTGTCCTTAGTGAAGATTGTATACAGAGGGTCTACCATGAAAGCCCCTATTTCACCAACCCTCCTTGCAGAGGTGATGGCTGTAAGGAACAGCACCTTCATTCGTAAAAATGAAGTGGGCAAGTGACCAAGGGTTTGAAGGAGGCCTCATAAGACAGTCTAAGACAAGATTTAGATCCCACATAGGGAGAGGCACCCTGACAGGAGGATAAAGATTTTGGAGACCCTTCAGAAATCTTCTCATTGTGGGGTGTGCAAATATGGATGAGCTGTCTACGTGTTCACGAAGAGTGGACATCGCTGCAAGGTATACCCTCATGGAGGGATTTGACAGACCCCCGGATTTGAGATGATGTAGGTACTCGAGAATCTGGTGGAGCGGTGCAGTGTGAGGATCCACGTGGGACAAGTGACATCAGGATGAGAATCTTTTCCATTTTTGCATGTTGGTAGCCCTGGTGGATGGCCTTCTGCTCTGTAGGAGGATTGCTTTTACGCAGTCTGAGCATAGGGATTCCGTACCTTGGAACCAGAGAGGAGCCATGCGTGTAGGTGAACCATCTGTGGTTGGGGATGGAGCAATCTGCCCCTGCCCTGAGATAGGATGTTGTGACGGGATGGGAGAGGATATGGCGTGGCCACAGACATTGTGTGCAGAAATGGGAACCAGGTCTGTAGGGCCCATTATGGTGCTATTAGTACGACTAGAGCCTCATCGATCTAGATCTTGCATAGAACTCTGGGTATTAGCGGGATGGGCAGGAAGGCATAGCACAGTAGCTCATTCCAATGGATGAGGAAAGCATCGCCCTGAGATCCCCTGCCTAGACTGTCTCTCAAGCAAAAACAAGGACACTTGGTATTGTTGAGAGTCGCGAAGAGGTCCATACATAAGAACATAAGAATGGCCATACTGGGTCAGATCAAAGGTCCATCCAGCCAGTACCCTGTCTGCCGACAGTGACCAATGCCAGGTGTCCCAGAGGGAGTGAACTGAACAGGTAATGATCAAGAGATCTCTCCTGCCATCCATCTCCACCCTCTGACAAACAGAGGCTAGGGACACCATTCCTTACTCATCCTGGCTAATAGCCATTCATGGACTTAACCTCCATGAATTTATCTAGTTCTCTTTTAAACCCTGTTATAGTCCTAGCCTTCACCACCTCCTCAGGCAAGGAGTTCCACAGATTGACTATGCGCTGTGTGAAGAAGTTACTCACCTTGTGCAGTAACGATGGTTCTTCGAGGTATGTGTCCCCGTGGGTGCTCCACTGTGGGTGGGTGTCGGGCTCGTCCCGGCGCCGCAGTTTGGAGATGTTTCAGCTGTTGTTCACCAGACCGCGCATGCGCGGTGGCCATCTTGCAGCTTTTCACGCCGTTTCTGGTCGCGCGGTCCGGCTCCCGCCAGTTCCTCCTGATCATCGAGGTTTGCAAGACAAAACAAGAGACTCTGAAGAGGGGAGGAGGCTGGGTCATGGAGCACCCATGGGGACACATACCTCGAAGAACCATCGTTACTGCACAAGGTGAGTAACTTCTTCTTTTCCGGGTAGTGTCCCCGTGGGTGCTCCACTGTGGGTGATTCCACAGCAATAGCTGACCTAAGGAGGAGGGACGGAGTCAGTGTGGTGCTGCCGAAGAGAGGACGACATTGGCTACTGCTGTGTTGGAGACGATGACTCTGGAAAGGGCATAATGGTTTGCGAACGTAAGTTCAGAAGACCACGTTGCTGCTCGGCAGATGTCCTTGATAGGGACCCCTTTAAGGAAGGCTGTTGAGGATGCTACTGCCCCGGTGGAATGGGCCCTGATCATATGAGGTAGTGTGACATTTCTCATTTGGTAGCATTTGGTGATGCATGACACAATTATCTTAGATATTCGCTGAGATGATAACAGATGGCCTTTAGCGCGGTCACCTAGCGAGATGAACAGATGGTTTGTTTTCTGTATATTATGAGTTCTTTCAATATAGAATGCCAGAGATCTATGGACGTCTAGTGAATGAAGCCTAGTATGGTGTTCAGAGGTATGCGGTCTTGGGTAGAACATGGGTAAGACAATAAGTTCATTTATATGGAAGCTGGAGTTGACTTTGGGTAAAAATAATGGTTGTGGTCGTAGGATGACTGCTTGTGGTGTGAAAACGGTATAAGGAGGTTATGCCGACAAGGCTGCCAGTTCCCCTACCCTGCGTGCAGATGTGATTTCCAGTAGGAACACAACCTTCATGGTAAGAGAGTTAAAATCGGACGTGGACAAGGGTTGGAAAGGTGGCCGCATGAGTGTATCAAGAACCAATTCGAGGTTCCAAGGATCTGGGCATTGTTTGTGCTCGGGGAACAGGTTATTCAGGCCTTTGAGGAATCTTCTCGTAATTGGATGCGAGAAGATGGTGTAGCCTTCGATTGGCTGTCTAAAGGCTGTGATAGCCGCTAGGTGGACCTTCAGAGATGATAGGGAAAGCACACTGTTTGAGGTGTAAAACACATTCTAGAATGGAGTATAATGGCGCTCCATGAGGGTCCAGGCCCTTGTGTGTGCACCATTCAGTGAACCTTTTCCACTTATGCAGGTAAGTAGTTTGGGTAGAGGTTTTGCTGCTATGTAAGAGCACGTGGTCGACTGCTGTTGAACCACCTAATCTTTCTTGCTGGCAGGTATCAGGAACCAAGCGGACAGGGCGAGGTGATCTGGGTGTGGATGAAGTAGTTTCCCCTGTTCCTTCGCCAGAAGATCGGGTCGACTGGGAAGGCGATATGGGGGATGAGACGACATGTGGAGCAGGTAACGAAACCAAGTCTGGCATGGCCAGAATGGTGCTACCAGGATTAGTGTTGCTCTGTCCGCTGTTGCTTTCTCTAGGACCTTGTGTATTAGGGGAATAGGTGGAAATGCATATAGCAGTTGTCAACCCCAGCTGAGCAGGAAGGCATCACCCTTCGACGCTCGGCCTATGCCCTCTCTGGAGCAGTACTGATCGCACTTCGCGTTGAACTGCGTTGCGAAGAGGTCAATAATTGGGTGGCCCCACCGTTGGAATATGCTCTCAGACTTCGGGGTGTAGCTCCCATTCGTGCTGCTGTGCTAAATGTCGGCTGAGCGTGTCTGCTGTTGTGTTGTCGTTTCCCGGGAGATATGCCGCCATAATTATGATGTTGTGTCGAATGCACCAGTTCCACAGATGCACGGCTTCCCTGCGCAGAGTGCGGGAGCGGGTTCCGCCTTGTTTGTTTATATAATAGACTGTTGTCATATTGTCTGTAAGAATTTGTACCCTCTGGTTGCATATCCAGGGGAGGAAGTGGTTGCAAGCATTGTACACCGCTCATAACTCGAGCAGATTTGTATGGCAGAGCGATTCTTGTGGCGACCAACGGCCTTGCGCTTGTTTGTCCTGCATATGGGCCCCCCAGCCAAGCAGGGAGGTGCCTGCAGTCACCTGGACAGTAGGCTGGGGTGTGTGGAACGGGATACCCGCTAACATGTTGTGGGGGATTGTCCACCACTTCAAAGATCTCCTGACTGCGTTTGGTATGGTGACCATTCTGTGCACATTGCATTTGTGAGGTGTGTATACAGTCGATATCCATTGTTGCAGGCTTCTGAAATGCAGGCATGCATGGGCGATGACATAAGTTGTGGCTGCCATATGCCCCATCAGTTGCAGGCAGGTGAGCACCAGAACTGTGGGGCTGGTAGTAAGGACCTGAACAAGATCTTGGATCATGCTGAGTCTGGAGTTGGGAAGGTAGGCGCGTGCCGTAACAGAGTCGAGACGAGCACCTATAAAGTCTATAATCTGTTGAGGGATGAGGGGCGATTTCTGGACATTGATTATCAGGCCTAGGTTGTCGAAAAGTAGTCTTGTCGTGGAGACTGCGATCAAGGCCTCGTCGAAGGATCGGGCCCTGAGGAGGCAGTCATCCAGGTAAGGGAAGATTATGATTCCTAGGCGACGCAGGAAGGCCGTTACCACAGCAAGTGTCTTGGAAAACACCCTTGGGGCTGACGAAAGGCCAAACGGCAGTACTTTGTATTGGTAATGTTCGGAGCCTACCAGGAAGCGGAGAAAGCGCCTGTGGGCGGGGTGCACTGTGATGTGAAAGTAAGCATCTTGTAAATCGAGGGATGCAAACCAGTCTTCTTGCTGCAACGCCGGTATGATGGTGGTGAAAATAACCATCTTGAATCGTTGCCTCCGCACGTATCAGTTGAGACCGCGAAGGTCCAGTATGGGTCTCCAACTGCCGGACTTTTTCTGTGTCAGAAAATAGCGGGAGTAATACCCTCTCCACTGAAAGGGTTGCGGCACTCTCTCTGTGGCTCCTATACTGAGGAGGTGATCTACCTCTTGCTTGAGGAGCTCATGAGATGGGTCCCTGAAAAGGGATGGGATGGGAGGGGTGGTTGGGGACAGGATGTGAAGGGGATAACATAGCCCGTTATGAGCTGCATGACCCATTTGTCCGTTGTTATTGCGGCCCAACGGTGTTGGAAGGGCCGCAGGCGGTGGTGAAAGAGTGTGGTATCAGCATTCGAGGCAGAAAGAGTTCGAATGGTTTGCAATCCCTCGAGCAACACGTCAAACTTGCTGTTTGGATTGTGGCTGAGTTGTAGGTCTGGAGGCCCGTGGGCATCATCTTTGAGGACGTTGTTTAGGGCGTTGTTGTTCGTACTGTTGTGGCTGTGCATAAGGGGACGGTCTCTGTCCCTGATAGGGTGTATACTTTTTGCGTCGATATGGCGGCATAAACATATCTAAGTTTCTTAAGGTGGTACGCGAGTCCTTGTCAGAATGGAGTAGCTGGTCTGTTTTCTCCGCAAACAGGCCTTGTGTGTCAAAGGGCAAGTCCTCTATCTTAGACTGAAGTTCCCTGGGGACTGCCAACATATGGAGCCACGAGGCCCTGCGCATAATGACAGATGTTGCTGTTGTTCTAGCCGCAGCGTCGGCCGTGTCAAGAGCTATGTTCAACGCTGAATGGGAAGCGGTATAGCCCTCATGAATAATAGCCTTGAGCAGCTGGCATTTTGTGTCCAGCAGATATTCAAGTAGCTGGACTAACTTCGCGCAATTGTTGAAGTTATGGTTGGCTAGCAACGCAGAGTAGTTGGCCATTCGAAGTATGGATGTGGCCGAGGAGTAAACTTTTTGTCCGAGCAGGTCAAGGCATTTGTTATCCTTGTCCCCAGCAGTTGTTTTGTACTGGGGGGCTTTTGCGCGTTGCTGCGCCGTGTCAATGACCAGCGAATTCAGTTGGGGATGGGTGAACAGGAACTCCATCCCCGTAGCCGGGACGTAATATTTCTTATCAGTATTTTTATTCGTTGGCAGGGCCGTGGCAGGAGTCTGCCAGATGGTGTTGGCGATCTCAAATATAGCCTCATCCAGAGGCAGCGCAACTTTGGAAGCATGGGAGGAAGGATGTAGATTTCGCAACAGATGGTGCTGTTTCTGTTGGACTTCCATGAGCTTCACGTTCTGCGTATCAGCTACCTGGTGAAACAGGTCTTGGAATTCCTTGAGGTCATTGGAAGGTGACGTATCTCCGGTGAGGATAGCATCATCCGGAGAAGAGGAAGCCACAACTGTGGGAGAGGCTTGATGTGGTGCCTCTACCTCTACGACTTGTGGTAGTTCTACGATGGGTTGTTCCGCAGAAGGTAGGTCACCGGACAGAGTCGGTGGTCTGGCTGCTGCCGGAGTGGAGGATCTACTCCTGCCATGAGTGAACCGTGATGGAGCTGGTGATGGTGAAGAGCGGCTCAATCGGGAATAACGGTCTCGATGGTCATGATGTGCTTGCCAGGGTCATCATAAAGAGAGTGGTATGAGTGCCTGTAGTTGTATCTATACCTGGAACCTTGAGAATAGGAAGGAGATGTTGGTGACCTGGATCTACAGTGAGAGCAGCAAGGAAATGGCGATCGGTAATATCTGTGGTAATGGTGTCTTGGTGGAGGGGAGACACTGTCTCGGCCGTCTATGATGCCGGGGTGGAGACAGTGGCTCAGGGGAGAAAGCCGTTGGTCCTGGGCTTATTGGCGGCCGTCTGCTTGTGGAGGAGGGGGATGCCTGCATCAGGGGTGTGGGCGGAGTTTCGCTAGGTGTAGAGATCCTCCAGGAATATGATAGGATTGGAGAGCGTCCCAGCGATGCCGGTGGTTCCGGTGCTGCGTGTGACGGTGCCAACTGGGGCTGTTGTCGGGATGTTGGTGTCGACGGCGCTGTTTGTGCCCATGTCAGTGCCCATTCCGGTGCCGAGGCCATTGGTGCCGGCATCAGTGCCGGGGGGCTGGGCACTGGATGCGTGATTGTCGTCGGTGCTGACGTTGGTGCCAGGAGATCAGGTACCTGAGGTGCTGGGGCTGGCCGCGCCGGCGTCGGTGTTGGCTTCGGTGCCAGCTTTGGTCTAGAAGCCGCATGCACCATTGAGCTCGGTGCCGATATGCTTCGCAGCGGCTTCTCTTTGTGTGGCTTCGAACTGCCGCTTTCTGAGAGGTGCCCGGCTTGTCCCCGGAGCTCACCCTCATCGCTGGCAGGGAGCGAGATGGGGAGCGACTCCTTTGGGAGCTCGTCACCACAGGGGAGGGCCGACGAGATGTGGCCGGCGGGGATGGCAGTTGTTCTGCAGTTTCCATCTGTGGCCGGAGCGCCTTGTTGATTAAGAACATTTTAAGGCGCATCTCCCGGTCGCGGCGAGCTCTTGTTGTCAGCCTTGAACAGTGCTGACATTTTTGGGGATGTGGCCTTCCCCAAGGCACTTTATACATGAAGAGTGCCTGTCTGACGCGGGCATTGAGTCACAGCACGTCAGACACATTTTTGAAGCCCGGTGACCTGGGCATGATTGAAGAAATGAGGGGAAAATTTTGTTTTGTTTTTTTAAACTCACTCACTCACTAACTAACTAGGCTGCGTCTAGATTGGCAAGATTTTGCGCAAATACTTTTAATGGAAAAGTTTTTCCGTTAAAAGTATTTGCGCAAGAGAGCATCTATACTGGCATGTGCCTTTGCGCTAAAGATTTGCTTTTGCGCAAAAGCATCCGTGCCCAGTATAGACGCTCTCTTGCGCAAGAAAGCTCCGATGGCCATTTTAGCCATCGGGCTTTCTTCTTGCAAGAAATTAAGGTGGCTGTCTACACTGGCCCTCTTGCGCAAGAATACTTGCGCAAGAGGGCTTATCCCTGAGCGGGAGCGTCAAAGTATTTGTGCAAGAACCACTGATTATGTACATTACAAAGTCAGTGTTCTTGCGCAAATACTAGCAGCCAGTGTAGACAGGCGGCAAGATTTTGCGCAAAAGCAGTCGCTTTTGCGCAAAATCATGCCAGTCTAGATGCAGCCCTAGAGAACTGTAAGAAACTAAGTAATGAATGAACTATCTAACTATCTACAAAACGCTCCTCTCTCTCAGTCCTGACAGGATTGACGCGAGAGGGAGCTGTGTCTCTGTCTGCGCGACCAGAAACGGCGCGAAAAGCCTCAAGATGGCCACCGCGCATGCGCGGTCCAGCGAACAACAGCTGAAACATCTCTGAACTGCGGCGCCGGGATGAGCCTGACACCCACCCACAGTGGAGCATCCATGGGGACACTACCCAAAGAAGAAGAAGAAGAGCTTCCTTTTATTTGTTTTAAACTGCTGCCCATTAGTTTCATTTGGTGGCCCCTAGTTCTTATATTATGGGAACAAGTAAATAGCTTTTCCTTATTCACTTTCTCCACACCAGTCATGATTTTATAGACCTCTACCATATCCCCCCTTAGTCTCCTCTTTTCCAAGCTGAGAAGTCCCAGTCTCTTTATTCTCTCCTCATATGGGACCCGTTCCAAACCCCTCATCATTTTAGTTGCCCTTCTCTGAACCTTTTCTAATGCCAGTATATCTTTTTTGAGATGAGGAGACCACATCTGTACGCAGTATTCAAGATGTGGGCGTATTATGGATTTATATAAGGGCAATAAGATATTCTCCTTCTTATTCTCTATCCCTTTTTTAATGATTCCTAACATCCTGTTTGCTTTTTTGACTGCCTCTGCACACTGTGTGGACGTCTTCAGAGAACTATCCACGATGACTCCAAGACCTCTTTCCTGATTAGTTGTAGCTAAATTAGCCCCCATCATATCATATTATATGTATAGTTGGGGTTATTTTTTCCAATATGCATTACTTTACATTTATCCACATTAAATTTCATAGTTGCTGTCTTTGCTGGACGTGGTTGTAGTAGCTGTCCCTACTTTTGTTTTATGGGATAGAACGCCTTCCATGGTATGGCAGGGTATACATGCCAAGCATACGGAGGGTAGTGCGGGAGTCCTTGCCACTGTGTAGGACTTCGTCTTTGGTAAATGCAAAAAGTTTGAGCTTATCAAAGGGGAGGTCTTCTACCCTTGACTGGAGTTCTTTGGATACCCTGGCTGATAGAAGCCAAGAGGCTCTTCTCATCACTAAAGCTGTAGCTGTTGCCCTGGCTGTCGTGTCGGTTACATCTACTGTGGAAAGGAGTGCTGTACGAACAATCGTGTATGATTCCCCTCATGTATGATTCCCCTAAGTATGGGCCTTTTGGATTCAGGCAGGTGTTCCATGAATTTGACAACTATTCCAAGCTGGCCAAAGTCGTGGTTTGCCAGTAAGGCTGCGTAGTTGGCAATTCAAGAGTGGCCGAAGAACAGACCTATCCCCTGAATAGGTCTAACTTCTTGTGTTCTTTGTCATTGGATGCTGGTTTGGTGTGGGGGCTTTTGCACGTTGGTTGGAGGCGTCGACAAGAAGAGAGTTAGGTTGTGGATGCGAGAAAAGGAAATCTAGGTCTTTTGGTGGCACAAACTACTTCCTTTCGGATCTCTTATGTGTTGGTTGAATTGAGGCGGAGGTTCGCCAGAATTCATCGGAGACCTCCATTATTGCCTCGTCGATCAGGAGCGCAATTCTTCCCTGTGAACCGGGGCGGATATTTTTCAAAAGTTGGTGTTGTTTTTCCCCTAATTCCTGGAGGGAGACCTCTTGTGTTTTTGCCACCCTCTTAATAAACAGCTCCTGAAACTTGTTTTATGTCATCTGTCGGACATAAGGGGTATTACCACCTCTTCGAGATGTGAGGAAGGATTCTCAGGGGGCGAATCTGCCTGGTGAAACTCAGTATGTTTGTCGGAAAGTTGACCTTCCTCCTCTTTGTCAGAGTCTACAGTGGTTGGTAGAGTGAGAGACAGAGAGGGTGGATGTAATCTCCACCTCAAGGTAGAGGATGAGGCACAGTGTCTTTTCCGTATGCCCCAGTGGTCCCATGGTGCCCACTGGGGTGGGTAGTGGGGTGGAGAGTACGGCCACTCCGAGTACCAATGAGGCAATTCAATAGTGGTTTATTATGACAGTAGTAAGGATGGTGAGATGCAGTAGGGGATGAGTGTTGTGAGGAAAAAAAACCCCACTGTGTATTGGGCCCCCCCCAATTAAAAGCAACCTGCTCTGACAGTACAGGAGATCTGGGATAATGTGAAGAGAGCCTTGAGGAGGGCTACATCCGGGAAGCCCCTCTGCGCCTGAATCATGCTGAGACTGAGCTGGAGCCTCCTTGGGGGGCAGCATCGAGCTGGGGAGTGATAGGTTCGCGTACAAAGCCCATTCCTTATAAGTGGGCTGTTTAATGGTCTGTGGCGTGGGTGTCGGTGTGGTGGTGTGGAGAGGGTGGTGTGGAGTGGTGTGGAGAGGGCCGATAAAGAAAAGTTATTTATTAGTTCCCTAAATAGAAGAACTAGAGGACACCAAATGAAATTAATGGGTAGCAGGTTTAAAACTAATAAAAGAAAGTTCTTCTTCACACAGCGTGTAGTCAGCATGTGGAACTCCTTGCCAGAGGAGGCTGTGAAGGCTAGGAATATAACAGAGTTTAAAGAGAAGCTAGATAATTTCATGGAGGTTAGGTCCATAAAAGGCTATTAGCCAGGGGATAAAATGGTGTCCTTGGCCTCTGTTTGACAGAGGCTGGAGAGGGATGGCAGGAGACAAATCGCTTGATCATTGTCTTCGGTCCACCCCCTCTGGGGCACCTGGTGCTGGCCACTGTCGGCAGACAGGATACTGGGCTAGATGGACCTTTGGTCTGACCCGGTACGGCCGTTCTTATGTTCTTATGTCGGTGCTGCGTCCCTCAGTAATGCTGGCATCGGCATGAGAGAGCACCAGGAAGAGCTCTCGGATACCGAGACTGATCTTTTCGGCACTGAGGCTAAGCGCAACTTGGAGGTCGCCGTGCCAGTCCGAGCACTTGATTCCCCAGTGCCAGGGGTGCTCATCTTGTCCCCTTCAAGCACTCGGGAGGATGGGGGGGGGAGAGAGTGGGACAGGAACTTAGATGGAGATAGTCCCTTTCTAGCCCTCTGTTCGGTAATGGTGAGGTAGCTCTCTTTCTGGCAGACTGTGCTTCTGGTAAAGAGGCTTGGGAGCATTCAGGCTGCATTGCCTTGTCCAATAAAATCATGCGGAGCTGAAGCTCCCTGTCTTTTCTTGCTCTTGCTGCGAGAGAACGGCAGAGTTTGCATTTCTGGGGTACATGTGCTTCCCCGAGACCAGCAGATGCAGTCTGCATGTTTATCTGGACGAAATGCAGAGACAAAATTTCTCAATACCTTAAATGACTGCTTCTTGGAGAAGCTGGTACAGGAACCCACAAGGGGAGAGGCAATTCTCGATTTAGTTCTGAGTGGCGCGCAGGATCTGGTCCAAGAGGTAACTATAAAAGGACCGCTTGGAAATAGTGACCATAATATAACAACATTTAACATTCCGTGGTGGGAAGAACACCTCAGCAGCCCAACACTGTGGCATTTAATTTCAGAAAGAGAAACTATGCAAAAATGAGGAGGTTAGTTAAACAGAAATTAAAAGGTACAGTGACTAAAGTAAAATCCTTGTAAGTTGCATGGACACTTTTCAAAGGCACCATAATAGATGCCCAACTTAAATGTATAGCCCAAATTAAAACACACAGTAAAAGAACTAAAATAGAGCCATCGTGGCTTAACAACCATGTAAAAGAAGCAGTGAGAGATAAAAAGCATCTTTTAAAAAGTAGAAGTCAAATCCTAGTGAGGAAAATAGAAAGAAGCATAAACACTGCCAAATGAAGTGTAAAAATGTAATAAGAAAAGCCAAAAAGGAGTTTGAAGAACAGCTAGCCAAAAACTGAAAAGACAATAACAAAATGTTTTTTAAGTACATCAGATGCGGGAAGCCTGCTAAACAGCCAGCGGGGCCCCTGGACAATCGAGATACAAAAGGAGCACTTAAAGATGATAAAGTCATTGTGGAGAAACTAAATGATTTCTTTGCTTCAGTCTTCACTGCTGAGGATGTTAGAGAGATTCCCAAACCTAAGCTGTCCTTCGTAGGTGACAAATCTGAGGACTTGTCACAGATTGAAGTGTCATTAGGGGAGGTTTTGGAATGAATTGATAAACTTAACAGTAACAAGTCACCGGGACCAGATGGCATTCACCCAAGAGTTCTGAAAGAGCTCAAATGGGAAATTGCGGAACTATTAACTATTGTTTGTAACCTATCCTTTAAATCAGCTTCTGTACCCAATGACTGGAAGATAGCTAACGTAATGCCAATATTTAAAAAGGACTCTAGAGGTGATCCCGGCAATTACAGACCGGTAAGTCTAACGTCAGTACCGGGGAAATTAGTAGAAACAATAGTAAAGAATAAAATTCAGACACATAGAAGAACATAAGTTGTTGGGCAAAAGTCAACATGGTTTCTGTAAAGGAAAATCATATTTTACTATCTATTAGAGTTCTTTGAAGGGGTCAACAAACATGTGGACAAGGGGGATCCAGTAGATATAGTGTACTTAGATTTCCAGAAAGCCTTTGACAAGGTCCCTCACCAAAGGTTCTTATGTAAATTAAGTTGTCATGGGATAAGAGGGGAGATCCTTCCATGGATTGAGAACTGGTTAAAAGACAGGAAACAAAGGGTAGGAAGGGTACATGGAGAGGGGTAACTAGCGGTGTTCCCCAAGGGTCAGTCCTAGGAACAATCCTATTCAACTTATTCATAAATGATCTATAGAAAGGGGTAAACAGTGCGGTGGCAAAGTTTGCAGACGACACTAAACTGCTCAAGGTAGTTAAGACCAAAGCAGACTGTGAAGAACTTCAAAAAGATCTCACCAAACTAAGTGATTGGACAACAAAATGGCAAATGAAATTTAATGTGGATAAATGTAAAGTAATGCACATTGGAAAAAATAACCCCAACTATACATACAATATGATGGGGACTAATTTAGCTACAACTAATCAGCGATAAAACTTTTTACAGGGTTTGAAGCCCTGATGGCCAGGAATGCCCTGCCGCAGGCGCGTGGAGCGCCGCAGCGGGGTGAAAGGGACGAGCACAAAGAGTCTTTAAAGTATGTTCGCAGGTACTTAACTGAAGCACAGAGATAACCAGACAAGGAATTAGCAAGTGAAAAACACAACTTGAAGGGAGCTGAGGGTAGTTCCAACGACCATCACGGCGGTAAGAAGGAACTGAGTGGGGAAGGGGCCAGCAGGGGTATATATGCACTGATATACTGGCGCCACTGCAGGGGGCTCCCTGCTGGCCCTAAGGGTACTGCTGAGGGAAAATCTTCCAACGATGCGTGCACGCTGAGCGCACACACCTATATTGGAATGCACACGAGCAATCACTTGAAGAAGAAGCCTAACTTACTATTATCCTTCATCCAGTCCCCATCTCAAATTTTCAAATACCAACTTACCTGCAGGTTTTACCTCTGAAAAAAAAGTGCCAACTTTTTTCCCCTCCACAATGTCTGTGATGACGTGGCCGGAGATCTTTGGATGGGTTCCATTTGCGATCACTACAGAGGTGCCACCTTGGAGGGCCCATAGAGCTGCCTTCACCTACAAGGAAGGATAAAAGCTAGTCTTGAGAAAAATCTCAATGCCTCATAAGCATTCTCCTGGCTCTCGAACTCTGTTCTTAGTAATCACCTCTATCTTACTTGTCTTTGGTCTTTTAGATTGTAAATTGTAAGTAGGGACCATCTTCACTTAATACGTTTGGAAACACATGGGAGCTACTCCAATCTAAGTAATTAATTTTGAAACAAGACTTATGCCTGCTCTGTATTCTGTTCTTTGGCTAGTTTCTAACTCATGGCTGTAGTTTAAGCTTCCTTAACAGTTGACTGTGAGAAATTTTGTCAAAGGCTTTTTGAAAATACAAAAAAAGTCATATTGTATTCTCCTGCATCCACTCTTATTACCATGCTTAAAGTATTCTAGTAGATTGAAAAGCATAGTTTTCATTTGCTAAAGCTATCCTGGCTTGTCTCTATTATGTCATGATCTAAGTTTTTATAACTTTTCTATTTTATAAATATATGTTTTCATATGACAGTTTCAACCAGTTTTCCTGGTACTGGTAAGAGAATCATTGGTATTTAATTCTCAGAAATGCTGCTTGTGCATTTTTAATGGAAAAGGCAAAAAACTGCTATTTTCCAGTACGTTATTTTAAAGAGAGACTACACATTTGTAAACCAGCTCAGCCACTTCATTCTTTAACTTCTTAAGAAGTCTTGAATATTTATAATCTTGGCACCATATAGTTGGAAAGCTTATTTCATCTCTACAGCCATGAATTGCAAGCTTTTTTGGACAATGACCACTACTCTGTTTGCCTAGAACAATTGAGTTCTGGTTCTTGGTTGGGCCCCAGTGTAGTTCAGCGTATCCAACAATTCTCTCATGGGCCCCCAGCTTCTAAATTTCCTGTTGTTTCTATGCCTTTGGTAATTGCTATTCAAAATGTGTTATGGCCCTTAGATTTTTATACTGTGTTTCACCTGTTGTAGTTCATGCTGTTTGTCCCACTAGCACCAAGTTTTCATTTTTTCTTGCCCTCCTCCTCCCTTTTCTGCTCAGAGGGATGCATGCAGTTTGATATATGGTCTGCTTAAGAAGGTGCCAATGCTAAGTCTGAAGATTTCAATTTCCTCACTTTCCATTTTAAGGCTATTCTGATGTGCTTCCTAAATTTGTGTTTTGTTTTAAGTTCCCTTTCTGAAGTTAGTGTCACTGTGCTGGATTTTGTATGATCCCTCTCAAGCACTTAATTTAGTCATACAGAGGTCAATGTTAAATTATGGGTCAATTATAATTTCTACTTGTACCTGCTCCTGCATTCTGCTTAGGACTAAGCCAAGAATAGCCTCTCCTCAGGTTCTCTAGAGAGTCGGGATATACATTCCCATTTAATTAGTTAACCAGTTTAACGTTCAGTTTAACCAGTTAACTGATTAAATGGGGCAGGCAGGGAAGTCACCACCTGCCATGACCAGGATGGCCTTCGCGCCACAAGCAGGGGCTGGAACAGCCCAGCTGCTTCTGAACCCACATTGGGCTGGGAGTTGGCAACCTGTCACGTGGCCGGAAACCGCTCCAGTTTACCTGTTCACATCCCTACTAGAGAGCAATCATTTAAGTTATCAAAAAAATTGATTCTCAGTCCACAGTGCACGGTCACATCTGACCTGTTCACCTATGGCAAAAAACGCAAAGAGCCGCACCAGAATTGTCGAGGGGGAAAAAAAAAAATGGAGGCTGCTCCTTTAAGAAACAAGCTTAGGCTTTTTGGCCATATCAGGCTCCCATTGACAGCCGCCAACTTGGGCGACATTTTGAATTGCCGCCCCAGTGAGTTGCACTTTTGGGGGAGAAGAGCCGCATGCGACTCGTGAGCCGTGGGTTGGCCACCCCAACCTACGGTATCTGAATCACCTATTACTCTTTTATACTCAGTTGCCGCTGATCGTCCTCTTTCCCTTCCTGATTAGAATACAAGTAGCATAAAGGTACCAGTATGTTTGTACTATTACTTGGTATTTGCAGCCCTACAGATTGTGACGTATGGCCAGGGCTCGACAAATTAGGCAATCTACTCGCCCATGGCGAGTAGATTTTAGCCTGGCGGGGCTGCACAGCGCGGTCAGCGCATGCACAGCATGCGCTTCCGTGCGGCTGGCAAGCAGGGCTCGCCACCACTTGGTAAGCCCTGTGTATGGCCATCCTCATTGAAGAAACTCTGATTTTATGGAATCTTTCAGACACAGGGTTGCTTTCTTCCTCTGTCACTTTCCTGAATAATTTACAGGGCAGTATTACAGTGCCCCCTTTGACTTGGATTCCACAGTTCAGATATGCCTATATGTCAAGTTCCTTTTCCACTTTCCAGCCTGTTTAATTTGCTTATATTTTGTTTTTAAGCTTTTCACATTACTATACCAACATGTATAATGTTGTTTTGATCGTCTACTTTTATTTAACCCATCTGTCTGGCACAATATAGCTTTTCCAGAATATACCTCTGATCTCTATTCATCTAGTCATTTTAGGTATAAAGTCCAATCCTGTACTAGGAGATTCAGACTTTCCTTTTTAAACAGAATATCCTCAACTGGTGCTCTTGTACTCCAGGAGTGCTTCTTTGCACCTGAGAGCTTTCTCCATGCTACTAATCTAAGTTCTATGCAAGGGGACAGCTTCACTTTAGTTAAAGGTGTAATTCATTTTTGTATAAGCTCTCATTTCTCCCCAAAGTTTGTGTTAAAGTTGAAACCCTCCTCTCTACATGCCATGAGACACTGAAGTTCACCTTATCTAGCCAGCCCTTCATATGGAACTGTACCATTTTAGATAGTGATACTGTAGATGCATTGCCTCTTTCCCAATAATCAACATTTATGGCAGATTTTAGGTAATCTTCCCCAACACTTAACTAGCTAGTATTAATATAAACCGCAACAATGGACTCCTTTCCTGCATTCATTCTAAGTTTGTCCAGATGTCTTATGAAAACCATCACTTTCATACATTAATAATAATGGATATTTTAGTGTCATGTGTGTATGGCACTCAGAAGCAAAAACAAGTCCCTGCCCCAAGGATCCTGCAATACACTTATTTCCAGTGCAGGGGCAGGAAGGTGGCTTAGGAGGTGGTCCTCACCCCCAACAAGGGAAAGGTGTGGGTAGGTATTTAATCCCTCTGAACTATAATATAAATATGTATAAACAAACTAACTCCCAATTTATTTCTTCAGGAGCAGGCAATATGCATCAAAAAAAAGGACTGACACATGTAATTGGGCAAATTCAATATATGATGCAAGAGAATAGAGTAAAATACATTTTTATTCAAATGTGCCAAAAACAACAGGGCTCAAGAAAAAGGCATACGGAGCCTCATATTATTGCAGAACACTGACTTCTCCCTATGATGGACAAAGCATCACAGGCTCCAAACTTCTCCTACCTTGGCCTCCATTCCTCCCATCCCTACACGGGATTTGGTTCCAAATGTCACAGACTGCTGATCTCCAGGGTAAAATATGTCAATGAGCTTCGCATCATCTGACCCTGGGGGGCTGTCAAAGAGCCCTGAAATGGAAATTTGTTAAGTTAGTTCCATATATTCTGGGATTCTGAAATTCAAGGGAAAGGAACTCAGGAGAAGTTGGAAATACTTCCTTAGATTTGGGCAATGAACATTCTCCACTGCAAGGGAGCATTTGTGTGCTTCCCAATTAACTCATCTTATAAAGCTGTATGCTTTAAGTAATAATAGTGTCATTACCAAGAAAGCCAAAACATAGGAGATAAACACGACAAAGTTAAACTTAAGGAAGAGCCAGCATAAATTTGTAAAGAACAATTCATGTCAAACCAATCTGATAGCTTTCTTTGATAAGATAAGTCTTGTGGATAAGGGAGAAGTGGTGGATGTGGTATACCTAGACTTTAGTAAAGCATTTGATAAGGTCTTGCATGACCTTCTTATCAATAAACTAGAGAAATACAACCTAGATGGGGCTACTGTAAGGTGGGTGCATAACTGGCTGGATAACCATTCTCAGATTGTAGTTATTAATGGTTCAGAGTCATACAGCAAGGACATAATAAATGGGAATTCCGCAGGGGCCTGTTTTGGGACTGGTTCTGTTCAATATCTTCATCAACAATTTAGATATTGGCATAGAGAGTATGCTTATTAAGTTTGCAGATGATACCAAGCTGGGAGGGGTTACAACTGCTTTGGAGGATAGGGTCATAATCCAAAATGAACTGAACAAACTGGAGAAATGGTCTGAGGTAAAGAGGATGAAATTTAATAAGGACAAATGCAAAGTGCTCCACTTAAGAAGGAACAATCCTTTTCACACATACAGAATGGGAAGCGACTGTCTAGGAAGGAGTACTGCAGAAAGGGATCTAGGGGTCATAGTGGACTACAAGCTAAATATGAGTGAACAGTGTGATGCTGTTGCAAAAAAAGCAAACATGATTCTGGAATACATTCACAGGAATGTTTGTGAACAAGACACGAGAAGTCATTCTTCCGCTCTACTCTGTGCTGATTAGGCCTCAATTGGCGTAGGGTGTCCAGTTCTGGGCACCACATTTCAAGAAAGATGTGGAGAAATTGGAGAAAGTCCAGAGAAGAGCAACAAAAATGATTAAAGGTCTAGAAAACATGACCTGTGAGGGAAGACTGAAACAATTGGACTCGTTTAGTTTAGAAAAGAGAAGGCTGAGAGGGGACATGATAGCTGTTTTCAAGTATCTAAAAGAGTGTTACAAGGAAGAGGGAGAAAAATTGTTCTCCTTGGCCTCTGAGGATAGGACAAGAAGCAATGGGCTTAAACTGCAGCAAGGGAGGTTGAGGTTAGATATTAGGACAAACTTCCTAACTTTTGGGGATGTTAAATACTGAAATACATTGCCTAAGGAGGTTGTGGAATCTTCATCACTGGAGAGATTTAAGAGCAGGTTAGACAGAAACCTGTCAGTGATGATCTAAATGGTGCTTGGTCCTGCTGAGAGGGCAGAGGAATGGACTTGATGATCTCTCAAGGTCCCTTCCAGTTCTATTATTCTAGGATTCTATGATTGTGTTAACAGTGCCCGAGAGCCTCACTGCCCCTGATTTTCAAGGTCAGTCTGTACTACACAACAGAGCTGGGAGGGGGAAGAGACCCTTCTAGGTACCGTGCTTCATAGCTTCCTGCTGGTTCTGCGGTAAGCAGTCATGCCGAGGTCGCAGCTCTGGGGAAACCCCTCTGGCTGCTAATCACTCTGTGCCGAGGTGGCAATTCTGGGAACGCGCCACTGGCAGGCCAACCACTTGGAGTTGGCTTTTCTGTTGGTGCCAAGGTGGCTGCTCTGGGGAAACCCCTTTGGCTGCTAATGACTTGCAGCTTGCAGGAGGAGTCTGCTGTGGATTTTTAACAACTCTACCCTCGTTGAAGTTAAAGGCGTGGGGGATAATCCATCAGCAGTCTCCAGGAGATGGAAGTGCCTTCACTCTAAGAAAGAATTTTAAATTTCAGCTCCCAGTTCCTGCCAGGCATCAGACACCATGAGAGTGTCTGGCGGTTATAGAAACTGCTTACAGGAGAGGCACCTCTCCAAGCTGGTAGACCCAAGAATGCCCGAGTGGGGGTTGGGAGCAGATCAATCTCTAGCAATGAGGAATGCAGAAATAAGTAGGTCATCTTTACTCCCCTTCTTTTCCTTTCCTTACTTTTACCAGAAGGGGGAAAATGGAGGTGGGGGGAAGAGTTTCCCGCAGACAAGATTTTTTTTTTTTTAAAAGACATTTCTTCTCCTTTTTTAAGGGAGTTTAAAAAAAGGTAACACTATTAGGGAGAACACAAGAAACAAAACAGCTACTAATTATGGTAATGATACACATAAGGAGGAGACCACTGCTCTCGCCATGTGAGGCCAAAGGCAATTGAGTAGGTGGTGAGAGGCTCTCACCAGCACAGCACTAGATAGCATCCTCAAGGTACATCAGGTACATCATGAGCGACGGAGAGCACAAGCGAGGGCTCAACAGGCGCAGGAGAGCACATACACCTACAGTGGAGCACCCATAAGGACACTGCTTGTAGAAGAAATAACAGTATGCGAAGAACCTGAACATTACAAAGTAAACTTGTGTGTGTTAAGGCTGTCAGTTAAGTTTGCACAATTTCCAAGCTCTAACTACACAATTACCTCATTCATTGCTCAGTTGGACAGTGTATAATGAACAGTCTATAGCAGCCTTCTGCTAGTCTGTAACAACAAACTGTTTAAATTTAGCAAATTCACTGAAGTCAATGGAATGACTGATATAAAGTTTGAGGGGTAACCATGTTAGTCTAACTGAAAAAAAAAAATAAAAAATCAGTGAATAGTCCTGCAACACCTTAGAAACTAACAAAAAATGTAGATGGTATCGTGAGCACAAACCAATTCTTCAGATGAATGGAGTTAAGGAGTCCAGGGTACCAATAAATAGCAGAGAAAGAGGTGATGGGAAAGGAAAGAGAAAGGGAAAAATATTGTCAGAGTGTCCATGCTAAATGAGGCTAATAGAGTGGCTCTAAGTACCTGGTGCTTGGCTTTTTATGTCATTAGGGTGTGGAATGTAGCAGCTCATCCAGGTCAGGTCTTTGTTTAAACCTCTATTCAAGGTTTCAGAGGGGTAGCCAAGTTGGTATGCAAGTGGAAAAAGTTAAAAAACAATGAATAGTATTGCAGCACATTAGAGACTAACAGTTTTTCTTTATTCAGGGTGTCAGCTTGAGGACACTTGAGGAATAGAGGTTTAAATAAAGACCTGACCTGGATGAGCCGCTACATTCCACACCCTAATGAAATAACTTAACCTAGGAGGGCACAGGCTAGTAGATTTTGTGTGCTCCAGCCCCACAGGGGAATGATGAGGGGACTGGAGCATGAGTGGGGGCTACCCAATGCTGGGGGGGCAGAGAGGGGGAAGAGTTCTGAGCCTCGGGGGGCCGGATCCAGGCAAGCCAGGGGCCACACCCGGCCCCCAGGCCTTAGGTCCCCTACCCCTGCCTTAGAGCATTAAGAACTAAGTTGAGGTCCCGTTGTGGGGCTGGCTCTTTAGCAGGATAGAAGCAGCCTGCTCTAGGATACAGATTCATCAAGTAGCCATGCCTGGAATGTGAAGTGGCAACAGACTTCGATGTGCGACTGATCCCAACTCCTGGATGAGGAGAGTCAGGGAAGACCGAACGGAGAATGCAGACACATCCAAACCAACTCTGGGAGCCACACCCCTCAGCCACAAATCGCTACAAGGAGGGGTACTAGTTTCTCTTTAACAACTCAAACAGTAAAATTCAGAGGGGTAGCCAAGTTAGTCTGTAACTGGAAAAACTTAAAACACAACGAATAGTCTAGCAGCACCTTAGAGACTAACAAAACATGTAGATGGTATCATGAGCTTTCATGGGCACAACCCACTTCAGATGACACATTTATGGGTTGTGCCTGCGAAAGCTCATGATACCATCTACATGTTTTGTTAGTCTTTAAAGTTCTGCCAGACAATTCATTGTTTTTTTAAGTTTTTCCAGTTACAGACTAACTCGGCTACCTCTTGTAGTAAGTTGGGGGTCGGTAACCACAGGCCTGGAATCTAGTGAGCAAGACTTCGGCTCAGTAACACGGCAGCCAGGAAAGAGGCCCTATTGATAACTGCGTAAGTTAGGTGGAGCATGAATAGGGAGGCACCAGGTACAGACTGTAAGCCAGAGGGGAGTAGTGGAACATCTTAATAAGAAACGTCTTGGTACCAAAGACTGCCCAAAAACTAATGTACGTATCAACCTAGGTTCAGGACCAGGTCGAAGTTGACAGCATGAAGGACAGTAAGTAAGCCCCCCTTCTGTAAGGTGAGGGGTGGTAACTAGGTAACAGAGGGTGGCAACCTGGTACATAAAGAAGCGATGTAAGTTGTTTGTACATGTCTATAAAAGGGCACTGCAAACAGTGAGCGCTGATGGACTATGGGGGGTTGCACTAGGCACCTGTAACGGCACCTGCCGAGACTTACAGAATGCACAGTGGCTTAGCATTGAGACTTTCTGCTGACAACTGTTAATGCATAGCATTTGGCAATAAACCTGCTTTGGTTTCATCCTGTCGTTTCTGGGGGCTCTCAGAGATCTACTGCGATGGCCCAAGTGCATGGGGTTTAACGCTTTAGATAAAGGGAGCACACGCACACATGCAGGCGAAAGTTTATCATCACTGACGGGGTACAGGACCTGTCAGGAACCCACCGGGACAACCCAGAAACCCTGACTGACGATACCCCTCTGAACCTAATGAAATAAAAAGCCAAGCACCAGGTACATAGAATACTTAGAGCCCTCCCTATTAGCTTCATTTAGCATGGACACTAAAAGACAATATTTATTCTCCATTTTTTCCCCTTCTCTTTCCCTCCCCATCTCCTCTCTTTCTCTGCTATTTATTGGTACCCTGGACTCCTTAACTCCATTCATCTGAAGAAGTGGGTTGTGCTCACGAAAGCTCATACCACCATCTATATTTTTTGTTGGTCTCTAAGGAGCCACAGGACTCTGATATAAATTTATACAGCAACAGAAAAATGCATCCCTCACTCTAGAGGCTAAACAACATGCAGTGAATAAGACAGAAGCTAGGGTTGAGTACAGCGACATGCAGCAGATGACATAAAGGATGTTATTTTTAATTTTAGTTGATTGACAGAAATTTTAACAACCCTACCTCTTCTGTTTACTTCTAGTCTCACGAGCACAGAACTCGATGCTGGGTCAAGCAGCTCCTTATGGAGGCAGCAGAAGTCTGAAATCCCACTCCTTTATCATTCTAGGCCAAAACCCTTTACAAATCCTGCACCTGTACATCTGATGCACTTCCCCCAGACACTTTAGACAAGTGTCAAGGGGTTGCCCATTGGCATAGGCTTCTTGCAGGTTTTGAACACCTGGAACTTAGGCATGCCCTGAGACCCCCACAGAGAATGTAGTCAGAGGGAATGGGGAAACCACTCACTATCAACATTAAAATACACTAATAATAAACGTAACTAACTAGGGAAGACAAACACTAATGTATATAGCAGTTAAGCAACCTGGAGAGCTTGCTAAGCAAGACACCACAGTTCCAACAACTCTCACTGGCAATAGGAAGGAACTGAGGGGGGTGCTGTGTCTGCAGGGTCATATATGGAGTGCCATGGAGGCGCACTCTAGGTGACTTCACAGCCAACCCAATGGATGCTGCTAGGGAAAAAACTTTCTGACTATGCATGCGGCACCCCCCCCACCCCGCAACTGGAGACAATAAAAGCAATCACTTGAAGAATCCACCATATGAGGCGCAATAGTCCAAAGATGATAAAATATGAACTATGTAAGCATACAGTGGGCCCTGTTGCATCAGAGTTCCCATTCGATCTTCAGCTGCTTCTGCATACCTAGACAGTACATGGGGCCAAAAGTGCCACTCATCTAAACTTGGAAAGTACAGTCACATACAACTAAGTACTAACCCATTTAAGAGAAATCGCTAAACCTCTATAGCAGGAGTGGGGGCGAACCTCAGGCCCAGGGGCCAAATGCAGACCCTGGCTTGCCTGGATCCAGCCCTCAAGGCTCAGGGCTCTCCCACACCATTGGGGAGCTTGTGCTGTAGCTCCAGTCTCCACTCTCGACATCCCAACCCGGGGGCTGGAGCACACAAAATCTACTTGTCTGTGCCCCACTAGGCTCCGGTGTGCAAGGCGAATGCAGGAAGGAGTGTCTTTCTGCTTCTCAGTCAGGTGACACATCAATGAGGGTGTGGTGTTTTGGGGGGTGGTTTTTTTTTTTTTTTTTTTTTTGCTTTTCACTTGTGTGTGGCCCCTGACTGATTTTTCTGGGGGTCAGCAGCCCCCGACCCAAAAAAGGTTCCCCACCCCTGCTCTACAAGATGATAGAATGATAAATGACAGGAAGTAGTGGGGACTTACTAAAAATGTCTTGCTACATTTGATTGCTATTTCAGAGTTACAAAATTAGAATGTAGGTTGGCACCACTGTCTGTGAGACGTGAAGATGGAAAAACAAAAATTAAAAAAATAGTAACCAGTGCCTAATTTTTATTTTGCAGCTCCTGTAAGTTTTTGTCTTAACTCTGAAGAGTTTACACTCTAAATGAGACCAAACGCAGCCAAAATAAGATGGAAAAATATGATATGCAAGTAAGGTAAATGAGTTGGTCTTAGGCAGGACTGCTGGTACATTTTGCAGGGTCCTGGGCAAGGTTGGGTGGCACCTGGCTCTGGACCCACAGAAGGGGCGAGGCCTCAGGCAGAAGAGGTGATGCTGGGGCTAGCCTCCCCTAGCCCAGTGTTTCTCAAGCAGTGGTACAAGCACCCTTAGGGGTACTCGAGAGATGTCTGCCGAGTACGTCAACACAACTGAAATTTGGAGAAAACTGAATTTTTGTTTTAAGTTTTACAGCGCTTTATTATTTTTGTAATTTTTACACCCCAAAGTTTCATCGCCCGCCCAGCTACGATTAAGAAGTTTAAACAAATGTGTTGCAATGGTAGAAAAAATGCTGTGTGTCTTAAAACTGTAGGTAGAAGGGGTACTTACAATTTTTTAAGAGAGGTACTTTGTATAAAAAGGTTGAGAAACACTGCGCTAGCCAGTGCTTTAGTGCTGCCCGGGGCTCCAACCATGGCTGAAAGACCCTGGGGCTCTGGCCACCGCAGCAGCAACCAGTAGCCATGAGGCAGCTGTCCCCTTTGTGCCCTCCCATTGGCGGGCCTCGCCTTGGACATTTTCCTCACTGGCTTTACAGGGATAGAAATTGTTAATTTAACCACAGGTAAAGGAGTCAGTCACATACCTTCTACATCTGAAAGAATAATCAGGAGATCAGTTTTCATTTCCACAGCCAGACGTGCTGCCAGACTATCATTATCCTTAACGCTAATAACCTGAAATATACAGAGAGTCAGCAACACAGCAGGGAAGAGAAAGCAGCAAACACTGACTGCACCATACAGCAAACAATAAATGTAAGTATACCATGCCCCTCTGCACTGCTTTGTCCATACTATACTGTGTGCTCTGTGTGGAATTGAGCCTAATATTAGCGTTCAGTAAATAAGTAGCAATATCCTATCCAAATCAATCTGTGCCCTGCAAAAAGCAAGCCATGCAAATATTTGCTCCCCATCCAAATCACTGCCCCTTGTCAAAAGCGAGCCATGTCAGTACCCATTCCCCAATATCTCTGTCCATATCATATCTCTTAACTGCATTTCTCTTTTAGCTTCCAGCATTACTGTGACTGTTCTGTTCTTACATTTCCCATTACCCCTTCTGCTCACTCCAGGATATCCAGACTATTACAGTGTTAGTCATGCATTCATGCTTTAGCAAGTCCAATAGCAGGATCCACCCACTGCAATACTTTACCCACATTTACCCCCTGAAGATCACTATTTGGTTCTGGAGGTGGAACAACAGCATCATTGGTGTTAATAATAGGGACAATATTCATCCGCAGCAGCTCATGCAATGTTCCATTTAAATTCCGACGCTTCTGCTCATCATGGAAATCCAAATTGGTAACTAAAATCTGAAAAGGAGAAAGACTGAACGGGAATTTGATCTGCACCCACCAAGCATACAAATAAAGAGACATTGAAAGCAGGTCAGTCATGGCTCTCTAGGCCACCAGGGCAGCAAGAGGGATTAGTAAAGGGTGCAAGGATAGCTGAGAAAGGCCTTTTCACAAAATATCAGAACATGGGCTGGCTAAATCTCTATGAAACAAGCTGAGAAATTCAAGTGCACATTCTGGTAGTGATTTTTAAAAATCACACTTCCTTTCACCCCATTCAATACCTCCACAACTACAATACACAGACAGCATCCTTAGATTTAGAGCATCCTTCCTCTAAACACTAGTGTAAAGCTAACAAGTTATTTATTCTCTGTTCCTTCAGCTCCGAAATTCTCTCTCCTCCATCTGCCAGAACCTAGCTCAACTCGACCTGGAGATGCTGCAAACAGCATCTTTTCTTTCTGACATTTGGGGAGGCAGACAGTTAAAGAAAGTGATAGGAGTTATCCATGGCTGGGGAAGCTATTTTTCCCCATCTCTATTTTGTCAGTGGGTATTTATAAGAACTGAGTACAATTGAGTCCTCTGTGCAGCACTGGAACAATTTTTGAATGTTAATTTAGAATCCCAATATTTTAACAGTTTAATTTAATCCTTATAAATACACAATGGAACAACTGTGTTCATATTCACGATAGATTAGAATCCAGTTCACTCTCTTGTAGCCTTACTAGTGCTACAGAGTAAAGATAAGTACATTTTAGTCAGTGAATTCAGTAGATATTGTATCATGGAACGCATACAGGAAACAGTTATACTGAGAGACAGCGACCTGAGGCTCTCTGGTACCATGGTGAGGAATAAGAAACGAGAGAGGTGTTTATAGGCAGAATATAATTGCACTTCAGAGCAAGATCTTCTTCACGTATCTTTGAGTACAATCATTAAAACAATAATGCTATCACATGAGTTTAAAAAAAGACTCATGGCTAAGTGTATACATTATGAACGGTCCACATTTGAGGACTCACTTTTTACATTTCTCTTTCTTGTAAGCTGTATATTCAGTGTGACCATTCTAATTTTCAGAGAGGTAGCTGAATTAGTCTGTAACTGGAAACACTTAAAAAACATGACGACATCTGAAGAAGTGAATTTTGCCCACAAAAGCTCACGATACCATTTACATGTTGTGTTAGTCTTTAAGGTGCAACTAGACTATTAGTGGTTTTTAAATTTTCCACTCTAATTTTGTTTGCAGTAGAGCAGCAAAACTATTAAAAAGTTACCTGCAACTAATTGGGACATTAAAAAATACTTGTGATTAATCGTAGTTTTAATCACACTGTTTTATAATAGAATGCCATTTATTTAAAAATTCTGGATAGTTTATACATTTTTAAATATATTGTTTTCAATAAAAACACAGACACATACAGTGTTCACTTTTTTATAACGTTTCCACTGTAATAAACAAAAGAACTGTATTTTTTTTTTTTTTTACAGTACAGGTTGGACCTCCCAAAACTGGGACTCCCTCATCCAACATCATCTGTGGTTTGGCAGGTGTTCCTGGACCAGGGAATCCTGGCTGGAAGCCCCAGTGGCAAGAGGACGGGTGACTCAGAGACCGGTGGGGCTAGAGCTGGGACTGGCACCAGAGCCCCGGTAGCGGAGCAGGGGCTGTAGCAGCCCCAGTATCAGGGCCGGGGATGTGGCAGTCCTGGCAGCCGCAGTAGTGGGGCTGAAGCCGGGGCCATAGCAGCCCGGCAGGGAGGGTGACTGGGGTCGGCAGTGGGGAGGGAAGGTAGTCTGAGGAGCCAGTAGCAGGGGACATCCTCTGGTCTAGCAAATTCCCTCATTTGGGACCAGTCAGGTCCCAAGGGTGCTGAACCAGAGAGATCCAATCTGTACTTGTATGAATCTCTATCATCAATCTGTACTTGTATGAATCTCTATCATGAAAGTGCAACTTAAATGTAGAAATATTTTTACATACCTGCCCTGCTCTCAAAAATAGGAAGAGGTTTTTCCAAAATTTGGCCTGTCTAGACCTGGCCAAATGTCAGAAAAAACCCTTTTTTCGGAAGCCCCCTTATTCCTTGTGGAACAAGGAATACAGGGGTTGCCGAAAGAGCACGTTGCTCTTCTGCTAAAAAAAAGCAGAAGAACAAACCCGTCCCTGGACACAGAAGAGCTTTTTTCCGGGATACCTCTGGTATCCTGGAAAAACTCTTGTAGTCTAGCCATACTCTCACTGGGCTGAGACAGGATGCATGGGCTCTGGGGTGGGAATGAAGGATTTGGGTGTGGGAAGAGGTGAGAGGTGCAAAGCTCTGGGAGGGAATTTGAATGCAGGAGGATGTGGAGAAGGGGATGCTGGCTTGGGAAGGGGGCTCCAGGCTGGGGAGTATTGGGGTGCTGAGCAAGCCACAGGCTTGTGGATGTGAGGGTGCAGGAGTCTGGGAGTATGATGGGCTCAGGACACAGATTTGCGGTGTATAGATGGTGCAGAAGTGTTGTGACTTGAGAGGCTCAGGACAGGGGGTTCCAATGTATGATAGGCTCAGTTTTGGGGTCAGGGGATGGTACAGGAGCATTATGATGCTGCAGCCAGATAAGGGATTGGCCCCAATTGGGGGTTTGTTGGCCAGGCTTCATTTTTAAATAAAATACTATGTCAAACACGAAAACTTTCTGCATTGTCTTTATTTATGAGAAGGGCAGGGAACCTGTTTTGAGTCAGGAGTCACTGACCCTCAGAAAAGTCAGTTGGGGCCACACAAGTGAAATGCAAAAAAACCCCCCACCTCCTCTAAAACCCCCCAAGCCTCACTAACGTGGCCCCAACTGTGCTGGTGGGAGCAGGGGACATGGTACTGGGGAAGGGGGCTAGTGGGTGCTGGGGTGAGGACAGGGTGCCAGTGGGGGCCAGGGACAGGGTGCCAGTGGGGGCCAGGGACAGGGAACAGGGTGCTGCGGCAGGAGACAGGGTGTTGGTGGGGCAGGGAACAGGGAGTCCCCAGCACACACCTCCTCCAGGGACTCCTACCCCCTCCCCTCCTCCGCAGAGGAGGGAAGTCCGCGCGCACCTCCTCCGGGGACTTCTACCCCCTCTCCCCTCGGCAGGGGAAGGACGTTCCGGCAGGAACCTCCTCCAGGGACTCCTACTCCGTCCCCCGCCTCGCAGAGGAGGGAAGTCTGCGCGCGCCTCCTCTGGGGACTCCTACCCCCCGCAGGGGAAGGACATTCCCGGCACGCCACAGACCTGGCCTTTCAGATACCGCGCTGGCTGTTTGGGGGAGGGGGAGCAGTCAGCGCACTTCCTGAAACCCTGGAAGTGGCACGCAGCTGCCGGACTTCCATCCACCCCGCAGGAAGCCGGCGCTACCTCCATTGTCGCTGAAGGTAAGTAGTGGGGCTTCTTGGGAGTGGGGAGAAATGAGGGGGGCCCCTGAATGCCTCGTGATCGACTGGTCAGACCCTCCCTATCAACCAGTCGATCGCGACCGACGGGTTGGCGATCACGGGCATACACTGTCAGGGATAGGGAGACACCCTGACATCAGCCTCCCCAGCCCTGACTCGGCATAGCAGGTAAGAGTCAGAGCAGCTCCATGGCCTGGGCAGGGGCAGCAGTGATGGAGCAGGGCAGCAAAAGGAGGGGCACCCATACCTGAGCACAGCGCCCTGAGCAATTGCCTTCCCTTGCCACTATTACATCCAGCCCTGTGCAGAAGTGAGTGGATGGTGAAGGCAGTAGGGGGCTGGTCTCCCCTCTCCCCCAGAACTTGTTTAACTGGCTCTCGAAAATTACCTGCAGACTATGGACAATGTGGAAGGGGGGTGGAGGGAAACCGTTGGAATCACCTAGAGCAGTGGTTCCCAACCTTTTTTATACCAGGGACCAGCAAACCCAGTCACAAACTTTTGGAGGACCGGTAACATTTCCCCCCCAGTGCCAGCCTCCCGCCCTCAGAGCTCCCCAGCGCAAGTCCCTCATCCCAAACGCCTCAGTGTCAGGCCCCCGCCTCTTAGAACCCCCCATTCCCAGAGCCCCCCTAGCATCTGCCCCATACCCCTCACTTAGCCCGGTGCTGCCTCCCAGCTGCCAGCTAAGTGCAGCTGCCCATGTTATGGCTGCTCTACACCTGCCGTGCCAGGCTCCGTGTGGCTCTCCCACTGCACAGCAAAGCACTCTTCTGCGTCCAGGAAGAGACCCCACCCCTGGCCAGCTCTGCTTGGCTGAGAGGTGGAGCAGACCATGACTCTCCCAATAACCGCAACAGTAGGGGAGGCACTGGGCTGTGCATCCCAGTCCCGGTCCCCGCAGTCGCCACAGCCTGGCAGCCAAAGGTCCGCACCCCAGCAGTTGGGAACCGCTGACCTAGAAGGTAGGGGCGTGCAGCAGCAGTGGCTCTTTCATCATCATGGCTGCTGGCAATTGCCTTTACCCTTCCTCTCATATAAAACAAATCAATAGATTATTGAGGGAGTGGAGGCAAGAGACTGGCATTTCTGGAGTCTGTACATCTGATGTGGATATTACAGAACCTCTTGTTCCCCAGCCGCCCCGTTTTCTACAGCCCTTCCTGCCCGGGCATTGCCGAGTCCCATCTCCTGAGGTGCATGATTAATGCTCATAAAGAACAATAATGATGTGTTTGGTTTTTTTAACTTAATCGCATGCATTAACTGCCATCGACAGCCCTAATTCACTGTTCTCAGAGATTCGTTCCTGATCATCAGCCCCATCTCTGTGGCCTATCCTAGGGCCATTTACCTGGAGTACACAATTGTTTAAAAGAATGTCCAAAGCCAGCCAAAAGGTATGTTTTTTCTTTAACTAGAACATAAAATCTAGTTAAGTGACATTTACCAGAACAATTTCCTTTGTGGGATATCACTCACACTACGTTCTAAACCCTTCGGAAAAGGAATTACAATGGCAATAGGAAGGCAGTGAACAGAATGGAACAGGGCCCTCTAGAATTAATAAGACAGGTACCAAGAGATGGACTGAAGTACTGAATCCCACCCAAGTGCAAATGCAATTCCTTACCTGAGCTGCACAAATGCTGTACTGTGTAAACATGGCCTCATAAAGAGCCATCAGTCCACTCTGCCCAGCTGCTGCACAGGCTCGTGCCTCCAAGACTGGAATAGCCTTCAAAAATTAGAGAACATAGCTCTCAGCTAACTGACAGGCAGGAATATAAGCAGCCTCAGCCCAACATGTAAGAGAACAGCAGTGGACTACCTCAGCCACTCACCATGTCCTTTAGCTGGTTCTGTCCTGAATGAAGGGCCTGCCTCACACTTTGAGAAAGTAGGATCTCATGGCGTAATCGCTGTTTTCCAAAAGCTACAGCACCACTGGTAACTATCATCATTTCCCGACCCTGATTCTGCAGCATTGACACCTACAGGTATGGAGAATAAAAATCAGGCCCTAGAGCAGGAAAGTTATGAGCTTACTGATTCCATTCCTCCTCAAACTCATCAAGTACACACTAGATCTGTCCTCGCTACAGGCATGGCTGTCCTCTCTATAGCCTCTACGTTCCATTTCATTTTAGGCAACACAAGCAAATTACTATATGGCTTCCATTCATTCCTGGAGCGTGTAAAAAACCCCAAACGGTTACTTATCTCGTAGCTGTTGTTCTTCAAGATGTGTTGCTCATGTCCATTCCAATTAGGTGTGCCTATGCTGCGTGCATAGATTCCGGAGTTTTTTCCCTTAGAAATATCTGTTGGGCCAGCCAGGGAGCCCACTGGAATGGTGCCACTATATTGGCACATATATACCCCTGCTGGCCCTCCATCCCCAGTTCCTTCTTGCTGGAATCCTCCGACAAAGGAGAGGTGGGCGGGATTTGGAATGGACATGAGCAACACATCTCGAAGAACAACAGTTACGAGGTAAGTAACCGTTTTTCTTCTTTGAGTGCTTGCTCATGTCCATTCCAATTCCCTAGCAGTATCCTAGAAGGTGGGGTTGGAGTCTATCATCACCTACTTCACAATAGACTGCTGCATACCCCTCCCAAAGGCCGTATCTCCCCTGGCCTGCTGAGCAATCACGTAGTGATTGGAAAACATGTGCACAGAGGACCACATCACTGCTGTGCAAATGTCAAGAATGGGCACCTATGCAACAAACATTCTGGACAACTCATGTGCTCTCGTGGAATGAGCCGTCAGCAGGGGCACGGCCTACCCGCAAGGTGGTAAGATAATAGAATCCATAGAATCCTAGGGCTGGAAGAGTCCTCAGGAGTCACTGAGTCCAGCCCCCTGCCCAAAGCAGGACCAATCCCAACTAGATCATCCCAGCCAGGGCTTTGTCAAGCCAAGACTTAAAAGTCTCTAGGGATGGAGATTCCACCATCTCCCTAGGTAACCCATCCCAGTGCTTCCCCACCCTCCTAGGGCAATAGATTTTCCCTAATATCCAAACTAGACCTCCCCCTCTGTAACTTGAGACCATTGCTCCTTGTTCTGCCATCTGCTACCACTGAGAACAGCCTCTCTCCATCCTCTTTGGAACCTCCCTTCAGGAAGTTGAAGACTGGTATCAAATCCCCCCTCACTCTTCTCTTCTGCAGAATAAGTAAGCGCAAATCCCTCAGACTCTCCTTGTAGGTCATGTGGTCCAGCCCCCTAATCATTTTGGCTGCCCTCCACTGGGCCCTTTCCAATGTGTCCACATTCTTTCTGTAGTGTGGGCCCCAGAATTGGACATAATACTCCAGATGTGGCCTCCCCAGCGCCAAATAAAGGGGAAACAAGCTCTAATGGAGGAAGTGGTCCAGGAGAATAAGCACTGGGCCGATACTGGTGAGCCCTTCATCCTCTTGTCTATTGAAATAAAAAGTTGCGGAGATCTACGGAACTCTCTTGTTCTTTCTATATAAAATGCTAGAGCCTATCTAGCATCTAGGGAGTGTACGGCCTGTTCTCTAGGCGTGGGGTGGGGTTTCGGGAAGAAAATTGGTAGGTAAATGTCCTGAGACATATGAAAAAGTGAGACTACCTTGGGGAGGAATGCCAGGTGGGGCTCCTGGGACAGGGCTTGAACCCGCCATCCTTGGCTCCCCAGACAAATGCCTTATCCTCTGAGCCATGCCAGAACCCAGCCCACCCCCCTACCTTCAGGACAACCTTTATACACTGGAACCCACCACACCACCCCATCTTCAGCCCAACCTTGTCCTTAAAGAAAACTGTATGGGGGTTCTGATGTGAGGGCCCTCAACGCCAAAACTCTCTTGGCTGAGGTAATTGCAATCAATGAAGCTGATAGAACACTATTCATTGGGATTATATTCCACAGGTACTCTTCAACATATGAAGTGGCAACAGGAGATACTCACTTCTGACTTCAGCCTAGGCCCTAGGACAAAATATTTTCCCTCTATTCCCTGAGGGCTCTTCCTCCTCCAACTGAAGACAGAACTCCCACTAGATTATTTCTGCTTACTACATGTTCTCCTCTTGCACCACTCTTTACATAGATTAGGCCACGTCTGCCTCACTACATCTTGCTCTTCTGTACACATCTCAGTTTTGCCACAGTACGATAGAAATGGCAGTTCAAGTCTCCTGCTAAATTTTAATGTACAAACTTTAAGGAGACACTGACTAGCCAGTTTGCAAGAGCACTAAGTTTTAGAGCCATAAAGTTACCTGCTCAACAATAGATGCCAACCGCCCAAGAGCCAATCCACACTCATCTCCTCGAGTCACAACAGCGCTCCCCAGCTTCACCACGATTCTTTTAGCATGCTTCAGCTCACTGCGATGTGCAAATGACTTGCCATGGGTTCGACTGAGGGGCACAGTGATAAATGGGATGTTGCTCCAGCAACGGATAGATTCATTCCTTAATACCAGGTTATGGACAGGGAAGCCTGTGGTTAAAAACAAACAAAAATATGAAAGACAGGGACAAATCCCACAAGCCCAAATGTTAAACTCATAACTTTGAACACTTACTTCAGACTTTCCAACCCCATATCTGTCAAGATTACCCCACCGTGAACCTAAAATGCCACAATGGGCACTCTCTAGTCTGACTTCCCAGCCCCTGAAACGTATCCAGTTTCCAAGTGACTAAAAAAGCAGTAACGTAAGCCACTGCTGGGCCTGATACACACCGCAGCATGTAAGACCCAGACCAATGGCCCATTTAACCCAGTAGGCAGACCACTGACAACTCCCGGTACTTCAGAGAGAATGAAAAGAACAAAGGAATGGTTCAGTTCTAGCATATGGAAGTGAGAGGCTTAGGGACACCCAGACACTGAAACTGCATCCCTTACTACTTTGTCTAATAGTCATTGAAGGGCCTAACCTCTACCAACTTTATCTAATTCTTTGTTGAACCCAGTTACATGTTTGTCCCTCAAAACATCCTCTGGGAGCCAGGCAATAGTACCACAGGTTGAGTATGCATTGTGTGAAGTACTTCCTTTTCTTATTTTAAACCACCGGCCTATTAATTTTATTGGGTGACTGCTAGTTTGTGTGTTATGGAAGGGTGAACAAACATTTCCTTATTCACTTTCTCCACACCAGTCACAAGGCTCATGGATAAAATTCCTGTAAGTGAACCTTCTGATTAACACGGAACTTGGAAAAACCTTCAGGCAGGCAGGCAAAGTGTGCATTGCCTTAGGGCAAAGAACACCATGTACAATGGATCAACCATCAAGACTCCTGGCCCCCATATTTTCCCAGGTGAAGTAATGGCTATGAGGAATGAGGTTTTTAGGGACAAATGACTCAAAACTCCTCCCCATTGGCTTAAATGGGAGTTCCCTTACAGCAGGGGTGGGAGAACCATTTTTGGGTCGGGGCTGCTGACCCACAGAAAAAAAATCAGTTGGGGGATGCACACAAGCGGGAAGCAAAAAACCCCTAATCGTCACTGACATGGCCCTCAATTGAGGAGAACGACACTCCCCACATGCCCCTTGCACACCATAACCTAGGAGGGCACAGGCTAGTAGATTTTGTGTGCTCCAGCCCCACGGGGGAATGGTGAGGGGACTTGAGCGCCAGTGTGGGCTACCCAATGCTGGGGGGAAACGGGGAAAGAGTTCCGAGCCTCAGGGGGCCGGATCCAGGCAAGCCAGGGGCCACATCCGGCCCCCAGGCCTTAAGTTCCCTACCCCTGCCTTAGAGCATTAAGAACTAAGTTGAGGTCCCGTTGTGGGGCTGGCTCTTTAGCAGGATAGAAGCAGACCTGCTCTAGGATACAGATTCATCAAGTAGCCATGCCTGGAATGTGAAGTGGCAACAGACTTCGATGGGTGACTGATCCCAACTCCTAGATGAGGAGAGTCAGAGTCAGGGGAAAACAGAACGGAGAATGCAGAGACATGCAAACCAACTCTGGGAGCCACACCTCTCAGCCACAAATCACTACAAGGAGGGCTACTAGTTTCTCTTTTTTCTATATGTTTTTTAACTCATGTAAATGTTATCATGAGCTTTCGTGGGCACAGCCCATTTCTTCAGATGACTGGAGTATTAAAAGTCCATATCCAAGAATAAATAGGGGGTGGGGGGGGAGAGGAAGGGTGAGGAGAAAAAAATTCACTATTTTTTTTTTCTCTTTTTTCCTTTCCCCCCTTCTTCCCTCTACCCTTCCTGGCCCTCCCCCCCTCCCCCATTTATTTTTGGATCTGGACTTTTAATACTCCAGTCATCTGAAGTAGTGGGGTTGTGTCCATGAAAGCTCATGATACCATCTACATGTTTTGTTAGTCTTTTAAGGTGCTGCTAGACTATTTGTTGTTTTTCAAGCAGTAAAGGCATTGGAGGAGACGCATATACCAGGATGTGAGGCCAAGTCATTACTAGGATCTCTCTCATTGAGTTGTGGCTTCACCCTTCCCTTGATCATAATTTTCTTATCAGACAGTGTCAAAGAGATCCATTTCTGCATGACTCCCGGTAAGACATCTTCTAGGTTACCTCATTGTTCAGTTCCTATTCATGATCGATGCAGAGATTTCTACTGAGGAAATATGCACATTGGTCTTTAGACTGGCAGATACCCCACTGAAGTGTAATATGCACCTGTTCCATAGTTTTATGGATTTAGTGCATAAGGACTGTTGAATGGTATAATAAATGGCTAGGGTGTTGTCCAGCATTATTCCAGTTGGTGGCCATTGCTGAGAGGAAATAAGTATTGTCAAGTGTCAAACTGCTCTGAGCTCCAGTATGTTGATATAGAGAATCACATCCTGAGGAGTTCATTCACCTTGAGCTGTGTGGCTCTGGGAATAAGCACTCATCAAGGAGGGGTCTGAAGTGAGAATTCTTGTAGGAGGAGGCTGTAGAAGTGGAAATTCGAAATGAACCTTATGTGGGTCCTACCATCGGTTTAGATAACTAAGGCCCTTCCAAGGTATGCATGCCTGGACATTCTGCTGAGGATGTAAACTGTTTTCAACCAAGCCTGAAAACACTCAGAATCTCATCTTGGTAAGGGAGTCACAGGCTGCCATATGGCCCAGAAGTTGTAGGCTAAGCCTTGCTGTGGTTTGTGAGCTATGCTGAAACATGGTTGGACATTGTAATACATGTTGCTTTGGGTAAATATGCAAAAGACAAGTCCAAAAGGGAAAGAAATGTGATACCGGCAGTGGTTCCTACCCACCACAAAACATAGGAATTTGTTCATGGGATGAATGGAATTGTGAAAATAAGCATCCTGAGAGCTGAGGAAAACAAACCAAACTCCTGGATCCAGGCAGAGAATTATCATTGCTAGAGTCACCATTTTGAACTGTTGGGAACTAGAGATGTGAGCGAGTAGTCGAGTACCCGATAAGCCTAGACTTATCGGGTAGTTGACTACTCACTCCTCCGCTCCCCATGCTGCCTATGTATCAGAAGCAGCAAGGTGGCGGGGAGCAGGAGTGTGGGGAGCCAGTTCAAAAGCCAGCCCGCCCCAGCACCATCTCCATGGTGCCACCTCCCCCACCACTGTGCTGCTGCTCCTACTAGAGGCAGCAGCGCAGTGGGGGAACGGGGCCGCTGAAACAGCCTCTGCCTGTGGCCAGACTGGGCCGCTGAAACAGCTGCTGCTTTGCAGAGGCCACTGTCTGCAGGGAGACCCAGCTCCTAATCAGTGCAGAGTAGAGAGGAAGAATGACTTCTCGTGTCTTGCTTGCAACACTCCTATTAATGCATCCCAGAATCATGTTTGCTTTTTTTGCAACAGGGTCACACTACTGACTCATATTTAGCTTGTCCTCTACTATGACCCCTAAATAAAAGACGGTTACTTACCTCGTAACTGTTGTTCTTCGCGATGTGATGCTTACGTCCGTTCCGTCTAGGTGTGTGCGTGCCCCGTGCACAAGTTCCAGAAGCTTTTTTGCCCTTAGCAGTACCCATTGGGCCAGCCAAGGAACCCCCTGGAGTGGCACCGATATATCTGAGCATATAATCCCCTGCTGGCCCTCCACCCCCTCAGTTCCTTCTTACCGGAGATTCCGACGAAGGTGGAGGTGGGCGGGTTCGGAATGGACATAAGCAACATATCTCGAAGAACAACAGTTACAAGGTAAGTAACCGTCTTTTCTTCGAGTGCTTGCTTATGTCCATTCCGTCTAGGTGATTCCAAGCAAACCCCTAGGAGATGGGGTAGGAACCTAGAGCGAAACAGACTGCTGCATCCTGACTAGCCTGCTGCATGATGGCATAATGCTTGGCAAAGGTATGAACTGAGGACCAGGTGGCAACCCTGCAGATGTCTACAATTGGCATCTGAGCTAAAAAAGCCGCCGAGGAGGCTTGGGCTCTAGTAGAGTTGGCCGTGAGGGGCGGGGCCACCTTTCCTTTTAGATCGTAACAGGTTCTGATACACGATGTGATCCACGACGAAAGGCATTGAGCTGATACCGGACAATCTTTCATCCTGTCTGCTATTGATACAAACAGTTGGGTGGACTTACGAAACACCTGTGTCCTGTCTAAATAAAAGGCTAACATTCAACGAGTGGAGTGCTCTCTCTCTCTCATCTGCATGTGGTTTTGGGTAAAACACTGGTAAGAAAATCTCCTGGGACATGTGGAATAGCGAGACTACCTTAGGGAGAAAAGCTGGGTGAGGGCGCAGCGTCACTTTATCCCTAGAAATCACCGTATCCCTAGAAATCACTTTATCCCTAGAAACCACAGTGGCTCTGAGGAGAGGGCCCGCAGTTCGGATACCCTTCTGGCCGAGGTGATGGCTACTAGAAACGCCACCTTCCAGGAAAGGGAACACGTGGCCAACAGCTCGAATGGCGGGCGTGTGAGCCCCCCGAGCACCAGGTTCAAATCCCACTGAGGTACTGGCTGTCTAACGTGGGGGTACAACCTATCCAACCCCTTCAGAAAGCACTTCACCATATTATTCACAAAAACAGATCTCCCACCCTCTTCCTGGTGGAAGGCTGCGATGGCTGTCAGGTGCACCCTAACTGATGAGGTGGATAGCCCCCGACTCTGGAGGTTGAGGAGGTAGTCCAAGATCAGGGAAATGGGGGCTCGTTCTGGGTCTCTCCCTGTCTGTCTGACCCAAATTGAAAACCTCTTCCATTTAGCCAGATAGGACGACCTGGTGGAGGGTTTCCTGCTCTCCATGAGCACCCGCTTCATGGGGTCTGAGCAAAGGAGTTCCCCACGCCACAGCCACTGATCATCCAGGCCCTGAGATGGAGGGATTGAAGGTTCGGGTGGCACAGCAGACCCTGGTCAAGCACCTGTGTTAGGTGGTCTGGGACCATTGGGAGGGGGACAGGTTCCTCCACCGATAGTGACACCAGAGTGGTGTACCAATGCTGTCAGGGCCAATCCGGGGCTATGAGAATGATCTTCACCCCGTACACTCTTGACCCTCATGATCACCTTGTGAATTAAGGGGAAGTGGGGGGGGAAGGCGTACAGAAGGCTCGCCGGCCACCTTTCCACAAGGGCATCCCCCTGACCCCTGTAAGAAAAGAACCTGAGGCATTGCCTGTTGACCTGAGAAGCAAAAAGGTCTACTTATGGAAGACAGAGCGCAGCACGTCCTTCCTGATAGACCATTCGTGAGCCGAGAAGGCCTGGCTGAGGCGGTCCGCCAGGGTGTTGCAGGAACCCGGCAGGTAGGTAGCCTGCAGGTATCCCCCCTGAGCAACACACAGATCCCAGAGGGCTAGCGCCTCCTGGCCCAGGGGAGAAGAATGAACACCACCCTGATGGCTGATGTAATACATCGCCGTCGTGTTGTCTGTGAGAACCAAGACACACTTCCCTTTTAGTCGGGGCATAAATACCTGACAAGCCAGTCGAACTGCCCTCAGCTCCCTGACACTGATGTGCAGGTTTTTCTCTGACTCCGACCACATACCTTGTGTGCAGAGATCCACCAGGTGGGCACCCCATCCCGCGTCCGACGCATCGGTCACCAGCTGGATCATGGGGGAGGGTTGTTGGAACAGGACCCCCTTGCACACTTCAGCTTCCCCCGGCCACCAGTTCAGGGTCAACAGTATCGCCGGGGGGGATCATGACCACCATATCGATATGGTTGTGGGCTGATCTGTAAACAGATGCCAGCCAGTTCTGGAGGGGTCTGAGGTGTAGCCTGGCATACCGCACCACGTATGTGCATGCTGCCCTATGACCTAATAGCCTCATGCAGTTTCATGCCGTGGTCATGGGAACAGCATGGAGGTTTCGTATGATGTCCCCCAGCGTCAGGAACCTTGGACGTGGAAGAGATGTCCTCCCAATCGTCGCATCCAAACGTGCTCCTACAAATTCTATCACTTCAGTGGGAGTAAGGGTAGATTTCTCCGTTCGATATCAGCCCCAGCTCTGAGAACATCTCCCTGGTCAGCCTGATGTGGGACAGTAGCTGGTCCATGGACTGGCCCCTGAGCAGCCAGTCGTCTAGGTAGGGATAGACATGCAGACCTCTCCTTCGAAGGAATGCTGTCACTACCATCGTGCACTTGGTGAACACCCTGGAGGCTGTGGAGAGGCCAAACGGTAGTACTGTAAACTGGTGGTGGCCCATCCCTACCGTGAACCGAAGATATTTCCTGTGGTGGGGGACAATTGAGATGTGGAAATACGCGTCCTTCAAATCAAGGGCAGCGTACCAGTCTCCTATATCAAAGGAGGGGATGATGGAGGCTAGCGTCATCATCCTGAACATTGACTTTCTTATGAAGGCGTTGAGCCCTCTGAGGTCTAGGATGGGGTGAAGACCCCCTTTGGATTTCAGGATAAGGCAGTACCGGGAATACAACCCCTTTTCCCTGAATGCCAGCAGGACCTCCTGTACCGCCCCCAGGGACAGCAGCGAGGAGTCCTCCTGCCTGAGCAGGGTCTCATGAAGAGGGACGGGGATGCGGGGGCGGGAGGGTAAGGAATGGGACAGAATATCCCCTTTGCACTGTGTCTAGCACCCAACGGTCCGTGGTAATGGAGCACCAGGCACGGTAAAGGACAGCCAGTAGCAGATGGGTCGATCTAAAGAAGCGGCTGGTATTCCGTCCTCGGGCGTACCTTCAAAACCCTGACTTGGGGCCCTGGGACTTGCTGGGGGGTCCCTAGTTTTGCTCAGGGGGTCCTCGCGACCACCTCCTAGCCCCTCTGTTGGTGGTAGCCCTAGACCTCCTATTATCGAACCTCGGGCCTTGCTGATAACCCCTCTGTGGCCTTTGGTTGAGCGGACGACGCTGCGGTGCTGGGGTATGGATACCGAGGGACTTTAACATTGCCCTGGAGTCTTTAAGGCTATGCAGCTTGTCATCTGTTTGCTCCGAGAATAGTCCAGAGCCCTCAAAGGGGAGGTCCTGCAGCATCACCTGGACCTCCTGCGGGATGCCGGAGACCTGGAGCCACGAGCACCTACGCATGACTATGCCCGTGGCCATGGATCTAGCCGCCTAGTCCGCAGCATCCAGGGCGGCCTGCAGTACCGTTCTGGAGACTATTTTCCCCTCCTCCATAAAAGTGGCAAATTCTTGTTGGAAGGCCTAAGGAAGCTAGGTCTTAAATTTGTCTACAGCCAGGAGTTGTACGCATATCTACTGAGCATCATCTGCTGGTTTGCAATCCTCAGTTGCAGACCCACTGTAGCGTAGGCTTTCCTCCCCAATAGATCTAGCTTCTTCGGCTCTTTACTCTTCGGAGTGGGTCCCCACTGCCCCTGCCTCTCTCTCTGGCAGGTGGCTTGGACCACTGCCGAACCCGGTGGTGGATGGACAAAGAGGTGCTCATGCCCAGACTGGGGCATAAAGTACCTCCTTTCCATCCCCTTTTCTGTTGGGGGAATGGAGGCTGATGTCTGCCACAAGGTCTTCATTATCTTTGACACTGTTTTATTCAGCAGGAGGGCAATTTTAGCTGGGGCATTAGCTGTGAGGCTGTCCACCATCAGGTCAGCCTCTTCCTTAACCTCCTCAGACTGTATCCCTAGTTTTGCGCAAGGCACTTGAGGAGCTCCTGATGGGTCTGCACGTCCATCGTAGGCTCGGAGACGGGTCAGCCAAGGCCTCGTCCAGTGACGAGGACGAGGATTCTGGTAGTTGGGACTGAACGGTAACCGTGTCGATAGGTTCCACTCTGGCGCCCAGGCTCTGTGTAGGGCCCACTGGTGGTGCTTGACGGGTTGGATGAGAAGATTCCTCCCCCGACCTGGGCGGTGGCGGGGAAGAGGGGTAGCTCTGGTCTCCACGCCCGGATCCCTAGTAAGGGGCGTGGCTGAAGGAGCAGACCTGCGGCTGGAATGCATCGAAGTCACCACCAACCCCGATCTTGATGGGTCGGGCCCCTGGGCCTGATGATAGGTCCGAGGTGTCCAAAAGGGTCACTGCATAGGTGTTTGCCACTTTGGGGGCTACGTCTGGGTCATAGGTGGGCTATGCGGCCTTGAGGGTGCCGAAATGGGACCGATCTGGAGCGGTGCCAGCGTGTTGATCTGTGGGAAGAGCGACACCCCCCGGAAGCGACGGACTGTCATGAAGAGACTACCAAAGCCAAGGACTTGACATCTGATTCTGAGGAATATTCCAACGCAGACCACGACGGTGCTGAAGACACCTGCTCACCCTGCCATGCATGGTGAGCCATAGCCGCCTGTTTCCCTCTATGGGCAGTACCGGCGGTGGCAGCATAGCTTGGAGTTCTGGTGCCTGGTGACATGGTGCCGGCGAATGCGGTACCGGGTCCACGGGGAGAGTCGACCTCCCCCATGTTGTCTCCTGCGCCGGAGGTGCTGGCGGTGCCGTAAGTAGCAGTGCAGCCGCACTGGGCTCTTGCCTGGGAGACGGCCTCGGCGGTGCCGGCTGCGGTACCGGGGCTGGCCTAGCCACCAGGCTCTCGCCACATGCGCGCTCCTCCGCACTGCACGGTGCTAGGCCTGGGGAGGCCGTGAGCTCTATCAGCTCCTGGGCCGTTGTGAAAATTTCGGGTGTGGATGGCCTCTGCATCCTGATCTCCCCAGGCTTCTTCTGTGGCGCACCAGCTACCGTGGGCGAGTGTCTCGGTCCCGCTTTTCAAGGGACTTCCCTCCTCTCGCCCTCTTGGTGTTTGACAGCACCGGAGAGTGAGATCGGTGCCTTGGAGCCCTGCCGCCGCGTGCTTAGGTGCACGTTCCACGTCCCTGGTCAACGCTGGTGCGCTCCTTACTGCCGGATCCCCACAGGGCATAGGTTTGGAGCACGGCTGACACGGTTTGAAACCCTGGGGCCCCAGCATACCCTCCTCACGGAGGGAAGCAGGGAAACAACTATTAACACTCTTAACGCTATCAACCTAAACTATCAACTCCTAACTACTTCTAATCAGTGAACTATTTACATAAGAAAGGCTAAGGCACACTTGCAAAGACAAGCAGAGCGTTCCAGCAACCGTCACCAGCGGAAAGAAGGAACTGAGGGGGTGGAGGGCCAGCAGGGGATTATATGCACGGATATACCGGTGCCACTCCAGGGGGCTCCCCGGCTGGCCCAACAGGTACTGCTAAGGGCAAAAAAGCTTCCGGAACTTGTGCACAGGGCGCGCACACACCTAGATGGAATGGACATAAGCAAGCACTCGAAGAACTTTCAGCAGTACTCTTCCTAGACAGTCGCTTCCCATTCTGTATGTGTGAAACTGACTGTTCCTTCTTAAGTGGAGCACTTTGCATTTGTCCTTATTAAACTTCATCCTCTTTACCTCAGACCATGTCTCCGGTTTGTCCAGATCATTTTGAATTATGACCCTATCCTCCAAAGCACTTGCAATCCCTCCAAGCTTGGGATCATCTGCAAATTTAATAATCCTACTCTCTGTGCCATCATCTAAATCATTGATGAAGATATTGAACAGAACCGGTCCTAAAACAGACCCCTGAGGAACTCCACTTGTTATGGCTTTCCAGCATGATTGTGAACTGTTAATAACAACTCTCCGAGAACGTCATCTGAAGAAGTGGGTTGTACCCACAAAAGCTCATACCGTCTACATGTTTTGTTAGTCTTTAAGGTGCTTCTAGACTATTCGTTGTTTTTTAAGTTGTTCCTCTGAGAACAGTTATCCAGCCAGTTACGCACCCACCTTATAGTAGCCCCATCTAGGTTGTATTTCTCTAATTTATTGATAAAAAGGTCATGCAAGACTGTATCAAATGCCTTACTAAAGTCTAGGTATCCCATGTTATTATTTCCCTTTTTATAGATGGGCACTAGATTTGCCTTTTTCCAGCCTTCTGGAATGTCTTCCAACTTCCATGATTTTTCATGGTTCTAGAAGAGGCTACCAGGTCCATATGGCCCAGTGTGCATGAGGAGCCAGTAAGGCTCCCTGCATGCCTTCATGCGCCATCCCCTCAGTTTGCATTGGTTGCCGTTCCTGGCCTATGAGAGCTGCAGAGCAAGCACTAGGGTGGGGGCAAAGGGCAGAGCTTTTGTAGCTGCTCACAAACCTAGTGGCCCAGAGATCTGGTGGCCAGTTCTAGGAGATGTACAGTTGCAATAAGGGCCCCCACTCTCCATCTACAGTTCATTCTAACACTAGGAGATCTTGAGTAAAAGGGAAAGGCAGCCCACTAACTCTAATGGGGTGTAGAAAGAAGGCATGAAGGTTAGGGAATAAGAGATGCTAAGAGACATATACTGACCAATGTTACTATAGACAAGCCCTTTCTGTTGGATACTTACAAGGCTGGGATACAGCTGTGACAGAGCGTGGTGAGAAGAGGAGGTATCGTCCAGAAGAGAGGAAGGAGGGTCTCAGAGCAGCTCGACACAACATTGTGCAATGTTTGGGAAGGTCAAAGATACCTGCAAGGAAAAAAAATTCTCATCAATCTAAATCAACTTGCCTCCCTATTCCCCCCACTAAGTACACACACAGTTCTGCACACTAGGATACCCAGCAGTACATGCCCTTCTCAAATCCTCTGTGGCATTAAGCAGACTTCACTTCCTCCAAGAACACAATTGCCAGCTGCAATCACAGCAGGCCTTCTGTGGCACACACACCACCAACCCTGCAATGCAGAACTAATCACAAAAGAGGTATGGTCTGACACATGGGCATCTATGGCTATACGTAAAGCATTTATCATGCCACATATTATCAAGGTGGTAAGGTCCCAACTAGGGATGTTAAATTTAGTTTAATCAACTAATTGATTAGTCGATTAGTCAATAAGCAGGGAGCCACAGCGGGGTTAGCTGTGCTGGTGCTCAGCAAGGGGGGGTGCGCAGCAGTGGGGAGAAGGACCCTGCACGAGCCAGGAATCAGGTCCCCCTGTGCTTTAGCCTTTTAAATGTGTTGAGCCAGCAGGCTCTTAATACATTTAAAAAACAGAGGCACATCTGCAACTAGGCGCAAGCCGGGAATCAGCTGATTCCCAGGTCACACCCAGTCCCCGCTACCCTCCTGCCTCCCGTGCCCCCAACGGAGACGGTGTAGGGGGAACCAACTTTTAAGCTGACTCCCCCTAGCACCAGCTCCTGCTCCCCCCACCTTGCTGCCTCTGATAGTCGATTAGTCCTCCCCCTTGCTGCCTCTATCTGATAAGCTTTTGCTGATCGGATAGTCAACAATCATTACTGCACAAAGTGAGTAACTTCTTTCTTCTTCGAGTGGTGTTCCCATGGGTACTCCACTGTTGGTGACTGTGTAGCAGTGGAGTACCCATATAGATGGAAGGTGGGCTTCGGTTAATTGTTACAGACTGCGGAGAGGACTGCAGTGGCTACTGCAGTATCTGTTGTGAAGCATGGTAGACGCGCGTAATGCTTCATGAAAGCGTGACTGGACAACCATGTTGCTGCTCTGCGTATCTCCTGGAGTGAGATTCCCTTGAGGGGGGAGGGGTTTGCCGGACAGCGGCACGTGCTGCATGGGAGCTCATAGCTCTGGACACTGCGCGCCCTGGCTGCCGCGCTAGCACTAGGTATCTTTAAATCCGGGACTGTCCCAGGAAAAAAAAGGGACATATGGTCACCATATCTCTGCAGCACACCTCGGACTGCCTTGCGGCATACTGGTGTGCCTCAGAACACAGTTTAAGAAACGCTGGTGTACATGGTGGGGGAAGGTTTTGCAGGCCCTTCCAGAATCTTTTAGACATGGGGTGGGCAAATATGGAGGACCCATCAATGGGAGGGTGGAAGACTGTAATGGCGGCCACGTGCACTCGGAGTGATGAAAGCGATAAATTTTTGTTGTTTCAGGTGCATAATGTATTCCAGTATCAGGTGGAGCGGAGCCATAGGTGGTTGGACTCCCCTGTGTGTGCACCACTGTTAAACCATTGCCATTTGTACAGGCAAGTCTTGTGCGTCATTTGTCTCCTGCTATGCAGTAGGACATTTTTCACTTGTTGGGAGCACTGCTGCTCTGCTTCCGAGAACCAGATAGGTACCATGCCATCAGGTGCAAGGAGGTAAGGATTTTTGGAAGGGGCGAAATGTGCCTGTGGACATGGTGGCTGGCCAGTGCATAAACTAAAGAAATCCAGTGTTGGAAACATCAAAAGCACAGTCTGGCATTTGGGACAACATATGTGGTGGCTGCCATATGCCCCATATGAGTTTGAGGCAAGTTAGGATAGGGACGGTTGGGCTGGTGGTTATAATCATGATGAGGCTTCTTACATTGTCAAATCGGTGATTCAGGAGATAGGCGTGTGCTGCTGTTGAATCTATGTGAGCCCCTATGAACTCTAGGAACTGTGTGGATTTTTAGTCATTAATAATGAAGTCTGGAAACTGAAGAGAGGCCTTTATGAATCTGATTGTGTCATTTGTGGTCTGCTGGGAGGGACCTCGGATAAGACAATCGTCCAGATAAAGGAAGACTGTGATACCACTGCGTCTGAGATGTGCTGCTGTAACCGCCAGGGTCTTGGAGAAGACTCTGGGGGCAGAGGAGAGTCCGAATGGAAGGACTCTGTACTGAAAATGGTCTTGAGGCTACTGTGAAGCGTAGGAAACATCTGTGCACGGGATGTATTGTGATGTGGAAATATACATCTTGGAGGTCGAGGGCTGCAAGCCAGTCCCCCCATCCAGTGCCAGAAATATTGTGGTGAGAGTTACCATTTTGAAGCATTGCTTGTGAATGTATTTGTTTAACTGATGTAGGTCCAAGATAGGCCTTCAATCCCTGTTCAGGCCTTCAACCCCTGTTCTCTTTTCAATGAGAAAGTAGTTTGACTAAAAACCTCTCCTTTCGTATTGTTTGGGGTAAGGATGTAAAAGACTAGTCAACTATCCGATAAGCCATGGATCCCGGGCTCCATGGCTTTAAAATGCACAAGAGCCCCTGCTGAGGACTCTTGCGCATTTCAAAGCAGGCACCCACATGCAGCCCGGAATCAGTGGGACTTCCCGCTGGCCCCAGGCTGTATGCATAGTTCCGCATTCCTCCTTTGAAATGTACAAGAGCCCCCGCTGGGGCACCTGTACATTTCAAAGGAGGAATGTGGAAGTGCCTATCTACTAGTCGATGGAAATTCCATCGACTAGTCAATTAACCACATTTTAACATCCTTAGTTTGGGGACTTGTTCTATGGCTCCTATATTGAAAAGGTGTTGAACCACTTGGTGGAGCAATGTTTTGTGAGAGGGGTCCCTGAAGAGGGAGGGAGAAGGTGGGGAGGTTTGAGGGGATTTCTGTGAAAGGGATAAAATATCCGTGGATGATGATTTCTAAGACCCAACAATCTGTAGTGATTGCTGGCCACTGATTGTAAAAGGGGCGCAAGCGGTGGTGAAATATGTTGGACTTGCCTGGTACTCATGTGGAAGGGAGGTCGAGCAGACCCGCGACCAAATTATCAAACGTGCAGTCTAGAGGCCCGAGTCGCAGAAGAGCAGTTGTTTTGGGCTCTTCTGTGTTGGTTCCATGGTCGAAAGCAGTTTTGTTCAAAAGGTCGATATTGTTGTTGTCTGCTAAAGGCTGTATCCCTATGGTTTGATGGGGTGTGTAGCACTTCCTTCGGTGGGGGGAGTGTACATCCCCAATGTGCGCAAGGGGGTGCGCGAATCTTTGCTAGAGTGCAAGGCTTTGTTGGTCCCTGCAGCAATTTGGCCTTATCAAATGGCAGGTCCTCTACTTTGGCCTGGAGATCCTTAGGGACTCTGGCTGCTTGAAGCCAAGATGCATGTCTCATTACTACAGATGCTGCAGTAGCTCTTGCCACAGTATCTGCAGCATTGAGGACCATTTGTAGAGCTGTACAAATGCTGACTGCTTTAAGGATTGGTCTCTTGTCCTCTGCAAGATGCTGCATGAGCTCTGTTAGTTTTGCATAATTATCAAAATCATGATTGGCAAGTAGTGCCATGTAATTGGCTATGCAAAGCTAAAGGGTTGAGAAGGAGTACATTTTCTTCCCAAAGACATCCAGGTGTTTGTGGTCTTTGTCCAGTGTATGTGCTTTGTGTTGAGGGTTTTTGGACCTTCACAGAAAAGGGTTGATGGAGGAAGTAAGTATAGAAAGTCCACGCCTCTTGATGGGACAAAGTACTTTCTATCAGCCCTTTCGTTGGTTGGGGGGAGGCCTGTGGCTGGTGTTTGCAATATTTCAACAGCTGCCTCAAGTATTGTTTCATCTAGAGGCAGAGCAATTTTGGATTTTGCAGAGGGCTGCAGGTTCTTTAAAAGCCTGTGGTGTTTTTCCTGCACCTCTGATAAGACGACCTCCTGACTGACTGCCACTCTTTTGAATAAGTCCTGGAATTGTTTGAGGTCATCATTAGGTGTTGGATCATTTGAGATAACCGCTTCATCAGGAGCAGAGAGGAGTTACAGTTTGGTGGCATCTCTGACTGTTGGATGGTTGGATCATCCTCAATCTGCCCTTCCTTGAATCCAAGTCCTCAGATGGGGAATGCAATGGATCTGAGAGTATAGAGGGCTGTGACCTCTGTGAAGGTGTAGGAGGGGCAGTTGGAGGTGTGTCGTGGTGCCCAGTAGTGATAGGGGAACCATCAGCGGTTATGCCTGGAAGAGCGCTGCCAATCAGGGTGCCACGGGGGATATGGAGAAGGCAGTAGCCTGTATGCCCCATATGATGCATGGGAGGAGTGTTGTGAGGAGAAAACACTCCTTGCATCCCCACGGTAGGCACTGAGTTGTGATAAAGCAGGTGAGTGCGGTGAGGCTAGCAAGCCCTTTATTGAGAATGGGGGAAAGCGAACGGTGTCATGCCAAAGGCTCAGTGGTGGATCTGGTTCTAGTTCTCCTATCATGTATTGGTGGAGCTTGCGTTCTGCACACTGGGGAACGGCGGGGGGATGATGATTTATGTCCCGTTGCTGAGTCCGCTGGCACCTGCGGTGGTGGCATGGTAGCAGTTGATACCCCAGGGGATCTAGGATTAGTGTGAGGTACTGAAAGGAAGCTGGAGCTACCCCATCACTTCTCAGTGCCCATGGTGAAGGTTGCACTGGGGGTTTGCACTGCACCGGGGGATATCGAGTGTGCCAGGTGCCATTAGTGACAGTGATGCCTCTGTTATATGAGGGCCCTTAGTAGGTGCCCTTTTTGATGGCTGGGCAGCTGGTTTCACTGCCTGTTTAGAGAGTGCTTTTGAGCCTGTTAGTGAGGAGGCTCAAGATTTTGCCATGCCTGAGGTGCCTGGTTCATCTCCCTTACTCATTCTATGGAAAGCACATTGGAAAAAATAATCCCAACTATACATACAATATGATGGGGACTAATTTAGCTGCAACTACTCAAGAGAGAGATCTTGGCGTCACTGTGGATAGTTCTCTGAAAACATCCACTCAGTGTGCAGTGGCAGTCAAAAAAAGCAAATAGAATGTTAGGAATCATTAAAAAAGGGATAGAGAATCTCTTAATGCCTCTATATAAAACCATGGGACGCCCACACCTTGAATACTATGTACTGATGTGGTCAACTCATCCCAAAAAAGATATCTTGGCATTGGAAAAGGGCAACAAAAATGATTAGGGGTTTGGAATGGGGCCCATATGAAGGACTTGGTCTTTTCAGCTTAGAAAAGAGGAGACTAAGGGGGAATATGATAGAGGTCTATAAAATCATGACTTATGGAAAAAGTGAATGAGGAAAAATTATTTACTTATTCCCACAATAGAAGAACTAGGGGTCACCAAATGAAATTAATAGGTAGCAGGTTTAAAACAAACAGAAGGAAGTTTTTCTTCACTCAGCACAGAGTCAACCTGTGGAACTCCTTGCCAGATGATGTTGTGAAGACCAGGACTTTAACAGGGTTCAAAAAAGAGCTAGAAAGAGTCATGGAGGTTAGGTCCATCAATGGCTATTAGACAAGATGGGTAGGAATGGTGTGCCTAGCCTCTGTTTCTCTGAAGGCTGATGACAGGGGAGGGATCACGTAAGGATTACCTGTTGTGTTCCCTCCCTCTGGTGCATCCGATATCAGCCACTGTCGGCAGACAGGATACTGGGCTGAATGGACTGTTGGCCTGACCCAGCATGGCCGTTCTTATGTTCTTATTCTTGACAGGAGGGAGTGGGCTGTTGAGGGTCTGGTTTCGAGCGCGCTTTTGAAGGGCTGGAGGGGTTGTCCTGAGGGGATGTCGCAGCCAAGCCCTTACTGCCCCCTTTATAGTTATGGTGGGGGTCTAGAGCTTTGTCAATGGACAGCATGCATATTGTGAGCTCTCTTTCCTTGTGAGCTCTTGCTGTCAGGCTGCAACAACAGACACATTTTTGTGGTACATGCGTGTCCCCCAAACAGCATATACATTTGTTGTGACCATCAGAGGCTGGCATAGAGTCTTGGCATTTGTCACATCTTTTGTCTTTAGGAGAATCTGGCATGTCTCCCAGTGGCGGACTACGTTGCTTATAGTTGTATGAGCAGAGCCGTCTGTGCTTGGTTTCTTTGTGGGAATTTTCTTTTTTTTTTGTAATCCTGGGTGCTTCTAACTAAACTACTACTTCTTTGCTTTCCAGAAGTGCACTGAGGAGTGGGTTTGAGCACTGTCCATAGCTGAGGGCGGCGAAAAAGGAACTGAGGGGAAGGTAGGAACATCGCTCACTGCTCGCGCATCTGCAGCCTGCCTGAATGTCTCTGATCCGTGGCGCCAGGACAAGCCCAATACCAACAGTGGAGCACTCATGGGGAAATCACTCGAAGAACTAAGTTTGCTTTTGCAAATTTAATGCATACCTACAGAGTGCGGAATTATGTTACAGTTTTCAGTTTCATGATCACATGCTGTTTCTTTTGGACCTCTGCCTTGTTCAGTGCACAGAATACACTATGCTCACCTTCAATAATTCTTTGTTGTTCAGGGTGGGTCATATGCCTTATTTACTGGACACTACTTGAGCCCAAGACAGAATTAATATTTTTCACAGAGTTTTCTGTAACGTTTATCATTATAGTATCTAAGCATTTCATAAACACCCTCTGAAGTGAGGGTGGTATAGGTGGTAAACCAAGGCAGAGAGCAATTAAAGGTCGAGAAAGTGTCCACTAATTTTGGGCTCCCAACTTGAAATGCTTAGAACCTAATTTTTCCAGAGTACTTAGCATTATACAGTTCTTCATATGTTCAAATCTTAGCTTCCAACAACTTCAGTTACAGCTGTGAAAGCTCAGCACCTCTGTGGACCACACCTCAGCAATTCAAGTTAGGCATCCAGCAAATGAGAACATAATTAGTGACCACATATGAAAAGTTTGGTTTAAGAGACTTACCAACATCACACAGATGATGTGTACAGACAAGGCAGTATGGAGAAGAGGGGGCAGAATACAAATTCAAAAGGAACAGAGAAAACCATGAAGTGGGGGAGAAGGGGAGAGGAAGACCTGTTTGAACAGGAAAAATATTGTCAAAAGAACTTATATCTATATTGAGACAGGTCCACAACACTTACGGATCTGGCCAGGAGGATCCTAAAAAGATCTGTCCATCAAAAGGATAAAAACTCATTTATGAAGGAGTCAGCTTTTTAGTGGCTAACTGAAGGCTGCAGAATGTACAGCAGTAGTCTCCAACCTTTTTGAGCATGAGATCACTTTTTGAATTTAAGTGCAATCCAAGATCTACCTCAAATATAAATACCTTTGCCCCGCCTCCTTCCCGCCCCTTCTCCAAGGCCCCGCCCTTGCTCAGTCCATCCTCCCTCTCTTGCCCATCCTCACTCACTTTCATCAGGCTGGGGCAGAGGGTTGGGTACAGGCTCTGGTGTTGGATTAAGGAATCTGGAGTGTGAGAGGGGCTCTGAGCTATTCTTGCGGCAGGCAGTTGGGATGTAGGAGGGGGTTCTAGGAGCAGGCCCTGGGAGGGTATTTGGATGTAGGGGTGCTCGAGGCTAGGACAGAGGTTTGGGGTGCAGGAGAGGGTTCATGACTGGAGTAGGAATTTGGGATGTGGGCTCCAGCTGGGCACTGCTTGTGGCTCCTGGGTGGTGGTGCAGTGGGGCTAAAACAGGCTTATCCCTGCCCTGGCCCTTCACTACTCCCTAAAGCAGCTAGCAAACCATCCCAAGTCCTATTGTGCCCCCTCTCTGCTCTGTGGAGATAGGATACAGGGTGGGAGAGTGGGCACCCTGACATCAGCACCCTCTTCTCCCTTGCACAGAAAGCAGGAGGCTCCTGAGGGGACAGCTCTAAGGCAAAGGGCAGGCGATGTGCAGCAGTGGGGGGAGGGGCAGCTGAAGTGCAGGCACTTGGTAGCCTCTTGGCCAAACTAGTCAGGATCACCTGTCAGAGGCTCCAAGATCTACCAGCAGATCCTGATCTACTGGTTGATAACAACTGATGAACAGGATTTAAGAATCAACTCAAACCACTTTCTGTACCAAATACAAGGCACTTTTTAAAAAACATTTCCTTCAATAACAAGTATAATACAGCAAGCCAATTTTTTTAAACTTCACCTATTTTTCAAGGAAGGAATAAGCATGCTACATGTGCTAGACAGATTGCTTAATGCACGTCCAGAAGACACTGATATTAAGATTAAGGATAAGAACCTGCATAGACTGGATTAATAGGACCGGTAGTCACAAACTAAACGCTAAAGAAATTTCCTACTAAATATTGGAAACCCTCATTTAAAAGAAGAAATATGGGAGAGAAGGGCAAAGCCGCTCTTGTGTTATTTTTCCAGAAAGAAAATGTTACGCACTGTTAAGAGATCATATCTATCCATGGTACATATGCGGCCCACACCACCATTGTATCTGAGCATCTCAATCTTTCATCACATTTTCCCTTAACGCCATTAGGGTAGGGCAGTATAGTATCCCCCATTTTATAGATAGCGAACAGAATCAATGAAAGTGGTTTGCCTAACATCACACATGAAGCCTGTGGCGGAACAAGGAATGAACCCAGGCCTCCCAATTCCTAAGTGACCACCTTTACCACTGGACCATCTATACTATATACAATGGGGCAATGAAGTAGAGTCTATGCTTCCTGGGAATTTAACTTGGCTTCTTCTGGTGTATTGAGAATTCTAACCTTAACGTTACAATTTTTTGTATTTAGTTTCCTTAGAATTTAAATTTAAAAAACAGAATCAAAAGCATATAAATAAATTATTTTTAAGAACTTGCATTTCTCTCAATGCCCAATTTTGAAATACGTAAGACATGTTACCTGAAAAGCGCCCCCCAAACAAAATCTTTTCTTCAAGCGATTCTGTGCTAAGCCAAGGAGGATGAGAAAATTCATGCTCAAAAAAGGCAATTGTATAAAAACAGCTATGATTCACATCAAGTGGTATTCAGAATAAAGCATGGTTTTGCCCACAGACAGCAAATAAATTCACTCATGCTTTATAATAGTTTACAATATTCAGACGGCAACAATGCAGAATACAAGATCTATCCCAAGTTTTACCCTCCTTTGTCAGGAATCCATTCCAGCAACATAAAAATGGCCATACCGGGTCAGACCAAAGGTCTATCCAACCCAGTATCCTATCTTCTGACTGGTCAATGCCAGGAGCCCCAGAGGGAATGAACAGAACAGGCAATCATCAAGTGATTCCTCCCCTGTCACCCATTCCCAGCCTCTGACAAACAGAGGCTAGGGACACCATTCCTATCCATTTTGGCAAATAAGCATTGATGGACCTCATCTTCATGAATTTATCTAGTTCTTTTTTGAACTCTGTGAAAGTCTTGGTCTTCACAACATCAAGCAAGAAGTTGGATCAGAAAAATCTGCATCCAAAAGCATCAGGGATCCCTATGAAGAAGAAAAACCTGTATTTCCTCTCAATAAGAGAGTACGTATAAAACTCTTCTAAAGTGCTGAGTATCTCAAACATAAAATGCAATTCTACAAGTTAAGTGACTTGCCCAGATGATACAGATAATCTGTAGCAAAGTTTGGAATAGACTCCCAGGCCCATACTCTAAACTACCCTTCAACCTGCATGGGTTAGTTTGCCCCTTCATCAATGTTATCATCAGGCCCAATGGTCACTCAAGCACAAACAGGAAATTAATCTTACTCAAAACAGACTGCAAAATGCAATCTCCTGATATACAAAAATCCTATCACCTGCAAATGTCAGTCCATGTGCAGAGGTCAGAACAGTTAGAGAATTTGTTTCTGTACCTGATATGTCCTGCTGTGATACGAGAAAAATTTCTGACAGCAGCAGCGAAGCCAGCAGGAGCTACAGAGACGTCAGGAAACAAGACTACATTTCTGTAGAATCAACTGAAGACAGACACAGCTCATCTGCAACAACCAATCCCAGAGCTTCCAGCACTACAAGCCAAATCAGCTCCACCAGGGCATTCCAAGAGCTATTCCAGAAGCTGACGTATCCTCAGTCCAAGCTCTTCCCTCCCATCAGTACACACCTCTCTCACCCTGTCCCAGAAGCTGATGTAACTCTACTCCACGTTGCAGCACAAAATCCAGAGTTTTAAGACTATAGCGTCAATAAATGGTTTATGAGTGGCAAGCCCCAGCATAAACCAGACAGACCAACTCCCACGCTTAGCACACAGCATGCTGGTTTCCCCCGTCCTGCACCCTCATTTCTCCAAGCCTACTAGTTTTCTAATAATATCTGCAGACTGGCTGCAGATGCCCTCCTCTCTACTTTCAGGGACAGGCTGGTCCTCAATTCTACCTTTACTCCAACCTCTCCCCCCCCCTTTTCTGTAACATCACAGGTCTTTTCACTATGGGGGGAGAGAGAATTTGCTCTTTACTGACTTCCTCTTCAATGACAGTGAAGGGAAAGCCATTCATCTTCAGAGACATTACAAAATGCAAGCTGGCTTCTCTGCTTGATTCAGCCTTTTTGGCTCTAGTCCTATTTTCCTAGTGTAATTCCAAACAAATTCAGCAATGCAAACTATTAAGATTGGCATAATCTTAATATTTGGTGTTTTTATTAAATCTTTGGCTACTGAGGTTGCATTACCCAAGAATTTTAACTTTAGTATTTTTTTAATGAAGTAAGTTTCTAAGCCCTCATGGCTGCAGGAAACAACTTTAAAATCTGTAGTCACTTAGGACTCTGACACCAGAAAGCAAGTAGAGAGAACATCAAGGACTTTTTTTATTATAACGTCCTGTGATTTTGGGGAAGCCACACCAGTTTATGATTTTGAACACTTGGAGTTGGCAAGAGTGGTGCACTTTTTACATCTGTGTTGGTAGAGCCTTGCAAATCTGCAGATATCCACTTTATAGCCGCATCCACGGATGTCAATACGGATATCAGTGGCTCATTTTGTATCCATGGAGGGCTCTATTAGGAAGATTGTGAAACAACTAGAATGGGGAAGAACAGCCAAACACAGGGACATCTATTAAGGATGTTAACTACTGTGTTTTTATGTAAATATGTAACTGCTTGAATTTTTAGCAGTTACACATTTACAAGGGGGAGGAGGTGGGAGCTAAAATGCTGGCTCCCGGCACATATTAGCTCTCGCCTGCCCCCTCCCCCCCACTTGCTGCTTCTGATAAGAGGCAGGAGCTTTGGGGAAGGGGGAGTTTGAGTCCCACCCACATTCTTGCCACCACCTCCACAGAAGCTGTCTGGCAAGTGGCTTGCTCTGGGGCTGGGAGCAGCTGGGCAGCCACTACCAGGGCTGTGGCTGCATCATTGTGCAGGGAGTCAGTTTTTAAGCTGGCTCTCGGCACGTGTTGGCTCCATGGAGCCTCCTGCAGTTTCTTGCAGCCTCCCACAGAGGCATTAGGGAGGAGGGGGGCTGGCGGGAGCACTGGCTTGCCTCCCCACCCCCATGTATACATGTAACCACTAAAAATTCAAGTAGTTACACATTTACATAAAAACACAATAGTTGGCAATAAACCCCATTGCCAACTCTGTCTACACATCTATACGAGCAACACCATCACAGGTCCTAACCACATCAGAGGCTCATGCAACTGCACACCATGGCATAGATCGCATTACCTCAAGTGCCAGCAAGGCCCCTTTGCCATGTATATTGGCCAAACTGAACAGTTTCTGTGACAAAGGATAAATGGGCACAAAACAGACATCAGAAATGGTAACACACAAACTTTCAGAGGGGTAGCCGAGTTAGTCTGTAACAGGAAAAACTTAAAAAACAACAAATAAACTAGTAGAACCTTAAAGACTAACAAAACATGTAGATGGTATCATGAGCTTTCGTGGGCACAACCCATTTTTTCAGATGACTGGAGTATTGGAAGTCCAGATCCAAGAATAAATAAGGGAAGAGGGAGTGGGGGAGAGAAGAGGGGGGAAAAAGGAGAAAAGGAGAAAAAAATAGAGAGAGAGACAGTGAGTAGATGGTTCAAAGAGTTACAACGGGCTGATAAGAACAATTAGCACCTCCATTGTTTGGTTGGTTGGTTAAGTCATAGAATGTGGCAGGTAGCGTGCAAGCCAGCCGATGTCCTTGTTCATACCATTTGCATAAGAATTAAACTTTTAAATGAAGTTAAGTTCCAATCCTTCCCTGTGTATTTGACTTGTGGAATTGGCCTGTAACAAAAACGGTGACTTGGAGATCCATTAATGAGTGTCCAGGTAGATTAAAGTGTTCTCCAACAGGTTTTTGTGTATTGCCTTTTCAGATATCTGATTTGTGTCAATTAATTATTTCCCGTAGAAACCCAGTTTGGCCAATATACATGGCGGTGGGGCATTGTTGGCATTAGATGGCATAGATAAATCTGTAGGGGAACATTTTAACCTGCGTGGGCACTCAAAAATGGACTTGAAAGTAGCCATTCTTCTACAAAGGAATTTCACAAGCCAACTACAGAGAGGGAAGAATTGACCTTCATATGCAAATCTGACACCTTCTCACTTGGCCTGAACAAAGACTTGAACTGGTTAACGTATTATAAGACCAGCTTTCCTTACATTTAACACCCTTTGACATTAAAAGCTAAGTATGACACAATTCCAGCCCACTAAATTAGCCTCATTAGCACGGGGACAACAATTGAGAGATTTTTTTCCCCCTCACTCTGCCTTCTTATTCTGAGGATCCCCCCTTCTTCTTCACTCAAGATTACGTCATCTGAAGATGTGGGTTTTGCCCATGAAAGCACATGATACTTTTATATATTTGTTAGTCCCTAAGGTGCCATAGGACTACTTGTTTTACAAGAAAGTAATGTTATTTTAAACATAAAGGAGTAGAGCTGGGTGTTCTAATTACTACAGCCACTCCCCCGACTTACGAACACACCGACTTACGGCCATCCGTACTTACGGCCAACCTCCCATTAAAACCCCATTATAATATTTTTGAGTTGAGAACCATGTACGTCAAGTTTTTCGAACAGCGCAGGCAGCGCGTTTAAGGGTATTTCCGACTTACGACCAAATTGAGTTACGACCAGGTGTTCGGAATGTAACCCGTTCGTAAGTCGGGGGACTGCCTGTATTTTAGCTTCCTTGCACCCAGAAATGGTGCCAAAGTCCCTTGGCAAATTTCAATTCCTACTAACTCTCCTGTGTTGAATCAGGAAATCTGCCTACATGAATTATGACTTAATTATTATGAAAACTGCTGTATTATTGAACATCTCTTGTACATGTGGAATCCACCATGGGCTGGCAAGGCCTGTAGAAAACACCTGCTGAACTAGACGCAGTACGGAGTAATTAGGATACCCATTATTGCATCACCACACAGCCAGTAAGAAGGTTGGTTGAAGCAAGGAGAACAAATATGTGTCAACCCCTCAACAAGGGTTTTATGGAAAATAGATCCTGTCAGACTAACAATCTTTTTAGAAGGTATTACAAGTTTAGTAGATAAAGACAAGATTTTTAACATAACATACTTAAATTTCTATAAGGTATTTGACCTGGTATCACTCAACATTTTGATTAATCTTGAATGATACACAATTAACATTGCACACATTACATGGATTAAACACTAGCTAACTGATTAGATCCTAAAATGTAACTAAACAGGTAATCAGTATTAAGTAGGTGTGTTTCCAGCAGGGTCTTGCCAGGATCAGTTCTTGACCTTATGCTATTTAACATCTTCGTTAAGTAACCTGGAAGAAAACAAATCAGATACAGACTGCAAATGACAAAAAAAAAATCGGGGGACTGGTAAAATAGGAAAAGGACATGTTGCTGACCCAGAATGATCTGGCTTGGTTGGTAAACTGGGTGAAAACATATACTGAACTTTAATATGGCTAAATCTAAAATGTATAAATCTAGGAACAGAGAATGTGTGCCATACTTACAGCATGGCAGGGTCTGTCCTGGGAAGCAGCAAGTCTGAAAAAGGGCTGCAGCAGGGAGAAAGAGCTCTCGCCTCAAGCCCTGAAGCTGCTGCAGCCAGTGGGAGGAAGGATAGACACAGAGCTGCAGGCCTCAGCACTGAGCTGCCATTGCCAGAAGAATGGAACACCTCTCCAGCAGGGGAGCAGCCCCACACCAGAGCCTGCACCCCTGCCAGAGCCCTTGCACCCTCTCCCCCTCTCCGTTGCAGCCCTTCGCCCCTCAACCCCAGCCCCACCCAAGAGCCTGCATCCCCAGCCAGATCCCTCACACTCCTGAACTCAACCCTCTGCCCCAGTCCTGAGCCCCCCTTCCACACTCAGAAGCCAGTGGCTCCAATCCCGCCATATGAATGTTAGGTGCACCAATATGAAGGTGATGTGCAACTCGGAGTTGAGGTGTCGCACATCTCCTCCACACTTGGTGCACATAAGAAAATTCATTCTGCTCAGGGGTGGAAAAAAAGTCTGAGGGAACACTGGTGGATAGTCAGCTGAACATGAGCTCTCAGTGTGATGATGTGGCCAAAAGAAGAAATGAGATTTTAGGATACAGAAACATAATCTTGAGTAGCAGAGAAGTTATTTTATTTCAACATTTGACACTGGTACACCACTGCTGGAATACTGTGTCTACTTTTGGCCTCCACAATTCAAGGAGGCTTTTGATATATTGGAGAAGATTCAGAGAAGAGTTACAAGAATGATTAGAGAATTAAAAAATATGCCTTTTAATAATAGATTCAAGGAGGTCAAATTATTTATCTTAACAAAGAGAAAGTTAAGGAGTGATTTCATGGCACTCTAAAGGTACCTACATGGGGAAAAATTTGATAATGGGCTCTTCATTCAAACAAAGGTTTAACAGGATCCAATGGTTGGAAGTTAAAACTTGACAAATTAGTGTTAGAAACAAGGTGTATTTTTTTAAACAGAGCAATTAACCATTGAAATAATTTACCACACGTTGTAGTGGATTATCCACCACAGACAAGCTTTAAAATGACAATTCAACATTTTTCTGAAAGGAACTGCTCTGGGAATTATTGTGAGGAAGTTCTCGGTCTTGTGTTATAAAGAAGGTCAGACTAGATGATCATCTTCTGGCCTTAGAAGATATGAAAAGAAGTTGGTATTTGGAAAGTGGAACATCTCCACACAGGACACACAGATGGAAGCGACAAAGCAGTGATTTAAGGAGGACTCATGAGTGAAGGCTTTGGAGGCAGACACAGGATATTTTAGGCAGGTGAGATGAAGATAGAGTCATGCTTCTGTAATGGGGGGACCCAGTTTAGCTGACGGACCAACCAAGATTAAAGCAGCCTCATTTAACGGAGGTGGGAGGGGGCAGAGGGAAGGGGGAAGGGAGAGTGTGTCAGACTCCAGGTTTAGAAATCAAGCCGTAAGCTGCAGCAGAAAGATCCTGGACATCCCCAGAGAATCTTGACCTCAACCCAACAAGTGTTATAAAGGGTGAGGAAACTGACAAAAGGAACTATATAGTGAGGCTCATGGGGTACGTCTAGACTACGCTAGACTTTCGAAAGAGGAGATGCAAATGCTGCGGGAATTTGCATATCTTCTTTCGAGCTCACTTTCGAAAGTGGCACTTTCAAAAAAGTGAAAGTAATCTAGACATGATTTTGTCGGCAAACACTCCCGTTTGTCGACAAGCCACTTTTCCTTAAAAAAATGAGGTTTACGTGGCTTGTCGACACACGGGGGTTCGCTAACAAAACCGCGTCTAGATTACTTTCAGTTTTGAAAGTGCCGCTTTCGAAAGTGAGCTTGAAAGAAGATATGCAAATTCCCGCAGAATTTGCATATCTTCTTCCGAAAATCTAGCATAGTCTAGACATAGCCATGATTTTTGTATATGTCTGTTTCTTGTGCAATTAAGTAAAGAGCAATAACTTTTTAGAATCCTGGGCAAAGTCTGCATTCATTAGGTAATAAACATCACATGCCTTGGAGAGTTATCCTGTGAACGCAGTTTCCATAACATTGGAGTTTTGCGAGGGGGATGTTTATGAGAAAAAGGAGTCAGCACTCGTCCCAGAGGCTAGGCAGTTGGGACCATCAGGTCACAACTTTCAGTACATTGGTGCTAGACACAAGATCTGCACCCCAACAGTGTGCCTAGAGACCCCAAGCCAAAGGCAGTGCCTGGGCTCCCTTCAGATTTCAAAGGCTTAAAGCACATAGTCTTCAGCATTTGGATATCCTACAGCAGCCTGGTCAGTATCTGATAGGGGGAGCTCCAGATACTCTGGGTGGAGATACTCAGGGGTTTTTACAACCGCTACTTCCTTATCCCCAAGGCCAAAGGGGGACTACGTCCCATTCTAGACCTAAGGAACCTAAACTTGTTTGTAAAGAAAGCAAAATTCCAGATGGTCACCTCAGCGTCTATCATCCCTTCCCTACAGAAAGGAGACTGGTACACTGCCCTTGATTTGAGGGATGCATATTTTCACAACTCAGCGATCCCTGCCTACAGGAGGTTTCTGAGGTTTACAGTGGGTCAGGCTCACTTTCAGTTTGTGGTGCTACCGTTTGGCCTCTCCACTGGGTAAAACTGCATGGCAGAAACCAGTCAATGGATGCTGTGATGACTGTGTTGGGGGCCAGCTACTTTGAGCACCCTGTGACTGAAGCAGGCAGGGAGGACCTGAGGGTCCTGCTGGGCTACTGGCCAGAAGCCACTTAGATAAGAACCTCCCAACCACAGCCTGGCTATGGCACCCCATCTCCTCCTACACCCTCTCTGCCCCAAGTCACCACCCAAGATCTCTGTATCCCCTCTCCCCTAGGTCACAACCCCTTCCTGGACTCTGCACCCCCTTCTACAGTCCTCCTTCAGGCCAGAATCCTCTCCTACACCCATACCCCCTTCCCATCCCTGCATCCCAATCACCTGCCCCAGGTAACCACTCAAACTCTCTGCACCCTCCCCTGTGTCCCAGGTCAAAGCTCCCCTCCCACACCTGGCACCACCTCCTACACACCTCTCCCAGGTCAGAATCCTCTCCTGCACCCATATCCCCTCCTGGACCCTGCATCACAATCCCTTATTTCAAGCTCCCTTCTGCACACAATTTCCGTCCCAGACACTATACCCCAAACATAGAAAAGTGTGGCCTTGACCAATTACCAAAATCTTGAAGTGGGCTTCCATCTAAAATTATTGGCCACCTCTGGCATACAGCCATGGTCAATGTACTTAGGTTGATGCAGTGCGAGTGCAGATACTGTATTACTCAAGTTAACCCTATCTGTACCCCAGCAGCAGTCCCACAATGCCCCACATTGACCACTCTGCTCAAAATTGGGAACTCCCCCGCCAGGGGTCATGGCTCCCTTTCAAAACTGTGGGTACGTCTACACTTGCTTCCTAGTTCGAGCTAGGGATGCAAATGTAGGCGACCAAAATTGCTAATGAAGGGGGGATTTAAATATCCCACACTTCATTAGCATGATCTCGCCAGCGCGTTACTCCGCTCAACAGCTGATTCGAACCAGGAAGTGCACGCCAGGACGCGTTAGTTTGAACCAAACCCCTTGGTTCGAACTAACATTAATCCTCAAAGAGGGTCCTCAAAGAGGAGTAATGTTAGTTCACCGGTGAATGGTGGCTTCACTCACACAACTGGTGCTAAGGCTTTCTAGACACAAAGGGCCAGTCTCGGTGCTCCTGCCAGAGAGTGTATGCATCCACAGATCTGCACCAAGTTATCAGCGAGCTGCGCTTCGAATCCCGCTGTCAGAAGCCTTTGCTGAGCATTCCTCCTTACTTCTGACATCTCTGTGCAGGCAAGAGCTGGTGGGACGTCCCCCACAATAGGGAGTGGTGCCGCTGGAGTGGGGACATATGAAAAGGTCCCAAGGCGGGTTTACTCCTGTGCCAGCGTACCACTGGAGCAGATGTGGGCAGCATCAATAGTGCCAGGATCCTCTGTGCTGCCTTACAGGCCACAGGTGTCGACCCTCCTCATTGTCTGGCATGGCAGGCATGATTCAGGATGGAACAGACCCCCTAACTTGAACTGAGGCTCAATTCCCTGAAGGCCACCCAGCACACATCCCAGTGCTCCTCCAGCCCTCCCCTTCCCCCAATGGGAAGTGGGAGATCTTCCCCTCACAATCCTCTTTGGTTTCTTGGACAGAGTCAGAGATTAGTGCCAGCTTGATGATGGTGCTGGGGGGCTCTCCACACCAGTGCTGCTGTGCTCGCAGCTGAGTCGAACCTCTGCTCCAGAGCTGGAGTTAGCACTGACTACTTCAGGAGCTCCCTGAGATGGAGGTTGTGACGCCATGTCGGGGTTCCCCCGACACTGCACCCCCGTAGTAGAAAGAACAGACTCCGCCAGCTGGTAGAATAGAGGGGGTTTATTGCTTCTCCAGGATACAGCACAGCATAGACATGATGTGTCCACAGGAGTCTGGGCCAGGATGCCTCAGACCCCTTGAGATGGGGTCCCTAGGGCCCTAGATTCCAGCCCCTCCTTAGTCTGCCCCCGTCATGGTTTCCGCCCAAGACTGACTCTTCCCCAGAACACTCACTTCCTTAGTTCCCTTGCTGCCCCAACTCGTCTGACCAGTTGGGTCTTTGTCTACGTGACTTAGGCAGCCCACCTGCTGGGCAGTGCTCACAGGCAGAGGCCAGTAGGGGTCATCCACAGCCCAAGCACTGCAACCAGCAAGGTACTGACAGTACATCACAACATGTGGGTGAGTCAGTGGGAATCACACATCACAGTGTAGGGGGACCCCGGAATACAGAGCAGACAGCACCCCCACTACGCCACAGAGGTCTTCCCCTTTTTTTGTTCAGGGTTAAAATGGTTTACAGATACAATGCTTGTTGCTTATGTGCAATTAGCCCAGACACAACTAGGGTGTGGGTTGCTGATGGGCATCGGTTGCTTACAACAATCACAGGGCTTAAACTCTAGGAAATAGGGCATGCCCCATCCTTAGGCTGAGTTCTCTTGAGGACGAAGAAAGACACACAAACAAAAGGATAACCGTTAGCTATGTCAGAGGAAAAGTTCGTAATACTGAATGAAGTGAAATGGCTAGCCAAAGCAGCAAGCATTTCAGCAGCATCACTGGTGGCAAGAAGGAACTGAGAGGAGGAAAGCCAGTGGCACCCCTTGTACTGTGGCATGTGTACGCAACTCCAGAGTGCACCAAAGATGATCCCCTCTGGATACCACTGGAGGGGAAAACTTCCCATGCCAGTGCACATAGCAAGCACACACACCTAATATGGAATGGACATGAGCAAGCACTCAAAAGCAGCAGCACAGGTTCTGAAGTCTCTTGACAAATGCAAGTTTCACTGAGATCTTTATGAGCCTCTCTGGATCTCCACAAGCTGTGCTGCATCCTTCTTGATGAGAAGCAACCAAAAACTGATGCAAGACTCCAGCGAGGGGTGTCCTTGTTTACCAAATGTCTACCAGCCAGAGCTGGTAGAATAAAATAATGCAGCACATAGCATTTATAGCAGGGATGTTAAAATGTGTTTAACTAATTAACTGTGTAACTACTGAAAATTTCAGTGGCTACATGCAAGGGTGTGGGAGGTTAAGCTGACTCCCTACATGTACCGGCTCTGATACAGAGGCAGCAGTGAGGGATGGGGGCTCCCCGAGAACCAGTGCACACAGGAGCCAACTTCCCATGCATATAACCATGAAGGTTAACCAACGAGCTCAGGTTCACATCCCTAACTAGGTATGTAAGCAATTACTCAAGTAGTCAACTACCCGATAAGCTTAAGCTTATTGGGTAGCCGAGTCACTACTTGATTACTTGCTCCCCCCCCAGCTACAAGGGGGGGGAAAACAGGAGCTGGTGCTGGGGGGAGCCGGCTTAAAAGAGCCTAGCAGCTCTTACTACGTTTAAAAAGCAGAGCCACAGCAATCCGAGACTCGTCATGATCTAGACTGCTGAGTCCCGGCTAGTTTCAGTCCCACACTTGCCCCACTTGCTGCAGCTCTGCAGTTTAAATGTAGAAGGAGCCAGGCTGCTTGCATGCCCGGCTCCTACTACATTTAAATTGCAGAGCCATAGCTTATCGACTAATCATGTACTCAAGACAAATTGCATTAAGTACACAATTAGTCAATTGCCTACTTCTTAACATCCTTATCCTTAACTTTTTTTTTTAATGCTGTAAAAGTTTTACAAATGTTAGTCTATCCTCACAATAGCCCTGGAGAGCAGCCAAGTCACTGCTATTCCCATTTATCAGACATTAGTATACCTGGATCCCACTCTTCTGTGTATGTTTTGATTCATATATCAAACCAATGCAGCTCCCCCTGCTGTTGGGAGAGAGGGATGTTCTTGCCTCTTTCACAGCATCCAGCTGGAAGAAAGGAAGTTCTCTCACTTGTCCTCCCCACTGCCACTGTAAGAAACCTAAGATTGACCAAGTTTTCTACATGTCATGTCACTGCTCCTAGTGCTATAGCCTACAAGAGCAACCGCCAGTGCTGAAAGTCGCATGGGAGAGGCTTGAGAGAGTCTCTCCTCCTCAGCAGTGGGTAAACCCTGCATTTTAGTACTCCTTCAGCTTCTATTTCCTTAGGATTCCAGCAGCAGAAGCACCAAGTTTATAATTTCCCAGTCACTTATAACACTTATGTTAAAAATACTAGGCATTACTGGTAGTCAACATAAGAATACTTTTTTCAAGCCATTAGTTATTACTACTATATCTCATGAATAATGTTCTAATCCTTTAAAAAGAGATACCCCTGAACATCACTATTGCTTTTTGAGTTGTTGATGTTGTACTCCTCTTTGCAGTATGCTACAATGATGTCTAGGATCTGTTCACAGAGCATTCAAAATCATTTCAAACATCATCAGGGCAAGCTGAGACTTGTCCCATCATGCTTGTGTTTTACCATATGCTTAATCAAAGTGAACCTCTCCTGCCCCTGTACCACTCATTTCCTCAAATGTTTTTAAATCCATTTGGAGTTTCTCACACCTTTTTCATTGGTTTAACTAATACACTAAGGCACACTGAAAGACAGCTATCTCTGGGGTACAACAATACTATTTCACAGTACTCATCAGTAATGGCATCACTACCAACACATGAAGCATCCTATTATTAACCTCTCATTGCTAAAAGCAGCTAGTCCAGAATTATTTCTATTGTAGTAGCACCAGAGAAGCACAAATAAAAAAAAGCCTCCATTATACTAGACATTCTACAAGAAAACAGTATCTGCCCCAGAGCTTTCAATAGAAGATGTAAACAAACTGTAACCAACAGTAATAGAGAACAGCAGAAGGGGAATGAAGAAAATTAAAGTATAGATCTGTTAACAAGTTATTCACTGACAAAAAACTTTAACAACACTGGATTTAGTGATCAGTTTGCATTAGAGACATTGCTGTGGCCAGGTAGTGTTAATTTTAGCTCCTGCAAAGCACATTTCTTCAGTAGATCTTAAAGCACTTTACCAAAGAAACCAACAGTATCCTGATTGTACCACTGGGGAAATTGAGGCACAGAGTTGAAGTCACTTGGGCATCTCTACACCAAGAACTGCTACAGCAGCATAGCTACAGCTATATTTCTGTAATGCTGCAGTGCAGACACTTTGCATAGGTACAGAAGGGGTTTTTCCATCATTAGTAAATTCCTAACCTTGAGAGTTGGCAGTTAGGTTGATGGAAGAATTCTTCCATTGACCTAGTAGCATTTGCACTGGCATGTAGGTCATCATAACTGTCTCAGGGGAGTGAATTTTTAGATTTAAAAATTGTCAGCAATGGAGAACTGTGGAACTGGGGTATCCAGTAAAGTGTTTTTACTAGGAATGTTAAAATGTGTTTGTGATACAGAGGCAGAACAGGGAGTGCAGTTTCATTACTTAATCGTGTAAAAGGCTACACGTTCATATCCCTAATTCTTACATAATTCCCAATTGAATTTAAACAGAAAAATGTCAATGATTTCCCCCAGCTCATCTGGATCTTAATTATTTTTAGCTTTGCAAAGGTGCTTTAAAGGGCCAGCAAATAGATAGGTCACTGACCTGGACCAGCTGTAATATTTAGACATTCCAAGAGTATTTTGGTACTAATAACATGAGACCACCAGCATACATCACTCAAACTGAATTCCCCTCCTTGGTCATGCAACGTTTTTCCCTACACATAAGGGGACAGTATTGTTCCCTGGTGTTATATGGTGGTCTGTAGAAGACATGAACAATTAAAACAGTCTTGTGCTTTAACTGTGAGGACACTGATCCATAATTTGGAAGAAAATGATTTTGAATGGTTCTCAGTGACCAAACAGGGAATGCTTCAGGGGGTAGCCAAGTTAGTCTGTACAGAAAAAAACAACAAATGGTCTTGTAGCACTTTATAGACTAACAAAACATGTAGATGGTATCATGAGCTTTCGTGGGCACAGCCCACTTCTTCAGATGACCAGTCTACATGTTTTATTAGTCTATAAAGTACTACAAGACCATTTGTTGTTTTTTTCAAATAGGGAATACCATTTCTGACAAAGTGTCACTCCCGCTTCTCCCCTTTTGCCCAACCAATGCTTCCTAAATAGGAAATGAGGAAAGAGACTGAAGAAGAGATTACAGGAGAGAGTAATAAAACTGGGACTTTTCAGTTTAGAAAAGAGATGACTAAGGAGAGATACACTAGAAGTCTATAAAGTCATGGTCTGGAGAAAGTATATAAGGAAGAGGTATTTACTCCTCATCAACACAAAAAATAAGGATTACCAAATGAAATTAACAAGCAGCAGATTTAAAACACATAAAAGGAAGTATTTCTTCCCACAACACCGACAGCTAAGGCAAAAACTTGCCAGAGAACGTTGTGAAGGCTAAGACTATATCAAGGTTCAAAAAAGAATTAGATAAATTCAAGGAAGACATATCCATCAATGGCTATTAGCCAAGATGTCAGGGATGGTGTCCCTGGCCTGTTTTACAGAAACTTGGAATGGGTAATAGGGAATGAATCATTTAATTACCTGTTCTGTTAATTCTCCCCTGGAGCACCTGAAACTGGCCACTGCTGGCAGACTGGCCTAGATCCGTGGTCACCAACCCGTCAATCGTGATCGACCAGGCCTCGACCAGTCGATCGCGAGGCGTTCGGGCACCCCCACCTCCCACTTTCCCCCCCACCCCCGAGAAGCCCCACTACCTACCTCTAGTGTAGTGCTGGCTTCCCGCAGGGTGGACAGAAGTCCTGTCTGAAGCCTGAGTCACTTCCGGGGATTCCGGAAGTGCGTGGGCTGCTCCCCTCCCACAGCTCTGTTGAGTGCTGGAGGAGCGGGGTGTCGGCCCTGGAGGAGGAGTGCAGCGGCTTCCCTGTGCCGCCAGCGCTGGAGGGGTGAGTCGAGCACAGGTGTTTCCCTGCGCCACGGGAGCAGGGGTCGGCCCCGGGGTTTGGCCGCGCTGAGGGAGGGGAGGGGTTTGGCCGTGCCGTGCCGCGGGAGGGGGGTTTGGCCCCAGGGCACGTGCCCGCGGGGGTTGGCCGTGCTGCGGGAGGAGGGGGTGGCCGGGCCACGAGAGGGGATCTGGCCCCAGGGCAGGCGCCCGCAGGGGTTGGCCGCACTGCGGGAGGAGGGGGAGGTTGCCCAGGCCGGGCCGTGGGAGGGGGGTTTGGCCCCGGGTCAGGTGCCCGCGGGGGTTGGCCGTGCTGCGGGAGAGGGGGTTTGGCCCCGGGGCAGGCTCCCACGGGGGTTTGGCCCCACCGCGGGACGGGGGGGGGGTTGGCCCCGGGGCAGGCACGCACGGGGTTTCCCTGCACCGTGGGGGCAGGGGAGAGTTGGGCCCAGAGGAGGCATGTGCTGTCTTCCCTCTGGGGGAAGGGGGGGGAGAATCTTGGGAGGAGGCAGATGCAGGGGACTCTCTGCTGCCACTGGCACCCTGCCCCCTGTCTGCACTCCCCGCTCCCCAGACCCCACTCCCCTGTCCCGAGCCACAGAACTCTGTCCCCACTCCCCTGTCCCCAGCTACAGAACTGTCCCCACTCCCCTGTCCCCAGCTACAGAACTCTATCCCCACTCCCTGGACCCCACTCCCCGAACTCTGTCCCCTGTCCCCAGCCACAGAACTCGGTCCCCACTCCCCTGTCCCCAGCCACAGAACTCGGTCCCCACTCCCGTCCCCACAGGCACCCTGTCCCCAGCTGCAGAAACCTGTCCCCACTGGCACTCTGTCCCCTGCTGCAGAACCCTGTCCTCTGCCCTCTCAGCACCTCTCCCCTGCCCCCAGCTGCAGAACTCTGTCCCCACAAAATGTATAATTATAAATGCTTCATTTTAGATTTAAATAGCATGAATAAAAAACAGACCATTTATTTCATAACTATAAACACATGATTTTAATTTTATATATCGCATAATTTAAAAATAAACTATTTATCAGAGTGTGTAAGTAAGGGCTGGGGATAGCAAGTGATGGACAGGAGGAGAATAGAGAGGGCGGGGCTTCAAGGAAGGGGCGGGGTGGTAGATCTTCGCCTGTTCTGAGATTTAAAAAGTGATCTTGGGTGTAAAAAGGTTGGAGACCACTGGCCTAGATGGACCTTTGGTCTGATCCAGCATGGCTGTTCTTATGTAATAACCATTGATTTGTAACATTGAATGTGATGTACATCAAGTATGCCAGATCTCCACACTATAGTCATAGCATTGTGTTTAGTGCATCCCCTACGATGCCTATCATACCATACCAGCTTTCAGAAAGGGTACTGGAAAAACCTTTCAGGGTGCTGCTTCTGGGTCTTGTTCAGCAGCTGCTCTTTTATTTAAATTATTATTTTAAAGTCAGCTTCATCCTATTAGATATCATAAGTATAAAGTTCACCAGAGAGAAAAGGAGCCCTCCTCCATCCCCCTTCTCATGTGTCAGACAAAGGATGCACCCTCCCTGTCTCAAGAAAAACACAACAGGCTCAGCTAGCCAATCCTGACACAGGCATAATCCTTTATCACACAGGAGTTTTGCGGTCACTGTAGCAGTGCCTACCTGTGTCAGCCCGGAAAGGTTTTATCCAGTAGTTGGGGAGCAGCCTGATGGAGGCAAACTCAGCTCACCTGGAGTAGAAAGAGCAAATAAAATCATGGCTCACTTGCTGGAGAGGACCCAGGGTACCAAGCCAACCCAATCAGCACCCACACCCACCTCAGATATCCTCCAGCACCCTCTGCACCCACTATACCTCCAGGTCCTGACATTCTCCATACCTCCACACCTAGATCCCTGACAGCAGTCATATCAGCACCCTTCCAAGGTACCTCCCATATCCCGCCCCACTCCTTACCACCTCCACAAGCCCCAGCTCCCCCCAGCATGCCCCTACAAGGTAACCCCCGCTCATCACCTCTCCACAAGCCCTGGCTTCACCCAGCATCCCCACACAAGGTACATAAGAACATAAGAACGGCCGTACCGGGTCAGACCAAAGGTCCATCTAGCCCAGTATCCTGTCTGCCGACAGTGGCCAGCACCAGGTGCCCCAGAGGGGGTGGACCGAAGACAATGATCAAGCGCTTTGTCTCCTGCCATCCCTCTCCAGCCTCTGTCAAACAGAGGCCAAGGACACCATTTTATCCCCTGGCTAATAGCCTTTTATGGACCTAACCTCCAGGTGCCCCAACCCCGCCATCTCCACAAGCCCCGCCCCAGCATCCCCACACAAGGTAACTGCCCCCACCCCGCCATCTCCACAAGCCCCGCCCCTCAGGATCCCCACATAAGATAACTGCCCCCACCCCGCCATCTCCACAAGCCCCGCCTCAGCATCCCCACACAAGGTAACTGCCCCCACCCCGCCATCTCCACAAGCCCCGCCCCAGCATCCCCACACAAGATAACTGCCCCCACCCCGCCATCTCCACAAGATAACTGCCCCCAGCATCCCCACACAAGATAACTGCCCCCCCCGCCATCTCCACAAGCCCCGCCCCCCAGCATCCCCACACAAGGTAACTGCCCCCACCCCTGCCCCATCTCCACAAGCCCCGCCCCCAGCATCCCCACACAAGGTAACTGCCCCCAGCTCCTCACCTGCATCCCCGCTACTCCTCAGCCCCACCGATTAGCCATGCCCGCGCCCCTCCCCCACACGGTAGCCCCACCTGCGTCTGCACCCCCCACAGCCCGCTGCGGCTTCCTGCCGGCCTCCCCCGCCTCCCACCCTGGGCCCCCGGCCCCTTGCCCCCCGCCGCTCACGCGCTCTGCGGGCCCGGCCTGCGCGCGGCTGCTAGGGAGTCGGCAGGACCCGTCTGGAGCGAGAGCGAGGCAGGCTCCAGCAGCCCCTGGGGGGGCACTTCCGGTCCGCCCCGCCCCGCCCCCGCCGCGTCAGCTGCGCCCCGTGCGGGAGGGGCCACCCAGCTCCGCCAGGCACGCGGGGGGAGGGGCCTGGGCTGCGGCTCTCCCGCTGGCTGGGGCCGCCCAGCATTTACCCACCATCCAGGAAGCTGCCACCGCTGTGTTATTGCCCTTACTCGGCCATGCCTTGGGCAGGGGCTGCACTGACCTCCTGAGGTCTCTTCCAGCCCTAGGGTTCTAGGCCATGTGACAGAGCCAGGCAGGCGGCACGCCATGGACTCATTCCCAGATGGGCAGCATGCATTTCTGCAACTAAGATCCAGAAGGGCAGCACCAAGATTGCAACATGTGCTGTGTGAGTGTGACTGAAAACCGAATTGTCCTGCATCATCTTACGGAGACCCGGACTGGCAGCTCATGCCAGTCAATCTATGCCCAGATTGGAATGGGGCAATATATACAATGCTGGCCTAGAGGACAGGATATGGGTGTGGTACTGGGGCTGGAAAAATGGATAACTGGAAAGTTATAGGATGGAATGGGTAAGGAGAAAGGAGAGTTGAAATCTTACAGGAGAATTTAAAAGAGGCGAATGAGGTGTATGGTTTGGTGAAGGAGGAGAAGAGAGTAGCAGCTACTGAGAGAAGGGTTTGTGGTGAAAGAATCCTGTTGGGGGAGGTGGGGTTGAGGAGGCTTTAAAAATCTGCAGAAAACTGAGAAAATAGAAGAGCAATTCAACAGCCAGGTTCAAAAGAGACTCCTCAATCACTGGAATTTACTCAGGGAAAACTTAAGTACCAGCTCTTTAAAAGAATTTCAAAAATTGGTTACAAAGGGAGAAGCTGAACTGGAATTCATTTGCAAATTCAACCAGGGTTGTCAACATGTCACAATTAACTGATAAGCCTAGGCTTATCAGTAATCCTATGACTACATGCCTTTCCCCCCTCGCCCTCCTCCACCAGAGGCAGCAAGCAGGGGAGGCAGGAGCCAGATCCCATGAAGCCGCCTGTCCCCCGTCCATCCCCATGCTGATGCTTCTGATAGGCTACCACAAATAGAGGCTGCTCCATGGGATGCTGGTGCAGCCTCTGTCTGTGAGGAGCTTGGGCCCCCTGCAGACAGGGCTGCTGCCACTCCTGATACAGAGGCAGCAATACAGGGTGGCAGGGGGCTCCCCAGGAGTGGGGCTGAGAGCACACTGGCTGCTGGCCCTGCCCTGGGGACTACTGAATAATGATTTAACCGCTAAGATTTGATGCGGTTACACAATTATTAAATTAATAACTAATATCCCTAAATTCAACACTATCAGTTTAGGATTGAATAAGGATCTCAACTGGTTAACACATTAGAAAGGCAATTTCTCCTCTCTGGATATTCACATCTCCGCACCAAATGCTGTTAATGCTCCACTTCCACACTGACTAGATTAGCTTCACTAGTACAAATAACTTCTTCCTTATACATACCCCTGCTTCAGTAAATTCCACTCCAATTCATCCAGTAAAATGGGTTTTACCCATAAAAGCTAATTCCTTCATAAATCTGTTTGTCTCTAAGGTGCCACAGGATTCCTCGTTGTTTTTGCAGATCCAGAGTATAAATCATGAGCAGAAATGTAGAGTAGGATTGAGTTATGCAAGCCAGAAGCAAAGGACTTTGTACACAAGTGACAAAAGGTTTTCCCTCTCAGCACAGATTAAAGATTAATAATTCTCAGAGTCCCTCTCTGTCCACAGAAGCTGTTCTTCACCACCTCTTCCTTCGCCCAACCCTGAACATAATGATCACACTAACCCACTTCTTTAGCCTTCCTGCCTCCTCCCCAAGTGGGCGGACATCTGCTATTAGCTGCCTCTCATTATTATATGTACCACTCAGAAGCAGAGTCATCCCTAGACGGGTGCAGAGCCACGGATAAACCCACCTCTGCCCTGCCTATCGGTCCACCCCGCCCAAGCTCTGCCCCTCCAATCCCCATTGCACCTCTTCTCCCAAGCCCCCACCCTCGAACAATGTGATTTGGGAGAGTACCCCCTGCCTTCCGCCGCAGCAGGCGTCAGGCCCCCTGCACTCATCACTGTGGCAGGAAGTGGAGAAACTCGTCACCTCCTGAGGTTCCACACAGCAAGAAGAGTCACCCCTTGTAGGGGTCAAGCATGGGCCTGATGCTTGAACCAAAGTAAGCAAAAGTTACACTATGAGTAACAGACAGGCCATGTCAAAAGCAAATGATTGCCTGCAACTCAGTGTCTCTCGGCACTAGAACTGCCAGCACTAATAAAAGCGCATGAAGTATGTAAATACATTCCATCAGGACAGTGCAAAGACACCCAGCTAAGTACATAACAAAATAATTTGAAACAAGAGTGTAACCATGACAACGGATAGTAAATGCTATGAAGAAAAGTACAAGGGAAGTTACCAAATGTGTCATTAATGCGTAAGATTATATGTACATTGTGTATCATAAATTGTTCACTTCTCTCTATAAATATTGGGGTACCTCAACTTAATTCTTTGGCTGGTCTAGGGCCAATAGTAAAATCCATACTATCAACTGAGCCAAGTCCATTGTGGTGGGTACATGTATGTAGGGGGTCAGAGGCCATCTGGCTACAACCACCTATTAATGTACTTCGTTCGACAATAAACCTGACTCGGGTGCCTTTGTATCTTATCTGAGTCTGTGGTCTTTGAAAGCTCCCGTGAAGTCCATTATGCTAGCTACCTGCACAGAGCTGGCATAATATACCGAGGGAGCATACAAAAATGCACGCAGCTGAATGTTTATCATTATTCTGCTGCGTAGGAAAGATAGAAAGTATGGCAAAAGATCGCCTTGGCTTAACCAGGAGATCTTGCATGCAGGGGCGGCAGGTTTGTATAATTTTTGGTGGTGCCCCATTAGCCACACCCCCTGACCCGTTAGCCACGCCCCCTGACCCCCATTAACCAGGCCTCTGGAGGTAACACGCTCAGGGCAAGATGGACTCATGACCAGAAGTAAAAGGTGTCATGTCACCCCTCTCGAAGGACTTTTCCCACCATCCTCCTACCAACAGGGATTAGTTTGGCCCCCACCAAACCCCCCTCATGCAACTATCCTGCAATTGCATTAACCCAATGTGTGTGACATTAACTCGGGAGCAGAGAAGCTGGGGGAAGTGTTCCCTCTAAGGCTATGTCTACACTCGCGGCTTCTTGCGCAAGAACCCACAGAGCATCCACACTGCCCGCCTGCTCTTGTGCAAGGAAATTAACAGTCCGGCGTGGTAAGAGAGGGTGTCTTGCGCAAGAGCTACGCTCTTTTCTAATAGATCTAAGCTCTCTTGTGCAAGAGGACAGTGTGGATGCTCGGCAGGGATTTCTTGTGCAAGAAGCCGCCAGTGTAGACATAGCCTAAGAGTTTCCTCCCATGAGCAGAATGCATTTTGTGTTGTGCACCTGTACTGAGTTCATGTGGCTTGTTTGGATGTGCCACTGTAGCACCCAAGTTATTAATAAATATTTTATAAACCTTTACCTTTTCTCTCTGCTGCCATGTCTCCTCCTTGCTCCATCAGCTCCTGGTGCCTGCTGCCTCCCAACTCCTCACCCTCCTCTGCTGTCCTGACTCCTGCCCTTCTCACTGCCCTCAGCCCTCCTGCGACCTGCCCCCCTCCACCAGCCTTTCTCTGCCCTGTGCCCACTCCTCTAGTAGCGCCACTCTGATCATGTGAGCTACCCCGCCTCATCCCCTCTTCTAACGCCTACCTCTACACACCTGCCCTGCCTCTCTCCTCTGGTGCTGGTCCCTCCCCTGCAAGTGTCTGCCCTTCTGCTTCACCCCCAGAATCCCCTGGCACCTGCACCTTCCTTTACCCCTGCACCCTCCTGGTGCCTCCCCCTTCCCTCACTGCTCCTGCCCCCTTTGCCCTCTTTTTCCCTGATGCCCACCCCCTCACCACTCTCTGCCCCCATTCCCCTCATGCCCCTCTGTGCCCTCACGACTTGCTCCATCCCCACCTTTCTCATGCCCACCCCTTCTTTCAAGCCTTCTCCCAGCACCTCCCCCTCACCCCTGTAGCCCCCAATGCCCTTTCTCTCTCCTCTCCCAGCATCACCCTGTCCCCCTTCCCCTTGACACCTCCCCTCCTTCCCTTTTCCTCATTGTCTGCACTTGGCCCCCTGGCATTTGTCTCTCCTCCACCCTGTCCCTTGGTGCCTTCTCCTTTCTTCCCCCTCCCGCTCCGCACAAGCCCCTTCCTCTCCCATCCCTTCCCCTATTTTCCCCTCCTCCTCCGCACAAGCCCCTTCCTCTCCCACCCCTTCCCCTATTTCCCCCTCCTCCTCCACAAGCCCCTTCCTCTCCCACCCCTTCCCCTGTTTTCCCCCTCCTCCACACAAGCCCCTTCCTCTGCCACCCCTTTCCTATTTTCCCTCCCCCTCCGCACAAGCCCCTTCCTCTCCCACCCTTCCCCTATTTTCCCCCTCCTCCTCCGCACAAGCCCCTTCCTCTCCCACCCCTTCCGCTATCTTCCCTCTCCCCTCCGCACAAGCCCCTTCCTCTCCCACCCCTTCCCCTATTTTCCCCCTCCCACTCACCCTCCGCAGAGGCTCCTTCCTCCCCCTCCCTTACCTTCTGCCTTCCGCTTTGCAGGGCTGGAGTCTGTGCTCGGGCCCCAGAAGTCCCTGGACTCCGAACCCAGAGCTAGGCCACGCGGCGCAACCCCGCGCCGAGCAGTTTTAAAGTCCTGGGCCGTGACGTCACACCCGGGCGTTTCCCCGCTCACCTGTAAATGCCACACATGGCAGCAGCAGCCAGCAGCATGTGCCGGCAAGGGGGAGCCGGACTTAAAGCTGCGCACGGCAGGGCCGGGGGGGACGCTCTGAGGTCGGGGTGGGAGGACGCGCGGGGGGGCCGGCAGGTGGGGGCCAGGGCCTGCTCCAGGCAGGGCCGGAGGAGACACCCAGCTCCAAATATTGGTGGAGCAGAGCCCCCGGCTCTGAATATTACTGGAGCATGAGCACCACGAGCCCATATAACTCGCCGCCCATGCTTGCATGATATAAAAATTTTAAAGGAATCATTAAAAGTGGAAACTAGGACATATTACTAAGGACGAATATAAACAATACAGGTATGCAGGGGCAAGATTAGAAAGGCAAAGGCACAAAATGAGCTCAAACTAGCTAGAGACATAAAAGGTAATAAGAAGTCATTCTATAAATATATTAGAAGCAAGAGGAAAACCAAGGACAGGGTGGGCCCATTGCTCAGTGAAGAGGGAGAAACAATAACAGAAAACTTGAAAATGGCAGGGGTGCTTAATGGCTTCTTGGTTTCAGTCTTCTCCAAGAAGTCTGATGAAGGAATGCCTAACATAGTGAATGCTAGTGGAAATGGGGTAGGTTTAGAAGATAAAATTAAAAAAAAAAGTTAAAAATTACTTAGAAAAGTTAGATGTCTTCAAGTCACCAGAGCCTGATGAAATCCTAGATGCATCCTAGAATACCCAAACAGCTGATAGAGGAGGTATTTGAGCCTTCAGCTATCATCTTTGAAAAATCATGGAAGACAGGAGAGAAGACTGGAAAAGGGCAAATCTAGTACCCATCTATGAAAAAAGGAAATAAGAACAATCCAGGAAACTACAGACCAGTCAGTTTAACTTCTGTGCCAGGGTAGATAACGAGCAAGTAATTAAGGAATTCATCTGCCAAGGAAAACAATTTTCTCCCTCCTCCTTTTGACACCCTTTTAGATACCTGAAAACCGCTATCATGTCCCATCTCAGGCCACATCTAGACTACCCTAGGCTTCCAAAAGAAGATATGCAAACCTCATTTTTTGAGGAATAAGGGTTCTTTCGAAAAAGGGAGAGGTTGCGCAGCAAAAAACTCCATTTAGATGGCTTTTTCTTTTTGAAAAAACCTCTTCTGAAAAAGGGATCGGAAGAAGATATGCAAATTTACACCTAATTTGCATATCTTCTTTCAGAGAAGCCGAGGGTAGTCTAGACGTGCCCTCAGTCTTCTCCTTTCCAAACTAAACAAGCCCAATTCTTTCAGTCTTCCTTCATAGGTTATGTTCTCTAGACCTTTAATCATTCTTGTTGCTCTTCTCTGGACCTTCTCCAATTTCTCCACATCTTTCTTGAAATGTGGCGCCCAGAACGGGACACAATTGAGGCCTAATCATCACAGAGTAGAGTGGAAGAATGACTGCTCGTGTCTTGTTCACAACACTCCTGTTAATGCATACCCCAATCATGTTTGCTTTTTTTACAACAGCGTCACACAATTGACTCATATTTAGCTTGTGGTCCACTATGACCCTAGATGAAGAACAGGGAGAAATGAAAAAAGGTGACCCTAGCAAATTTAAAAAAATAAAATGGGGTCCACTGTATTGCAACCACAATCATATAAGGGTCAAGCCCAAAAAAGCAAAAGATAAACTTAAAAAACAACCAATGGTCTGGTAGCACTTTATAGACTAACAAAACATGTAGATGGTATCATGAGCTTTCGTGGGCACAGCCCACTTCTTCAGATGGTCATGGTCTTCAGACTTCTCTTCACGGGCTGGGGAGGATGGTGGGGTGGCATCCCCCAGGTACCTCTCTTAAGGGGGAGGGTGTGTGACGGGTTGTACCAGCCCCACACTGTGAAGGCTGAGCCTAATCAGGCCCACCTGGCTGAAGAAGTCCTGCCCCCACAACCCTGCTGGGCATGCTTGGACTGCAGCCCAGGTATAAAAACCTGGATGGAGGCTCAGTCTGGGCTGACTGCCGGAGGAGAGGGGCCTAGGAGAGCTCCTGACCAGCCCCAGCCAGCTGCCCAATGAGAGGACTGCGGAGACTCTAGCACGATTTGGGGCACCTCCACCGCTGACTCCGAGGGAGAAGCAGTCCCTGAGGTACAAGAGGACCCTGCGAGCACGTGGGAAGGTACCCCGCTGGACCAGGTAGGAAGTGGCCCAGGGAGGGTGCAGGAGCAACCTCTCCCACCCAGAGATCCCTGACGTGTTTTGGACGGATTCCCTGCCGAGGGAGTGGTGGGCCATCCTGTCACTCACAGGGCCCTGGGCCAGGACCCAGTGGAGTAAGGAGGGCCCAGGGCCCCCTACTGGGGCACAGTCCCATCCCATGACTTGGCTCAGTGGGCCACCCAGCCCCACTTTAAAGGGCCAGCGAGCAACTTTGGGTTATTGCCTATGGCCATCTGGCCACCCAGCCCTGAGAACAGGGACCAGTTTACAGATTGTTTACAGAGTATGCGGGGCAGGCCGCAGGCCCGATAACCCCGCAACAGGGCTCAAAGGCCATCTGGCTACCAGCACCTATTAATGTACTTCGTTCAACAATAAACCTGACTCAGGTGCCTTCATATCTTATCTGAGTCTGTGGTCTTTCAGGGCTCTCCTAAAGTCTATTAGGCATAATATACCAAGGGAGCATAGAAAAACACACACAGCTGAATGCTTATCATCACTGACGGAGCAGAAAACCTGTCAGAATGCCACACCAGTAGATCCTGGATTTACTGTATTGCTGTCCTGAACTACGACATCGATGTGTGCTCCTGTGAACTCTAAAGTTTGAGTAGGCTGGAGCGTGGACTTCTGGTAATTTATATGGAAATAGAAACTACATAGAAGATTGGTATTGACCATGTCTTGCGTTTCTGGGAAGGATGTGCCTTTTATGAGACAATAGTCCAGGTATTGGAATATCATGGCTTCCTGACAGTGTAGTAACACCGCAACAATGTCTAGAGTCTTGAAAAAAACCTCTGGGAACTGTTGAAAGGCCAAAAGGGAGCACCCGATATTGATAATGTTGATTCCCCATTATAAATCGTAGAAAAAGCGTGTGGACTGGATGAATCATTATATGAAAATAAGCATCCTGACGGTCTAGAGCCGAAAGCCAGTCCCCTTGATCTAGTGCTGGAATAATTGTTGCTAGTGTTACCATCTTGAACCGTCGGTATGTGATGTACTTGTTGAGCCTCGTTAAATCCAAAATGGGGCTCCAGCTGCCATTCTTCTGGATTAGGACGTATGTTGAGTAAAACCCTCTCCCTTGGAAGGCCGTTGGTACTGGCTCTTTTGCACCTATTTGTAGAAGATGGAGGACCTCTTGCTGAAGAAGGGTCTTGTGAGAGGGGTCCCTGAAGAGGGACGGGAAGGGAGGGTGGGTTAGGAGGAAGAGAAATGAAGGGGTAGGAGTGACCAACTTGGAGCTCCAATACCCATCGGTCTGATGTTGGTTGTGTCCGTTGGTGTAAAAAGGGCCAGAGGTGGTGAGTGAACTGTAGCTGTCTGATTGGTGGTGTGACAGCAGTGGGAATGGTTTTCTGGCTCCTGACCTAACATTCAAATCTGCTGCTTTGATGAAGAAGGTTGGGATGTTGAGGGTTGCTGTTGGTGCTGAGTTCTGCACCACTGAGGTGTTTTTTTTGGCAGAAGTCCCATCTGGACTGTGGTAGGTATGCTTTTTTGGGCCTTTGGTGGGTGTTATACCTTGTTTTCTTGAAAGAGGGTATGTACATGCCCAGAGGGTCATGCAGGAGTCCTTCATTGAGTGAAAGACTTCATCTGTTTTGGCTGCAAATAAGATGGTCTTGTCGAAGGGGAGATCTTCAACTTTCTGCTGGAGGTCCCTAGGTACCCTAGATGCTTGGAGCCATGATGCTCTTCACATAATGATAGCAGAGGCTATGATCTGGGCAGCAGTTTCAGGCAAGTCCATGGCAGATAGTAATGCCATGCGGATGGTATGCCCTTCATGCATGACATTAAACAAAATCGACCTCTTGTGCTCCGGGAGAAATTGTAAGAGATCCTTGAGTTTAGAACAGTTTGAGTAATTGTAATCTGCCAGCATAGCAGTGTAATTTGCTGCTCTAAGAATAAAGGTAGCTGAAGAATAGACCTTGCGCCCCATGATGTCCATCCATTTATGGTCCTTGTCCCGTGGAATGGACCTCATGTTGGGCTGTTTTGCCCTGTGTCTGACTGAGTCAACTACTAAGGAGTTTGGGGGGCGGGAGTGTAAAGAGAAAAATCCATTCCTTTAGGTGTTATAAAATACTTGTGGTCAGCCCCCTTGTTGGTGGGGGTAATGGATGCTGGGGTTTGCCAGATGTTATCGGCAGGGTCCATAATGGCTTCATCATTCAGGAGGCCAATCTTGGAGGAGGTGGGGGGGGGGTTGTAAAGTATGTAAGAGGCAATATTGTTTCTCTTGCACTTCCTGCAGGTCCCGTTCTTGTGCCAGGGCTACACTTTAAAAAAAAAGTTATTGTTGGATGGAGATGGGGTGGTAGAAATGATAGCCTCATCTTGTGAAGGGGAGGAGTTGTGTAGGGGGGAACCTGTCCTCCCCCTCAGAGTGTTGTCCTAGTCCGACTGAATGGGCTCTGAAGCATTCGGTGCTGTGGCTGATGGTGTGGGTTGAGGAGACTGAGGTGGTCTTTTTGATGTTGTTGATGGAGCAGTGTGATGGCTCCTAAGAGAAGACCAAGACTCCTAGGGATGCCGCTGTCCGGGGTGTGTGTGTGCGGGGGGGAAAGATATGGCCAATGTGGAGGAGGATGAGAATGTCTGGAGGAGTGAGACTCCCAAGGTAGGTACTGCTGAGTTTGACTTGAATGCTGCGATGGGAAGTGGCTGTGTGGTTCGCTGCCGGCTTCACTGGGGGAGATTGATGGGCCTGGTGATCTCAGTGAGCGAACGGACCACACCGATGAGAACAGAGATGGCGGTGCTGATAAGGCCCAGATGAAAGGGGGTGTACGATGCCGTGCACATTGCAGCAGCGGTGCCAAGGCTGAATGTGTGGTGCTCAGTGCCACAGGTGCTGTCATGGATGGTGCCTTGGGGGGAGGCATCTCGGTGCGGGGTCTTTTCGGTGCCGAACTGGTGCTGCATTTGGTGCCAGTGTGTGTCTGATGGATGTCTCTGATTCGGCCGGTGCCACCAGTGCCAGTTCGGGCCCTTTTGTGTGGTGCCGATGACTTAGGTGGTGCTGCACCAGAGATGCTGTGCTTATTGCCAATACTCACCCTAAAAGAGCTTGGTATCAGGGGTATCAATCTGGCCGGGGAAACCTGGGTTTTCACCTTTGACTTGCCAGAAGAGGTAGAGGGATGAGTTTTGTCCATACATTTTGGCTTGTCTGACTGTTTAGGTCTGGGAGGCGAGTTGTCCAATAATGGCTGAAGCGACTTCTTGTAAAGATATTGAAATGATTGGGCGTGCTCTAGCTGTAAGATTGGAGCAATGCATGCACTTCTGCATCAGATGGGCCTTTCCTAGACACTTAATGCATGATGCGTGCCTATCAGAAATGGGCATAACCTCTCAGGAGGACTCATGCCATTTAAAGCCTGAGAATCCAGGCATGAGAAAGAACAAAGTACAGGTGAATGAAGAAAACAAATTTTTTTAAGGTAGCAGGTTGGGAGAGATTCAAAATATGGAAAGATGAGGAAAACTGAGGAGAATTAACTTTTTAATTTTTTATTTTTTGTGTGAAAAGGGGCAAGAGAACAGAGTTCTGTCTACTGCTGAGGATGATAGAGAAGGAACTGAGGGGGCCATGCCATGCGCTTGCCTAACAGACACTAACAGCATGAGGAGGCACCAGGGTGCATGCGCAGCAGGGCACTGCTAGAAAAAAACCTCCAATCACCGGCACAAGGACGCACCAGCACCCAGAGTGGAGAACCCACGGGGACATCACTTGAAGAAGAACCTGCTTTCATGCTCTTCGCACAGGTATTACAACAGAGAATGGTTATCTGAGGGTAGGGATTCAAAGAAGACCCCATCGAACAAAAGGCATGGGATGCATTGTCTTGGGATGGTATTCCATAACCAACATTCTCAAGAGAAGGAGACAGGTGGTTGTGGCCAGGGATTCCCTCCTAAGGAGGACAAAGTCATCCATTTGGCATCCAGAATGGGAAACGCAAAGTGTGCTGCTTGCCTGGAGCTAAAATTCAGTATGTGATGAAGTGTTGGCTGAGACTGATGAAGCTATTGGACCACTGCCCTTTCCTACTTCTCCATGTGGGCACCAATGATACTGCCAAGAATTATCTTGAGGGGTCACTGTAGATTACATGGCTCTGGGAGAAGAGATAAAGGAGTTTGAGGCACAAGTTGTGTTCTCATGCATCCTCCCTGGTGAAGTAAGAGGCCAAGGTAGGAGCCATGAAACTGTGGGAGTAAATATGTGGTTGAGCAAGTGGTGTCGTTTCTTCACACAGGCTTTGGATTCTTCGATCATGGGATATTGTTCCAAGAAGGATTGCTAGGAAGAAATGTGATCCACCTAACAAAGAGAGAAGAGCACCTTTCCAGGCAGGCTTACTAAGCTAGTGAGGAGAACTTTAAACTAGTATCACCAGGGGATGGTGATGTAATGCTCTGAGGTAAGTGAGGAACCAGGATACTGGGGAAAAACACAAGGAGGAAAGGGCAACAGGGGAAGCCTTCTGATTAATACTGAGAAAATAGGGCAATTGGCTAGGTATCTTAGGTGCCTATACACAAACGCAAGAAGACTGGGAAACAAACAAGAAGAATTGGAAATCATGGCACAGTTAAGGAACTATGATGTGATTGCAATAACAGAGACTTGGTGGGGTAACTCACGACTGGAGTTCTGTCATGTATGGGTATAAACTGCTGAGGTAGGGAGAGAAAAGGTGGAGGAGTTGCACTGTATGTAAGAGAGCAGTATGATTGCTCAGAGCTCCAGTATGAAACTGTAGAAAAGCCTGTTGAGTCATTGGTTAAGATTAGAGGGGAAAGCAACAAGAGTGATGTCATGGTAGGCATCTGCTATAGATCACCAGACCAAGAGGATGAGGTAGACGAGGCTTTCTTTGGACAACTAACAGAAGTTTCCAGATCACAGGCCCTAATTCACATGGGAGACAACCCTGACATCTGCTGGCAGAGCAATACAACAGGGCACAGACAATTAAGGAAGTTTTTGGAGAGTGCTGGAGACAACTTCCTGGTGCAGGGATTCCCAAACTTTTTGACACGGGGACCAGTAAATCCATTCACGAGCTTTTGGAGGACCGGTAACATTCATTTGCATATTCATTAAGCAAATGATGAATATTCAAATAAGTTTTTTCTGGTCCTCCCAAAGCCCCCAGTGCCAGCGTTAGCAAAGCTTTTGATACAGTCACCCACAATATTCTTGCCAGCAAGTTAAGGTAATATGGATTGGATAAATGGACTGTAAGATGGATAGAAAGCTGACTAGACCAGAGTTTCCCAAACGTTTTACTTTAGTTGGAACACGTTTTTTTTCAGTACTGTTTTTTGCAGCCCAAAAATATAAACGCATTTTAAAAAAGAATTAAAAATGAATACATTTTCAGTGTTTCACCCAGCTGCATCCTCTGCCCAGCCTGGGCAAGGGCTTGGGGGACCCGGCGCCGCATGGGCACTCCAGGAGGCAGGAGCAGGAGCAGATTGGGGGTAGGGTATCTGGCTAGGAGGGAGGGTGCAAGGAGGGTTAGGTTTGCCAGGTGTCCAGTTTTGTACCGGACAGTCCGGTATTTGAGGGTTTTCTCCGGGAAACAAATGGAGAAAATATCGGACGTATAAAATGTCTGGTATTTTCTAATTAGGTAAGTTTTATTATTATTAGGTGTATCAGTCTGTAGCTGCGAACTGCCTGGCTGGTAGATGTGCTCATGCTGCGTGAGTTTGTCTACCAGCCAGGCAGTTCACAACTACTCGAGGAAAGGTATGGGGGGGGAAGCAAAATGGAATCCCCGGGGCTGGACTCACTCATGTGCCCAGGTCAGCATGTGCCCGGGTCAGTCCCGCTTCCTGCCGGACAATTCGCTCCTCCCCCCCCACTTCTCCTCCATCTCCCCCATCCAGCCCTTCTTCCGGCGGCTGGTTTCCCTCTGCCCCCCACCGATCTCCTCCGGTCGGCCCCACTCCCCCTGACCAGCCCCGTTGCCCCCGTCTAGCCCTGCTTCCAGAGACTGATTCTCCCATCCTCCTCCTCCTGATCTCCCCCGGCAAGCCTGCTGCCCCCGGCCAGCCCTGCTTCTGGAGGCTGGTTCTCCAGTCCTCCTCCTCCCGATCTCCCCTGGCCAGCCCCCCGTCCAGCCCTGGTTCCGCCGCCCACCCGCCCTGCCCTCCGCCAGACAGCCCCGCTGCCCCCAACCCTGCGCCCCGGACAGCCCAGCTGCCCCCAACCCTGCTTCCGCCGCCCGCCCCCGATCTCCATGGGACAACCCTGCTGCCCCAACCCTGCTTCCGCCGCCTGCCTGCCCCGACAGCCCTGCTGCCCCCAACCCTGCTTCTGCCGCCCGCCCCCAATCTCCACGGACAACCCTGCTGCCCCCAACCCTGCTTCTGCCGCCCCGCCTCCTCCCCGCCCGATCTCCACGGGACAGCCCTGCTAACCCCAACCCTGCTTCCGCCGCCTCCCGGATCTCTGCGGGACAGCCCTGCTGCCCCCAACCCTGCTTCTGCCGCCCGCCCCCAATCTCCACGGGACAACCCTGCTGCCCCCAACCCTGCTTCTGCCGCCCACCTCCCCCGCCCCGATCTCCACGGGACAGCCCTGCTAACCCCCAACCCTGCTTCCGCCGCCCCCCCGCCCTCCCACGGATCTCTGCGGGACAGCCCTGCTGCCCCCAACCCTGCTTCCCAGCGGCGGGTTTCCCCCCCACACACACCTCCTTCCAGCCTGCCCCGTCCTGCTCCCCTTCCGGCAGCCATACTGAGGTCCGGTATTTTTTTCCCACGGCCCATTACCGGGCCGCGGCCCATAGTTTGGAAAACACTATCCTGGTGCAAATGCTGGAGGAACAAAGTAATGGTCATGCTCCTCCTGACCTTCTGCTCACAAAGAGGGAAGAATCTATATGGAAAGTAGAAGTAAGTGATAAGAATGTCAATGTGCAGAAGATTACATGATTAAGCAGTAAGTTTAGGTTTATCAGTTAATCCTGTCAACTACACGCATTCCCCCTTGCTGCTTCTGTTTCCATAGGATGCAAAACAGCCTCTGTGTGCAGGGAGCTCAGACCCGCTGTGGACAGAGTCTATTGCCACCCCACACTGCTGCCTCTGTATCCGCGTGGCAGGCAGGTTCCTAGGAGTTGGGCTGGAGCACACTGGCTGCCAGCCCCACCCCTGGGGATTACTGAATAGTTGTATAACAATTAAAAGTTGATGTGGTTACATGACTATTCAACTGAATGATATCTAACATCCCCAGTAGGCACTGGGCAGCAGTGACCATGAAGTTGTCCTGATGAAAGAAAGGAAATCAGCAGAACACAGATTTTTCTTCGAGGCATATCCCTGTGGGCGCTACACTGTAGGTGACTATGGAACAGTACTCTAAGCCTCTGGATGGAAGGGCTTAGGACCTGACTGGTCGACAGCGGCGAGGACCGCCACCCTGAATGTGTTACACTGTGAAGTCTAAGTGTCTATAGCATAGTGCTTTGTAAACGTGTGTAGAGGCCCATGTTGCTGCTCTACAAATGTCCTTGAAGGGCATGTTATGTCAGAAGGCCGTAGAGGTGACCATCATTCTGGTGGAGTGTGCCTGCAATTGGATTGGTAATGGCACATTATTGATTATATAGCAATCTTTAATTCAGTTTGTTATCCATTTTGAAACTTTCTGTTTTGAGATCGCGTGGCCTTTGGAGTGATCTGCTATGGAAATGAACAGTCTGGAAGAGCGTCTGAATTACTTTGTTCTATCAAGGTGTGATGGCATGTTGGGGTTCCCCCCCTATCCTGCAGCCCCATAGCAGCAAGAACAGACTCTGCCAGCCAGTAGAATAGGGAGGGTTTATTGCTTCTCCAGGATACAGCACAGCACAGACATGATGTGGCTACAGGAGTCAGGGCCAGGATGCCTCAGACCCCTTGAGATGGGGTCCCTAGGGCCCTAGACTCCCAGCCTCCTCCTTAGTCTGTCTCCTTCATGGTTCAAGCCAAAGACTGACCCTTCTCCCAACACTCACTCCCTTTGTTCCGTCCCTTCCCTTAACTGATAGGACCGGTTCGGTCACTGTCATGGGGGCCCTCAAGGTTCCCCCCACTGGGCTGTGCTTACAGACAGAGGCCAGTAGGGGTCATCCACAGCCCAAGCATAGCAACCAGCAACGTACTGACACTATATCGCACAAGGTAAAAGGCAGCTTGCCCAGCGAACATCCAAGGAGTGGAGATGTGCCGCATTAGCATCAGGATGAGGCTTTCGGTGGAAAACAGGTAAGCATATAGGTTCATTGAGGTGGAAGTATGAAAATATTTATGGGAGACATTTTGGATGTGGCCTTAACACTATTTAGTCTTTGTAGAGGGCCGTCAATGGCAGATATGCCATGAGTGCTGCCAATTTGCTAACCCTCCTTTCTGTCATGATTGCTAGTAAGAAAACAACTTTTCTGGAAAGGTGGGTCAGGGAGCATGTTGCCATTAGCTCAAATGGAGGGTGAGTCAAGGTGTTAAGGATGAGGTTAAGATCCCAAGGTGGCACTGTCAGCTTTATTGGGGGAAAGGTATTATTGAGACCTTTTAACAAGTCTTCGTTGTCGGATGTGAGAATATACTGTGACCGTCTACAACACCATGCTTGTTCAAAATAGCCGGTAGGTGGACCTTTATTGATGAGTTGAAGACATTCTGTTTCTTTAATGAAAAAAGATATTCTAGGACTATCATCAGCTGTGTTGAACTAGGCTGCAGTGTTCTGTGATTTGCCCACTTAGAGAAACAGCGCCATTTCTGTAAATAGGTTCTTCTTGTACTCTGCGACAATTCAGGATTTAGTGTGAACTTCCTCCAAACAGGTCTGATCTTGTTTACTCATCCCTGGAGGAGCCAGGCCTTGAGATGGAGCTTGTGCATGTCAGGATGAAGAACTCGATCCTGGTCCTGAGATAGTATGTCTGGCCATTGTAGAAGAGGAATCAGAGGAGCTGCTTACAGATGTGACAGTAAGGGAACCAGGTCTGACTGGGTCACGCGGGTGCTATCATGATGACCCTGGCCCTGTTCTGTTTCATCTTTTGTATGACTTTGCTGAGGTGAGGAAGAGGTGGAAAGGCATATAGAAGATTGTGAGACCAGCTGATCATCATCACTTCCCCATGAAGCCCCTGCCCAGCCTCACCTTGGAACAATACTTGAGGTATTTGGCATTGTGTAATGTGGCGAATAAGTCTATTTCCACACAGTCCCACCTGAGGAAGACGGTACGTAGGGGCGGAGGATGTATCTCCCATTGATACTTGTGATGAAATATGCAGCTTAGTTAGTCTGTGGTGACATTTTGTTTGCCAAGGAGATATACTGCTGATACGGTGATCTGGTAGTGAATGTACCACTACCACAGGGTTGTTGCCTCTTTGCAGAGGTGGTATGATTTACCCCCACCTTGGCAATTTATGTAGAACATGCAGGCAGTGTTGTCCATGAGTATTCCCACAGATTTGCCTTGAATTAGATGTCATTGCAGAGCCTTTGGCTATTATCTTTGAAAACTCGTGATGTTCAGGAGAGGTCCCAGATGACTGGCAAAGGGCAAATGTACTGCCCATCTTTAAACAAGGGAAGGAGGACAATTCAGGGAACTATGGACAGGTCCACCTCACCTCAGTCCCCAGAAAAATTATGGAGGGAATTCTCAAGGAATCAATTTTGAAGCACTTGGAAGAGGAAAGTGATCAGGAACAGTCAACATGGATTCACCAAGGGCAAGTCATGTCTGAGCAACCTGATTGCCTTCTATGATGAGATAACTGGCTCTGTGGACATGGGCAAGTCGGTGGATGTAATATACTTTGATTTTAGCAAAGCTTTTGATACGTCTCCCACAATTCTTGCCAGCAAGTTAAAGTATGGATTGGATAAATGGAATGCAAGGTAGATAGAACGCTGGCTAGATGGTCGGGCTCAATTAGTAGCGATCAACGGCTTGATGTCTGGTTAGCAGTTGGTTTCAACATCTTTATTAATGACTTGGATGAGGGGATGGATTGTACCATCAGCAAGTTTGCGGATGATACTAAGCTAGAGGGAAAGGTAGATACGTTGGAGGGCAGGGATAGGGTCCAGAGCGACCTAGACAAATTGGAGGACAGGACCAAAAGAAATCTGATGAGGTTCAACAAGGACAAGTACAGAATCCTGCACTTGGGATGGAAGAATCCCAAGCACTGTTACACGCTGGGGACTGACTGGCTAAACTGCAGTTTGGCAGAAAAGATCTGATTACAGTGGATGAGAAGCTGGATATGAATCAACATTGTGTCCTTGTAGCCAAGAAGGCTAATGGCATATTAGAGTGCATTAGGAGGAGCATTTCCAGCAGATCTAGAGAAATGATTATTCCCCTTTATTCGGCGCTGGTGAGGCCACATTTGGAGTACTGTGCCCTGTTCTGGGCCCCCCACTACAGAAAGGATGTTTACGCATTGGAGAGGGTCCAGCAGAGGGCAACCAAAATTATTAGGGGGCTGGAGCACATGACCTACAAGTAGAGGCAAAGGGATTTGGGCTTATTTAGTGTGCAGAAGAGTGGGGATTTGAGAGCAGTCTTCAACTACCTGAAGGGAGGTTCCAACGAGGATGGAGAGAAGCTGTTCTCAGTAGTGACAGGTGGCAGAATGAGGAGCAATGGTCTCAAATTGCAGTGTGGGAGGTATAGGTTGGATATTAGGAAACACTATTTCCCTAGGCGGATGGGGAAGCACAGGGATGGGTTACCTAGGGAGGTGGTAGAATCTCCATCCCTAGAGGTTTTTAAGTCCCGGCTTGACAAAGTTCTGGCTGGGATGATTTAGTTGGAGTTGGTCCTGCTTTGGGCAGGTGTCACATTATTGGATTGTGAGGGGAGCAGCCAGGTCACTGCTGCACTCGTGGGGGGGTGTTCGTCCCAATAGTGGTACAAAGGGGGCCATGTGAGGGATCAAACAAAAGCTTACTTTCTTCTGATTCTGTATCTGCTCTTCATATGTCTGTATAATGTCTATGTGTGGAGTTAGGAATCTGTACTCTGTATGGAGACTGGAAGTCTCTCTGAATGTGCTTGAGTAATGGGCTAGGAATGTTTGCCTATGGACATGCTAATGAGCGAAGCTCCAGGGAACAATGGGCCTCTGAAGGCCAAAGACACACCTGGCCACTGGCCATGTGACTCCCTCCAGCTTCGAAGAAGCCAGTAGGGGGTATAAGTAGGCCATGTGGCCGACTCCATGTTGTCTTCAGATCTGCTTCTGACCCCAGATGCGGCCTTGCAGGGAATCACGAGCCGGGTAGAACTGTGGACCCATCCTGCCATAGGATGTGCAACCAGGACTTTTAAGCCAGCAGCTGTAACATCTCTGCTAGAGCCTGCATCGAGAACTGGGAGATTCGATGCATGTAATGTATGATTCTTTAACAACCTTACTCTCATGCTTTTCTTTCTTGTAGTAATAAACCTTTAGATTGTAGATTCTAAAGGATTGGCTCAGTGTGGTTTGTGGGTAAGATCCAGAGAGTAAATTGGCCTGGGATCTGTGGCTGGTTTCTTGGGACCGGACAGAACTTGTTCGGGGTAGGTGAGATTGGGTTTTAAGATCCCTCACCTGTGTATGAGGCCCGGGGCCATCTGGGGCATGGATATTGCTGGGGTGTCGGAGGGGTTTTGCTTGTGAGGCTTCAGGCAGGCAGCTGAAGCGCTCTGTGTGACTGGTTTGTGGCCTGTTTGGAAAGGTCACCAGTCTGGGGGCTGTAAGGAGCCCCAAATTTGAGCAATTCGCCCTGAGCAGTCGCCCTCAGCTGTGCCCTGACCCGGACCGGTCTGTCACAGCAGGGGGCTGGACTCTATATGAGCTCCTGAGGTCTCTTCCAGCCCTAGGATTCTATGAATTAAGGGGAGAAAGTACTCACATGCTCTTCTTACTGCGCAGTGTTCCAGGATGTTGATGTGCAGGCTTGACTCTGCAGGAGTCAATCTTCCCTGTGTGTTGTGGTGATTGGTGTATGCACCCCACCCCTCCAATGAAGCATCTGTAGTTATGTGTATGGAGGGGGGCGTTTGTTGGAAGGGGACTCAACAGAGGTTGTTGGCCTGCAACCACTATATGAGGGATTCTCTGACCTTCTTTGTAGGGCTTAGTTGTTTGCTGCCTCACAAGCACCATTTATACAAGTATGTGTGAAGCTATGTTTGTAGATATCTCATGCGCAGCCTGGCATGAGCAATCACATATGTGGTTGCAGACATGTGACCGAGAAGCTAGAGGCACTGTTTGGCAGATACTGTGAGGCTGTCTATAACGGTCCTTGTTTGGAACCTCTGAAGCAGTAGTCACACCTGTGCATGTACACAATCCAATGCAGCGCCTATGAACTCCAACTCCTGGGATGGAGTGAGGTATGACTTTTTTGTGTGCGTTTATCTGATGTCCCAGAGTTCTGAACAGTTGGATTGTCTTCATAGTGGATTGTATGGCCTCTTGTTCTGTAGGCACTACAATCAGGCAATTGTGTAAGTAAGGAAAGATTACTATGCCTAATTTTCATAGGTGGACAACTGCTATGGCAAGAATCTTGGAAAAAACTCTGGGTGCCAAGGTGCTGAATGGTAGGACACAGTACTGATAATGTTGCTCCTTTAATGTAATTCTCAGGAGCTTTCTGTGCGAAGGCTGAATTGTTATGTGAAAATAAGCATCCTGCAGGTCGACAGACGACATCCAGTTTCCTTTTTCAAGGGCTGTAACTATCTTTGCTAGAGTTACGATGGTGAATCGTGGGAGGTTTTTTGGTTGGTTGTTTTTTTAAAGATACTTTTTCAGTCTGTGCAAGTCCAGGATGAGTCTCCAATCCCCCGATTTCTTTGGGGTGAGGAAGAATCGTGAGTAAAAACCCTTTCCACTGTGATGTGGTGGTATGGTCTCTATTGCCCCCCATCTGGAGAAGTCTGAGAATCTCGTGTTGTAGCAGGGACTCATGAGAGGGGTTCCTAAAGAGGGACGGTGAAGGGGCTTGGATGGGAGGAAAGATCAGCTAGGGTATCCTGAGACCTTCTGCTATGACTTCCAAGGCCCAACTATCTGTTGTGATGGTGGCCCATGCATGATAAAAGGGCTGCAGACTGAACGGGTATTGAACAGCTGCTGGAAATGAGGTCAAACTCTCGACTAGGTGATCAAAATGTTTGCTGGCTGCTGGAGGACTGGGATGTGGCAGGTTGTTCTTATGGCTGCCTACATTTTTGTTGCCTCTGTTGCCTCCTAAGGTTATAGCTTCTCTGGGAGGAGTATGAGGATGATGCTCTGCCCTGAGGTGTGAATAGCCAGTTGAGTTTCTTTTTGGGCTAGGGAACATACATCCCCATGGTCTTTGATGTCACGTGCAAGTCTTTGAGCAAGTGTAGTGAAGTGTCTGTGGTAGTGGAAAACAGCTTCTGACCCTCGAAAGGCAGATCTTCAAACGTGTTCTGCACTTCCCTAGGAAATCCCAACAGGTGCAGCCAGGAGACACGATGCATGACCACTGATATGGCCAAGGTGCGTGAGGCAGTGTCCACTGCGTTGAGAGACACTTGCAATGCTGTCTTCACTATGAGGACACCTTCATCTGTATTGGACTGGAAGGAACATTTGCAGCCGTTAGGCAACTGCTTAATAAAGGTTTTCATTTTTTCAAAATGATGGTATGCGCCGCATAGTTCACTATCCTTATCTGAAGGGATGCAGAGGAGTATGTTTTCCAGCCCAGAATGTCAAGTCTTCTATTCTTTGTTGTAAGGGGTGGATTTGTATTGTGTTTGCTTACCCCTATTGCGGGCTCCATCAACCACCAACAGATTTGGTGTTGGGTGGGTGAACAAAGTCAGCCCGTTAACAGGGGGGCTGTAGACTGCAGTGGAGTTCTGAATTTGCAATATCATGTACCATAGGACTTAGCAGCCAGACACAGGACACTATATTGTTCTGATTATTTTCATGTCATATCACAAACAGCTGTAAAGCTGTAAATCACCCCCACTCTCATTTGGACTTTGAGACTCATTTTCCTGGCATTATCCTTGTAGATTTGACTACATCAAAGTTCACTGCTTTTCACCTCACCCACTCCAAGATTACAGGGAGGCAGGGCAATGAGGACTAAAGGGGACACCAGAGGTGAAAATAGTACAGTGGAAGATGAATCTGTAAGAGTGATGGGTATACGAGTGAAAGAGGACATCTGAGGGTTTACTATGGAAAATGTGCCTCTTGCAGAGTATACTGAGAGATCAGCACAGGTGAATGGAAGGGGTCCTCTGAAGGCACTGGAGCAGACTATCCAACTCTTTCTTCCCCTTCACTCTTCTCCCGAGCCCCGACAGAGCTATACCCAAGCTTAACTGGAGTTCAATTTAACCTTGTATTTTTCAAGTATTTATGCAGCTATCCTCCAGTTATTATTCATGATTCAAGGGTGCTCCACTATGACAACTATAAGCCACTGAGGGACAGCTGATAGCAACTGCTGTGTACCACTGAAGGGCAACTGTCAAGCAAATTATACCGAAGTATCAGCTCTAATATAGCTAAGATTGAGAAGTACTAAGTAAATCTAGAGACTCAGGTAGTCCTGACATTTGCTCTTATTGCTTCTAGCATTACTTGCCACTTATCCTACATTCACTGAGGTTACTCCACATAAATTATCCCACACTTGCTAAATGTCACCATTCCTTCACTTGTGCTTAGAGGATTCCTTTGAGGAACTGCCTTCACTTACCATTTTCTAGGCCTTGGAAACCATCACTTTCTGTGCTGGTATCTTATCTAATTTGATAAGACTCGGGGCTTTTTGCTGTGCTTTGGAATCTAGCTTTGGTTGCTGATTGTCTGGGATAAGATGCCCTGGAACTGTCTGATTTCTAGCAGGGCCTTTGAAATGAGAGCAACACAGTTATTTGACTGGGTAGGCCAGGGATCAGTGGCAGCTGAGTGAGAAGGGTTAAGTCACTCATTCCAGCTGTGTGTGGGGCCCAGACCTTAAACACACAGGGTCCCTAGTGGCAAGTAAGATTTGTGGCTAGTGAGCAAAGACAACTGTGAAACTAAGGGAATTAACTAGTATAGTTCAGGAACTATAATTCTTCATGAATGAAGTTTTTCCAATGAATTTTTAATGAGGGCATATACAATTAGTACAACATACCATGCTGAGTGGTTAAAGGACTCAGCAACAATCCTACAGGGTGCAGATTAGAGTCTCACTTGATCTTAAGCAAATAGGCAACCTTCAGTTCACCAAACTACAAAATGGGTACCTGATCCATTGGGTTAGAGCAGTAAAAAACAAACAGACCTGATGTTGGCCATGTAACTGCATTAGTTGTGGTGTGTGTTAACCTGATATACCACTGGTTTTGATAATCATGGTTCTGGGAATCAAGCATCCATTGTTGATCATACTAGGGTTTATAAGAAAGGCAGAGCAGGATCTCAACTTCTACAAGTCTTCAAATCTGACCTGAAAATCATCAAATAGAACCTGTCGTTTATTTCTGTATTCCCTCGGTTCTTGATCTTCTATTCAGAGAATGTGTTTACCCTACTTTTGAGATAGGGAACGTTACTGAAGTTTCTTGGCATTATGTCTCTTTTCAGAAATTTTAACTTGTTCTGGAAGCTAAACACTGAGTAAGGACAGAAATAATCTCCTTCCTTTGTATTGCCAAGTTCATCTGCAAACTTGGACTTGTATTGCCTGCTGCATAATATCAGTAAAAAAAATCAGATCCTACATCCATTGCTCATCTTCCAATTGAAGATAAGGAAAAAGTCCTATCTATAATAAGGAAAACGCTGATAGGCTCTGTGACGGCGCGTTGGGGTTTTCCCGTCTCCTGCACCCCCGTAATGGCACGGACAGACTCCACCAGCCAGTAGAATAGAGGGAGTTTATTGCTTCTCCAGGATACAGCACAGCACAGATGTCATCTGGTTACAGGAACCAGGCCTAGGATGCCTCAGCCCCCCCTTGAGATGGGGGAGACTGGGCCCCTAAATTCCAGCCCTTTCCCTAGGCTGTCTCCTCCATGATCCCAGACAGAAACTAACTAACTCACTTTCAGCCCTGCCCCCATCCAGGGCTCCACTCCCCTTCTTCCCATTGTTCCGCTCCCTGGGAGATACCTGTCTGACGAGTTTCGAAGCCCCTTGCATAATGACTCATCCCCTGCCCTGTGGGGCTGTGCTGCAGCCAGCAGCCAGTGGAGGTCACTCAACCCAAGCCTAGCAACCAGCAAGGTACCCCCCCACTACGTCACAGGCTCCAACAGTTCTACAAATCTATTTAAGACCTTGGTGGTTGATAACCATCTCACAATTCAGTAACAAGAGACATATTATGTTTGTCTTCATGTTCTAACTCTTCAATGAAATTTCTCAGCTGTTGATGAGTCGTCCCATTTGAGTAGAAGAAATTCACAATTTCTAAGACCATTTTTGTAACATTTTCATAGTTGAAGTATCTGGTATGATATGTTCATGATGAATTATGCAATGAACAGGGAGAAATTACAGAAATTTGGGATAACTTTTCAAGAGTCTGATAAGACCTACTTTTCTCCCCACCACTGCAGGTACTCTATCTGTTGCTACACTGACAAGCTTATCCAGTGGTACACTGGCATTTGTCAATGCTTTGTCAAGTGCATTCTTTACAAGAACACTGAGTTGTTTCTTTTAGTTCCACTAAGTCCATGTAGTCAGCTTGGCTTCCCGGAGGGGTTCCTCCTCCTCCGTGTCAGTGGGCGGCCACTCCGCCCCACTACACTGTCCCTTTAAGCCAAGCCCCACATCCGTGCCCGGCCTTCCTTCAGGCGGGCAGCACATGACCAAGTCTGCTTTTATTTATATATATATATATATATATATATATATATATATATATACACACAGGCCCAGCCCTGGTTCAGGGTGTGGTCACAGACAAACACAGAGTCAGTTTAAGTATAGTCCAGGCCCTGGTTCGGGGCGTGGCAACAAACAATACCAGAGTCAGTTTATAGCTAGGCCAGGCCCTGGTTCAGGACGTGGCCACACACAAGCAAAGTCAGTTTATACAGAAAGGCCAGGCCCTGATTCAGGGTGTGGCAATAACAAACACAGTCAGTTTATGGGTAGGCCAGGCCCTTGGTTCAGGGAGTGGCAGCAACAAACACAGTGGCTGTGTCTACACTGGGCCACTTATTCCGGAAAAGCAGCCACTTTTCCGGAATAAGCTGTGAGCTGTCTACACTGGCCCCTTGAATTTCCGGAAAAGCACTGACGATCTACAGTAAGAAATCAGCTGCTTTTCCGGAAAAACTATTCTGCTCCCGCTCGGGCCAGTGTAGACAGCTTTTCCGGAAAAGCAGAAGAAACGGAAAAAAGCGCTTTGGACGGCGCGAGACCCCGTAGGAGCCCTGGACTTCCTGGTAGGGAGGCTGCTGGGCGCACGTGGCAGGACCGTGCCACAGACCCTGCTGCCTGAGCTCTGCCACGTGCCCCTGTGCTGCCCAGCCACCCATCTCACCGCACCATGGCAGCTCCAGCCGGTGAGCCCCTGCACCGCCAGCGGAGGAGGCCCCAGGGGCCGCAAAGGCGGGCTCCTCCTGGACCCCAGGGAGCTGGAGACCCTCCTGGACCTATGGCAGGAGGAGGAGGGTCTCCATGATACCAGGTCCCGGCGCAATGCGGACATTTTCAGCCGCATGGCCGAGGCTCTGGCCCACCAGGGACACCCTGCCGGAACACTGACCAAGTCCGGGCAAAGGTGAAGGAGCTCCGGCTGGGGTACATGCGTGCCAGCGAGGGCAGAGGCAGGACCAGACACCTGCTCCCACTCGACCGGCTGCATGCAATCCGGGCAGCCAGCCCGCAAGCCCGGGTGTCCCTGTGGACACGTGCCAGCGCCCCCCCATCATCCGACCCACCGAGCTGGGGAAGGGAGAGGACAGCGGCAGCGCGTCCAGTGGAGAGGAGGCCAGCGTTGCCACCACCCAGCAGGCCCCCTCCAGCAGCTCCTCCGAGGCCGAGGCCGGGGAGGAACCCACTGGTGAGTCTTTGCAGTTTGCACTCCCAAAGGGCGGGGAGCCAGGTGCCCAGAGGGAGGAGGGGGAGGGCATGTCACTCAGGCCACATGAGCTGCACGCTGCGTTGCATGAGGCAGCAAGCAGCACGTGCAACCTCGTGCAGCCTGGTGACCGAGCGGCACGTGGCCACGGCAGGCAGCTGCAGGGCATGCCTGGGACCATGCTGCTCACACACATTCGGCGGGACCAGGGGGAAGGGTGGATGCCGGCTGGAACCGGCCAGGGCCCCAGGGACTCAGCCCAGAGCCCCGCACCTCCGCCAAGGGTGCAGCACGGAGAATGGCACACTGTCCCATGCCTGGCTGTGAGGCACAGCCAGCTGCTCCTGGGAAAACCGCAGCGTCACAGTCCTGTGACCGTGGCCCCTACCGAGCCCTCGCCTGCTCCCAGTGCCTTGGCTGGTTCCCGAGGAAGTCCCCACTGTGGCCACACATGTCCCTGGGCTACCGGCCTTGCGGGAGGGATAGTGGGAGGACAAGGGCCCCTGAGTTTTGCTGCAAGGATGGGACACCCCCACCCAGTCACTCTTCTGGTTCCGTCCAGGAGATATCCCACGCGAGGATCTGAGAGCCCAGACCACCTCTGCCAGATGTGCTCCCAGGCACTGTGTGGGGATGCATCTCGCTCCTGTCAAACACCAGTGATTAGCCCAAAGCTTTTCACAGTCTCCACCGGCAGGGAGTTCCACAGGTGAGCGCACAAGCACCCTCCCGCCCTCCACGGGGCCAGGATACAGACTGGTGCTTACAATACTGGAGGAGGACCCTACTCCGGGCGGTCCTCCTTGCCAACATACAACACGGGGCAGGAGGGGAACCGAGTGGGCCCAAGCCACACAACTGTGGGGTCACCTGGGCTCAGGGTGGAGGGCATGAGGTGTGGCGACAGTGGACGGCCTGCCTGACTGACCCATCCTTTCTTCTCTTCCCTGCAGCGGGACCCAGCACCAGACCCTCCACTGCGGCAGCAGCGGCACCCCAGCTGGCCAGCCGGAGGCGCAGGCTGCGTCAGAGGACCAGCTTCTGCGCTGCCATGTGAATGCCGTGGAGGCCATCCAGGCCTCCATTGCTGAGCGGGTGCAGGGGACCTGCAGTGGCGGCAGGAGGGCTGGGCTGCCTTCCTAAGAGACTGCAGAGGATGCGCGCTATGGACATGCTCACGGCACATGTAGTGCACGCCATCCATTATGGCATGGCCGGACCACATGCCCCCGCCATCCCTCCCGGAGCACAGCCCATGCCCCCTCCTATCCCTGCTCCTATCCCAGCTCCTGCCCCTGTTCCTGCCCCTGCTCCTATCCCTGCTCCTGCTCCTGCCCCTGCCCCTGCCCACCTCCCCGTGCAGCCTGCCCGGACGCGGTCTGCCCAGCGTGTGCAGGTCCAGCGCCGGAGGAGCGCTCGCAGGGGCCGCCCGTTGCAGTAACTGCCCCCTCCCTGTCCCAGTTGAAGGTCTCCCCCTTGTAAATAAAAAGTTTTCTATTTTTCTGTTCATTCTTGTGTTGGTTATTGTGTTACTGTAGTAACTGTAAGAAATGATTTGAGATGCCAATTAGCCACTTAAATTTAACAGGGTTACAAACTGTGGACAACAAATTCTTTACTCTATCACCGGGGCCCTTTGTAAGTGGTCATTGGTTTGTGGCGCATAAAGAAATACTGAGACTTTTCAGTAAAATGTAAACCACAAACTATATTTACATAGCTAACAAACAAGCAAGAACGGTTAGAAGATGCACACTACAGATTATTAAACATAGTCTAGGCTCAGGGAGGACAATTGGGTAGTGTTGCTGGCCACCTCAATCCTTTGGTCCTTCCGGGCCTCGGAGAGAACAGCCAGGAGATCCCTCGACGGAAGATGACAGCGAAGCTGGCCACCTCAATCCTTTGGTCCTTCCGGGCCTCAGGAGAGGAACAGCCAGGAGATCCCTCGACGGAAGATGACAGCGAAGCTGGCCACCTCAATCCTTTGGTCCTTCCGGGCCTCAGGAGAGGAACAGCCAGGAGATCCTCGACGGAAGATGGCGCGAAGCTGGCCACCTCAATCCTTTGGTCCTTCCGGGCCTCAGGAGAGAACAGCCAGGAGATCCCTCGAAGACGACTGGAATCAGTACGCTGACTTGAGCCTTCCGCACGACCCCCGAATCCTCTTCGCTGTTCTTGGGACAGGAGATGGTGGCCTAAACCTAGCCTAAACTAAAAAGAAAAACCCTAACTACGCCCGACGCACCCGACAAACAGTCACGATGACGGCCGATGTGCTTTGACCCGATGCTTTACAATTGGCGAGGAGGCAAGGGGAGGGGGTGGGGAAGGGTAAAGGATGGGAGGGAGTAGTCTGGGGAGACCCAGGCGACCCTACTACAGGGCTTGGGCAAACATGTCCACCAGGGCCTCTCTGATGTGCACCGCATCCTGGCGCGCCTGGCGGACGGCAGCTGTGTCGGGCTGTTCCCACGTCTGTGCCTCGGCTGCCATCCATGCAGGGAGGAAGGCCTCCCCACTGCGCTCCACAATGTTGTGGAGCACGCAGCTTCTGTGACCAGTACCTCCATTGCATTCTGCTCACCCATCTCGAGACGGGTGAGCAAACAACGAGCGGGCTTTAAGCGTCAAAGCGGCTCTCCACTGGGTTTCGGGCCCGGTTGAGGCGGTCGTTGAACCGGGCCGGTTCTGGTCCGGCTGCCCGTGTAAGGCCGCGTGGGCATCAGGGGTAGGCGCGTCCCGACCACGCAGATGGGCATAGGCACATCCCGACAGTCAAGTCCTGCGGGAAGTAGGTGCCGCCTCCAACCTGCGAAACAGTCAGAGTTGCGGAGGATGCGGGCGTCGTGTGCCCGGCCAGACCAGCCCCGTAAATGTCAGGAGCGGCCCGGTGGTCACGAGGCCTGCAGAACAATGGAGCAGTACCCCTTGCGGTTCATGAAATGGGCTGCTCGATGCTCTGGGGCCCGGATGGGGATGTGGGTGGCGTCCAGGGCTCCCCGCGGTTGGGGAACCGAGGGCAGCGAAGCCGGCCATGCTATCATCCACGTCGCGCGGGCGGATGACTCTCGGGAGCAGGGCGTCGTTGATGGCGTGGGCGACCTGCAGAAGGGTGCAGAGAAACACAAGGAACACATCACATACGGCAGGGGTGAGTGTGCGCTCCTTAGGCCCCCTTGATTCCCTCTGTCCTCACACACGCACACACACACACACACACACCAGGGCCCCACGGTCCCCCCCACCACCACCGGGCCTGTGCAAGGGAGGGACGGCTCAAACCCCTGGGCGACCCAGCCTGGAGTCTTGGCTGTCCCTGGGCCTGGAGTGCAGCACCCTCCCCATCCCACTCCCCTGGGACTTACCTCCACTAACGATCACTCCGGCGGTTGATCTTCCCACCCGAACTGCTGTGCCACGGCGGTAGCTGTCCGGTGTGGCCAGCTTCCACAGCGATGGCGACCCTCTTCTTGATGGGGATGGGTGCCCGCGGCCGGGTGGTGGCTCTCTGCAGCGGGGTGAGCCAGGTGCACAGCTGCAGGAAGATCCGCTTTCTCATCCGGAAATTCCTGATCCATTGCTGGTCGTCCCATAGTCCGAGGACCAGCCGCTCCCACCAGTCGGTGCTGCTCTCGAAACTCCAGGCGGGCCTCACCACGGTGGGGTGCTGATGCCACAGGGTTGCCAGGGCCTCCCTGGTGAGGAGTCCAATGCGATCTCTGCCTCCTGGTCCATGAACAGCAGGGCACCGGCCTGCAGCACGAGCTGCAGGCACTTGTACAGCTGCAACAGGGGCCCGAGCAGGCACACGGCCACCCACGGCTCCATGGCAGACAGAGCAGGGCAGAAAAAAAAACTCAGGGAAAAGCAGTTGGGGCCAAAGGGTGGTGTCCCCAAAACTCAGAGGGCAACCACCGAACCTGCTAAAGTGCCAGTCCTGGCAGAGGTCCCAAGGCACGGAGCAGGAGACCAACGGCTGTCGGAGAGACCCCTTTAAGCACGTGTCTGAATGGCGCTCTGGCCCCGCCCCGGAAAGGTCTGGTGGCCTTTGCCCTCTTCAAAATGGCTCCGGGCTTCTGCTTTTCCGGAAAAGCGCGCGCCAATGTGACGCGCTTTTCGGAAAAGCGCATCGTTATAACGGTAACTCCGGGACCAATGTAGGCGCTCCTTTTCCGGAAATACTTAAAACGGAAAACTGTTCCGTTTTAAGCATTTCCGGAAAATCATGCCAGTGTAGACACAGCCAGTTAGTTTATAGGGAGCGGCCAGGCCCTTGGTTCAGGGCATGGCTGCAAGCAAACCTACACAGTTTGGGGGCTCCTTGTTCAGAAGGGGTGCAGGCTAATCACCTGTGGCAGTGGCGAGGGGGAGATTGCCACCTGGTAGGTGGGTGGGGCGCAGGCCCACCCACTCCACTGCGCCCCAGCCCAGGGCCCTAGGAGCAGCAGTGCAGGCTGCTACGGGCTCAGCGGGGCTCCAGCCCGAAATGCGCCAGCCTTGGAGCCTTTAACAGCCCCCACTAACCCCTGGGCCACTTCCTTTCTCCCCCTCAGCCGATACCTGGGTTTCTAGCGGCATAGGCAGGGAGTCCAGGGGGTCTCGTCCCTCTGAGGTCCCGGTGGTCCTGTCCAGTCCTCTGCGACTTGCAGGTCTGCAGGGCTCAGCCGGTCTCCTGGTGCAGGCTGGGTCAGGCGTCTGGGCCAGTCCGCTGGGTCAGGCTCTGTTGGGGTCTCGGGCCACGCCTCTGGCCTTGGCAGCGGCAGCAGCTTCTCCCGGTTCCTGGGCAGGGGCTGGGGCACGGAATCAGGCTGGCCCTCGGGGTCCTCTGCAGGGTCTGCTAGCGTAGGCGGGCCAGGCCAGGCCTTGGCCTCCCAGGCAGGGAACAGGTAATTGGCCTCTGGCCCCAAGAAGGTGGGAGGCCCTGGCCCTGGCCAGGCCTCAGTCCCAGCCTCCCAGGCCGGGAGCCCTGAGCAAGCTTCTGGCCTCTCTGCAGGCCCAGCCCTGACTGAGTCCACCGGCTGGGTTTTTATAGCTCTGGCCCTGCCCCCTGGCTTCCGGTCAGGTGGCTGGGCGGAGTCAGCCTCAGCCCAACATGGTGGCCAGAGGGGTTACTCCTCCTCCGTGTCGGTGGGTGGCCACTCCCCCCCACTACAGTCCAACATTTCTTCTCTCACAATTACGTACGTGGAAACATAGCGAACAAATATCACTAATTGTATTTTAGCTTGTATATCTGTGGATTAATTGAGAGCTAGGCTGAATGCTAGAGATTTCTTTAGATCGTTTTGCATCTTGCCTGCAAAATCATGACTGACCTGGGCAATACACCTCTCTGTAATGAGGCACAAAATTGGAATTTGCTTTAGCAATAAAGTTTTGCATTACTTGGATCTAAAATTGCAGCCTTTTCTATAACATTCTTCTTAATAAATTCTCCATTACAATGTGGATAGTTAGCATGAATGATATTTCATGACATAAAACTAGCTTCAGTCCTTGTGTCCGCTTCCTTACTGAACACCAAAAGTAGTGTCTGACTATTTAGGAGTGATTTTAATGCTTTGTTTATCCTTAATTCTGATTCAGGAGGGTATTTAGATGAAAAGTTACTGTGCTTTATATTGTAGTGATGTTTCAGATTGCTCACTTTGCCAAAGGGTGGCAAACCCCTGTGCCTTATTAACAGTTAATGCAAAAATCTTCCTTCCATTCTGGTTTAAAATTTTTATTTTTTCAATTAGATATCTATCTGGGATGGTCTAGATGGGATTGGGTCCTGCCGTGAGGGCAGGAGACTAGACTCGATGACATCTCAAGGGCCCTTCCAGTTCTAGTGTTCTATGATTCATGTTCGTTTCTTACACTTCGAAAATGTCATTATCAGCCACAAAATTAGAGTTAACACAAATATAAAACTATTCAAATACAACTTGTGAACAGAAAAGAGCCTGTATTCTGTGGAATACAGGGTGATTGTGAGCACACAAGGCCCACACAGCACAAAGTCTGAACACAGAACGATATAATGTGCACATGAGTTTCTCATTCTCATAGTAGCTCATGTCTTAAATTCTTTTAAAGTATTTCCCAGAGGACCTACATTCTCTGCCTACCAGATGGGGGAGGGGGTCTTAGGGTTTGAGCATCACGGGGGGTGGGGGAGAGCGCTGGGGCCCTTGGCTTCTGCCCCACAGGATGTGCCAGGGCTCAGAGCTGCAGCCCAGGAGCTGCACTTTAACAGTAAAAGTGCCAGATGCAGCTTGTGAGCCATAGTTGGGCCATGCCTGGAATAGAGGAGAGTGGCCCTGAAATCTATGAAATGTCATTGAGCTACAGGAGGCTAGGATCAAAATGTAGCATGAGACCCACAGTCTCAATAAGCTGCAAATCTTTTCTAAAATAATTAACCATAATCTCCAACTCTGACTGCTCACAATGGCCCATCTCCTGTATATCATCCAATATTCACCATGTCTGTCATTGCCAGTATAGCCTCTGCTTGGACCTGGAGCACTAGCACGTCCCGGTTTGGAAGAGTGCTATGCCACCACAGGAGAGGAGTGTGGCATGAGCCCATAGGTCTTAGAGAGGAGCTGGGAGGTTGGAAAGGAGAGCTGTTAAGACACCAGAGCATAAAATTCCCAGGAGAGCAATCCCAAAGGACAGAACCTCCATAATTCTTTAGGTCTTTTACACCCATCTTGAAAATAAAAAACAAATTTTTAAACTAGCGAATGCTCAATTGACAATTTTATTCGAAGAGACTAATACAAAAATAAGAGAAAGATTGACACAGATGTACAGGGCCAGTTTATTTAAAACTGACCAGAGAAGAACAGTAGATAAGTCATTATAGGACCGCTCACTACTTAATTCGGATTTCCTAACAAAAACATACATTCTAAAGCCGGTCACTGAGTAATGATGGTTTCATACCGAAACTATCATTGGATAAATTACATCATATTTAAAAATGTGTGAATTACAATTCCACATGGAAAGATGTGGCTCTCTCGAACACGTAGCTGAACAAGTGAGTTCCAGATTCCCCACCAGTGGGGAGGCAAACTAGAAATGAGAGTTGTACTTGTCTCTGTACCGCTCATCTTGGAAGGGACTTTTCCTTCTTGTAGGGGACAGAATAAAACCCTTTTCCTTCCTCCTTCTGCACAGAGACTGCTCTTTCTGCTCTCTTGTCCAACATGAGCATCACTGAGTCTTCTGGCACTATCTGGGTATAAATGGTTCCATGAGGATCAGAGCATCAGGCTTCATGCTCTTCAGAAACTGAGAATGCTAAAAAGTATGAAAGTCATCAGGAAAGCACCAGCCAGGTCTCCTTGACAGCTTATCCCCCCACTCAGTGCTACCTTGAAGGGGAAAAAGAAGTCAAATGGGACTTTCCAATATGTGCTGGGCTGGCTACGTGGAGGTTCTGGCCATTCTGTCATGTCAGTGAAGGCAACAACGGTTGTCAAAGGCACCGTGGTCATGCTGAGGGACTGCAGGAAAAGGAAAACATCAACACCTTAGCATGGCCAGAGCCACAGATGCATCTTCCAACCTAGGGGATGTTTCTTCAGAGGTAATGGCTGCCAAAAATGACTGGCTGGCTCCAAAGAGCAAGCAGTCTTCATCAGCTATTGCTACCATCTTCTGCATATTTATCATATTTTCAAAGTGAAAAGAACTCTGACATTGTGGTCAGGCATATCACAGGGAAGAGTTATCATGAGAGAGAGGAGAAATGTAGTACTTCCATGTGTGTGTATGCCCCTTTTCTTTCCCTCTTCAAAATGAAGAACTGGGACACTTTACAGAAAAGTGTAGGAGAAGATTAGTTACTTGGCCTACAGTAGCTGTGGTTTTCTTAGATATTTTTGTCAGTGTGATTCCCACTGTAGGGTGCATATGCACCTCATACATGCAAAACCACGTTTTTGGAATTGCTGGGTCTGTTGAGGTTCATGATAGAGTGCAAAAGCCAAGCAACCATGACCCTTTCTCTGTTCTCTCACAATTTGAAGCTCCTGGTAATCAAGGATTCCAAGAGCAGGTCATGAAATCCACACTGACAAACATTTTGAAGAATCACAATTACTATAGTGTAAATAAATAACTGTGTTTTCTTCTACTGTGTATCAGTGTGGAGCCCCACTGTAGGAGCCTGGCAAGTAATATCCCTTCAGGACAGTAGGAATGAGGAATTCCAGCTGCATCGGTCAAAAAGAGATTATTATTCTGCTCTCCTAAACCTGGCATATGATCAGCTAAGTCCAAGGCACAGTGCTTGACAAAAGGCAGTAGTTTACTCCACACCTCTACCTTGCAGATGTCTAGTAGTAGCACATGTCTGAAAAAGGTGGAAGAAAATACTTGAATGCTGGTGCAGTTAGCCTTGATATTTAATGGGAGATATTCACTAGCCATCTAATAGCAAGAGGATGCAACATGTGATCTGTTTCAATATTCTTTGGGATTATAGAGGTTGACCTTTTGAATGCTCTGCTATAGGAAGAAATATACAGGATGATAGCTGGAATGATTTAGTCCCCTCGGTATAATAGAGCACAGACCTGGAAACAACTAGTGTGTGTAATTTCTTTTTTCCTAGTGATAAATGTGCATTTGGGAAGGAGACAGATAAGCTGATGGGTTCGCTCAGATGGAATTCTGAGAACACACTGGGGCTATATCTACACTACAGGGTTTTTCTGGGATACTGGAAGTATCTCGGAAAAATTCCGCCGCATCCAGGGAATGCGTCTGCTCTTCCGCTTTTTTTTGCAGAAGAGCAGACGTGCGCTCTCGGAAGCCCTGTCTTCCTCCTCCCATGAGGAAGGGCTTTTCTGGAATGAGGAGGCTTTTCCGAAATTTGGCCCAGTGTACACGGGCCAAATTTTGGAAAAGCCTCTTCCGAAAAAACTATCATGGAGCGCAATTTGCATACCTTTTTTCGATAGATCACTGTAGGGTAGACATAGCCTGGGAAACATAAGAATGGACACACAGGGCCAGACCAAAGGTCCATTTAACTCAGTATCCTGTCTTCAGACAGGGGCCAATGCCAGATGTCCCAGAGGGAATGAAAAGAACATGTAACCAACAACAGAGGTGTAAATTGGACATCAGGAATAACTTCCTGTCAGGATAGTTAAGTACTAGAATAAATTGCACAGGGGAGGTTGTAAAACAGAGGGGGGCAAATTACAGCCTGCAGGCCACATCTAGCCCACCAGCCATTTTAATCTGGCCCTCAAGCTCCTGCTGCAGATCAGGATCTGGGACTTGCCCTGCTTTGCGTGGCTCCTGGAAGCAGCAGTATGTCCCCCTTCTGGCTCGTTGCTATACATAAGAGCCAGCAGAGGGTTCTGTGTGCTGCTCCCACCCCCAAGCACTGCCCTCACACCTCCCATTGGCTGGGAACTGCAGCCAATGGGAACTTCAGGGACAGCACCTGTGGACAGGGGGAGGGAAGCAGTGCACAGAGCCATCTGGTCACACCTTCACACAGGAGCCAGCCAGAAGGGGGACATGCTGCAACTTTCAGCACAGTCCACAGCCTGCACCCCTGAGCCCCACCCTGTCCACGACCCTGCCACCTGCCCCAGCCTTGATTCCCCTTCTATACTATGAACCCCTCAGACCCAGTTTGGATCCTTCTCCTGAACCCCGACTGTCTCATCCCCAGCCACACCCGCAACTGGAGCCCTCACCCCTCCCACATTCCAACCCCTGCTCCAACCCAGAGCCCCCTCCTGTACCCTGAGCACCTCATTTCTGACCTCATCCCACAGTCTATCGCCCAATCAGAGCTGTCACTCTTTCCTGCATTATGGAGATTTAGTCTACCTTCTTCTGTGGAAATATTAAATACGTGCCATTGTCAGGCTACATAGACAAATGGTAAGATCCAATGAACTCCAACCTTTCAATACCAGAATTATATGAAAGATCCCTCAGACTTTATATAACCCATATGCCCTATGTTATGGCTTTGGGGGGTGGAGGTGAATGATAATGAGGCTATACCTTCAGAGACTGACACTGATACCAGTACCGTGCTCCCAGCACTTGAGTTTGTGGGTTGGACTGAAGGCCCACCTTAGCCCACAATACCTGGATCTTCAAGGACACAGGAATCATACAGCAGGAGGCACAATTCCCAGCCTGAGAAGAAAAGGGGAACTCATACGTTTTCATAGATTTTAAGGCAAAAAAGACATTAAGATAATATAGTCTGACCTCCTGCATAACAAAGGTTACAAAACCTCACCCAGTAATTTTAGCATCAAGCAAAAATTTCTGGCTGAACTAGGTCATATATTTTAGAAAGATATCCAGTCTTGATTAAAGACTTCAAGTAATGGAGACCCTACCATACTTCTACCTAATCTAGTGTCTAAGGTGTCACAGGACTACTTATTACTTCTAAGTTATTCTAATAGTTAATCAACTTCACCTATGTGCCTGATTATCTTGGAGGAGCAGAGCCCATTGTTCTCTGTGGATTCCCTGTGTTTGTTTTCACCAACTCCAAGCAAAACGAAGGTTGGGAGGGGGGGCAGGGAGAGCTTTGCCTTAGGGAGGGGATTCCCAAGTGATCTCTTCCCTGCAAAAGGGTTTATTTTATATTTTTCTTTTAACTCACTTGGGTGGTGGTAGCATTTCCTTTTGGATCTCAGACAGACTGAGACCAGACAAGTTTGTATCTGGGAATGTACAGAGGCAGGTTCTTAGTTTATTCTGCTAGCTGGCCCCCATCTCTACACTCGATGTGTTAGGCTGGGGAATTGAGCCATGACACCTACTCAAAGAGGAGCCTCTGAATAGCATGTGCATGGAATAACAACATCTGTCTGTATGCATTAGGGCCCCTGAACTGGGTCAGTAGTCCTGACACACAGAGTAGTCTGTATGTGCCCTCTTTGACTCCAGTACTAACAAAGAACAACATACTTTGGCCATGTCTCCTATTGCGGGAAGATCAACACTGTGGCACTTGATCTTCCAGCATTCCATTTAGCGGGTCGAGGGTCACGTTTCCACTTACTGGAAGATCGATACTCTGGGGATCAATCTTCTGGGGTTCGATTTAGCAGGTCTAGTAAAGAGCTGTTGCAAGGAGTAAGGGAAGTTGACCAGAGCATTTCTCCAATCAACCACTCGCTGTGGAGACGGCACCAAGCCCAGCTTATGTTATTTATGTAGATGGAGTTGCGGACCTTACACTGATGTTTTGGGTGTAATGTAGACCTGGCCTAGTAAAGCCCACTAAATTGAATGGTGAGGGTGCCCCAGTTGATGCCAGTACTCATGAAGAGTAAGAGAGGTCGATGGGAGCCTCTCCCATCGCCTCTTGCTGTGAGAAAGGCACCAAAGCTTGGCTTAAGGTACGTTGACTCCAGCTACATTTTTACATAGTTGGAACTGCGTACCTTCAGCTGACCTTTCCCCACACTGTGGACCTGGTCTGAGATTCTCTCCCCCTCCCACAGTCCCCAAAGCTATTAATCTTGGATGCCGAGCTCAGAGGAGAAAGAGCAGGGTTCAGAATTGGCTCTTCATTCTTATTACCTGCATGCTGCAATTCCAGATAAGGATACTGGTCCACTGATCCGTCTGGGTTGGCTGAGCACTGCCAGTTATGGCCAGAGCCTGTGGGCTGCTCGCCCCTTCGAGGGCCTGATATAGCTTCTCCTGCAAGTAGCTACAGTTTTCATCCTTCATTGTTTGTGGTATGCTGGAAATGAGACAGAACATCTTTGGTAGTCTAAGTCCTTTGGAGCAGAGAAGAAACCAGTTTTTAATATAGAGCATTTTTTCTGCAGTAATGATTTCATTTCAAGGTGACTACTACTTTGGTAATGCCTGCATGAAATAATTTTGGAAATATTAGTGTTCAATTCTGTATGGATTCACCTCATGTCTTCAAAAAAAGTAGAAGGGAGAAGAAAAGTGCACAAATCACTGACAAAGATGTGCTGCATGTTGAGGAGATTGACAGAGTACCTCAGATCTCCTGTCACCCTTGGGTTTTTTGTTTGTTAGGGAAGAAGGATCTCTCTACTATCACCAGGAAGAGAATGAATTTAATTATTGACCCTGTAAGTCATGGAGTTGGGTTATAACTTCCTATAGTATTTAATTATAATCAGGCTTTGTTCTTCTCTCTCTCTCTCTCTCTCTCTCTCTCTCTCTCTCTCTCTCTCTCTCTCACACACACACACACACACACACACACACACACACACACACACACACACACACCACGCTGTCACTTGACACACATTTGACAATCAAAGTGCTAAAGGAATACTCCAAAAAGACAAGGTCACTGCAGAGAAACTAAGTGAATTCTTTGCAGTGGTCCTCACTGCAGAAGATGCAAGGGAGATTCTCACACCTGAGCCATTCTTTTTAGGTGAGAAAACTGAGGGACTGTCCCAGATTGAGGCGTCAACAGAAGAGGATTCAGAACAAACTGACAAGTTAAACAATAATAAATCATTAGTACCAGACTTATTCACCAAAGAGTTTTGAAGGAATTGAGATATGAAATTGCAGAACTACAAAGTGTGGTATGTAACCTATCATTTAAATCAACATTTGTACCAGATGACTAGAGGATAGCTAACATGACACCAATTTCTTAAAACGTCTTCATAGGTGACCCTGGCAGTTATAGGCCAGTGAGCTGAAATTCAGCGCTAGGCGTATTGATTGAAACTATTAGTAAAGAACAGAATTATCAGACACATATAATATGTTAGGGAAGAGTCAACATGGCTTTTGTACAGTAAATCATCCCTCACCCATCTCTTAGAATTATCTTATGAGATCAACAAGCATGTGGGTAAGAGTGATCCAGTAGAAGCAGAAAGCTTTTGACAAGGTCCATCACAAAGGCTTTTAAGGAAAGTAAGCTGTCATGGGATGAGGAGAAAGGTCCTCTCATGGATCAGTAACTTAAAAGACAGGAAACAAAAGGATAGAATAAATGCTCAGTTTTCAGAATGGAGACAGATATATAATGATCTCCCCCAATAATTTGTACTGGGACCAGTGCTGTTCAAAATATTCATAAATGATCTGGAGAAAGGGGTAAACTGTGAGCTGACCAATTTGCCAATGATATAAAATTACACAAGGTAGTGAAGTCCAAAGCAAACTGCAAAGAGTTAAAAGGGGATCTCACAAAACTGGGTAATTGGACAACAATATGACATGAAATTCAGTGTTAATAAATGCAAAGTAATGCACACTGGGAGAATAATCCGAACTATAGATACAAAATGATGTGGTCTGAATTAGGTGTTAACACTAAAAGAAGAAAAGAGAGAGAGAAAGAGATCTTGGAATCATCATGGATAGCATGCTAAGACCTGTTAGGAATGGGCTACATAATAAGGGAGAAAATATCATAATGCCACTATCTAAATCCATGGTACAATCACACTCTGAATACTGCAATTCTGGTCACCCTGTCTCATAAAAAGATACATTAGAAATGAAAAAATACAGAGAAAGGTATAAAAAATGACAAAAGGTACGTAGCACCTTCCTTATGAGGACAAATTAAAAAGCTTGAAAAAGATATGACTAAGGGGGAAGATATGATAAGAGGACTATCAAATCATGAATGATGTGGAGAAAGGCTATGTCTACACTACAAAGATATATCGGAAAAAGAATCGCAATTTGTGGTATGCAAATTGTGTATCTTTTTTTGGTTTACTTCCGAAAGAGGCTTTTCCGAAATTTGGCCTGTCTACATGGGGCCAAATTTCAGAAAAAAACCCTCTTTTGGAACATCCCTTCTTCCTCGTAAAATGAGGTTTACAGGGATGCTGAAAAACGCGTTTGCTTTTCTGACTTTTTTTCGGAAAAGTGGACACGTTCCTTGGATGTGACAGAGCTTTTCCAGGATACCTCCAGTGTCCCGGAAAAACTCTGCAGTCTAGACATAGCCAAAGTGAATAGGGAAGTGTGAGTTACACCTTCACATGACACAAGAACCAGTGTCACTCAATGAAATTAATAGGCAGTAGGTTTAAAACTTAAAGAAGTATTTCTTTACACAATGCACAGTCAATCTGTGGAACATGTTGTTACAGGATGTGCTAAAGGCCAGAAGTATAACTGGGTTAAAAAAAGAATTAAATAAGATCATGGAGGATAGGTCCATTAATGGCTATTATCCAAGATGGGCAATCCCATGCTCCCCATCTCTGAATGCCAGATGTTGGGATTGAAAACAGGACGGATCACTTGATGTTTGGCTTGATCTGGTCATTCTCTCTGAAGTACCTGGCCATGACCACTGCCAGAAAACAGGATACTGGGGTTTCCGGCCATTGGTCTGACCACTCCTATTTATTTACAAGCATTTTTTTCTCAATTTTCTCCATTTAAATTTGCACAGTTGCAGAAAATTATGGGGTTCTGGTTGGACAATGACTTCAGATATTGAGATTCAAAATTTTCAAACTTTATAACTATTAAAACACATTGTCAACGTCACATGTCAAAACATATAAAGTAAATAGCTTCAAATCAAACTGTTAAGTACCACTTTTGTTTTTACTTTGCCTCTCTGTAATTGTCCATTATTATTAATGAAAATATTTGTAATCAGTTTGTGTGTAAGAGGTACAAAATTGGTCTTTATTGATATTAAATAATAAAAATTTAGTCCTTTCAGGAGTAATGATAATTCTAGTCTTCAAATCCAAGCCCTGCATTCGTGTATTGTTCTAAGAAACACATGCCTAGAACTGGAACCTCAGAACCTCCCCAACAGACCACCACAATTAATAGTGTTCTAGTTGCTCTAGGAGGGCTCTCTCTTGTTGAGGTTATTTGTCTCCAGCATTCCTCAAGCCCTTCAAGCTTGTGTGAGAGAGATTACCTGAGCCCCATCTGGGGATTTACAAGGAAGATACTACCTGAGCGCCACAGCACAACCTGAGCCCTGCAAACCTGAATGGCAATGACAGGAGAGTTATGCCTTGCAAACTTGTCTAAGGATTGGGGAGGAAGGGATGATGAAAATTGTTACCTGAGATGGCAGCTTGTCCTCACATTCATTCCAAACTGTACCTTGTACCTAAGAGTCTGTGAACATATTCCATCACCCTGGCTCTGTAAGATAGTCACCTGAGGGAAGAAGCTATGTGTCAAGAAGCCAAATAAGAGGGAAGTTAAACAGCATGGTCTATCCAACCAGTCCTCAACAATATCAAGCTTTCATTATGTGGATTTAATGTGGATAAATGTAAAGTAATGCACATTGAAAAAAATAATCCCAACTATACATATAATATGATGGGGGTTAATTTAGCTACAACTAATCAGGAAAGAGATCTTGGAGTCATCGTGGCTAGTTCTTGAGACAGTCAAAAAAGCAGTCAAAAAAGCAAACAGGATGTTAGGAATCATTAAAAAAGGGATAGAGAATAAGATGGAGAATATCATATTGCCCTTATATAAATCCATGGTACGCCCACATCTTGAATACTGCGTACAGATGTGGTCTCCTCATCTCAAAAAAGATATACTGGCATTAGAAAAGGTTCAGAGAAGGGCAACTAAAATGATTAGGGGTTTGGAACTGGTCCCACATGAGGAGAGATTAAAGAGACTGGGACTTTTCAGCTTGGAAAAGAGGAGACTAAGGGGGGATATGGTAGAGGTATATAAAATCATGACTGGTGTGGAGAAAGTGAATAAGGAAAAGCTATTTACTTGTTCCCATAATATAAGAACTAGGGGCCACCAAATTAAACTAATGGGCAGCAGGTTTAAAACAAATAAAAGGAAGTTCTTCTTCACACAGCGCATAGTCAATCTGTGGAACTCCTTGCCTGAGGAGGTTGTGAAGGCTAGGACTATAACAGGGTTTAAAAGAGAACTAGATAAATTCATGGAGGTTAAGTCCATTAATGGCTATTACCCAGTATGGGTAAGGAATGGTGTCCCTAGCCTCCGTCTGTCAGAGGGTGGAGATAGATGGCAGGAGAGAGATCGCTTGATCATTACCTGTTCGATTCACTCCCTCTGGGACACCTGGCATTGGCCACTGTCGGCAGACAGGGTACTGGGCTGGATGGACCTTTGGTCTGACCCAGTATGACCATTCTTATGTTCTTATGTTATTAGTAGTAATCTCCTACCAACAGTGCCAGTTATTGTAGTACAGTAAAACTCCAATAGTCCGGCATCTGATAGTCCGGCATCAAAATGGCAAGAGCCTAGTGAGTGAGCTTCAGCAAAAAATGAGTCACAAGGTAACAGCGGCAGCAGCTGAACTGAGCAAAAAAGGGTAAAAAAGGCTTAAAAAAAAACTAAAACATTACAGTATACTGTATACAGTATGTACAATAAAAAGGGTTAAGAACACTTTATATACAGTATATAATGTATACAGTAGATATATAACCTGCTTATAGTACCTCCTGATAGTCCGGCATATCTGATAATCTGGCACCACCTAAATCCCATAGGTTCCGGATTATCGGAAGTCTACTGTATATGTACCTAACCCACCACAACCAACTTAGCCTCTGACCAAAGAAATACCCACCCAAACATGCCAATGACACCCTCAACAAAGTTACACCCAAAAGTCTCCTTAATTCTGACAGGCTTCTAATCCAGCCATGGTCAAGACACCTTCAATATTATTATCAATTATTTGTTTCCAGTAATGCCCACAATTTTCTTTTCAAAGCTTCTCAGACATGGTCCTTGCTCTGAAGAAACATACAGAGAAATGGACACAGGATATAGGAAAGCACTCCATGTGGAACAAGGCTTTCTCTTGGCAGATACCCAAAAAACCAAACAGGCACTGTGTTAACTACATAGATATTCCTTACTACTCAAAACATTGCTATAATAAGCCGCTTAATTTCTTGAAGGAATCATGGTACATGTGGGTCTTTAGGAGGGAGTTGATCAGGGAGAGGCTGATAGCCTTATGGATGAGCTTAAGGATGGTGTTTCCCTACTATTCGCAATGGCAAGGTTCTGATAGACAAAGGTTGCAACATGAGATTCATATGATGCTTCCCCAGTTAATAGCACAGCCACACTAGAAGGTGATGGAGACAGATAAAACCAAACACCAGAAAGGATACATGCTGCCTGGCACCACTGTTTAGAGATAAGAGTGGTGCCCCAATGATATAGCCAGGGTTTCCACTTCTTGGCAAGGTGTACAAAGAGGTCCCACTCTGCAGAGAAGCAAGCAGAAGAGAAGGAAAGAAAATGTTACAAACAGAAGTGACACCAGGTTGATCAGACATAGCTGATCAAATTCAGCCATGGGATAAGCAGGAAAACTCATTTTCAGACAAGGAAGTCAAGCCTACTTATGGCAGGGCTCAAAAGACACACCCTCAGTGTAACTAAAGCTTTTTTAAAAATCACCCTATTAAAAATCTCATTAAAAACAAAACCTTGGTCTGTCTCAGAATCCTCTTCCATACTTACCCAGCACCTCTACAACACGGCAGTTGGCAAGCCAAACTGCAGCCTGCCCTGAAACTTGAGTACCCATGCCCAACGTTGAGTACCCTGCCCCCCAACGTTGCTTGTGCTGCCAGAGCAGCCACCTGAGCAGCCACCTGCTCTATCTGCTGAACTTGTTCAGAAGAAGGCCCAGTTTGTCAAACATCACTTGTATGAAGTTGATTTATGCCTCCACTTGAGCCATAGAGCAGCCCAAGGTGTGGGAACACCTGAATGTGCTGCCTGCACAGGAATATGGCCGTGACTACTATGCACTTGGTGAACACTCAAGGTGCTGCTGACAGGTCGAACGGGAGGACTGTGAACTGATAGTGGCTGTTGTTCACTACAAATCTGAGGTACCTAATGTGGGATTTAGTGATTGCAATATGAAAATATGCATCCTTCAAGTCAAGGCCAGCACACCAGACCCCTGCATCCAAGGAACAGTTTCCTCCTGAGCTTGTGGAGCTCCCACATGTCCAGGCTGGGGTTAAGCCTGCCTTTGGCTTTCAGTATTAGGAAGTATCAGGAATAGAAGCCCTTGCCCGTCTGCTCCTGAGGAACTTCTTCCACTTTCCCTGCCAACAGGCAGGAGTGTGCCTCCTGTACAAGGGTCCCTAAAGAGGGTCGCAAAAGGAGGGTGAAAGGGTGGAGGAGCACAAAATTGGATGGAGTATCCCATCTCTACTGTGTGGAACATCCAATAGTCCAATGTAGTGAGAGAATACAGAGAAGATCGCAAAAGAGCTGAGCTGCGAGACAACAAGCATCAGGAGGTAGGGGACCAACTGTTCTCTCATTCCGTAACTACTGGTGCTGGGAAGGGCGGGGCTCTGGAAAAGGTGAGTGCTCGGACAGCATGGCCAGCTTCTCTCTTGACTGTATTGTGTGGCGGGCCAGTGCTGTCAATTCACTCTCCTTGGAGATAAGAACAGTGTTGTGAGGTGCGGTAAATCCCTCTGATGTTAATGGGAGCTGGAGCTGACTCTGGGACAATGTTCCCTCTAATCTTTTCCATTCATGTGCAGAATAAAGTTTTAATGTGCACCAAGACATATGCAAATGTGTATCGCTAGTAGAAACACAAAACCTAGCTGTGGGTAAGGATGTTAGATATCAATGAATTTAATTGATAGTCCCCGGGGCGTGGCTGGAAGCCAGTGTGCTTCCGGCCCTACTCCTGGGGAGCCCCCTGCCACACTGTGCTGCTGCCTTTGTATCAGAGGCAGCAGTGTGGAGTGGCAGGTGGAGCCGGTCCATGAGGGGAGCCAGTTTTAAAACCGGTTCCCCATGCAGACCGTCTGCCTGTCACCCGATACTGCTGCATCTGATACAGAGGTAGCAGTGCAGTGCGACAGCAGACCCTGTCCCTGGGGTGCTTGAGCTGACATCGGACAGACAGAGGCAGCAGCATGGGGGTGGGGCAGGTGGCTCCATGAAGCCAGTGCTCCTAGGAAGAGGGCTTTTAAGCCAGCTTTCCCCAATCACTGGCACCTGCCTGCCCTCCTCCACCGCTGCCTCTGTGGGAGGCAGCAAGGTGTGTGTGTGGGGGGGGGAGGCGGCTCCATGGAGCCAGCATGCACAGAGTGACTGCTTAAAAGCTGGCTCTCCATGAATATCAGCTCCCACCTCTCCCTCCACACCACGCTGCTGCCTCTGACAGAGAGGAGTAGAGCTGGGGGGCAAGCAGCTGTGCGGGCGCCGATACATGCAGGCAGCTGGTTTGAAAGCTGGCTTCCTGAATGTACTGCTCCTGCCTGCATCTCTCAACCCCCCATGCTGCTGCTGGGGGGAGTGTGTGTAGTCGATAGGGTTAACTGCTAAGCCCAGGCTTATTGGTTAATCGTGTTGTCGACTATACATTGACATCCCTAGCTGTGGGCGCTCTGCTAATCATGGACCATGGCATAACACAGCTCTGGGGAACTGGGAGGGGAATGATGGTTCCCAGGATGATGGTTCCAGGGTGCTCCGCACCGAAGAAGTGGTGCTAGACTAAATGAAGTCAAAGAGCAACAACAAAGAATCTAAATGAAGGCAAAGAACTGCCTCCATAGCCAGAACTTTGTAGCTGCTGTTCCCTCTCTTTGTAAGTTCCGGGGTCAAACTTGTGATGGCTTCTGCAATGGTCCTTTTGGTGACCCTCACCTAGGCACCTTAAAACATGCAGAGTGTGGTTCACTTTAGGCAATTAGTGCAGACCTCACAATTTTTGAACCCCAGGGATCATGGCATAACACAGCTCTGGGGAATTGGGAGGGGAACCCTCAACAAACTCTAAACTATTACAATACAAACTAACTACAGAAGAACTATATGCAAATGACTGATAGAGGCACTTGCTAAAGCAAGAGCTATGGTAGGTTCCTGCTACCCATCACTGATGGTAAACAGGAACTGAGAGGGTGGCAAGATGGCAGGGCTCTATATTTGAGCACCATGAAAGCATGACTCCAAAGGGGAACCCAGGCCAACCCAATGGAAAAATGTTCCAGCTGCCATGCACATGTGTGCACATATAGCTGACTGGCACTTACATATACAAGCACTCAGAGGAAAACTGTTGTTACTATACTTATCCCTAAAAGAGGAATATGTCTAGGGAAAGCCATGCAAATTACTTTGATCTAGCTGAAGGAGTTTTGATGCCTTGAGGAATGGATAATCCCTTCAAATTTGCATGCTCTGGATGTCCCTTAAGCCTTTGAATGCCAGAAGCTGGGACTGATCACTCAATAATTGTTCTCTTATTTACTTTACCATTGAAACATCTGACATTGGCCTCTGTCAGAACTCAGGATACTGGATTAGATGGAAAATTGGTCTGACCCAGGATGGCCATCTTTATTTTCTTATTAACCTTACAAATTGAGCATAAGAAAGTAAGTACCTACTCACCCACCTAGACTCTGTACAGAAACACGTTTTCTTGTTGTATGGTCCCAAAGCTATAAACAACTCTGAGCACTGTTTAGATTGTTTGGTCCTGTGGAAGGCCACATCTACACGCACAAATTTACAGTGTCACAGCTGTACTGTTACAGTTGTGCTATAAATCACGTAGCTGCATTACATCGGTGGGCGAAAGCTGTCGCCTCGACATTATCAAACAAGCTCAATGAGCGCTGTTACCAGTGTCAGCAGCAGAGCATCTCCCTCTAATAGCACTATGCAGATGCGTGCTTATGCTGGCAAAATTTATGTCTCAGGAGTATGTTTTTTCACATCCCCAATTGACAAAAGTTTTGCCAACGTAAGTTCTAGTGTAGACATGGCCTATGCTATGCCGTGTGGAGCTTAGTGCTCCTGGTAGGTTCAACCAAGCCGGAAAGGTCAAGGGGAGAGGAGCCAGACTAAGCATGCACACTGGTCCTCCAGGATAGGGGGTTTGGCTCAGGGCTAACAACCCTGACCTAGAAAAAGCTTCTGTTACGGAAACAGCAACAAAGAATTCCTTCTCAACTGTGTGTGACGGCCTTCCAGAGTCACTTACAGTGACTTGTATGACTGCCAGAGGTGAAAGCAGAAATGAAGCTATTGACATGAAGATGGAAGTCCTGAGCGCCAAGATTAAGACCAGAATTGGGTTCTGGAATGTACGTACCATGTATGAAACGGGTAAGCTTGCGCAGATTACAAATGAAATGAGATGCTACAAACTACATATTCTTGGTATCAGTGAGAGTAGATGGATTGGATCAGGAAGAATGAAGACTAGTACTGGTGAAACATTCCTTTTTTCCGGAAGGGATGATGACCAACACCATGAGGGAGTAGCTATCATCCTGAAGAAAGGAATAGAGAAATGTTTGCTGGAATGGAAACCAATCAACAGCAGACTGATGAGAGCCAGAATGAAAAGTAGACATGTAAACATTACATTAATTCAGTGTTATGCCCCAACAAATGAAAGTGAAGAAGAAAAGAAAGATAGATTCTATGAACAGCTTCAAGCTGAAATAAGAACAGCATTACGGCATGATCTTATAATAGTCATGGGGGACTTGAATGCTAAAGTTGGGAGGGATAATATGCACAATGATAGAACTATGGGGAAACATGGGTATGGTACCATGAACAAGAATGGAGAGAGGTTAGTGGAATTTTGTACTTTAAAGAATCTTGTCATCAGAGGTACGCTCTTTCCTCACCGTGAAATTCACAAGTTAACATGGCGCTCACCAAGTGGTAGGGATAGTAATCAGATCGACCATCTTATGATCAATGGAACATGGAGATGCTTGTTACTAGATGTCAAGGTGAAAAGGGGCTGATGTCGGCAGTGATCACCACCTTGTGACAGCACTCATAAAGCTTAAGCTAAGAAGCACTGATCGCAAGATACCCAGGCAGAAACACTTTGATGTAGAGAAGCTACAAGACCTCAAAGTTAAGAATGCTTTTGTCCTTAAGGTAAAAAATAGGTTTCAAGTGCTACAAGATCTTGAAGAAGAAACTCACAGCATAGAAGAAATTAATAAGAAATGGGAACAAATTACAACAATATATGTAAAGAGCAGCGAGGACTGTCTAGGTTTCAAACAGACAACAAAGAAAAAAGTATGGGTCATGCCAGACACATGGAAGGCAATTGATAATAGACGAACCTTAAAGAAGAAACTCACAGATGCTAAATCAGGAAGACTGAAAGAAAGATACCAGCAGCAATACAAAGAATCAGACCAGCAAGTTAAGAAATTGGCAAGAGCTGATAAGAGAGCTCACACAGAGGAACTAGCAGCACAAGCTGAAGAAGCAGCTACTTGAAGAGAGCAAGGAAAGGTTTTTTAAAATCACCAAGCTTGTTTGCGGTAAATGTCATGCCAGTACAAGTGTCCCTGTCATGGACAAACAAGGAAATCTACTTACAACAGAGAGGGAACAAGAGGCTCATTGAGCAGAATATTTTCAGGAAGTTCTATACAGGCCACCACCAGAAGGAGAAGCCGATATTCTAGAAGCAGAAACAGACCTGGCCATAAATACTGCTCCACCAAAAATGGAAGAAATTAGCATGGCAATAAGATCCTTAAAGAATGGTAAAGCTCCAGGACACAATAATCTCACTGCTGAATTGTTCAAGGCAGCCCCAGAACTTGCAGCCACTATTCTCCAACTGCTCTTTACAGCAATATGGGAAGGGAAGCAGGTGCCAGAGGAATGGACAAATGGAATTATTGTTAAGATACCCAAGAAGGGAGCACTCAATGACTGTAACAACTGGCGCGGCATCACACTCCTTTCAGTGCCAAGCAAGATCCTTGCTAAGATCATTATTCAGCAGATTGTAGACGCTGTTGATTAATCACTGAGGAAAGAACAAGCTGGCTTTCATAAAGGAAGGGGGTATGTAGATCAATTTTTTTCACTGCATAACATCATTGAGTAATGCATTGAATGGCAGAGGCAGTTGTTCATCAACTTTATTGATTTCGAAAAAGCCTTTGACAGCATTTATAGGGATAGTGTTTGGCGGATTCTGAGAGCATATGGAATACCACAACAAGTAGTACAGCTCATTAAGAGCTTTTATAACAATTTTACATGCAGCGTGGGGAACAATGATCTACGCTCCGAAGTTAAGACTGGAGTAAGGCAGGGATGTGTCATGTCTCCAGTGCTCTTTAACTTAGTCATAGACTGGGTTATGCAGTGTACAATAGAAGATGAGCCAAGAGGCATCAGATGGATTGTCTTCTCCACATTAGAGGACCTTGATTTTGCTGATGACCTTTTGCTGCTCTCCCATACACATATATGCAAGAGAAGAGAAGACAAATCGACTCTGCACCTTCGGAAAACAGGTCGGACTGAGTTAGCCAGAAGAAGACAGAAGTCATGACCCTAAATATTGAGGCACCAGCATCAGTTAAGATCGATGGCCACGACCTACCTATCACAGAGAGCTTTACATATTTGGGTAGTATTATCAGGCAACACAGAGGCGTCAGAAGTGATATCCAGAGCAGACTCAGTAAAGGCAGAAATGTCTTCATGAGTCTGAATGCTGTATGGAAGTCATCACAATACAGCATCCATACCAAACTGAAGTTTTATCAGAACTGTGTTTTATCAACACTATTATATGGATCAGAATGCTGGCGGATGACAGAGTACGACCTCAATAAATTGTCAACTTTTCACACCAGAAGTCCTTGGAGGATTCTCCGTATTTTTTGGCCAAGAATAATTTCAAATCAGGACCTGCTTCTGTGATGTAAACAAGATGACATGGCTACCATCATTATGAAAAGACACTGGAGATGGACTGGGCACGTGCTCAGGAAAGATGGAAGCTCCATCACAAAGCTTGTGGTGCACTGGACCCCTGAAGGGAAGCGGAAGCAAGGACGACCCAAGACAACATGGTGCCGGACCGTTGAAGTAGAAATGAAGAGCATGAATTACACTTGGGGCACTATTCAGAGGCTGGCCAGAGACAGACAGAAGTGGAGGACCTTTGTTGCTGCCCTATATGCCAGTGGGCATGAAGGACAATGATGATGATGATGGTCCCTTAGAAAACATACTAACTACTTACGCTAAACTAGCCATTCAATCTTATATTCAACTTTGAGTACCTTTTCCAAACCTGAGGAAAGGCTCTGGATAGCTCAAAAGCTTGTGTCTCTCACCAACAGAAGCTGGTCCAAAAAAAGATATTGCCTCAAGATCTCTGTCTCTTTACTTCTTCAGCAGTAATATTATGTAAATCTGTGCTAGTTAACAAACCCTCCTCAATTCTCTTAACTGGCTCTTTAAATCTCACCCTCATGACTGGCTCCTCCAGATCCAATCTTGTTAGATCCATAAACAAATGGCTCCTAGCTCTGCTTTGAGAGCTTGAATCAGAGCCTGGCTCCATAATAAGAGTCTGGCCCGGTATGTCCTTCTCTCTAAGGCTGGCTCTTTGTAATAAGCCTGACACTGATGAGGGCTGCACATTTTTCCTTGGCACTGTAGCTGAGTCTCTCTGAAATGGGACAGCTCTGGAAACAGTCTGTCACTGATACTGACCAATTTTTCAGACCCTGAACTCCCTTGGATAACAAGCCTGGGTGAGAAGCTGAATTTCACTTCTTCCTTGCAGAGCTGGCTGGAGGCAGAGATGGGGCTGAATCAGGTATCTGAGAACGAGCTGCCAGTGTCAGTACTTCCTAAAGTTGCCTGGAGCCAGTTTTGTCTCTCTTTGCCCTTGTGGTAAATGATAGGAAGTGTGGACATTTAGAGGGAGAATGCCCTTCTGCCAAACGTATCAGGCATCTGGGATATGCGCTCAATGCTGGGAATACTAGTGGGCACCAGATGCATCTTTTGAATCCAGGCTTCTTAGCCTTCTGAGCCGTTGTGTTATCCTTTATATAACCCTGTGAACTTATGTTCCACCTAATCTAAACAAGCTGCCTATCTACTAAGGATCTAAAGGGATCCTACAGCAACAAGGTAACTATCCAGCTGGTCAAAGCTGAAGGCACTGAGGCAATGAAGTACCATGTGCCATTAAACCCTTGCCCTAAGAAGTCTGAAGTTTGGGGGGAGTAGACAAGCACTAGTCGAATTGTACTGTTCAGGCTGCTTTGATCAAAGCACTCTTATGAGTGGAATATGCAGAGGCTACTAAAAAGAACTCACCCTTGCCCTTCCACAGCCCTGCAGTTTTGAGTTAATGATATCCGCCCCGCCCCAAATTCAACACACACTTAACACATTGTCCTCACTGGGAAAGGGTTTGGGGACTACTTCAACAAGCTTCTGGTGTTCAGAATCAAATGACCTCACCACACCTCATGTTACACTGCAGCCACTTGGCATGAGAGTGGCCCTTGCCAGTACTAACTCACAGACAGATTTAATATTTCCCAGCTTTGTCCTCTAGCCTTACAATACAAGGGGTTGGGAAAAGACCCTTCAGGACAATTCCCAACACCGGCAGCTCAGCTCAACACAAGTGAGATAAAACACTGCTTCCTAACCTCTCTTTATATCACATGCATGGCTCAAAAACATTGACCTTGATCTCCCTTTCATCCCCCAGGGACCATGCTAGAGCAGGACACGAAGTCTGCAGAAGACAATTCGCACTCTTTGAAGGCCTCCTACCTGAGACAAAACCACTGACTCTAATGCCACACAGGACTGATATACGACTGAGAAGCTGACCCCGATCCTCTCATGCCACTAACCAAATCTCCTCACTCGAGGACTTAAATGAAGTCAGGGCACTAAGCTCAGATCTTGAAATGATCCATGTGATTCCAGGGCACTCACCCAGAAGTGCAATGTGAACCGCTGCTGCAGAGAGCTCCCAGAGACACTGGTCACTTTAAACTGGACAGAGACACTCTGGATTCCATGGGTGCCATTGAACTCTATCTCATAGATCACCTACAAGTCCAAAACAGAGGAGAGTCAGAGAAAGGACAAAGATCCGGGGCCTTATTCCAACCATGAATGCCTTAATGATGGTGGAAGGATGGTTTAAGTACCTCATCAACAACACTGTGACAGGTGTTGCCATCCATCCGGGGTGCTCCAGGCTGTGTGACAGGGATGATCCTCACCTGGAGGCAGCAAAGAAAATTTAAAAATCAGTTAATCCGTTAAAATTGAGTGTGCCCATCCATCCCTGATGTGAGGTTGCTTACTTTAAGTAGAGGATCTTACAAATAGGGGCCGCATATCTCAATTACCATGTACCCAGTCCAGAAATTCTTCAAAGGGGGCATTAATTGACATGCACAGTCGAGTCGAGGAGGCCTGGGAGACGTCCTGGCTGTCGGTGACTGGCTCGAGGAACAGGGTCATGGTCCCTGTCTCCTGCTCCTGCTCCTGCTCCTCCTCCTCTGGCTGGGACTGACCCTGGCCCTCCTGCTCCTCCTCTGGGACGACCTCCATCTGGACTATGACGGGGGTCTCAACCCCGGAGTCCACAAGAATGGGTGGGGAAGACGTTTCCGCACCCCCCCAGGATGTGGTGTAGCTCGGCATAGTAGGGGCAGGTGTGGGGTCCTGCCCCTGAGTGCACGTTGTGCTTGGTGGCCCTGACATACCCCTGATGGAGCTCTTTCACCTTGCTCCGGAACTGCTCCATGGTCCGAACAAGGTGTCTTCACTCTGCCAGGGATGTGGCCATCTGAGAGTAGATCTTGGCATTCCGCCTTTTGGCTCGGGGATCTTGCAGGGACTCCTCCTCGCCCCACAGTTTGAGGAGGGCCTCAATCTCCAGTCCTGACCAGGTCAGGGCACATCTTTTGGTCCCCTTGGGGGGTCCTAGGACCCCTGAGGCTGCTCCCTGGAAGGGCCAGGGGAGTCTCAAGTGGCTTGTGGCTCCGCCACAGGTGGCAATGGCAGTGGAAGAGAGAGTTGCACGGTGAGGGTACTGCTCTCAGGCTGGCTTCCTGCCACAAGGCTTGTCCAGGGTGCCTGCAGCTTTAAGAGGGGCCAGCAGACAGGACCTATAGAGTTCCCATTACGTTGGATGAAGTGGCCACCAGGGTACTTGTTTTTTTTCCTGGAGGCCATTTCTTGTGCAAAAGCCCCTGTTCCCCGTCCACGAACTCTTTCGAAAAAAGGCTTCTTCCTTGTAGAAAGAGGAATACCAACTGTGCAAAACCCCTCTGTTCTTTCAATGTTTTTGCGCAAAAACGTGCTTGAGGTGTGGACGCTCCATGAGTTTTGTCAGAAAAATGGCCGTTTTTCCGACAAAACTCTGTAGTGTAGACATAGCCCCAGTCTCCTGCCCTGACTCCTGAAACCTGCTATACCTCAACCCTCTGCCCTGAACTCATACACCAGGGCTGGGCAAGATGCGGTCCAGGGGCATCCAGCCCACCTAACACTTTGATACAGACCACAGACTGCATCTGGCCACTTTCTATTTATATCTTGCTGCCCATGCCACTGAATTTCCAAGCAGTGGCCCAGACAGCAAGATACTATTTAAATAGCTCACAGTCATGGCACTATCCCAACAGGGGCTGAATGACAAGCCCATTAAATAGCTGCAGAAACCCCAGGTGGCTGCCAGGCAACACAGTAGTGGCAGGGACGGGAGCTGCAAACCTTTTGCTGGGTCTTTAATTCAAAGCCTGCAGCCCCATACAATTCTGGGGGGAGGCTAGTCCCCAGCCCTGCCCCTTCCAAGGGTGGAGCTGGACCACAGCCACGTACCAAAATTCATTAAGTGGCCTCCCCTCAGAAAATTATTGCCCACCCCTGTATACTCCCAACTCTGACTCCTACACCCCAACCCTCAGCCCTGAGTCCCTCCTATACCCCAAACCTAACTCCTGCATCTCCTCCCATATCCCCAGCGCCCTGCCCTGAGACCCCCACACTCCGCCCCACACTTCTCTTTTTTTACAAGTACTATCACATCACAACTCCCCCAGCCTCTGCCCTGAGCGCCCCACCCCCACACCCAGGGGACAGGTTGTGATAGGACATTACCTGTAAGAAATTTTAAGTTACTTTAACCCCTGGTTCTGGACCAAAAGATAAAGAGAATTTTTCTGAGGAAGGCTGTATGGAATTAAGACAATTTGGACATGTATACTTTCTCATTCCCCAGCATTTTGCACTGTATAGTAATGTTGAAACTATGCAGCTCTGATAAATTTTGAGTTTGGTTTCAGTGTTGTATTTAGATAATTTCCAGACTGTAATTGAGCTCCTGAAGGTGTTCCTGGCTTTACTGATTTTGTTCTGGATATCCTGGCTTGTGGTTTTGTTCTGGATGTCCTGAATGGTGGTGCTGCCCAAGTATGTGAATGTTTCTACACTGGGGAGAACATAATCCTCTAACCATACTCATGACAGTAAGTCAATATTAAAAGTCTTACTGAAGTTGATTTGCAGTCCGATTGGCTGGCAGAATGTGTTGAGTCAAGCTTTTTTTTTTTTTAATATGGTGTTGGGTTTGTGACAGGAAAGCAAGATAATCTGTGAAGTCCAGGTCTTCAAGGGATGAGAAGGGTATCCATATAATGCTCTTGGTATGTCTTCTGTTGCACGTTGCATTACCCAGTTGATGGCAAGGGTGAAGAGGATTGCAGACATGACACACCCTGACGTACTCCTGTTTTGACTTCAAAACTGGCTCACTATGATCAGTACTGCATGTAAAATTGAAATAGTAGCTTTTGATGATGCTGATTATTCCATATGCCTGCAGAATGCACCACAGGCTGATCTTGTGATTGTTATTAAATATCTTCTCAAAGTCTATTATGTTTATGTAGAGTTGCTGTTGCCATTCTAACCATTGTTCTATTATGCTTCACAGAGTGAAAATCTGGACTGTGCACCCACTCTTTCCAAAACATCAGCCTGCTCTTTTTTGAAAATGCTATCAAGTGCTTCTCATATATATGCTAGACTATGATCTTATACTTTCATCTGCTTGTCATAGATAAAAGTGTGATACCACAGCAGTTATTACAATCACTGAGATTTCCTTTTTTCGGTATCTTCACTATAACAACACTGGTCCACTCATCTAGAACTTTTTCTCTTTCCCAGTCTGATGTAAATAGAGGGGCCAGGATAACTAATTCAAGACTTATCTTGAACATTTCTGCATTCAAGTTATCCTTGCCAGGAGCTTTGGCATTTTTAAAGAATCTGATGGTTTGAATGATCTCTTCCTTAGCTAGGGTGTCTGTATTGATATCAAGACCTTCTTCTACCTCCCTGATGTTTGCTTCCTCTTTAGATGACTCCTTGTTCAGCAATTCTTTTAAATGCTCTGTCCAGTGTATTTCTTGGGGTTTTTTTCTGTTATCAGCAGGTACCCCTGTTTATCTCTAATAAGAGTGTTTTGTTGGTGTCTGCTGTTTACCACTGATTAGCCGCTTCATTTTGCAGATGGCTCCTTGTTCACCATGAGCAGTTGCATCCTCTGCTACTGTTGCCAGATTACCAATAGAATACCATTTCAGTTCAGATATAAACTATTTAAAATATTTCATACTTTTCAGGTTATAGTGAAGGAGGACTAAACTCCAATTCAGGCTATGCAGAGGTTAGAAAGAACTGGAGAGGTGTTGTCCTGCTCTGCCTCAGGTACCCTTAGTTGGGAGCATGTGAGTCAATGGACACTGCTTTTGAAGAATTTCTGGACTCCAGAACATAGTGCTCTATATGTGGAAAACATATAGGGGATCCATCACTTGAAGAAAACCTGAGGCCTTCTCCCACTTTCTCTTTCCAAACCACTTCCCAGTCTGAGTCTTTTTCCTTTTCAACCAGATCTCTGTCTGTGACCTACTCCTCCACTCCCAATCTATCTGGGAACTAGGGCTTTCTCTCTACTCCATCTCTACCCATCCCAATCCAAAGATCTTCCACTCACTCACTTATGCACACTACCCGAGAGTATACCCCTCTCACATCTGAAACTTTCCCCATATTATTGTTCCAGAGACAGTGTGGCTTTCTCCTCCAAAACTATGTCTCAGACACAGAACTTTTCCATTCCTGCCAAATGCTTGATTCAAGCAGCTCATTCTGCATGCCTCAGACTTAGAATTCCCTTCTCAAATGCAGGAAGTATTTTCTCTGGCATAGAGTATCACCTGCATGAGCTCGACATCAGTCGTATTAACTGGGACCTGGAAGAGAAAAATCAAAAATGTTTTGACTGTAGGTACCCATAGTCACTAAGATATCACACACCAGTGCCTAGATACTATGGTGATAAGCAGAGCTCTGCAAATTCCAAGGCCATAGAACTTGCCACCAACTTTGTGTTCTAGAAATATTATTTAAATCGCGGCTTCATTTCCCTATGCCGATCTGTCTAATCTACATGCCTCCGTCGACGGAGGCATGTAGTCTAGACGTACCCTAAGAGAAGTTATTATTTCTTGTTTTTTTAACTGTACTGTTTTTCTACTTTTATTTGTATATTATATTGTCTTAAAAGAATCAAAAATAGTGAATTGATTTAAATGCAAAATTAATTATAAAGTAAATAGAAAAAAAAAAATCTTTGTTTAACCCTAAAAAGAAGTATTCCTCTGTCTGTGGTTTTCAAATCCTTTAAAGAACCAAACCCGGTTACTGAAATGGCGTCACGAACAGGATTTGATGAGAGCAGAGGGTGCCCCCCTTTGATGGGTTAAACAAAACAGAAGGTATAGGACCTCTCAACCACTGGTTATATCATAATAAGGATGAGAGTGAAGAAAACATGCTCAAAATAGGAGCAGTTCTAGCAATAGGGGAAGAAAATCATACATGTACCCTACATGTAACATGTTCAGGGTTGAGATGTTTAATGGTTAATAATGATCTAGTGAAATGGGAGTTAAAAGATTGCAAAATACCATTACCAGATGTAACACAAAAAACCCCATCTAAAGAAACAGATTATAAAAAACTGCAAAACATATTAGAAAGAACAGCCGATACAACAGATCCGTATCGAAATGGGGGTACCCCAGAAATATTAAAATTGCCAAGTCAAACAACTGACAAGTTGATGGGAGAGGTACTAGAAGACCTTATAAGATATGCTAGAGAAAAGAAAAAATTAACCGCCGCCGACAAATGGGATCCAAATAAAGGGGTCCGTGTACTTTGGCACTGGTTGAAAAAAGCCGGAAATACAATAACTAAATTAGAAGGCACAGTAAATACCCTACAAGCCTTACTATAAGAAGAAACTCAAGAGAGAGAGAAAAAGGGGAATAATGAGAAAAAAGATATAATAAAACCAACAGCCCCACCCCCTCCTTATCCTGAATCAGTCATAGAGGAAAATCAAAAGGAAGAAAGAAAAAAAGTAGAAAAAGGAGGTGTGTACCCATGGGATATGCTAACGGAAGGAATATGCACGGGGGAATGTAAAAGCGAGAAGGAGATAGGAGAAAAGGTTGAAGCTGGAGATGATTCAGTCAAGGCTCATCCGATAACACAAATAATATATAAACAGAGGGGAGGACTTCCACCCGTAGCCACTATGGAATCAAGGGGAAAATCCCGAATAGAAATAAATGACTTAATAAGTCGAACCCGAAGGAGACAAGGAGAGAACCCAGTAGTGTGGGTAGGAAGGCTAGTAATGGAAAATATGAATGAATTAATTTCACAGTCAGAGCTAACTATATTAACAGGAAATCCTGGCTATTCAGGAGGGCTGATGAAAATGAGTTCAGCTATAAGGAATGAAGACTGGCCGTTAACTCTACCAGCCGCAATAGCCTTATCAATAGCAGCTACAGGGCAGGGAGGAGCTGTACCAGAGGGTTACATAAAGACGAAGGAAGATGTTAAAGCTGCAGCTGTTAGAATTTCCTTCCTATTTTACCAACCCACAACAGCAGCCCAAGAACAGTTAACAGCAGCACAGAGAGCTGATCCTCACCAATTAAAATATATAGGGGATCCAGGTCTGATAACAATAGACAGAGTAACAGCACAAATGGTATGGCAAGGAGTAGAAAATAAGGAAGGAAACCAAAGCCTGAAATTGTGGCTAACAGCCCTAACAGGGAGTAGTGTTTGAGGAATATTGGAAACTATAAATGATTTAGAAGTAGTACGCAAACATACCCCAGCACCAACATATGAACCCCCAAGAGACATGCGTAAAACGTGCGAAAGTTTCCAAACCCTGAAGAAGGGGAAAGACCCAAGTACAGAAGAAAAAGCCATATTTGGTTTTCTGTTAGGAAATGGATACAGTAGACCAGATTTTAAAAAGATGACGCCCCAAGAACAAAAACAAGCAGCAATAGAAAAAGGATGGCAGGAATGGACAAAATTCCCCAAATCAAAAAACGAGTAGCAGAGGCCCCAATCCAAGAGCCCGGAAACAATCCAAGGAAAAAAGACAATAGAATTTATACAAATGCTGAAGTATTAAATTAGAACACCGAGAACTATGAACAATTTAAATGGTTATTAGATACAAGGGCCCAAATAACAATAATAGATGAAGCAAAAGTACCACATAAAAAAAGAAAATGTAAAATATGGGTGTCAGGGCTAAATGGGGATAAAATGTATCGAACAGGGGTAATAGAAGTAAAACAGAGACAGAATGTAACAAAAACCACAGTAGTACTAGGGGAAGAGAATATACTAAGCATAGATATAATAATACAGAATCCAGCAATACTACAAGATTTAAAAGCAGTATTACCAATACAAATATCAAATGAAAAATTACATATCCCACAAATTGATGAGAATAAATTAAGATCACAAAAGGTGAACAGTATACCAACAAAAGCAGAAGGAAAAGAACCCATTAATCAGTTATTAAAAGAGTTACTAGATCAAGGAAAAATTGAACAAGTATTACACACCCAGTATAGGAGTCCAGCATGAGGAATACAGAAAAAGGAAAAGGGAAAATGGCGAATGGTAATAGATTATAGAAAAATAAATGAAGCAATACAACCAGTTGCCTTTACCACCCCCTGGGACAAACCAACCATAGAACAATATTTAAAAGAAAAAGGAGAATTAAAATAGGGAGCACTAATAGATTTAAAAGATATGTTTTATAGTATACCTATAAAAGATAAAAAAGGAGCCTTAAATTTTTTAATTGGAGGAAAATACTATAGGTAGAACGTATTACCCCAAGGTTATAAAAATTCACCAGCATTAGCAACGGATGCCATGAGGTATACCCTTAGTCAACGAGGTTGGGAACAAGATCCCCGAATAATATATTATGTAGATGACCTTTTAATAAGAGAAAAGACATGAGAAAAAACTGAGAAATTAAAACAAGAAGTTATAGAACATTTAACCACTCAAAGATGGCAGATAAACGAAAGAAAGGTGACTATGGCCCAAACTGAATACTCCTTTCTAGGAATTCAGGTAACAGAAAATAAAATAACAATAGGTACAACTTACCCCAATGGTGTAGGTAAGTGGTTAAATAGCCCTCCAAAAACCCGCAAACAGCTACAGGAAGTTTTAAGCATAGTAAATTATAATAGAGCAAGTATTCAACGGTTAGGACATAAAATAAAACCCGTATTGAAATTATTAAAAGGAGGGAAAGATTTAATTAACTGGAATGAAAAAGCCCAAGCAGCCTTAATAGAGTTAAACCAAGATTTGAAATACCCTACTCCATTAAAAAGGTGGGACCCTAAGGGACCCCCGATAGAATTACAAATTAACTGGAATGAAGAGTGGGTAATAGGAAGTGCAACACAAGGAGAAAAACAGGAAGAAGTAGATAGGTAGATTTTGCAATTTAACGGACCCCAAAGACATTATAGTGAATATAGAAAACTATTATAAGTTTTAAATAAAATAAAAGGTACTTTTTAATGATGAACGTAGGTCTTACTTTACACACCCCAAGGGTGTCAGCTTTAGCATGGCTAACCATAGAAATAATACCACCAACCTTTGAGGGCCAGAAAAATACTTAGGAAAAACTGTATTATAGCTAGCTAGTAAGTTAGTCAAACGTTACACTGGGAAAAAATTTAGTACCCTGGGAGGCCCCAAAAGCTACACCAAGAATAACAGAAACACCCTAGATATTTACAGATGGGAGCACGAAAGGGGGAAAAGCAAAAGCAGGATATTACTGTACCAAATGTGAAAACAAGTGCTTTATTGTGTTAGGGGAAAAAGTGAATGCCCAAGAAGCAGAAGTAGAAGGAGTTAGAATAAGATTACAACATGCACAAGAGAGTCACCCTAACGAACCATGAGAATTAGGTATAGATAGTATGTACTGTATAAAGACACTGTTAAAAGGGAATACAGACATTGAAACACATGCAGGGTGGAGAGAAATATAGACCATAATTAGAAATCACATAAGTGGTACATCAGTAAAACATATCCCTAGCCATAAAGAAGGATATAATCCTGACCACAAACAACTAGATAAAGAATTGCAAGAATTTGAGGTGTTAGTAGAAAAAACCAAAGGAAAAAGGAGAAGTAGATCCATTCATAAAATGGTTACATGAGTGCACAGGCCACTTTAGGATACAAAAGGAAAGAGAATAGATAAGACAATATACAGGAGGAGAATCAATAATTGGAGTAAAAGAACATGAAAAAATACATAAAGCCTGTAAAATTTGTCACAATACTAAACGCATGAATCAGCTAAAATATGCCTATAGAGCATATAACCCGGAATATTATAAACCAGGAAACCATTAGCAAATAGATTTAATAAGACCATTACCAAGTGCTAAACAGTACCCAAAGGGAGTAGTTGTAGTAGATTTAGGAAGTCAGAGTACTATGGTAATTCCTTTGAAAAAAACAAAAGCAGAACACATATTAAAAGCCTTAGAAAAAATAATGGCAGCTTGAAGACGCCCACAAATAATACAGTCAGATGGAGGCCCACCATTTAGAAGTAAAAAACTAGAACAATGGTCCAATGAAAAGGGCATAACATAGCATTTAAATCTCCCGTACCATCTTCAATCCAGCAGAGTAGTAGAAAAGAAAATTGATACCTTAAAACAACATTTAAAAATAGCAACTAAGGATAGCACCTTTAAAGGTTGGCACCTAGTATTAGATACAGTTTTATTAAATGTGAATGAACATACAAGCCGATGGCCAGATATAAAACCCAAGGAGCAACCAAACTGGGAGCCCTCCTATAAACAAGGAGAAAAAATATAGATTGTATAGCCAACAGAGGATAAGGAGAAAAGAGTAGCATTGGAAAGAACAATAATAGAAGCTAGAAAGTTACCATTCACCTATGTAATCACAACAAAAACAAGAAAAAGATTAGCGCACCATAATTAGCTAAGTAGTAGAGAATTAAATTAACAGTTACTTAAGATTATATGTTACAAGTTGTTCATCATCACTGAAAATCACGTTAATGGTGCAGGATGGACCAGCTTAGATGGTAAGTATGATCCATTACAACAAAACTAGAGCTGGGTCAAAAATAATAACAACACCCAAACTAAATTAGCTAACAAACCAGCCCAGTGGCAAGTGTGTAAAATAAACTATACCACCCACTGGAAAGAAGAGGTAAATCAAACTCTAGTTATAGTTCAGGAAAATGATACCAGTTAGAATATGTCCCGCTTGTATAGTATTGAAGCTAACATGAACAATTAAGTAAACAAATCATATGATAGCACTCCCCCCCCAATACAATGATAAGCATAAAGCCCCAAGCCTAAGTGTATTTAGCTTTAGCTTAACACCATTATATGGCGTATAGCTTAATATTAGCAACCCAACAGAAACATGTGACCCATAGATCCAACCCACATTTGTAACAATTCCACTATCTAGAACCACAACCTTAGCTACACCAGGTAGTAATACAACCCTTCCAACATTAACAGTTGTAATACCCCCCTCAAATTTACAACCAACAGAAACATAAGGAGTAATAATACGATTGCAACCAGCATATGAAAATGAAGGAAAGAATATAAAATATAGTATAAATTGCACACCATAGAGGTCACGAAGAAAGAAAAGAAGAGCATAGGATGTATAGGCAACAAAAAAACTATTAAGGAAATGGGAGGAGGATGTAAAACCAGATTTGTTAGCAATTGATTCATTAAGTAGAAAAATAATAGTCACCATGAAAGCTGAAACAGCAAAATTACTACATTAGGTAAATACAGCTGTAAACATATCCAATACAAATGCCGATAAAACACAAGAATGGAGTAAAAATATATCTATGTATTTAAATAATCTAAATTGTATAAGTTTGTATAGTAGTAGTAGTTTTAAGAAAAAATTATTGCAAAAAATTGCAGAAGATGAGAGAGGGATAAGTGGAAGAGCACCATTGGTAAAAATACCAAATACAGCACAAATAAGTCATGAAATAACATCCCATAGAATTAAAATAGGATAGGAAGTAATAGTGTACCAACAAGTAGGATATAAGGAAACAAGTGAAGTATGAGGAAGAGGAATGGTTACTACACCTAAGCGTTAGTGTAATAGTTCAGAAAAGGTCAGAATGTGTAAACCAGCATTGTTTAATAGACAGAAAGCTGTGTCCACATTAACGAGTAAAATTAATTAGTTACCAAACAAATGTAAAGAATACATAGGCTCTAACCAGACCCATTTAATTGTTTGTCACTGTAGTGACTCAATTTAGCAACTGTTAAGCAAAAAGATAATGCATAATAAATGTTATGTCGTACCAGTTAAAATGAATGTCACCGTACCTTTTTGTAATGTAAACGGACTATGGAACTTAACACAAATAAGATACAACTGCACTGGAAAAGGCAATAAGACTATTGAACAAAATATAGTGTTGTATTGAACAAAATACAGTGTTGAACAAAATACTGATGTACCACTTACGTGATTTTTAACAGGAGAAGTGAAAGCCATAACTGTATTATTTAAAATACAGTGTCGACCGGCGCAGGTATGCCTTGTGAAATCAGGTTTACCTGCGCCGATCGACAAAGGCTTCCTTGTCGACCGCGGCACGTCCAGACTGCCCCGATCTGCTGACAAACAGCTGATCGGCAGAGCGGGGCAGCTATTTAATTTAAATGAAGCCGCGATTATTTAAATCGCGCTTCATTTCCTATGCCGATCTGTCATCTACATGCCTCCACGACGGAGGCATGTAGTCTAGACGCACTCCTAAGAGAAGTTATTATTTCTTGTTTTTTTAACTGTACTGTTTTTCTACTTTTTATTTGTATATTATATTGTCTTAAAAGAATCAAAAATAGTGAATTGATTTAAATGGAAAATTAATTATAAAGTAAATAGAAAAATTAAAAAATCTTTGTTTAACCCTAAAAAGAAGTATTCCTCTGTCTGTGGTTTTCAAATCCTTTAAAGAACCAAACCCGGTTACTGAAATACAGTATTGGTTCAAATAAGGTATTCCACACATAATGGGTGGCATAAAGATGGGGGAGAATCAGATATCTATTCATCCAGGTTCTTCTATTGACAATCATCTTCATAGTATCTGAGCATGTCCCAAAAATATCAACATCAACTATCTCTCTTTCTTCCCCAACACCAGGAGACAGGCTTAGAGTTTTCAAGTGACAACAAAACAGACAGAATAGATTAACATAAGAACATAAGAACATAAGAACGGCCGTACCGGGTCAGACCAAAGGTCCATCTAGCCCAGTATCCTGTCTGCCGACAGTGGCCAGCACCAGGTGCCCCAGAGGGGGTGGACCAAGACAATGATCAAGCGCTTTGTCTCCTGCCATCCCTCTCCAGCCTCTGTCAAACAGAGGCCAAGGACACCATTTTATCCCCTGGCTAATAGCCTTTATGGACCTAACCTCCATGAAATTATCTAGCTTCTCTTTAAACTCTGTTATAGTCCTAGCCTTCACAGCCTCCTCTGGCAAGGAGTTCCACATGCTGACTACACGCTGTGTGAAGAAGAACTTTCTTTTATTAGTTTTAAACCTGCTACCCATTAATTTCATTTGGTGTCCTCTAGTTCTTCTATTTAGGAACTAATAAATAACTTTTCTTTATCGGCCCTCTCCACACCACTCATGATTTTATACACCTCTATCATATCCCCTCAGTCTCTCTTTTCTAAACTGAAAAGTCCCAGTCGCTTAACCTCTCCTCATATGGGACCCGTTCCAAACCCCTAATCATTTTAGTTGCCCTTTCTGAACCCTTTCCAAGGCCAAAATATCTTTTTGAGGTGAGGAGACCACATCTGTACACAGTATTCAAGATGTGGGCGTACCATAGTTTTATACAGGGGCAGTAAGATATTCCGGTCTTATTTTCTATCCCTTTCTTAATAATACCTAGCATCCTATTTGCCTTTTTGACTGCACACTGTGTGGAAGTTTTCAGAGAACTGTCCACGATAACTCCAAGATCTCTTTCCTGATTTGTCGTAGCTAAATTAGCCCCCATCATACTGTACGATAGTTGGGGTTATTTTTCCCAATGTGCATTACTTTACACTTATCCACATTAAATTTCATTTGCCATTTTGTTGCCCAATCACTCAGTTTGGTGAGATCTTCCTGGAGTCCCTTACAGTCTGCTTCTGTCTTGACTATCCTAAACAGTTTGGTATCATCCGCAAACTTTACCACCTCACTGCTTACCCCTTTCTCCAGATCATTTATGAATAAGTTGAACAGGATTGGTCCTAGGACTGACCCTTGGGGACACCACTAGTTACCCCTCTCCATTCTGAAAATTTACCATTTATTCCTACCCTTTGTTTCCTGTCTTTAACCAGTTCTCAATCCAAGAAAGGACCTTCCTCTTATCCCATGGCCATGTAATTTACATAAGAGCCTTTGGTGAGGGACCTTGTCAAAGGCTTTCTGAAAATCTAAGTATACTATATCTACTGGATCCCCTTGTCCGCATGTTTGTTAACCCCTTCAAAGAACTCTAATAGATTAGTAAGACAGGATTTCCTTTACAGAACCCATGTTGACTTTTGTCCAACAAATTATGTTCTTCTACATGCTTCACAATTTTATTCTTTACTATTGTTTCGACTAATTTGCCCGGTACTGAAGTTAGACTTACCGGTCTGTAATTGCCCGGATCGCCTAGAGCCCTTTTTAAATATTGGTGTCACGTTGGCTACCTTCCAGTCATTAGGTACGGAAGCCGATTTAAGGGATAGGTTACAAACCACAGATAATAGTTCAGCAATTTCCCATTTGAGTTCTTTTAGAACCCTTGATGAATGCCATCCGGTCCCGGAGATTTGTTAACATTAAGTTTTTCTATTTGTTCCAAAACCTCCTCTAATGACACTTCAATCCGGGACAGTTCCTCAGATTCATTACCCACAAAGGACGGTGCAGATTTGGGAATCTCCCCAACATCCTCAGCCGTGAAGACTGAAGCAAAGAAATCATTTAGTTTCTCCGCAATGGCTTTATCGCCCTTGATTGCGCCTTTTATAGTTCGATGCCTAGGGGACCCACAGGTTTTTTAGCAGGCTTCCTGCTTCTAATGTACTTAAAAACATTTTGTTATTTCTTTTGAGTTTTTGGCTAGCTGTTCCTCAAAATCTTTTTGCTTTTCTTATTACATTTTTACACTTGATTTGACAGTGTTTATGTTCCTTTCTATTTATCTCACTAGGATTGACTTCCACTTCTTAAAAGATGCCTTTTGTCCTCACTGCTTCTTTTACATGGTGGTTAAGCCACGGTGACTTCTTTTTAGGTCTCTTGCTATGTTTTTTAATTTGGGGTATACATTTAAGTTGGGCCTCTATTATGGTGTCTTTAAAAGTTTCCATGCAGCTTGCAGGGATTTGGCTCTAGTCACTGTGCCTTTTAATTTCTGTTTAACTAACCTCCTCATTTTTGTGTAATTCTTTTGAAATTAAATGCCAGGGTGCTGGTCTGCTGAGGTGTTCTTCCCACTACAGGAATGTTGAATGTTATTATATTATGGTCACTATTCCCAAGCGGTCCTGTAACGGTTATTTCCTGACCTGATCCTGCGCTCCACTCAGGACTAAATCGAATTGCCTCTCCCTTGTGGGTTCCTGCACCAGCTGCTCCAAGAAGCAGTCATTTAAGCCATTGAGAAATTTTATCTCCGCTTCTCTTCCTGAGGTGACATGTATCCAGTCAATATGGGGTAATTAAAATCCCCATTATTATAGAGTTCTTTGTTTTGGTAGCCTCTCTAATCTCCTCAGCATTTCAATGTCAGTATCCCTGTCCTGGTCAGGTGGTCGGTAATATATCCCTACTGCTAATTTCTTATTTTTGGAGCATGGAATTACTATCCATAGCGATTCTATTGAACATGTTGATTCATTTAATATTTTTATTTCATTTGATTCTACATTATCTTTCACATACAGTGCCACTCCGCCACCCACCCGCCTGCTCTATCCTTTCGATATATTTTATATCCCGCATGATTGTGTCCTACAGATTTTCCTCATTCCACCAGGTTTCAGTGATGCCTATTATGTCAATCTCTCATTTAATACTAGGTACTCTAGTTCACCCATCTTATTAGTCAGACTCTAGCATTTGTGTAGAAGCACTTTAAAAATTTGCCACTGCTTATTTGTCTGCCCTTCCCTGATGCATTGGATTCCTTTGTACGCGGTTGTTTGTCTGCTCTGGCCCATGGTTTGCTCTCTCTCCTCCTCTCTTTCTGACTACAGCTTAGAGAATCTCTATCAATGGATTCTCCTCTAAGAGAAGTCTCTCCGATTTACGTGCATCTCCACACCAATCGGCTTTCCCTCATCTCTCAGTTTAAAAACTGCTCTACGGCCTTTTAATGTTTAGTGCCAGCAGTCTGGTTCCACCCTGGTTTAGGTGGAGCCCATCCTTCCTGTATAGGCTCCCCCTCTCCCAAAAGTGTCCCCAGTTCCTAATAATTAAGTCCTCAAGGTGAGGGAGCAGCACTGTATCTAAAAAAATTCCATAGTACCTCATGAGAATTTCTGCGTGGAAAGGACAAGGAAAGTGTATGGATATAAATAGCAAGTTTGAGACTAGGTAGGATGACCAGATGTCCCAATTTTAAGTGGACAGTCACAATATTTGGTGCTTTTACTTATATAGCGATCTATTGCCCCACACCCCCTGTCCTGATTTTCCCACTTGTTATGTGGTCACTCTAAGGCTACATCTACACTGCAGAGTTATTTTTGGAATAAACTATTCCGGAATAGCTATTCCGAAATAGCTTATTTCAAAATAGCATGTCTACACTACAGGGAAGCCTCAAAATTAGTACAAAGCAGGCTTCCCTAATGTAGACGTGCTATCTTGATTTAGAGCTGCAGGAAGAATAATTTAGAATGGCCCTGGTGAGGGGCTATTTCGAAATAGCAGAAGAAGAAGTTACTCACTCTGTGCAGTAACGATGGTTCTTCGAGATGCGTGTCCCGTGGGTGCTCCACTGTAGGTGTCGGGCTTGTCCCAGCACCGCAGATTGGAGAACTTTTCCAGCCGTAGTCTGCCGGACCACGCATGCGCGCGGGCGCGCTCATGCCTTCGGCCGTTTGTGTGCGCGCGGTCCTGCTCCCGCCAGTTCCTCCTGATCCTCTTGGTCTGAAAGACATAAATGAGAATTCCGAAGAGGGGAGGAGGGCGGGTCGTGGAGCACCCACGGACACGCATCTCGAAGAACCATCGTTACTGCACAGAGTAACTTCTTCTTCTTCTTCGAGCAGTGTCCCGTGGGTGCTCCACTGTAGGTGAATTCGCAGCAGTAGCCCCTGAAAGGAGGAGGGTTCGGAGCTATCGTGCTGCGACCATGGACAGCACCGCTGCTGCCACTGCCCCATCTGGCAGGTGAAGGTTGGGAATGGCATAATGTTTGGCAAAGGTGAAGTTTGAAGACCATGTAGCAGCCCTGCAAATGTCTTTTAGCGGAACGCCTTTCAAGAATGCAGTTGATGCGGCGACTGCACGTGTTGAATGGGCTGTCGGTTTTTGTAATAGTGGTCTATTATGTAGCGCATAGCATTCCTTTATGCAGTTCACTATGATCAACGAAATGCGCTGTGTTGATAATGGGTGGCCCTTAGAACGCTCGACTGTAGACACTAGAAGCGTGTTTGTCTTTCTGATGGATCTAGTCCTGTCTATGTAGAAGGCCAAGGCACGTCTGACGTCAAGGGTGTGTAGATGAGCTTGCTCTGCAGAGATATGGGGCTTAGGGTAGAAAGTGGGAAGTACTATCGGTTCATTGATGTGGAACCGTGAGTTCACTTTCGGAAGGAAAGTGGGTTGAGAGCGTAAGATGACTCCCTGATTGGTAAACACTGTGTATGGGGGTATAGTCGATAAGGCAGCCAACTCACCAACCCTTCTTGCAGAGGTTATGGCAATCAGAAAGATAACTTTCATTGTGAGGATGCGCAAATCACATGTGGCTAGTGGCTCAAAGGGCTTGTGCGTTAGCGCGTTAAGAACTAGCTCTAAGTCCCATGGCTGCGCTGGTTGTGTGCGGCGTGGAAAAGATTAATCATGCCTTTCATGAAGCGCCGCATCATTGGGTGAGAGAAAACGGAATAACCCTCCACAGAGTGGTGGAAAGCGGTGATTGTGGCAATGTGCACTTTAATGGAAGCACAACTGAGAGAAGAGTCCTTGAGATGCACGAGGTAGTCCAGAATCCGGTGAATGGGAGTGGAGTAAGGATCCAAACATGCCATCGAGCACCATGCAGAAAACCGTGCCCATTTGTGAAGGTAAGTGGATCTTGTGGATTATTTTCTGCTGTGTAGAAGGATGTGTTTGACCTCTTGTGAGCAAATCATCTCTGTTTGTTGGAACCAACTAGGAACCAGGCTGTCAATGCCAGAAGATCGATCTGGGGGTGAAACAAACGCTGGTTGTTCTGGGAAAGAAGGTCGTGTCTCTTGGGCAAAGGAAACGGACGACGCATCGACATTTGATGAAGGTAAGGAAGCCACGTTTGTCTTGGCCAAAAAGGAGCTATCAAGATTACCATGGCTTTGTCCATGAGTATCTTTTCTAGAACTCTGGGAATTAGAGGTGTGGGAGGGAACGCATATAGTAGATGATGGCTCCAATCGCATAGGAAAGCGTCGCCCTTGGAACCCTGTCCGATTCCTGCTCTTGAACAGTATTGGGGACATTTGCTCATGCATGTCGCAAACAAGTCCACTGCTGGAAATCCCCAGGAACGGAATATGGTTGAGAGCACGTCCGGGTGAAGCTCCCATTCGTGCTTCATGGAAAAATGCCTGCTCAGCGCATTGGCCATAGTGTTCTGTTGACCGGGTAGGTATTCCGCAATGAGGGAGATTTTGTGGTGGATGCACCAACTCCATAAAGTGATCTCCTCGGCACAAAGTGACTGGGATCGGCTCCGCCCTGCCTGTTTATATAGTATACTGTAGTCATGTTGTCGGTAAGAATTCGGATGGTTTGACCACAAATCTTTGGGAGAAAGTGTCGACAGGCATTGCGCACAGCCTGCAATTCTAGGAAATTGATATGCATCATTGACTCCACAGGGGACCAAAGCCCCTGAGCCTGACTGTGCTCCAGATGCGCACCCCACCCCAGCAACGAAGCATCGGTGGTTAGTTGTCTTGTCAGTTGTTGGCGATGAAAGGGGACACCCGACATTAGGTTTTTGGAAACCGTCCACCAAGCTAGAGAGTTTCTGACGTGAGGGGGAATTGATACCCGTCTGTGGACATCTCGAGCATTTGGAGTGTAAACAGTAGCTATCCAGTGCTGGAGACAACGAAAGTGTAGTCTCGCGTGTTCGACGACGTACGTCGTGGCCGCCATGTGTCCCATAAGCTGAAGACATTGGAGTATAGATGGCTTGGGACTGATGGTAATGGCTTGTATGAGGTCTTGCATTGCTTGAAATCTGGTCATTGGTAAGAAAGCACGAGCGCTGGTTGAGTCGAGGTGTGCCCCTATGAACTGTATCGATTGGTGAGGCGTCATGGCCGATTTCGGGACGTTGAGGATCAAGCCCAAGGCCTCGAAAACTGTTCTTGTGAGGTGCGTCGCGTGAAGCGCCTCTGTGGCTGAAGGAGCTCTGATTAGGCAGTCGTCCAGGTAAGGGAATATCATTATGCCGAGACGACGCAGGTAAGCTGTAACTACTGCCAGAGTCTTGGAGAAAACCCTGGGAGCCGATGAGAGACCGAAGGGCAAGACCCTGTATTGGAAATGGTCTGCGCCTAATTGGAACCGTAGAAATCGTCTGTGGGCCGGGTGTATCGCCACATGGAAATAGGCATCCTGCAGATCGAGGGACGTGTACCAATCTCCGCTGTGAAGAGCTGGAATGATGATGGCTAGGGTAACCATCCTGAAATGGTACTTCCGTAGATACCGATTTAGTCCTCTGAGGTCGAGAACTGGCCTCCACCCCCCTGATTTTTTCTCCATCAGAAAATATCGGGAATAAAACCCCCTTCCCCGGAACTCGACTGGTACTGCCTCTATTGCTCCAATGGCGAGGAGGCGATTGACCTCTTGTTGTAACAGAGGCTCGTGAGATGGGTCCCTGAAGAGGAACGGGGTGGGGGGGGGTTGGGAGGGGGTAGAGTGGTGAATGGAATGGTATGTCCTAGTGTAATCGTTTGCAGCACCCATCTGTCAGTGGTGATGCGAGACCACCGATGTTGGAAGGGTCTCAGGCGATGATGGAACAATGCCTGCGCAGGATTGGGATGGCTGCTTAGCGGAATGGTGTACAGTCCCCTCGATGGGAGCGTCAAACTTGCTGTTTGGTAGTTAGACGGCCAGATGTTTTTGGTTGAGGTCTTCTTCTTTGCTGGCGCTGCCGGTTGCGTTGCTGGTCCTGCTGTCTGTATTGGGATGGCTGAAAGGTAAACGGTCTTTGTTTCTGATAGGGAGTATACCTCTTTCTACGAAAAGGTGGTGTATACATCCCTAGGGTCTTGAGCGTGGTTCTTGAATCTTTACCGGAATGAAGAACCTGATCAGTTTTGTCAGAGAAAAGATTTTGCCTATCGAAGGGTAGATCCTGGACTTTGGAAAGAAGGTCTTTGGGAACTTTTGCCTGGTGCAGCAAGGATGCCCTGCGCGCATGACCACGGATGTTGCTGTGGTACGCGCTGCAGTGTCCGCCGTGTCCAAAGCTATGTGGAGAGCTGTTCTGGAAGCTGCATAGCCTTCTTGGACTACCGCTTTAAGGACCTCCCTTTTTGCTCTCGGGTAGATGTTCCAGCAGGGGCACTAACTTCGAATAGTTGTCAAAGCTATGATTAGCTAATAATGCGGAATAGTTCGCCATACGGAGCATAAGAGTAGCAGACGAGTAAACCTTTCGCCCAAAGAGGTCTAGCTGCTTCATGTCTCTGTCCGGCACATTAGGTCTCTGTTGTGAGCCCTTCGTTCTTTGTTGGGCTGCATCAGCAACCAGAGAATTCGGTTGGGGATGGGAGAAGAGAAACTCCATCCCTTTCGCCGGGACAAAATATTTTTTGTCTGCTTTTTTGTTAGTGGCTGGTGCAGAAGCTGGCAGCTGCCATATATCGTCCACAATCTCAAGGATGGCATCATCCAGCGGGAGAGCCACCTTGGCCTGATGTGAAGGGTGTAGATTTCTGAGCAGATGGTGGGACTTCTGCTGGACTTCTGCAATCTGCACGTTTTGTGCGTCCGCCACTCTCCTGAAAAGGTCCTGGAATTGTCGGAGATCGTCCGATGGTGACGTGTCTCCCTGGAATACTGCATCGTCAGGCGAGGAAGAGGATTGATCAGTGGGGGACCGATCCTGAGGCTCATCCTGAATGGAATGTTGTTGTAGGACCTGTGGCTCAGGTGGTTGGGGAGGTGGGATACCTGACGGAGTTGGCGGTCTGGTTGCTGGTGGTAAGGACTGATGTTCCCTGCTGGATGATATGTGAGACCGATGTGGAGAATCAGATATTGACGATACGCCGGGTAGAAGAATGAGAATAGTGCCTATAGTAACGGTGATGCTGAGGCGACCTGTGATAATAGCGGAGCGGTGCGGTGATCTGCTGTAAAATGGCATCTATGGGAACCATAGTACCCAGAGTGACCCGAGCCTGATGGGGACCTAGGAGATCGGATCGCCCCCTGGACCTCGGGGTTGGAGAAGGCGACTGGTGGTAATGGCGTTTTGGCGAGATGTGTGGAGAGCGGTAGACTCTTCGTGGATGTCTCAAGGATTGAGCTGAATGCACCGATGAAGGAGAAGGTGGCTCCGGTGAGAATTGGGTATGATCCAGGGTAGGAGATGGTGTAATGATTCTCCGAGATCTTCAATGTGTGGCTACAGTAGTCTGCTCTGGTGAAGAAGTAATCAGGGTAGAGGGTCGTACAGACTTTTCACCTTCCCCCCTCGGCACCGGGCGCGGTGCCGCGTTGGGAGGGACCGGTGAACGTTGTGGAGGAACATCCTGCAGAGCCGGGATGAATTCCTGTACCGAAGCTTCGCCCGGTGCCAGCGACTCTCTTGGTGCCAGTGAACGGCACGGTGCCCGGGAATCTGTCGGTGCCGAGGGGCGCCCCGGTGCCGGCGGCTTGTTCGGTGCCGAGGTGGCAATCAGTGCGGCGAGGGCCATCTGTGCCGAGATTGCTTCTGGTGCCGTACTCATAGACGGTACGGGGAGTGCTCTCGGTGCCGTGTGTGGCACCGGTACTGGGGAAGGCTTCGGTGCCGATGGTATCTTAGGCACCGGAAGAGTCGAGGGATGCGGAGCCGAAGTGCTGCGGCTGTGCTTCGCCTTAGGCAGGCCACACATAGGTGGCGAGCCGGAGGTGCCCGGTTTGTCCCCCACGCTAACATGCATCGGGGGAAGAGAACGAGAAGGCGATGGTCTTTTCTTCGCCTTCTTCGGAGACAGTTTGGCCGAGGGATCCACTGACGATACAGCAGCTGCCGTATCTTGCGGCTGTAATGCCCTATCAAAGAGGAGCATTTTAAGCCTCATGTCCCTGTCTCTCTCGCTCGCGGTGAGTTTGGAGCAGTGAGGACACTTCTGAGGTATGTGTCCCTCACCGAGGCACCTAATACAAAGAGCGTGGCTGTCGGAGGCAGGCATTGCTTCCCGGCATGAGCTGCACTTTTTAAAACCAGGCGAACCCGGCATGGTCGCCTCTTTCTTCCTCTGACGACTGATTGGAAAAACTATTTACAGATAACTTCTGAGATTTTTTTTTTTTTAAACTAGAACGACTACGACTAATAACTAACTTATAAGAAACTACTAAGAACTAATTAAGAACTAATCTAACTAAATTCTTTGAGTTCTTCCTTTCTCTCACTCTGACAGAGTCTGAGGAGAAAGCGTTAGTCCGTCCGTGGCTGATGACGGTCAGGAGGAACTGGCGGGAGCCAGACCGCGCGCACACAAACGGCGCGAAAAGGCACGAGCCGCGCTTCGTGCATGCGCGGTCCGGCAGACTACGGCTGGAAAAGTTCTCCAATCTGCGGCGCTGGGACAAGCCCGACACCTACAGTGGAGCACCCACGGGACACTGCTCGAAGAAGAAGTGGAGTATCTACACACGCCTTATTTTGAAATAGCTATATCGGAATAGGCATTATTCTTCTTAGAATGAGGTTTACAGAAGTCAGAATAAGCCGCCCATTATTTTGAAATTATTTTGAAATAACAGAATTGCTGTGTAGACGCTCGCATAGTTATTTTGGAATAACGGCCGTTATTCCAAAATAACTTTGCTATGTAGACACACCTTGGCTACGTCTACATTGGCAAGATTTTGCGCAAATACTTTTAACGCAAGAGTTTTTGCGTTAAAGTATTTGCGCAAGAGAGCGTCTACACTGGCATGTGCTTTTGTGCAAGAGATGTGCTTTTGCGCAAAAGCATCCGTGCCAGTGTAGACGCTCTCTTGCGCAAGAAAGCTACGATAGCCATTTTAGCCATCGGGCTTTCTTGCACAAGAAATTCATGTTGCCTGTCTACACTGGCCTCTTGAGCAAGAACAGATGCGCAAGAGGGCTTATTCCTGAGCGGGGGAGCATCATAGTTCTTGCGCAAGAAGCACTGATTTCACACATTAGATCGTCAGTGTTCTTGTGCAAGAACTCCCCGCCAGTGTAGACAGGCAGCATGTTTTTGCGCAAAAGCAGGCGCTTTTGCGCAAAAACATGCCAATGTAGACACAGCCCCCTAAGATTTATGACAATACTAGTAGAATTACATTACAAGCTTCTGAATCAGATAAAGGAGAATAAGTGCACTCAATGTTGAGAAAGGTCAAACAGACAACTAAGTCTTCATCTGTACTGAAGTTACATCAGCATAGCTACATTGGTCATGGATCATTGAATCATAGAATACTAGGACTGGAAGGGAGGTCATCGAGTCCAGTTCCCTGCCCTCATGACAGGACCCAGTACTGTCTAGACCATCCCTGATAGACATTTATCTAACCTACTCTTAAATATCTCCAGAGATGGAGATTCCACAACCTCCCTAGGCAATTTATTCCAGTGTTTAATCACCCTGACAGTTAGGAACTTTTTCCTAATGTCCAACCTAAACCTCCCTTGCTGCAGTTTAAGCCCATTGCTTCTTGTTCTATCCTCAGAGGCCAGGAAGAACAAGTTTTCTCCCTCTTCCTTGTGACACCCTTTTTGTAAAAAAACTCATCCCCCTGACTGATGCAGTTATGCTAACAAAACCCCAAGTGTAGATGCAACTATGTCAAAGGAAGAGTGTTTCTGTCAATATAGCTGACATCATTCGGGCAGGTGGCATTCCTATAGTAACAGAAAATTCCTTCTGTTGGTGTAGGCTGCATCTACACTGGGGGATATGGAAGTATAGCTATGCTGAAGAGCTATGTGGATATAGTATCCATAATGTAGATATACCCGTATCCATAATGTAGATATACCCTAAGGATAAGGACTTGTAAAATACTCAAGTTGCAAAACTTAAATTTAAAATAATTAAACCAACAGAAAACCTTCTACAGACACACAAAAAATCAATATAAGCCACATGTAAACAGATTTAAAAGGGACCACACAGTGGTGTGCACTGGTTTAACTAAATCTAGGTGTTTCGGGTTTTTTTAAACTATTTTAGTTAAAACACAGTGCAATTATTTGTATGTAGACAAGGACCTAATACAATAACAATAGATGACGTCTGCTATTTGCATATAAACTAGTCAAACATCACAACAGGACTAGGTTTAGAGAAATAGTTTCTTGACTGCTTCCTAGAGCACCATGAAATATTTAATCTATAACTAACATTCACACAAGAAGCAACTCAATGACTATTACTGAGACATTAAGTAATACTAGTTTCAATGTAATTAATGTAATCAACATTCTGGGAGGGGGAAAAACCACAAGTGTTGCCACTGGATACTATACTTTAGATAAATTTGTTGTCTTTGACTATCTTCCTACTTTTAAACAATGTCAAAAGAAATTAAAATGCTCAGAATTGGAATGGAGTCTACTTGAGACAAGTCATAAAAATAGTCTCAAAGGCCACATGAATTCCCTTAAATAAAACAAGCAAACAAAAAAGACAAGGAAAAAACCCCAAGTAGTTAAATACAAGAAATTACTTGAGTCAAAGAGCTATCCTTCAGAAAATAGGAATCCAAACCTAGGCAAGTCAAAATAAAGAGGCAAATAAATGTGGCAGAAAAAGCATTAACTGGAAATTAGGAGGGCTAAAGGAGCGATATCTGACGTGCAAATAGTCAAAAATGTTTAAAGAATTTCTTGTGATTTGTTATGTCATTTGTTTCTTCACCACAAAAGATGTGAAGATACATCTTTTATAACTGAACAGAGCAGGTCAACAGAAATGGTAAAGAAACAAATAATTCAATAAATAGCAGCAAGTCACCAAGACAAGATGCTCTTGATCCAGGAGTTCTGTACAAATGTCACGAATCGCGAGTGGTGTGAAAGGTTGGCATAAGTGAATTAAGGTAAGTGAGCTGAAGAGAGGCCATACTAAGGTTCAAGCCAGTGCCCCGGAGGATTATGGACTTGTTTACAACTCTGAGAAAAAGGACTGTGTGAAAGAAAAGACTGTGTGCGCTGAGGAGACAAAACAGTACAGAAGGAGGCAATGTTCCCAGATAAGAAGGAGTAACAAGGGAGAGACCTAGTCAAGGACATTCTATTGTTTATCACTCATGGTGAGGCAAGCAGAATTGGGTGGTGAGAGCAGGGCACCTCGGTCGTGGTCACACTAGCAAGAAGGAGGGTACGACATCACCCCACCCAGGCTGTGTGCAACCAATGGATGTCGTCCCATTCAACTGGCCCCCGCCGAGGGAGTATATACCACACCATTTTGCCACACAAGTTGGAGTCCATCGATTTGGCATATTGGGGTGATGTGCACGTCGGACTTCCGCCTCAACCAAATTTACCAACATTACCTGGGGTTTGGCCAGCCCCAGAGGGTGATGGAACGTGTTTGTGTGTGCGTGTGTTACTATTGGATTAAGAATTAGGCTGCTAAATTGGGTTAAGGATTAGATTTAAACTGATAACTATTCAATTTAAACATTGTTTTTTAACATGCCTTTTAATTGCTAATTACTCTATATATGTATATTGCTTTTAAAACTGTTCCTCAACAATTGCTGGCAATAAAACTTGTTAAAGGTATATTTGAGCTACTGTGGATCTTTGTTCTGTGATGCTGATTAAATGCCCTGTGTGTGGCATGATCAACTGTACAACAGTGCCCTCTTGTGACACAAACATAGAATGGAATGGAAGGACTGCTCAGAGTAATAAACAATCTTTCATTGAAATTAGCTTTTGTAATGTGGGGCAAACCAAGGTGATTGGGAGATCCTAGGAACAGCACACCAGTGAGCTCTACTTTAGTAATAACTAAATTAGCTGAAAAGATAGTGGCAAAAAAAGTTCGGAAGTGAGGAGAACATGATGTTAAGTCACAGTACAAGAAGCTGCTGAGGGTGGGGAAGATGATATGCACCTTTAGTATAGTAAAGTCACGATAATATGAGGCTGCATCCAGGGCAGGATCAGTGGCGCAGCTGCTGCTCAAGTTGGTGAAGGTCCGAATACAGCTTGTGCTTTTACTCACCAAGAAACCTAGAAAAAGGGAGCAAGAAACATGAAAAAAATCAGTAGGAAATGTCATCCTCAATCAAAATAAAACTGCTAGCACTACCACACTCACCAGCAGGATTCCCATCAATACAAATTCCATTGGCATCCATTCCCACTGGCTGTCTGAGTGTGCTTAGTACAGATGATGCAGCAAAGTAGGTCTGGATTGGATCACCAGCCTGAAAAGGAAATTTGGAGAGTTTACTGAGCGATCCTGGAACAGGAGTACCAAGTCCAAACAGCGGAATACCATCAACTCAGGAAGGAATTAGAACATGAGGTCTGCTAGAGTTAAGGTTGAAACTAGCTTCCTCCTTTAGAGCACTTCAAAGAGTCAAGCTTTAAATGTGCATTATTACTTGGATTGCCTTAAAATTTGGTGTGCTTCATTTGGGGATATGGGGTAGAGTTAGTAACTCTAAGGGTGCATCTATACAACAGGGCTTAACTCGAAATAAGCTACGCAACTGAGCTACGTCAATTGCGTAGCTTATTTTGAAATTGGGAGCGTCTACACAGCACTTATTTCAAAATAGAGCACTCTTCCTCCAACTTCCCTTACTCCTCGTACACGGAGGGTTACTGGAGTTGGAGTAAGAAGTCCTCCAGCTTGACAGTATTTCGACATTATTTCAAAATAACTGCCTGTTGTGTAGATGCAGACCAAGGGCATGTCTACACTACAGCGTTATTTCAAAATATCATATTTCAAAATAGTAATTTTGAAATATCTTATTTCAAAATAACACGTCTACACACAAAATGGATTTCGAAATAGTGTTTTGCTATTTCGAAATAGTGTGTCCACACTGACTGGATGCTGAATCGCATTTAAGGCTGGCCAGAACCGGCCAGAACTGGCAGGGCATCAGGTCAGGAGTTAGCCTCAGGCAGGAGCCACACAAGGTATCTGAGGCTCGTGCTTAAAGGAACCTTCCTGGACAGCCAGTTCTCAAGTTTCCCTGCTTGCTTGCCTACCTCACTGAGGAACAGCAAAGCGTTTTTTCTGTGCGTGCTCTGGTTGCTCACACTCAGGACACCACAGCACTCTCCAACATGGAGCTCTTGGACACGTTGCTGCAAGTCTGGCAGCACTTTCTGCAGGCTGCTTCACAGGATCTGCAGCAACCCAACCCCCAGGCCTTCTTCCAGACCCTCCTGGGGTATGTGGCAGAGCGGCTGCAGGACCAGGATGCTGGCGTGCCCCGCCACATCTGGTGTCTGGACACCAGCACCGAATGGTGGGACCACATAGTCCTAGAGCATTGGGGAGACCAACAATGGATCCAGAACTTCAGGATGAAGGAGGACACCTTCCTGGAGCTCTGCGAGTGGTTCGCCCTGGCTCTGAAGCGATGGGACACGCACATGAGGCCCGCTATTCCCATCCACAAGTGTGTGGCCATCACCCTCTGGAAGTTCTCCATGCTGCCGATCCGTGGGGAACCAGTTCGGCGTGGGGAGATCCACTGTCGGTGCCGTGCTCATGCAGGTATGGCAATCTCGGGCGACTGTCTCAGGAGGGGGGTGGAAGGACGGAATGGGCTGCCCTAGGGGAAGAGTGGGGTAGAGGTGGTGTAAGTCCCTTCCCTGGAAGGGTTTGTTCTGTCCCAGCCGCAGAGAGGCCTCCCTGCAATGGCCAGGATTGCTGGGGGCTGCTCCTGGTACGTGGGAGAGTGAGGGATTAGAGGGGAGAGGGGGGAACTCTCAGGCACCCTGCCGTGGGCTTTGTGTGTCCTCTTGCAGGTGGGCAGAGCGATCAACACCATCTTGCTCCGCCGAATCATCCACCTGACAGATGTTGATGCCATCATCTAGGGGTTTGGTGCCCTGGGCTTCCCCACCTGCGGGGGGGGGCTATTGACGGGACACACATCCCTATCCATGCCCCAGACCACCAGGCCATCATGTACATCAACCAGAAGGGATACTTTTCAGTGATCCTGCAGGCAGTGACTGACCACCAGGGCCACTTTCTGGACATTAATGTTGGCTGGTCGGGCAAAGCACACCACGCCCAGGTCTACCGCAACTCTTCCATGTGCCAGAGGCTGCACGCCAGGACTTTCTTCCCCAACTGCCAGATCAGGGTTGGAGATGTGGACATGCCTGTCTGCCTATCCCCCTACAGCCCTGGCTGATGAAGCCCTACACTGGACACCTCAACCCTTCCCGACAGGCATTTAATGCCAGGCTCAGCAGGGCCCACATGGTGGTCGAGGGTGCCTTTGGGCAGCTGAAGGCCTGTTTTAGATGCCTCCTCACCCGCCTGGACCTCTCAGAGCAGAATATTCCGCACATGGTGGCAGTGTGCTGCACAATGTGTGTGAGCAGAAGGGGAAGGTCTTCCTGCCAGGCTGGGTGGCGGAGGCTGAGTGCTTGGCCAACCTGTACGCGCAGCCCCACACAGCTGCCCTCCAGGAGGTCCATCAGGGGACTATGCACATCCGGGAGGCCCTGTGGGAGAGTTTCTACCTGGAGAACGAGTAGCAGTGAACATAAGAACATAAGAACGGCCGTACTGGGTCAGACCAAAGGTCCATCTAGCCCAGTATCCTGTCTGCCGACAGTGGCCAGCACCAGGTGCCCCAGAGAGGGTGGACCGAAGACAATGATCAAGCGATTTGTCTCCTGCCATCCCTCTCCAGCCTCTGACAAACAGAGGCCAAGGACACCATTTTATCCCCTGGCTAATAGCCTTTTATGGACCTAACCTCCATGAAATTATCTAGCTTCTCTTTGAGTGCTCCCTGGTTTGCCTCACTGGGGGCTTGTGCCTCACTCCTCCCTCATATCCTTCCACTTTCTCCTCCCTTTCCCCCCGTTCCTCATGGAAAATAAATACAGGGTTTTTTTTTTAAACAAACTGAACTCTGTTTATTGAGCAAAACTGGGTGGAAAGAAGGCGGGAGAGGAGAGGAGAGAGGGTAGGAGAGGGGAGGAGGAAAACTTGGGAGGAGGGAGCTGGAAGGGGGAGGAAGGGGGAAGAGAGGCTTAGGGCTCAGGGTTGGAGCAGCGCCTGGGCCGCCGGCTCCCAGTATCACGGGTGTGGGGGCCTCAGCATCCCCAGGGGCGTGTGGAGGATGTGGAGGATATGGAGGGAGAAGAAGGAGGGGGGAGAGGGAGTGGGAGGAGGAGCGATCGCTGTGGAGGCAGCAGAGGCTGGAGCGGCAGGAGGAAGCATGCTCTGCACCAGGGTCTGGAGATGGGCACAGATGGCATGGCCCTGGGCAAGCTGCTCCCGCCAGCTCGCCCACCGGAGCTGCACGTCTTCTTCGACCCAGTGGTCGAGGGTGGGGTGCAGGGCCTGCAGCGCCCCCAGGTGCTGCCACTGGTATTCACCCATTGGACAGGTGGGCCTGCGGAGCCCTCGGGTGTGGGAGGATGTCTTGGGTGGTGTGGTGCGCCCTCCACTCGCAGATGGTCCAGCTGTGGAGAACAAGCACAAATGGTCGGTCATCCCTGAGGACAGAGTTCCTGAAGCCCAGCCCACCTCTGCAAGGCAAGGACGACAGTTCTCCGTGCCATCAGAGCCGATGTGCTTGAACACAGGCCATGTTTGGGATGTCCAGGGGGCCCTGCTATCCCCGGAAGTGGGAGCTGCCCTGAGACTGCGCCCATGCCTCTGTGCTGTATATCAGTGTGGGTGTGGGGGAGAATGTCCCCTGCCTCCTTGTAGAGGGGGCTTGTGGAGGGAGGGCATCCTGCCATGTCCCACCCCAGGGTCAGGAGCATGTCATGTCTCTTCACACACCCTTGTGGCTAACAGGCCAAGGCCCCTGTGTGGCAGCCAGCTGGGGCCATGTGCTCAGGAGTGGCACGGCACGTGCTCATGCTATGTGATCCGTGGCCAGCAAGGCCCAGGTGCGCAGTCCCTGGTCCCACCCACCCACCCTCACCCCTGCATTAGGGGACAGTGATGGCACTCACGTGATGTTCCATCCCTGGTCTCGGACAACGCCTGGGACAGGTCCACAGGGACGGCTCGGGGGTCCTGGCTCAGCTGGGTAGTGATGCTGGCCTCCTCTGGCTCCTGGCCCTCCTCCTCCTCTTCCGCGCCGTCATCAGGGCCCTCAGAAAGGATGACACTGCCCGGCTCTGCCCCAGAGTCCATGACTACCTGGGGGGAACGGACCGTCCCACCCCCCAGGATGCGGTCCAGGGCATCGAAGTAGGGGCAGCTGTCTGTGTCTGCCCCTGTTCAGGAGCTGCCCTCTCTGGTCCTCTCACAGGCCTGCCGCAGCTCTTTAATCTTCATCCGCACCTGTTCCTGGGTGCAGATGTGGCCTCTGTCGGACATGCTGGCAGCCATCTGGCCATAGACAGCCGCGTTCCTGCGTCTAGTGCGTAGATTCTGCAGGTTGGTGGCATCCCCCCTTGACCTCCGCACTAGACCATGAAGGCGCCCATCTCTTCCAGCCCCTGGCAGGCTCTTGGGAGCTGGAGGACTGCTCCTGGGGAGTGGTGGAGGGCTGGCTGGTACTGGCTGGCTAGCTCATTTTTTGCCACTGGGTCGGGGCAGCAGCAGAGTGGCTCAGGGCTGGCAGGCCTGGTGCTAGTCACAAAGGCTCTGGGCAGACTGTAGACCTTTAAGAGCTCCGTGGGGTGGGGGGGAAGGAGAAGAGTTTTCCTGTTTGTGGCCAGAGCGGCCAGCAGGGCACCCTGGGAAGGGCTGGAGGCCCCCTATTTCGAAATAGCCTCTCTTTCCTGTCTACAGAGAACCTATTCCAAAATAGCTATTTTGGAATAGGCGCTATTCCTCGTAGAATGAGGTTTACATATTTCGAAATAAGCCCTCCGCTATTTCGAAATAGCGGTTTGGCTGCATAGATGCTAGCAAAGTTATTTCGAAATAACAGCTGTTATTTCAAAATAACTTTGCTGTGTACACATACCCTACGTTATTTTGAAATAATGTTGCTGTGTAGACGTACTCTAACTGGTGATCATTTGATCAAGAAGTACCCAAAATACTGTTCCCTAGACATGGGAAGTGGGTGAAGCTGTGCTTAGGAGACAAGACCCCTGCTCTACCCAGGCCCCAGCCACACTCTACCCAGGCCCCAACCCCTCCCCTCTGTCTCCCTCTTCTCTTCCTTCCCCATCTGCTTGCCCCTTACAGCAGGGTGGTAAACCTTTTTTGGGTTGGGGGCCACTGACCCACAGAAGGATCAGTCAGGGGCACACACAAAACCCCCTCACTGACGTGGCACCCAACTGAGAAGCAGAAAGACACTTCTCACATTCCTCTCAGACACCAGAGCGTAGGGGGGCCCAGCCTAGTAGATTTTGTGTGCTCTAGCTCCATAGTAGAGTATTGGGGGGGCAGGGGTTGGAGTACCAGCACAGGATCCTCAATGCGGGGAGCCTGTGAACCTTGCCACATCAGACCCCCAGGCCTTAAGTTCCCCACCCCTGCCTTGCAGGCATATTCCTGAACTCAAATGTAGCAAAGGGAATTTGAAAAATAATACTTTTCTAAAATTTCTTTCTGAAGGAAATGGAGCGTGTTTTCCGCTGCATGCCAGACTGTGAAGACTGGACATGAAGAAAGTGCCTAATTAAAAGCATTAAATTTGGGAATAAAAGCGTCTGTCACAGGGTTTTTTATATATCCTGAAGTTTGTCAGAGATTTCTTTACAAAAACTTTGTAGTAAGGGCAAGTCAGCTGTCTTGCTGAATACAAAATTATAGAATACATGATGCAGCTCTTCTGTTTTCAACTTTCTTAATCCGTATTTCAACACTTATTTTTTATTTAAACGTACTCTTAAAACTTTATAAAGTAATCATTCCAGATTACTACATATTTAACACACTGAAACAAAGACATTATTTAAAACTAGTATATTTACACAGCATTGCTCAAGTCCTTAAGAAGGGGCACAGAGCTGGGGGTGATGATGAATGAGTCAGGGTTGGGGGATGAGGAGGAGCTCTAGGCAGGATTGAGAGAGAGAGAGAGAGAGAGAGAGAGAACGAATGAGTGTGTGTAGAGGATGCAGAAGCTAAACTCTCCTCCCATCCCAAGATTCGTACCTGGACTGCTTACTCTTCCCCTTCCTGTCTCTGCAGGGAGCAAAAGCAAAGTGCCTAACTCATTTGCCCCCTGCGCTCCCCAGCCAGAGTGAGAAATGCAACAAACTGTGCACTTTCCCCACACTCACTAATGAAGGGGATCGGCCACCAACGTCCCCATATGAATCTAGAGGGACGCTCCCCACCCTCACTAAAGGGCACCTGGGCATGGGAGGCTCATGACAGGGGCAGTCCCAGAAGGGAAGATGGCACGTCCCCAACCAGCCCCTTTCACCTACCTGGTGATTCTGTCTTTTTTCCATATGGTTTTCTGAGAAGCAATTCCATTCCATGCACATCCCATTTTCCTGGCACAACCAAACCCTTACGTTGCTTTAAGTTATGATAAGAGGAAGCTGTATACTGAATTGGAGGTCCTAGCACTTACTGTTTATGAGGCATTCTTGAACAAACAGACAAACTCTCTCAAATATATAGCAAATAAATCAGAGTGATTTACTGTGTTCAAAACAAAGTTCATTGCTTTCAGAAAAAGGGAATACTTTGTGTGATCTTCATAATAATAGACATGCTTATGAAATTTCACCATATGCTTATGTTAAAAAATGTTTCCAGAGATTTTAGAAAACAAAAGATTTTATATCATAGTAAGGTACTGATTTTGGTGGAGTGTTCTCTTAAAACTAGTTCATCAAATACTCAGAAGTAAAGAAAGGGAAACTAATCTGTCCAGCTATCTGGAAGAAAAAGAATATTGTCCCTTTAAGGCCTGGGTGGGGTGTCACAGGGCTCCGAAGCTTTATGAAAATTGGCTTATGACTATGAATATATATAGTTAAAAAATGCTTTATGAAAGTCCATCATGTGACATGTCATTTAAAAGTTATAATCCACTGAATCTGGATATCCTATTCGTGTGCATGTAACTTTCTTGTATGTGAAGTCATAAATATTAAGTGGGAACCTGTTTTATTAGTCCAGGTATTCTAGCAAAATCCATTAGTAATACTTTAGGAACTTAATGGCTGGGTGAACAAGTCAACAACCTGTGAATGGTTTTGTTTTTCCGATAAGCCCAAACTGTGGTTGGTCCTAGAAAGACATGTAACCGTACCACCTGGTACTGCAATACACCTTGAATCTGGTATTTTTCCATGGGAATGGGGAGACTAAACAAAGTGTTCCTGCCCTGGGGGAAAGCTATTTAAGGGATTGAAAGCAATCAGGCTTTTTGTCTTCAGCTGGCTTTTTGAAATTGCCTCCCTACTTTAAGAGGATACACATGAAGAAACTGTTGGGATATGTGAGGGTTAATTAAGGAGTCTGGGAAAGTGTTACCATGGTAATGGGGGTACAGCACAGGCAGGCACTGTCCCTATTGATTTTTAGAGATGTTTTCTTCCTCCCTTCTTGCTTGCCTAGAATAGATAAGCATACAGCTGCACAAACAATGTACAGTAACTCTAACAAATGCCACTGTGTATAAAAAATGGTTACTTACTTTTGTAACTGTTGTTTTTCAAGATGTGTTACTCATGTCCATTCCACTTAGGTGTGTTCACGCCATGTGCGCGCATTGTCGAAGCGTTTTCCCTTAGTGGCACCAATTGGGCCAGCCAGGAAGCTCCCTGGTGTGGCGCCACTATATCAGTGTATATATATCCCCGCTGGCCCTTCACCCCCTCAGTTCCTTCTTGCTGGAATGCTCTGACACAGGGGAGGCAGGTGGGATGTGGAATGGACGTGGAATGGACATGAGCAACACATCTTGAACAACAGTTATGAAAGTAAGTAACCATTTTTTCTTCCTCGAGTGCTTGCTCATGTTCATTCCACTTAGGTAACTCCAAAGCTAACCCCCAGGAGGCGGGGTTGGAGCCTACCGAGAGACGGACTGCAGCACAGCCCTACCCACAACAGCATCCTCCCTGGCATGTTGTGTAATGGCACAGTGGCTAGCAAAGGTGTGCACCGACCACCAGGGGATTGCCCTGCAAATCTCTACGATGGACACCTAGGCCACAAAGGCTGTGGAAGGTGCTTGAGCTCTTGTGGAATGAGCTGTAATGGGCGGAGCAGGAACCTGCGCCAGCTTGTAGCACGTTTTGATACAAGCTGTGATCCAGGATGAAATACACTGGGCCGACTCAAGGTGGCCCTTCATCCTGTCCGCTATAGACATAAACAATTGAGGGGACTTACGGAAGGGTCTGGTCCTCTCTAAATAAAAAGCTAAAGCACATCTCACGTCAAGTGTGTGTAAAGCCTGCTCTGTCCCAGAGCTGTGAGGCTTTGGGTAAAAAACAGGAAGAAAAATGTCCTGGTGAACATGGAAGTAAGAAACCACCTTGGGCAAAAAGGCAGGGTGGGGGCACAGCCTGAACTTATCCTTAAAAAAGACTGTGTATGGGGAGGGTCCACCAATAGGGCCCTCAGTTACGACACTCACCTGGCTGAAGTAATGACCACCAGCAAGGTCCCCTTCCAGGAAAGGTGCAGAAGGGAGCAAGCACATTGCCAACGGCTCAAAGGGGGGACCCATGAGCTTTGTGAGAACCAGATTTAGGTCCCAAGAGGGCAAGGGCTCGCACACCTGAGGGTAGACCCTATCCAACCCCTTAAGAAAACAATGCACCATGGTATCTGAGAAAACGGTCCTGCCACTTGAGCCCAAATGAAAAGCCGAGATGGCAACTAGGTGCACTTGTACTGAAGAAGGTACCAGGCCCTGAAACCTGAGCCCCAGGAGGTAATCCAAGATAGCAGGCACAGGGGTCTCCATAGGGGAGAACCCCTTGTTGCCTGACCAGAGGACGAAGAGTTTTCACTTCGCCAGGTAAGAGAACTGAGTGGAGGACTTACGGCTTCCCAAGAGAACTGCCTGGACCTGCTCCAAACACTGCCTCTCCTTGGCCATCAGCCATGGAGCTTCCATGCCATGAGGTGCAGGGAGTGGAGGTTTGGGTGCCAAAGCCTGCCGAACTCCTGAAAGATTAGGTCTGGGCACAGAGGGAGGACTAGAGGCTGCTCCACTGAGAGCGCAAGAAGGTCTGGGAACCAATGCTGACAAGGCCACGCCGGAGCTATCAGGATTATGGAAGCCTGAAATTCCCTGACCCTGAGGATCACCCTGTGGATCAGCGGGAAGGGGGGAAAGGCAAACAGAAGACCCTGAGGCCAAGGGATCATGAGAGCATCCCCCAGAGACTGTGGGCTGTGGTTGAATAAGGAGCAAAAACGAGGGCACTTCCTGTTGCTGCAGGTCGCGAACAGGTCCAGGTGGGGAAAACACCACCTGTGGATAATGGACAGAGCTACATTCACCCTGAGGGATCACTCGTGCCCCTTGAAGGACCTGCTGAGGTGATCTACCAAACCGTTCCGGGCCCCAGGGAGGTAAGCAGCTACCAGGTGACTGTTGTGAGCCATGCAGAACTCCCAGGGGAGGAGAGCCTCCCTGCACAGGGGATAGGAGCCAGCACCATCCTGTCTGTTTATATAAAACATCGCAGCCCTGTTGTCGGTCAAAATCAAAACGCACCTATTTCGAAGCTGTGGTAGGAACACACCACAGGCAAGGCGAATAGCTCTCAACTCCCTGACATTGACATGAAGGGAGAGGTCCATGGGGCCCCACATACCTTGCGTCCACAGCTTCCCAAGGTGGGCTCCCTAACCCATATCAAAAGTCTGTGTCACCAGCTGAATGGACGGGGAAAGGCTGAGAAATGGCATTCCTTCTCAGACCACCTCCTCGCACCAGTCGAGGGATTTCAGCACGTCTGCAGGCACCGTCGCCACTGTGTCCATATGCTAGAACGCTGGGTTGTGGACCCATACCAATCATAGTTGAAGCGGCCACAGTCTGAGCCAGGTATGTTATACCACATAAGTGCAGGCTGCCATAAGCCCCAGCAGCCTCATGCGACAGCGGGCCGTCGTGATGGGGAACAACTGGAGCCACAGGATGGCCTCCTTTAGTGCCATGAAGCACCCCATGGGCAGGGAGGCCCTGGCCTTTGTCATGTGTAAGAAAGCTCCCACAAATTCTATCTTTTGAGTGGGGACCAGGGTGGATTTGGTCTCATAAGGCCCAGTCTGAGGAAAGTCTTCCTTACAAGGGATATATGGCTGATCACCTGGAATGGGGAAGAGCCTCTTACGAGCCAATCATCCAGGTACAGATAAATTTGGACCCACCACTTCCTCAGGAAACCAGACACCACTGCCATGCACTTTGTAAAAACCCTGGGGACCACAGAAAAGCCGAAGGGGAGGGCCGTAAACTGATAATGGTCGCAACCCACCATAAAACGGAAGAATCGCCCGTGCACAGGTGTGATAGAAACGTGACAGTAGGCATCTTTGAGATTGAGGGCAGCGTACCAGTCTCCATGGCTAGGGAAGGAATAATGGAGGCCAAGGAAACCATCTTGAACTTGGACTTTAGTGTGAAGGTATTTAGATGCCTCAGGTCCAGAATGGAGCAGAAACCGCCCTTGGTCTTCGGGACCAGGAAGTAGCAGGAGTAGAAACCCTTTCCCCTGAGGTCCCAAAGGACCTCCTCTACCTCCTCCAGGTTGAGAAGCTTCTGCACTTCCACCTTGAGAAGGTGCTCATGAGAGGGATCCCTGAAGAGGGACGGCGAAGGGGGGCAGGAGCAGAAGGGGATGAAGTATCCCTTTCTCACCGTGTCCAGGATCCAGCGGTCCTTTGTGATGAGCGACCAGGCACGATGGAAGGGGAAGAGGCGATCGGTATAGGGCCTCCAGTCTGAGACTGGTGTGCTGTCCTCGTTCACACCTTCAAAGATTTGGCCTAGGGCTTGCTGGAGGGGCCTGCCCCCTTGGACGGAAGATGAGCAGGAGGGACATCTGCCACTTCTATTGTTATTATTATTATGGCCCCTGCACCTAGAGAAGTCCAACCTATTCCCCTGCTGAAAAGGACGGAACAGGGCCCTAGGGAGGGAGCACCTCTGCGGTACAGGGGTATGGATACCTAGGGACCTGAGAGTTGCCCTAGAATCCTTTAGCCGATGGAGGCTAGTAACAGTGCGTTCTGAAAATAATCCCGCACCCTCAAAGGGCAGGTCCTGGATCGTGTTCTGGACTTCTGGAGGAATGCCAGACACCTGAAGCCATGCGCCCGTTGCCATGGTACGGGCTGCCACATCCGCAGAGTGCAGAGCTGCCTGGAGTGCGGCCGGGGACACTACCTTGCCCTCCTCGGACAAGGCCCTAAATGCCTGCCTCGAGTCTTGGGGCAGCGACTCCCCATATTTGTCTATAGCTACCTACAAGTTGAAAGCATACCTACTCAGGAGGACTTACTGGTTAGCAATCATGAGTAGGAGACCCCCCCCCCCCACCCCGAGGCATAGGCCTTGTGACCCAACTGGTCTGATGGCTTGGTCTCCTGGTTCTTGGAGGTAGGGGCAGGTTGCCCCGGCGCTCGCGGTGGTTAACAGCCTGCACCACTATCGAGCCTGGTAGAGGATGAGAGAACAGGTGCTCATGGCCTGCCTGAGGGACAAAGTATCACCATTCTGCCCTTTTGTCCGTAGGCCAAATAGACACTGGTGTCTGCCAGAGGGCCTTTGTGATTTTGCCCACCGTCTTATTTAAAGGCAAGGCCACACGAGACGCCACCTCCACATTGAGGATATCAACTGTCAGACTGGAGATCTTCGAGGCCCATTCGAGCTGGACCCCAAGGCTGTGGGCCAGTCTCCAGAGGAGTTCTTGTGGGCCTGGGAGTCCAGGCTGGCACTGATGAAGAGGCCAACCCTAGGGCCTTGTCAGGGGAGGACAATGAATACTCTTGTACAGTTGAGTCCTCCAGCTCATGATGCCTGAGAAGGGGCAGACTGCCCTGACAGCCCATGGTCCCCATCCCCCCTCCTATGGGGGCTGAAGGGATTCACCCCACACTGCCAAAACCTGCGGTGCTGGGGCACTGGGTAATGGAGTGGCCCAAGGTGGGGCCCGGATCCCCAAACACGAGGATCCTGCTGTGGAGGGAGCACTCCCTAGGGCCTGGTGGATCCAAAATGGCCACTGGTCCGGATGCTGCCACTGTGGAGGTGTCATGATCAGAAGGAGTGCTGACTAGCACCCAGTGACTAAGGGGTTAACTCAGGTACCTAGCAAAGGTTTCAGCTGGGGGGGTTCGGACAATCAGCCAATAACAATGTAGGTAGGAATTTCAAACTGGAAAAGAGAGGTTTTTCTCTCTCTCTTCTTTGTTTGAGATCAGAGCAGTTTCTCCCAGGTATTGAGGGAGATGGAAGAGGCTTATCTCTCTAAGAATGGACTTCTTCAAATGTGTAAGTAGGGAAAAGTTTAGAGAGTGCGTCAACGGTTTATCATTTTCCTTGTTTGGGGGTTTGGAAATCATGTCTGAGCTGGCTAATTGTTTTCTCTTTTGTACCTAAGGATTACAGCCCAGGGACTTTCCCCGAGTATATATCAAATTGTGGCTATTTACCATCTAACCAATTTACTATGCTTGCAACAGTAGTTTTGTTTTGATAATAAAAGAGTTATCTTTTTATTCTAATTAACCGGTTGATTGATTGTTGTGTTCCTAGGAGTAAGTGCCTAGTTACAAGGGCAGAGTCCATTGTCTGTGGATTCCCTCTGTTTTTCCCAACTCCAAGCAAAAGCGGAGGTTGGGGCGGGGCGGGAAGAGCTTTACCTTAGGAAGGATTTCCCAAGTGATCTCTTTCCTGGAAAAGTTTATTTTTATATTTTCTTGTAATCACATGGGTGGTGACAGCAAAGAACCAGTCTTGGGGGAAGGGTGTTGAATCTCAGAGGGACTGAGATTGAATAAGTTTGTTTCTGGGAATCACAGAGACAGGTTTTGCAGAGTTTATTCGGTTAGCTGGCCCCCCATCTCTGAATGCGTAGTGTCAGGTTGGGGGATTGAGCCGTGACAGAAGGCCAGGTCTGTGAGTGACCTGAGACACTGTCCTGGCGCTTGCGATGCCAAGAGTGAGAGTGGCACAGGAACCTGGAACGGTGCTGGGATTTTCAGTGGAAGTGGGAGTGAGAGAGTGACGTCCTAGACCGCACCGACTCCACGTTGGAATCCGAGTAGTTGGTCTCTGACCAAGGCAGGGCAGAGGCCAGACCCGGGGAATGGTGCCACTCCGCATTCCGAACGATGGATGCTGGCTTGCCCTAGTGCCGCACCAGCAGTGGGGGTATGAGGTGTCCCGGTGCTGGGGACTGGGCCACCGGGATGAGCATGCTAGAGGCTGAGCTCTCCCTGGACTCCTGAGAAAGCGAGGGCACCAGTACCAAAGGACTCGGTGCTGGCGTAGACATGAGCACCGAAGAACACAGCACTGCACGGGGCGCTGATGCCGAGGACGGTGCGGGCCTACTCGGGTCTGGTGCCTTTGACGATACACAGGCCCGAGGCTGGTCCCAGCACTCCAGAGGAGGCGAGGGTGAATCAGCGGTGAGCTCAATGAATTTCTGCGCCACCTCGAATGTGTCCGGAGTGGAAGGCCATTCAACTGGAACTGGCTCCTCCGCTGCATGCGGCTCTTGGTCCGGCCTAGGAGCAGCAGACCTAGCAGCTGGTGCAGGCGCAACAGAGTGCCCCGACTGGGGGCACACCATGGGCACATGCCAGGGCAGAGACCTGCCCCTCTCTGCTCTCCTCTTCATGCACGACACCGGTGATTATGAACAGTGCTGCGCCACAGGGCGCCTCAATGACGATGAGTCCCCTGAACACCCAAAAGTCTCCCACACTGAGGGCAGTGAGCTGTGGGATGCCGATGCCGAGTCCAGCAACGGTGCTGGGTGAAGCGCCAACTCCATCAGGAGTATCTTCAGGCATGAATCTCTCTCACACTGAGTCTGGGACTTGAAACTGCGACAGATTCTGCAGTTCGCCGGGACGTGAGCCTCACCCAAACACTTCAGGCACAGATCGTGTGGGTCACCACAGGGCATAGGCTTGGAACAGTCAACAAAGGGCTTAAAGCCATGTGGCCCTGGCATGCCCCATGGGCTTGGAGGGAAGGGGAGGCAACAGGGGAGCCCCAACCCAAACAAACTTATCTAACTATCTAAACCGGTACTTAACAGGGGAAGCAACTTGGAAAGAACAAAGGGATTCAACTAGGTGCTAACTATTCTAAAGTCTTTTGAATACCACTGATATCACGCTTGCAGGCAAGCGAGAAAGGAGCTCCACCAACCATCATGGGCAGTAAGACGGAACTGAAGTGGTGGAGAGCCAGCGGGGGTATATATGCACAGCTATAGCGGCGTCACTCCAGGGGGCTCCCTAGCTGGCCCAACGGGTATCACTAAGGGAAAACTCTCAGAAAACCGTGCACACTCCGCGCACACACCTAAGTGGAATGGACATGGGCAAGCACTCGAAGAAGAACTCCAGGTTATCTTCCCTTTGTCCATCCTTTCCTGCTTGCTCTGAAATATATTTAGGGTCACAGCACCTTCTCACCCCCGGCCCCCAGTAAGGTGCGGACTCAAGGAGTTTGGGATGTGAGAACTGCATGCTTCAACTAAAAGTGCTGCAAACAATAAACAGGGTGGGTATGATTATATTCATCACATGATTATTACTATTCTTTATATGGGTATTCACATTACTAATTAAGGGTTTAAAGGGAGTTGTAATAGATATGTGTATTTACATACTAACTAGGATAAAAGAATGTGCTATTGGTTAATATGTTGCTCACTTGGACAGGGTTTTGGGGGCCCAAGGCAGAACATGTATCTGCAATAAAGAAGCCCATCTACTCTATTCACCTCTGGGTCACTGGTTCTTTTTTAAAAGAAACGTGACAAAAAAGATCCCATAAAACACAGAGAGCTGTAGACCCAGGCCAGAGAGAGGAAAAAAAAACAACTCTGCCTTGAACCAGGGACAACGGGTGAGGAATATACTTTGCAAGTAACACGTTTCTTAGTATATTAGACTTTTGTTTATTTTGGCTCAGTAACTTACTTGCAATCACTTAAATCCTACTTTTTATACTTAATAAAAACACTTTTGTTTATTATCAAGCCCAGCGTAAATCATTGTTATCTAGGGAACAGCAGCTACTCTGCATAGCTCTCTTTCATTGATAAAGAGTGAGAACTTATAAGGTTTCTCTGTGTAAAACTTTTATACAGAGTAAGATGGGTTTATTTGGGGTTTTGGTCCTTTTTGGGGGCTGTGTTCCTGAGTAATGTCAACAGCCCAGAGCTGAGCTTGTTTAACACCTGTGTTGCTCTGCCGCAGGTTTGTTGTCCCAATTCTGTGCCATGGCTGGGGGAGACCAGAGCTATTAGCTCAGCAGGACAGGGTGGGGGGGTGCCCCAAAGGGCAAGCTAGGTGGGCTCAGTGGTGACCAACACACTGAGAGCAATCCCAAGGGGACCCCTATTATCTAGCCCATCACAAAGGGAACCTTTTTTGGGTCAGGGGCCACTGACCCCCCCAAAAAAATCAGCTGAGGGCCACATGCAAGTGAGAAGCAACTCAGGGCTTCATGCAACTTGGTATACCTCATTCTACGAGGAATAACGCCAAATTCGAAATAGCTATTTCAAAATGAGTGCTGTGTAGACACTTATTTCAAAATTGGGGGCCTCCAGCCTTCCCAGGGAGCCCTGGTGGCCACTCCAGCCTCAACCAAGAACACTCCACTCCCTCCCCGCCTCCCCGGAGCCCTTAAAGGGGTCACTGCCCCGACCCAGTGGCCCCAAAACATGAACCAGCAAGCCTCTGGCAGCCAGCCCTCCACCACTCCCCAGGAGCAGCCTGCCAGCTCCCAGGAGCCTGCCAGGGCCCAGAGAAGGCAGGCGCCTTCCTGGTCCAGGGTGGAGATCATGGACCTTATTCAGGTTTGGGGGGGATGCCCCCAACGTCCATGATCTCCGCACTAGATGGAGGAACACGGCTGTCTATGGCAGGATAGCTGCCAGCCTGGCCCCCAAAGGCCACATGCAAACCCAGGAGCAGGTTTGCATGACAATCAAGTTGGTCCGGCGAAAACCCCATCCCTGAGCCCTGAGCTTCCCCTCCCCCTTCTTCCTTTTGCTTCCCCTTTCCAGCTCCCTCCTCCCAGGTTTCCCCCTCCCCTCTTCCAGCTCTCTTTTCCCCTCTCACGCCTCCTTTCCCCAGTCTCACCAGAGTTTCATTCCTTCCCCCCCCGTTTTGTTAAATAAAGAGAATTTGTGTTCATGAAAATACGTGTATTTTATTTGACAGGAAAATACGTGTATTTTATTTGCCTGCCTCGCTGAGGGACAGCAAAACATGTGTGTCTCGGAGTGCTCTGGTTGCCCTCACTTGGGACACCATAGCACTCTGCAACATGGAGCCAGAGCTGCCCCGGGCACTCTGGTGCTTCTCGTGAACATGTTGCTGAGAGCCTGGCTGCACTTTCTGCAGGCTGCCATCCGGGAGGTCCATCGGGGGGGCTGTCAGTATCCAGGAGCGCTTCCACCCTGAGGAGCACTCAGAGCCTCCCTGGTCTGCCCCACTGGGGGCTTGTGCCTCATTCCTCCCTCACGTCCTTCCACTTACCCCTCCCCCCAACCCTGCTTCCTGATGTCAAATAAAATACACGTATTTTCATGAACACAAACTCTCTTTATTTAACAAAACTGGCGGGGGGGGGGAAGGGGAATGAAACTCTGGTGAGACTGGGGAAAGGAGGCGGGAGAGAGGGTGGGAGAGGGGAGGGGGAAACCTGGGAGGAGGGAGCTGGAAAGGAAGCAGGGGGAAGAAGGGGAAGGGGAAGCTCAGGGCTCAGGGGTGGGGGGGGTCTCGCCGGACCACCTTGATTTTCATGTGAACCTGCTCCTGGCATCACATGTAGCCTTTGGTGGCCAGGCTGGCAGCTATCCTGCCATAGACGGCCGCGTTCCTCCATCTAGTACAGAGATCATCGACATTGGGGGCATTCCCCCCCCCCCAAACCTGAGTAAGGTCCACCCTGATCTCCGCCCTGGACCAGGAAGGTGCCTGCCTTCTCCGGGCCCTGGCAGGCTCCTGGCAGCTGGCAGACTGCTCCTGGGGAGTGGTGGAGGGCTGGCTGCCAGTGGCTTGCTGGCTCATGTTTTGGGGCCACTGGGTTAGGGGCAGTGACTACTGGCTCTGGGCCGGCAGGCTTTGAGCTGGCACAGGCACTGTGGCCATAGTCTATCCCTTTAAGGGCTCCGGGAAGGGCGGGGGAGAGAGAGGAGTGTTCTTGGTTGAGGCTGGAGTGGCCACCAGGGCACCCTGGGAGGGCTGGAGGCCCCCTATTTCGAAATAAGTGTCTACACAGCACTTATTTCAAATTAGCTAATTTGAGTTTGGTGTTACTCCTCATAGAATGAGGTTTACCAAATTCGAATTAAGTGCCCCGCTATTTCGAATTAAATTCAAAATAGCGGTTTGCCTGTGTAGACACTATTAAAGTTAATTCGAAATAACGGCTGTTATTTCGAATTAACTTTGATGTGTAGACATACCCAGAGTGAGGTTTACAGGGATAGCAAAAGAGCACATCTGTTTTTCCAAAAAAATTTCGAAAGCAGACACGTTCCTTGGACGCGGCGAAAAAGCAATGCAGTCTAGCCATAGAGATCCATAAAGTCATGTATGGAATGGAGAAGGTGAATAGAGAAATGTTACTTACCTCTTCACACAGCACAAGAACCATAGCACAAGAAGCACACAGCAAACAATGAAAGTAACAGATACCAAGTTCAAAACAAAGACAAGGAAATACTTCACACAACACACACACTACCTGTGGAACTTGTTGCCATCAGAAGTTGAGAAGGCCAAAAGCATAACTGTTTAAAAAAGATTAACTAAATTAATGAAGCCTAGACCATCAATGGCTATTAGCCAAATGGTCAAGGACGCAATCCCACAGTCAAGAACCTGGGACTGGACAAAAAACAGGTCACTCCAAATTGTCCAGTTCTGAACACCTGGCACCAACGACTGTAGTGTACCAGATGAAGCAGTAGTCTAGCTCAGTACGGCCATTCTTATATCTTCCTTGACACCACCATGGATCTCAAAGAAAAACAATTTGATTCTTGTAAGTGCTTTTCCAACTCACCCGGTAAAAGGCAAAGGAAGATGGTTGGTCTTGTGATGGTGGAATGAATGACGGTCCGCCATATTGTGCCAAGAACACTGAGAAATCTGATTTTTTAATTTTTTGTGGCTGCTGGAAATAGTTCAGCTTTGCTAAAGATGGGAGGAGAAAAAAAACAAATAAACCCATAATCAAATTACTAGACAATGATTGTGGAAAGGCGAAATTCTAAAAAGGGTGACTTAGGTAGACTAAGGATCATTAGCCTGACATCAATTCCAGACAAAATGAAGGAAAAGCTGATATTCTTTTAGTAAAGAATGGTAGCATATGTAATGCCAATCAAAATGATTTCAGGGAAAATATGTTGGGTCAAACAAATTTTAATGTTTTTTATGACAGTAGAAGTATGGTTGATAAAGGTGACTTGTGATATAATAGACTGAGACTTCTGTAAAGCACTTAACTTCGTCCCATATGATATTCTGATTTTAGTAAAAATTAGCACAATATAAACTGCTGTAGCCCATATTAAGTGAATTTAAAACTGAATAAATGATAAAACTCAAAATAGTTATAGGTGAGGATGTGACAGGGTACTGGGACAGCCACACCATGGCCCCACATCACAAGAGCAGCCACATCCCAGCTGCGGCTCCAGCTCTGCCAGCCGCCACATGGCCCACCCTGGCCACAGCTCCAGCCCTGGGGAAGGACTGAAGGTGAGGCGGGGACCATGGGGTGGCTGCCCAGCTGCTCCTGGGATGAGGCCTGTGGCGGGTGGCTGCCCCATGTGCTGAGGCTGGAGCTGAGAACAGCTGGGCAGCCACCATGCGGACCTGGCCCTCCCACTCTCCAGCCAAGATCAACAGCAGCAGCAGCTTACCTTCCACATCCAAGGAAGGTGAGTACTGCTGCACAGCTCTGCTGAGGAGTAAGGATGTTAAATATCGGTTAACTGAATAGTCGATTAACCTCATGAATTCTTATTAGTTACTCGACTATTCTATAGTCCCTAGGGGTGAGGCCAGCAGTACAATCCAGTCCCATGCCCGAGGAGCCCCTTGCCACTCCACACTACTGCCTCTGTATCAAAGGAAGCAGCATGGAGTGTCAGGGAGGAGCTGGTCTGCGAGGGGAGCCAGTTTAAAAACCAGCTCCCCTCACGGACCAGCTGCCTGTTGCCCCACACTATTGCCTCTGATTCAGAGGCAGCAGCTCCTGCCTAGGGTGGGGTCTGACCGCCTGGACCTGGCGTGAGCCAGAATGGAGCCAGGCTACCTGCCTGCCCAGCTCCTAATACACTATAAATCCAGAGCTGCATCAGGGGTAGGTCCCAGACCCAGCATAAGCCAGGACTGAGCTGGGCTGCTGGCCAGCCTGCTAAAAAATTTATTGGCAACGGGGTGCAGGGAATGCATGTAGCCTATAGCATTAACCTATACGCTTTTGCTTATCAGTTAATCGACTATACTATTATATCTCTACTGAGGAGGTGGGCGGGATTAACATTTTTTGTGCCTGCCCATGCAGGTGCACACACTAGAGACAACTTAGCCTAAGAGCCTTGCAGAGAAGGAGGGGCCAGGCTCCTCTCTTCTCACAACCAACATGGAATTAGCTGAGAGTAGGGCACCAAGATAAATTATGCTTCCTCCTTCCTCGCAGCAGAAGCCTGCAGACACTGCAGGGCAGTGTGAGTAACCTGTGGCCAGTGGGCCTACATACCACCAGTTTGTGCCCCCACATACCTCTCATGCACTGGGGCACTGGAGCCCCACACTTCCTGTTCCTCCCCTTTCCTCCTAACACTTTTGGAGCGACATGAATCGAGAATGCAGGGGAGTTATCAGGAAGGCGAAAGTGCAATTGGAATTGCAGCTAGCAAGGGATGTGAAGGGTAACAAGGAAGGGTTTATACAGGCATGTAAGCAATAAGAGGGTGATCAGAGAGAGTGTGGGGCACTTACTGGATGAGGAAGGTAACCTAGTGACAGAAAATGTGGGAAAAGCTGAAGTACTCAATGCTTTCTTTGCCTCTGTCTTCACAGACAAGGTCAGCTTCCAGACTAATCCACTAAGCAACGCAGTATGGGAAGAAGGTGGGTAGCCCTCAATGTCGAAAGAACAGGTTAGGAACTATTTAGAAAACCTAAACATACACAAATCCATGGGTCTGGATTTAATGCATCCGAGGGTACTGAGGGAGTTGGCAAATGTCACTGCAGAGCTTTTGGCCATTATCTTTGAAAACTCATGAAGATCAGGAGAGATCCTGGATGATTGGAAAAAGGCAAATGTAGTGCCCATCTTTAAAAAAGGAAAGAAGGACAATCCAGGGAACTACAGACCAGTCAGCATTACCTCAGTCCCCGGAAAAATCATGGAGGGGATCCTCAAGGAATCCATTTTGAAGACTTGGAAGAGGGGAAAGTGATCAGGAATAGTCAACATGGATTCACCAAGGGCAAGTCCTGCCTGACCAATCTGATTAGCTTCTATGATGAGGTAACTGGCTTTGTGGACATGGGGAAGTCAGTGGATGTGAGATACCTTGACTTCAGCAAAGCTTTTGATACAGTCTCCCACAATATTCTTGCCAGCAAGTTAAGGGAGTATGGATTGGATAAATGGACTGTAAGATGGATAGAAAGCTGGCTAGACTGTCGGGCCCAACAGGTAGTGATCAACTGCTCTATGTCAGGTTGGCGGTTAGTTTCTAGTGGAGTGCCCCAAAGATTGGTTTGTTTTGTTCAATATCTTTATTAATTACCTGGATGAGGGGATGGATTGCACTCTCAGCAAGTTTGCACATGACACTAAGCTAAGGGGAGTGGTAGATACGCTGGAAAACTGGGGTTAGGGTCCAGAGTGACCTAGACAGATTAGAGGATTGGGCCACAAGAAATCTGATGAGGTTCAACAAGGATAAGTGCAGAGTCCGCACTTGGGACGGAAGAATACCAAGCATTGTTTCAGGCTGGGGACCAACTGGCTAAGTAGCAGTTCTGTAGAAAAGGACCTGGGGATTACAGTGGATGAGAAGCTGGACATGAGTCAACATTGTGCCCTTGTAGCCAAAAAGGCTAATGGCATATTAGGTTGCATTAGGAGGAGCATTGCCAGTAGATCTAGAGAAGTGTTTATTCCGCTTTATTCGGCGCTGGTGAGGCCACATCTGGAGTATTGTGTCCAGTTCTGGGCCCCCCACTACAAAAAGGATGTGGACGCATTGGATAGGGTCCAGCGGAGGGCAACCAAAATGATTAGGGGGCTGGAGCACAAGACCTATGAGGAGAGACTGAGGGATTTGGGTTTGTTTAGTCTGCAGAAGAGAAGAGTGAGGGGGGATCTGATAGCAGCCTTCAACTTCCTGAAGGGAGGTTCCAAAAAGGATGGAGAAAGGCTGTTCACAGTAGTGACGGATGGCAGAACAAGGAGCAATGGTCTCAAGTTACAATGGGGGATGTCTATGTTGGATATTAGGAAAAACTATTTCACTAGGAGGGTGGTGAAGTACTGGAATGGGTTACCTAGGGAAGTAGTGGAGTCTCCATCCCTAGAGATTTTTAAGTCTCGGCTTGACAAAGCCCTGGCTGGGTTGATTTAGTTGGGATTGGTCCTGCCTTGGGCAGGGGGCTGGACTTGATGACCTCCTGAGGTTCTTCCAGCTCTATGATTCTATGAATCTGCTGATTCACACTCCATTCCCCTCCCTGTCAGTGCTTGTACAGCCACAAATCAGCTGTTCAAGCTCTGGGAGGGAGAGGAAGGAGTAGGGATGGAGCATGAATCAGTGGATTCATGGTGCTCCGAAAGTGCTGGGAGGGAGAAGAGTAGGAAGTGCATGGCTCCAGTGCCCCAGTGCATGGGAAAAGGGCAGAGATGGGCTGCAGAGACAGGTAGATGGAACCCAAGTGGGCTGCAGTCAGAGGTTGCCCACCATTGGTCATGTGGCTCACTGAAACGAAGGAAGACCACTCACCAGTCCTGGTTGAAAGTCACAGAGCAGAAGTTATGTTAGTCTGTATCTGAAAAAAATTAAAAAACAACAAATAGTTCTGCAACATCTTAGAGACTAACAAAAAAATGTAGATGGTATCATGAGCTTTCAGGGACACAACCCACTTCTTCAGATGAATGGAGTAAGGAGTCCAGGGTACAAATAAATAGCAGAAAAAAGTGAAGGGATGAGGGGGGGGAAGAGAAGGGGGGGAGAGAAGGAAAAAAATATTGTCAATTTGAGTGTCTGTGCTAAATGAGGCTAATAGAATGGGCTGTAAGTATACAGTGCTCAGCTTTTTATGTCATTAGGGTGCGGAATGTAGCAGTCCATCTACTTCAGGTCTTTGTTCAAACCTTGATTACAGGTGTCAAACTTGTAAATAAAACAAAGTTCTGCAGCTTCTCTCTCCAGCTGGTTTTTGAAATTGCTTTGTAATAGCATAATCACTTTTAGATCCACTAGTGAGTGCCCGGGCAAGTTAAAATGTTCCCCAATACGTTTTCACTTACCCGAGCACTCTCTTTCTCTGCTATTTATTTGTACACTGGACCCCTTATTCCATTCATCTGAAGAAGTGGGTTGTGCCCATGAAAGTTCATAATACCATCTAAACTTTTTGTTGGTCTCTAAGGTGCTGCAGAACTATTTGTTGTTTTTTAATTTTTTTCAGTCTTGGTTGCTGTACAGGGGTGGCCTTGTGCTCACCCTTGTATTCGTCCCTTTGTCTTTGTCACCGTCCACCCCGAAGATGAGTGGTGGTCTTGGCATCGGTTTCCGTCGCTTCCCCCACTCGGAAACGTGGGGTAGGGGGCCCCGGGCCCGCCCTCTCTCACGGGCCCCAGCCCAGGGCCCTAAGGACAGGTTCAGCTAGCCCCGTCCGGCCGGTGGGGATTGGCCCAAAACTCACCAGCCCGCCGGCCCTTTGCACTTAAAGGCCCTACCCTGGGCTGCTTCCTACCCCGCTAGTTCCAGCAGTGTCCAGTCCCGACTCACCCCTCATTCTTCCCGGCTCACTCTCCTCCTCCCCTCTGGGTCTGGGTGACCCCTCTTTAACCCCTGCCAGTCGGCGAGTCCTGATGACATCACCCGCTGTGTCCCGTCCCCCCCCGCCTCCGACGAGCAGGGCGTCCTTCCCCCTCAGCGTGCCCCGACGTCCGCCTGATGCTCTCCGCTCGCCCCACCCCCACCCGTCAGCTGTGCCGCTGCTGCTGAGCAACAGGCACAGCTGATCAGCGCTCTCTGGCCGCTCCCCAGGAACGCGCGCGCTACAGCCGGTTCATTGCGGGGTAGATCGGCTTCGGCCAGCCGGAGACGCTTGCCCCGTCACACACCTCCCCCCTCAGGCCCCCAGTCTCGCCCCCTCTGTCCTCTGTTTCTTCTTCTGTGATTCCTGAAAAAAAATCAGCATTACCGTGGGCCTTCCCAGCCCGGTGACTGACCTCGAACCGGTATGGCTGTAATGCTAGGTACCACCTTATTATACGTGCATTGGCGTCCTTCATTGCATGGAGCCAACAGAGTGGCGCGTGGTCAGTCACCACTTAAAAGGGGCTGCCTAGGAGGTAATAATGCAGCATGTCAATTGCCTATTTTACTGCCAAGGCTTCCTTTTCTATTGTTGAGTATTTACACTCCCGGGGAAACAGTTTACGACTAATATACACAATGGGGTGCTCTTCCCCCCCTTCTTCCTGTGACAGTACGGCCCCTAGGCTTATCTCTGAGGCATCTGTTTGTAGAATAAAAGGTTTGTTAAAGTTAGGCTGAGTCAATACGGGAGTTTGAGTTAACTGCCGCTTTAACGCATTGAAGGCCCCCTCACATTCCCTTCTCCACTGTACCCTTTTTGGCGCGGAGTTGCGGGTTAGGTCCATTAGTGGGGCGGCCACCGACGCAAAATCGGGGACGAACCGCCGATAGTAGCTGGCCAGCCCCAGAAATTGGCGGACCTGCCTTTTTGTCACGGACGCCGGGTAGTTCCGTAAGGCTTCTACTTTATCTATCAGGGGTCAGAGCTTGCCCCCCCCGAACTGTATATCCTACATAAGATACCTCCTGTTCCCCAAAGTGGCATTTGCCGGGGTTGGCGGTCAGCCCGGCTTCCCTCAAGGTGTTTAGAACGGCCTCCACCCGCTGTAGATGCTCAGTCCATGACGTACTATAGATTATGATGTCATCTATATATGCCGCCGTGTAGCGCTCATGTTGGCATAAGACCCGATCCATCAGTCTCTGGAAAGTTGCTGCTGCCCCATGTAGCCCAAAGGGCATCTGTATGAACTGATATAGCCCGAAAGGCGTTAAGAATGCGGTCTTCTCCTTGGATTCTGGTGTCAGCGGGATCTGCCAGTATCCTTTGGACAGGTCTAGGGTGGATATGTACCGAGCGGCCCCTAGTCGCTCTAGCAGTTCGTCGACGCGGGGCATGGGGTAGGCGTCAAAACAGGATACTGCGTTCACCTTCCGGAAGTCCATACAGAACCTCGTCGTCCCGTCTGCTTTCGGTACCAAGACTATGGGGCTTCTCCACTCGCTGTGGGATTCCTCTATTACCTCCCACCGTAGCATCTTGTTCACTTCCTCACGTGCAGTGTTCCACAACTTTCGTGGGAGGGGCCCGATCGGGTCACGAATCTTCTTCCCCGGCTCCGTAGCGATGTGGTGTCGAGCCATGTTGGTTCAGCCTGGTGTCGTAGTCAATACCTGCGGAAACTTGCGTAACACATTTGATAATTCTTCCTGTTGTTGCGGCGTGAGTGTGAGGCCCAATTGCAAGGGGGGGGTTGTCTCTCTACCAAACTCTCCCTGCGCTCCCTCACCTCCCTCCCCCACCGCGTTGAGTAAGAGACCTTCACGAGCCTTCCATGCCTTCAGGAGGTTGACGTGATAGAGGTTTGTGGGTTTTCTCCGCCCTGGCATCCGAATTTCATAGTCCACTTCCCCTACTCGTCGGACACCTCAAACGGGCCTTGCCACTGGGCCAGCAACTTGGATGTTTGTTCGGGGAGTAACAGGAGTACCTTGTCCCCTGGTTGGAAGACTCACACCCTGGCATTTCTATTATAATACTGGGCCTGTCGCTCCTGGGCTTCTCTCAAGTTCCGTTTGGCGAACTCGCCAAGGCGGTTCAGTCTTTCTCTCAACTTAAGGATATATTGGACCGACCCCCGTACCCTGGTGGTCTGTTCTTCCCAGGACTCCCTGATGATATCTAGGATGCCCCTGGGTTGTCGCCCGTAGAGTAACTGGAAGGGCGAGAACCCTGTTGAAGCTTGAGGGACGTCCCGCACCGCAAAAAGCAATGCTGGTAGGGCTCGATCCCACTCCTTAGGGTCCTCTTCCACGAATTTCTTTAACATACCTTTCAGGGTCCAATTAAACCTTTCGACCAGCCTGTCTATTTGTGGATGGTACACTGAGGTCCTTAGTGTCCTTACTCGCAGCAAGCGGCATAATTCCTTCATCAGTGTCAACGTCACGTTCGTCCCTTGATCGGTCAGAATTTCTTGGGGTATACCCACTCTCGAAAAGATCTTTACCAGTTCCTCCGCCACCGTGGGTGCTGTTGTGTTCCGGAGTGGGATAGCTTCAGGGTATCGGGTCGCATAGTCAATTACTACTAGAATGTACTGAAACCGGTTGCGCATCCTTTCCAGGGGCCCCACCAGGTCTAACGCAATTCGCTGGAAGGGTACGTCCACCACCGGTAGTGGCACCAGAGGGGCCCTCAGTACTCTCCCCGTCCCTGTCCTCTGACACTCGGGACAGGAGACACAGAAGTCCTTAACAGCGCGGTAGATACCGGGCCAGTAAAACCTCTGTAGTAAACGGCGCACGGTATTTTCATACCCAAGGTGTCATGCCCAGGGGTTGGCATGAGCTAATTCTAGGAGCCGGTGGTGGTACTTGCCGGGTACTAGTAGTTGGGATACCACTTCACCCCGCTCTGTCCCCTCAGTGATGCGATATAGCCGATCCCCTTGGATCTCAAAGTGGGGGTACCCTAACCCCAGCCGGGGTGTACCTTCTGTATCCATGTTCTGTACAGCCGCCTCCCAGGCCTGCTGTAGTAGTGGATCCTCTCTCTGTTCACGTACAAAATCACTGGTCCATTCTTCGGTCGTCATCTCTAGTCCTGGTTCCTCTGGCATCTCAGGTTCCTCCTGTCTGACCTGGGTCCTGAGTGGGGTTCGGGGTTCCCGGGGGGACTTGTTACCCCTGAGGCCCTGCTCCCCGGCTAGGGCTTCTCCCTCCCTGTTCCCTTCCGGCCCCGGCCATTCCCGGATGGCCTGCTCAAAACCTTGCCAGTCCCTACCCAGTAGGACGGGGTAGACTAACCCTAAGATGAGAGCTACATAACACCACTCCTCCCTGTCCCCCTCAATAATCTTCACCCAGGTAGTGGGGTAGGATTCCACGTGGCCGTGCACGCACTGGACTAGGACGGGGGGACCTCTCGGGCTGGACTAAGTCCGACCTAACCAGCATTTGGCCGCATCCTGAATCTACGAGGGCGGTGACTGCCCGCCCCTCAACCTCGACCACCCTCAGTATCCTCTCCCGTGCCCTCTTGTCGGGTATGCGGTGCCCCGCCATTACCTGTCCGTATGAACAATCCATATGGGGCAATCCCTCTTGAAGTGTCCTTCCTGACCGCACTAGTAGCAACTCCCTGGTGTCGGCTGACCTTGGTGTGGGCTCGATTCTGGGCCTTCCATAGGGGTTCCCCGTGCCGTCGCCGTCTCTAGTGCAGGACGTGTCCACACCAGGGCTAGCCGCCTCCCGGCTGCTCTCCCTATAGCGGGGGAGCGTCCTTTTCCCCCACTCTCCCATGTGCGAGTAGGTCTGGCTACTCTAACCCCTCTTGGAAGGGTCTCTCTCCTTTCCATTCCCCCCCCTTCCCCTGCTTCCACCGTTAAGTAGTCCTCCATTAATGTCACAGCCTCGCTTAGGGTTGATGGGTGGTGTCGGCGGACCCAGCGTTGGCCGGCCCCGGGCAGGATATGGATAAACTGCTCCAGGACTACCTTCTCTACCTTCTCTGCTACTTGGGGCCCTAAAGCGTTGTCTAAGTTTCTGGGGTAATTCCTAATTGGTCGAAGACAGCCTCTTTTACTTTAAAATAATGTAGGGCGTCCCGCAGAGCTAAACTCCAATAGGCCAACTGTGCTGGGCCTGTTAGGTACGGAGCTAGAAGCGTCGCCCAATGTTGTTCTGGCCACCTGGCTGCGGTGGCTACTCTCTCAAAGGTTGTCAGGAACGCCGCCGGGTCGTCTGAGGGACCCATCTTGGCTAGCCGTAATGGTAACTGGGCTAGGGACCCCCCTTCGGTGTCTTCTCCCCCCAGGTTTAGGGGCCGGCCTCGCCCGAGGGTCCCACATTGTTGTACCCACCGGTCCTGCTGGGCTTGGTACTGCTCCGCCAGGTCCTTCAGAAGATGTTTCTGCTGTTCTTGTTGTTGGGCCGATAACTGTTGCAGCAGGAGGGTTTGCTGCTGCTGTTGTTGTCTCTGGTTTTCGGTGAGCCACTTAAATACATCCGCTGCATCCATCGTCGGGCGTCTTTTTACTTACTCCTAAATACGGTAATCAGAACCACCCCCCTCCTCCCCATATGTGTCCATACAAAAGGCAAAAAAAACAATTTTTTTTTTAAACTACGTAATCTGTTTGTCTAATACCCTACCCTTTTTCCAGGGGTCTTGGGGTCTATGCCCACATTCTCCACCACGTGTACAGGGATGGCCTTGTGCTCACCCCTGTATTCGTCCCTTTGTCTTTGTCACCCGAAGGTGAGCGGTGGTCTTGGCGTCAGCTTCCATCGCTTCCCCCGCTCGGAAACGCGGGGTAGGGGGGCCCGGGCCCGCCCTCTCTCACGGGCCCCAGCCCAGGGCCCTAAGGACAGGTTCAGCTAGCCCCGTCCGGCCGGTGGGGATTGGCCTGAAACTCACCGGCCTGCCGGCCCTTTGCACTTAAAGGCCCTACCCTGGGTGGCTTCCTACCCCGCTAGTTCCAGCAGTGTTCAGTCCCGACTCACCCCTCTGTCTTCCCGGCTCGCTCTCCTCCTCCCCTCTGGGTCTGGGTGACCCCTCTTTAACCCCTGCCAGTCGGCGAGTCCTGATGACATCACCCGCTGTGTCCTCCCCCCCCCGATGAGCAGGGCGTCCTTCCCCCTCGGCGTGCCCCAGCGTCCGCCTGACGCTCTCCGCTTGCCCTGCCCCCGCCCGTCAGCTGTGCCGCTGCTGCTGAGCAACAGGCACAGCTGATCAGTGCTCTCCGGCCGCTCCCCAGGAGTGTGAGCGCTACAGCCAGTTCAGTGCGGGGCGGATCGGCTTCAGCTGGCCGGAGATGCTCTGCCCCCGTCACAGTTGCTCATCGCTGCTGTAGAGAGTAAGAAGGCTCCTGCAGGACCCTGAGTTAGCAGGGACAGTCCTTTTTTTGTGATGGTACTGACTGGGATGCAGTACCGGCACCTCCAGACGCAGTACTGGCACCTCCAGTCAGAGCTCAACAACTTTTCCTCTGGAGTACTGGCACTTTTTTTTTTTTTTTTTTTTTTTAAACAAAAAAAGCACTGGCAGGAACGAGATACCAGCCGAAGACTACCTGCTATGTCTTCCTAGCCTGAGGAAGAATAAGCCAGCTGAGACTAAAACTGACTAAATTATAACCCAGCGCTAAGGAGGAGGGCTGAAGCATTTGCTCTGAGATTTTTCTGGCTCATCCTGGTTTAGTCTCTTTCAACATTCGCTCAGTCATGCCAATTTTAAGGACTGTACTTGCTTTGGTGATTCTGTCTCTTTTCTGTCTGGTGTTATGAGAAGACATCCCATTCCAGGCACATCCCGTTTTCTTGCACAACCAAGCCCTTACATTTCTTTACACTCTGATCGGACGAAGCTATATACCAAATTTAGGTTTAGGAAGAGATCTTGATCAAACAGACAGACCAACAGACAAATTCTCTAAAATATATAGTAGATAAGGTGATATACCGACTTCAACGCACTTTGGCTCAGACTCATATCAAGTAAGAAAAATATTTTTGTTTTCCTAGCCAGCTGGGTGTGAATATGTCTATTTGAATGAAACCCTGAAAAAGCAACAGGTGAATAAAAAACATACACAATAAGGAAATGAGAATTTAAAAATACAAACTAGTAGGGAGGCTCAATGACAGCTGGTAACATAAAAAACACAAAAATTCCTAAGGGGTAGCCAAGTTAGTCTGTAACAGGAAAAACTTAAAAAACAACAAATAGTCTAGTAGCACCTTAAAGACTAAACACAAAAATTGTGAGATTAGATCAGACTATTGGCTCATCTAGTCTGGTCTCCAGTTTCTGATATTGGTCACTGCCAAATGCCTCAGAAAGATGCAAGAAAACACATAATGGACCATTATGGAATAACATGCCTCTGGGGCAGTCACTTTGGCTGTGTCTAGACTACACCTCTCTGTTGACAGAGAGATGTAGATTAGGCACGTCGAAATTGCTAAGGAAGCAGGGATTTAAATATCCCATGCTTCATTAGCATAAACATGGCCGCCGCTTTTTTTTGACACGGAGCTTTTTCGAAAAAAACGGCAGTCTAGACGGGGATCCTGTTGAAAAATAAACCCTTTTTGGACAGATCCTGTATTCCTTAAATAAACGAGGTTTACAGGATCTGTCGAAAAAGGGTTTATTTTTCGACAGATCCCCGTCTAGACTGCCGGGGGTTTTTCGAAAAAGCTCTGTGTCGAAAAAAAGTGGTGGCCATGTTTATACTAATGAAGCACGGGATATTTAAATCCCTGCTTCATCAGCAATTTCGATGTGCCTAATCTACATCTCTCTGTCGACAGAGAGGTGTAGCCTAGACACAGCCTTTCTAACTCAAGATTTGTGCCATGGAGTTTATTCCCTTTATAGCACTCTCATCTTCTCTACTATTATTGTGAAAGGTTATAGCATTCTCATAAATGCATTAATGTTTTAAATCTTACTGAGGTTTTGGTCTAAATAATACCTTGAGGTAGTCTTGCAGATTTCTTGGCCAGCTTCAGCTCAAAGGTGCTTAACTCCTTCTCCCGCCCTATGCCTGTAGTAATGCTGGCAAATGCCATGGAACAGCACTTCCCACATGCACAAGATGTTACAGAACAGATTTCCTGATCAGGAAGAACTTGGGAATTCAGTGTGTAGAGGGCAAAACTACTTACAATCACTCAGCTGCACACAGAACAGAGACTCGTATCCATTGGGGTCAGTGACGATTTCAGTGTGAAGGGGGGTGTTATTTCTGAAAATAAGAGACTTCTCCACGCACACTTGATTCACAATACTGCACAAAAAACAGAGAGAGAGAAAATGCTATTACTTCGGATACATTTACATTCTATGTTCCTTCATCCCCGCCAGCCCACCAGAAACACAATACTTCTTCATTTCCTAACACAAGTTGGTTTGCACTATTAAACAGATATTGTATTTCACTTCAGAAGGAACTGTGGATGAGAAGTGATCCATACATTTGCGAGTCACATTAGGATTTTTCACAATGCAATATAGGCTAACATGGACTTCCTGTCCTTTCCACAATCTCAACATCACAGGGTTATGTGCCTTTTCCCACATCTCCCCCTTTCTAGAACAGCTTGGCCAAGCCCAACCTACAACCTCTTTTCTCCATTTCTTCTATCCTCTGCCTCTCTGGTTCCATCCCTAATAAGTTCTAGGGATATTAAAATACATTTATTTGTGTAAATGTGTACTCATTGAAATTTTCAGTGGATACATGTTTACATGTGTGTGGGGGGAAGGGAGGAGATGATACTCATGGGGAGCACCAGCTCCTGTTCTCCCTTCCCTTCTGCCTCTTATCAGAGGCAGCAAGGCGGGGGGGAGTCAGCTTGGTGGGAGCTGGTACATAGAATCATAGAACGATAGAGCTGGAAAAGAACTCAGAAGGTCATCAAGTCCAGCCCCCTGCTCTAGGCAGGACCAATCCCAACTAAATCAACCCAGCCAGGGCTTTGTCAAGCCGAGAGTTAAACACCTCTAGGGATGGAGACTCCACTACTTCCCTAGGTAACCCATTCCAGTGCTTCACCACTCTCCTAGTGAAATAGTTTTTCCTAATATCCAACCTGGACCTCTCCCACCACAACTTGAGACCATTGCTCCTTGTTCTGCCATCTGTCACTACTGAGAACAGCCTTTCTCCATCCTCTTTGGAACCTCCCTTCAGGAAGTTGAAAGCTGCTCTCAAATCCCCCCCCTCACTCTTCGCTTCTGCAGACTAAACAGACCCAACTCCCTCAGCCTCTCCTCATAGGTCATATGCTCCAGCCCCCTAATCATTTTGGTTGCCCTCCGCTGGACCCTATCCAATGCGTCCACATCCTTTTTGTAGTGGGGGGGCCCAGAACTGGACACAATACTCCAGATGTGGCCTCACCAGAGCCAAATAAAGGGGAATAATGACATCTCTGGATCTGCTGGCAATGCTCCTCTTAATGCAACCTAATATGCCATTAGCCTTCTTGGCTACAAGGGCACACTGTTGACTCATATCCAGCTTCTCATCCACTGTAACCCCCAGATCCTTTTCTGCAGAACTACTACTTAGTTGGTTGGTCCCCAGCCTGTAAAAATGCTTGGGATTCTTCCGTCCCAAGTGCAGGACTCTGCACATGTCCTTGTTGAACCTCATCAGATTCCTTGTGGCCCAATCCTCCAATTTGTCTAAGTCACTCTGGACCCTATCTCTGCCCTCAAGCATATCTACCTCTCCCCCTAGCTTAGTGTCATCTGCAAACTTGCTGAGGGTGCAATCCATCCCCTCATCCAGGTCATTAATAAAGATGTTGAACAAAACCAGTCCTAGAACTGAACCTTGGGGCACTCCGCTGGAAACCGACCGCCATCCTGACATCGAGCTGTTGATCACTACCCGCTGGGCCCAGCCTTCTAGCCAGCTTTCTATCCATCTTACCGTCCATTTATCCAATCCACATTCCCTTAACTTGCTGGCAAGAATATTGAGGGAGACCGTATCAAAAGCCTTGCTAAAGTCAAGGTATATCACATCCACTGACTTTCCCATGTCCACAGAGCCAGTCACCTCATCATAGAAGCTAATCAGATTGGTCAGGCACAACTTGCCCTTTGTGAATCCATGCTGACTATTCCTAATCACTTTCCTCTCTTCCAAGTGCCTCAAAATGGATTCCTTAAGGATCCCTTCCATGATTTTTCCAGGAACCGAGGCAAGACTGCCAGCCTATAGTTCCCTGGATCATCCTTCTTCCCTTTTTTGAAGCTGGGCACTACATTTGCCTTTTTCCAATCATCCAGGATCTCTCCCGATCTCCACGACTTTTCAAAGATAATGGCCAAAGGCTCCTCAATGACTTTTGCCAACTCCCTCAGTACCCTCGGATGCATTAAGTCTGGACCCACGGATTTGTGTACGTTTAGCTTTTCTAAATAGTTCCTAACCTGTTCTTTACCCACCAAGGGCTGTCCATCTTCATCCCATCTTGCGTCACTTAGCGCATTAGTCTGGGAGCCAACCTTGTCCGTGAATACATGCTAGGAGCTGGCTTCAAAGATGGCTCCCCCTGTGTACCGGCTCCCACCTGCCCCCATACTGCAGCCTCTGTATCAGAGGCAGCAGCATGGAGGGCAGGGGGGTAGGCAGCTCCACAGAAGTCGGCTCCCTGCACGTACTGGCTCCCGCCCACTGCTGCCTCTGATACAGAGGTTGCAGCGTCGGGGGGGGAGTAGTTATAAGAACGGTAATACTGGGTCAGACTAACGATCCATCTAGCCCAGTACCCTGATGGACCTAACCTCCATGAATTTATATAAATGTTTTTTGAACCCTGTTAAAGTTCTGGTCTTCACAACATCCTCTGGGAAGGAGCTCCACAAGCTGACTGTGTGTTGCATTAAGAAAAACTTTCTTTTATTTGGGAGCCGGTATGTGCAAGGAGCTGGCTTAAAAGTCCGGCTATGAGAGACAGCAGCGCAGGGAGAGGGGACAGGGAGGAATGTGACTCCACAGTAGCTGGCATGCACAAGGAGCCAGTTCCCCAGGCACATCGGTTTCGGCTCTGTTAAAAAAACAGAGGGCAGGAGGGGAGGGGGTCTGCATGTAACCGAGAGGGTTAACCAATGAGCCCAGATTTATCGGTTAACTGTGTACTTGAATACACATTCACATTCCTAATAAGTTTGTTATAAAGTCATCAAGGCCAGGCTTGCAAAACTGTCATGACAATGTACAAGCCCTGTCCAAACATCTCAAGTTCCTCCCTCAATTATTTAATTGACCTCAAGCATTTGAACATTAGGAGAAAGATCACACAAATCCCAAGTGATATTAAATTAACTGTTTCTGGATTTTAGTTTCTATTGGAAATGTTGAGTGAAAAACCCCGGAATCCTTTGCACATATGTTACTTCCATCAAGCTTCATGGGTCCTTAACCATTGCTTAGACGGGATGTCTGCTTGCAACATAGAAGGGCACCATGCAACCAGTCCCACACACCTTACCTAGTGCTGCCTGGAAGACAGAAGGAGGCTTGTTATGGGCTAAGTTAAAACCCCACTGAGATTCCAGGGTGCTGTTTTGGGAGAGCAAGGGGGACAGCAGCCATGCGTACTGGGACACAGCTTGTTTTTCTTCCCATTCCTCTGACTATCAGTAAGCGAGGGGAAAGTACATGTATTCCGTGAATTATTCTTCTGCCCCCTCTCTTCATCAGCCAGGAATGAGAGGCATGCACAGAAACGGTGTACTTTCCCCTCACTTCCTGATAGGAAGAAAAGCAAGGGGTAGGTGTGTCAGAAGAGAGAACACACAGACACTGAGTCCAGACCAGCACCCACTAAGGCTATATCTACACTCCAGACCTTACAGTGGCACAGCTGTACCACTGCAGCTGTGCCTCTCTTAGGTATCCTGTGTAGCTGCTCTATGCCAACAGAAGAGAGCTCTTCTGCCACCATAATTACCACTCACACCTAATGACAGGTATAGCTTCAGCACTGGAAACTTCACCACTGCTTGGCAAGGGTATCTGTACACAACACTGAAGTGAATCAGAGAACTGGTTCTTCATACCTTACCTCAGGGCTACTCAACACGCAGCCCATGGGCCGCATGCAGCCCGTGGCCCATTTGTTTGCAGCCCATGGTGCAGTTTGGGTTTACGCAGGGCTCATGCTGCAGCCCAAGGGTGGAATCCTTTGAACATGGCCTCCACTGGGAACACACTTCACAACAGCGAGGCGTCTCCCAGGCGGGGCAAGCATTGAAAGACACAAGCAGACGGGCTAGCTGGAACAGACGGGTACAGGGTGTCAGCATTTCTAGCCCCTAGGGAGGAGGTGCTGGGAGCACTGGGGTATTGTGGGAAGCACTGGCTGCTTAGCGTTGTGGGCAGACCCTGAGAGGTGCTGACTGGCTCACACTGGACACGTCTGGGTTTGGCACCACCGCTTAAGGCTTAATCTTTGTATTCATGCCCGTCAGTGTTAAAGAAGCTATTTGTATATATTTGCAGGTATATGCAACCACACTTAAGTTGCGGCCCTCAACATGTGCTGTGGCCCCTGGGGCTTCCAAAGTTGAGTAGCCCTGTCTTACCTGGTGCTGCCTGGAAGACAGAAAGAGAAGGCAGCCCTGGAATCCCCCAGATCACAGCCAAGGTTACAGTCAGTATCACAGCAGCAGTTTAAGTCACAGGATCCAGGGTGCAAGTTGCAGATACAGATGGGCAAACAACCTATGGAGAGAGACAGAGACGCTTGATCAGAGGTGGGGAACAGACCTCAGACACTGCTCTGCATGATGTGGAGGGATGGCTGGTCCAGGGGGAAAGAGGATCTTGGGAACAACCCTGTAAAATGTATGTGAGGCCAACCAAGTCAGAGAAGTGACACTAGCTGGGCACCAGCACATAGAAGATTCCAAGGGAGACAGACTAAGGTGGGAAAGGACTCCAGGTGTTGCCCTGAAGAGGATGAGGGGGAATGGCAAACCAGATCACATGGCCGGCAGGCCCAAACACTGCCCTGCAAGGGATCGGGAGAAGGGCGGCTGGGACAGCAGAGAGGGGAGCCCAGACACTACTGCAGGAGAACGGGTGGCGAGACAGGCTGGGCCAAGCCAGGGCCAAGGGCTCTGGGCACTGCCCTACAGGGCGCTGTGGCGGGGGGAGACAGCGCACCCTGAGCTACGCGCTGAAGGAGAGCGACCATGGGCGCCTCCCCACCTGCGACAACGAATGGGTCTCCCTGGACTCCTGGAGTCGCGCTGGGCCCGGGCTCCGCGAAGTCACCGACCTCTGGGCTGGGGGGCCCGGGGCCCGAAGTTCCCTTCGGGGTCGTGCCGAGGCTACCGGTGTCGGTGACAGACCCGGGCCCGATCCCCGCGGTCGGGCTGAGGGGCCCGGGGCTGCCCCCCGCGGTCGGGCTGAGGGGCCCGAGGCTGCCCCCCGCGGTCGGGCTGGGGGTCCCAACCCCACACTGCGGCTGCAGTAATAGCAGGAGCGGGAGCAGAAGCCACTGTAGGCCCATGGCGACAACTCGTTGCCAGGGAACCAATACGCTAACGTCTGACGCCATGTCGTAACTATCTGGTCTCGCGATGACTCTTAGCTCGGGCGCGCGTCGAAGCCAACCCTACGTGCCACTGCACCTTCCAGCGCGCATGCGTATGTCACTCTCTTCCCTCGGCCTGCCCGCTTGGTAGACAGTCGCCGACGTGGGCGTGAGAGGGAGCCGAGGTTTCCGCGGCCCTTCCCAGCAGCTCGCCCGTCGTGGGCTGAGCAAGCCCGCCCCCGGGAAAGCTGGTCGGTCTCTCCCCTGGGCCGCCTGTCAGTTCCCATTGTCCCAGGTGCCGCCCAGGCGGAGGAGACGCTTCAGACGGGCCCAGCGACCTTCTCTGGAGCAGCCCGTGCCAGAGGCGTCAGGGCGGGAAGCAGAACAGCCCTGCCACCCAGGGGGTTGGTCGGCGGGCTGCCAGGCGTGTGGCGCTCCGTGCATAGCTGGGCTAGTAGCCCCCGCGGGACCTCTCCTCCAGGCACTGAGCGCCCTTGTTCAACACAGGTCTAGCTTTGGCCTTCACAACACGAGTTCCACAGCTTATATGACTGTGCCTTGTGTGAAGAAGTACTCCCTGGTGTTTATTTTAACCTGATTGCCTGATAGTTTCATTGAACTACTCTGGTTCTGGTAATGAGCAGTCCTGTGCCAACTTGGAGATTAACAAATCCATTGCATCATGAGTTTTTGTGTGGGTAAAACCCACTTTATCAGATAAGCTGGAGCAGAAATACAGAATCCAGAGTTTATATAACAGCAAAAGCAGTTACCTGTCAATTGTGGGACCGGTGTTAATGACACTAATTGAGACAGGCTGGATGTGTCCCATTCATAGCTTTTGATGTGCAAATGGGAATATCAAAGCTGGGCAAATTGTCTTTGTAGTGCATTAACTAGTTATTTATTTAAGCCTGAAATGATAGTGTCAAATTTGTAAATGAATTCTAGGTCAGCAGTCTCCCTGTGTAAGTGGGTGTTACAATTCCTTTACAGAAGAATGGCTACTTTTAAATCCATTATTGAATGTCCAAGAAGGTTAAAATGTTCCCATATAGGTTTATGTGAGTTACCATTTTCTGATGTCTGATTTGTGTCCATTTATCTTTTGTCACAGAGACTGTCCAGTTTGGCCAATATACATGGCAGAGGGGGAGTGCTGGCACTTGATGGTATATTTACAGTGGAGTATATGCAATTGTATGAGCCCCTGATGTGACTTATGTGTTTCAGATCTGTGATGATATGTGGACAGAGTTGCAATGGGATTTGTTGCTGGCTGAATGTATCTGTGTGGTATGTGGTTGCTGCTAAGTATTTGCTTAAGGTTGGGGGGCTGTCTGTAGGCTAGGATTGGCTAGTCTCCCAGAGGTCTGTGAGAGTGGGGGGTTGTTTTCCAGGATAGGTTGTAGATTATCAATGATGCGCTGGAGGGGTTTAAGCTGGGAATGATAGGGGATGACCAATGGTGTTCTGTTTTTTTGTTTGTTGGGCCTGTCGTGAAGTAGGTGACTTCTGGGTATTTGTCTGGCTCTTTCAATCTGTTTCCTTATTTCCCAAGTGGGTATTTAAGTTTTAAGAATGCTAGATACAGTTCTTGTAGGTATTTATCTCTGTCTGTGGGATTGGAGCAGTTCTGGTTGTATTTTAGGGCTTGGCTCTAGACAATGGATCATGTGATGTGTCCTGGATGGAAGCTAGAGGCAAGGGGGAATCAGGAGCTGGTACTGGAGGGAGCCAGCTTAAAAGCTGGTTCCCCTGAGCACTGTCTCCACTGTGCCATCCTGCCTTCCCCCCACTGCCTCTATCAGAGGCAGCAAGGTGGGGGATAGGAGAGGCTGTTCATGAAGGCCTGGGCTGGCCATGCACAGGGGCTACTCCAGCAACAGCCCCTGGCCACTGTGAACAGAGGCTGGTGCCAGAGCAGCCTCTGTTCACGGTGGACAAGGCTGGCCCTGGGCAGAGACTGCTGCAGAGTAGCCCCTGCCCGTGCCCAGCCCTGTCCACTGTGAACAGGGCTGTCCATTGCAAACAGGGGCGGCTGGACTCAGCACGAGCTGGCACCAAGTAGCCCCAGCTCACGCTACTCCAAGATGCTGCACCTCTCCATTTTAAATGTAGTAAGACCCCGGCAGCTCTTACCACATTTAAAATGCAGAGCCACAGCACAGTTGGTTCCCAGAGCTGGCACCAGTTGGGACTGCTCAGTCCCGTCTCGAGCTGGCTCCTGGAACTACCCCTGCTGCGACTCTGCAGAGCGGTCCTTATCGATTAATCATGTAGTTGATACAATTGCTTCTGATGATAGGACAAGAAGCAATGAGCTTAAACTGCAGCAAGGAAGGTTTAGGTTGGACATTAGGAAAAACTTCCTAACTTTCAGGGTGGTTAAACACTGGAATAAATTGCCTATCTATGAAAGTGGCCTTCATAGTAGCTATAACCTCTGCCAGAAGGGTAAGCGAAATTGCAGACCTAATGGCTCATCCACCATGTACTGTTTTTACTAAAGACAATCCTTAGACCTCACCCAAAGTTCCTTCCTAAAGTTATATCAGACTTCCATATTAATGAGCCTATTTATTTACCCACTTATTTTCCAAAACCCCAGAGCTCCCAAAGGGAGGCAATGCTACATACTCTGCATATTAGACACGCCCTTGTGTTCTACATAGATAGAACCAGGGAATTAAAAAAAATCAGACATACTTTTTATTTCTATGTCTATCCCCCACAGGGGAACAGCTGTCTCCACAAAGCATATCTCCAAGTGGATAGCCAATTGTATATAACCTCATACCATCTTCGCAAAAGGGAACCACCTCAGACTATTATAGCACATTCCACTCGTGCGATGGCCACACCAACTGCTTTTCTACATAACGTACCACTCATAAAAATCTGTAGAGCAGTGATGTGATCTTCACACCACACTTTTACACAACATTATGCTCTGCAGCAAGGACCCACGCCTAGCACCACTTTAGCCAATGCAGTCCTTCCCTAAATTTGACTCCAAGACCCATCACCATGAGCGGCGGGTACTGCTAACTAGTCACCTGAGTAAAGCACCCACATGGGCAGTGTGGAAAGGAGAAGTAGTTGTTACTCACCCTGTGCAGTAATGATGGTTTTTCAAGATGTGTCCCTCTATGGATGCTCCACTACCGTCCCTTCCTCCCTGCTACTTGGAGTCCATTAGAGGATTTCCAGTAGAAAAGGAATAGAGGGGGACCCTTGCCGCATGCGCAGCTTATGGACAAAAATAGTGCAAGATGGCAGCTGTGCACGCGCAATGCAGAAGGCACTGCTAGGCAAAAATCTCCAATTGCTGGCGCGAGGATGCACTGAGACCTGAGTGGAGCAGCCACAGGAATACACATCTCGAAGAACCATTGTTACTGCACAGGCTGAGTAACTTCTTCTTTTGTGGTATAGGTAAAAAGTTACCCTAATTTGCAGAGCTTGACAAACGGTGGCAAAAGCCACTTGCCAGCCACGCACTGCGCATGTGCAAGAGCCTCATTGCGCATGCGCGTGCTGCCGGTAAACAGGGCGCGCAGCTGAAATCTACTCACCACGAGCAAGTAGAGTCTATAGTTTGTTGAGCCCTGCTAATTTGAAATGAGGGTTTTAACATTTCTTTGCATCACTGCAGCTCAAAAACAGCTTGTTACAGGCCATTTAACCTTTACATATAAATCTCCCTGAAAGCTCATTCTCTGGCTGGATTTGATTGTAATTAAGCAAAGGTTTTAATTATTATTGTTTATGGTTAATGACTGCATCTTAGAAAATAACCAAAGGGTCTTTCTTGTACTTCACTATTGTAGCAGATTGGCTAGCCCCTAAACCCAACTAAAGAAAAATCAATCAGCATTCTAGTTCTGGGTTGGCAGTTTTGTTCAGTCTTTCAAGTATCATTGTTATTTGCAAGGGGGAGCAGGCAACAGACTTGCCTGGTGCCCTTGGGCAAGATGGGGGAGCCCCTGGCTCCATGATCCCAGAAGAGACAGGTGTGGAGGCAGCCAGCCCTCAGCATACCACTCAGAGTGCGCTACATGCTGGCCCATCAGTGGGGGGGTGCAGTTGCCCCAGGCCCCTTGAATCACCCCGGGGCGCTGCTCCACATGGCACTGAGGGCTGGGGGGGAGCAAGCCACGGTCCAGGCAACATTGAGGGCTTCCACCCCTTCCACCTGCGGCCCCACTCCTTCCAGGGGGGAGGGAGCTGCCCCTGCATACTTTGCCCAAGGATCCATGGTGGCTGTCAGCCTTGCTGGCCATACAGTGTGCTAGTAGCAATTTAAAGGGGCCTGCACCTCCAGCCGCTGCCACTGCCACAGTAGCAGCAGCGGCCAGAAGCCATAGGCCCTTTTGAATCGCTGTGCCTTGGAGCAATTGCCCCCATTGCTCTCCCACATTGGTGAGCCTGGTTATTTGTAGTGGTGGGAACTCTGCAGACTGGCTAGTAATTCTGTTTCCTTCTCTTCTGCTAAATATGAAGACAAATGGTCAACCTGTTGTTGTATTAGGTGTAATTAAAGATCTCCTTTAATATATGACCTGTCCATAGAACTCAGGATTCCATTATGAGCCCTATAGTCACTCCCTTCTTCCTGCCTCAGAAAAGTATCATCTTAAGTTTGGCATCTGAGCAGTTAACACGCCAATTGATTTCCATTCTACTATAGTTTCAGGGGCCAGTAGTATGAAGGCAACTTGTCAAACCAACTTTGAAATAGTGATACTTAAAGCTGAGGCTTTAGTATATTGCTCCCCTGAACTGATTATCCCTCACTTACACCAGGTTTAATCATACTCACCTCCACTGAGGGCAGTTGAGTGACAATGGGGAAAAACTGGAGAGAGAAGTATGAGGCCTAAGATATTTAATTTGTTTGAGTCCCTTATATTAGGAAACATTTTATTATAAAAATTACACATTACAAACAGATGAAAACCATTTAATATATGATCTAGAGCAGACTTTTCAAACTCTGGGGCCTGGTTCTGTTTGGGGGAAAGGATTTGAATTAGGAATCACTTCTGTTTACAGTCCTGAAATTAAGAATATGCCAGTGGCTGGGAACCTCCCTGCTAAAATCCTTCTTGAGGTCAGATGGGCTGCAGGGACTTAAACAGAGATTCTCCTGCACTGACTCCTCCAACCCCCCTGAGTCTGCTTTTGGGTTGGCATTTAGTGCAAGGAGAGGTCTCCCCTTGCCTACTCGGTGTTTTCCCTGGTGGTGCACAGGGAGATGGAAAAGATAGAGTTAAGGAGAGGGAGAAGTTTATCCTCTCAGGGCTTGCAAGGTGTAACCTGGGCTCTTTAGATTGTAACAGGAAGTAGGGCTACAATGGGAAAGTCTGCACCAGAATTCCCTCAAATATTCTTCACTGCCCTCAATCATCCCTGCTGAAGATGCCAGACTTCCCATGCTACTCGTACTCCCTTCAGTATCCTGCTCTCCACTAGATTCCCTAGATCTCTTCTAGTTCTAGTGTTCTATGATTCTATGTTTTAAACCAGGGCTACTTAACACCCGGCCCATGGACCATATGCAGCCCGTGGCCTGCTTGTTTGCAGCCTGCGGTGCAGTTTGGATTTACGCGGGGCTCAATATGCGGCCTTTGTGCAGGAGCCGAAATAAAAAAGTAGTCAATATAATGGTCTTCTGTTGATATGCGTTTTAATAGTTAAATTCCTGGACTGTCATTGCTTATTAAAAGTGCTGTCATTTGGGTGAAAATCAGGTAAATATTGCAATTTAGTAATATCAGCAGAACTGACTTAAATGGGGCCTGTGTGTTGTGTAGTCTTGCCTTAATATTTGTATACATGGCCATCAGTGTGAAAAGTTATTTGCATATATATTTGCACGTATATGCGACCACACTTAAGTTGCAGCCCTCGGCATCTGCTGTGAGTATCATTGTGGCGGAGTGGCACTGTATGTGAAAGATAATGTAGAATCAAATGAAATAAAAATATTAAATGAATCAACATGTTCAATAGAATTGCTATGGATAGTAATTCCATGCTCCAAAAAATAAGAAATTAGCAGTAGGGATATATTACTGACCAGGACAGGGATACTGACATTGAAATGCTGAGGGAGATTAGAGAGGCTACCAAAACAAAGAACTCTATAATAATGGGGATTTTAATTACCCCCATATTGACTGGATACATGTCACCTCAGGAAGAGAAGCGGAGATAAAATTTCTCAATGGCTTAAATGACTGCTTCTTGGAGCAGCTGGTGCAGGAACCCACAAGGAGAGGCAATTCTCGATTTAGTCCTGAGTGGAGCGCAGGATCAGGTCAGGAAATAACCGTTACAGGACCGCTTGGGAATAGTGACCATAATATAATAACATTCAACATTCCTGTGGTGGGAAGAACACCTCAGCAGACCAGCACCCTGGCATTTAATTTCAAAAGGGAATTACACAAAAATGAGGAGGTTAGTTAAACAGAAATTAAAAGGCACAGTGACTAGAGCCAAATCCTGCAAGCTGCATGGAAACTTTTAAAGACACCATAATAGAGGCCCAACTTAAATGTATACCCCAAATTAAAAAACATAGCAAGAGACCTAAAAAGAGTCATCGTGGCTTAACCACCATGTAAAAGAAGCAGTGAGGACAAAAGGCATCTTTTAAGAAGTGGAAGTCCAATCCTAGTGAGATAAATAGAAAGGAACATAAACACTGTCAAATCAAGTGTAAAAATGTAATAAGAAAAGCAAAAGAAGATTTTGAGGAACAGCTAGCCAAAAACTCAAAAGAAATAACAAAATGTTTTTAAGTACATTAGAAGCAGGAAGCCTGCTAAAAACCTGTGGGTCCCCTAGGCGATCGAACTATAAAAGGCGCAATCAAGGACGATAAAGCCATTGCGGAGAAACTAAATGATTTCTTTGCTTCAGTCTTCATGGCTGAGGACGTTGGGAGATTCCCAAATCTGCACCGTCCTTTGTGGGTAATGAATCTGAGGAACTGTCCCGGAAGTGTCATTAGAGGAGGTTTTGGAACAAATAGAAAAACTTAATGTTAACAAATCTCCGGGACCGGATGGCATTCATCCAAGGGTTCTAAAAGAACTCAAATGGGAAATTGCTGAACTATTATCTGTGGTTTGTAACCTATCCCTTAAATCGGCTTCCGTACCTAATGACTGGAAGGTAGCCAACATGACACCAATATTTAAAAAGGGCTCTAGAGGCGATCCGGGCAATTACAGACCGGTAAGTCTAACTTCAGTACCTGGCAAATTAGTCGAAACAATAGTAAAGAATAAAATTGTGAAGCATGTAGAAGAACATAATTTGTTGGACAAAAGTCAACATGGTTTCTGTAAAGGGAAATCCTGTCTTACTAATCTATTAGAGTTCTTTGAAGGGGTTAACAAACATGCGGACAAGGGGGATCCAGTAGATATACTTAGATTTCCAGAAAGCCTCCCTCACCAAAGGCTCCCTCACAAGGTCCCTCACCAAAGGCTCTGGTGTAAATTACATGGCCATGGGATAAGAGGGAAGGTCCTTTCTTGGATTGAGAACTGGTTAAAAGACAGGAAACAAAGGGTAGGAATAAATGGTAAATTTTCAGAATGGAGAGGGTAACTAGTGGTGTCCCCAAGGGTCAGTCCTAGGACCAATCCTGTTCAACTTATTCATAAATGATCTGGAGAAAGGGGTAAGCAGTGAGGTGGTAAAGTTTGCAGATGATACCAAACTGTTTAGGATAGTCAAGACAGAAGCAGACTGTAAGGGACTCCAAGAAGATCTCACCAAACTGAGTGATTGGGCAACAAAATGGCAAATGAAATTTAATGTGGATAAGTGTAAAGTAATGCACATCGGGAAAAATAACCCCAACTATAATGCACAGTATGATGGGGGCTAATTTGGCTACGACAAATCAGGAAAGAGATCTTGGAGTTATCGTGGACAGTTCTCTGAAAACTTCCACACAGTGTGCAGCGGCGGTCAAAAAGGCAAATAGGATGCTAGGTATTATTAAGAAAGGGATAGAAAATAAGACGCAGAATATCTTACTGCTCCTGTATAAAACTATGGTACGCCCACATCTTGAATACTGTGTACAGATGTGGTCTCCTCACCTCAAAAAAGATATTTTGGCCTTGGAAAGGGTTCAGAAAAGGGCAACTAAAATGATTAGGGGTTTGGAACGGGTCCCATATGAGGAGAGGTTAAAGCGACTGGGACTTTTCAGTTTAGAAAAGAGGAGACTGAGGGGATATGATAGAGGTGTATAAAATCATGAGTGGTGTGGAGGGCCGATAAAGAAAAGTTATTTATTAGTTCCCTAAATAGAAGAACTAGAGGACACCAAATGAAATTAATGGGTAGGAGGTTTAAAACTAATAAAAGAAAGTTCTTCTTCACACAGCGTGTAGTCAGCCTGTGGAACTCCTTGCCAGAGGAGGCTGTGAAGGCTAGGAATATAACAGAGTTTAAAGAGAAGCTAGATAATTTCATGGAGGTTAGGTCCATAAAAGGCTATTAGCCAGGGATAAAATGGTGTCCTTGGCCTCTGTTTGTCAGAGGCTGGAGAGGGATGGCAGGAGACAAATCGCTTGATCATTGTCTTCGGTCCACCCCCTCTGGGGCACCTGGTGCTGGCCACTATCGGCAGACAGGATACTGGGCTAGATGGACCTTTGGTCTGACCCGCTACGGCCATTCTTATGTTCTTATGTTCTTATTTTGGCCCCTGGGGCTTCCAAAGTTGAGTAGCCCTGTTTTAAACTGTGTGCCTGAGGGCCATATTTTGCCCAGCCCTCGTCTATGGCCATGCTATAAAAGTCAGACTAGTTCAAAGGTTCCCCAACTTCTTTTGCTCCTTTTGGCATTCTCCTTTTAAAAATTCATGTCTCATACACACATCCCTCACCACAGGGAAAGCTAGATGGTGCTGAGTTCAGAGGTCATGGCAGGGAAATTGCATATGACCTGCAAGCTGCAGGGCCCTCTCCTCAACGAAGATTCAGCTGGTAGGGCAAAGGAGGAAGGAATTGTGCATGGATCTCACAGGCCCAGCTCTGGGTGAGGAGTCCTTAGCACAAGGCAGCTTCCCAGTCTCACAGGGTGTGGGGGAGGGCAACCATATCAAATCCTGGGACATCTTAGTGCCCCCTCTCCATGGTAGAGACCTCAGCAACAGAACTCCACAGCCTCTTTATCAGCCCCCGTATCCTCCCAGGTGGGCTATCACCTGTTTTTCCTGCCAAGACCCTGCTTCCCCATGGTAGCTCCCCCTAGCTGGCCTTAGCAGCCTCTAGGAATGACCCTCCATTCCTCTAAACCAGCGGTTCCCAACCTTCTCCAGATGGGGACCCATTTTGACAATTCAGGAAGACTTGGTGATGCAAGGCAATTCAAAACCGGGGGGAGGAAAGGGGGCAGAGCCACCTGGGGAGACACTTGGCAAACCTTTTGAAATGTAATGGCGACCCATATTTGGGTCCCGACCCATAGGTTGGGAAACCCTGCTCTAAACAGAGCTCATCTGTTCCTAGTCACTCCCCTCTAGCAGTCACAGCTCAGCAGCACACAGCTGCTAAGCTGGGGCACCCAGGACAGACTGAAAGGTGCCTCCAGTAGCCTGACCTACAGACAGAGCCCAAGTTGGTTCTTTCTTCTTTGGCCACATAAATCATGTCTAGTGAGAGAGTTTTCTGAGGGGAAGGAGAGGCCAAGCACCTGCAGAATGATGGTACAGAGCTGGGTAATGGGAGCCTTGTCATTTGAAAATCTACAGACAAGAAATCGAATGGTCCCTTCAGGCCTTAACATTTATGAAAACAATAATTAAATCTCCCCCAATGCGCTAGTGTAGCAGGATCAGCCACTTCCACATGCCCACTTATGGCCTAGTATGGGATTGGCGCACCCTCCTCAATTGCCCCTTCTGTTCGAGTTCACAGAAATAATCATAGAATACGAGAACTGGAAAGGATCTCAAGAGGTCATTGAGTCCAGTCCCCTGCCCTCACAGCAGGACCAAACACCATCCAGATCATCCCTGACAGATGTCTGTTTAACCTGCTCTTAAATACCTCCAGTGATGGAGATTCCACAACCTCCCTAGGCAATTGATTCCAGTGTTTAACTGCCCTGACAGTTAGGAAATGTTTCCCAATGTTCAACCTAAACCTCCATTGCTGCAGTTTAAGCCCATTGCCTCTTGTCCTATCCTCGGAGGCCAAGGAGAACAATTTTTCTCCCTTCTCCTTGTAACACCCTTGTAGATACTTGAAAACAGCTATCATGTCCCCTCTGTCTTCTCTTTTCTAAAGTAAACAAGCCTAATTCTTTCAGTCTTCCCTATAGGTCATAAAGGGTTTCTAGCCAGTAACATCCCTTTCTGGGGTCCACATTTATTAACAGGTAATTCAATATAATCCTCAATATAAAGCAACTCCCAGCCCTTTCTAGATGGAGTCTTTTCACAGGCCCCAGCCAGCCTGGTCAAATCTCAGGCTATGGGAGGTCAGCAGCCCTACTGTCATGTAACTGGATTTTAAGGGAAGCAGCCAGATCACTGCTGCACCCATAAGGGGGTGTTTGCCCCAAAAGTTGGTACAAAGGGGGCCATGTGAAGTGTCAAACAAAAGCTTATGTTCTACTGATTCTGTATACACTCTTCGTGTAATTGTATAGTATCTGTATGTGGAGTTATAAACATGTACTCCGTAGGGATGCTGGAAAATTCTCTATCTGTGGCTGAGCATTGGGCAAGGAATGCTCAGCCAATGGCTATGGTAATTAGCAAGGCTCAAGGGACAATAGATCTCTAAGTGCCAGAGACACACCTGAAGGAATGCCTGGATATCTGCAAGCCAGCCAGAATAATGGTTGCTGACTTGGGACACAAGGATAGGTTGTTGGACCATGTGACCTTCTCTGGCCAAGAAGATGCCAGGAGAGAGAGATAAGTGCCATGTGGGACCCTCCATCTTGGCCTTCAGTTTTGCTCCTGATCCCCAATGCAGCCTTGCAGGTGTGGGAGAAAAATCAAATAACTCCAATTGTGTCTAAGGGGGGACTGTGGAGGAAATCAAAACTCTCTAAAAGCAAACTGCTGTAAGGGTTAAAAGTTTTCCAGGCCTCTCTCCCTGTAACAGAGAGAAATCATCTTAACTCTAATCAAGACCCTTACAATGCCTCCTATCTCAACTTCATGGAGACTCCTAGTCTGTCACAAATTGTCATGTAAACTCTTATCTTTGTCACAGTTTGCCTTGTAGACTCCTCACTCAAGTTCTCATGTGCCTTTGTACTGTAAAACTTACTTCTAGCACTCCTGGTGTGAACAGAAATGTCTCAGAGTACTTCTGCTGAGACTTTGATATGTTAAAGAAAACAATCAACAACTAAACTGTCTGAACATACTGTATAAAGAATCCCTGAAACTGTCTCTCAGGGCTGCTGCTGCTGCTCTCACTCTGGTAGCTGTCAGCCTGCATGCATGCATAATAAAGTTTTCCTTCTAGATTTCTCTCCTGCCTCGCTGCTTTGACCTCCAGCCTCGGACCCTTCTGGGGACTCTGTACCCCAGGGGAGCGAGATTTCCCCAACAATTTGGTGTCAGAAGTGGGATGGCTTGGAACTCCAGTTGGAAAGGCTGACGACGGGGAACGGGAACGGACTACAGCGCGCATCTGAAGGGTAAGGGATCCATTTAAAATCCCCCAGTCCGCCTCCCTGTTCTCGTCACCAGCTGGACCGGCTGGCGGTAAGAGTCATCTTTTGCTCCTAAATTTTCTTTAAGAGGCTTGAGGGAGATTTAAAATGAAAACACTGGGTATAGCCAAATAGGGGTTGGATTTTGTTGCTAACTGATTGGTGGCGAGTCCAAGCGCATGGTTTTGAGTGAGTGAAGTCCGGAACGGGACCGCAGCCGCACCGGTGCTGTCAGTGTCACTGAACAGCTGCCGAAAGCAAGGGCGGTTTACCCCGGCACATAAGCAGTGTGAGTGAAGCTGACAGTTTGTGTGGACTCCCACACTGTCCTTGGAGAGGGTAGTGTTGCTGGACGCCTGTGCTATCCTTGGAGAGGGTAGTACTGCTGGGCTCCTGTGCTGTCCTTGGACAGGACAGTGCTAACATGGGTGGGATTGCTCCCTCGAGTCTGTCTCCGACTGAGGGGAAAGGTTTCTCACAGCCTAGGACTCCCTTGTCTCAGATGATAAGAATTTACAGTCAGCTAGGTAAATTGCCAGCAGGTTTGAAATTAAGGAGACTTAAGAAATTAATGAGCATTTGGAATGGCTATACTCAGGGGAATTCCCAGAAAAAATGGCCACTAGAGGGTAGCTTTGACTTAGAAAAGCTTGCTTATCTTAGATGTTTCCTCGAAGAAACATATTCTAACCAGATGGAATATTGGTGCCTCTGGGAGGATGTAGCAGTAAGAAAAAAGAGTCAGAGCGTAATGGCTAGCCAAAAAGATTCTATTGGAAAGCTGCAGCAACAATTGGCTACTCTAAAGAAACAACAGGATTTCCTAGATGTGCCATCTGCACCCCCACTTCCTTTAGCAACAGCACACTTATATTCTCAATTGACTAGGGATAAGGCTGCCCCAGTCCCAGTCCCTGACCCACAAGAGGACCCTTTAGATTTGTGGACAGGATGGCTACCGCCACCCCCACCACCCACATATCACCCACCTCAAGATCAGGCTTCCTCATCACACCCAACTCAGACACTGTCTGTCCTAAAGGGACAGAATTCAGACCCACACCCGGCAAAAGAGAAGGCATTTTTTTCCTTACCTGATTCAGATCCTACTGGTATAAATTTTGCACCTATTAAGCCCCTCTCGAAGTATACTCTCCAAGAATTGATTGATAGCTGTAACCCTGAATTGCTCCGAGATGGCTGGGAGCCAACCCAGATTCACGCTGATACCAACTCCATTACAATTGTAAAAAATCGTACCCGGGGTGGGACCCCACGTCAAGTTCCCTTTGAACGACCCTATTTCCTGACTTTATTCAAAAGCCCCCAAGGATTACCATCAGATTTGGGTAACCTTAAGGAGGATAACTCAAAGATAACCCTTCAGACTCCCCTTAGAATGTTTCCAGGGGCTACAGGGGGGGCTCCACAGCGAATCCACATACCATGGACTGCTGCTGACATTTTAAACTTTAAGAACATTTTGCCTCCTTTCCGGGAGGACCCCCAAGGATTCCGTGAGGAATTGCGAAGGCTTATTAACATTTACAACCCCACTCTTCGAGACATAGACTGGCTTTTAAGAGGTAACCTGCCCCCGCACGATTATGCAGCCTTAATTCGGCAGGCTCGGTTGGCACCCCCACATCATGTGGGTGCTCGATGGCCAGATGATCCTCTCCCCGGCCCCCCCACTGATGATAATGGACAAAATACTTTGAACAATGATTTGGAGGGACTCCTTAATGCAATCACTGAAGTCGTCCCAGTGCGGCATGACTGGTCAAAAGTACAATCTATTAAGCAAAACCCAGATGAACCTCTTGTCTCTTATGTTGAACGCCTCCTGTCTGCTTTTCAAAAATTTTCCCAAATCAACCCAGAGACAGAGGGTAATCGTTCCATTGTCATCTCAATTGCAGTGGACAATCTCCTCCCTGAAATCAGAGACAGGATTAAAAACAATGTTGTAGGCTGGAGAGAGAGCACGATCCTTCAAATTCAGGGGGCAGCCACACAGTTTTGGGAAAACTTACAAGCTGACAAGATAAAGAAAAAGGACTTAAAAACAACCCTCATGGCTATGCAGATAGCAGACCTTCAGGCAAAACAGAACCCCAAACGGTGCCCAACTAGTGCACCACCGCCACCTAGAGGCTGAAGCTTTACTCCATTTTCTGGCAGGCCTAATTCTTCACAACAGCAATCTCAGCCCCGGGGCCCCCTAAGAACTGGGCAATGTCATTACTGTGGGAAAAATGGCCACTGGAAAAATGAATGCCGTAAGCGCCAGCAGAACATGGCACAACAAAATCGGGGTCTCTGGCATAACCAGAACCAGCTCAATCCTGCTGCTACTCCCTGGCCTGATCCTCCAAGCAGCCAAGACCTGCTTCCACAGACTGACCCATGTGTTAGCCACTTCAGCAATGATCAAATTCATTCCAGTAATTATTGACTATGCCGTGAGGTCCTCACATTACCATTGCAGACGTCCCCACAAGTTCCTGAACCTTTTTTTCTCAATAACTGTGAACGGGCAACCCCACAAATTTTTAGTTGACACTAGAGCTACCCTTTCTACTTTAAGACAGTCTGAAACCTCTCTTCAAAAATCTTCTTCTGTGGTTCATGCTGTGGGAATAGGGGGGTCAGTGTATTCCCCATCCAGTTTCAGAAACCGCATCTGTAACTATTGGACCCTTGTCAACTGAACATTACTTCCTGTTCTCCTGTAAACCTTATGGGATGTGACTTGTTGTGTAGATTGGGTGCAAACCTTCTCTGTAGAGAGGAAGGGATATTTGTTGATCTTCCCCCCCATCAGGCTCCAAATTTGATGGCATTACTACTCTCAGAGGAATCTGATGAGACCTCAGGACATACACCCCTCCTGGACCTCTCAGATGTCCCAGAGACATTGTGGGCAGCCCACGCGAATGAAGTGGGGTTGCTAGCCTCTGCAACACCAGTGCAAATAACATACAAACACAACAAGCCTTTCCTGAGGGTACCCCAGTATCCATTGTCTAGGGAGGCACAAGAGGGCATTAAGCCTGTAATCTCTTCCCTCCTTGAACAAGGGATACTTGTTTATACAACTTCACCATGTAATACACCTATGTAGTACACCTGTGAAAAAGGAGGGAAAATTTGACAGCCAGGGTAAGCAAATATATAGATTTGTACAAGACCTAAGAGCCATTAACAAGTTTGTAATCCCTAGATTTCCAGTAGTACCTAACCCTGCTACTATTCTTTCCTCTATTCCACCCACTTCTAAATGGTTTTCTGTAATAGATTTATGTTCTGCCTTCTTTTCTATTCCAGTACATAAGAATTCCCAATTTCTCTTTGCCTTTTCATTTCAGGGTCGTCAATTAACCTGGACACGTCTTCCCCAAGGTTATTGTGAAAGCCCTACTCTGTTTTCCCAGTTTTTGAAAGCTGACCTTGATTCTATCTCTCTTCCCTGTGGCTCTGTGTTGGTTCAGTATGTTGATGATGTGTTAATTGCTAGTGAAACTGAGGAAGAGTAAAACTGATACTCTGCATGTGTTAAAGTGTCTTGCTGAAAAGGGTCACAAGGCTTCCAAAGCCAAATTGCAATTTGTAAAACAAAGAGTTCAGTACTTGGGACATTTACTTTCAGGAGATGGCCGCCAGTTAACACCTGAGCAAATCTCACAAGTTCTTTCCATTCCTCGCCCTTTAACCAAACATCAGGTACGCAAATTTCTGGGTGCTGCAGGATATTGCAGACAATGGATTCCTAACTTTTCTGGACTCACCAGACCCCTTACTATTCTACTCTTAGACTCAGCTCCTGACCTAGTGACCTGGTCCCCAGAATGTGAATCTGCTTTCCTTTCCCTTAAAACTCTTCTCTCACAGCTCCCCGCTCTGGGCTTACCTAATTATAGCAAGCCCTTTACTCTATTTTGTCATGAACAGGATGGAATTGCAGCTGGAGTTCTCTGTCAACCCCTTGGACCCACACCTCGTCCAGTAGCTTATTTTTCTGCAACACTGAACTCAGTAGCCCGTGGGTTCCCACCTTGCCTGAGGGCAGTTGCAGCTACTGCTGAATTACTTGAAAAAGCCCAACCTGTCACATTAGGTCACAGCGTTATCTTACAGGTCCCTCATGCTGTCTCTGCTCTCTTACAGCGACACCGCACTCCAGCACCTGTCTGTTCAGAGACAAAGCCGGTATGAGAATGTTATCCTCTCTTCCCCAAATGTGGTAATTCAAAGATGTAATGTACTTAACCCAGCTACTCTTTTTCCTTTACCCTCTGATGGTGAACCACATACCCATAACTGTGAAGAATTGCTTGAGCACTGTGTGAAACCTTACCAAGATTTGTCTGATCTACCGCTGGAAAATGCAGATCTTGTATTGCACACTGATGGCTCATGTAAAAGAAATTCAGTTGGTAAACTAGAGGCTGGATATGCAGTGGTCTCAGATAATGATGTTTTAGAGGCCTTTTCTCTTCCAGGAATCAAATCAGCTCAGGCTGCTGAGCTCATCGCTTTAATTCGTGCTTGCCTTTTAGCTTCCGGACAGTCTGTTGCCATTTATACTGACTCAAAGTATGCTTTCTCTGTCTATCATGCCACAGGACAAATTTGGAAACAACGAGGTTTCCTTACCTCTTCTGGCTCCGCTATCTCTCATGGTCCCCTTATCTCCCAACTTCTTGATGCCATTCAGCTACCCACATCCGTCTCTATTACCCATTGCCCGGCCCACACAGGTGCCACCGATCCTGTTTCTCTGGGTAATGGGAGTGCTGATGCAGCAGCCAGATACGCAGCAGCACATGGACCTCCGGCCTTTCAGATTCTGGTCTCTCTTTCTCTCCCTGTTTCTTTGCAGGACCTGATAGAACTACAGCAAGCTGCTCAACCTGCAGAGAAAAACCTTTGGGAGAAAGCAGGCTGCTCCTTATCCCCACCTGGGATAATGGTTGCACCTGATGGCCGCCCAGTCGCCCCAAGATCTCTCACACGGCAGCTTGCTCAGGTGTCTCATCAGATGACACACATGAGCAAAAGGGGAGTGGCCTCACAGATCCTAAAACAATGGTACGCCCCAGGCGTGCACCTAGAAGCTGCAAGGGTATCTAATTCATGTGTGATTTGTGAGCAGTTTAATGTTGCAGGAGGAGAAAAAACAGCTCCAAGCTCCACCCCATGGCCAGAAGGACCATTTCAATTTTTGCTAGTAGACTTTATTGAGCTTCCCAAGTGTATGAACTATCAGTATTGTCTTGTTATAGTATGCTTGTTTAGTGGCTGGATTTAAAGTGTTCCTTGCAGAAAAGCAGATGCCGTGACTGTAGCAAAGAAGTTACTGACTGAGATCATTCCTAGGTTTGGAATACCCTTACGAATTGATTCTGACAGAGGGAGCCACTTTACTGCATCCCTTATGATGGCCATCTGCAAGGCTTTGAATATCTCTCAACAGTTCCATACCCCATACCACCCACAGGCTAGCGGCCACACGGAAAGAAGAAACCTAGACATAAAACGACGATGAGGAAAAGTATGCGCTGACACCGGACTGAAGTGGCCAGAGGCCCTACCTTTAGTGCTAATGCATCTTAGAAATACACCTAACAGAAAACACAATCTCACACCTTATGAAATAGCCCCACTGCCATGGGTCGGCCAAAGACTATCTCCCCCAAGGGTTGTAAAAAGCCTAAGTGAGGAGTTTGACTCCCTGACTGAGTATGTTATCCAACTAACTAAGCTTGCTTCTAGCTTGCACCTGCAGGTGAAGGAAGCCCTCCCTGTACCTACTGATGTACCGTGCCACAACATCCAACCAGGTGACTACGTGTTCGTGAAGGAGCATCGCAGAAAGAATTGCCTGGCAGCCCGGTGGGAAGGCCCGTTCCAAGTGCTGCTCATCACCCACACAGCAGTAAAGGTGAAGGAGCGCCCCTCGTGGATCCACGCAAGTCATGTACGCCGAACTGCAGATCCAACAGAGCTGATTGACCCCGTCACCCAGGACCCCTCCCCGGAGGAATCACCTGAGGACGAGGTTCAGCGGACCGAGGCGGCAGACTCTCAAACCAGACTGTTACCAAACCGGCCTTCACCAGGAGCTTCGAGGTACAACCTGAGAGGTAGGACTGTGCCAGCAAAGACCTACAGGTGAGCCTGGCGCCCTGTAGCTCTCACAAAGGGGAATCCTTTCCAGTATTGAGTGAACTAAGAGACTACGAAATCTCAAAGAGTGCCTGCAGAGGCAAGCCAAACAATACTAACTGATTAAGCTTAGTTAAAGAGACTGCTTTGCTAGTTGCTAGCTAATTACTGTATTATTATTATCCTTTCTACTTTAGAGATTTAAGATACTATAATAGGATGGGGATTGTTTTCCTTCTTTTAGTAGTCAGAGTAGCCTTAGTATATAACTTTCCCCACCCTTATCGGGAAGCCCTGCAGAAGATTGTGTCCTCACCAATGCAAGTGACTATTGGATATGTGAACAGCTTATCAAAGGCTCTGAAGGCCTTTTACCATTACAGTTTATCCCAACTCCTGCCTCCTGTGGACCAGACCCTAAAATTCAGATTTACTGGTAGTTAGTATTCTACAGGAGAGCGGGAGTGGGTAGATGCCCAGAATGATAACACTGTACCAGGAGTACATAGTCATGGGGAACAGGCAGATTTGGCGTAAAATCTAATTGCCTCACGGATTCCCTAACTCAAGCATTACATCCATCAGGGACTATGTTTCCATTGTGTTTTGAAAACAAATTTGGCACTGGTAAAGATCTGGGGTGGATCCCAGAAAATACCTGCTATCGTAGAGGTTAAATCCAGGAAATGGGCAGTGGGCCATTTACCCAGCTGATAAAGAAAACCTCCCTCTAAGATGCGAATTACCCATCACCTTCCACATGACCACTACACATACCTATCCTCTGAACAACATTACTATCAAACCCATAAGTTTTAACTCCCCCTTGTGGGCAAATGAAACTCAAGATTGGTATAATCATTCCCTGTTCCTAATTGTGGATAATGGAGCCTTATCTGCCAATTCCAGGAAGGCACCAGAATGCTCAAATAAGTCCCTAATCTCTAGCACGGCTCTGGAACAGATTCATCTTGTCACCTTTTGTGCATATAACCTGATGCAGGGCCACAATGCCTCAGGATGGCCTCAGTTCCATAGGCGCTGTGATCCTCTCTTTATAAAACAAGGCATGAGGATTGAAGGCACGTGGTATAGGGATAACATTTTAACTCTGATCCTCAGTGAGCCTGGTATGTTTTTCATATGTGGAAACTTTGCTTATAAGGCTTTACCACCCGGGTGGAAGGGCAGATGCACTATAGGCTACGTTAGCCCCGGTAGCAGGATTAGTTAAAGATCTCCAGGCAGATACCATTACAAACCTAGGCAGTTTTGTACACAGAGTAAAGCGTGATACATCCAATGCTGTAAACCCATTAGTAGAACGGCCCACTCTTTTTTCATTCCATTGTACGTGCTATACTTCCAGTCTTGGGTGTTAATGAATTGGAACATGCCATTCGCAACATCTCTAGGGTATTGGAACAGAGCTTTAATGCCACCTCTGAAGCTATCCAGTCCCTAGAAAGGGAAATAGATTCTGTAGTAAAACTAGCCATTCAAAATCGACAAGCACTGGACTTACTCCTGGCTCAGCAAGGAGGAGTTTGTGCTATTGTTAACACCTCCTGCTGTTTCTATGTTAATAAATCAGGCATTATAGAACAAGATCTTTTGAGAATAAAGTCAGCAATCAAGGTATTAAAAAGGACCGGTGAAGTCCAAGCATGGGACCCCTTGAATTGGCTCCCAGATATTGGAGGGTGGTTTGAAGGAATCTTAAAAGCCTTGCTGAAATATCTGATAATCATTATTGTCATATTTGTGATAATATATGTGCTCATTAACTGTTGCATTACCTGCACCAAATGTACTTTGAGACAGTGCAATAACAAATCCCAAAGATCTGCTCACAACAGAACCAAAGAGGTATTGAGGATGGAAAATTTGGGAGATGGGGATGGGCTAAGCATCCTAGCAGAAGAAGAATACCTAAGAATGTCCAGAATAAACTTTGAGTAATACTCCAATAGGAGTATTAAAGGGGGGAATTGTGGAAGAAAAATCAAATAATTCCAATTGTGTCTAAGGGGGGGACTGTGGTGGAAATCAAAACTCTCTAAAAGCAAACTGCTGTAAGGGTTAAAAGTTTTCCAGGCCTCTCTCCCTGTAACAGAGAGAAATCATCTTAACTCTAATCAAGACCCTTACAATGCCTCCTATCTCAACTTCATGGAGACTCCTTGTCTGTCACAAATTGTCATGTAAACTCTTATCTTTGTCACAGTTTGCCTTGTAGACTCCTCACTCAAGTTCTCATGTGCCTTTGTACTGTAAAACTTACTTCTAGCACTCCTGGTGTGAACAGAAATGTCTCAGAGTACTTCTGCTGAGACTTTGATATGTTAAAGAAAACAATCAACAACTAAACTGTCTGAACATACTGTATAAAGAATCCCTGAAACTGTCTCTCAGGGCTGCTGCTGCTCTCACTCTGGTAGCTGTCAGCCTGCATGCATGCATAATAAAGTTTTCCTTCTAGATTTCTCTCCTGCCTCGCTGCTTTGACCTCCAGCCTCGGACCCTTCTGGGGACTCTGTACCCCAGGGGAGCGAGATTTCCCCAACACAGGAAACCACGAGCCGGAAAGAACTGTGGACCCATCCTGACATAGGATGTACACTAAAGACTTTTAAGCCAGTAGTTATAACATCTCTGCTAAGAGCCTGTATCGAGAACTGGGTGATTCGATGCATGTAATGTATTATCCTTTAACAACCTTACTCTCGTGCTTTTCTTTCTTTTAATAATAAACCTTTAGATTTTAGATTCTAAAGGATCGGCTCAGCATGATCTTGTGGGTAAGATCCAGAGTATAAATTGACCTGGGGACTGTGGCTGGTTTCTTGGGACTGGAAGATCCCGTTCGGGGTAGGTGAGATTGGGTTCTAAAACCCCTCACCTGTATGCAGGCCCGGGGCTGATTGGGTATAGGAAGAGCTGGGGTATCAGAGGGGTTTTGCTCGTGAGGCTTCAGGCTGGCAGGTGAAGCGCTCTGTGTGACTGGTTTGTGGCCTGTTTGGGAAGGGCCTCCAGTCAGGAGTTGTAAGGAGACCCTAGTTTGAGCAGTTCGCCCTGAGCAGATGCCCTCAGCTGTGCCCAGACCCAACCCGGTCCGTCACACCTACCTCTTACGCTGTTCTTCTCATCTCTCCTCAGTGTCCCTGCTATCATGGCAACTCTTGCCAGGCTTCTGTCCCCGCTGCCACTCCTACCCCTTCCTGGTTGGAGAGTTGTTTTAGGCTCATACCTTATATAGGAGCCTCCTGCTTATTGCAGCTCTCACCGTCATTGGTTTTCTCAGACCAGCTCTAGTTTCCCAGACTTCTCTTCCTGGCTGGCAACCCTAACCCTCTTACCTGGAATGTTATCTCCCCCGGGCTTGGTCTGAGTTAATCACATGAGCTTCTTTTATCATAACTACTGTGACGGGATTCCCGCCCCCCCCCATGCTTTTTTGAAATGGACTTATGGACACGAATTTACATAACTGAAAGGTGCTTTGAGCAAATTATTTTGTGTAACCCATCAATCTTCATGTCATAATCTGCTGGTTCTGTTTATCTTACTCTGTTGTATGTATCATTTGTGTGTGTAAAATTAGACACATGGAGTGGGGAATACTTTGTGAGTTTCAAATGTGTGAATGGGAGACATGGAGGGTGTTACCCGCAACTTCTTGATGAGCCACTGTTAAACAATCTTTTGTCCTTAAGCCTAAGCAGTGGATGGTAGGGAGTGGCCTAAACTCCTTAACAAAAAGAATAGGAAAGGAGAGGCCTGGGTCTTTTGGCTGGGCTGCACCTGAAGGAAAGGAGCCGAAGACCCCAGGCTGGGGAAGAGGGCCCTGGTTTGGAGTGGCAGCTGGAAAAGAGGTTTTAGGGTAAGTTTGAAGAGTTTGTACTGAGGTTTTAGTGTAAAATTAGCCAAGCATTTTTTTCCTTTTGATTTGTAACCTACTTTGCTCTGCCTGTTTTCACTTATTACTACTTAAATCTTACTGCTTCTCCTTAATAAGATCATTTTTATTTTCTATCAGACCCAGTGTAAGTAATTGTTACTTGGGGGGACAACCAGTGTGCACATTCCCCCTTTCATTGTTAAAGGTGACTTACCTAATTCTTTGGGGTTTGATCCCATTTGGGGAGTGCTACCTCAGGAGGCTGGGCCCTAAACTGCACTCTCCGTGGACCTGAAGTGGTTCAGTGTCTGTACTGCTTCTTGTTGGGGGCAAGGACCTCAGCTCTGGGCCTTGGCTGAGACCAGTGGAGCTGTCCCAGCAGGACTGGGCGGTGAGGAGCCCCAGAGAGTGGGAAGGCGAGTGGCAGTAGCCATGTCAACACCCTGTGAGGCACCCCCGAGGGGTCATCTGTGACCGCATCCTGTCACAACTACCTTTGGAGTTGAGCTGATATAGTCACAAGGGAGGCTGAGGCCTCAGTTCCCCTTTAAGGGACCAGCAACCATGTGACACTTCCCCAGAAACAATACCATGAATTTGTTTTTTCCTTCTATTTTTCTCTCCCCTTTTCTGCTTAGGATGGACATGTTTGCTGCTGTTGCTCCCATGGCTCGCTCCATATTTGGAAAACAAACAGCCTCACAGCTGCTCCTTTTCGAATCTTTCTCCTCCTTCCTTCTCTTTGAAGGAGTGGAGAGGGTCCTGTTAGAGAAGGAGCTAAGTGGCCCAGGTGAGGCTAGTTGTTTCAGAGGAGGAAGTGGAACCACTCAATTTTTTCAAAAGAAGGGAAGTGGGAGCAGAGTGATTCCTGCTCCTCTCCTCCTGCTCAGTGTGTTAGAAGAGCATTGGTGCTGAGCCTTGTCTGTTCCCTGCTTTCCCATCTTCTCCTGTAAAACATGGGGTTTCTCTGGTATCTCTTCCCTCTTCCCAACAAGTGGCTTCTGGACTGCTTAGCTACTTCCCTTGGGGGGCCTCTGTTCCTTCAAGGGGAGGAAAGGGGGAAAGGAGCAGACAGCCTAATGTAAGGTGTGGAGTTACTCAGACCCAGAATGATGGAGCAGCTGAAACAATGCATCAGGTCTGTCCTTTGAGTTGCTATTGACCATTGCTTCATCTGTCTTTTCAGAAATGGACATTCTGTGCACACAACAAGCTCATCCATCTCACTGAAGCTTGTAACCGTACTGGCAAGTCTCATTATATGCATCAGTAATTCTTGTTTCATTAAGTTTCACTTTGTGAATTTTGCATCTATCACATGTGAAGAGGGGCCAAGAGCTCACTAGCTTTGGTAAAAGTGAATATTGAGGTAATATGTTGTTAGAGAACCTCTGGCTGATCTGCCAGAATTATTAATGTAAGTGTATAATGTAAGGCTTTTTCTAAGAAACTTTTCCCCAGGAACATCCTGTTAAAGTAAATGTCATAGGAAAAACTTAAAAAACAATGAGTAGTCTTGCAGCATTTTAGAGACTAACAAAACATGTAGATGATGATATGAGCTTTTATGGGCACAACCCACTTCTTCAGATGAATGGAGTTATTAAAGGTCCTGTTTCTAAATAAGTAGCGGATGTAGGGAGGAGAGAAGGAAAAAGAAGGGGGGGAAAGGTCAATGCTACATGAAGCTGATAGAGAAGGTGCTAAGTGTTCTTAAGTACCCATTGTTTGGTTTTTTATGTCATTAGGATGTGGAATGTAACAAGCCATCCGCCCAATGTCTTTGTTCGTACCTCTGTTGAAGGAATCAAACTTGTAAATGAAGTTCAGCTTTGAGGCCTCCCTGTGGAGTTGGCTTGTGAAATTGGCCTGAAACAGTACGGTGACCTTGAGATCCGTTAATGAGTACTCAAATGAGTTAAAATTTTCCCCAACGGGTTTCTGTGTGTTCCCTTTTCAGATATGATTCATGTCCATTCTTTGTCACAGAGACTGTCCAGTTTGGCCAATATACATGGCAGAGGGGTATTGCTGGCATTTGATAGCATATATCACATTAGTGGATGGATGCATAGTTATATGATCCTTTGATGTGGTGGTTTATGTGGTTAGGTCCTGTGATGATATTGCTGGGATAGATGTGTGGATAGAGTTGGCACCAGGGTTGATTGCAAGGGTGGGTCGCTGGATGAGTATGATGCTGTGCTGTGTTGTAGTTTTTTCCAGTTATTTATAGTAAACGTAGAATTAAGTAGTTAGTTGTTCTGTTTATTAAAAAAAAAAAAAACCTTAAAAACGGTTACTATTGGCTGTTCGTACACCATAGCTTAAAAAAAAAAAGATAGAAAGAAAAGAAAGAGATAAAGTAAGTGATAAAGAAGACTCTTCACAATGCCAGGCTCTCTGGGCTTCAAAAAGTGTGACACTTGTCACAAGCCCATGCCTGCATCTGACGGACACTCTGCCTTGGTGAGGCACATGTACCTAAAAAATGTTAGCATTGCTCCAAGCTGACACCGAGAGCGCGCTGAGATAGGGAGATGTGATTGCGTATGCTCCTATTCGACAAAGCCCTTCAGCCATCAGATTCTGCGCCGTCCACTGGCCAGTGAGACCCTGTCAGGGCTGAAAAGCAGAGAGCCACTTCCCCAAACTCATGCCCTGCTAAGAAAAGGGCTTTGCCGGTGCGCTCTCTCCCACCAACTTGGACAAGTCAGGTTAGCATGGGGAACAAACCTGGAACGTCTGGCACTGCGATTTTGTGGTCTAAGGCTGCCCCATAACCAAAAGCTCAGCACAGAACATCATCGGTGCTGACAGTGGAGATGCCATCTAACCACTCAGCACCAGCACCACTAACTCCAGCACCACAAACATCAGCACTGGCATTGGCAACAACAGACACCGGCTTCAACCTCCGTGCCAACTCATCCATCACGCATTACTGAGGAAGTAAATGCGTGGTTGTGCCGGTGGTGTTGCAGAGAGGGCTTTGGTTTCTTCGACCATGGGACTCTGTTCCAGGCACAAGGATTGTTAGGAAGAGATGGGATCCACCTAACAAAGAGAGGAAGGAGCATCTTCACGGGCAGGCTTGCAAACCTAGAGAGGAGGGCTTTAAACTAGGTTCATTTGGGGACGGTGACCAAAACCCTGAGGGGAGTGGGGAAGTTGGATAGCGGGAAGAAAGGAAAAGAGGAACGAGCAACAAAGGTGGACCCCTGATTCGAATGCAGAGGGTAGGACAATCAATTGGTTATCTAAGGTGTTTGTACACCAATGAGAGAAGCCTGGGTAACAAACAGGAAGAATTGGAGGCCCCTGGCCCAGTCCAAGAACTACGATTTGATTGGGATAACAGAGACTTGGTGGGATGACTCACGTGACTGGAACACTTTCATGGAAGGGTAGAAACTGTTCAGGAAGAACAGGCAGGGGAGAAAAGGAGGAGGAGTTGCACTGTATGTAAGAGAGCACTATGATTGCTCAGAACTCCAGTATATAGACGGAGAAAAGCCTGTTGAGAGTCTACGGGTCAAGTTTAGAGGTGTAAGCAACAGCAGTGATGTTGTGGTTGGTGTCTGCTACAGGCCGCCGAATCAGGTGGATGAGGTAGATGAGGCATTCTTCAAACAACTGAGAGAAGTTTCCAGAACGCAGGCCCTGGTTCTCATGGGTGACTTTAATCACCCTGACATCTACAGACAATCCAGGAAGTTTTTGGAGAATGTTGGGGATAACTTCTTGGTACAAGTGCTGCAGGATCCGACCAGAGGCTTTGCACAGCTTGACCTGCTGCTCACAAACAGGGAGGAACTAATAGGGGAAGTAGAAGTGGGTGACAACCTGGAAAGCAGTGATCATGAGATGGTAGATTTCAGGATCCTGACCAAAGGAAGAAAAGAGAGTAGTAAAATACACACTTTGAACTTCAGAAAACCAGACTTCAACTCCCTCAGAGACCTGATGGTCAGAATCTCCTGGGATGCTAACATGAAGGGGAAAGGAGCCCAGGAGAGCTGGCAGTATTTTAAAGAAGCCTTATTGAAGGCACAGAAATAAACCATTCCAATGTGTAGCAAGAGAAGCAAATATGGTAGGAGACCGGATTGGCTTACTGGGGAAATGCCTGGTGAACTTAAGCACAAAAAGTGGAAACTTGGACAGATGACTAGGGAGGGGTATAAATGTATAGCTCGAGAATTCAGGGGAGTTATCAGGAAGGCAAAAGTGCAGTTGGAATTGCAACTTGCAAGGGATGTGAAGGATAACAAGAAAGGTTTCTACAGGCATGTTAGCAAGAAGGTGATCAGAGAGGGTGTGGGGCCCCTACTGGATGAGGGAGGTAACCTAGTGACAGATGATGTGGGGGAAAGCTGAAGTACTTAATGCTTTCTTTGCCTCTGTCTTCACAGACAAGGTCAGCTCCCAGACTAATGTGCTAAGTGACGCAATATGGGACGAAGGTGGGCAGCCCTTGGTGGGGAAAGAACAGGTTAGGAACTATTTAGAAAAGCTAAACGTACATAAATCCCTGGGTCCGGACTTAATACATCCGAGGGTACTGAGGGGAGTTGGCAAATGTCATTGAGGAGCCTTTGGCCATTATCGTTGAAAAGTTGTGGAGATCAGGAGAAATCAAGGATGATTGGAAAAAGGCAAATGTAGTGCCCATGTTTAAGAAAGGGAAGAAGGACGATCCAGGGAACTATAGGCTGGTCAGTCTTACCTCAGTCCCTGGAAAAATCATGGAGGGGATCCTCAAGGAATCCATTTTGAAGCACTTGGAATAGGGGAAGGTGATCAAGAATAGTCAGCATGGATTCATGAAGAGCAAGTCATGCCTGACCAATCTGATTAGCTTCTATCATGAAGTAACTGGCTCTGTGGACATGGGGAAGTCAGTGGATGTGATATACCTTGACTTTAGCAACGATGTTAATACGGTCTCCCTAAATATTCTTGCCAGCAAGTTAAGGGAATGTGGATTGGGTAAATGGACGGTAAGATGGATAGAAAGCTGGCTGGAAGGTCGGGCCCAGCGGGTAATGATCAATGGCTCGATGTCAGGATGGCAGTCGGTTTGTAGCGGAGTGCCCCAAGGTTCGGTTCTGGGACCAGTTTTGTTCAACATCTTTATTAATGACCTGGATGAGGGGATGGATTGCACTCTCAGCAGGTTCGCACATGACACTAAGCTAGGGGGAGAGATAGATACGCTGGAGGGCAGGGATAGAGTCCAGAGTGATTTAGACAAATTGGAGGATTGGGCCACAAGAAATCAGATGAGGTTCAACAAGGACATGTGCAGAGTCCTGCACTTGGGACGGAAGAATCCCAAGCATTGTTACAGGCTGGGGACTGAATGGCTAAGTAGCAGTTCTGCAGAAAAGGACCTGGGGATTACAGTGGATGAGAAGCTGTACATGAGTCAACAGTGTGCCCTTGTAGCCAAGAAGGCTAATGGCATATTAGGTTGCATTAAGAGGAGCATTGCCAGTCAATCCAGAGATGTGATTACCGTATTTTAGCGAATATAACCCGCGGGTTATATTAGTTTTTACAACCCCCCCCCCCCCCCGTGGGGTATACTCGGGTGCGGGGTATACAAAAATTTTTTTACTCACCTGGCCTCCAGCGTCTGGGCAGGGGAGCGCTCATCTCCCGGTTCCTGTGCAGGAACGCTCCCCCTGCGCCTTCCTGCGGCTCCGCAGGAACCGGGAGATGAGCGCTTCCCACCCAGAGGCTAGAGGCTGCACAGCCGCAGGAAGGGGCGGGGGGAGCGCTTATCTCCCGGTTCCTGCGCAGCTGCAGGAAGGGGCAGGGAGAGCGCTCCTTCGCAGGAACCGGGGGATGAGCGCTCCCCCACCCGGAGGCTGGCGGCTGCGCAGCCGCAGGAAGGGGTAGGGGAGCACTCTCATTCCCCCGGCTGGAGGTTGTGTGACCGCACGGGACCCAGGGGGGTGAGTGCTCCCCCGCCCGGAGGTTGTGTGGCTGCGCAGGAACCAGGCGGGGTGAGTGCTCCTCCGTCCAGAGGGTGGCTAATTCCTCTGCCCCCCCAACCCGTAGAAGCCCGCACAGTTTGAAAAAAAGTCTTGTATACCCTGTGGGTTATACTCGTGCATGGGGTATACGAGATTTTTTTTTACTCAAGCTGCAAAAACTGGGGGGTATATTCGGGTGCGGGGTATACTCGGGTGCGGGGTATATTCACTAAAAGACAGTATTCCTCTTTACTCGGCTCTGGTGAGGCCACATCTGGAGTATTGTGTCTAGTTCTGGGCTCCCAATTACATGAAGGATGTGGATGCATTGGAGAGGGTCCAGCGGAGGGCAACCAAAATGATTAGGGGGGCTGGAGCACAAGACCTATGAGGAGAGACTGAGGGAGTTGGGTCTGTTTAGTCTGCAGAAGAGAAGAGTGAGGGGGGATTTGATAGCAGCCTTCAGTTTCCTGAAGGGAGGTTCCAAAGAGGTTGGAGAAAGGCTGTTCACAGTAGTGATGGATGGCAGAACAAGGAACAATGGTCTCAAGTTGCAGTGGAAGAGGTCCAGGTTGGATATTAGGAAAAACTATTTCACTAGGAGGGTGGTAAAGCACTGGAATGGGTTACCTAGGGAAGTAGTGGAGTCTCCATCCCTAGAGGTGTTTAAGTCTCAGCTTGACAAAGTCCTGGCTGGGTTGTTTTAATTGGGATTGGTTCTGCCTTGGGCAGGGGGCTGAACTTGATGGCCTTCTAAGGTCTCTTCCAGCTCTATAGTGCTATGATTCTATGAACTCAGGACAGACAGCTGAATCTGACCCCCAAGCTCTCTACCTTGGTACTGGATACACCAGTCAAGCCACCGGCACCAGAAAAAAACCTGACAAAAATCTAACTAGGCCTGGGACATTAGTCTGGAACCGCTGACTTTTTCCCCAGAACCGTTGCCCCTGTCATTGGCACCATTGTCACCGGTTCCACAATTCCAAAACCATGCGCGACTCCCATGCACAAAAGAGACACCAAAGATCATTCTCTTCACTATCTCCAGCACCATATAATTCATCTCCATACGGTGCCCATTGGAGACACATGTCCATATCTCCTCTTTCGTCTTCAAGGGGTTCTGTGAGATTGTTTTGCTCTCCCACACTGTCGATGCATGCACCCTATCATGGAGACCATAGAAGTGTTTTCTCCTCAAGGCACTCCTCCCTTACTCGTTCGGATTATGGGCATCTGTCAAGGCTGTTCCCCACTCTGGCACTCTGAATGCAGAAGTTGGGGGCCTGCAAAAGTACTCCAAAACCTTGCCTCTACAGGCACTGGTTACAAAAACTTCCCCCCCAAAATCCTAATACCCAGATTTTGGGGAACTTGCTGCCACCATCAAGTGCTTTTGATCCCCAAAATTAAAAAAAACACAAACAGTGTGGACACTTGAAACCAACTCCAAGGGTACCCCAAGCTCCTTTTCCCCAAAAGAGCTTGAAAAAGAAAAGAGAAAAACAAGCTGCGGTCTCTGGTAGCTGACCCCTCAGTCAGAGGCATGCAGATATACACAGACAGACCTTCCAGGACACAAGAATCAACCAATGCCAGTTAATTAGAATAAAAAAAACCAATCTTTTATTATCAAAACAAAACAAAAATTTGCAAGCATAGTAAATTGGCTAGGTGGAAAGAGCCACAATAGTCAGGGAAAGTCCCTGGGCTGTAATCCTTAGTTACAAAAGAGAAAAACAATTAGCCAGCTCAGACATGATTTCCAAACCCCCAAACAAGAAAAACAATAAACCCTGACAGACTATCTAAACTTTTTCCTACTTACACATTTTAAGAAGTCCATTCCTGGAGACAGAAATGTCTCCCATCTCCCTCGTTACCTGGGTTTCAAGCAATCCAGGATCTGGTCATTGCAGTCACCCTGAGTCCCACAGTAACAATACTTACCTGCTTCCGGCTCATGGGCCATATGGCAGCTACAATATATGTAGTCACGACTGCACTTTCGGTGCCTCCAGTACTGGCTGGTGTCTATCTATACCCATTCAAAGCAACATATGCACAGGCAAGTCTTTTCTACTACCACTGTCCAGGGCCAGATTAAGGTGGGGGGGGGGCTAGCCGGGCAGCTGCCCGAGGCGCCAACCTATGGGGGGATGCCTGATTGAAGTGGTAAGGGACGTCGGGCGCACGGTGCCCCCCCATAGGTTGCTGCCCGGGGGTGCGGCGCCCCGTACACATCAATCAGGTGCCGCACACCCGGGGCGCGGCCGCGCATGCGCCGTGCACCCACTGCCCGGGGGCCCAAGAATGGCTCGGGCAGGCCCTGCCACTGTCAAAGCTTCACTAAAGTGGTGGATGGAGCCACACAACCTTCTCATAGGAGTCCCATTCCACCAGGACTAACCGTCCATCCACATTACCACAGATGCCTCCCTTATTGGATATGGCGCTCACAGGGGTGATGGATGGTACAAGAGGCCACTGATGGGGCTCTCCATTAATAGATCTCTTAACCACCTATGAGAACATGAAGTGCCAACGATCTTGTTCCAGAGCCAGGATCAGACCAGGATCCCTAGGGATGCCTTTCTCCTCAACTGGAAGGGCCCTCTGTTATATGTATTCCCTCCAACTCCGCTCATACCCAGGGTCCTAGAAAAGATCAACAGGGACAGGGCAACAGTGATTCTTCTTCGGGGATGTCCCCGCGGGTGCTCCACTATGGGGTGCTGGGCTTGCCCCGGCGCCACAGACGGAAGCTTGTGATGAGCAGTGTTCGGCCGGACTGCGCATGTGCTGCGGGCTCACGGCTTTCGCGCTCTTTTTTGTCTCACGCGGTCTGGCCCCCCGCCAGTTCCTCTTCACCGCCTCAGGCTGCAGACGCTTGGAACTGCGCTCTTCACTTGCTCACTAAATTACACTATTTCTAGTTTTTCCCCCTTGTACATATACCTTACTTCTCTTTCTCCTTTATTTCCCTCATTTCTTCCAAAAAAACCCCAAAAACCATAGAATAACAAAACTTGAACGGGAATAAGAATAAAAGCTGCTTGTTCTTATCTCCCGCTTCTCAGCTGTTTTCCCTTCCGCTCCTTTGTACATAGTTACACAAAAAAAAAAAAAAAAAAAAACCACAAACAGACAAAGAAAGAAGCAACAGGAGATAAAGACAACATAATAGAGACATTATCACCACATTATCTCTACCTAGAGATAAGACTCAGCTACGAGGACCTCAGGGAAACCAGCAAAATGTCAGCTGCCGGCTTCAAGAAATGCAGCTCTTGCCGGGAGGCAATGCCAGCCTCCGATGGTCATTCTGAGTGTATCCGGTGTCTGGGGGAATCCCATGTCCCCCAAAAATGTACCCACTGCACCAGACTTACCTCCAGGACCAGGAAGGACAGAGAGAGGCATCTTCGGATGCTTCTCTTTGATAGAGCCCTGCAGCCCCAGCAAACTGATCCGGACCAACAGCCTCACAAGCGCAGGGGTTCTTCCCCGATTACGGGGCTTCAGAAAAAGCCCAGGATCTCTCCCACAAGATCCCTACCAGCTGCCCTGAACACCAGAGAAAGCCAGCCTGAAAGACGGGGGACTTCTGGCGCAGCTAAGCCAGGTTCCCCGTCTCAACGGCTCCAAAACCGAAACGACCACGGGAGCCTTCGCATATGCAGGCTCCCCAGGCAGCATTGCCTCAGCTGCCGCCTCTGCCTCCCTTGCAGAGAGCTGAGTCGGCTCCGAGATCGGACCTGGAGCCGACCATCACGGCACCGGCACCCGCACCGCTCCCAAGCCTCAGTGCGGTGCCGGGCTATGCGGCGCCGACCTGCCTCCCTGCCGGCACGGCACCGGCTGCTGCGGCTGCCTCTGAGCCCCCGGCGCCGATTAACACCGCCCGGCTGTCTCTGCAGCAAGCGCCCGGCAGATCAGGAGCCCGGGTCCTGCTCCTTTGATCTCCCCGCCCCGGAGCTCTTCTCACTCCCGCCTTCTCTCGCCGGCACCGTCCTCGCCTCTCCCAGTACCTGGCTCTCCACGCCGCTATAGCCATTGGCATGGGTCCTCCTATGCCTCCTCCAGGCTGCCTTCACCATTCCTGGCTGCTGCACCTTCCCACCGCAGACACCACTATAGATAGCTCTCTATGTCTCCTGCTTCTTCCAGGGCATCAGACATCCGTTCCTGTTCGCCCTGTTCTCCGTACCGATACCGATATTACGCCCGTTCCAACTATCACCACGACTGCTCACTGCGACATGACAAAGGTCATCACGTCGACCGCCACTCTCGAGACTTCCGCAGCGGCTGTTCTTATCGATCACGTTCTGCTTACGATTATGTAGGACGCAGACAATCTCCAACTCCAGCTCCTCTTACTCCGCCGCACCATTCAGCATCACCACCTCATCCTCCATCAGAGACTGATCACACCGCCTTCAGGGACCACCTACCGGGGTCTTCCATCCCAGACTCGTCCCCACCAGATGAGGCAGTCACACCGGGCGACAGCTCTCCACCAGATGACCTCCGTCAGTTCCAAGAGTTGTTTAAGCGGGTGGCTATCACACAAGAGATCCTGCTGCAGGAACTCAAGGACAAGCAACACAAGCTTTTTAGGAATCTCCAACCGCAGCATAGCTCACGCCTGGCCATTCCTCTTGACAAAGGCATCCTGGAACTGGCTGATGAAGTGTGGCATGCTCCAGCGTCGGCTCTTCTGACCAACAAACAGGCCGACAGGAAATATTTTGTACCACCGAAGGGCATGGAATTCCTCTTTGCCGATCCACAACCTAACTCCCTAGTAGTCGACGCAGCTCAACAGAGGGCTAGAGCCCCACACCTCAAACAGGGCTCCGATAAGGACGTAAAAAGACTTGACCATCCTGGGCAGAAAGGTCTACACTTCAGCCACGCTACTCCTCAGAATCGCAAATTACTCGGCACATCTCTCCAACCACACTTTTGACACCTTTTCATGCCTCCCCCCCTCATGGATCATCTCCCTGATTCTAAGAAATCGGTCCTGAGGTCAGTAATCCAGGAAGGCTACACATCAGCAAGAACGTCCCTCCAAATATCCATGGACGTCGCTGACACCGCTGCTCGCTCTGCTGCTACTGCCATCGTTATGCGCAGAGCTTCTTTCCTTCAAGCGGCGGGAGTTCCAAAGGAACTACAGGCCAAAGTCGAGGACTTGCCCTTCGACAAGGATAAGCTCTTTGCAGAAACCACGGACTCAATCTTACACTCTTCTAAAGACTCCCGAACAACCTTGCGAACTCTGGGGATGTACACTCCCCCCTTTAAGAGACGCCGGTACTCACCATACAAGCACAGATATGACTACTCCTACATCAGACATCAGTGGCAGCAGCAACACCAGCAACAGAGGCCCTTCGACAACCAACGCTCGCGCCAGAGGCCTCAGCGATGCCGAAACCCAAACGGCAGGATGAACATGCCACCCAACAACAAGCAACAGGTTTGATGGGTCGGTCGGGGGCGAGCAGACAGTCACAGGCAGCATCACGAATCGTACGACCCAGCTCTTTCACCACCGGCTGAGGTCCTTTCAATGGGCAAAAATCACTACGGACAGATGGGTCCTCGAGATTGTTCAAGCTGGCTACCCTATCCCTTTCATAGCCATCCCACCAACCACCCCTCCCACCCCGTCCCTCTTCAGGGACCCCTCTCACGAGACCCTCCTCCGACTAGAAGTCGACCGCCTTCTCTCTCTGGGTGCCATAGAGCCAGTCCCAAAGGATTTGAGGAACAGGGGCTTTTACTCACACTATTTCCTCACCCAGAAGAGGTCTGGAGGTTGGCGCCCCATCCTAGATCTCCACCGTTTGAACAAATATCTCAAGAAACAACGATTCAGAATGATGACTTTAGCTGCCATAATCCCTGCGTTAGATCCACAGGACTGGTTTGCCGCCCTCGACCTCCAGGACGCCTATTTTCACGTTCCTATCCATCCAGCTCACAGGAGGTTCTTGCGCTTCGTCGTGGCAAAGGACCACTTTCAATACAAGGTCCTCCCCTTCGGGCTATCGTCAGCCCCCAGGGTGTTTTCAAAGGTTCTATCCGTGGTCACGGCCTTCCTCCGACGCCAAGGTGTATTCATCTTTCCTTACCTGGACGATTGCCTACTCAAGGGCCCTTCTGCACACGAGGTCTCCCAGATGGTTCACCTCACGAGGCAAGTCTTTCAATCGCTCGGACTCCTCCTCAACGAGCAAAAGTCCATTTGGCGCCCCACTCAGAACATCGAGTTCATTGGGGCCCGCCTGGACTCTCTTGCCAGCAGAGCGTTCCTACCCTTACAGAGGTTTCAAGCCATACAAGACCTCATTCACACCATCACCGTCAGCCCTACCGTTCCACTCATCACATGCCTCAGACTGATGGGTCATATGGCAGCCACAACATACGTGGTGAAATACGCCAGACTACATCTGCGCGCCCTTCAGTACTGGCTGACTCTCGGATACGACCACACCAGATACGATCTCCACAGGCTGGTAACGCCGCCACCTGGCGTTCTCCAATCACTCCTATGGTGGACCAGACACACAAACCTACTGTCAGGTATACCTTTTCATCAGCAGGAGCCACTCCACCAAATCACAACAGATGCCTCCCTACTAGGCTGGGGGGCTCACATGGGCTCTCTCTCAGTCCAAGGCCAATGGTCCCCACAAGAAGCACGGCTACACATAAACCTTCTAGAGCTACGTGCCATTTTCAACGCATGCAAATCCTTCCTCATCTACATTCGAAACACCACGGTGAGGATACTCACGGACAACATCACAGCCATGTATTACGTGAATCGCCAAGGCGGCGCTCGCTCCTGTTCCCTATGCACGGAAGCCATCCGCTTTTGGAACTGGTTCATTCGCCACGGAATAACACCTATGGCATCCTACTTACCTGGCACCACAAACGTGACAGCAGATTTCCTGAGCAGACACTTCCATGTGAAGCACGAATGGGAAATGCACGATGGCGTCCTACGTGAGATCTTCCAACGTTGGGGTACTCCCCGAGTGGACCTCTTTGCAACTCCCGCCAATACAAAATGCCGCAAGTACTGCACCAGGGCGGGCCTAGGCCGCACATCCCTGGGGGACGCCTTCCTTACGACTTGGCACGGACCCCTCCTCTATGCATTCCCTCCCCATACCTCTGATCCCCAAAGTCCTTCAGAAGCTGAAGGCGGACAGGGCAACACTGATCCTCATAGCCCCGGGCTGGCCTCGCCAGCACTGGTTTCCCTCCCTCCACCGTCTCTCCGCGCGGACACCGATCCGCCTTCCGCCTCGCCACAATCTCCTCACACAAGACCAAGGACGCCTGAAACACCCCCAGATACAAATGCTGAACCTAACAGCATGGTTCCTAACTGGCTGACCCCATTCGAATCCCTCTGCTCCGTCCCAGTCCAGCACGTCCTAGTACACAGTAGACGACAAACCACGAGAAAAACTTACCTTCACAAGTGGCGCAGATTCTCCTCCTGGTGTACCTCGAACCACCACGATCCGACATGTCCATCGATCCCCTCCGTCCTGGACTACGCGCGTTGCACCTAAAGAACAAAGGCCTCGCGTTAGCCTCCATCAGGGTGCACCTAGCAGCAATTTCAGCATTCACATCACCGATAGATGGCGTTTCTGTCTTCGCTCATCCTACTACTAAGAGATTTCTCAAGGGCCTTACCAACATGGCCCCACCGCACGACCCAGTCCCACCGGTGTGGAGCCTGGATGTAGTCCTTGACGCCCCTAATGAGGCCGCCATTCGAGCCTCTGGCGACTGTATCCTTGCATTTCCTCACTTTGAAAACCATTTTCCTGCTTGCCATAACATCGGCACACAGAGTGAGCGAGCTTTCCGCCATGATGGCCACGCCACCATATACAATTTTCCGTAAGGATGGAGTAGTCTTGAGACTACACCCAAGATTCATACCCAAAATCGTCTCACATTTCCATGTCAACGAACCAGTGATCCTGCCAACCTTTTTCCCGAAGCCCCATGCCTCACCACGAGAAGCGGCCCTACACTCCTTGGACACCCGCAGGGCCTTAGCATTCTACATAGATCGCACTAAACCTTTCAGGCGTACGGACCACTTATTCGTCTCCCTGGCACAGAGGTCAAAGGGTCAACGCCTATCTTCCCAGAGGATTTCCAATCTCGTAACCTCATGCATAGTGCAATCGTATGCAACAACGAAAGGCTTACCCCTTCCGTCCCAACCACGCGCTTACTCCACTAGAGCCATGGCCACGTCTGCAGCGTTTCATAGAGGGGTATTTCTGAAGGACATGTGCAGAACGGCGACTTGGTCCTCACATGAGACCTTCGCCAAACACTATTCTGTTTCTCTACTCTCTCGCTCAGATGTGGCAGTGGCGACTGCGGTACTCTCCACAGCGGATAAATAGGGACTCCTTGCCCTCCTTCCGTTTTGGCGACTACTGCTACGCAGTCACCCATAGTGGAGCACCCGCGGGGACGTCCCCGAAGAAGAAAGCGAAGTTACTCACCTTCGGTGCAGTAACTGTCGTTCTTTGAGGTGGTGTCCCTGCGGGTGCTCCACTACCCGCCCTCCTCCCCGCTTCGGAGTCCTCTCTCTCTCTGCTCTTGTCTTTTACAGACTCTGAGGCGGTCTCGAGGAACTGGCGGGGCCGGACGCGCGAGACAGAAAAGAGCGCGAAAGCCGCGAGCCCGCAGCACATGCGCGGTCCGGCCGAACACTGCTCATCACAAGCTTCCGTCTGCGGCGCCGGGGCAAGCCCAGCACCCCATAGTGGAGCACCCACGGGGACACCACCTCGAAGAACGACAGTTACTGCACCGAAGGTGAGTAACTTCGCTTTCTCATAGTCTTCTCCTGGTCATGACAGACATGGTTTCCTTGTCTCCTTAACCTGCCTATCCCCTCCCCAAACGCCATAACCTGTTAACCCAGAACAATGGGATCCTTCTTCACCCTCAGCCCCAGGTTCTGCATGTGACAGCCTGGCTCCTCGTTGGTTCCACGAATCTGAAATGTTCTGTTCAAGCCAAGTAAAAGAGGTGCTTATGCATAGCAGGAAGTGGACCACATGTTCCATTTACCTTCAGAAATGGCATAGATTCATCTTGTGGTGCACTAACAAATGCCTCAATCCATACACAGTGCCCTGTGATGGGGTGGTGCAACCCCCGCACTAACCCGGCCCCCCCCGGGGGGCGGAGGGCCCCGGAGCGGCTTTTCCCCGTCACAGGGGAAGTGGAGGCAGCAGGCGCACGCCGCCCGCTTGGCGGCATGGCCACCGAGCCCCCAGAGACGCTGGGGGGAGGTATTCCTCGCCCTGGGAGAGGCTGCGGCAGCAGCAGAGGCGCGCTGTCCCGGCAAGGGCGGAGCCAGCGGCCCCGCTGATGCCCCAGGGGAAACCCCAACACCCGCTGAGGGCAGGGCGAGCGAGGACGCGGACGGCGGGGCCAGCAGGGAAAAGGGAGGGGCGGCAGCCCTAAAGGACGCAGGCGCGGGCGTCCTGGAGGGGAGGGGCTACACCCTCCCCAGGATAAAGCCAGCTGAGACAGGGACAGAAGGGGGTCCGATTAGAGCACCGGATGAAGGGGCTCAGGGCCTCGAGGAAGCAGCACCCAAAGCCTCCTGGTAAGCGGGAGTGAGGAAGCAGCCCAGGGCGGGCGCCGGATAGTGGCCCGCGGGTTGATGAGTTTCGGCACATAGCCCCATCAGCCAGGCGAGGGGAGAGGGGATATTCTCCCCCGCCTTAGGGCCCTGGGCTGGGGTCTGGAGAGAGGGAGGGCCTGGACCCCCCTCACCTCCCTGCTTGGGGAGCGTACCTGGCCAGCCAGGGAGTGGCAAAGTTACCCCGTCCGGCGGGCCGGGAGTAACACGGGAGTAGAGACCGGGGCTAAGGGACATGACCAGGGTGGCCCCGTGACATGCCCTTACATGAAATTCTAGAGTATATCCTCCTCTTGAAGCACTTGGGATTAGCCCTTACTTTGTTCAAAGTCAACTTGTCAGCAATCACCACTTTCCGTCATGCGATAGATGGTTTCTAAGCATTTGCACACCCCACAACTGAAAGAGTCATCCAGGGGCTCTGAAACTTCACCTGCCACACAGAACACCACTGCCAGCATGGAACCTAGAAATGGTGCTGGACACCTTTACCCATCCCCCTTTTGAACCATTAGCGACCTCCCAAATCTCAATAATGACAACCAAGGTGGTTTTTGTACTCGCTATTACTTCTAACTGTAGAGTCAGCGAGCTGGTGGCCCTCATGGTGGTACCACCACATATGATCTTTAATAAGGATAATATTGTATTGCACCCTCACCCTTCCTTCATCCCCCAAGTGTGTTCCAACTTCCACATCAACAAACCAATCATCCTCCCATCCTTCTATCCCAGCCGCATGTATCCCAACAGGAAGCTGCTCTTTATTCCCTTGATGTGCATAAAGCACTTGCCTTTTACATAGACAGAACTCGAGCTTTCTGCAAATCAGAATGCTTGCTAGTTTCCTTAGCAGACCGATCAAAGGGTGAACCACTTTCATCTCAACGCATCTCCAGATTCATAGTTTCGTGCATTATGAAGTGTTATGCCATCCAAAATAAGCCACTTCTGGGAATACCTAGTGCTCATTCTACAAGAGCCATAGCGACATCCACGCCTTTCCTCCAAGGGGTTCCCCTCCGAGACATCTGCCGTGCGGCCACGTGGTCTGCCAGTGATACTTTTATGAGGCATTATGCAATTTCCCAGCACTTAACTAATGATACTGCAGAAGCCTCAGCAGTACTCTCAACAGCTGTTAAACCATGACTCTGAGACCCACCTTCCATGTGTTTTTGGGTATTGCTATGAAGTCACCAACAGTGGAGCACCCACAAGGACATCACTTGAAGAAGAGGAAGTTACTCACCTGGTGCAGTAACGATGGATCTTCGAGAGGTGTCCCCCCGTGGATGCTTCACTACCCGCCCTCCTCCCCACTTTGGAGTCTTTGGTCTTTAATTATGTCTTTCAGGCACTTGGATGGGCACAAGGAACTGGCAGGAGCTGGACTGCATGTGTGAGCCAAAGGGCGCGAATGGCATGAGGCGCCCACTGTGTATGCACTGTCCAGATGACTACTGCTACTGAAAACTCCAATCTGTGGCGCCGGGATGACCCAACACCAACAATGGAGCATCCACAGAGACAGACAGCTCGAAGAACCGTCGTTACTGCACCAGATGAGTAACTTTCTCTTCTCTCAGCCTCTAAGCATGTTCTTTGTCTTTCTCAGGACTTTTACCACTTCTGATCTGTCTGTTTTGAATGAATTGTAGAATCATAGAGCTGGAAGAGACTTCAGGAGGTCATTGACTCCAGCCCCCTGCCCAAAGTAAGGATCAATCTTAACTAAATAATCCCAGCCAGGGCTTTGTCAAGCCAGAACAGAAAAACCTCTAGAGATAGAGATTCCACCCATTCCAGTACTTCTAGTGAAATAGTTTTTCCTAATATCCAACCTAGACCTCCCCCACTATAACTTGAGACCATTGCTCCTTGTTCTGCCATTCGTCACTACTGAGAAGAAGCCTTTCTTTATCCTCTTTGGAACCCCCCTTCAGGAAGTTGAAGGCTGCTATCAAATCCCCCCTCACTCTTCTCTTCTGCAGCCTAAACAAACCCAAATCCCTCAGCCTCTCCTTGTAGGTCATATGCTCCAGCCCCCTAATCATTTTGGCTGCCTTCTGCTGGGCCCAGAACTGGACGCAATACTCCAGATTTAGCCTCACCAGTGCCAAATAAAGAAGAAGAACTTCTCTAGATCTGCTGGAAATGCTCCTCCTACTGCACCCTAATATGCCATTACCCTTCTTGGCTCCAAAGGCACACAGCTGACTCATATCCAGCTTCTCATCCGCTGTAATCCCCAGGTCCTTTTCTACTGCTACTTAGCCAGTCGGACCCCAGCCTGTAACAATGTTTGGGATTTTTCCATCCCAAGTGCAGGACTGTGCACTTGTCCTTGATGAACCTCATCAGATTTCTGTTGACCCAAACCTCCAATTTGTCTAGGTCACTCTGGACCCTATCCCTACCCTCCAATGGATCTGCCTCTCCCCCTAACTTAGTGTCATCTGCAAACTTGCAATCCATCCCCTCATCCAGATTATTAATAAAGATGTTGAACAAAACCGGCCCTAAAACTCATTCTTGGGGCACTCCTCTTGAAACTAGCCACCAACCAGACATCGAGCCATTGATCACTACCCGTTGGGCCCGACAATCTAGCCAGCTTTCTATCCACCTTACAGTTCATTAATTGAATCCATACTTCCTTAACTTGCTGGCAAGAATATTGTGGGAGACTGCATCAAAAGCTTTGCTGAAGTCAAGGTATATCATCCACTGACTTCCCCATGTCCGCAGAATCAGTTACCTCATCATAGAAGCTAATCAGAGTGGTAATGCTGACTGGTCTGTAGTTCCCTGGATTGTCCTTCTTCCCTTTTTTAAAGATGGGCACTACATTTGCCTTTTTCCAATCATCCAGGATCTCTCCCAATCTCCATGAGTTTTCAAAGATAATGGCTAAAGGCTCTTCAATGACATTTGCCAACTCCCTCAGTACCCTCGGATGCATTAAATCCAAACCCATGGATCTGTGTATGTCTAGTGTTTCTAAATAGTTCTTAACGTGTTCTTTCTCCACCGAGGGCTGCTCACCTCCTTCCCATACTGTGTTGCCTAGTGCAGTAGTCTGGGAGCTGACCTTGTCTGTGAAGACAGAGGCAAAGAAAGCACTGAGTACTTCAGCTTTTCCCACTTCATCTGTCACTAGGTTACCTCCGCCATTCAGTAAGGGCCCCACACCCTCTCTGATCACCCTCTTATTGCTAATATGCCTGTAGAAACCTTTCTTGTTACCCTTCACATCCCTTGCTAGCTTTTGCCTTCCTGATTACTCCCCTGCGTTCTCGAGTAATATATTTATACTGCTCCCTAGTCATCTGTCCAAGTTTCCACTTCTTATAAGCTTCCTTTTTGTGTTTAAGCTCGCCAAGGATTTCCTTGGTAAGCCAATCTGGTTGCCTACCATATTTTATTTTCTTACTGTGCATCAGGATGGTTTGTTCCCTTTAATAAGGCTTCTTTAAAATACTGCCAGCTCTCCTGGACTCCTTTCCCCTTCATGTTAGCATCGCGGGGGATCCTGCCCATGAGTTCTCTGAGGGAGTCAACGTCTGCTTTTCTGAAGTCCAGGATTTGTATTTTGCTGCTCTCCTTTCTTCTTTTTGTCAGGATTCTGAAATCTACCATCTCATGATCACTGTTGCCCAGGCTGCCACTCACATCTACTTCCCCTATTAGTTTCTCCCTGTTTGTGAGCAGCTGATCAAGCTGTGCATGGCCCCTGGTCGGTTCCTTCAGCACTTGTATCAGGAAGTTATCCCTAACATTCTCCAAAAACTTTCTGGATTGTCTTTGTACTGCATTATTGGTCTCCCAACAGGTGTCAGGGTGATTAAAGTCCCCCATGAGAACAAGGGCCTGTGATCTGGAAGCTTCTGTTAGTTGTCTGGTCTACCTCATTCACCTGATCTGGTCTATAGCAGACACCAACTACAACATCACCCTGTTGCTTCCACCTCTAAGCTGAACCCGTAAGATACCATATGAGAATGTATCTCTGTTGCCTTTCTTCCTGGGGTGGTTAATATGACTGCTAATCTTTGGTAGTGACATGAGGAAGCCGCTATTGACTTTACATGCAACAATATCTCAAGTGTTCCTATTCCAAGATCAGTGTTGACATGTAGACAGATTCTTCAATCTGCTACATGACTTTACTTCTGAAATATGTAGAAAATGCTTTCCACAGCTGCATGCATATCTTCCTTCTTTCCCTCCTTCTCTGTAACCTGCTGCAAGCAAAGACAATGTGGATCTATTTAAAGTTGCATTAGGGATAGGCAAAGACACTGTCTAATTTCCACTTCATGATTAATTGCTTCAGAAACCTTCACAACCACTCAATCCTCAGATATAATCCAATTGGATTTTTATTCTTGCAGATTTGTTCTCAACCTCCCACCACATTTTCCTTGTGGCTGTTTCCTTGTCTGTTCTCCATAGGGAAAGATTCTCTCTAGCTCCCTTCTCCATTCTTCCCTCCTCTCCTATTCCACAGATTTCAAACTAGCATGTCCTAAATTGCAATCTGTGCTTGGGCACAGACTTCCATTCACCACACTGGCTGCCAAGCAGGGCCGGCTCTAGGTTTTTTGCCACCCCAAGCAAAAACATTTTTGGCCACCCCCCCCCTTTTTTTGTCCGGGGAGGGTCTGCACGCATATGCAGCTTGTGTGGCTTCCCGGGGGTTGGAGTGCGCACTTCAGGGGGAGCCGAAACCCCAGGGCATTTTCATCTCCTAGGAGAGTGCCAGACACTCCCCACGTGAGGACAATGGGAGGACAGGTTCATCCACAGCAAGCCAGTTAAAGACTTCCAAAGCATGCAGCTGTTCACATCACCTAGTGCTGGACTCCCGGTCCCACTCCTCACTCTGCAAAGGGATTTTATTACTAGAAGCCTTATAATCACTGACTCCAACCCCAACACATAAGCTGTCCAACCCTTGGTGTCCATGGACAAGAATCAGCCTCACTATACAATGAAACAGTTCAAAGGGATTAAGAGAACTTTTGTTTCAACTCCCCAGCTCAACAGTCCAGAACAAGACAGGCACCAGACAACAAAACCCCACTAGCCTAGGACCTATTCCATGAGCGCAGCCCTGTGCTTTCTCCTTCCGGGACAGACCAAACAGCCTCTGAAGCAGGGTGGATTGATTTAAATAGCTTGATTTAAATCTCTAATTTTAATCGTGATTGAAACCAGCAAGCAGAAAACCTAGGTTTAAATGAGCAATTAATCATTTAAATTATACTTTTAAAATATTTTCCTAAAGGATGGTTGAGTCTTATTGATTAGCAACGTTTAAAACATGTTGATTTACTACTAAATATAATCTTTATGCCAAATTTGGTGCTTCTATTTACTAACCAGGAGAATACACTCAGTACAGCTACCAACTAAATAAATGTCCAAATAATTGTGTAACTTACATGTAATCATATTCTTAATTTTTACATTTTTATTCTATTACAAAATGGTGTGTAATAGGAACACACAAGAGACAGGTTTTACCCCATTTATTATTTGCTAAGTGGTGGCTACTTTTTTTAAAACATGATTTGCATCTACTTCTGTCTGGACAGAAATTCTATTTAAAATAAACAAAACCAGCATTTAATTTTTGTATGAAATAAAACTACCCTAACTGTGAAGGACACATAACAAAAAAGTATCCAAACACATTTTGCATCTAAAATTCATTTATTAAACAAAGGAAATATCCATAATGAATTTAACAGATCGAATCTAGTCGTCATGTTCTTCAAGATGTTAGAACGCTCTCATAACCAGTTTTTTACTGAGAGAAGAGGAAAACAAGTTTTTCTGCTTTCTCAACTCTCGGTTTTGCAACGGTGAATGAACTAATCATTGAATTGAACTAGCTGAATAAACCAAAGTGATAAAAACATTCTCTCTTCACCTGCAGAAGAAGCTACTGCTGATGTAAACACTGGTTCTGGGTACTTACACTAGTGAACTGGTAGAATTTCTTTAAAAGTTGACAGGAGACATGTTCTATTTAATTTTTAAATTTAATTCATAAGTTATTTAAATAGGTTATGATAAATTTAGGCCATAACAATTTTTAATTTAATTTTAAAGGTATATTATTTAAAACAAAGCCTATTTAAATGGGATCAAAATTCCAATTTTAATAAAGCTCTCCTGCCCCAGACAGGAAGGGACATGGGGACAAGGGCACTGGGAACACCAGAGTTCCCCTTCCTCAGACAAAGGGAGAGGGAGAATCACCTGGGTCCCAGGCAGGTGTGAGGCTGTCAGGACACAGCACAAGGGGGCTGGGTTCCTGGGCAGGTGTGTGTGGGGGGGAAGGTTCAGAGCCCAGAGAGTAGGGGAAGGGGAAATTGTTTAGAGAGCCAGACAGGAGATGGGGATCTAGGTGGGGGGGGAGGAGGAGAGGAGACGGGGTCCCAGCAGGGTTGCAGTGGGCCAAGAGGTGGGGTTGCTGGGCAGAGGCTGAGCCGGGGGAGGCGAAGAGAGGGAGGAGGTGGGGGGGTCGCGGGACAGTGGGCAGGGGCACACAGGCCAGGGGTACAGCCAGGCCAGGGGGTTCACAGGCAGGGAGTTGCGGGAGAACACAGGCAGGGGCCCGGGAGGGGGAGTTACGGGAGGGTGCATGGGAGGGGGGTGGCCAGCCAGGGGAGGCCACACAGGCGGGGGGGGGGCACACTCACGGCGAAGAAGAGGCCGCCGGGCTCAGCCTCACCGGGCTCAGCCGCCACGCCACGCCACGCCGCCCTCCCAGCAGGGGCCATGCCTCGGGGCTGCCCATGCAGAGCTCCCAATGCCCCAGGGCCAGGCGCAGGCTCCAAGCAGCTGGGCGCGGGGCTCCTAGCTTGGGGCGGCATCCGCAGGGCCCCCAAGGGATGGGGCCCCGCCACGGCAGAGCCCCAGCGCCCGCCGAGCCCCTGATCTTCGCTCCAGTGAGCCGGCTGCTGGGAGCAGCCACCAAGGCCGTGACCTGCCCCGCCGGGCTCAGCGTCAGCAGCTGCGGGCGCAGGGGTCAGGCGCCCCGCCCTCCCAGCGCCCCGCCCTCTCCTGCCCTCCCAGCGCCCCAGGGCCAGGCGCAGGCTCCGAGCAGCTGGGCTCAGGGCTCCCAGCTCGGGGTGGCTTCCAGGGGGCTCCCCGCCGCCCTGCTCCTCCTGCAGGCCGGAATGCCTCCTCTGGCAATGTGCTGCCCAAGCACCTGCTTGTTTTGCTGGTGTCTAGAGCTGGCCCTGCTGCCAAGGCAATATGTCCTATCTCTGGGCAACAATTAAAAAGAAATTATTGTTTACTAGAAGACAATCCTGGCATGCTCAGGTCCAGCCCAGGGTGGGGAGCGAAGTCTCCTGCCGGTGCTCCCAGGGCCAGGAGGGAAGGCTGGCTCAGGATCAGAGGCAGCTGGGTGGGCAGCCCAGAGCCAAGGGGAGAAGCCTCCTGCCAGTAGTGCCCTGGTCTCTAGGGGGAAGCCACACAGGCCAGCACCAGCACCACTGTCCAGGCCTGGGTAGGGGAGGAAGGCCGGTGGCTGGCAAAATGTCAAGCCCTGTCCCCCTTTGGTCACTCCCTTCCTGGTGTGGCAGCCTCCAGCGGTCACTCTGCAATACAGTTATACCCCTCAATTGATGCCCACAGTGGTGACTGTGTGGTATTGTGTCCCTCCAATCAGCCCCCTCTCTTTCCATGTTAAGGAAAATGATCAAATTCCAGGCACATCCCATTTTCCTGCCACAACCAAACCCTGACCTTGCTTTAAGTTAGGATAAGGGGGCGCTGCATATCAAATTTGGTGGTCTTAGCTGTTACTGTTTTGGAAGTGTTCTTGAACAAATGGACTTGCAGACAGACACCTCTAATATATATATATGTCATACAATTAACCTTTGGAACCTACTGAAGCAGGATATTATTGAGGTAAATATCTTATTAAGGCTAGAAAGAAGGCAGTGGACATTTGTGTGAATAAATATTACATCTGCAATGATGCTAATCGTGATAAAATAATAAAGGGCTGTAATCAACAAACTGCAGCATTTAAGGAAAAATTTCTCCTGCTATTTTAGATACAGCCAACTCTGGTTTTCACCATCCCTGTTAATAGGAGACTAACAGCCATTTGTCAGCTTTGTTATTCTGATTTCCAGGCTGATTTCCCCCCTCAACCCTGAGCTGTGTGGAAATTACATCTGGTTTCCTCTTTTTTTATTTTTGTATTTTAAAACTTCCTCTTCAGATTGTCTGTCTGGAACCGTATCAGAGTGCAAATGCTTTCCTGCCTTTGGGAGTTTGTTTTCTTTATGGAAACCTTAGTAACATAGGAACTGCAGTTGCCTTTCTTTAGTTGTAACTAACACTTAAAATTCTGCCCTTAAACAGAGAGAGAAAACAAGTCAAATTGCAAAAGTTGGATCCTGCTTCCTCTTCCAAACCAAGTCTAAACTAGCACATCACATAATGTTACGGAGTCTGCCTTCTCCGTCTCTGGGCTGTGGGGAAGTTCCATTTCACTGTCAACCCGTTGGTTAGTCTGCATGATCTTTGGTTGAGAGACCTGTCTCCTGGGCATTTTTTGAGAAGTGCCTAACATGCTTTTGGGTGCTATAAAAATATAACCTGCCACAAGGAACAATAACCCCCTCTCTACAGGAACCTGTCAGTGCCTATACTGATGGATCTTAACTATGTAAGTATTCCAAAGAGAGAGAACTAGAAGCGATAGGATGTAATCAAGACAAGGATAATTCTGGAGGAACCTCAGAAAACGTTTCTATACAAGATATTTCATAGTGTGCAATAGTCTCCCAGTGGAAATAATGGAAGCCTCAGCACACGAAGTGTTTAAACCCAAGACTGGACAAAGCAATCATGGATATACTGAAACTTTGCAATGGCCCGGGGTAAAATGACTTAGATGCTCTCTATTATGTGTTTGTTAGTGACAGAATGGACCCCCAAGTATGGATTACTTCTCAGTTACTAACCTTGATAGTGGCATAGCCGAAATATTTAAGTGGTTTCTTTTTGGAAAGTGTTTGTAAAAACGATGCCTTTTTCCTGAATAGATGTGCTATTTCTCTTTATTCTGATACATATGTGCAGACTCTACTGACAACCGTCAATATAATGAGGTTGCACAGATCTCAAGGACAGAATGTGGCCTACAGAATCTATTACTGTTGGTGATTTGTGAACCAGAAAGAACTTAGCTTGGCATTCAGATCAAAGGCTGAGTTTCCCAAGTGAGCAATTAAAACGACCATTTTTTTACTTGCATTGGATCAACTTCTGTGGATGAAAGACAAGCTTTTGAGCTACACAGAGCTCTTCCTCAGGTCTGGGAAAGCTACTCAGGACTTCTACATACAAGTAATACCACAGTAAGTGCTGAAGTCACTCAGGAGTGTGGAGAAGCCACCTCCTGAAAGAAGTAAGACACGCTGACCTAAGCACCAGAGTGGACACTGTTACTTTGTCAGGAGAGCTGCTGATAAAGCTACCTCTCGGGGGAGGTGGGGTAATTATGACAATGGTAAAGCTTTTCCGACCATCTGCATCAGCCATGCTGTGGTGGGACAGCTGCATTGATACAGTTGTGCTGCTGTAGCAATGTCTACACTTGCCATTAAAGTGGGAAAAGTCCTTTTTTTGTGCAAAATCCATGGGAGCATCTACACTTACCAATGACTTTTTGTAGTGAAACTCAGAAGTTTCATTGCAAAAAGAAAATCACCTCTATGAGAGGCACACAACTTTTTACTGGTGATGCTTTTGCAGTGATGTGCAAGTAAAGACACATTCTTGCTGTATATAGAGCTTTTAGCCTCCACAGGATATCCCACAATGCTTAGTTGACCACTTTGGCCAGTAGCTCTGCTGTTCTGATGCCAACAGATGTTCTGGAGTAAACAGATGTCTGCCCCTCCACCACTAAAGCCCTGGGATTTTGAAACTCCTGTTCCCATTTTCTTGGCACATACTCACTTCTCATCTGGCCAGGTGACAAGGTCTGCTCCAAGGAGCAATCGATCCCCTGCTTGGAGCAATGCTGAGCTACTGGGGCTGACCATCGTTTGCGGAGAGAGAGCTCTGCAAGGAACCAGGTGTCCCACAATTACCTGCCCTTCCTACAAGAGCTGCACTGTGGGTAGCTGCCCTCAGGGCACTGCTCTCATCAGCAATGGAAGTGCTACAAATGTGAACACTCACTGATGCCTGTAACCCTAAGCGAGAACACAAACCAGCACTTTTCTTTTACCAGTTCCTATCACAGGTGAAACTGATGGCGCAAAAACTCTGGAAGTGTAGACATAGGCTATAATATATCACCCCACCCCACAGAAGCCAACTTCCCTTCTAGATAGAGGTGCTTGAGTCCTGCCCCTACTTCACCCCAAGCTCCAGCCCTGCCTCATCCCTGCCTCTTCCCCCAAGCATGCCATATCCCTGCTCCTCCCCCAAGCTCCAGAAGTGTCCAGAATGCTCCCAAACAGCTGTTTTCCATGGCAGGTGGGAGGTGCTGGATGGGAGAGGGAGGAGTTGGTCAGCGGGGCCGTGAAAGGTGCTGGAGGGAGGTGGCAGAGGGGGAGTTTGGTTGCCAATGGTTACTCAGGCACCATTAATTTTTCCCTGTGGGTGCTCCAGCCCCAGAGCGCCCACAGAATCAGCGCCTATGCCTCATCCATCTTGTCTGGGATCCTGGGATCAGCAGGGCTAGCCTACTGAGCTAACTGCACTGCATATCTTTTTACTGGTACACTGCTTCAGGGATTGCTGAAAGATGATAAATACGTAGGTCGCAAGGTATTTGTATAGACATTTTTCAGAGTTTAGCCATTCTTTGAGGCAGGGGCATGTATCACAAACCAGTTAGTGAACAAACCCTTTCTCTCTACAGGAGCTCCAAGTGTGTGAAGGTGTGGGCCCAGGGAACAGAAGATGAGCATCTGTGTGATGAAAAGCCAAGGTTTATATAGTTGTGACTGCAACTGGTGGATGCAGCAAGGTTTGCAAACATTATTTATAAATCAACTTATTTTTTTTTCTTTCCCAGCCGTAGTTTCCATTTTCTTGTGTTTGGATCTAGGCGGTGAAATGTAGCAGATGGAAGTGAGGGAGGGCAAAACTATTTCCTTTTAAAAGTCACTCTTCCTCTCATATACCGCCTGACAAATGCTAAGGGAGTCTGAATGTTAAACAGCTTCTAAGATAGATGAATAAACAGAAAGCAATTATGTCCAAGAGACTATTTTTCTTTGAAAAGCGTCAGTACAGCCAGACATATAATCTGCCTCTGCTGACGTCTCAAAGGGGGAAGGCACAGGGTATTCTCTGTGGCAGCTTTTGTTACCAAACACTTTGTGGCACTCTGTTAATGGAAGCCTGGGACTGAAGCAGGTTGCATTCATGAGCTAATTCTGCCTTAATGAAAAATCACAGGGTGACCTGCTTCTAGGTTCCTTCTGAGTCATGCAGAGTTAAACTAACCCCTCCCACAGCCATGGACCGTTAAATAGCTCTGTTTCATGTGCACCTCTCACTAAAAGCAGCTCAGAGCTAGCAGAGGCTCCGAAAGGAGGGGAGAGAACGCTTGCACTGATGGACGAGCCAAAGGGTAAGAACAAAAATTAGTTGCTCTGAACTTTAAAAAAGCAAAATCCGCCTATAAGGAGGAGGGGGGGGAGAGTAACTTTAGGGAGCTTTTCAAATGGCTTAGACCTGCTATGATGTCAGCTTCACCCCAAACAAAAGTTTGACAAGTTAATGAATATTCATGAGAAGTTTATAGTCATTAAGATTTGTCATTCAGGAGTGAACTAATTTTGAGACTCTCCTGCAGCCAAATGTATCTCAGAGCAGCACAGACTATACAGTCACATTCATTTCTCATTACAGAACTCAAGGCATGCTTTCTAAGATGGTGAATTCATTGTCAGATAGATTTATTTTTGTCTATGCTGTATGCAGTCTTCTGCATTCCTTCCCTATTGTGAAATTAGCACACATTTCTCATTTCTGAGTTCAGTTGCTCAGACAGCGTAGCGGGGCACTGACAAAATGTGTTGGGGGGGAATGGGGGAAGGGAAGGAGGATTTGCTATGTTTGTAGAGAAAAGAGAGGAGGCAAGATGTTTATGACCATTGGTCTTAGTGCTGTGTGTGAACCTCAGCCCAGAAGATTCACAGTTCTTGTTTAATTGCGACTTGGAGACAGTAGGTATGTGTTAAATTAGCTCCCCAAAGGTGCATATCATGAAGAGAATCAGTGTCTCCTGTGTCACTAAAAAATTAGAACTGCTTTGGAGAGGGTACTTCTGGCAGCAGAAGTCTTGCCATGAGACCTCTCAATACCGAACAGGGAATGAGTAAAAAGGCAAGCACTCTGAGAGGCATAAAGGTGTGAGACTGCCCTTCTTGGTGGTAAGGGCGTGAGGAGATATGAAAATGCTACTGCATCAGGACACAAGGAGTTCTTAAAGTTTTGGGTTTTTTGGGTACACAGCAGGGAGGAATCTCACAGCAATATTCTAGGTAGAGTCTCTTACGAGGGCCCCTGAGGAGAGATTGATTCTTAGTCCATGTGTGCTGCTGGTGGGGTTGTTTGACAACAGGATGGTTCCTGCTAGAGCTAACAGTTTTGCTCTCCATTCTGGTGCTGGCATCTCAGCTTTATCATCATGGTGATGTGAGTAGGTACACAAATGACATATGTAGCACATTGGCATGAGGTTTCACATCATCAATGGACACAGCCAGGAGCTGAGCTTTAGCCCTAATATTGACAAGAGAGGCATGGCAACCTTTTTCACAGAGCAGCTTGCAGCAGCTTTAAGTATTTCCCTTTTCTTAACATATGGTAAGCCTTCTAGAGTGCATTGTCATGTAACCTTCCTTTTATAATCAGCTAAAATATTCCTCATAGCAGAACATTTGCCACTTATCACCATTATGGTCAATATTTGGCGGAAACATTTCCTATTTTAGAATATGCTCTGTACAGTAACTTGCACTTTACAGGCTGATCTCTGATCTCTATATAATGTAGGCTGATGTGAGAAATCCAGGCAAGTAGGAGGCCAGGTAAGATTCTAGGCAGAAACTTTTCAGTGAAACAGGGAGAGAAAGGGAGAGAAACTTTAATGATAATATTGTTTCTTACTCTAATGATGTTCCTTCTTCAGTGTTAGAATAAAGAGGCTCTTTCTGTAACTCTTTGCTATTGTCACAATAATAGGGTATTAGTAGGTGGTTTATTCTGAACCAGAATAAATAAAATACCAAAGTTCAGCTCTCATCAAGATTTTTGAGGCGCTCACTGGATGGTCTAAGACTAAGTGAAAAAGTTAAGTTTATTCAGAACAAAAATTATAGCAGTGGTATAGGCCTTTAATTAGATGGAGATAGTAAAATTGTTAGCAATTATGCAGCGAAGTGTCATATTTCTGTTCAGTATTTTGAAAGAAAGAAGATGATTTAGTCATATCAGATGAGATTATTGAACCATTTTCCAGTCTATTCATAACAAAGGATACTAAACAACATTTACCAAGAATAGGCAGCTTTAAATGCAGGAGCCCAAATAACTTGCACTCCCTAAAAGAGATGGTTGAGAAGATCCCCGACTGATACTAATTTTAGTCCATTTTGGAATACTGGGAAATTCCTGAATACTGGGAGACATCTAATGATGTGTTGATATTCAAGAAGACCAAATGAAACAATCCAGGTAATGATAGCCTGACATCAGTCCCAGGTAAAAAGATACAAAAACTAATATGGAATTGCATTAGTAAAGAATTAATAAGATAAGGATATAATTAATGCCAGTCAACATGGTTTTGTAGAAGAACATACTTGATTGAACTGTTTGAGAGTACAATTTTGATAAAGGCAATTTCATAGACTTTTGTAAGGTGTTTCATTTAGTACTGGTTATTGATCTTGTGAAGTGCTATTTTTAAAGTACATTGTAGATTGATTAAGAAGAACTGGCTAACTGGCAGATCTCAAAAAGTAATTCACAATCATCACCGAATTAAAGCATTTATAGTGGGATTCTATGGGGATTGGCCCAGATTCTATGTAATGCTTTCATCAATGAGCTGGATGTAAACATAAAATAATTGCTGATCAGATATGTGAATGACATAAAGACAGGGGAAATGTGAATAAAGATGAAGATAAAGAAATAAATGAGAGTGATCTGGATCAGTTGATAAGCTAGAGCCACTCAAAATGTGTTTGAAATCAGGAAACTGCAAACTCTCACATCTAGGAATAAATAATTCAGGTCTTATGTACAGATTCGAGGACTGTATCTTGGAAGACTATGGAAAGGATTCAGGGGTCACAATAGAAAAACAAATGAACATGAGCTCCCAGTGCAATACAAAAAGGGATAATGTGATCCTTTGATGGATAAAGATGAGAATTGTGAATAGTTGTAGGGAGGAGATTTTTACTATTCATACCATTGGTGAGACCAGTACTAAAATACTACATCTAGTTCTGGTGTACACATTTGAAAAGAATGTTGGAAAGTCACAGTGGATGCAGATATAAGTCCTCCACATCCATGCTCCCTCTAGCTCAGGAACAATTGTCAAAAATTGAAGTGGAGAAAATGCCTTGCACTGAGAGACTGAGCTCAATCTGTTGTATTTAAAGAAGTCTGGGAGATGACTTGATTAAAGTAAGTTTCTTCAGTGGGAGAAAATAGAGGTTCCAAAGGAAAACACTAGAAAGACTGTGGGCAAAGTAAACTTCATTAGAAAAGAAAGTATCTTGGTAATTAAATATAGGCTGTGAGTTTATGATTTTGGTTACATGAAACCATTTGTTTCCAGTACTTCAGCTCACTATTTTTCAGGTCTCTGGACTTAAACTTGTACTTGGGAGCACTATAAACATATCTAAGTGTTGAGTATTAAACAGAGCAGTGATCTGTGGTGGAACTGGTAAGCCACTTCTTTGGGAATGTGTGAATACTGCAAGCCTCCAGTGAACCAGGGTCTGGACACTCCTAGAGAATGCTCCAAGAATTTGGGATTGTAGCGTGCCTATCAGTAGCCTGTATGCAGAGAGGAGAGTGCTTATGTTGTCCATGGCTGTGCTGTTAGGGAGCTCACCATGACAGACTCAGACATGGCTTCCTCATGCTAAGGGCAGATGGTTGCAAGCTGCCTCACAATGCTGGGTACTGCTGGGTACCGCTGGGGCGCATTACAGCCATCCCCGCTCCCTTCTTGGAATGTCCCTCGTAACCCAGGACTCCTACTGATGTGGTGTGCAACTGGCAGAACCTGCTCCCCTATACACCAGCCTAATTCTTCTTTCACACCATGCATTGACCCTTGGTTTGCACAAGAGTCAGTGGAAAATCGGGCCCTAAGGAGGGAGCTCATTAATTTAGTGTGGTTGTAACGGGATTGCACTCTGCTCTCCTGAGTGCCCTCTGGCTGAGTGCTTGTGCCTGCACACTCTCTCTCTGTTTTTGGAGGCTCTTCAGTTACTCAGCCCTTCGACCGCCACACACAGTCTGTATGCAAAATAAAACAAACCCTTTCTGTGGTAAAAGTCCAACAGGACCTCTCTCAGCACCTTCGTTAATGTCTCTGTTTGTTCCCACCTTGGAATGGAGTGGTGCCCCCAGGGCTTCCTTCCTGGAGACAGTGTCTTCGCCCTGTCAGGGCCCTTCTGGTTCCAGATATTTGGCTGGGTCACTATAGTCTAATTTGAAGTATGAGAAGGGCAGGAGATGAATTTAACTGAACAGGAGTGACTACCAAAGCAGTGTAGTGGTCTTCAGTAGCTAGGTATTGTAAATAGCGTGCAGTAAAGAGCCAATGGGAGGAGTGTGAGTGGCTGAAAGGAATAGGATGCAATCAGCCAAAACCCTGTCAAGCAGACACTTCTCCATAACATTTAGATAAAGGCTTTCCTATACAGCCATACAGCTGCTTTCATCATAGCAGGTCTCCATTACCACAACATCCTCTTCTCATGGTCTTGACAAATGCAATCTTGCTGTGGACATAGCTATTCAGAACACAAGTGCAAGGAGCAAACTCCTAGCTAGCTGCTCTGACCATCTCACTCCTCTCTTTGCATCCCTCCTCTTCTCTATTGCATTAAACATGAACTGCTTATCTTCACTTCAAGGTCCTTCACAACCTATTGCACCCTACCTATTCACTCTTGTTCACAAGCAAAAAGTGTGAACTCCTGCCACCATTGCTCACTTGTTACATTTTCAAACTAGCACGTTGGTGCATTCTCCCATGCTGTACCTCACACTTGGAAAGAGCTTCCTAAAAATATGTACAAAGCTACATCATTGTCGTTCTTCAAAATCTTCCACAACCTTTGCTGTGAGACCTCCAAAAACTTGTCAATGATCAGGCTACTGGTATTCTGAAACCACTGCCTGTTGTCCTGACCAGTGTTGTGTCATTGTCATTTTATACCCCCACCACCTGTCTATCTGCCTCTTGCCCTAAATTGTGAACTCTTTAGGACTGGGACCATCTTTTTGTTTTGTGTTCATGTAGAGCCTAGCACAGTGGGGCCCTGGACCCTGACTGGGGCCCCTAGGAGCTATGGTAATACAAATAATAATAAGAGAGATGAATGTTCCCAGCTGTGTTTATTCTCAAGAGCTCTGAGGCTGGTCCTGTTTCTGGTTATACATAAGTCCTGTTTTCCTAAGGGATGAACACACTTATGTAAGGTAGTTCCGATTTGGACAAAGGCATTTTGAGGCACAAACTAAGTTAAAAGAATCTTGGTTTAGAATGAGTATTTTTTCCCATGTTTTTGTTCATCTTGGGAATGCTTGATCTGAATATTTTGGATCAGTATTAGGTCCTTCCTAAGGAAGTCTCAGAGGGGTAGCCAGGTTAGTCTGTATCGGAAAAAATGTAAAAAACAACTAATAATTTTGCAGCACCTTAGAGACTAACAAAGATGTATCATGAGCTTTCGTGGGCACAACCGTTCTGTCCACGAAAGCTCATGATACCATCTACATTTTTTGTTAGTCTCTAAGGTGCTGCAGAAATATTTGTTGTTTTTTAAGTTCTTCCTAAGCTGAAGAAGTGGGCTGTGCCTACGAAAGCTCATGATGCCATCTACATATTTTATTAGTCTTTAACATACTACCAGACTATTTGTTGTTTTTTAAGTTTTTCTTAAGGAAGAGAGTTGTGAGTGAAAAATCACCCAACTTTCACCTTAGAATGAGGCACAATACTGTTTGTTTTTTGACTTTTATCTCCTCAATCAAAGCTCAGGCCATTAGCTAGCCGTTGAGCTCTGCATGGGGCCAGGAAAGAGTGAATCAGCAGCCGCAGATGGGGAAACCACTTCTGCACTGTTGTCATCTGGCTACTTGTTGCTTACAAACGCAGAGTGAGGACAATGTTTTCTTCCACAACCCTTTAGATTTTAGATTCTAAAGGATTGGCTCAGCGTGATCTTATTCCCTTTTCCTGCCTCCACAGGGTTATTACTAAAAGAAAGAAAAACATGAGAGTAAGCTTGTTAAAGAAAATACATTACATGCATCGAATCACCAAGTTCTCAATGCAGGCTCTTAGCAGAGATGTTATAAACTGCTATCTTAAAAGTCTCTGGTGTACATCCTATGTCAGGATGGGTCCATGGTTCTTCCCGGCTCGTTGTTCCCTGCAAGGCTGCATCTGGGATCAGGAGCTAAACTGAAGACAACATGGAGGGTGCCACATGGCGCTTATATACCTCTCCTGGCATCTTCCTGGCCAGAGCAGGTCACATGGTCCATTGACCTATCCTAGTGTCCCAAGTCAGCAACCATTATCCTGGCTGGCTTGCAGGTCTCCAGACATTCCCCAGGTGTGTCTCTGGCACTTAGAGATCTATTGTCCCTTGAGCCTTGCTAATTAGCATAGCCACTGGCTGAACATTCTTTGCCCATTGTTCTGCCTCAGAGAGAGAATTTTCCAGCATCAACACAGAGCACATATTTATAACTCCCCACACAGATATCATACAAGTACATGAATAGCATATAAGGAATCAGTAGAACATAAGCTCTCATCCGACACCTCACATGGCCCCCTTTGTACCAACTTTTGGGGCAAACACCCATTGTTCTGAACAATGGGGTAGGAGTGTCTCCATTGTCCAATGGGAACATCTGGGTGCTGAACACTTGAATTGTGACTCCAGTGGATCATGGTTGGAGTAGCACTGAAGCCCTTGCATTGGTCTCTCTGACTTCAGGCTCTTGCCAGAAGCTCTGACTTTGGATAGGTAAGCTGGAAATTGTTGTGAGATGAAAGTTGTAAGGAACTGGACAGAAGCATGAGTGTCAGAAGGAGGCGGGGAGCCCAATGGTGTAGATGAGAAGCCTGATAAAGCTGGTCAATGAGAGTGAGGTGCCAGTGGGTCAGAGCATAGCTAGCTGGCTAAGATAAAGAAGTGAGCTAGGTGGTATCCCTTTTTGTGTATGCAAATTAGATTTGGTTGGTTGCAGATGAAAACCTCCTGGGGCCTACTTTGAAAGGACTCATAAAACAAATGCTGTCAATGGGACTGATTTAACCAGGCCTCTGCTACTGCTGATGCCAGAGGGAGGAGTGCGAAGACCCAGGAGACAGAGGAAGCGCCAGGCCAGAGGAAGTAAAGTGGAATGTGCAGGACAGACACCAGAGACACAAGGACAAGAAGAGATGAGGGGGAAGCTCTCTGAGCTAGAATGGGAGGGCAGCGGGGCTGAAACTCTCCCCCCGCCCCCCCCCCCCATTTGTATGAGGATGTTGCTAGCTGTTCCCCTTTGTCAGGGAGCCAGGAGAAAGCACAGTTTGCTACATTCCTCACTGGCTAGATGCAGAAGGCAGATGAATCTAGACCAGCCCCAACTGGGGGACATGCATCCCTCCCCCTGATGTGCCTGCTGAAGCTGCAGCAGCAATGGAGAGGCGCTTCTCATCTTGTCCCAAGCTGCTGTGGTGAGAGAGGGCTGGCATGGTCCTCTCTCTGTGGGGCATCCTACCTACTGAACCTCTCATCCCCAGCCCTACCCCAGAGCAATGATTGAAATGAAGAAAAACAAAAATTAATTGAGTTAAGGACCGGAGCAATGGGGATCTTATTTTGTCAAGTAGGGAGCCATCTGCTGGCAAAAGCTTGCAACATATCATCTGTATATTTGAGAGAGTAAAACAAAAAATATTTGAGTTAAGGGCCCAAGTAACACCAAGTGAATCTTCTGGAAATGTAATAAATGAAGAGACAGCAAACTTCACGACTTGTCAGGGCACAGACACTCTTGCTGTGATCAGAATCACTGCTTTCAGAGTAGTGCTCTGTTCTAATCACTGATGCTGAACCAAGCAAGTGACTTTAAGTAACACCAAGCCTCATGGGTCCTGCTGCCTCTTGAGTCAGCTTGGCACACACTACTCAGACCTGCAAAGCACTCAGCACCTTTGTGAGAGGCTGAGCAATCTCCGCTCTGAATGACATCAGTAAGAGCTGAGGGTGTTCAGCACTTTGCAGGATTGAGCTCTTGGTCCCTGGGGAAGTGGAGGGCAAAGAGGCACTTCATGCAGCTTTTTTTAATTTGGTTGAGTTCATGCTTAAATGGTTTATGTTCCATTATCCCCCAATCTACAGCACCCTCAGGCTTCACCCCTGCGGATGCCTATTTCTAGTGTTCTAGATGCACATAGGTGGTCACAGTGGTCCATGTGTCCACCCACTTGCCGTCCCCAGTCAAGAGGTGCGCACAAATAAGCACTTTAATTTAGTCCATGTATTTATAAAGCACCTTCTCACTGGGCTGTTTGGGCTCTTCCCTGCTTTGTGTTGCAGCTTGGTCATAAATATATATGGCACCAGGAGATTAGCCTCTTAGAAAGCTTCATTCATGTTTCTTTGCAATTGTCTTTGGATGTCTGTAATGCTGGACACTGCAGAAGCTATAGGTGAATGCCGGTCAATGTAGAAGCTATAGGCGAATGCCCGTCACCATTGAAGCTGAAGCATCCTAAGAGACTTGGATAAAAAGTGCTATAGACAGGCAAAGTAGTATTATTGCTTCAGTCCCAGCTGCTCCTTTGTCTCCAGGTACAGTACAGGAATTCCGGCTATGGAGAACTCCTGGACACCTGAGTGAATGGTGAAGGATGCTTGTGTGGGAATGCTCAAAGCTGCTCTAGTCTCAGCAAAATTTGGGTGGGGAATGTTGTAGCCGTGTGCTAGATTTGCTGCAAGGATGGTTTTAGGAACATAGTTTCCAAGGCCAGAAGGGACCATTGTCCAGTTTGACCTCATGTGTAGCACAGGCAGAGACTGTTCCCAGAATAGTTCCTATATATTAGACAAATATCCAGTCTTCATCATATATATAGTAGCCCAATGTCTGAGTCTGTAATGCCGAAATGCTGGCTGTTCCCTCTGGGGGGCGCTGTTGCCTGAAATGCAGGCTGTTCCCTCTGGGCGGCCCATGCTGCATGGGGAGTGCGGGGCCCAAACGGCCGCTTGCGCCGCTTGCTCCCCCGCAGCAGCGCAGCTGAGCGGCGCAGAAGTCAGCCGAGCGCCACGGCGAGAGGTGAAGGGGAGTGGGGCGGTGACGTGCGGCATGACAGCAGCTCCAGGCTCTGCCCCCTGGCCATGAACGTCACTGCCCCTCCTCCCTTCGCCTCCCGCCGTGACGCTCGGCTGACTTCTGCGCTGCTCAGCCAGGCCACTGCATGGGAGCAAGTGGCGCAAGCGACCGTTTGGGCTCCGCGCCCCCCATGCAGCACGGGGAGTGCATACCCAAATGGCCATTTGGGCTCATGGTCCCCAGCGTGAGAGGCAGGAGGGGGAGGAGAGAAAGAGAGAGACAGAGAGAGGAGAGAGGCGGAGGAGAGCTGAGAGAGAGAGAGGGGGAGGCAGTAGGAGGAGGAGAGAGAGAGAGAGAAAGAGACGGAGCAAGAGACTGGAGGCTCAGGAGAGAAGACCGACGTGGAGGAGAGACCTGAAAATCCCGTCTTACGACGGGCTACTTGGCTAGTCATCATATATATAGTAGCCCAGTGTCTGAGAGTCTGTAATGCCGAAATGCTGGCTGTTCCCTCTGGGGGGTGCTGTTGCCTGAAATGCTGGCTGTCCCCTCCTCCTCCTGCCTCCCTCTCTCTGTCTCTCAGCTCTCCTCCGCCTCCTGCCTCTCACTCGGGGAACCGCGGAGCCCAAATGCTGTTTGGGCTCCACACTCCCCGTGCTGCATGGGGAGTGCGGGGCTAACGGCCGCTGCTTGCTCCCAGCGGCGGCCCGGCTGAGCAGCGCAGAAGTCAGCCGAGTGCCACGGTGGGGAAGGAGCGGGCGGTGATGTGCGGCATGACAGCGGCTCCAGGCCCCGCCCCCTAGCCGTGAACGTCACCGCCCGGCCCCCCTTCGCCTCCCACCGTGGCGCTCGGCTGACTTCTGCGCTGCTCAGCCAGGCAGCCACGTGGGAGCAAGCGGCGCAAGCGACCATTTGGGCTCCACGCTCCCCATGCAGCACGGGGAGTGCGGAGCCCAAACAGCCATTTGGGCTCTGCGGTCCCCCGAGTGAGAGGCAGGAGGCGGAGGAGAGCTGAGAGACAGAGAGAGGGAGGCAGGAGGAGGAGGAGAGAGAGAGAGAGAGAGAGAGAGAGACCGGAGGACCAGGAGAGAAGACCGACGTGGAGGAGAGACCTGAAAATCCTGTCTTATGACGGGCTAATTGGCTAGTTTTAAAATGGTTAGTGATTGAGAAACCGTCACAGCTCCTGGAAAATTGTTCCGACAGTTAATTACTCTCGCCATTAAAAACATACTCTTTATTTCCAGTCCTAATTTGTCTTGCCTTAACTTCCAACCATTGGGTCACTTTAGACATCTCTCTCATTGGTTAAAGAGCCCTTTATTAATATTGTTTCCCATTTGGTAATTATCAATAGTAATCAAGTCCTCCCTTCACCTTCTCTTTGTTTAGCTGCCTAGAGAGAGCACTTTGAGTCCATTTCTGTAAGACATATTTTCAATTCCGGTGGCTCTGGAACAGATCTGCCTCTCTTTTTAGTGACACTGGTCTCTCTGTACTATCCAAGGGATCCACTCATCGTGCAACAGACTGGCGGCAGCTCCAAACTTAGTATTGGTAATCCGAGATCATGGGGAGAAATTATTTCACATCCCTAGTTCAGAGGCTGTTAGTAACACCCGGGGACAGGCTGCATTGTTCTCTTGTCAGATTTCATTATATTCTCTGCTCTGCACCACAGAAGTCAATGGTGGTGGTATTTGAGGAGGAAATAGTTAATCCAGAGTCTTACTCTGATGCAGGGTCTGTCTGTGATCTGCCAAGGAACAAGTCCTGACCTGGCAGGATGGATTTTGTAGATCAGAACCCATAACCATTATCCTAAAGCCTGAGCCCATCCTGAACTGAGCCCACCTGCCGAACTCTTCTGTTATAGCTAGTGGTGTGTGGCACTCATTGCTTCGAGCGCACTCTCCCCTGGGTGTCAAGATGTGGCGCTGTCACTTTCCTCAGTTCCCAATGCCTGCTCAGGTTCTCTGCCTACCTCTGAAGGTGTTGGTAGATCAGCTCTCCAGTCAGGTCACAGCTGAATCCCCTCCTGGGTACAGCAAACAAGATGGTCCTTGCCTTCAGGGCCAGTTTTAAATGAAATGTTTTTTTTTTTACTCTTCTGTGGCTTAACTTCCTCTATAGAGTTAAATCAGCAGGTTCCTCCCAAAGTCCTGCCAAGGACTGTGGCCAGCAATAAGCCCTGTCCTGACCTGGTTCCTTTGGCTGTAGCCTAGTGCATGATTCTCCTCACTCCATGGCCCCCAGCTGAGAACAGGTGGTGGCTCTGGTTATTTCAACCTGCTGAGCCTGGATTAGCTGCTACTGATCCCCAATCATTTGAGCTGGTAGAAGAGCAAGTCTCAATGGTGTCCTAAAATGGCTACTCCCAGGATCCTTCTCTAGGCAAAACCAGGGGGTTTCCTACTCATGTACTCCCTACGAGGGAAGACTGAAAGAACTGAGTTTGTTTAGTTTAGAAAAAAGAAGGCTGAGAGGGGACTTGATAGCAGTTTCCAAGTATCTTAAAAGGGTGTTACAAGGAGGAGGGAGAAAAATTGTTCTCCTTGGCCTCTAATGATAGGACAAGAAGCAATGGGCTTAAACTGCAGCAAGGGAGGTTTAGGCTGGACATTGGGGAAAACTTTCCAACTGTCACGGTGGTTAAACACTGAAATAATTGTCTATGGAGTTTGTGGAGTTACTAGATATATTTAAAAGCAGATTGGATAGACATCTATCAGGGATGATCTAGACCATGGGTTCCCAAACTGGGGGGGGGGGGGCAAGGCGACCCAGCCACACACACCCTGTCAATCCCACCCCAAGTTTTGCTGCTATTTTTTGGGGGGAGGTGGCGTGGCGGTTTCTCAAAAATCAAAAAGGGGGGCGTGATGCCGAAAAGTTTGGGAACCACTGATCTAGACAGTGCTTGGCCCTGCCAGGAATGTAGGGAACTGGACTTGATGACCTCTCAAGGTCCCTTGTGATTCTATGATTCTTTTCCTCTCATGAAGTTGTTTCCTGGACTGGGTGTAGCAGAGCAACATGGCCTGGGTACACCCTGTCACATACCTCTCCCTGTGGAGAAGAATCAGGGTGTTGGACTGCAACAGGTCCAGCCTTGGTCTTGATTAGGTCTGCCAGGGCTGTGTTCCTAGCACCTGGGTGGCACTTAATATACTGCTGCCTAGTGGGACAGCTTACAGGGAACTTAGTTGTCTGTATTCCTTTTAAGAGGACGTCATCTAAGACAAGCTTGAACAAACCACCTAGCATTATCCCAGCGCCACTCCTGCCCGATATATGACCAAGCATTCTCTCTGCTGTAGAAAATTTGGTTTCCTGTTGCTGGAGTTTCCTACTCAAATAAAGAACCAACTGTTCTATTCTTTGGAAGTACAACTCCTAAGCACGCTTCAGATTCATCCAAGTGCCAGATGAATGGTAATGAAAAGTCTGGACATCAGATCAAAGTTTGTTATCCTAAGATGTTCTTTATTCACTGGAAAGGTTTTTGACGCTCAGGAATCCACAGAACTGTTTTTATCACTAGTGCCTTTGTAATGACTGTTAATGGAGTGGCCAGTGTCATGCAATGGGGTATAAAGTGATAGTAGTCTCCCACAGTATTCTTGCCAGTGGTTTTGATAGGGTTTCCCACAGTGTTCTTGCCAGCTTCTATGATGAAGTAACTGGCTCTGTGGACATGGAGAAGTCAGTGGATGTGATATACTTTGACTTTAGCAAAGCTTTTAATATGGTTTCCCACAGGATTCTTGCCAGTGGTTTTGATAGGGTCTCCCACAATATTCTTGCCGGCAAGTTAAGGGAGTATGGATTGGATAAATGAACTGTAAGGTGGGTAGAAAGCTGGCTAGATTGTTGAGCCCAACAGGTAGTGATCAACAGCTCAATGTCTGGTTGGTTTCAAGCAGAGTGCCCCAAGGATCGGTTCTAGGGCCAGTTTTGTTCAACATCTTTATTAATGACCTGGATGAGGACCTGGATGAGGGGATTGCACCCTCAGCAGGTTCGCAGATGACACTAAGCTAGGGGGAGAGGTAGATACATTGGAGGGTAGGGATAGGGTCCAGAGTGATTTAGACAAATTGGAGGATTGGGCCAAAAGAAATCGGATGAGGTTCAACAAGGACATGTGCAGAGTCCTGCACTTGGAACAGAAGAATCCCAAGCATTGTTACAGGCTGGATACCAACTGGCTAAGCAGCAGTTTGGCAGAAAATGACCTGGGAATTACAGTGGATGAGAAGCTGGATATGAGTCACCAGTGTGCCCTTGTAGCCAAGAAGGCTAATGGCATATTAGGGTGTTTTAGGAGGAGCATTGCCAGCAGATCTAGAGAAATTATTATTCCCCTTTATTTGGCACTGGTGAGGCCCACATTTGGAATATAGCATCCATTTCTGGGATCCCATTACAGAAGCAATGTGGATGCATTGGAGAAAGTCCAGCAGGGTGCAACCAAAATGATTAGGGAGTTGGAGCACATGACTTATGAGGAGAGGCTGAGGGATTTGGTCTTATTTAGTCTACAGAAGAGAAGAGTGAGGGGGAAAATTCCCGATCCCTAGGTTTCTCCCTCTTTGGAGTATCTGAGGGTTGGGCTTTTTTCTCCATGTTTAGTACCTGCATTTTTCCAAGTTGATTCTCACTTTGTTTCTTGCCCATAACTCTAAATTCTGCAGTTCCCTTTTATGTCACGTTTCTGTCCTTAGTGGGATGTACAACTAGTCCAGACAAAGTACAGTGCAGTTTTCCATTTTTATTAACAAGTACTTTAATTCTTCATAAAGATGTTAACTAAGAGCTGCTCTGATATTAATCTCTGCATTACCTGTCATCTCAGTATGTTGTCTTAAGTTTATCGCCATCCTATGGTTTTCAGTCCATTTAACAATGCTTTTATCCAATTTTAATTAATTAGGAGAGCAGCATTTTGTACTCCTGTATTTCTATTTTGAGGATTTTGTACTGGTGTTCATCTTGGAATTTTCAGCTCTTTTCCTTTATTTGGGAAACAGCTTGGGGTAAGTTTCAAAGAGAAGTGAGTTGTAGCTGATGCTCTAATACCCTAATAAGTTTGTTAGTCTTTAATTCTATGAGACTGCTTTTCGTTTTAGCTTGGGGTAAGATGTTTGTTTGATTGGCCTTTGTTCTCCTCCTCTGGGTCTGATTAGAGAACCTTTATCAAAGAGTAAGGTCTTGCATTGTGATCAGGACTCTATATTAGTCTAATCTGATTTGAAAGTTCACTCTGTAGCTGTGCCGTAGCCAGAAGAGCCCACTTGGGTAGGCCCCGATTTTGGGTGGGGGGCAAAAATGTAGGACAAGGATTGGGGAATAAGTCCCAGCCCCACTCCCTGGCTGGAGTACTAGAGCAGAGAGTAGCAAGTGCTGGCCCCAGTCCCTGACTGGAGCACAGGGCAGAGCAGGTGTGACCATCAGCCCTGTCTGGCTGGAGTGCTGGGGCAGAACAGGGCAAGCACCGTCACCCTGGCCCCACTCCCTGCTGCCTTGCCAGGTGGAGCAGGGTGAGCCTCAGCATTCTACCTCTTTCCCCAGCTAGCCCACTCAGCGGGCAGCTGAAGGGGGGTGGGCCTGGGTGCAAAGTGGATGGGCCTCTCAGACCCACCCGTGGCTATGTCTCTGCTCTGTAGACAGATCCCCTTGTCTGAGGCTGCCTGACCCCAGCTTTCACACTGTGTTTTGGGGTCTGCGACCTGACTAGTCCCAGAAGAATGCAAATGGCTTGTTGGGTTGTAGGTGGAAATGCAAAACCAGGAGCTTTCAGTCCATGGCTGCTACACTTGGTTCTGGACCTGTGTGATGGGAAAAGATGGTTCAACGCCATATCCAGTTTGGTCCCAGCATAAGTTAGAGCATCTTCAAAATTACTCCAACCTTCTTTGGGTTTTTACTGCTCCTTGTGGACCATTCTGCTGGCTCAGTATCACAAGGGGCTCCAGAGCAGGGTTTTCTCTAAGCCGTGGAGTGCACAGCTGCCTAATAAGCCCTGTGCAGGGGCTCAGGGTTGCCACAGCAAGGACCAGCAGAGAGCTGCCATGGCTAGGGGAGAGACATGCTCCTCCACATAAGAACGGCCATACTTGGTCAGACTAAAGGCCTATCTCTGTCTGCATTGACCAGAGGGAGTGAACAGAACAGGGAATCCTCAAGTGATCCCTCCCCTGTCTCCCATTTCCAGACCCTAACAAGCTGTGGTCAGGCACACCATTCCTATCCATCCTGACTAATAAGTATTGATGGACCGAACCTCCATGAATTTATCTAGTTCTTCTTTGAACCCTGTTAAAGTCCTGGTCTTCACACCATCTACCCATTCTACCCCCCTATCTCCCGCAGCAGGGCCAAATTAAGAAAGGGGCTTTAGAGGCTGCAGCCAAGACACCCCTTAGCCCAGGGCCCTGGGCTGCAGCCCATAAAGCCCCTGTGCTCTGAGCCAGGCCTTCCTGGCAGGGGCAGGTGGCTCCACATGCTGCTGTTCCTTCCTTCTTCCCTTCCCCCAGCCCCTGCTGGCACCATGTCACCACAAGCACGAGGAATCTTTGTCCCCGTGCTACCCTCATCCAGAGGCTCCACCTGTCCCTCTCTCCCCCAGCTTCCGTTGGTCAGGAATCAAGGGGCTGTTGCTACACTTCGAAAGTGAAGGCGCAAATTGCATCGACTATTCGATTAGCCCATTAATCTATATTTAACATCCCTACCCTGTAACCCTGAGCCCCCTTTCACACTCCAAACCTCTCAGCCCCACCCCTGCCACAGATTGTCCATGTGCAGAATGAATTTTGTTATGTGCACCAATATGGAGGTGATGTGTCACTTCATCTCCATATTGGTGCATATAGCAAAATTCATTCCACACATGGACAGTTACATTAGAGGAATCACTGCTCCAGGTACTCTCCAGGAAAGCCCCATGCAAAATTTAAAAGACAAATGAGCATTAATGAGTTATTGCCATCACATTTAGTAACAAACTGACTTACTCCTTTTCCCCAGATCTGTTTATCCAGATATGAGCACTTTGCCAATGGAAGTTGTTTGTAACTCTGATCAAAATGTTATGGTAGTTCTTTCAAATGTTTACAATTGAACAGTGATTTAATACGGCTTTGAAACTTTTCTATGCAGAAGAAAACTGCAGCTTTTGACCATCTTAATTTAAAGGAAATGAGCACAGAAAGTTTTCTTACCTTGTCAAATCTTTTTTTTTCAACTTTATTTTTTAGTAGTTTACATTTAACAAAGTAGTGTGCTGCATATGCACCCCTCGCCCTCCCCCCCCCCCCCCAATCTTTGCTGCTCTTTCAGGCTGGTGCTATGTCTTAGTATTTTGTATGTAAAACACCTGATACACTGAAGGCCAGATATCAGCCTCTCAATCTATGTTCCTTGTGTGTCTGGGGTTTGATGTGAGCCAAGCTCTTTCTATAACTTACGGCAATGGTCACCAACCAGTATATTGGGATCTACTTGTAGATCTTGGAGCATCTGACAGATGATCCTGACTAGTTTGGCCAGGAAGCTATCAAGTGCTGGCACTTCAGTTGCCCCTCCACCCACTGTCATGTTGCTCCTGCCCTCTGCCTTGCTGCTTGCTGTGCTGGATGTTGGAGGGAAAAGAGGGGGGCATTGATGTCAGGGTGTCCCTCCTCCCCCCACTTCTGTACCCTATCACCACACAGAGAGAAGGGATGGTGGGAGCTTGGCAATGCAAATCTGTGTCACTCTCATACACCATGTGTGTCTGTCATTCTCACAAACACACACTGTCCTTTACTCTCATTCCCCGACCCAACACATACATGGAGGATGTTGTTACTACTTTTACAGCTTGCAGAGTGGGCTGTTTTTTGGTTTTGATTGGTCTGTGCATTTCATAACTTTCATTTTTCTCTTACACTTAAATTTATTTAGTTGAGTAGTGAGTTCTAAAATGCCTAACCTGTCGAGGCTGGAGTAATTATCCCTGTGGTGATTGCTGCTCCTGGAAGTGGCTAGCAAATTCCTGCAGCCCCTGAGAAAGGCAGAGCAGGGGGTCTCCACATGCTGTCCTTGCCTGCAGACACCACTCCTGCAGCTCCCATTGATCAGTAATGGGGACTGTGGCCAGTAGAAGCTGTGGGCTCAGTGCCTGTTGATGAGGGGCAGCATATGATGCCATGGAGCCATTGCTGTGCATGCTAGCTGTTTTCAGGAGTGGTACAGGGCCAGGGCAGGAGAAAGCCTGCCTTAACCCCATTGCTCCACCACCCGGAAGACATCTCAGTTAAATGGTGCCCAGCCAGAGCCTGCTTCCTGAACCCTTGTCCCAGCCCTGGACCTCCTCCTGCACCCAATCTCCTGCCCCAGATGTGAGTCCCCCTGTACTCAAACTCCTTTCCAGAGCTTGCACCCTGAAACCCCTCCTGTACCCCATCCTGGGCTAAGCCCGGAGCCCCTCCCACACTCCAAACTCCTTGGCCCAAGACCAGAGCCTGCACCCCAATCCTCTACCCCAGCCTGGTGAAAGCAAATGAGGTTCGGGGAGGAAGGGGGATGGAGTGAGCAGGGTGAGGCCTCGGAGAAGGGGTGGAGCAGGGATGGGGCCTCAAAGAAGGGGCGGGAAAGAAGTGGGGCAAGGGTATTTAAGTTTGAGGTGGATCTTACATTGCACTTAAATTGAAAAAGTGATCTTGTGGTTACAAAGGTTGGAGACCACTGACTTACAGTCTTCTGTAGTGTCTATCACCATAGTGTGTCACTTGTACTTCAGAGACTCATAACATCCTTCAGAAGAACACACCACTCAGGGAACTGACGTCCTCTACTTGCAGATGATCCTCCCCCCTAACCCTCACAGGATGCTCCTAAACTCTATTCATGAAGATGGAAAGAATTTTGAAGTTACATTTTCTATTTTTTTTTTACTGTTTCCCAAAATCTACTTTTACATCATTTTCTGAGTTTTTAATGTGGCTCCTGCCTTCCAACTCCGATATTGCCCTAATTCCACTGCCCTACAATGGGCTTTTGTGCCTGGCTCTTTCCACTGGTTCTCCATTACAAATACCACAACTCCACTTGTTTCCTGTTATTTGTAGTGAAAATGGAACCAGCACAAGGAACAGAGTATGGCATTTATGAGTGCCATGAGTTGAACTCTTCTCTACAATTCTAGGGACTCTTAATTGTGAAGCTGATCTCTAAGTGGTCATGTTTAGACTTTAAAGAGTAATGAGCTCAGATGCAGCCCTTAGAGGCAGCTGTATTCTGTGACAGGCAAGTAGAATCAAAACCAGGAGGTTGGAAAGGACTATATCGGGGTGGCCAACCTGTGGCTCCAGAGCCACATGCAGCTCTTCAGAAGTTAATATGTGGCTCCTTGCGTAGGTACCAAATCTAGGGCTGCAGCTGCAGATGCTAACATTCTACTGGGCCGGAGGTTGCTCACTGTTCAACCCCCATCTCTGCTCTAGGTGCTGTCCCCCTCCACCCTTTTCCCCCTAGGATCCTGCCACTTCCTCTCCACTGAGCCTGGCACACCCATGCTTCCCTCCTCCAGTGTCTCCCACTAAGAGAGCTGATCACAGTGGGCAGGAGGAAAAGGAAGAGGAGGCACTGACCAATGGGGCTGCCAGTGGGCGGGATGTGCTGAGAGTGGTGGTGAGGAAATGATCAGGGCTGGTGACATATTATTGTTGCTCTTTGGAAATGTGCTTTGGTAAATTCTGGCTCCTTCTCAGGTTTAGGTTGGCCACCCCTGGACTACATCTAGTTTAATCCCCTTGCCAAGATGCAGGATTTGTTGAGTCTAAACCAGGGGTTTTCAACCTGTGGTTCGTGGACCACCGGGGGTCTGCAGACTATGTCTAAGGGGTCCATGAAAGGTGACTATGAAAATAACGTTTCAGATGCCAGAAAAAGCATTCCCTTTTTCAAAACCCGGAAGTGCTGGTGTTACCATAGAAGTCAGTGTAACCCACACACCTATTGGTTGGGGTGCACTGTCACATGGAGTGGCACTTAGACCACTTACAGAGAGAAAGAATGAGTCTGCTCTACAGCCTTAGCCAAGAGCCACCTGGCTTTTCACTCAAGTGGTAGAGGCTCATGCACTAAGCTCCAGAGATCCCAGGTTTAGTTCTTCCTGTCAGCTTTATCTCAGCAGTTGAGTTCCCTGCCTCCCATCCTATGCTGAGCATGTGCAACATTTATAGTTGAATTCTGGTCAGTTGATTTTAGTGTAAGACTTTTGTGGTAGGGGGTCTGCAGACCACAGGTTGAATTTCAGAAAGGGTCTGCAGTTACATTTGAAATATTTTATGGCTCCACAAATGCAAAAAGGTTGAAAACTGCTGGCCTAGCCCATCCAAGATAGGTGGTGATCCAGTGACTTTGAAAACCTCCAGTGAAGGAGATTCCATAACTTCCCTTAGAGCCAAAAAAGTACCCAGACATGAATTACTTCCAGACAGACCCCAAAAAAAGAAAACAACAGAATTCCACTTGTCATTACCTACAGTCCACAACTTAAACTCCTCCAATGCATTATCCACAATCTACAACCTATCTTGGAAAATGATCCCTCGCTCTCAGAGGCCTTGGAGGTAAGGTATATTCTTGCTTACAGACAACCCCCCCAACCTGAAACAATTTTTTTCCCGTAACCACGCCACACGGCGATCCTAATTCAAACTACCTACTCTGTGCCGCGTGTAGCAGCGGGCACAAAGTTCGGACTAAGGGGGATTTAAAAATGGCGGCGCCCGGGAAGATGCAAATGAAGCCCAGGATATTTAAATCCCGGGCTTCATTTGCAACTTCGAATGCCTACATTAGCCTCCCTAGTTCGAACTAGGGGGCTAGTGTAGACATACCCTGAGATAGAGGCAGCAAAGGCGGGGGGAGGGAAAGGGATACTTCAAAGCGGCAGCGCCGCACAGCTGAGCCAGGGATCAGCTATGTGGTGCTGCCGCTTTGAAACCCCAAGGCAGCATTTCAAAGGGGCAGCTGCCGCACAGCTGATCCGTGGCTCAGCTGTGCAGCAGCGCTGCCCCTTTAAAATGCCCGAAGGGCCGTGGAGCCCGGCGTCAGCTGGGGACTCTCTAGCTGACTCCAGGTTCCGCGTGTCATTTCCCCAGAACCCAGGGTCTGCGGAAATAGCCTGTTGACTATTGCCGTTTCAAAGGGGCAGCGCCACACAGCTGAGCCTGGGATCAGCTGTGCGGCGGCTGTCCTTTGAAATGCTGCCTCTGCACATTTCAAAGGGGAAGCCGTGGAGCCCGGGGTCAGCTGGGGACTCCCCAGCTGATCCCGGGCTCTACACAGCATTTCCCCAGGGTCAGCTGGGGAATCCCAGCAGTCCCAGGGTCTGCGTGGCATGCAGCACAGCATGGAGCCTGGAGTCAGCAGGGGACTCTGAGTCCCCCACTAACCTCAGGCTCCATGGCTTTGAAATGCACAAGAGCCCCTGCTGGGGTCTCTTGTACATTTCAAAGCAGGCACCTGCGTGCAGCCCAGAGTCAGCAGGACTTCCCGCTGGCCCTGGGCTGTATGCGCAGTTCTGCATTCCTCCTCCACTGGAGCTCTTATACATTTCAAAGGAGGAATTTGGAAGTGCTTATCGACTAGTTGAGTAGTCAATGGAAATTCAGTCGATTACTCAACTAGTCAATTAACCGCATTTTAACATCCCTAATTTAATCTAAATTGGCTGTGCTGTGGTTTGAACCACTTGCCACAATCCTGCTCTCTGTGGCAAGAAAGAACCATTTTTCTCCATCTTTTTTATGTCAGCCTTTCAAGTATTTGGAAACTGCTATCATGTCCCTCCTTAATCTCTTCTTTTCCAAACTTAAACATACCTAGTTGCTTCATCTTTTTCTCATTTCTTGTGTTGCATCCCTTTGATCATCTTTGTGGCTCACCTCTGGATCCTTTCCCCCTGAACACACAGGCTACGTCTGCACTGGCATGAATTTCCGGAAATGCTTAAAACGGAACAGTTTTCCGTTATAAGTATTTCTGGAAAAAGAGCGTCTACATTGGCAGGATGCTTTTCCGGAAAAGCCCTTTTTCCGAAAAGCATCCGTACAATGTAAACGCTGCTTTCGGAAAAAAGCCCTGATCGCCATTTTTCGCAATCGGGCTTTTTTTGCAGAAAAGACTACTGTGCTGTCTACACTGGCCCTTTTCCGAACAGTTTTCCGGAAAAAGGACTTTTTGCCCGAGCGAGCAGAATAGTTTTTCCGGAAAAGCAGCTGATTTCTTACAGTAGATCATCAGTGCTTTTCCGGAAATTCAAGGGGCCAGTGTAGACAGCTCGCAGCTTATTCCGGAAAAGCGGCTGATTTTCCGGAATAAGTGGCCCAGTGTAGACACAGCCACACTGTTCAGAACAGAAAATGACTTTACCCACAGGACATGCTCTCCACAGGCTTGGGCAGCCTCCCACCCTGTTTGTAGTTCTGCAACAAGATTGCTACAATTTCCTGTCTTCATGGGAAGTGAAACATAAAGACAAAAACTGTGCATTAAGAAATCTCTCTAGGACTCTCCTCTGAACACACAGACCTCATGCAATTCCATCTCTGTACTCTTTGGCACAGGCTTCTAAGCTTTGTATTTTGTTACCTGAGGTGTTTTGGGTATCTGAGTGAGAGGAGGGCCTGTCAGTGCAGGGGCTAAACAGCCTTTTTGCCCAACTAGCCCCGCCCCATTTTACCTGCAGCCAATGCCAGGCCTAGAGGGAGCATAAGAGAGGAACCTGGCTCAGTTAGGGGCTGACCAGCAAAGAGACAGGAGCTGGTTCTGCTATCTGCAGGACCCGAACCAGAGCCATCTACTGGGTCAGCCACATAAGCATGTAAGCCTTCAATCCCTCCCCTTGGCACAAAGGGGGATAACCTACAAGTAACCCTCACTGAGGAGGGGGAACTTGGACTCTTGGGGCATGGCTTATGAACCAGACTCAGATAAGAGACCGGAATTCGTAGGCCCAGAGCCCCAGCGGGAAGGGCCTGCACCCTTTTGCCACCAGTTAACTCCAGGACCTAACCACTAGGCCATCCCGCTTCCTAGGAGACCCAGCCACACTGAGCGTTTACTAATAAGCGAAGACTCCCTGGGAACAGAGAGAGTGACTAGACCTGTTATTATTTAGCACATGTGCTTGGTATGTACCAGAATTTCTGGCCCTGGGGAGAGCCTGCATTGCTGAGGTTTAGCAGGTGCCTAGTGAACTCAGGATCTTTTTAAGACGGGAGAGGATGGTTAATGGTAGGAAGGTTGGTGAAGGAAGTGAGGTGTCCAGTCACCACACAGTGATTGCATATTGCCGGGGCCAGGGAACACTGCTGTTGGATGTGTGTGTTGCTGTACTGGGTCTAGCCCAGCGTCCTGTCTTCCAAGAGTGGCCAATGCCAGGTGCCCCAGTGGGAATGAACAACCAGTAATGCACCAACCAGTTAACGTCTTTGTTCAAGCCCAGGGTAATGGTGTCAAATCTGCAGCTTGCAGAACTGGAATTCATCTATAGGTTTCTACAAAAACCAGTTTCTCCTGCCTTTAACATCTGCATTTCCAGATCAAAGGCTATGTATGGGACACATCCAGCCCACTTAGCCTCATTAACATGGGTCCTACCATTAACCTCATTAACATGGGTACTTTTGCTGTTTATATTTATCTCTTGGTTTCCATTCTTTCCACTCCAATTCATCTGATTATATGGGTTTTGCCCACAAACGCTCATGATTCTATATATTTTGGTTAATTTCTGAGGTGCCATAGGACTACTCGCTGCACATTGAGTGGATGTTTTCAGAGAACTATCCACACTGACTCTAAGATCTCTCTCTTGAGTGATAAGTGCTAATTCAGACCCCATTATTTTGTATATATCGTTGGGATGATGTTTTCCAATGTGCATTACTTTGCATCTATCAACATTGAATTTCATCTATCATTTCATTGCCCAGTCGCCCAGTTTGATCCCTTTGTAGCACTTCACAGTCTGCTTTGGGAGGAGGAAGGGGGAGAAGGTTAAGAATGAAACAGCTGCTTTGGGAATGCTCCCTTCTTCCCCAGGTATGCTAGCCATAACCATCAGGGTCATTGTGCTTTCTCTGCAGGCCAGCAGTCGCAGAGAGGAGACCACATAGGGGAACTCCACACAGGAAAGGTTTAGTGACCAGTGAGGGGGTACAGAGCACTGGCCAGACACACATCCCTTCTCTCTTCATGTAAGGGATGTAAAAGGGCTCCATGGCCTATTGTAACAGACCAGGTGAGCAGCTGCTCAGTGCTGAATGGTGGAAAGAGTTATTTTTCCCTGGTACCTATTAGATTTCTTGTGCACAGTCCATTTACTCAGGCTTTGCATGGGGCTGGGAAGAAGGTCAGTGTATCTGCGGTCCCTTTTGCTCCATGTAGACAAGCTGGGAAGGGCTTTCCAGGCTGCTCTCTAATGGTCTGAGCATTTAGTGGGAAAGTGTCCAGATGGAAGGAATGTGGTTGGTGCTGATGCTGTGAATGGAGAGATTGTCAGAATGTCCTGGCTGGGTCACAGGGAAGTCCTGTCTATAACCTCCATGACATCACTTCATCGGAAACAAACTGTCTCCTTGCTGCCAGTGCACACACAAAACGTGGGATTCCATGCTGAGCACAAAGCCTCAGTATGCCACTTCTAGGCTGCACGATCTGCTAAAGGGGTGTGGGAGGAAGAGCCTGTGTGTTGATTGTTCCTTCATTTCAGGAAATGGGGCCTCTCGGCTTTTGCATTTATAAGCATCCTTGGGCTTGCAGGATTGCTGCAGCCTCTCTACTCAAGTCTCCGATGATGTACATGGACACCATGCTCCTTACACCCTGACCTCCGCAGCAGTTAATAACAGAGAGCCAGTATCTGCCTAGGTGAGCAGCAGTAGTTCATAGTTCCTGGAGAATCAGACAGTGCTGTTAATTCTGCCTTGGGACGTATGGGATCCTGCCCCACTTACAAAAGAAAAGAGAAAAAAGCTGCCTAATCTTTCTGACTGACGGCAGAACAAGGAGCAATGGGCTCAAGTTGCAGTGGGAGAGGTTAGTTTGGATATTAGGAAAAACTATTTCCCTAGGAGGGTGGTGAAGCACTGGAATGGGTTCTCTAGGGAAGTAGTGGAGTCTCCATCCCTAGAGATTTTTAAGTCTTGGCTTGACAAAGCCCTGGCTGGGTTGATTTAGTTAGGATTGGTCCTGCCTAGGGCAGGGGGCTGGACTTGATGGCCTTCTAAGGTCTCTTCCAGCTCTATGGTTCTATGATTCTATCCCAGACCCAGGCCCCAATTACAGCCTTGAATGCAACAGAAGGGTCCAGGGACAGTGGTTGCCCAAGTGTGTGCTCAGTAAAATGGTTGCAGCAGTCACAGGATAGCAATAGCAGGGGTATAGCATACGGTCTGACAGTGAGCATATGCTTCAGAGGGGTAGCCGAGTTAGTCTGTACAGGATACACTTAAAAAACAATACAAAGTCTGGCAGCACTTTAAAAACTAACAAAACATGTAGATGGTATCATGAGCTTTTGTGGGCGCAGCCAGTTTCTCAGTCAGACCGTGCACAGCCCACGAAAGCTCATGATACCATCTACATGTTTTGTTAGTCTTTAAAGCGCTACCAGACTTTTTGTTGTTTTTTAAGTTTATAGTGAGCATATGGCGAGGCTGAATTGCTGCACTCCATTTCCCTGACTTAGAGCCATGGTGGGTATGCAGCCTGCTGAGCCACAGGTGACCCATCGTCAGGGTCTGATTGAGAAACAGGCTTGTTTCTTGCAGACACTGGATTAATGTAAACTGTGTAAGCAGGGTCTGCAACTGGGAGTGGGATGTGCAAAAGGGATTGAGCACAGCATCATGCCCCACGTACATGACCCTCAAACTTTCAGGGTGAGATCTAGAAAAATTGCACTCTCAGAGATGGAAGATGGGCAACATCATCTTCAGGAGCTGGCTGCAAATGGCATCATTTCCAAGTCCCGCAGCCCATACGCCTCACCCATTGTGGTAGTCCGTAAAAAGAATGGGAAAATTCGGATATGTATCAACTGCTGCACCCTAAACAGCTGTACTGTGGTTGACCAGTACACTATGCCTTGAGTGGAAGATGCCTTAGACTAGTAGTCTCCAACCTTTTTAAGCACAAGATCACTTTTTGAATTTAAGTGCAATGTAAGATCTACCTCAAACCCAAATACCCTTGTCCTGCCTCCTTCGTGCCCCTTCTCTGAGGCCCTGCCCCTGCTCACTCTGCCATCCCTCCTTCTCCCCTCCCCCCCCCCCCATTTTCCCTCCCTTTCACCAGGCAGGGGCACAGGGTTGGGGTCTTGGGCTAAGAGATTTGGAGTGGAGCCTGGGGCAAGGATTTGGGGTGCAGGAGTGGGTTCAGGATGCAGGCTTTGGGAGGGAGTTTGGGTTCAGGGGGCTCAGGGCTGGGGCAGGGGCTTGAGGTGCAGGAGGGGGGGTTCATAACTGGAACAGGGGTTCAGAGCTGGCTCCAGCTGGACACTGCTTACCTCAGACAACTCCTGGGTGGGGGGTGCAGTGGGGCTAAGGCAGGCTCACCCCTGCCCTGGCCCTGCACCACACTCAAAAGCAGCCAGCAAACTCCCTCCATCCCAAGCCCTATTGTGCTCCCCTCCATTCTGTGGAGATAGAATACAGGGTGGAAGAGGAGGCACCCTGACATCAGCGCCCCTATTCTCCCTTCCCTGCTCTGTACCGCAAGCAGGAGTCTCCCGGGGTGGGGGAGCAGCTCCAAGGCAAAAGGCAGGAGGTGCTCAGCAGTGGGGAGAGGAGCTGCTGAAGTGCTGCACTTGATAATAGCCTCTTAGCCAAATCAGTCAGGATCACCTGTCAGAGGTGCCAAGATCTACCAGTAGATCCCAATCTACTGGTTGGTGATCACTGCCTTAAACTGTTTGCTGGGAAGCCAGTGGTTCTCAGTACTGGATCTTCAAAGTGGATACTATCAGATCACTCTGGGAGCAGTTGATAAGGAGAAGACTGTCTTCATCTGCCCATTGGGGTTTTATCAGTTTGAACACATGCCTCAAGGGATCTCTGGGGCACCTGCCACATTCTAGTGTCTCATGGAAAAAGTTGTAGGAGATATGAACTTACTGCAGTTTTTTGTCTATGTGGATGACATGATTATATTTGGAAGGACCTTGGAGGAGCATGAAGAAAGACTTCTTAAAGTATTTGACAAGTTGGAAGCCTATGGACTGAAGATTTCCATTGATAAGTGCCAGTTCTGCACAACATCAGTGAAGTATGTTGGTCACCGTGTGTCTCAAGAAGGGGTGAGTACCAGTCCGGATAAAATAGAACCACTCACTACATAGCCATGTCCCAGAAATTACAGAGAGTTTAAGACCTTTCTTGGATTTAGTGGTTACTATCACAGGTTTGTGAAGAATTATGCTACCATTGTAAAGCCTCTGAATGATTTTACCAGGGGATAGTCGTCCAGCAAGAACAAGTCCAAGACCAAGCGTAAGGGGAGGTCCCCAAGGCCTCCTGAACAGAGATGCTATAGTCCCTTAGAGCCCTTTGGACCATGATGGGACGAGAGATGTGAAAGGGCTTTTTGAGAAATCATAAACTGCCTAACTCATGCTCCAATCTTTGTTTTTGCTGACCCAAGCAAGCCATTTATCCTACATACAGATGCTAGTTTGGAGGGCTTGGGAATGGTCCTATACCAAGAAGTGGAAGGCAAACATAAACCTGTGGCCTTCACCAGCTGAAGGTTGTCTGACAATGACATTCGTTATCCCATCCACAAGCTGAAGTTCCTGGCCTTGAAATGCGCTGTCACTGAGAAATTTCATGACTACTTGTATGGTGCTAAGTTTCAAGTGTGGACAGACAACAATCCACTGACTTATGTGTTTACAAGTGCTAAGCTGGATGCTACTGGACAGAGATAGGTGGCCGCCTTGGCCAGCTCCGAGTTTAGCATACAGTACTGATCCGGGAGAAGCAATGTAAATGCAGATGCATTGTCACAGTGTCCACAGCCATCAGAAATTGCTGAGATTCCTATAAACAGAGAGAGCTATTTGCAATGGAAGTTGTCAGGAGTCAGAGGCTCATGAGCGTCTACATGAATGTGTTGCAGAAACTCTGTTTCTACTACCTGAGAGTGTAATTCACTGAGGCAGATTACACACTGTGTTGGTCCAATCTCTGTTGCCCAGGTTCAATGCTGCTGACTGGAAAAAAGCCCAGCTGCAAGATGCTGGCATTCGTGACACACTACTTCAAAAAAGAGAGGAGCAAAACCCTGGTGCAGTTGTTCCATCCATCTCTGAGGGTAAACTATTAAGGGAATGGCACAGACTAGGACTCATACAGGGGGTACTGCATCGGATCACCATAGATCCTTTGGAAAATCAATGAACACAACTAGTGCTACCAAAAGAGTATAAAGCCCTGGTTGTGAGAGCCCTGCATGATGATTTTGGGCATTTGGGAATGGATAGAATCCTTGAGTTTATCCATAGTAGGTTCTGCTGGCCCCAGATGGCCAAGGATGTATACAAGATATGTGCAACATGCCCGATCTGTTCAGAGAAAATCTTTGCTTACTAGAGCAGTCTGTCTGGAGAATATCACCAGCAGCAAGCTCTGGAACTGGTATGCATTGATTTCTTGTCTTAAGAAGTAGAGATGAAGAATGTTGAGAACATTTTAGTAGTGACTGACCATTATATGCGATACGCACAGACATATCCCACTCATGACCAGTGGGTCACCACTGTGGCTCAAGTGTGAAAGAAATATTTTTCAGTGTATGGTCTCCCAACTCAGATTCACTCTGACCAGGGACGGGACGTTGAGTCAATTCTTGAAGGAGGTGCTAAGAGTGTCTGGAATTAATACATCCAGAACAACACCTTATCGCCCACAAGGTGACCCTCAGCCAGAACAATTTAATCTGACTCTGTAAGATATGCTGGGGACTTTACACCTAGACCAGAAGGCATCCTAGAGCCAGCATGTTGTGTTTTTTATGCATGCCTACAATGCCACAAAGAATGATGCCACAGGAGTCACCCCATATTTCATGATGTTTGGGTGAGAGCCAAGATTACCCATAGACCTATGCTTTGGATGTCAGGGGATGGAGAGAGCTATGAGACACATCTGCGGTTTTCTGATTAAGAGAAAAGCTGCAGGATGCCTATTGCTTGGCTACAGCTGCTGCCTGCAAGAATGCAGGTCGTAACAAACATTGATATGATGCAAGAGTGCATCTTCAGGAACTCCAGCCAGGGGATAGAGTTCCGCTACAAAATATGGGTGTTACTGGCAAGCACAAGATTGCTGACGGATGGAATGCAATATCTTACCTTGTGGTGGAAAAATGTAGAGATCTGCTGGTCTACAAGATTAAATCTGAGACGGGGTCAGGGCAAATAAAGACAGTGCATCGAAACCTTCTCCTGCCTGTGGGAGAATTGGTAGGTGCCCCCTATTAAATGGATCGTGACATGAGACCGTGGAATGCTGGGCCAAATCCACCACCCAACATGTGCAGTGGGCCCTGTGAGGATAATCCACCCTTACCCAGCACATCTGAAAGTAAATCTGAAGAGGAAGATGGTCCTGTGGAGCATCCTAGAATGGACACCAGATTCCAAACTCTATCAGCTAAAAATGAGGAGAGCTCCACTTCTTCAACTCTAAATCCTATGGCAGGAATATTTAGGTCTGTGGAAGGCCATCCTCCGTCCACAACAAGACCAACCTGGGATGATGGACTTGTCCCACCTACATCCCCAGGCATCCTGGAAAATAAATGGATCTGTGAAAATACATCTAGGTTGCCTGTGGCACCTTATAGACTAACAGATTTATTGGAGCATAAGCTTTCATGGGCGGAGACCCACTTCGTCAGATGCATGCTGTGGAAATTCCAGAAGCAGGTATAAATATACAGGCATAAGAAAAGAGTACCAATCAAGAGTAAGGCTAGAGATAACGAGGTCGACAAGCCTGACTGAATTGACCTCATTATCTCTAGCCTTACTCTTGATTGGTATTCTTTTCTTATGCCTGTATATTTATACCTGCCTCTGGAATTTCCACTATGTGCATCTGACAAAGTGGGTCTTTGCCCACGAAAGCTCATGCTCTAATTAAGCTGTTAGTCTATAAGGTGCCACAGGACTCATCGTCGTTTTTGTAAATTCAGACTAACACAGCTACCCCTCTGATACTCGACATCCAGGTTGGTGGACCAAGGGGATGTTCAAGTGAAAGGTGTCCCTGGTGCCATGGATATCCCAGCAGCTCAGCAGGAGATGCAAGAGCCTGTGTCTGTAGAGAGGGTACCTTCAAGAAACCCCTCATCATCTCTATTCCCTGAAGAAGTCCCCTCAACTCCTGCTGTGCCCACTCTCAATAGGCATAATAGGATTATAAGGCCATTAAACAGGCTAATTTACAATGCACCAGGAGTGGTTAGTGAGGACATTATACACTTAGCTCACAGGCTTGTGGAAGCCATAGTGGGCTTCCTCAGACCCTTTGAGGAGAACTCATGTCATTGGTATAATCAGGAATGTGATTTGCCGGGATGGCAAATTCTCGGCTGGGGGGGATGTAAGCAGGGTCTGAATTAACACTTTTATTACAACCAGCTGGAATTGGAAAGAAATCCTGGGTGTGGTTATGTAAATACACTTCACTCTATTTGCTTAGGCCTGCTAGATATTCAGCTGTTGGAATGGTGTCTTGCCCATTGTAACCAATTTGGCTGTTGTGTGGTCACAAACTGTCTTAACCATAAATGCAGGTATTGTAAAATATGATCACCAATGCTTGCAGTTTTTGGGAATGCAGAAAAGTCAGACTGTGTTTAACTCAATTCAAAGGAGAGAAACTGTCAGTGTAAAGAATTTTGGATGTACAGATGCTCAACTTCCAGAGCCATATAGATTAAGCTGGGGAGGGAGGTGAGTCAGCAGGCTACATGCCCGCCAGGCAGGAACTGTAAGACTGGTTTGACCTAGTTCTTCCCATTGTTTAATGATAGAGTTAAAGAAAGGCTCCTTAAGGAGTCTCTTTTGTATGTAGATTTATTCCAGTGGCTAATGGAATCTCTTGTGGCTGGACTGTGCTTTGGGCCAGGAGCTGAAATCGCTGAGATCACTAGGTTTGGCCCAGAGTCAAATCCACCACAAGCCAGCAAAAGATGCAACAAGGAGCATGAGCAGCCAACAGGGTGGCAATGGAGAGGCGTGAGGAGCAGCCATCAGAGCGTTGGCAGCAAGGGACGATGAATGGCCAGCAGAGCAGTGCCAGAGAGCAGTGAACAAGTGGATGGCGAGTGACCAGCAGAGTGGGTGAGATGCCTCTTACCCTCAGGATGGCAGGTGAACACTGCAGGTGAACTCTGAACTCTGATCTGCCCTGGCCAAGGGCAGCCACTGTGAGTGGGGAGGAGAGAAGGGTTGGGCATATGAAGGGGAATGTGACGGGGTGAGTCTCCCCCACACCAGACCGGAAGGGATTATCTCAACTCAGAGGGTAGGGGAGGCCACACCCCCTAGAGCCTACTGGGCATGCTCCAGCTGCTCCAGGATAAAAGAAGTCTACACAGGGCAGTTGGGGTGGATGGCCAGAGGGGAAGGAGCTCAGTTAGGGGCTCCTGATCAGCTGCTGCAGCAGCCCCAGGAGCAGCTAGCCCTGACGCAGCCATCGCCACAGGCACTGCAGAAGCAGGCGCTGCAGGAGCAGCCAGCCCTGCCGCAGCCATCGCCGCAGCCACCGCATGAGCAGCCCCAGGAGCACCAGACCCTGCAGCATCCACTGCCGCAACCTCAGCAGCTGCAGCCTCAGCAACAGCCCCGGATTGGGAGGATGGCGACAAGGCCCCAACTCACTGAGCCATGCCCCAAGACCGGAGCAATGGTAGGGAGGAGCCCGGGGTGGGGGATTGACCCCCAGGAGCTGTGATGGACCAGGCCGGGTCTGGGCACTGCTAAGGGCATCCGCTCAGGGCGAATTGTTCAAAACTCGGGGCTCCTTACAGCCCCAGACTGGAGACCTTCCAAACAGGTCACAAACCAGTCACACCGAGCACTTCAGCTGCCAATCTGGCTAGCCTGAAGCCTCACGAGCAAAACCCCTCTGACACCCCAGCTCTTCCTGTGCTCCAGTCAACCCTGGGCCTAACACACAGGTGAGGGGTTATAGAACCCAATCTCACCTACCCCAAACGGGTTCTTCTGGTCCCAAGAAACCAGCCACAGTTCCCAGGTCAATTTACACTCTGGATCTTACCCACAAGATCACACTGAGCCAGTCCTTTAGAATCTAAAATCTAAAGGTTTATTGCTAAAAGAAAGAAAAGCATGAGAGTAAGCTTGTTAAAGAAAATACATTACATGCATCGACTCACCAAGTTCTTGATGCAGGCTCTTAGCAGAGATGTTACAACTGCTATCTTAAAAGTCTCTGGTGTACATCCTATGTCAGGCTGGGTCCACGGTTCTTCCCGGCTCGTTGTTCCCTGCAAGGCTGCATCTGGGATCAGGAGCTGAACTCAGGACCAAGTGGAGTCTGCCATATGGCATTTTATATCCATCTCTGCTCTCTTCCAAGCTGGAGTGGGTCACATGGCCCAGGGACCTATCCTTGTGTCCCAAGCCAGCAATCATTGTTCTGGCTGGTCTGCAGGCACCCAGGTTCATTCCTCAGGTGTGTCTTTGGCACCTACAGATCTATTGTCCCTGGAGCCTCACTAATTAGCATAGCCATTGAACAAACATTCCTGGCACATTGCTCTGCCTCAGACAGAATTTTCCAGCATCAACACAGAGTCCATATTTATAACTCCACATACAGACATTGTACAAGTACATGAATAGCACACACAGAATCAGTAGAACACCTCACATGGCCCCCTTTGTACCAACTTTTGGGGCAACCCCCCCCCCCCCATGGGTGCAACAGTGATCTTTAGAATCCAATAACGTGACAGGAGCTCCGTGCGCTTCAGGTGGAATCCCCACTGAGCAGGCAGTGTACGCTTTCACTGCCAACAGGGCCCTGGGCTGGGACCCGGTGGAGCGTGAGGGCCCGGTTCCCCCTACCGCCCCCTACCTGCGAGTCAGGTGCCCAAGGGTGTCCATACCCTGAGGGAGGGGAGCTGTCTTTGTGACTAGGCTGGAGAGGCCGTATTTACCCTAATAGTGGTGAATTAGACTGGTGATTAGGTCCGGGAGGATGTATTAAACCTAATAGGGGTGTTAACCAGATTTGGAACTAAGCCCGAGAAGCTGCGCTAGTCCTGACATTAGGGGCTGTACTTTGCGAGGAACGACAAGGGGTGTCCCGGGCACTAGGACACCTCGTGACAGGGACACTTACATTGCTGGACTTGAAAGCCTGAGAGGAAAAGGGCATTTCCCAATATACTTGAGCTGGGATGTTTACTAGTGGTTTTGGTTATGAACTTTTCTTGTGGTGTTTTCCCAAATTAATTCCATGTTACTTCTCTCCCTTTTTATTAAAAGTTTCTTTTCTACACTTATACTCTGTGCTTCCGAGTGGGGAAGCCTTGCCTCTCAGACACACAGAGGTTTGTATGAATTTCCCAGGTTACTGGGTAGGGGCTTGAGCCAGTTCTGTGTTGGGATGGAGAGGAACCCCTAGATATTGAACCCAGCCCTGCCAGGTAGCTCCAGCAACAGTCAGAAGGGTTACAACTGTTGAAAAAAAATCTAATCTCATTCTAAAGATTCCAAGCAATGGGGGAATCCGCCACCTCCCCTGTAAGCGGCCCCAATGTATACTCACTCTGACTGCTAGGAAATCACATTTTACTCCAGCTTCCAGTCTTTTGATCTTAATATACCTTTACCTTTAAAATTTCCCAAACAATTGGAAAAAACCCTTGTGGAAGTACCTCCATCCTGTAGTCAAGACATCTCAACTGTCCCTTCAATAAACTATGTTCAGTTCTTTTAGCTGCCCATTGTAAGGTTTATCTCCCAGATCTTGGGTCACTTTTGTACCCCTCCTTTATACTCTCTTTTGTATGTCCACATCCTTCTGGAAGTGCAAATCCCAGAACGGGACACAGTATTTCCATAGTGGTGTTACAAATGCTGTGTACAGAAGTAAGATAACTTTTTACTTCATGGTCACCTTTTTATACATCAAAGAAGAACATTAGCCCTTTCTGCCACCCCATTGGAAAGAGAGCTCATGTGGAGGCATTTGCGATGTCCTTCTCTGAGTCCCTGAGGTCCAAGACATAGGCTCCCATCCTGTAGGAATAACCTGTAATCTTAGTTCCTCTGACTACATCTACACTGCAGTACTATTTTGGGATACCGGAGGTATCCCGAAATAACTATTCCACGTCTTTTGAGTACACCTGTTATTTCAAATATAATGGGCTCACTATTCCAATGTCCCTGTAAACGTCATTCCACAAGGAGAAGGGGATGTTTCAGAATAACATATTTATTTCTAAATAAGTGCTATGTAGACAATGACAAATTTTGAAATCATCTATTTCAGAATTCTCAAAATAAGCTACACAATTTGCATACGTCAAATTGTGTAACTTATTTTGAGCTCCGGGTGCAGTGTAGACACACCCTATATATGCTGCATTTGTCTGTGTTAATACATTTGTGACAATCTAAAAGCACAGTCCCTGCCCCAGTGAGATTAAATCTAAACTAGAACAGTACATGGGGCTCTGTTCACAGCCATTAAACTTGTTGCAGAATCATACTTCAGAATTTGAATTTACAAAATATTTTAAAACAAATATGGCCCCTATATTTTGTGAATAAAATTTCCCAAACAATGTAAGAAAACTTGAGCATAAATTGATATTAGGTAAGCAGCTGCTTTGGTGATTACCTGTACCATGTTTCTTGGGGTTTGTTGGATTAATAATAGTTGAAATTATTAATATGGGAAATCACCAAACACCGATTTATCCAGAAATTCCTCTAAGTCAAGTCCAAGGGCCAAATGGTATTTATACAATTGCTGTAAACATGCCTAAAAAGCCCAACTAATAAGCAATTACAATAACAACATTTATAAGCATTTGATCAAGATACTAGCAGCTGTTAGCAATGGATCTTTTAAGAGGTTATTTTTATTCCCTTTAACAAACAAGTGCTGTCATAGCCAAGCTAAGAATGTTAAGGACTAGTCGAGTAGTTGACTCTCTGCTAAGCAAATGCTTAGCGGATAGTCAAGTTGACTAGTCGATTCCCTCCCACCCCTGCCCCCGCTGGCTCTATCAGATCTTCTTCCCTTATCTATAAAAGTCAGTCCTTTTTAATGTGTTTCTCAAAGAATTATAAAACTTCTAGGCTGTGTCTACACTGGCATCCTTTTTCGGAAAAGGGATGCTAATGAGACACAGCGTTAAATTGCTGGGATTTAAATATCCCCGCGTATTTGCGTGAACATAACGCGCCGCTCGGGGTTTTGCCGAGAAAAGCGCCAGTCTAGACGCGATCTTGCGGAAAATAAACCCTTTTTCCAAGATCTCTTATTCCTACTTGAAAGTAGGAATAAGAGATCTTGTGAAAAGGGTTTATTTTCCGCAAGATCGCTGTTTAGACTGGCGCTTTTCCGCAAAACCCCGAGCCGGAAAAAGCGGCGTTATGTTCACAAATACCGCTGGGGATATTTAAATCCCCGCTGATTTAAATCGCGCTGTGTCTCATTAGCATCCCTTTTCCGAAAAAGGGTGCCAGTGTAGACACAGCCCTAGTGTCTGACCAATACTCCTAAAGTAACTACCTAAAATAAACTCATACATTTCTTACAGATTCTCTAGATTGATGACTCATTGGAGCCATGGTGGCCCTGAGGTAGCAAAGAGACCAAGTGGATGAGGTAATATCTTTGGACCAACTTCTGTTTTGTCTTTCTCACCGACAGAGGTTGATCTGTCAAAGATATTACCTCACTCACCTTATCTTTGTATAGGCTGAGTGCAGTACAAAAATTTTGCACACTCATCTCATTTTATGTCAGTATACACTGAGAACAATGGGTACATCTAGACTACGTTCTTTTTGCGAAAGGAGATATGCAAATTTGATGCTAATTTGCATATCTTCTTCTGATTTCTTTCTAAAGTGATTTTTTTCGAAAAAGAAAGCAGTTTAGACATGGTTCTTTTTAAAAAAAAAAAAACTTTTTCGAAAGAACCCTTCTTCCTCAAAAAATGAGGTGTGCAGGGTTCTTTCGAAAAAGGGGCTTTTCTGAAAGAACTGTGTCTAAACTGCTTTTTTGAAAGCGTTTTTTTTAAAAAAGAAAGCAGTTTAGACACAGTTCTTTCAGAAAAAACCCTTTTTCAAAAGAACCCTGCACACCTCATTTTTTTGAAGAAGGGTTCTTTCGAAAAAGGGTTTTTTTTTAAAAAAGAACCATGTCTAAACTTTCTTTTTAGAAAAAAATCACTTTAGAAAGAGATCGGAAGAAGATATGCAAATTAGCATCGAATTTGCATCTCTCCTTTCGAAAAAAGAACGTAGTCTAGATGTACCCTTAAAGACAGTATGAAACTATGAATTGGGATAGACAGTCTGTAGTGTGGGTTATATAATTGTAATGGTCACAGCAGAAACTGACACTTCAAACACAGAATGAAGGAGACAGACATGACTTTTCCCAGCAAGATGATGGACAACTTGAACTGTTAGAAAAGGGAAAGAGACCAGTTACAAATGCCTATCTGAGATTGGTACTTAATGTCATCAAGACAACTCCCAAGTAGCCAGCCCAGGACCACAGTCTTTTCTTCCAGGTTTCTTCAGCTTTCAGGAAGTCATGTGCTGAAGGAGGCAGGCTGTTTTATTCTATATCTGTTGTGAGGCACAAGTTGATTCCTTTTCTTGGAGTTGCTGGTGTGGACCAATCAGATGGTGACTCATACTTCTTCCAAAGACTCCAAGGAGAATAGTCCTCTCTCAGCCTCTAATCAGGGAAGAGACATCAACTTTTGAGTTCTTGTAACTGGAACCAGACTTTTCCTGTCTCTTTTGTACAAAACATCTCGTCACACCAGCTTTTACAAGAAAGCTGTGACATAGCTGTTTGTACAAGTTGAACCTCTCTAGTCCAGCACTCTCTGGTCTGGCAACATCTGTGGTCAGGCCTGATTTTAGTTAGCCAGATGTCCATTTATCATGGGTGTGGGAGGGATAGCTCAGTGATTTGAGCATTGGCCTACTAAACCCAGGGTTGTGAGTTCAATCCTTGTAGAGGCCATTTAGGGATTTGGGGCAAAAATTTGTCAGGGATGGTACTTGGTCCTGCTGTGAAGGCAGGGGACTGGACTCAAGGTCCCTTCCAGTTCTAGGAGATAGGCAATCTCCATTAATTTAATTTAATTTATGGGTGTGGCCAAGTTTCCCCCAGTCCCATAAAGTTTGTTTACAGCCACCAGTCCTGGTTCTCAGTGTTCTGGGCTGTTATTTAGCTCTAATTTACCTGTAAATATGTTCTAAGAGCCCAGCAAGCAGCAGAAGTATTGGTAATGCTTTTAGACAATATTGACCTCCCATGGTTCAGCAAACTCCCCTGATTTGACACCGGTCAGTCCCAAGGATTCCAGACTAGAGAAGTTCAACCCGTAACCATCTTGAGAATACCTTGAGCTGGTTTGCTCCAGATAGCAACTTTTCACTGCAAGTTGCTTTTCATGGGCTCCTTTGTGGTGTATCTTGGCCAGTTTTGCAGTTATGCTTGCTCAGGTTGCAGTTTCTCCATTAACACTCTGCTAGCTGCTGAAAGATCCCATTTAAAGTTTATATAATTTATACAAAGTCTCCCCATATTCTTTGATGCTCCTTGTATTAGAGGATTACAGAATGTAACGTCACTTCAAGAGCTGTTCTCCGGCAGGCTGGAACAGCTGTGTAAATTTTCCATTCAGCAATGGTAGGACCTGTGTGTATATGACTGAGCTGAGTTGGTACATTATTAATCATACTTACATTTCTGATTATTCCACTGTGTGATCAAGTGTCCTTTGAGTGCACTGTTTCTGTATGTGGTGGCGTATGCACACCCCGTCCCTTGGAGGGGAGGATACTCAGGGGTGTGGACATTCCCCTTCAACAATCTCCCTTAGTCCCTGAAAACAAACCCTCGCTCTAGGGTAGTGCAGCCCAATGGCTAAAGTAATAGGGTAGCCCTTCATTCAGGGAGGTACGGCCTGACAGCCAGGGTCCATAAGGGTAGTCCTTGGTTCAGAGCAAACTCAGTCTAGTGACCGCAGTCAATATGGGGTAGCCCTTTAACTCAGGGCTGTACGGCCCAGTGACCAGAGTCTATAAGTTGAGGGTTGGGGCCAGTCTCCCTGGTAGGGGGACTTGAGCCCACCCTACTCCACTGGGTCCTGACCCAGGGCCCTGTGAGCAGTAGAGCGGTCTGCCACTCCCTTGGAGGGGAATCTGGCCAAAATATGCCGAGTTTACCTAGGTGGGAGAGGCTGCTCCTGCACCATCCCTGGGTCACTTCCTACTGGTGCTGGTGGGATGGTATCCCATGTAGTGGCTGGGTCTTCTGGTTCCGCATCTGCTGCTTCTCGCTGGAGTTGCCCTGGGGCTGTGTGGCAGCGGTCTCCTGGGGCTCTGGCTTCTGCTGTCTGGGTCACTGGCTGGTGAAGCCCTGGAATGCCGGTTGAAGGTTCTTCTCCTTCAGTGGCCAGCCCAGATTGAGCTGCTCTGCTGACTTTTATGCTGCCCCAGCCTTTGGAACATGCCTAGTCTGGGTGAAGGGGCGGGACTTCCTCCGCTCACAAGGTTTTAACCCTACCCTGTCGCAGTGTATCAAATGCAAGATGCCTTTGTTCACGCCTAGTTTTCTGGTTTGCTTTAGGCATGATGTGTTTTAGACTTTCCATGTCTGTTTAGTGGGAATGTGTCTGTGTGGGGCGGGGAGACCTCAGTTGCAGCAAGATCCCCTGCTGATCAGGGATTTCGGGTATTTGTACTTGATATTTGATGGGGCTCTCTTATCTGCTCTAAGTTCTTGGCCTATAAGCTGAGAGGGACAATCCTGCTTTCCCTGGCCAGTGCCCATGTTGGTGATGTCTTGGTTCTGGCTCATTTCTTTGAGAGCAGTGAAGTCCTTGTGATAGAATCACTCATCAACCTTGCCAGCATCATTATTGCTGATAATTAACTTGGAGCCAGAGAAACCATTGGATCCTGTTTGTTCTGGACCTGATCCAACAGCTGAACTCCTGCTGAGAGGGCCAGCAGAAGCCTCTGCAAACACACAGAGACCAAAATTAGAAGCAAAGGCAGGGATTCCTGTACAATCTGGGCTGGGCTCTGATTTCTGGGTTGGGGATGGAGTGCTGGATGCCTATCCAACTGGGTTGGATTCTAACAGTGGATCCAGGACGGGGTAATGTACCAGCTGTGACCATGTATGATGCTGTTTCACTTATGCAGGCAGTGCAGGGTGAAGAAAAGACCAAATTTCCAGCATTGTGGGGTTGCTGAGTGGCCGTGGGTCAGCAGTTCACACCAGCCTGTATTCTTAGGGTGCCCAGATGGGCTATATGCTCTAAGGAAAGCCCCAGTGCCTCAGTCATCTCAACAGTAGTGGGTGCATGGCTGAGCGGTGTTTGCAGGGTTCAGCTCAGTTTTAAAGAGTTTATGTGAACAGATTGTTCCAGGGCAGCTCAGACTCGGTCAGCAGAGCACTTGATGCTCACATGAGCATCCTGGCTTTTTCTGTGCAGCTGTTTCTAGCTGTGGCAACAAGGTGTTGCCTTACAATGGAGAAGCAGCTACTGAGGAAAGCCCAGCAGCTTCTACCTCCACAAGGGCTGTTGCACCCCTAAGAGGAGGGTTAATAGGCCTATCACCTGCTCTGTGACAGTATCCTCACAAGCCACCAGCAGGACCAACTCAACAGTGGTCTGGTGGCAGAGCCAGGATACTCCTCAGTGAGATACTTCACAGGGAGAAAAAAATCTGGAGGTGGGAGGAGACGGGCCCAGGTGGATCTGCAGAAAGGCGCTCACTTTGATTTAATGGTGCTCAGTGTCCAACTCAAAGGAAATAAGGTAGGAGAGACTGAGGTAGGGGAAAGTGTCTGGACACAACCATGGGAATGGGAAAGGGATGGGGAGGAGAAGACTGGACCCAGGATCGGGGTAGGGGAAGGGGGAAGAATGACTGGATCCAGACTGGGAGATGGGGTGGAGAGGGAAGGTGACTGGAGATGGGGTTAGGCAGGGGTGAAGTAACTTGAGTGTGAGGGGACAAGATGAAAATGAGGGATGAAGCATGGGATAGGGGGAAGGTAGCTGGAGATGGGATGTGGGTGAGGGGCAGGTGAGACTGGAATGTGGGGAAGGTGACTGGAGCCAGAATGGGGCTGGGAGGAGGTGAGGTGGCTGGAGCTGGGTTGGGGCTGAGGGTGAGGGAGAGGGGAAGGTGGCCGGAGCCAGCCTGGGGCTGGGGTAAAGGGTAATGCAACTGGAAGCAGGATCTCCATAAATTATTTCACTCTTTAGAAAAGGCTGCATGTGGAAGGGGGGTTGAGACCCCAGTCTGTACAGTGAGCCCAAGTAGTGGTTGCCAGGGAAACTAGAATGTTCGTATTGCCCATCTATGTGTGTAGTGTTACATTAACACACACTTATATGTAATTTCTGGTGTGTAGAACATGTTTGAAGGTGCTCCCTTGGCTTGCTGCTGCCCCTCCATTTTGTTGTAATCCACATTTGGTTAATGTGGCTTTGCAGTAATAGTCTCCTTTGTAGGCTCTAGATCAGTGTTTCTTAAGACAGTCAGAGGTGTTTCTTAAGGCAGTCAGCAGTGTTTCTGCGGAGAACAGAGTTCAAAATGGCCACCCTTAAAGGGGCAGGCAACCTTTTTTTTCTCAATAATTTCTCCCCCGACCAAAATCTTTGGTGTTCCTCATAAAAAAAAAAAAATATTATTTGGTGTTCCTCGGTCTTAAAAAATTTAAGAAACACTGCTCTAGATCTTGTCATGGCCTCTCCATGGGCAGACCAGTCAGCCATCCCATGCTGTGGCAGAGAGAAGGAACAGTGCTGACTGTCCCATCGGCTGCAATAGTTGTGGCTGCTACACCGAGTGTTCGGCAGGTTCTTAATGTCCTCTCTTTTTTCCAGTCACAGGTACCAAACCAAGGACATGCTGTCCTAGGAAATCCCTGCTCATCTTGGGGTTCCTCTTTGCTTCAGCTGTGATTGCATTAGTCACGATGGCAGTGACTCAGAACAAGCCTCTCCCAAAGAATATTAAGGTATCTACTAAAATACTTTGAGAAAGTCAACAAGCATGTGGACAAAGGGGGGATCTGGGGGATATAGTGTACTTAGATTTCCAGAAAGCCTTTGATAAGGTCCCTCACCAAAGGCTTTTAAGCAAAGTAAGCTGTCATGGGATAAGAGGGAAGATCCTCTCATGGATTGGTAAATGGTTAAAAGACAGGAAGCAAAGAGTAGGAATAACTGGTCAGTTTTCAGTTCCCCAAGGTCCGTACTGGGACCAATCCTATTAAACATATTCATAAATGATCTGGAGAATGGGGTAAACAAGTGAGGTGGCAAAATTTGTAGCTGATACATAAGAATGGTCATACTGGGTCAAACCAAAGGTACGTCTAGCTCAGTTTCCTGTCTTCCAACAGTGGCCAGATGCCCAGAGGAAGTGATGGACCTATCCTCCATGAATTTATTTAGTCCTTTTTTGAACCCTGTTAAAGTCCTGATCTTCTCAACCTCCTCTGGCAAGGAGTTCCACAGGCCAACCGTGCGCTGCATGAAGAAAAACTTCCTTTTGTTTGTTTTAAACTTGCTACCTATTAGTTTCATTTGGTGACCCCTAGTTCTTACGTTATGGGAACAAGTAAATAACTTTTCCTGATTAACTTTCTCCACACTAGTCACAATTTTATAGACCTCTGTCATATCCCCCCTTAGTCTCCTCTTTTCTAAGCTGAAAAGTCCAAGTCTTTTTAGCTATATCCTCATGTCTTACAAGAGTGGATGGTTTAACAGAATAATGAAAAGGGAAGTTTTGTCCAAGATATCAGGAACAAGGGGAGGTAACAAATATTGTGAAACACATAAGATGGCATATTCTAGTTGTTTGTTTTGGGTTGGGGTACTTTGCCTTAATACTTTGTTCAGCTAAGGGGACAGCAGAAATTCTTGGTGCTGACTGAGCTGTTTCTTGCCGTAGGGCACTCGTGTTAGTGTGCTGCTAACCACTGAGCTAGGGTGCTTGGACTGTGTCTTGGCAATAAACCTGGCTGAGTGCCTGTGTTTCTGAACCATGCCTATGGTCTTTCTTTATGAGTAACATGAAAGTGTCAAATGAATGCCTTGTAGTCTTGAAGTCTGCTAACCAGCTGTCTGCACAAAAGCTGAATAACCCACTGAAAAAACACACTTGTACACTGACTGATACCCCCACGCTAGGCCTAAGCGATTGCTTAGGGCTCTGAGCAGCTCAAGGGGGCCACCCTGTTCATTTTTTATTCTGAGAAATTGCCTGTTTTAGGCAATTGGAAGGGGAATGTTCCTGCTTAGGGCTCCCAATGGGCTAGCCCCAGCTGTGCTGCAGCTACACTCTCTAGTGCCCCTTGTAAGTGAAGAGGCTATTTTCCCATTTGTCCGCCTCCACTGACTATACTATTCAATGTCTTGTATGTTGATCTAGAGATGACTGGTTTGTTTTGTCCACAGTACGGGATTGTGCTAGATGCTGGTTCATCTCACACTAACCTGTATGTGTATGAGTGGCCAGCGGAGAAGGAGAATGACACTGGGGTGGTGCACCAAGTAGAAGCGTGTACAGTACAAGGTAAGCCACGAGAGAGGAAAAAGGGGGCAGAGGAGGAGTGATGCGGTGATAAACAGAGTGCAGGAAAAGGAGGGGATGATGAAAATTATTCAATACTTGTCAACTGGTACAGCTTCCAGCCTGCCCTAAATCACTCTTCACCTGTGTAGAGGCCAAAATGCCTCTCGGGTTTGGTTTTGTTAATACAGAAATCAACAATAAAATGACACAAAGCTAAACTCTGTTCTAAAACCTCCTGTAATGAAACATCAGTCTGGGAAAGTTCCTCAGATTTGTCACCTCAAATGAATGGCTCAGGTTTGGGAATCTCCCTCACATCCTCAGCTGTGAAGACTGAAGCAAAGAATTCATTTAGTTTCTCCACAATGACTTTATCGTCCTTGAGGGCTCCTTTAGCATCTCAGTCGTCCAGTGGCCCCACTGCTTGTTTAGCAGCTTCCTGCTTCTTAAAAAAAATTGCTATTACTTTTTGAGATTTTGGCTAGTTGTTCTTCAAATTTGTTTTTGGCCTTCCTAATTATATTTTTACACTTCATTTGACAGAGTTATGCTCCTTTATATTTTCCTCACTAAGATTTAACTTCCACTTTTTTAAACGATGCCTTTTGATCTCTCATTGCTTCTTTTATTTGGTTAAGCCACGGTGGTACTTTTTTGGTTCTCTTAAAATGTTTTAATTTGGGATATGCATTTAAGGTGAGCCTCTATTATGGTATCTTTGAAAAGTTTCCATTCAGCTTGCAGTGATTTCACTTCTGGCACTGTACCTCTTACTTTCTGTTTTAACTAAACTCATTTGTGTGTAGTTCCTTTCTGAAATTAAATGCCACAGTGTTGAACTGTTGTGGTGGTTTTTCCGTCACAGGGATGTTAAATTTAATTATACTAAGGTCGCTATTTCCAAGGGTCCAGTTATATTCACATCTTGGACCAGATCCTGTGCTCCACTTAAGACTAAATGAAAAATTGCCTCTCTTTTCATGGGTTATAGAACCAGCTGCTCCAAGAAGTAGTCATTAAAGGACTATAAAGAAACTTTATTTCTGCACCCTGTCCTGAATTGATGTGTAGCCAGCCAATATGTGGATAGTTGAAATCCCCCATTATTATTGAGGTTTTTATTTTTATAGCTTCTCTCATCTCCTTTAGCATTTCACAGTCGCTATCACTATCCTGGTTAGGTGGCTGGTAATAATCCCTACTGCTATGATCATATTATTAAAGCATGCAGTTACTATCCATAAAGATTCTATGGAACAGTTTGGTTCATTTAATATTTTTACTTCATTTGAGTCTTCCTTTTTTTTTTCCACGTACAGTGCCACTCCCTCACGAGCACAACCTGTTCTGTCCTTCTGATATATTTTGAACCCTGGTATTACTATGTCCCATTGATTTTTTTTTTTCCACCAAATTTCTGTGATGCCTATTATATCAATATCCTCATTCAATATGAACCACTCTAGTTCACCCAGCTTAGCATTTAGACTTCTAGCATTTGTATATAATCGCTTTAAAAACTTGTCACTGTTTAGCAGTCTGCCATTACATGGGACTCTTTTTTTCATTTGATTGTGTCTCATCAGAACTTACCTGTATTGTATCATCTTCCAGCCTCTCCTTTTTACTAGGACATAGAGAATATTTATTAATGAACCCTTCCCTAAGGGATGTCTCTGTCCAATCCATGTGCTCCTCCACACTTGTCAGCATTCCCCCTGCCCGTAGTTTAAAAACTGCTCTACAACCTCCTTAATGTTAAGTGCCAGCAGTCTGGTTCCATTTTGATTTAGGTTGAGTCCATCCTTCCTGTATAAGCTCCCCTTTCCCAAAAGTTTCCCCAGTTCCTAATAAATCTAAACCCCCTCCTCCCTAGTAGGGATGTTAAATTTCGAGTAATTGGCTAATCGAATAGTCGATAGGGCTCCTCTGCCTTTGAAGTGTAGCAACAGCCCTAGGACTATTGCTACACTTCAAAGGCAAAAGTGCCCCGTGGAGCCCAGGATCAACTGGGGACTCCCTCGCTGACCCCAAGCTCCATGCAGCACTGTTGCTTTGAAATGCCATGGAGAGCCCAGCATCAGGCTCTCCACAGCGTTTCAAAGCGGCAGTGCCACACCGAGCCCGGGGTCAGCAGGGGAGTCCCCAGCTGCTCCCAGGCTCCATGCAGCACTGCCACTTTGAAACGCCACATGCAGCCTGGTGACAGCCCAGCTGGCCCCGATCTGCCCACAGCATTTCAAAGCGGCAGTACCATGTGGAGCCCAGGATCTGGCCCCAGGCTCCACGCGGCACTGCCACTTTGAAGTACCCCCTCTTCTTCTTCAAGTAGTGTCCCCGTGAGTGCTCCACTGTAGGTGTCAGGCTCGTCCCAGCGCCACAGATCAGAGATTTTCAACAGCCATAGTCAGCCAGACTGCACATGCGAGGTCAGCGTCTCGCACCGTTCGCGCCCTTTGCCTGCTGCGTGCGGTCTGGCTCCTGCCAGTTCCTCTCAAATGTCCTCGGTCATAGACGGAGCTCTGCTACTCTCCTCAGTCTGTCAGAAATAGTTCAAGTATTTAGTTAGAGTTTTATCATTAATTAGTTATTGTTAGTCGTAGTCATAGTTCTTATAGTTTGTTAAAGTTTAAAAAAAAAAATTTCCTGTCACACTTTCTTCGCAGGCTTAGGCCGCAGTGAGAATGCCTGGATTACCAGGGTTTTAAAAATGCGGCCGCTGCCACTAGGCCATGCTAGCCTCAGATGGGCACTTATCGTACATACATTGTTTGGGTGAAGCCCACGTGCCCCAGAAATGCGCACACTGTTCAAGACTCATGGCCAGGGCCCGGAGAGACAGGGAGATGTGCCTGAGAGTGATATTATTCGACAAGGCGCTTCAATCCGCTGATACGTCATCACCAAAGGAAACAGTAGTGCCCCAAAAGTGCAGAGCATCCTCCCCAGAGGCAGCTCCAACAAAAAAGATAAGGGCATCCCCAACACGCTCATTACCGGCTGCTCTGGTCAGTAGAGTCAGTGTGGGAGACAAAACGGGAACGTTCGGTACCACCTCTAGCAGTCTAAAGGCAGTCACAGGCTCAAAACAGAAAAAGGTACCGACCTCGGCGCCAACAACTAAGGCACCGACCTTGGCACCGGCATCGAAGGCACTGACCTCGGCACCAACATCAAAGGCACCAATGGCACCCAGGGCTTGGTCGGCACTGGAGGCAGTGACGACCAGCACACCTGCGCAGAAGTCGGCACCAACAATGTCGGCACCACCAGCACTGACTACTATGGAGCTGCAGAGGCATCTAACGGCACCAAGGGACAATGGCACTGCCCCAATTCCGAGGAAGGCTACGACAAAGACTACCCCATGTCGCATTTCACCTTCTCCATCACCAACTTTTTCTCCAGCACCGTCTCCATCACCACCAGCACCGAGCTTCCCGGTACCACGCGTCTATTTGGAGCATGAGAGGCCACTGTCCTATTCTCCCCAACGAAAATCCCCATACCGCACAGTGAGACATAGGGATGACAGATATTATGAGAGACGACTATCGCCTTCACCTCCACCATGTCTAAATTTTCCGCATTCACCGACGTTGTCTCCTCGCTTGAGGTACTACAGAGGGCATAGGAGTGTAGTCTCCTCTAGGCAGTCCTCACCCACCCAGTCAGTTCATTACTATGACCGCTGTTCTAGACATTATTATGCAGACCATCACCATCACAGGTCGTATCCACATAGATGGTCCCCATGCTGCCATCGATCATATAGACAGCATTCCCTCTCCTCCGGGAGCATCATCTAACTTCTACGCCACCTCAGAGCCCTGCACAGCAATCACACCATTTGGACCCCGAAGAGGGTCAGCTGTCAGAGGTGAAGGATCAGTAGCCTGATACTTCCTCCACTGATCTTTCTTCCTCTTCGCCTGATGAAGCGATAATACCGGGGTATGTGTCATTGCCTGACGATCTCAGGCAATTCCAAGATTTATTCAAGCAAGTTGTGGAGTCCCAGGATGTTCAGCTGGCAGAAACACAAGGCAAGCAATAGCGTCGACTTAAAAACTTGCACACTCAACACCGAGCAAGAACAGTGCTCCCTATCAACGAAGCCATTATGGAGGCAGCAGAAGAAATTTGGCAGACCCCAGCTTCGGCTCCACCGAGTAAGCATTCTGATAAGAAGTATTTTGTTCTATCAAAGGGCCTGGAATTTCTGTTTAATCACCCACAACCGAATTCCATTGTTGTGGATCCAGCACAACAAAGATCCAGAACACCGCGCTACAGGAACATTCCCTCCAATAAGGATAGTAAGAAGCTGGATGTTTTTGGCAGGAAGGTATACTCCTCCACAACATTATTACTTCGTATTTCCAACTATGCCGCTCTTCTCTCCAACCATAATTTCAACGATTATGTGAAGCTTACTGAGATCATGCAACATCTTCCAGAGTCTAAGAGACCACTGTTAAAGTCCATCGTACAGGAGGGGTATACATCCACAAGGGCCGGTCTCCAGATTGCCATGGACGTGGCTGACACATCTGCCCGCACCACAGCCACAGCGATTACCATGCGCAGGTCATCGTGGCTCATATCTGCAGGAGTTCCGAAGGACCTCCAGGGAAAGGTGGAGGACCTTCCCTTTGAGAAGCAAAAATTATTTGCAGACAAAACTGATGAGGTCTTACATTCGGGGAAAGACTCCTGCACGAACTTGCGAATATTAGGGATGTACACGCCCCCATACAGGCGTAGGCATTATATTCCTCAGAGACATTTGTGATGGACCGGGCCGGGTCTGGGCACAGCTGAGGGCATCCGCTCAGGGCGAATTGCTCAAATTCGGGGCTCCTTACAGCCCCCTTACTGGAGACCTTCCCAAATAGGCCACAAACCAGTCCCACAGAGCACTTCAGCTGCCTGTCTGAAGCCTCATGAGCAAAACCCCTCTGACACCCCAGCAATATCCATGCCCCAGATGGCCCCAGATCTCATACACAGGTGAGGGGTCTTAGAACCCAATCTCACCTTCCCCGAAAAAGTTCTGTCCGGTTCCAAGAAACCAGCCACAGATCCCAGGTCAATTTACCCTCTGGATCTTACCCACAAACCACGCTGAGCCAATCCTTTAGAATCTACAATCTAAAGGTTTATTACTGCAAGAAAGAAAAGCATGAAATTAAGGTTGTTAAAGTATCATACATTACATGCATCGAATCTCCCAGTTCTCGATGCAGGCTCTAGCAGAGATGTTATAGCTGCTGGCTTAAAAGTCCTTGGTGCACATCCTATGCCAGGATGGGTCCACAGTTCTTCCCGGCTCATGAATCCCTGCGAGGCCGCATCTGGGGTCAGGAGCAGATCTGGAGACCAAGATGGAGTTGGCCACATGGCCTATTTATACCTCCTTCCTGGCTTCTTCCAAGCTGGAGACAGTCACATGGTCTCTGACCAGGCACCTAGATTCCTTCATAGGTGGGTCTCGGGTACTTAAGAGACCTATTGTCCCTGGAGCCTTGCTAATTAGCATGTCCATAGGCTGAGCCCATTGCTCAACCACATACCGAGAAACTTCCAGTCTCCATCCAGAGTACATATTCATAACTCCACACACAGACATTATACAGATATATGAAGAGCATGTACAGAATCAGTAGAAAGTAAGCTTTTGTTTGACACCTCACATGACCCCCCTTTGTACCACTTTTGGGGCAAACACCCCCCCATGGGTGCAGCAGTGACCCGGCTGCTCCCCTCAAAATCCAATAACGTGACAACATTATGACCAGCCATACTTCAGACAGCAGCAATGTCCCCTTCAACCAATCACGAGCGAAACAACGCCCTCAGTGAGGACATACCCAGACCACTCGCACCTCCAACCAGATGGCCACCAAACAGCAAATTTGACTCCTCGGTTGGTGGCACGCAAACACCAGTCGTTGTCGATCCAGAACACCATGGATCCCCTGTCTTCCATCACCGCCTAAGGCCATTCTGCCACCATTGGGCCGACATCACTTCAGACCACTGGGTCTTAGAAATCGTGTCAACTGGCTTCACCATTCCATTCCTCTCCCTGCCTCCGCCTACCCCACCCACCCTGTCCCTCTTCAGGAACCCTTCTCATGAGGACCTATTAAAGCAAGAGGTCCACCACCTCCTTCACATTGGTGCGATAGAGAGGGTACCAGCAGATTTCACAGGCAGAGGATTTTATTCTCGTTATTTCCTCACAGAGGAAAAAAATGGGAGGATGGAGGCCAATACTTGATCTTCGCAAGCTCGATCGACACCTCTGGAAACAGCGGTTCAAGATGATGACCTTAGCCACCATAATTCCATCTTTAGATAGCGTACACTGATTTGCGGCCCTCAGCCTTCAAGATGCTTACTTCCATATCGCCGTCCACCCAGCACACAGGCAATTTCTCCATTTCATGGTAGCTGGCGAGCATTTCCAATACAGAGTTCTACTGTATGGCCTCACTTCTGCCCCCAGGGTGTTTTCCAAAACCCTATCAGTAGTGGCAGCCCATCTACGTCAAAGGGGTGTTATAATCTTTCCCTACCTAGATGATTGTCTCATAAAGGGACCATCATACAAAAAGACCCTTTATATGGTGGCACTGACGAGACAGACATTCGACTCCTTTGGGTTAATTATAAACGAGCAAAAGTCGACAACCAAACCATCTCAAACCTTGCCTTTCATAGGGGCACACCTACACTCTTTCAGCTCGAGCTTACTTACCTATCAAGAGGTTCCGAGCTTTACAGGCCCTACTAGACATTCTCTTACATGCCCCAACTATGTCAGTACTCACTTGTTAACAGTTGATGGGCCATATGGCCGCCACAACTTTCGTAGTCGACCACGCAAGGCTACATTTTTCGCTGCCTCCAATACTGGCTAGCGGCTGTGTATGTCCCTGCGAGACACAATCTTCACAGATTAGTGACCCCTTCAACCCACATCTGCAAGTCCCTTGCCTGGTGGTCCAAGCCACACAACCTCTTGAATGGTGTCCCTTTCCACCGACCTCAGCCATCCAGGCAAATAACCACGGATGCCTCCCTCGTTGGTTAGGGTGCCCATATGGACGGCAAATTGGTGCAGGGTCATTGGTCACCATTGGAGACAACCCTTCATATAAATCTCCTGGAACTCAGGGCGGTTCACAATGCCTGCAGGCACTTCCACACTCACATAATCGGGACAACCACCAGGATACTTACCGACAATGTGGCAACTATGTATTATATAAATCGTCAAGGCAGCGCGCACAGAAGCAGTCCATTTGTGGAACTCGTATATTCACCACAGGGTCATGCTGATAGCTTCCTACTTACCAGGCATCGCCAATGTAATAGCAGAATCACTGAGCAGATTCTTCCCACACGATCACGAGTGGGAATTATGCACTGATGTCCTCCATCGAGTCTTTCACCATTGGGGTTTTCCATCAATAGATCTGTTCGCCACCAACCACAATGCAAAATGTCGCCATTATTGTTCCAGAGCGGGCATTGGGCTGCGTTCCCTGGGAGATGCCTTTCTCTTTCACTGGGGGAGGTCTTTACTGTATGCCTTCCCTCCTATAGTCCTCATACCCAGAGTCCTGCAGAAGACGGAGCTCACTTGATCCTCAGAGCCCCCGCCTGGCCACAGCAACCATGGTATCCATTCCTCCACCGGATGTCTGTACAGTCACCATACACTCTTCCCATTCTGTCATATCTACTCACCCAGAACAACGGGTCTCTCGCCCACCCGAACCCTGAGTCTCTATACCTAACCGCTTGGTTCCTAACTGGTTCAATGCTTCCGAGGCCCTTTGCTCAGACCAGGTGAAACAAATCCTGATACACAGCAGGAGGGACACTACTTGTGCAACTTACTTGGCAAAATGGCGCAGATTTGAGTCCTGGTGCTCTAAGAATCGCATCAATCCATTAGACACACCATTACACCAGATCCTGGATTACATTCTTCATCTGAAACAAATGGGCCTAGCTATTGCATCATTAAAGGGTTATTTAGCAGCCATTACCACTTTTCATCATCCCATAGATGACTCCTCCGTATTTGCCCATCCTACAACAAAGAGATTCCTTAAAGGTCTCTTAAACCTCAATCCACCATACAAGCCCCCAACCCCAGTCTGGAACCTGGACTTGGTACTGAACACCCTAACGCGAAGAAAAAGAAATTACTCACCTAGGTGCAGTAATGATGGTTCTTCGAGATGTGTCCCCCTGTGGGCGCTCCACAATCCGCCCTCCTCCCCGCTCCGGAATCTTGGTTCCTTTTCTCTTGTTCCAGATAACCGAGCAGGTGAGAGGAACTGGCAGGAGCTGGACTGCGCACAGTAGGCAAAGGGCACGAACAGCGCGAAACGCTGACCGCACATGCGCAGTGCAGCTGACTACGGCTGTTGAAAATCTCTGATCTGCGGCGCTGGAATGAGCCCGACACCTACAGTGGAGCACTCACGACGACACACATCTCGAAGAACCATCGTTACTGCACCGAGGTGAGTAACTTCTTCTTTTCCCCCCTTGTTGCCTCTTTCTGATAGAAGCAGCGAGGGGTGGGGAGAGGTGACTAGTCGACTAGCCCATCGACTATCTGATAAGCATTTGCTTATAGGATAGCTGACTAGTCGTTCACATCCCTACTCCCTACACCGTCGTCTCATCCACCCATTGAGACCCAGCAGTTCTGCCTGTCTACTGGCCCCTGTGTGTGGAACTGGAAGCATTTCAGAGAACGCTACCTTTGAAGCCCTGGTTTTCAATCCCTTTTTTCTAGCAGCCTAAATTTGGCCTCCAGAACCTCTCTCCTATCCTTCCCTGTCATTGGTACCTACATGGACCACAACCACCAGCCCCTCTCCAGCACTACACCTAAATCTATCTAGATGTCTCAAGAGATCTGCATCTTTGCATCAGGCAGGCAAGTCACCATACGGGTCTCCTGGTCATCACTAACCCAGCTGTCTGTTTCTAATGATTGAATCCCCCATTACTAACACCTGACTGTTCCAAATAACTGGAGTTCCCTGCCCTGGAGAGGTATCCTCAGGGCGAGAGAATACCACATCATCATCTGCAAAGAGGGTCCCAACTATAGGATCATTTCCCTCTGCTCTAGTTGGATGTTTGCCTTCCCTAAGCCTTTCACCCTCCTCAAAAGTACAAAGGCTGTCTGAACGGGGGTGGGAACCAGTGTTCCCTCTAAATTGGGCAGCAGCACAGCTTCACAGGTGATTAATCATCCCCACCCAGTCAGAGGCTCATGGCTCCATGCACAGAGGCAACTCAGTGGGCTGGGGTGATTAATCACCTGTGAAGCTGTGCTGCCATGCAGCTTAGAGGTAACACTGGTAGGAACGTTCTACTGTGTCCTGAAAAGTCTCATCTATGTACTTCTCTGGCTCCCTTAGCTCCTCCAATTCAGCCACCCTGGCCTCCAGAGTTCATATGACGCCTCTGAGGCACAGTTGCTCCTTACACCACGCCACGCCACATACGCCACATACGCCACACGTCCATAGGGCAGGTATCATACATGCTACTTCGGGTGCAATAAACAGGACAGCCCCCACTCTGTGGCTGAGCTTCTGCCTGCATTCTCTTTTTACTCCTAGAGCTAATTCCTTTCTTGATTTTTTTTTTTTAATCCAGTGATTTTGGTTTTAGTTTAGTTTAAAGAATGTTAAGTGTATCTAGCTACTTTTAAATTCCTCCTCTAAACTCCCTCACAAAACTCCCATGTTAGCTGTTCCTGTCTGGTCATTGTTTCACAACCTGTGTATATGTAGCCAGATGCTGATTAGAAGAGTGCAAAGTCGATCTGACAAGGCAGGCTGCAGGAAAAACAATCATCAGAGAGGGACCTGTTTATGAAAAGGAACAAAGGACAGTTGCCACCCTGCAGCCTTCACCTAGGCAATAAACTGACCGTGTGGCTTGTCTCATACAAAGGAATCACAGCCGGGCAGGCTGGAAAACACTGGTGAGCGATGCTTCATTAGACAGGAGAGTACCTGTAGTAGAGGAGATCAGTCGGAGCAGCCAAATGATGCGTATGTTCAGGGGCTGATATCAGGCTACGTGGAATGGTGTGTGCCCTTTATTCTTGAGTTTTCTGTTCCACAAGTGCAAAGAACCTGAGCCTGCACTAGCCCAGGCATTTCCCTGATGGGAACAGAGGCTGTTACATCTGCTACAATCTAGGTTGCAGTTTATTTTTGTTGGGTTTTTTAAAGTCTTATTTGGAGTTTATTAGTTTTAAAACGTTAATGGGGTGTATAAACACCAGTGTGGTAGCTGGTAAAAGATGCTGTCTGTGTTGGATCAGACAAGAGGTGAGGTGTTGGTATTTCAATGGTAACGGCTATTTATGTCAAAGGAGGGTATGAGCTGTTGTGAGTTGTGTCAAGCATTCTTGGACCTGACTGTACAAGGGGAAGGGAGCATCTGTAGTCATTTCTAGGAACATGCTACACTTTTGATATGAGCAGTTAGCCAATATTGAGGGTCTTGCAAGTTGTTTCTGTTAAGCGCCAAAATTGACGTTCTTTACAAAGAATGTACATAGAGACCTGTTGTCAGATATGTGGTAGGAATCCAACAACAGAAGACAGTTTTGTTGCTTACAGATCCCAGCTTGTATCCAATCAGACCTCTATCTAGCAGTGTGTGCTGCTGCTGCTCTCTGTCAGCTTTTTCTCAGGGTCACACTGTAAGTGCTTCTCTGACTGTCTCTGGGGCTTCCCTGGGGCGTTCTCTGTGGTGTTGCTCCTGCCTCTCATACCCAGTTCCCTCCAGCAATACCCCACCACCTGTGTTTGCATTCAGTCCCCAAACAAATTCCTCAGCCACATACAGGACTGGTGACAGACTTTGCCGGGTCCTGGGCAATGTGGGTGTGTGTGGAGGGGCTCAGCTCTGGGGCAGGGTTGGAGCAGCTAGCTCTCAGCTCTGCCTGGACTACACTCTGCCTCCCGCAGACAGCCCTCAGTGCCACCCAGACTGTGTCTTGCAGGACTACGGCAGTGGTTTAAAGGGCCTAGGGCTCCAACCATTGCTGCGGTGGTGGCACAGAGCCCTTGTCACTTTTAAATCACTGGGACCTGCGGCAATTGCCCCCTTTCTCCCTCCACTCCTCCAGCCTTTGCATGTGGCCTGTATTTTGGGCGGTGGCTCCTGCTCCATTCAGGTGTGTCTGTTCCATAAAGAGGCTTAGTTGCCTGTTAGATTTGTTCTGAGTGACGGGCTGCTGTTCTTCTTCGAGCGATGTCCCTGTGGATGCTCCACTGGTGGTGTCGGGCTCATCCTGGCACTGCAGATCGGAGACTTCCAAGCAGTCATCAGGCAGGCTGCTCATGTGCGAGCGGAGAGCAGCATTCCCGCCTTTTTCGCTGCCCTGGGCTACAGAGGAGCTCAACCCTCTTCTCCTCAGCATGCTCCGCATATCAAAGAGAGGCAATTGACAACCAATTGAGTACTTTAGAGCAATAGCAGCAAGGAGTCCTGTGGCACCTTATAGACTAACCGAAGTGTTGGAGCATAAGCTTTCATGGGCAAAGACCCACTTCGTCAGATGCATGTAGTGGAAATTTCCAGAGGCAGGTATAAATATGCAGGCCAGAATCAGGCTAGAGATGACGAGGTGGATCCAATCAGGGAGGATGAGGCCCACTTCTAGTACCTGATCTGGAGGTGTGAGATCGTGTTAGAGCAGTGTTTCTCAAGCAGTGGTACGAGCTCCCTTAGGGGCACTCGAGAGAAATCTGGGGGGTACATTAGCATAACTGAAATTTGGAGAAAACTGAATTTTTGTTTTAAGTTTTACAGTGCTTTATTTTTACTTTTTACACCCAGAAATGTCATCGCCCGCCCGGCTACGATTAAGTTGTTTTAAACAAGTGTGTTACAATGGTAAAAAAAAAAAATTGTGTGTCTGACAACTGTAGGTACTGGGGGTTCTTATAATTTTTTTTTGAAAAAGGGGTACTTTATAAAAAAAAAAGTTGAAACACTTCTTTAGATAGTCAAAGAGAAACAATTGAGTACTTTAGATAGACTCCTCTCTTTATTCAAACAAAACCAACCAAACAAAAAAGCTGTTAGCCGCTCTCACTGCCACATAGGGACAAGCCGAACTGAAATCACAAACAAACAAACAAACAAACAAAAAAACCTAACAAATAAACCAACTAATAACCCAAGCAGGCAGGTTAGTTTACACAACTTGGGTGGGGTATACTCAGCCTTGGGGAGATATGCCAGTCCTGCCTAAGGACAAGAAATGTGGAAGATACCAGGAGCCTATGCCAGCTTCTGATGCCCACAGCGAATGCATACGCTGTTTGGGGGACAAACATGTACAACAAAAATGTGTCCACTGCTGCAGCCTGACAGCGAGGGCTCGCAAGGGAAGGGAGCTCACAGCCTGCACATGGTCTATTGACAAAGCCCTTGACCCCCATAGCTATAAAGGGGGCAATAAGGGCTCTAGCGCAAAATCCCCTCAGGGCAACCCCTCCAACCCTTTGCCTCAGAAGGCTTGGTCATAAAGCAGACCCCCCACCAGCCCTCTCTCTCCCCGCAAGAATCAGTAAAGGGGATGAACTGGGCACCTTGGGCATGGGGAAATCTCGAGCCTCCTCTATGACAGGCTCAAGAGCGCGCTCTAAACAGGCAGTCAAACCACCTGCTCAGGCATCAAAAAAGGGCACCTACTAAGGGCCCTGATGTAACAGAGGCACTACTGGCATCAAGGACACCCGGGGTACCTGGAGCACACTCAGTATCCCTGGCACCACGTGAACCCCCTGTGCAATTTCCACCACAGGCGCCGGGAGGTGACAGGGCTAGTCCCAGCTGCCCTCCAGTACCTCATGCTAACCCCACATCTCCCAGGGTCGTGACCACTCCCATGCCACCACCTCATGTACCGGGGGACACAGCAGCAGCTCACAGGGCATCATTCCACAGCCGTTCCCCAATGTGCAAAACACAGGTACCACCAAGATAGGACAGGCGGGCCAGAACTGGGCCCCCAACTCAGCCTTCAACGTGGCACCACTCTCACTCCCCATTACCAATCAGGGGCTCGCCATGTTCACCCGCCTTGTATCAAATCAGTGCCTACCAAGGGGATTCAAGGAATAGTCTCCTCTCAACACTCCTCCCCAGGGGATACGGCTTACCTCACTGTCAATATCCTCCCTGGTATCTGGAATGGCACTATTATGACAGATACCATAGCTGATGGTCCCCCTATTGCCACGGGGCACCTTGTTATACCTCCACTGCCCTCCCACACCTGCACCGAGGTGTGTGACCTCTATACATTCAGACCCATCGCGTTTCCCATTCGAGGGCACAGACCTAGAGGAGGGGCAAATAGAGGATGAACCAATGGTCCAGCAATCAGACATACCACCCAATGATAACTCCTCCTCCACTCCTGGTGAAGCGGTTATCCCGAATGATCCAGCAACTAGTGATGACCTTAAACAGTTCCAGGAGCTGTTTTAGTGAGTAGCTATCAGTCGGGAGGTAGTTATCAGAGGTGCAGGAAAAACACCACAAACTCCTAAAGAACCTGCAGCCCTCCGCAAAATCCAATATTACCCTGCCTCTAGACCAAGCTATTCTTGAGGCAGCCGACGAAGTATGGCAAACCCCAGCCACAGCCCCCCTGGCCAACAAAAGGGCCAATAGAAAGTATTTTGTCCCATCAAAGGGCATGATATTCCTGTACTTACACCCTCTGCCTAACTCCTTGGTGGTTGATGCTGCAAACCAAAGGGCCAAAACCCCGCAGCACAAGGCTCAGACACAGGACAAAGACCACAAACGCCTCAAGGTCTTTGGGAGAAAGATGTACTCCTCCTCAATCCTGCAGCTGCGCATAGCCAACTATACAGTGCTGCTTGCAAATCATGATTTCGCCAGTTACACGAAACTAACAGAGCTTATGCACAGCATTGCAGAGGACAAAAGACCTGTCCTTAAGGCAATCATTAAAGAGGGATACACTATATCCCTGACAACGCTACAAATGGCCCTAGGTGCCGCAGATACTGCGGCTAGGTCTACTGCGACATCTGTGGTAATGAGACGTGCATCTTGGCTGCAAGCAGCAGGAGTCCAGGCCAAAGTAGAGGACCTGCCGTTTGATAAGACCAAATTGCTTGCTACAGGTACTGAGGAGGCCTTGCACTCTAGCAAAGATTCGCGTACTACTTTGCGCACATTTGGGATGTACACTCCACACTACTGGAGGAAGCACTACACACCTTACCAGAGACACAGAGACACGGACTTTACTAGACAACAGCAGTACTGGACTTTTGAAAGAATCGCTTCCGACCTCAAAACCACTGTAGAAGAGCCCCTAACAACCGCTCTTTCATGACTCACGCCTCTAGGCAGCAAGTTTGAGAATTTGGTCAAGGGTCTGCCTGACCTCCCTTCCATTCCAGTACCTGGCGAGTCCAACATATTTCACCACCGCTTGCACCCTTATTACAATCAATGGGCAATCACCACAGATCAGTGGGTACTAGAAATCATCAGCCGTGGATATTCTATCCCTTCACAGCAATCCCCCCAACTGCCCCACCTTCTCCCTTCCTCTTCAGGGACCCCTCTCACGACACACTGCTCTGCCAAGAGGTGCAACATCTGCTCAATATAGGAGCCGTAGAACGAGTCCCAAAAAAATTCAAAGGGAAAGGTTTTTATTCAAACTACTTTCTCACCGAGAAGAGGTCAGGGGGTTGGAGGCCCATCTTGGACCTGCAGCAATTAAACAAGTACCTCAGCAAGCAGTAATTCAAAATGATCACTCTTGCCACTATAATTCTGGCACTGGACAGAGGGGACTAGTTCGCAGCCCTTGACCTTCAAGATGCATATTCACGTCACAATATTCACGTCACAATACATCCCTCACGCAGGTGTTTCCTACAATTCGTTGTAGCTTTACATCACTTCCAGTACAGAGTCCTCCCATTTGGACTCTCCTCCGCCCCCAGAGTCTTTTCCAAGACCCTTGTGGTGGCAGCAGCACATCTCAGATGTAACGGCATTACAATATTCCCCTATCTGGACAATTGCCTTATCAAGGGCCCCTCACAACACGCCACAAGAGGCATAATCAGGTTTACAAAGGCCTTTCTTCAGTCGCTAGGCTTCATTATCAACAAGCAGAAATCTGCACTATGCCCTACACAATCCCTGGAGTTCATAAGGGCTCACATAGATTTCATAAGCTAGGTGGAGAGGTAGATATGCTGGAGGGCAGGGGTAGGGTCCAGAGTGACCTGGACAGATCAGAGGATTGGACCAAAAGAAATCTGATGAGGTTCAACAAGGAATAGGATGAAAGAATCCCAAGCATTGCTATAGGCTGGGGACCAACTGGCTAAGTAGCAGTTCAGCAGAAAAGGATCTGGGGATTACAGTGGATGAGAAGCTGGATATGAGTCAACAGTGTGCCCTTGTAGCCAAGAAGGTGAATGCCATATTAGGGTGTAATAGGAGGAGAATCTCCAGCAGATCTAGAGAAGTGATTATTCCCCTTTATTCGGCTCTGGTGAGGCCACATCTGGAGTATTGCGTCCAGTTCTGGGGCCCCCACTACAGAAAGGATGTGAACGCATTGGAGAGGGTCCAGCGGAGGGCAACCAAAATGATTAGGGGGCTGGAGCACATGACCTATGAGGAGGCTGAAGGATTTGGGCTTATTTAGTCTGCAGAAGAGAACAGTGAGGGGGGATTTGATAGCAGCCTTCAACTTCCTAAAGGGAGGTTCCGAAGAGGCTGGAGAGAGGCTGGAGAGAGGCTGTTCTCAGTGGTGGCAGATGGCAGAACAAGGAGCAATGGTCTCAAGTTGCAGTGGGGGAGGTCTAGGTTGGATATTAGGAAAAACTATTTCCCTAGGAAGGGGGTGAAATCTCCATCCCTAGAAGTTTTTAAGTCTCGGCTTGACAAAGCCCTGGCTGGGTTGATTTAGTTGGGAATGGTCCTGCTTTGAGCAGGGGGCTGGACTCAATGACCTCCTGAGGTCTCTTCCAGCCCTAGGATTCTATAACAGCACAGACCTATCTCCCCAATCACTGTTTCGATAACATAAAAAGCTAGGTCACTATCGTTACCACCAGCCCTACCATACCCATCCTAACTTGCCTCAAGCTTATGGGACACATGGCAGCCACCACATACATAGTTCCGCATGACACATTCCGCTTGCAATGTGTCCAGGACTGGATTTCTTCAGTGTGCACGCCAGCCATCTGCCACATCCACAGGCACGCCTCGCCTCCTCCACGCTCCTTACCTCCCTCTGATGGTGGACCCAGGTGCGGAACCTATGCAAAGGGGTGCCTTTCCATTACAAGCAGCTGTCTAAACAGACTGCTATGGACGTCTCACTGATGGGCTGGGGTGCACACTTCCAACAACAGGTCACACAAGGGAAAAGGGAAGTGGTCCAAAGACGAGTCCATATGCCACATAAACCTGCTCGAGCTTTGAGCAGTTCACAATGTGTGCAAACACTTCCTCACACACATCCAGGGCTCTTTGGTGCGTATCCTCACCGACAACATGACCACGATGTTCTACATCAATCGTCAAGGGGGTGCGAGATCCCAGTCGTTATGCGCAGAGGCAATCAAGCTGTGGAATTGTATGCAGCACAACATAACCATCACGGCAGCATAGTTACCTGGGGATAAGAATATTATGGCAGACACCAGCCGCAACTTCCTCAAAGAGCATAAGTGGGAGCTGCATAATCACATCACCTACGAGCTCTTCCAATGTTGGGGTGTGCCACAGATAGACCTCTTTGTGACCAGACAGAACTCCAAATGCCCCCCGTACTGTTCAAGAGTGAGCATAGGACACGGCTCCCTGGGAGATGCAATGCTCCTTTCTTGGAGGACCCATTTACTATATGCCTTTCCTCCTACCCCCTCATTCCCAGTGTCCTCCAAAAGAGAGATTCTAATAGCCCCAGTGTGGCCTCGACATTTATCAACTGTCTCTACAACCTCCCTGCACGCTTCCAAACCTCCCGGAGCTTCTCTCCCAGAACAAGGGCTCAATACTTCATCCTCAACCACGAACGCTACACCTGACGGCACAGCACCTGTCTGGTTCTCAGAAGCAGAGCAGCAGTTTTCCTAACAAGTGAGAAATGTACTGCTGCACAGCAGGAGGCAAACGACACTCAAAACTTACCTGTACAAGTGTCATCGTTTTACTCAGTGGTGCACACACAGAGGAATCCAACCCTCTGGGGTGCCACTCCACCTGATATTGGACTACATTATCCCCCCATTGATGGGTTCTCCATATTTTTCCATCCCATCTCTAAGAGATTCAGGAAGGGTCTAAAAAACCTTCACCCACAGCGTACACCCATACCTCCCATGTGGGACTTAGGATTGGTCCTCCACCAACTCACAAAAGCACCTTTCGAACCAATGGCAACTTCATCACTTACCTTCCTCACCATGAAGACGCTGTTCCTCCTCGCAATCGCATCCGCAAGGCAGGTTAGCGAACTTGCAGCGCTCATGGCTTCGCCTCTATACATAACCTTTCACAAGCACAAGATGATTCTGCGGCCTCATCCATCCTTTTTACTCAAAGTTGGGTTGGAAGTCCATATCAATGAACCAGTAGTCCTTCCCACCTTCTATCCAAAACGGCACCGCTCCAGAGAAGAGGCCACTTTACACGCTTTGGACATTAGGGGTGTGTCTAGACTACAGGGTTTTGTCGACAAAAGTGGACTTTTGTCAACAAAAATATACCTGTGTCTGCACTACTGCCGAGTTCTGTTGATAACGTCGACAGAACTCGGCAGTTTTGTCAATTGCGGTAAGCCTCATTCTACAAGGAATAACGACTTTTGTCGACAGAGTTCTGTTGACAGAAGGCGTTATTGCATCTACACTGTCCTTTGCATCTGCACTCTCATGTTGACAAAGCGGCTTGCTTTGTTGACAGAACTGGCTGTAGTCTAGACGCTCTTTGTCGACAGAGGCTTTGTCGACAGAATCTGTCGACAAAGTATCTGTCAACAAAAGCCTGTAGTCTAGACGTACCCTAGAAGAGCAATTGCCTTCTCTCTTGATAGGACTCAATCCTTTCAGTTATCCCAGAGTTTGCTGGTATCCCTGGCTGAAAGATCCAAGGGACAACCACTATTTTCTCAGCGCATTTCAAAGCTGATATCATGCATTACTACCTGTTACTCGCTCCACAACAGGTCATTACCGACGACTCCAAGGGCCCATTTTACCAGGGCGATGACAACATCAGCTGCTTTCCTATGGGGGGTCTCACACCAGGAAACACGCAGAGCAGTGACATGGTCATCACATTACACATTCATGAAGCACTATGCTATTCCACCATGCTCCGCAGCAGATACCACAGTAGCCACCGCGGTCCTCTCCACAATTTGTAGCAATTAATCGAAGCCCACTGTCCATCTCAAAGGGCACTGCTACATAGACACCAATAGTGGAGCACCCACAGGGACATCACTCGAAGAAGAAAGAGAAGTTACTCACTTCATGCAGTAACGATCATTCTTCGAGATGTGTGTCCCCGTGGGTGCTCCATGACCAGCCCTCCTGCCCACTTGTTTGGGCAATGATAGCAGCCCACGAAGGCGTCAAAGAAGAAATAGAGGGAAAAGTGGGTGCATGTGCTACTTCAAAGGCGGGAATGTTGTACTCCGCTCGCACATGTGCAGCCCGCCTGATGACTGTTTGAAAATCTCCGATCCATGGAGCCCGACACCAACAGTGGAGCACCCATGGGGACTCACATCTCAAAGAACAATCGTTACTGCACAAAGTGAGTAACTTCTCTTTTCACCCATCAGCTTCCACAAAGTTTCAGCCACTAACATAAGGATGTGAACACTTCCTTGGGAAAGGGGGATTCTTAGTAGTCTGTTAAATGAGTGTTAAGGCTGATATAATGAGTGTTAAGGCTGGATTGTTGCTATGAGGTCTCTGCAGTAGAAGTTAGGAGTAATATGCAGTGATCACTATGGGCTGTAGGGCTCATCTGAGTGCATGAAATAAAATGTCTTATTCTTTCCCTTTCTTGAAGGCTCAGGGATCTCAGGTTACTCCAAAGACCCAGATGAAGCTGGCCTCTCCCTCCAGAACTGCATGAAAAGAGCTCAGGAGGTGGTTCCAGAACAGCAGCACAGAGATACGCCTGTCTACCTTGGGGCTACAGCTGGCATGCGGCTGCTCAGGTACTGCACACATGTAACCTTCACCTTCTCTCAGGGCTGGTCTGCACTGCATATGTAGGTGTACTGATAGTGTACACCCACTGATTATGCCAGCATACACATCACAGTCTTGCCCACCAATGTATGTGCCCTACTACACTGACATAATCATAGACCTTGAAAGAACCTTGGTATCAAATCCAGTATCCTGCTCTCACAGCAGGACCAAGCACTATCTAGATCAGTGATGTCCAACCAGCTCTGAAGCAGCAGCCATTATAGTGGTTACTGCTATAGCAAACTACCCACACTTAACCAACCAAATAGCCACATGTGGCTAGTGGCTAGCATGTTGGACACCACGGATCTAGATCATCCCCGACAGGTGTTAGTCTATCCTGCACTTAAATACTTTCAGTGATGGAGATTCTACAACCTCCCTAGGCAGTTTATTCCAGTGCTTAACCACCCTGATAGTTAGGAAGTTTTTCCTAGTGTCTAACCTAAACCTCTCTTGCTGCAATTTAAGCCCATTGCTTCTTGTCCTATCCTCAGAGGCCAAGGAGAACATTTTTTCTCCCTCCTCCTTGTAACACCCTTTTAGGTACTTGAATGCTATTATGTCTACTCTCAGTCTCCTCTTTTCCAGACTAAACAAACTGAATTCTTTCAATCTTCCCTCATAGGTCATGTTCTCTAGACCTTTAATCATTTTTTAAACAAAAGACAGAACTATGTAGCACTTAAAAGACTAACAAGATGGTTTATTAGGTGATGAGCTTTCGTGGGCCAGACCCACTTCCTCAGATCAATATTTAATCATTTTTGTTACTCTTCTCTGGACCTTCTTCAATTTCTCCACATCTTTCCTGAAATATGGTGCCCAGAACAGGACACAATACTCCAATTGAGGCCTAATCAATGTGGAGTAGAGCAGAAGAATGACTTTTTGCATCTTACTTGCAACATTCCTGTTAATATATCCCAGAATGATGTTCACTTTTTTTTTTTTTTTTTTTTTGCAACAGTGTTACACTGTTGACTCATGTTTATCTTATAATCCACTATGATCCTTAGATTCCTTTCTGCAGTACTCCTTTCTAGGCAGACATTTCCCACTCTGTATGTGTGAAACTGATAGTTCCTTCTTAAGGAAAGGAGTCCTTCCTAATTCAAAGTGCTTATTGAATGTCATACTATTTACCTCAGACCATTTCTCCAGTTTGTCCAGATCATTTTGAATTACAGTCCTATCTTTCAAAGCACTTGCAGCCCCTCCTAGTTTGGTATCATCTGCAAAGTTTATAAGTGTACTCTCCTTGCCATTATCTAAATCATTAATGAAAATATTGGACCAAACTGTACCTGAAACTGACCCCTGCAGAACCCCACTCATTATGTCCTTCCAGCATACCTGTGAATCATTGATAACTACTCTCTGGGTATGTCTACACAGCAAAGTTATTTCGAAATAACTTTCCTAGCGTCTACACAGCCAAACCGCTATTTCGAAATAAATTCGAAATAGCAGAGCACTTATTTAGAATTTGGTATACCTCATTCTACGAGGAGTAACGCCAAATTCAAAATAGCTATTTCGAAATAAGTGCTATATAAACACTTATTTCGAAATAGGGGGCCTCCAGCCTTCCCAGGGTGCCCTGGTGACCACTCCAGCCTCAACCAAGAACACTCCACTCCCTCCCCCCTTCCCCGGAGCCCTTAAAGGGGTTGACTCTGGCCACAGTGCCTGTGCCAGCTCCAAGCCTGCCAGCCCAGAGCCAGCAGTCACTGCCCCTGACCCAGTGGCCCCAAAACATGAGCCAGCAAGCCACTGGCAGCCAGCCCTCCACCGCTCCCCAGGAGCAGTCTGCCAGCTCCCAGGAGCCTGCCAGGGCCCGGAGAAGGCGGGTGCCTTCCTGGTCCAGGGTGGAGATCATGGACCTTATTCAGGTTTGGGGGGGATGTCCCCAATGTCCATGATCTCCGCACTAGAAGGAGGAACATGGCCATCTATGGCAGGATAACTGCCAGCCTGGCCACCAAAGGCCACATGTGAACCCAGGAGCAGGTTTGCATGACAATCAAGTTGGTCCAGCGAGACCCCCCAACCCTGAGCCCTGAGCTTCCCCTCCCCCTTCTTCTCCTTGTTCCCCCTTCCAGCTCCCTCCTCCCACTCTTCCCCCTCCCCTTCCCACCCTCTCTCTTCCCTTCTCCCACCTCCTTTCCCCAGTCTCACCGGAATTTCATCCCTCTCGCCCAGTTTTGTTAAATAAAGAGTTTGTGTTCATGAAAATACGTGTATTTTATTTGACGTCAGGAAGGGGGGTTAGGGAGGGGTAAGTGGAAGGATGTGAGGGAGGAATGAGGCACAAGCCCCCAATGGGGCAGACCAGGGTGGCTCTTAGTGCTCCTCAGGGTGGAAGCTCTCCCGCAGGGCCTCCTGGATACTGACAGCCCCCCAATGGACCTCCTGGATGGCAGCCTGCAGAAAGTGCAGCCAGGCTCACAGCAACGTGTCCAAGAGAAGCACCAGAGTGCACAGGGGCAGCTCTGGCTCCATGTTGCAGAGTGCTGTGGTGTCCCGAGTGAGAGCAACCACAGCACGCAGAGACAAAATGCTTTGCTGTCCCTCATCGAGGTAGACAAGAACATAAGAACATAAGAACGGCCGTACCGGGTCAGACCAAAGGTCCATCTAGCCCAGTATCCTGTCTGCCGACAGTGGCCAGCACCAGGTGCCCCAGAGGGGTGGACCAAGACAATGATCAAGCGCTTTGTCTCCTGCCATCCCTCTCCAGCCTCTGTCAAACAGAGGCCAAGGACACCATTTTATCCCCTGGCTAATAGCCTTTATGGACCTAACCTCCATGAAATTATCTAGCTTCTCTTTAAACTCTGTTATAGTCCTAGCCTTCACAGCCTCCTCTGGCAAGGAGTTCCACATGCTGACTACACGCTGTGTGAAGAAGAACTTTCTTTTATTAGTTTTAAACCTGCTACCCATTAATTTCATTTGGTGTCCTCTAGTTCTTCTATTTAGGAACTAATAAATAACTTTTCTTTATCGGCCCTCTCCACACCACTCATGATTTTATACACCTCTATCATATCCCCTCAGTCTCCTCTTTTCTAAACTGAAAAGTCCCAGTCGCTTTAACCTCTCCTCATATGGGACCCGTTCCAAACCCCTAATCATTTTAGTTGCCCTTTTCTGAACCCTTTCCAAGGCCAAAATATCTTTTTGAGGTGAGGAGACCACATCTGTACACAGTATTCAAGATGTGGGCGTACCATAGTTTTATACAGGGGCAGTAAGATATTCCGGTCTTATTTTCTATCCCTTTCTTAATAATTCCTAGCATCCTATTTGCCTTTTTGACCGCTGCACACTGTGTGGAAGTTTTCAGAGAACTGTCCACGATAACTCCAAGATCTCTTTCCTGATTTGTCGTAGCTAAATTAGCCCCCATCATACTGTACGATAGTTGGGGTTATTTTTCCCGATGTGCATTACTTTACACTTATCCACATTAAATTTCATTTGCCATTTTGTTGCCCAATCACTCAGTTTGGTGAGATCTTCTTGGAGTCCCTTACAGTCTGCTTCTGTCTTGACTATCCTAAACAGTTTGGTATCATCCGCAAACTTTACCACCTCACTGCTTACCCCTTTCTCCAGATCATTTATGAATAAGTTGAACAGGATTGGTCCTAGGACTGACCCTTGGGGGACACCACTAGTTACCCTCTCCATTCTGAAAATTTACCATTTATTCCTACCCTTTGTTTCCTGTCTTTTAACCAGTTCTCAATCCAAGAAAGGACCTTCCTCTTATCCCATGGCCATGTAATTTACACAAGAGCCTTTGGTGAGGGACCTTGTCAAAGGCTTTCTGGAAATCTAAGTATACTATATCTACTGGATCCCCTTGTCCGCATGTTTGTTAACCCTTCAAAGAACTCTAATAGATTAGTAAGACAGGATTTCCCTTTACAGAACCCATGTTGACTTTTGTCCAACAAATTATGTTCTTCTACATGCTTCACAATTTTATTCTTTATTATTGTTTCGACTAATTTGCCCGGTACTGAAGTTAGACTTACGGTCTGTAATTGCCCGGATCGCCTCTAGAGCCCTTTTTAAATATTGGTGTCACGTTGGCTACCTTCCAGTCATTAGGTACGGAAGCCGATTTAAGGGATAGGTTACAAACCACAGATAATAGTTCAGCAATTTCCCATTTGAGTTCTTTTAGAACCCTTGGATGAATGCCATCCGGTCCCGGAGATTTGTTAACATTAAGTTTTTCTATTTGTTCCAAAACCTCCTCTAATGACACTTCAATCCGGGACAGTTCCTCAGGGAAGCAGGGAAGCAGGGAAACCTGAGAACTGGCTGTCCGGGGGTGGTCCCTTTAAGCACAGGCCTCAGGCAGCAGCCCCACACAGTAAGTCCTGACCTGGTGCCCTGCCGGAACTGGTTCCGGCCAGCCTTAAATGCGATTCAGCGTCCACTCAGTGTGGATGCGCTATTTCGAAATAGCAAAATGCTATTTCAAAATGCATTTTGTGTGTAGACGCGTTATTTCAAAATAACTATTTTGAAATAAGGATAACTATTTTGAAATAAGCTATTTTGAAATAACACTGTAGTGTAGACATACCCTCTGGGAATAGTTATCCTACCAGTTATGCACCCACTTTGTAATAGCACCATCTAGGTTGTGTCTCCCTAGTTTATCTATAAGAAGGTAATGTGAAACTATCAAAAGCCTTACTAAAGTTTAGATATTCCACACTTACCAATTCTCTCTTCTGCACAATGCTTGTTATTCTGTCAAACAAAGCTATCGGGTTTGTTTGACACATTTTGATCCTGACAAATACATGCTGTTACTTATCACCTTATTATCTTCTAGATGTTTGCAAATGGATTCCTTAATTATTTGCTCCATTATCTTTCTTGGTACTGAAGTTAAGCTGACTGGGTTGTCCTTTTTTTATGTATATATAGATGGGCACTATATTTGCCCCTTTTTCAGTCTTCTGGAATCTTTCCTGTCTTTCATGACTTTTCAAAAATAAGTTTGAGTGGTAGACATGTTAGTCTGTTTCAGCAGAAAGAACGAGGATTCCTGTGGCTCTTTAAAGATGAACAAATTGATTTGGGGTATAAGCTTTTATGGTCTGGAACCCACTTCTTCAGATGCATGAAATGGAAACTTCAGTTTGGAAGGTATATATACACATGCAAAGATGGGAGTATTACATTATGTAACCCTTCTGCCGGGTAGACCCAGCAGCAACCAGGGCCGGGTTCAATATCTAGGGGTCCATCTCACATAGAACCGGCTCGAGCCCCCACCCAGTAACCTGGGAAATTCACACACCCCTGGGCACCTCTGAGAGGCAATGCTTCCCCACTCGCAAGCATAGAGTCTGAGAGTAGGAAAGAAACATTTAATGAAACAGAGAGAGAAGTCATATGGCATTAACTTGGGAAAATACCACAAACAGAGTTCATAGCCCAGACCACGAGCTGAGTCCTCCCCAGCCAAGAATCACCCAAAGTCCGACACCCCAAAAGTCTCTGTCCCTGGTCAGTGCTGCCCAGAGTCCAAAAGTTCACCTGCCGGGTTTTACCTCCCAACCTGGGTGGAAAGGGGGGCAGGGGGATTGATGGGGCACCTTACATGGTACGAGGCCGACGGCCCCACCTCTCTGTAGGGTTCTGCTGCAGTCTTTAACGTGAACCACTCTGCCACGCTCCACCAGCTGTCTCGTTCCACTCCACCGGACGCTCCGCTGGTCGCCTGCCGACGCTTCTACCGGCCGTACCGTGCCGCTGGTCGCCTGCCACTGCTCCTACCGGCCGCCTGTCAGTCGTTCCCACCAGCCACTCCGCTGGCTGCCGCCGCTCCTACCGGCCACCTGCCGGTCATTCCTGCCAGCCACTTCACTGGCTTTAACAGGTCTGGCTCCCAGCCAAACCAGTGATTTCAGCTCTTAGTGATTTCACCACCTAGACTGGCAAAATATTCCAGCTTCCACTGGACTAGCAAAAAGATTCCTCGTGGAGTCTGCTTTAGGTCTGTCCTTAAAACAAAGGGGGAAAGGGGCAGGTTGGGCCAGTCTTACAGCTCTCACCTAGCAGGTGTGAAGCAGGCTGACTCAAGCCCTTTAGCCCTTCCCCCCAGCTCAGTCCACTCAACTCTGGAAGTGGGGGAGGCTTGTTCCTCGGAGACCTCTTACAATGACGGTATCTCTCCTGCAAGCACTGGTGTCATGTTTTACAGATCCCACATTTAGGGGTAGCATGATTTGTGACCCCCACAACAGCCCCAAATTAGTTACAGTACACCACATTCCATTCCAAAATTGATCTTCCATCAGCCCTGGCTGAATTGGATTTACATAGCCACACCTCGGATTCCTTCCCCCTCCTGGCATGAGCTGTATTTACATATCAACAGTTAACAGTTAATTATCTTGCAGAGCTAAACAATTGGAGTGAGCATACCCACACCCAGGGCAGCTCTCTCCTTTTAGCTGGCTGATAACAAGCAGTAGTTCAGCCCCTGCTTACATCATTATGTGGAGGACTAATGCTAATGAAGTCAATTCAGTCATGGTGGATGTGGCTCATTACTAACATTTGATGAGAAGATGTGAATACTGAAAGAGAGAAAATTACTTTTTCATAGTCTCTTAGAATCATAGAACACTAGAACTGGAAGGGACCTCAAGAGGTCATCAAGTCCAGTTCCCTGCCCTCATGACAAGACCAAGCACTGTCTAGATCATCCCTGATAGATGTCTATGTAATCCCCTCTTAAATATTTCTAGTGATGGAGATTCCACAACCTCCCTAGGTATTTTATTCCAGTGTTTCACCATCCTCACAGTTAGGAAGTTTTTTCTAATGTCCAGCCTAAACCTCACTTACTGCAATGCAAGGCCATTGCCTCTTGTCCTATCATCAGAGGCCAAGGAGAACAATTTTTCTCCCTCCTCCTTGTAACACCCTTTTAGATACTTGAGAACTGCTATCCTGTCCCCCCCTCAGTCTTCTCTTTTCTAAACTAAAGAAGCCCAGTTCTTTCAGTCTTCCCTCAGAGATCATGTTTTCTAGACCTTTTTGCTACTGAGCTAGCAGATGAGGTCCAGCTAGAACATCATCTAGTTTGCATGAGCGTTCCAGCTCTTCAGTTTCACACTGAAGTCCAGTTTTGAAGGTTTTTTTGCTGAAGTAAGGCAATTTTCAAATCTGTTACTGAATGTCCTGAGATACCTAAGTGCTCTCCTACTGTTTTTTGAATGTTGCCTTTCTTGATATCTGATGATCCTCGACAATCCCTCCACCCCCTGAGACACCTAGGCTGCATCTAGACTGGCATGATTTTGCGGAAATACTTTTAACAGAAAAGTTTTTCCATTAAAAGCATTTTCATAAAGAGCGTCCTAGATTACACGCGGATGCTTTGCGCAAAAAGTGCTTTTGCGCAAAAGCATCCGTGGTCAGTCTAGACGCGATTTTTGCGAAGAAAGCCCGATCGCCATTTTCGCCATCGGGCTTTTTAAAACAGTTCTTACCTGTCTACACTGGCCTCTTGCGCAAGTATTCTTGCTAAGAGGGCTTTTTCCCGAGCGGGAGTGTGAAAGTATTTGCGCAAGAAGCACTGATTTTGTACATTACAAAGTCAGTGCTCGTGCGCAAATTCAAGCGGCCAGTGTAGACGCAGCCCTAAGGCTTACATTAGTGTGGTTAGGGAATGCAATCTCTATGTCGACATAGAGACTTTACCTCAGTTGTTAGCTGTCTTGTCAATTTCATAGCAGGTGACCTACGTTTCCAGTGTAGACATAACCTCAGGGACAGCAAATACCAAGAGCTGATTTCATAGCTTGTGCTTCTCAATAGACTTGTGTGATGTAGCGAGGGTATGGTCCACTCGCTGGGCGCTGTGCTTGGGATGTGGGCTGTGGATGACACCTATTGGACTCTGTCTGCAAGCACTGCCCAGCGGGGAGTTGCCCTGAGGGCCCTGATGTGTAGATCATGGCCCAACCGGTTCTCACCGGAGAGGAAAGGAGTTGGAACAAAGGAAGGGTGTGGTTTGGGGAAGAGTCATTCTTGTCTGGAAAAACATGGAGAGACGAGACTAAGCTGAGTACTGGAGGTTGAGGGGGCAGTGGACCCCTACCCCAAGGGATCTGAGGCTGCCTGGCCCTCACTCCTGTAACCACATCACGTCTATGCTGTGCTGTATCTTGGAGAAGCAATAAACCCTCTCTATTCTACTGGCTGTTGGAGTCTCATCTTGCTGCTGCAGGATCGGGGGGATCCCCGACGTGCTGCCACAGTGGTATCAGAAGTGGGATGCACTGCGCCCCGTGGATGGAGCTTCCAGCAGCAAGGAATGAGGCAGAATAGAAGGAAGGGGCATGCACAAGCAAGGCGTGCTGGAGGCAGAGCAAAGCAATTCCTGGGAGACGTGGGGTGCTGCAGCACTCGGTTGGTGAGTCTACACCCCGGGGATCAGCGGGGAGATGACCTACGCCCCACTCCTGAAGGCAGACCTTGTGGGGCTGTGCAGAGAGAGGGGCCTGCCCATGGGGAAAGCAACCAAGGCCCAGCTGATTGCCTGGCTGGAAGAGAATGACCAGCCCAGGGACCTGGATCCTGTCCCAGCAAGGAGCAGCCAGACACCTCCTGAGAGTGTCTCAGGCTCTCAGACCGGAGAGAGGGCTGGAGTCCGCCAGACAGATGCAGTGCCCACCAGGCCATGCTCCGCCAGCAGTGGTTTGTCCAGGGCGGGGTCCAGCCCAGCAGAGCTGCGATGGCTAGAGATGGAGCTGAGGCTAAAGGAATTGGAGTCACAAGAGAAAGAGCGGCAAGACCATAGGGAGGAATGCCAGGAACGAGGGGAGGAATGCCAGGACCGAGAGAGGCAGAGGCAGCGGCAGCATGAGCTGGCCATGGCAGAGCGGAGAAGGTGAGGGGCCCCGGCTGCGGTGAGTGGGGAGAACCCCAGCGGGCCCGGGATGGCCAGACACTTTGAGAAGGTTGTGTTGGCCCAATGTAAAGACGTGGGGGACATGGACGGGTTTCTTAGCTCCTTTGAGCGGGCCTGTGAACTACACCAGATTCCCCCAGCAGACCAGCTCCAACAGCTCACCCCCTTGCTGGATCAGAAGGCCACGGGGTGCTCAACCAGCTGGAGAATCTGCAGCTGGGTGACTATGAACAGGTCAAAGAGGCCCTGCTGCACAAGTTCGGGCTGACCCCTGAGACATACAGGAAGAAGTTCCAGGGGGTGCAGAAGGAGCCCAGGGAGACCTATGTGGATATGGTCTCCCGCTTGGGAAATACTGCCACAAGGGGGTGTTCGGGGTCGGGGCCCAGACTGCAGAGGACCTGGTTAAGCTAATGATCCTGGAACAGTTCTATGAAGCGTGCCCGCCCAGCCTGAGGCTGTGGCTCAAGGACTGGAGCCAGAGGACCCCCATGAAGCCGGGAGGCTGGCGGATGAGTTCACGGACAGCTGGTCCGGGTGTGAACGGGAGTCCCGGAGAGAAAGTGAATCGCGCAGAGACCGGTTCTCAGCTGAGCAACGGAGGAAATCACCATGGGGCGAGCCCAAGAGACAAGGGCCAGCCGTCTGCCTCCCCGAGAGACAGCCAGGGCCCAGATTGAGCCAGCCCAAAGGGGCCCGCAGGAACTAACCTGCCATTGCTGTGGGTAAGGAGGCCACAAGAGGGCTCAGTGCACCAGGCACCAGGATAGGTCCCACGACCCGAGACGTTCCAGGGTTAACTGGCTGGGGCTGAGGGAAGGGCAGACTGCCTCAGGGGCAGGGGCCAGCAGGCAGACCTCAGCTCAAGGGTGCGGGGAGGCTGCTCAGGCCAGCTCCTCCTGGAGACCTGATGCTCCGGAGGTAGGTCTCTCTGTGTACCAGTGCCTTGTGCCCCTGGAGGTGGATGGCAGGAAGGTGACAGGTTTCTGGGACACAGGGTCAAAGGTGACGCTGGCCCGGCCCAATACAGTGGCCCCAGACCGTATGGTGCCCAACACTCAGCTGACCCTGAGGGTCATAGATGGGACCCCATTTAAGGTGCCTGTAGCCCGGATGCATCTGAAATGGGGGGCTAAGGAGGGCCCCAGGGAAGCGGGGGTGCACCGGCACTTGCCCACGGAGGTGCTGATGGGGGGGTGACCCAGAGGAGTGGCCAGACAGACCCCACAGGACCCTGGTCACCACCCGTAGCCAGAGCCAGCGAGGGGCTGGTGACCCTGACCCAGGGAAGGGCTCCCTACAGGGGGCTCAGGGCCCCATTCAAGCAGACACAGGGCCCAGCCAGGCTGGGACTCTGGACCCAGGCAGTGGGGGGGAACAGGTCTCTGTCCCTGCCCCAGCTGCTGAATTCCAGGCTGAGGTGCAGGCAGATCCCTCCTTGTGGACCCTGAGAGACCGGGCTGACCTGGGCGCAGCTCAACCCCTAGGGGGAGACTGCCAGGAGAGGTTCCTGTGGGAGCGGGGATTCCTGTACCAGGAATGGCTCCCACCAGGGAAGGTGCGGACATGGGGGGTTCAGCAGCAGCTGGTGGTTCCCCAAAAGTATCGCCACAAGCTGCTGTACCTGGCCCATGACATCCCCTCCTCGGGACACCAGGGGATCCGGTGCACCCAGCTGAGGCTGCTCCAAACTTCTACTGGCCGGGGATATTTGCGGCCGTGCAGCAGTACTGCCGGTCCTGTGACTCCTGTCAGAGGGTGGGGAAAGCCCAAGATAGGAGGAAAGCTGCTTTGAGACCCCTACCCATTATAGAGGAGCCTTTCCAGAAGGTGGCGATGGATATAGTGGGACCCTTCAGCAGGGCGACCCGGACAGGGAAGAGATACACAGCAGACACTGTGGCAGACGTGCTGCTGACCATTTTCAGCAGGGTGGGGTTCCCCAAGGAGGTCCTCACGGACCAGGGATCCAACTTCATGTCAGCCCTGCTTCGGTGCTTGTGGGAGAAGTGCGGGGCCCAGCACACCTGGGCCTCAGCGTATCACCCCCAGACCAACGGGTTGGAGGAGAGCTTCAATGGGACTCTGAAGCAGATGCTAAGGACCTTTATGCACCAGCACCTGCAGGACGGGGACAAGTACCTACCCCACCTGCTGTTCGCATACAGGGAGGTGCCCCAGGAGTCCATGGGGTTCTCCCTATTCGAGCTGGTGTATGAGAGGCGGGTGAGGGGACCCCTAGACCTGCTGAGAGATGAGTGGGAGGGGAAGGCCTCCCCGGAGGGTGAGTCGGTGGTGGAATACGTCCTGGCTGTCCGGGAAAGACTCGCTGAGCTCATGGGTTTGGCCAGAGAGAACCTGAGCAGGGCCCAAAGGAAGCAGAAGGTCTGGTACGACCGCAATGCACAGGCCCGCGCCTATGCTACTGGGGACCAAGTGATGGTCCTAATTCCTGTGTGGAAGAACAAGCTGCAGGCAGCCTGGGACGGCCCCTTCAAGGTGTTAAGCAGCTGAACAAGGTAAACTATGTGGTGGAGCTGACTGGCTGGACGCGTGGCCAGCGGGTGTATCACGTTAATATGATGAAGCCGTACTGGGGCAGGGAGAACTTGGTGCTGGCCGTGTGCAGGCCCTGGGAGGAGCAGAGGGAGAATCCCCTGGTGGGTCTGTTCCCTGGGACTGGAGCAGACTCTTCACTGGAGTCAATTTCCCTCTTGGACCAGCTCACCCCGGCCCAGCAGGCCGAGATCCGGGGAGGTGCTGCGCTCCCACCAGCAGCTGTTCTCCGACAAGCCTGGTCTCACCAACCTGGCTGTCCACTGGGTGGAGACGGGCACCCACCCCCCGGTGCGCTGCTCCCCATTCAGAGTCACAGGGAAGACGGCCCAGGACCTGGAGAGAGAGGTCCAAGACATGCTGGCCCTAGGGGGATCCAACCATCCTTCAGCCCCTGGGCCTCTCCGGTGGTGCTGGTCCCCAAGAAGGGCGGGTCGATCTGGTTCTGCGTGGACTACCGGAAGCTCAACGCCATCATGGTGTCCGATGCCTACCCCATGTCTAGGCCTGACGAACTCCTGGACAAGCTGTGGGGGAGCTCCCTACCTCACCAAGGACTACTGGCAGGTGCCGCTAGACCCTGAGGCCAGGCTGAAATCTGCATTCATCACTCCGGGGGGGCTCTACGAGTTCCTGGTCCTGCCCTTCGGCCTCAAGGGGGCGCTGGCCACCTTCCAGCGCCTGATGGACCAGCTGCTGCGGGGGATGGAGAGCTTTGCTCTAGCGTACATCAGTGATATTTGTGTCTTCAGCCAGACCTGGGAGGACCACGTGTCCCAGGTCAGCCAGGTACTGGACCGGCTGCGGAGGGCTGGGCTGACTGTGAAGGCTGGGAAGTGCAAGGTCAGGATGGCCGAGGTGACCTACCTGGGCCATAAGGTAAGAAGCGGCTGCTTGAAGCCAGAACCGGCCAAGGTGGAGGCCATCCAAAATTGGCCTGTTCCCCAAGACCAAGAAGCTGGTCCAGGCTTTCATTGGGATGGTGTGGTACTACCGGAGGTTTGTGCCCAACTTCAGCTCCATTGCTGCCCTGATCACGGAGCTGTGCAGGAAGGAGAGGCCAGACAGGGTAGTCTGGATGGAGCAGTGCCAGGGGGCTCTCTGCGCACTGAAGGAGGCCCTGGTCAAGGCCCCAGTGTTAGTAAATCCGGACTTTGACAAGCCCTTTATCGTGTTTACTGATGCCTCAGACACCAGGTGCTGATGCAGGTGGATGAGAAGGGGGAGCGACACCCCACCGTGTACCTGAGCAGGAAGCTGCTGCCCTGGGAGCAGAACTATGTGGCCATAGAGAAGGACGCCTGGCGATGGGGTGGGCCCTTCAAAAGCTGCAGCCGTACCTGTTTGGCCGGCATTTCATGGTATACCGACCACTGCCCCCCAACCTGGCTGCACGGGATGAAGGGGACCAACGCCAAGCTGCTGAGATGGAGCCTGCTCCTGCAGGACTACGACATGGAAGTGATCCACATCAAGGGGAACACCAACATCATCGCCAGCGCGCAGTCCTGTAGCGGAGGGCCCGAACTTCCCCAGGCCACAGGCAGAGTGGCCCCACTCAGTTCGCTCTCAGAGGAGGGAGAGGTGTGATGTAGTGAGGGTACAGTCCACTCGCTGGGCACTATGCTTGGGATGTGGGCGACCCCTACTGGACTCTGTCTGTAAGCACTGCCCAGCTGGGGGTCGCCCTGAGGGCCCTTATGTGTAGACCATGGCCCAACCGGTTCTCACCGGAGAGGGAAGGAGTTGGAACAAAGGAAGGGTGTGGTTTGGGGAAGAGTCATTCTTGTCTGGAAAAACATGGAGAGATGATACTAAGCTGAGTACTGGGGGTTGAGGGGGCGGTGGACCCCTACCCCAAGGGGTCTGAGGCTGCCTGACCCTAAATCCTGTAACCACATCACGTCTAGGCTGTGCTGTATCCTGGAGAAGCAATAAACCCTCTATTCTACTGGCTGGTGGAGTCTCATCTTGCTGCTATGGGGCTGCAGGATCGGGGGGATCCCCGACGCGCTGCCACAACTTGCATGGGATTATGCTGGTCCCACTGTATACAGCTTTTGTCCTGTTTGGTCCCTCTTCTTCCCATCCATGGGAATGGTTCAGCCATGTGTGAGTCCACCCTGTATTTAGAATAGACCTGACCAGGGAATTGTTGGGAATGAGTGTTCCTATGTCTAAGAGGCCAAGAGACATCCAGAATTCTTTTATCAGCCCTGCTATCTCTGCCTCACACATCTGCTCCTCTTCTCCTCACCAAGGCTTCTCCCTCTTTAACTCTCTTCTTGTCTCTTCCTTTCACCTCCCTTCTCTGACTCCTGTCCCTGCCTGACTTCCTTTCCCCATGCTGTGCCTGTACACTGTAATGGCCCCATATCAGGGACGCTCAGAGGCAGTATTATCCCAAACTGACCCATGGGTTGGCTGCCCGGACATCTCCTGTATCCTGGAAAAACAGAGGCATATCCTCATCCCTACTCGTGGCTGGCCAGATTACCCCCAGATGAGTATTGCTTACAGAAACTCTACAAGGGCAAACTATAGCACGCTGTTCTTTTGTAGCAGTGATAGCGTGTCTTCCGAGCAAAATCCTGGGGTGTGACACCCTCTAATGGGTGTTCTCAGTCTCTGTGGGGACTGTTGTTGGAGTGAGCATCAGAAACATCAGCCAACAGCTGGGAGGGTAAGACAGTAAGGAGTGATGTCACTGAGAACGTCTAGTGTGTGAGATCCAGATGGAACTTCTGTCTTGATGGAACTATCACAGGTGTGTTGGGGAGGGGTGTGTGAAACCAACAGGCTGCAGAGAGCTTGTAGACTGGAGTCACTCAGTCCTTTCCTCCATACGTCCAGCTTGCAGAACAGAAGTATAGCTGACAGAGTCCTCTCTGCAGTAGAGAACATGCTGCGCTCATCCCCCTTCGACTTCCAGGGTGCCAGAGTCATCAGTGGTCAGGAAGAAGGCGCCTATGGCTGGATCACCATTAATTACCTGTTGGGCAACTTCAAGCAGGTAACCTATCCAATAGATGGGGGAGGTGCATTACTCCAGAAATGCCCACGGGTGGGAACCTTGTAAACCATACTTGCCAAAGAGGCTTCTGCAAGCACTGGCTTCTTTTACCCCTCGTTTTATCAGGGATCAAAAAGTGACCACACACAATTCTTCAGCAATGCAGCTTTCAATATGTCAGTTCTCACATGTGAGTTGGTGTCATGATGGGCTCCACAGCATTGGTAGTGCATTGAAACAGAAAACTCTAGAACAGTGTTTCTCAACCTTTTTTTTATAAAGCACCTCTTTTCCAAAAAAAAATATAAGTACCCCCAGTACCTACAGTTTTCAGACACACAATTTTTTTTCTACCGTTGCAACACATTTGTTTCAACAACTTAATGGTAGCCAGGTAGGCAATGAAATTTGGGGGTATAAAAAGTACAAAAATAATAAAACGCTTTAAAACTTAAAAACAAAAATTCAGTTTTCTCCAAATTTCAGTTGTGTTGATGTACCCACCCAGACTTCTCTCAAGTACCCATAAGGGTACTCGTACCACTGGTTGAGAAACACTGCTCTAGAATTCCTCTGCTGTTTCAGCTAGACAAGGTATCCTCCTTAATTTCCTGTCCTAAATCATTGCTGTGTTCTTTTAAATAGTTACTCTGTTCAACCCCAGAGGTGGGAGCATTTCAGTGGCTGGCAGAATGCGTCCTCTGTATAGTTGGTTAAGTGCTTGGGAGTCTGTGGAATACACACCAGTAGAGAGATATGTCATATTTTTTTACTCTCTCTCTCATAGATTGTTCAGTTGCAGATTGTATGTTATTAACCCTCTCATGGACACCTGCTGTGCATCATATCCTGTCCCTTCTGAACCCTTCTTTTGCCCTTCTGCCCCTCTACCCCCTTCCCCTCACCCTGTGCCCTGCTGCAGGTCCTCATGTTTTCCTTCTGCCTTCTCCCTCCTCTCTAAGCCTTTCCCCACATTCCTGTTTCTCTCAGCCCTAGGCTGGTCGCCTTGTCTCATTGTCCCTGTTCTGCTTAAAGACTGGCTGGCTGGACTTTCTGCCTCACCTGAGATCCAGCAGGGGGACATCAGGGGCCCTGGACCTCGGTGGAGCCTCCACCCAGATCACCTTTGTACCAGACCAAGAGCCTATTGAATCTCAAGAGAACTCACTGCACTTCCGTCTCTATGGCAAGAGCTACAACGTGTACACGCACAGCTTCCTGTGTTATGGGAAAGACCAGGCTCTGCGCCTGAAGCTGGCCGGTGACCTGCAGGCAAGTGGAATCACTCCAGAGCTGATATCTGGGGGGGTGAGAGTTTTGGGACCCACCCACATGTGTTTGTTGCTTTTCGCACATGCCGCTGGGGCACAGCCCAGCCTGGCAAGAAGCTGAGCCTCACAGCCGTGAATTTCAGTGGGGAAGATTCATTCTCCCTGACTTGCAGCCAGGAATAAAGTTCCAGAAGTTTCAAATGTGGTCACCAATTTGGGGTGCCTCAGTTCTTGGGTACCCAACGTGGAGATATTGGGTCTGGTTTTGGGGGTGCTGAGCACTCACACCTCTGACTGAAGGCAACAGGAGCTGGGGGTGCTCAGCACCTTTGCAAATCAGGCCCAACATATCTCAGATCCCACTTGTTGTGGGTGAAAACCACTTTTCTGCAGCCGCACTGGAAGAGACAGTGGCGTACGACCCAGAAAACAGGAAGAGTTTGTGCTTGGTAGGAAAAGGCTGGCATATTTGTCTGTCCTCAGATCCAGAGCTTCCTCAGGTCAGCACATCCTCTTGCTTTTTCCATGCCCCATCTCTGGAACTGAATGCCCATGGCTGGGTTGTTTTCCCTGCAGAGCACACAGAATGGCAGCCTCCTGGATCCGTGCTTTCACCCAGGGTATTTCAGGGTTATGAATACAAGTGACCTCTACACAAACCCTTGTACAGCTAATGGTGAGCAGCAGCTTCCATTCAGACAGCTTCGCCTCCAGGGGAAAGGGGATTACCAAGTGTGCCGAAAGGCCATCCAGAAGATCTTCAACACTAGCCATTGCCCTTACTCCAGCTGCTCCTTCAATGGGATTTTCCTGCCTCCGTTGCAAGGGGAGTTTGGGGTGAGTCCAAATGCCCATTGGCATGCTCTAACCCAGTGCAGACACAAAGGGTCTGGTTTGGGTGTGTTCCCTGGGAGCTGGAGGGAAGACTGGGAGGCAGTTCTGGGCGGGCGGGGAGCTGTTTGTTACTGTAAGTACAAAAACACTGTTGCACTTCTAGTGTGAACAGAGCCAGTAAAAGCCACCACAGGACTCACCTGGCCTATTTATAACAAATCTGGTTTGAGTTGTGTTCTCACAGTACATTTTTGTACATCACAGCCATAAGGTGAACAACCATATGCCACACAAATGTGTGTGTCCCCACCATGAACACTGCCTGTGTTTTGTGTTAGTGCATTCTGGGGAGGGAAAGTGCCCAGAGGTTGCATAGCCTTAGTGGCACTAGTACTTTGTGGAACAGTGAACTCTGAGATGATCCACACAGCAAAATAATGCCCCAAGACCTGGCGACAGGAGATGAGCCTGAGACAGCCTGGGCCTTTGCCAGGGCCCATTCACTCTTAGCTGCCATGGTCACTTGCCAGTCTGAGCTGGGTTGTGCATGGGCCATAGACCCCTTCTTTCCTACTGGCCCCAGCTCTTCACCCTGTTCCTGGTCTCCTGAACATCCAGCCCCAGACTCCACTCCTCAGCTGTTTCATCTCCATCCCACTCTCCTGGCTCTCCAGAGTCCCTGTCTCTTTGCCTATCCAGTCCCAGGCTCCGCCTCCCAGCTGCTCCTCCGATTGATCTTTCCCACCACCCCACACAGTCTCCCAGTCCTGGGTGACTTGCCCAACCAGTCCTGGCCTCCACACCCTCCCACACAATTCTCACCACCAGTTCCCTGCCCAAACAGTCACTCTGTCTCCGTCCCTCCCCTGATTCCCAGGCCCAGTTTCTCCCCAGCTCCCATTCCCAGTTCCTCTCTTTCCCCTCTCTAATCCCAGCTCCCCAGGCTCCTTGTCATAAACTATGCTTTTCCCTCCATAGGTCTGGTTCTTGTCTTCCCTGCTTTGAATCATGTGGCCGTCATCGCCATGCTGCCTGGGCACCAGTAGGAGAATTAGAGCAGAGGAGAGACCGGCTTCCTCTCTAACACTAAGACAACTCCCCTAACAGATTTCAAGTCCTTGTTTGAAAGCATGGGGATACAATTACTTCCAAGGAAACAGTTACTAGAATTTTTTAACATTAGAGTAACACTTTATTTTTCCTAAAACTCCTTCTGAGAAACAGTTGAAACATTTTGGCTAAAATCTAAAAAAAACAAACACGCCCTTCTGCCAACATACGAGCTTGGACAGACACCCAGCATGGGAACTTTTAGGTTTGCTGAAGTTATAGACAATTGAAAAGAGGCTCATATAAGGGGAAGTAATGCAGATATGACAATAGACAGTGCTAGCAACCTCTCCTGTAATAGGAGACAGTAACATTTGAATCACTTTCCTTTGCTCTACCCCCATGAAAGTGTCACTACTTCATGCCTATAATTCTGACCCAGTTAGCTGCAAAAGCCACTCCCCAGACATCCAGATGTGCTGTCATGGGCATTTTCATGGAGCCCTAGGCAAGCTGAAATGCTTGGATTTCTGTTTCTACAAACACTTTGGATTCACATTGGTAATCATGCTCTGGTGTTTCATTGCTTGGATTTGGGCTCTGCTTTCCACTTTAAAACTAAGCAGGTTAAAATTCTCTCCCCTTCCAGGCATTCTCTGCTTTCTACTTCGTGATGAACTTTTTAAACCTGACAACAGAGAAGAGCCCAGTCCCTCTGGACAGAGTGACAAGCACCGTGCAAAGATTCTGCTCCAGGCCTTGGAATGAGGTAAGAGAGTGAGTGGCCGCAGCATCCAGAGGCTGTTGCTCTGCACTACCCCCCCGAGTCAGGGGGAAGCCCTGGTCATAGTGGCTGTGTGTGGGAGCCAGGCAGCAGGTGTACTTCCCCCTCACACATGCAGTTTTGAGGGAACCTCTAGACTTGCCATTGTGTAGAATCCTCCCTGGGCCGATTTACAGGACACGTCCCTTCTCCTGCACTGTGGTCCTGCATGCCCTTTGCTGCCTGTTTGTGGCTATGTGACCGCTCCACTGGTGAGAGGATGTTAAGAGGGCTTGCATACACATAAATCCTTCTCCCATCACACTGAATGGATGGGGGAAACTTCTGGAGTATGTGGGGCTGACAGTGGAGTGGACAGATGCTGCTAGCACCTGAAGAGTGGTCTGGGGTGCAAGCCAGTCAGGTGGTAACCATATGGAGCAGTGGACAAGTGACATCTTTGTCCTGATACAGGTAAAGGCAGAATTTCCCAATATAAAAGAGAAGTACCTGAGTGAATATTGTTTCTCTGGGGCCTACATCCTCTCCCTGCTGGAGAGTGGCTATGGATTTACTGCAGAGAAATGGCAAAACATCCAGTTCCTCGGAAAGGTAACTTCTATGTGCAGAGTGTTTCTGGGTAAGGAAAACTATGCCTGTGACATCCCCACCCTATCTACCACCCCCTCTCTGTGGGGCTGTAACACTTGTGACACCACCACCCTGCCTCCCCACCTCTTACACACATGCACACACACACCCTACCTTGCCCCATACCACTACCCCAAGAAGAGACCTTCCCCTCTCAGCCCCTCTTGTCCGTACCAACCCACTGCCTGTACGTTCCCTAGTCCTGGTAGGTAATCTGAGTCCTTCTTTTCCAGATCGGCAGCAGTGATGCAGGCTGGACTCTGGGCTACATGCTGAACCTGACAAACATGATCCCTGCAGAGAAGCCCCCGACACGCCCCCTCTCCCATGCCAGTTATGTGGGGCTCATGGTGTTTTGCTCTCTGGTGCTGGTGGCTGTGCTCCTGCTTGGCTGCTTTATCTTCCACAAGCCAAAGTGCCTGCAGAAGGGACTTATTTAGGGAGAGGCATATCCTGCAGTGGAGGCTGTAATGGGCCTCTGCCACACTAGCTGTGGCACAGAGTTCTGAGGTCACTTCCAGGGCCAGCCTTACTCAGCAGAGTCCTTCCCGCCTTTCACTGAAGCTACTGACTGTACAAGGGCATTCAATCTTCTCCTCTGGCTCACACTTGCACTGATGGACGCTGGGATACCACAGGCTCCTCTCCTCTCTGTGGAAATGTATCTTGCTGGGGTCTCTTCTTGAATGGGCTGCATGAAACGGCAGCTTTTTGGTCCCCTTTGCTGCTTGCTTTTTCTGGTCTTGCTTAGTCAGAGACAGCAGTAAGCACTGAGGGAATCCCTGTGATGTGTGGGCTGTGGAGCTAATCTCAGGGTTACCCAGGAAGCAGGAAGCCATTACACTGTGCTGAGATCTAGTTCCTTTCTCTGGGAGAGTCCCCACAGCTGCTTAGCGCCTGTCTGAGTAAGGCATCCACAACACCACAAACCAAGCCTGTTGCCCTGGCCATCTGCAGCTCCTCAGGAGCATGCCATGTCTTCGCTCTGCCTGTCATGGAAAACCTGGATCTAGCCACAACCAGGCCCCAATCTGGGACAAACAGATGTGAGAGGGAAAGGCACAGAAGATGGTGGGTCTGGAGGAGGCCAGCAGCCTTGGCTGAGCCCTGGCAACAAACCTGAAATACTAGGAGGCCAAATGTTCCTTCCACAGAAGATTCCAGTCTATATGAAAGGAAACCTCTTCCCACCTCCTTATCACAGGCCCGTAGCAGGCCCCGTCCAGATCGAACCTGATGTAAGGAACCTGTCAAATCTGGTCACACAAGTTCCTAGCCAGATACCACTGATCTCTCCAGAAAGAACTCATGCTGGGCAAGGATCACCTGCAAACAGCTGGGATTGATATTGTACCCGGAGGCAGGGTTCCTGGACACTGGACCCAACAGCACACAGACAAGATTCCAGTCCTGGCAGCTGGACCTCTCTCTGGCAGTACTAATCACACAGGAACGTAGGCCCAATGGAAGGCCTTTAAAAGACATCTGGGACCAGTGAGAAACAAGCAAATGTTGATTAATTGATTCGTGCTTTGTTTTTGCAACGTGCATGAAAATTAGTCACGATCTGAAAATTATTTCCTTTCCCCTGCTTAGACTTAACATTTCAACCTTAAGAGGGACCCCCAGCCCATCCAAAATGTACATACCAACCTTTTTCTTAGCCTTTAGCATGAGATAGCAGCTGAACAGATATCAACCTCCAATGATGTCACTCTTCCACTTTTTACTAAAAGACTGGATTGGAAGCTGAGGCTATGTCTAGACTGCAGAGTTTTTCCGGGATACCAGAGGTATCCTGGAAAAGCTCTGCCGCATCCAGGGAATGTGTCCGCTTTTTTGGAACAGTTTTCTGAAAAAGCAGGCGCATTCTTTTGGCATCCCTGTATTTCTCTCAGAATAAGGGATGTTCCAAAAGAGAAATTGTTTCTGAAATTTGGCCCATGTGGACAGGCCAAATTTCGGAAAAGCCTCTTCTGGGAAAAAAAGCAGAAAAAGATACACAAATTGCGGTTTGCAATAAAACTCTGCAGTCTAGACATAGCCAGAGATTCTACTTTGATAACAAGCAGAAAACACTGTGAGGTGTCTTCATAAATCAAAGGGAGCCACTTGCAAATATCTCCCCTGATAGTGACCCTCCCCCCTGATTTGGAGGGAAAAGGAAAGGAAATTCCCCAAAGCTAGTGCTGTGGGTAAAAGCGTGGCAAATAAAGGTCTCTATGTAGTCCCCAAGCTGAGCTGGTGGGGGTGGGGTTGGGGGCAGATCAGATGGAAGAAGCTTTATCCTGATCAATAAAATCAATATCCAGTCTTGTATTAACATCAAGTGATGGAGGATCCACCACAACTGTAGATATGTTGTACCAATGGTCAGTTAACCTCACAGTGCAAAATCTGCATCTTATGTCTAGCTTCAGCTTCCATCCACTGATCTCATTATGCCTCGTAGGTATTTGTAGACCATGATAAAGTCACCTCTGAGCTTTCTCTTGGATAAACTAAATAGAGCTGCTCTAGACTGTCATGCTAAGACAGCTCCTTAAGACTTCAAGGCATTTTTGTAGCTTTTTATTGAATTCTTTCCAATATCAGAACATCCTTTTGGAAGCTTTCACATCAGAATTGGACACAGTATTCCAGTAATCAACCTAATGTATTCAGAGGTAAGACCTCTCCCCTACCCCTGCTTGATATTACCCTCTTTATACATCTAAGGATTACATTCACCCTCTTAGCTATAGCACCACATTGGGTGCCCACATTCAGTTTATCTATCATGGCCACGAAGGCTACGTCTAGACTACATCCCTCTGTCGGCAGAGGGATGTAAATGAAGCACTTCAAAAGTGCAAATGAAGCGGGGATTTAAATATTCTGCACTTCATTTGCATAATCACGTAATGGCACTCTTTCGAAAATGCTATTTTGAAATTGAAACTGCAGTCTAGACGCAATTCTTTCAAAAACGGGGTGCTCAGGTTTACAGGATCTTTTGAAAAAGCGCCCTGTTTTCGAAAGAACTGCATCCAGACTGCGGTTTCGATTTTGAAATAGCACTTTTTCGAAAGAGTGCCATTACGTGATTATGCAAATGAAGCACAGGATATTTAAATCCCCGCTTCATTTGCACTTTCGAAATGCTCCATTTACATCCCTCTGACTCAGGCTCATGGGACTTGTGCTGTAGAATGAAAAGTAGCCATGTAGACACTGTCTCATGCTGGAGACTGGCTCCGCAGCCCTCTCCCCTTGCCCTTTGCATCCTACATGTAACCTTGTATCTGGCTGTATTAGTAGGCCTAGCTTACCAGTCAATCCAGTTGGCCAATTTAACTCACCTGGCATCTTCATTATTTACCACTCTACCTATTTTTCTATCATCTGCAAATACCCTGAGACCCTGGAATGGTCGCAGGGCCAGAGTCTTCATTCTGCTCAAACTACACTGAGCTCTGGAACGGAAAGACAAGGGAGTTGTTTGCCCTGTAAATGAAGTATGCAGCTGGGGCTGGACTAGCTGGAGCATAGTGACTGACACATCCCTGTTCATTCAGCCAACTCTGCATTGTCAAGAGATCCCCCGTCTGCAGAGTGTTCTCTGAAGGAGCCATTTCTACAGGGCTAACGGCCCCTTCTTGCGATCAGAATGGGATGGAGAGTTGGCACCAGCCTGCAATCTAGTCTCTCCCTGCTCTCAGATCAGCAGTGACACTTCACTTCCGACTGGGCAGCCCCCAGTGCTGACAAGTGATGGCTGTGAGTGACTTTTGCCTTGTGGCTAGGGAGTTGGAATTACCAAATGTCAGGAAATTCTGAGCTGAGGTGCCAGCTTAATTGATTGAAGAGGTGCGGGGAGAAGGGTAAATTAATGCCCATCCCAGGCTGCCCCTCTGTGTCCTAGTAAGGAGTCATGCCAAGGAAGGGAAATCAGACTGAGCAATGTCTTGAGTCTCTGTTAGCAAAGCAGAGTTGCCAATTCTGATGATTTAATTGCAAGTCTCAAGCTATTTGGTATTAAAAAATACAAAACAAAACACCAGCTCCTGGAATTGTGATTAGGCAAGAACCTCAGATTTCTTTCCTTTTCTTTCAAAAAAGCAAGTTTCTAGCACTGATGGCTATAGAGAAACTGAAAAATGTTGCCTGAATGAACCCTAAAGTCTCATAAGGCAAAGAAAAAAAACCCTAAATGTGTTCTTTAAAAAAAAAATCTTATGAACTATATCTCATCATTCATGGGAGCCAGATCTAGGATATTTGAAGACTTGCGGGGGGTCATAAGGATGGCCATACGAGGTCAGACCAAAGGTCCATCTAGCCTAGTACCCTGTCTTCCAACAGTGGCCAATGCCAGGTGCCCCAGAGGGAGTGAACAGAACAGGGAATTGTCAAGTGGTCCTTCCCCTCACCCATTCCCAGCCTCTGACAAATAGAGGCAAGGGACACGATCCCTGCCCATTTTGGCCAATAAGTCTTGATGGGCCTAACTTCCTTGAATTAATCTAACTTTTTTGAATCCTGTGAAAGTCCTGCTCTTCACAACATCCTCTGGCAAGGAGTTTCTCAGGCTGACTGTGCTGCGTGAAGAAAAACTTCCATTTGTTTGTTTTAAACCTGCTGCCTATTCATTTCTTTTTGACCCCTACTTTTTATGTGATGAGACCAAGTCAATAACTTGTTCTTATTCACGTTCTCCATACCTATCATGATTTTATAGACCTCTACCAGATTTCCCCCTTAGTCTCCTCACTACTAAGAAGGGCCATTCTATAACTGGCAGGCATCCCCATAGGCACCCTGCAAGCCAAGGCTGTATAGGGAACATGCCGAATCTATACATGCCACCAGCCTCTCTCCTTCCAGGCCAACACTTTCGTTGCTGTGGGCTGAGGCTGGCCTCAGGCGCTCTCTGTACTGCCCATTTCCTCCTATTCTGGAGGAACTCAAGAATTTTCTGCTTAGGGAAAGCTGCCCAAACCCAGAGTCATAGGCTGTAAGGCCAGACTTCCCACCTATCACAGGCCAAAGAGGTTCACTAGGTAGCTCTGCATTGAGCTCAGGAACTGGAACCTGGGTAAAGTGTATCTTACAGAAATGCCTCTGGTCTGGATCTGAAGACCCCAGAGATGGAAAACCAACCCCTTCCCGAGTAGTTTTTGTTCCAATGGTGAATCATCCGGTTACAACTGGTGCCTTGTTTCTAACTGACTAGCTTCAGTGTCTAGCCATTGGTGGTTGATCTGCTTCTCTCCTCAAGGTGGAAGCTTGTTCATACTCAGTATTTTCTCCTTGTGTGAGTATTTCTGCACTGTAATCACATCCCCTCTTGTTCTTCTTTTGGAGAAAGGAAACAGACTGAGCTCTTCAAGTCTTTCCGGTATGGCATTTCCCCAGCCCTTGCATGGGAGTCAGCTGAGAGCCTGGTCTGAATTTAGCCTAGTGTGTGCAAGGCATCCCAGCTCTGTGACTCATGGCTCTGACTTGGAGCAGCCCCTTTCCAGGCAGGCTTCCCGAGTTGGACTTTATAACCTTCCAGGCTGCAGCAGGGGCCCACAGTGCAATCAGACTCTGCTCCCTCCAGGCCTGATAAACTCACCAGCTGGTCACTTTCTCTTCACACAAAGGTCAGGCATGAAACTTCACGGCAGTAGGGCTGAGAGTAATGCAGGGCTAACGGCACCCAGCCCTCCAACATCATCCTGTCCCCCAGCTACCAACTTAAAACAGCTCCACTTACTCCTCATCCCACCTGTCCAACAACCTCACCATTCAGCCACTGGCTGCAGAGGCTTCCCCCGGCCTGTGATTAACACCCTAGCCCAACAGGCTGAGTTGCAGAGTCTCTCATTTGGGGCAGATGGCATGGCAATGGGAACTGCACAGGAGGGTAGATTCTGACCACTCAGGATTTGCTGCTTGGGCCATGAGTCCATCAGTGTGTTCAGAATGGGCGTGGCTTGTCATGCTGACGCCAGCCAGCCTTTTTATGCCTTGCGTTCCTCACCGAGCACCAACTCATACCCTAGGCCCAGAATGCTGCTGGAGCAGCAGGCATGTGCCAGTGCTGAGGGGACTATGCCAGAGCCTAGGGGCCCCAAGGTGTGCTGTGAGGCTGCTGGGTGAGTGAAGGCTCTGGGGCACCCCTTCCCTGAGTCACACACTTTCCTTGACACCAGTGTGAATCTGCAGCAGATTGTTCATTTTCCGCACACACACATCTCGGTATCTTTATTAAAACCAAGATTTGTTAATCAGCACGTGGCGTTTCCTCATTCTTTTCCAGAGCGTGAAATATTGGCCATAATGGGAAATAGGGGAGTTTTGTTTTTGGAAAGAGATGGAAAAGTTGCACGATGATTTTTTCTCCATAACTTGTTTACTAAAGCCCTCCCTAGTCCAGTTGTAAACAGCCCAGTGATGGGGCTCTCACCCCATCTTCTGAGAAACAGGTTTCCCACTGGAGCCATCTGGCTCCCAATGAGTGGTGGGGCTCCTGCCCCATCCCCTCAACAACCTAGATCAGGTGTCTCACTGTAAGGAAGATTCTCCTGAGCGTCAGATTAACTTTTCTGTTGTTCAGTTTGATCCAGTTCTTCATAATCATGTCTTCCAGGGGTGTGCACAGAGGGACCATCCTCTTCCTGTCCTGTGACCTGAGGCCTGTGCTTGTGAAACCTGCTGGTATATTGGCTTTTTTGTTTCTCTTGCTATACTCTCACATTGCAGATTCCAGGTTTCCCCCGTGCTGAATTTCTGGGGCTGGATAAATTTGCCAGCTGTAGTGGCTGCATTTTTCCAAATTAAGTCTAATTTTCTTTCCTGGCCATGTTTCTAACACCAGCCCTTTGTGTTGTTTCATTACCCTCACTGGTATTTGTAACTCACATCTGCTGTAAACTCTCTTGCCCTACTTGCAGGTGTTAACAAACATCCTGTGAGTTCTTTCTCTGTGTGCCCCATTATTTCCTTAAGACCAGAAGGGAGATTTATCAAACAGCTGGTGCCCAGAGCAATCTTGTCATGTTTTCCACCACCAGGGCCTCTTCCTGTTGTAGCAACGAGACGTCCCGTGGCACCTTATAGACTAACAGATTTATTGGAGCATAAATTTTCGTGGGCAAAGACCCACTTCCTCAGATGCACCAGGGCCTCTTCCTATTATAGCATCTGTCACAGGCCACCTGTGAATACCAGAGGGATTTGAGGGTATGCCAGAGGGAGAGGCTCATTCCCAGGTGTTACAGTATCTCGCTAAGCCCATGGCACGGTGTTCCAATGGCTGAGTAACACCAGCACTGGGAGGGATGGGGCCAGCATGGGGAATAGGTTATGTGAAGGGTCCTTTCTCAAGGAGTGCCCAAATGGTGCAGAAGTTTTCTGGTGTTGTCTGCTTCTGACCAAGAGTGGCATTTCGCTCTGGGCATGGGAAGCCCGCTGGCTCATGGAGGAGCTACTGGATCAGCAGCATCTCCAGGGCAGGAGTTCTGATTCTGGGACTGAAACAGCACTTCGTTTTGATCTGCACTACTCTGTACCGTGAGCAGTCTGGGAGAGCAGGCTTCCCTGGGTCCGGGACTGGATCAGAGCATCTCACATCTCAGTGGGGACAGGGACGGAGGGCCATGATGCCCTGCTTCTGGCTGGCAAGTTCTTCTAGACCTTAAGTATTTTGGCCAGTGTTTGGGCTGGGCTGGTCACTAAGGAGGCAGCCTGGGCAGTGGCCAGAGCTCCAGGAACACTGGCTCTGTGCTCAGCTCCAGCCCTGACTCCTTAAGTAGGGGTAATGATGCCAGCCTGTCCTTTGTGGAGCACACTGGGACCCAGAGCTGGGAAGAGCCAAGTATTATTGCTGGCAAGTGCTGTGAAGACCAATCACTGATCCCCAGCTGCCCCATCCCTGAGGTACGTGGTCTCTCAGCAGGGCTCCTCTTGCATTTAGTGTCCCTCTTCTGTTCTTTCTCGCTTTGCAGGCTGACTGACATGGCAGCTGCATGAGGCCCACGCAGCCAGCTGTCGAACCCCCTGCTTCTCTTGCAGGGACAGTCAGTGGCTTTGGGGCCCTGTTTACCATCCAGTTAATAAATGAACAGGAATCAGTGAAACTTTCCAAAGGCAAGAGCTGGCTCTGAAGTCATCCTAGCTCCGGGGTGGGTGGGAGCCCTGATGCTGAAGCTCAGAGCTGAAAAGCATTGCAAGCTGTGCAAGACTCTCTTCCCCGACCCAGCTCTCCTCCCCTCCCTCCCCCCACCCGGCAGGTGCAGTGGGCTGGCACTTGGCTGTGAGACTGGAGAGAGCTGGTTAAAGTTTGCACATTAGTTCCTGTCAAGCTGTCAGGAAGGGGAACTCTGAGATCCGAGTTAATCCCAGTGCAAAGTGTCGGGAGGGGATGTCTCAGTTGCTCTGGCCTCTTCTGAGATTCCTGCTTCTGTTGAGAGTGGCAGCCTCTGTGAACTTTTTCCACCACCGCTATGAGCAGCTTGTGCAGGCCCTCTTCAATGTGCACAATGAGTGTCCTGAGATCACCAGGATTTACAGTATCGGCCGCAGTGTCCAGGGGAGAGAGCTCTATGTCCTGGAATTCAGTGACAACCCTGGAGTCCATGAACTCTGTAAGTACCAATGAGAGGAGGCTTGGGGGAGAGAGGGACTTGTATCTCTGCATGTTGCTGTCTGTGCCACACCAAGGTCACATGGATGCACATGCGCGTGCACACACACACACACACGGATCCCCCGTCTAGTGCAGCTCTGCTCCCTGGTAATTCCAGGGAAGTCGCTGTCAGTCTGCTTTCTGGCAGCCCTGCACTGAGCTATGCCCCGTAGCCTCCATACTCAGGGATGTCCAGGCGGCCCATCCAGTAATTGTAGCCACATGACACCCGCTTCAGAAAGTGAGGTAGTGAGTTGGTGCAGACTCTCTCCCATCTCCCTCACTGTGGCCCACCAGTGCTGAGCAGAGGGTCTGTTGTGGGGTGGGGGAGCAGCCAGGGTAGCTATAACATTTCATGCTCAGGTCCTTCTAACATCACAGCACTGAGATATATGGGTAGTGAAAACAATCCTCCAGATTACCATCAGAGTTAACAAATGGTGAGTAAGGCTAACAAGGATAGGTTACATAAAAACAAAACTATTACATGCTTCCTAGAGTTTAACCTTGACTTTGATAGACTGAAATCTTTGTCTAAAGCAGTTTCTCACCTAAAGCCATCACCCAGCATTACTAACCTGCATGGTTAGGGTCCAACTTTCATGAATCCAGAGAAGCATTGTCTTTTTTTGCTTCCTCGGTGGAGGATGAAAAATGTCTCTCTGCCTTTCTGTTATATCCCAAAGGTCATTGTTCTTGTCCCTAGAATCAAGATGACCCCCAATAATGTTTCCAAGTTGCCTTTGTGCACTACTGATGACTACATATGTAAAATGTTCCCATTGTATTTGCTTACAATGTTCAATTACGTAGCTGACAGTGAGACAGGTGAATCAGCCTCCTTTGTCACAAAACCTGTTTGTTATTTATCCCTGACCTGAGTTAGACTTTCAAACATCTTTAGTACACAACTTCTTAGACTGTGTGCATCCGGGAGTGATCCTGGGATCGGCGTAACATAAGCTTGTATTTGACACTGCCCATGGCCTGCTTTGGATAAATACCATGGAATACCAGGATGTGGGGGAATGGGTTGGGCAGGCCTGATGGGAACTGCTGTTCCAGAACAGTGCACCCTTGGCCAGGAAGCAAGGTGGAGTTCATAGGGTCACAGATGCAGACAAAACCATTCCAATTTAGGTTAAGAAGAACCTTCGGGGTTGGGGGGAGGAGGCAGCCTCTCCGTGGCTGTCGAGCTCAAGGAAGTCCAAGGTGTTGTGGAGAGTGCAAGCATAATCTGCGCTTCATGCCTACTTCTTCCCAGCTAGTGCCGTCAGGCAGGGGATGCTGCCTCTACCCTCAGGAGCTTGGCAGCACCTCTGGGGGCTGGGCTGTGATGCTGAGGTGCTATCCCTTGCCAGCAAACATCCTCTGGGCCTTACCAGGAAACAGGCTCCTAACACTCATAGCCTCATAGCTACTTCCTACCCTGCTCTATCCTTTCATACTGCGAGGGGCGTTTATGTCCCAGTGCAGGGGTGGGCAAAATACTGCCTGGGGGGCAGATTTGGCCCCCTAAACCTTAGGATCCGACCCACCACAATCCTCTGGGCTGCCCATGTCCTACGGCCCAATGAGAGCCTCAGGCAGGTTCCCTACCCGCTATGCCCCTGCATGCTGCTCAAAGCGGCTGGCTGTTGGGGCAAGTGTGTGTCCCCGCACCGTGTGCGCCCCATGGAGGGGAAGGAGCTCCAGAAACACCAATGGGAGCTTCCTGGGCCATGCGCATGCAGCACAGGAAGTCCTGCTCCCCTCCAAGGGCACAGCGATGGACATGGCCCCATCCATGAGCAGTGTGCGGGGGTGTGACAGGCAGGAAGCCTGCCCAAGGGTCCTGCTGAGCTGTTGATCAGGGGCCACCTATGGTAAGTGTCTCCTGGCCAGAGCCTATACTTGGTACCCCACTTTCTCCTTCCCCCCAACTTTCTGCCCCAGGTCACAACCTCCTCCTGCACCCAAACCCTCCTGCATCCCTGCCCCAGATCACAACCCAACCCTGCACCCCTGAAGAAGTAATGGAATCGGCTAATTGAAGTGTCATATGTAAGACCTGGGAGGTAAGTGTCCCTCTCTGCTTGGCACTGGTGAGGCTTCAGCTGAAGTGCTGTGCCTGGAATTGGGCAGCACACATCAGGAAGGAGATGAACAAACTGGTGAGAGGCCAGCAACAAGATGATCAGAGGTTTAGAAAATCTGACCTATGGGAAAAGGTTAAAAACACTGGGCATGTTGAGTTTTGCCAAAACCAGACCGAGAGGAATGTGATAACACTCTTCAAATATGTTAGCGGTGCTCTCCAGGGGACTGTGATCAATTGTTCTCCATGCCACTGAAGGTAGGACAAGGAATGGGCTGCATGTGCAGCGAGGAGATTCAGCTTAGCTATGCTAGAACCTCAGAGCCACACACTGCATTTGGAACCAGCAGCACACAACCAGGCAATATAATTCATACACAAATGCAAATACTGCACTTCGTTAAAGGTAAACTACTAAAAGATAAATGGAGAGTTTAAAAAAGAAGTTACAAGCTGAGGAAACCATCTCTGTGCTTGTTGCATTGGAATTCAGATGGCTAAAAGCAGCACTTTCCTTCTGCATAGTAACATTTCAAAGCTGTGTCAAGTTCGTGTTCTGTTGTAAATCGTTAAAAGAACTTCCCTAATGTTTGGTTCCGAGTTCTGAACAGCCTCCATTCCTGAGATGTCTGACTCTGCGGTTCTGCTGTATTAGAAAAATCCTTATAACTAGAGGAGGAGTTAAGCTGTGGAATAGGCCTCACCCTTGGCTGAGGTTTTAAAGAGCAGGTTGGACAAACACATCTCTATCTGTACTTGGTCCTTCCTTTGTGCACAGGTCTGGGCTTGTGTTCCTGAGGTCCCACCCTGCTATGGGCAGTGGCATGGGTGAACCTGGGGCTTGGAGAGGCTAGTCTCTGGCCCAGGCTGCCCCTTCTGCCTGAAGATCTGTCCCTCCCACCCAAGCCCAGATACCCCATCCCAGCACACTGGGTGGGTGGTGTGGCCTCCTTCCCCCTGCCCTGGAGCATCCAGCAAGTGTGTGGCACAGGGGGCAGGCGGGAGCCAGTACCTGAAGAGCCACCTGTCCCCAGTGCTGCTGCCTCCCACAGAGGCAGCAGCACCAGGGAGAGGGGGCAGGCGGGAGCCGGTACATTAGGGAGCCAGCTTAAAAGTCGCTGTCTGCTCCCCACACTGCTGCCTCTGATACGGGGGGGGGCGGGGGAACGAGAGTCGTTGCTGGCGAGGACCTTAAAAGCCACCTCCCCACATGCACCGGCTCCCTCCTTCCCATTTCCCTCCTGCACTGCATGGGGGGCGCATATAACCGTGAGGGTTAGCCGGTGAGCCCAGGCTCATCAGTTCACCATGCACTTGGCTGTATGTTGACATCCCTAGATGCTGTTATTGATGAGAGAGTTTCCTGATGAAATGAGAGAGAACATTTTGACTTATCTTAGTGCCTAGGAGCCCCCAGCCTGGCCCCACTGTGCTAGGAGTGGTACAAACACAAATCATTTGGGTCATTCATTGGTTCCGCTCAGAGGTGTCACTGGGTTGCCCCATCGCACACTGACCCCTTGTTCATGGGATTAAGTGGCTGCACTCCCTATCCCAGCCCCCGCCCTTCCTGCTGTTGGTGTCACTGAGTCTCCTGCTTTTCCCAGTGGAGCCAGAGTTCAAGTATGTTGGGAACATGCATGGGAACGAGGTTCTGGGCAGGGAGCTGCTGCTCCAGCTCTCGGAGTTCCTGTGTGAGGAGTATCGCCGGAGGAGCGAACGGATCACACGGCTCATCTGGGACACACGCATCCACATCCTGCCCTCCATGAACCCAGATGGATATGAAGTGGCTGCCAACCAGGTACCAGGCAAGCATTCTCCTCATCTCACCTGGCAGGGGCATGGCCTGCCCTTGTAGGGTAGCACACCAGTGCCGCCTCCACCACTAGTTGTTAAGGGCGACTAGAAAGGAGAATAGCACAGGCATGGTGGGGCACAAGGGAAGCTACACCTAGCAAGGGTCACTAAACGCCCTAAGAAGAGGTTTTCCAAATCCATTCAGAGCAAGAGAAAGATGAAGGAATGGGTAGGTTGAGGATGAGAGCCAGTAACAGACATAAAAAAGGCTGAGATGTTTAAGCCTATTTTTCTCCATCGTCACCAAACTGCAAGGGTTGCAAGCACGTTGGAGGACAGGACTAGAGTCCAAAATGATCATGACAAGTAGGAGAATTGGTCTGAATTTAGCAAGCTGAAATTCAATGAAGACAAATGCAAAGTACTTCACTTAGGAAGGAAAAAATCAATGCACAGCTATAAAATGGGGAATAGGTAGCTAGGCGGCAGCAGTGCAGAGGGTACGATGGGTCGCAAACTGAATAACAACATGATGCTGTCGACCCCAGAGCTGCTAGGCCTGGGTAGAGGCCTCTTTTCCTGTTGCAGCCCAGACTCCAAATCCCTCTTCCCTGTCGCCCCTCACCTCCCTGCATCCTAGCCTGCTGCCCCAACCAGAGCCCCCTCTCCCACTCTGACTTCTCATCCCTGCCCTAATCACACATCACTTCTGTACGGGCGCACATAACGAAATGTATCCTGCATGTGCATGGGAAAAATTAAAAGGAGCATTGATCCCTGTCATTGGAAATTGTTAACAGGCTGGACAAGCACCGCTTGAGGATGGTCCTGGTTTACTTGGTCCTCCCTGAGGACAAGAGACTAAATTAGATGACCCTTCCAGCTCTGCAGGGGAAGGCCATCATTCTTCCAGTGCTTGATCATGTTGATTCCCTTTTAGGTGTGCGCAGTTGTCAGAGGTTTCTGCCTTAGCAGTATCCGTAGGGCTGGCTGCGGTGCCGTCTGGAGTGGCGCTCCCTTGTGGCAGTATGTTACGTACCACTGGCCCTGTGCATTCTCAGTTCCGACCTGGTGGATGGCTGGTGGGAATGTCTTGTCTTGCATCACAAAGCTGTAGTAGTTTTCCTATCATAGGCTTCATTGGTTTGTTGTTGTGTATCGTGCATAGTCTGTTGTAGTTAGGAATAGTGCTAAGTTAGTGAATAGTGTCCCTGCTGGGACTTTACCCCAGGTGGGGTATGTCCCGCTAGCCTGGCTTCAAGTCACGTTTGGCTGGCAGGAGAGACCTCTGACAGTTGTCTTGAGTGTCTGGGAGACACCCACAGGAAGGGCAAGCGTAAAAACTTTCACCCTCATAACCAGAAAGAGGGGGACATCAGCTTGAGGGCCCTCCTAATGGAGACAGCTCTTCATCCTGCATCAGAATCCTCTGTGGCTGAGCCCATGCTGAGTACATCGACTTCGGTGCGTAGTGTGCCATCGGCACCAGACTCGGCCCGGCACTGCTCCCCTTTGCCAGTGCCCAGGAAGCAGCAGCAGAAGTGGAGCCCCTCAGTGCCAAAGGACCTGGGACAGGCCACTCACCCACCTCAGGACATTACCACTACATACCGCATACCACTAAGTATGACCCCCAAGCTCGGCCAGGGACCTGTCCCGTCCCCCCATCACAGTCTAGGTTCTAGGGAATTTCTGGACCTAGCTGCTATAGGAGGAAATTCCCTAGAACCTAGACTGTGATGGGGGGGGCGGGTCTCTGGCCGAGCTTGAGGGTCATACTGTAGCCCTAGGAGAAGCTACCTTCATACCCTGTGGCCCATCCTGATCCCCCCCACAAGTCAGGGAGGCCACAAGCAGTCATTCTGAGCGTGTGCTCAAGGACAGCTTGCCAGCCCATGCACTGGATCCAGCCCTACCCTTCCTCAAGCACCTCCGCCCTTTCCCGTCCGCCTGCTTCTGCATCACTGCTGGGTGCTCGATACTGTTTTGTCAGGCTGCACCCTACAATTTATAGCTTTCCTCCCCTTTCCCATCCCTCTTCAGGGACTCTTCTCACAAGCAACTCCTTGCCCAGGAGGCTGAATATCTCCTGTGCCTGGGGGTAGTGGAAAATGTGCCTCGGAACGTGGAAAGAAGAGGATTTTATTCCTGTTACTTCCTAATTCTAAAGGCAGAAGGGGGCCTCGCACCCATCCTTCATCACCTCAGCAAGTCTCTTCAAGGCTCAAATTCCACATGGTCTCCCTGGCCTCCATCATCCCTTTTACTGAGCTGGGACACTGATCCACCACCCTGGATTTGAAGGACACATACTTTCATATCTCAGTCTTTCTGGGGCACTGGCGCTTCCTCTGCTTCACATTGGGATGGTGCCATTTCTAGTTCAGGCAATGTCTGTGCATTATCACAAAGCACATTGCACCCATGGGCACTTACCTGAGACACTGAGGAGTCCAGATATCCCAGCACTATGACGGCTGGTTGATAAAGAGCTGGTCCCCAGATCAGGTGTGGAGACATCTCGATCTGGTCTGTCCACCTGTTGCAACCTGGGGTTGATAACAAATGAGAAAAAGTCAAACCTAATTCCAGTACACTGCATAGAATTCATTAGGATGGTCCTCAACTCCACGCGGACCAAGGCCTTCCTCCCTGAGGCTGAATTCTGGACCATGGCAGATTTCATCACAAGCCTGCAGGCCCACCCACTCTGCTTGCTCTCATGTGCCTGAAACCGTTGGGCCGCATGGCAGCATGTACTCACATGGTCCAGCACACACCTCTCTGCCTCTGGCCCCTTCAAGCATGGCTAACACCGGCCTATGTCCCCAACCAGCACAGCATGGACTGGATGGTCAGGATGCTGGACAGAGTACTCTTGTCCCTCACCTGGTAGCAGGATCTCGTGTTGGTGCTGGAAGGGGTTCTCTTTGTGGCCGCAGCCTCGTCGGTCACCCTGGCCCCTGACAGCTCAGACCTGGGATGGGAAGCCTACCTGGGTGCTCTCAGCACTCAAGGTCACTGTCCAGTCACAATTGTGCCCTTCATATCAGTGTCAGGGAGCCAGGTCATCTGCCCTCTGGCAGAAAGCCCTCTGGCTCTGGGGCTTCTGTCTGCAGCACAACTTCCATCTTGTAGCTGCTCATCTTCTGGGAACCAGGAACATGTTAGGCCCACCTCAGCAGGCAGTCTGGGTCTCCCCATGAATGGCTGATCCAGCTGGAGGTGGTTGGTTCCTTCTTCCACTGGTGGGGGACTCCCCAGGTGGACCTGTTCGCTTCCACGCAGAACAGGAAATGTCACATCTTCTGCTCAATTGGGGGCATGGACAGAGGATCCCTGTTGGACACTTTTCTGCTCCCATGGTCAGGGACTGTGACGTATGCCTCCCCACCACTGCCATTGCTACCCAGGTCCCAACAAAGATCAAACAGGACAGGAAGAGGATCATCTGTATCATGCTGGTGTGGCTGTACCAACACTGGCTCAGCATGGTGGTGACCTCATTCCAGATTGGCTATGTTGTCCCAGAACCAAGGCAGTCTGCTGGCAGAATTACATCAGAAAGCCTGGTTGCTGCATGGCTGAACATGCAGGGGCAGCAGTGCTTGGCTGAGGTTCAGCATCCTGTTGGTTCAGCATCCTTCAATTTACCAGGCAAAGTGAAGACACTTCACCTGCTGGAGCTTAGACAGAAGTGTCCGGCCTAAATTGGCTCCCCTGCAGCTTATTCTTGCTGCCTTCTGCATCTCGAGCTCCAGGGTTTGTCCCTGTCATCAGCCAAGAGCCATCTAGCAGCTATCTGGGCCTTCATTCAGGATATTGCGGCCAGATTCTGTAAGAACCCAGAGTGCCTCTACTGGCACTGTTAGGGATTCAGTCTCGCCATGGGACTCGAATCTGGTGCTGTCACAGTTCATGGGTTCCCCCTTGGAGCTTATGGCTTTGCACTCTCTCTTTCTCCTTTCTTGAAAAGTCACGTTCCTCACTGCAGCAATGTCTGCCCGCTGAGTATCTGAGGTTGGACGCTCACCTCAGAATCATTGTACATGGCCTTCTGCGAGGACAAAGTCCAGCTCAGACCACACCAAGAATTTCTCCCCCAGGACATCTCTCAGTTTCATTCGAGGCAGGACATTTACTTACTGGTTTTGTTCCCAAAGCCACATAAATCTGAAGAGAATAGGCTACATGCATTGGATATCTGGAAGGCTCTGGCCTTCTACATTGACAGAACCAGGTCGTTCTGCAAGTCGACACAATTATTTGTCACGGTGGCTGACAGGATGAATGGTTGCCCTGTATCCACTCAAAGGATTTATTCTTGGACCATGGCCTGCTTTTGCTTCTGCTATGGTCAAGCAAAGGTGCCACCTCCAGCGACTGTCATCGCCTACTCTGCCAGGGCACAGGTCTCCTCAGCAGACTTTCTGTCCCATGTGATATTCAGGACATCTGCAGACAAGCCACATCCTCTGTCATGTCTTTGGGTATGTCTAGACTACATGGCTCCGTCGACGGAGCCATGTAGATGAGTTTACTAGACACAGGAAAATGAAGCAGTGATTTAAATAATCGCCGCTTCATTTACATCAAAATGGCCGCCACGCTGTGCCAATCAGCTGTTTGGTGGCACAATGGGGCAGTCTGGACGCTCCGCAGTCAAAAACGGAAGCCTTTGTCGACTGCTCCAGTAAACCTCATTTCACGAGGCATAATGGAGCGGTCCTAATAAAGGACAAAAGGCACTCGTCATTGCGGAGCATCAGACTGCCCCACAAACAGCTGATTGGCACAGCGCGGCGGCCATTTTTATGTAAATGAAGTGGCGATTATTTAAATCGCTGCTTCATTTTCCTATGTCTAGTAAACTCATCTACATGGCTCCGTCGATGGAGCCATGTAGTCTAGACACACCCTTTATGTCCCACTAGAAGATTTACCAGGCGTTGTTCAGGTCCTTCACTCAAAAAATGTTTGTTTTTCTTCATTTCAATCAGCGATCTGGGGTGGGGGAGGGGATGAGGGGTTCACTATGCAGATTGCCCCAAGGAGAAAGGACCACACCAGCCCTCTCTCACCACAGCAGCTTGGGGCCAGGTGAGAAGCACTTCTCCATGGCTGCTGCAGCTCCAGAGGGCACAGCCAGGGGAGGGGTGAATGTTCCCTGGCTGAGGCAGGTCAATGTTTGTCTGCCTCATGCTATCCCCAGCCAGAGTGAGGAATGCAGCAAACTGGGCACTTTCCCCTCACCCCCTGACAAAGGGGAATAGCCAGCAACATCCCGTATGAATCAGGGGCGGGAATTCAGCCCCCCCCCCCTCCGAAAAGGCACCTGGAGGATGGGAGGCTCAGAGCTGGGGCAGCTCCTTTCACCTGCCTGGTGATTGTTTCTTTTCTGTATGGTTTTAGGAGACTCAATTCCATTCCAGGCACATCCCATTTTCCTGGCACAACCAAACCCTGGCCCTGCTTTAAGTTATGATAAAGGAAAGCTGCCTACCGAATTTGGTGTTGCTAGTGCTTACTGTTTTAGGAGGAGCTCTAGAACAAACATACAGCCTCTCTCAAATGTATAGTAGACTCAGTGCTGATCCAGCAGCCCCAGGATGATGCTGGTTTTGGCAGAGCAATGTGGCAGGCTGCTAAACTGTGAACTCCAAGGCCACCTCTGTGGATACTGCTTGTCAGATCCGGTCTTAGGGGTGGGCCGCGACCGCATTTCGGCCCGACCTCCCAGATCCTCCCCCAGGTTTCCCTGGTTACTCCCTGACCCTTTTTTTTTTTCTTTTTTTCTTTGCTCGACAAATTTTTGTCCAGTATTTTTTTTTAAACCATCTGGCAACCCTACGGGTGAGCCAGGAGGTTGCCTAGGGCCACCAATTGGTTAGGACTGGCCCTGCTGCTTGTGAGTCACCTAAAATGGGATCAACATGATCAAGTACTCGCAGAAGAAAATGCAGTTACGTAACTGTTCTTTGCGAGGTGTTGCTCATGTCCATTCTGTCTCTTGCCATCCTGCTCCACTGTGGGAGTTGTAGGCAAGAAGGAAGTGAGCGGGTTCAGGGGCAGTGGCACTTAATGTACCGCCTCATGGGAGCGCCACAGCCGCTCCTACGGACACCACTAAGGCAGAAATCTCCAACAACAGTGCATGTGGGTGTGCGCACACCTACAATGGAATGGACAGTAGCAACATGTCTCAAAGAACAGTTACAAATAGATAGGTAACCATTTTCTCTGCTGTCTCTTCCACCTGCACCCTTCAAATCCCTAGCTAGTGTTTCATCCCATCCCCTCCTGCCTTTGCTCCCTCAAGTGTGTGTTTTACACAACATAGTTCCCACCCTTCAGCACATCTTACCCCTGCCTGGATCTCTAAAATGCCCAGGAACATACCTCACTTGTGCCCCTCACCATTGTCTGGGAAGGGCTGTTATTTCCAGTGTTGCTACAGACTGTGGCCTTCACAAGTACCCAGGGAGCTGATTCTGCTTTGTTTGCATTTCAGTCTTCCAGAGCTCAGCTAGCTCTGACCGGCATCTGCCGCCTCGGAGGACAGCCTGGGAGGTGACCAGGAAACCTGCTGCCCTCCTTTACTCTTGCTCTGCATTGAGTGGGATGGGCAGCACATACTAATGATGCCAAGAGCCATGGGGCTGTCAATGAATTGTAAAGAAACCCTGTACCTGGGCACCTCACTCTAACCCTCCCGAAGTGACAGGCTAAATCCCAGGGCTGGAGCAGGGTGGGAGGGTGGAACATGGTCCCTGGCTAATGAGGGAAGTGATTCCGTTCATGGGCACACCGTGAAGGGGGCTGCAAACAGGCAGCTGAGAAATATTGCCATGCTCGGGATGGCCGGTCGGGCGACTAAGCAGGCCTGTGGCCATCAGATTCTCTGGCCCAAACTTGCAGTGCTCAGTGCTGAACCAGAAGCGACGTGTGAGAGTAAAGCAGCTTTCCACCACTGTATGGCCCCCAGCACGAACTGGCACAGCCCTAATCTGGCAGCAAATTGAATGCCTAGGCATTGCCAGAGCAGATCATTGTCATGGGGGAATGGGTCCCTGTAAGGCAGGAGGGGACCAGTCCTTCCCAGCCAGAGGGGGGTGGGGCAAAAGGGCTCAGCTGACACTTTATTGGTCACCTAGTCCTTACGGAAGGGCTCAGGGCGCTCAGTTGGGGGGGCCACAGGGAGCCGTGGGCTCCGAGGGACAGCCCTGAGGCAGGTTCTGCTGGAGTCAGTGCTCCAGGTAAAGAGCTGCTGAGAAGCCCACAAAGGGGAGTGAAGCTTGTGTTGTTCGGGGCTTTGGGGTGGCCACGGTGGAGCCCTGCGAGGGGTTGAGTTTGTCACCGCTCCAGCCCTGACCCAGGCAGGTGGAGTTTATTGAAAGAGCTCAGGAAGAGGGAACTGGAAGTAGGGTGCTGGGCGTGGGAGGTGGCTGGAGCGTGAGCATCTAATCCAGCCTCCCATCTCAGACGCTAGCAGCACCACGTTCAGCAGAAAGGAGGCAACCTGCCCTGGAGTTGGCAGGTGTGGGGTGAACTGGTAGAGTGTAGGCAGATTTAATCTTCAGTCCGTGATTTCCATTGGCATTGCCCACGCTAGCGCCAGCATGGAACGCAACCATGGTAAATGGCATTAGTGGAAGTGTCATGCCCAGGACTCGGGTGCACACACTCGGGGCTGTGTGTTTTCCCCTGTCCCTGCTGGAATTCATCCCTCCTGGTGCTGTCAAACATAGCCCATTGGCATGAGACTCAGGCTGGCCTGTTCATGGCTCAGTCATTGAGTGCTGTGTGACCTTGGGCAAGTTGCTTACTTAGGAGTGCCTCAGTTTCCCCTTCTGGGGAATGGCGCTCACTATACTCACCCTCCACTGCACCAAGCACAGTACTGCTTATTTCCCTGGCCTGCAGTGACTACCTGGTGGGCTCAGACATTGCCGAAGCCCAGTTTCATTTTGTAGGTTCTGGACATGCCCACGCTCTTCCTGCATGATGTTTGAATGGAGCCTGCATTTCCCCTGATCTCACAGGGGTTTATGGGCCTTCTCCCTCCAGAACCCAGATGCCATTGGGTACCTGACGGGCAGGAACAATGCCAACGGCATCGACTTGAACCGGAACTTCCCTGATCTTAACACATTCATGTACTACAATGAGAAAACCGGAGGTCCCAATCACCACATCCCCCTGCCAGCCAACTGGAAAAGCCAGGTATGGGCCAGGGATTTCCAGGAGCAATACAGGATCATACCAGCACCCCCTATAGAAACACCGACCCCTGCATGGTACTTTCCCTCCCCCCCATAGAAACACCCACCCCTGCTCGGTACCTTCCCTTCCCTGACATAGAAACACCCACCCCTGCTCGGCACCTTCCTTCCCCCATAGAAACACCCACCTTTGCTCGGTACCTTCCTTCCCCACATAGAAACACCCACCCCTGCACGGTACCTTCCCTCTCCCCATAGAAACACCCACCTGCTCAGTACCTTCCTTCCCCATAGAAACACCCACCTTTGCTCGGTACCTTCCTTCCCCCATAGAAACATCCACCTGCTCGTGCCTTCCCTCCCCCATAGAAACACCCACCCCTGCACGGTACCTTCCCTCTCCCCCCCATGAAACACCCACCCTTGCTCGGTACCTTCCTTCCTCCCCATAGAAACACCCACCCTTACTCGGTACCTTCCTTCCCTGTTGCCCCCTCGGGAAAAGTCCACCCTGCTCGGTACCTTCCGTCCCTGCCCTCCCCACCAGAAATGTCCACCCCTGCTCGGTGCCCTCCCCCTCATAGCCTCCCTCAGAGAAAAAGTGTCTCCTCTAGGAGCCTCAGGCTTTGGTTTGTGTCACAGGGCCTTTGGGTGGAGCCTGATCCAGCAGCTGCCCGTGTTAGTGCGTACTTGCCATTCCATTCCATGTAAGTCGGACCATACCAAATTCATGGTCATGGAAAACGTGTCATGAACTGTGAAATCTGGTGTTTTGTGCTTTTACTCTATACTATACAGATTTCATGGGGAGACTGGAATTTCTCAGAGAGGGGGTCCTGACCCAAAGGGGAGTTGCCGGAGGTCACAGGGTTATTGTAGGGGGCTTGTGGTATGGCCACCCTTACTTCTGCGCTGGCTGCAGAGCTGGGGGGCTGGAGAGTGGCTGCTGTTGGCTGGGCAACCAGCTCTGAAAGCAACACCCTGCTAATAACAGCACAGAAGTAAGGGTGGCAACACCCTACCAGGCTATCCTTACTCTTGTGCTTCTGCCTTCAGAGCTGGGTGGCTGGAGAGCGGCAGCTGCTGCCTGAGGGCCCAGCTTTGCAGGCAGCAGCACAGGAATAAAGTTGGCAATACCATACCAGGCCATCCTTACTTCTGTGCTGCTGCTGGTGGCTGCTCTGCCTTCAGAGCTGGGCTCCCAGCCAGCAGCCACCACTCTCCAGCTGCCCAGCTCTGAAGGCAGAAGTAAGGGTTGCAATACCAAAACACCTCCCCCCCACACACACACACACCCCACACACTATAACCTTGCACCTCCTCCAACTCCTGTTTGGGTCAGGACCTTGATAGTTACAATACCATGAAATTTCAGATTTAAATACCTGAAATCATGAAATTTACTATTTTGTAAAATCCTAGGATCCTGAAATTGACCAAAATGGACCATGAATTTGGTAGGACCCTACCTATAAGTCTGCACTGGAAAAGTGTTTGAAAAATCCTGTGAATATTGTGAGTGTGGAAGGATGCCTGAAGAGGGAGGGCACAGAAGGAGATAGGCAGGTTGTCAAAGCAGGTGCAGTTTGGCTAGTGGAAGCCTGAGGGGAATGTGGCAGGTGATAAGGTCAGACATGCAGGAAGGAGTGAGCAGGACAGGGCTTTGAGTCTGAGCTATGCAGAGCCATGGGGAGGTATCACGCCCTTTGGCGATGGACCAGGAGCACAATCTGGCAGTCAGTTTGGACAGATCAGAGGGGCAAGGCAGCTGTGCAGGAGGTCAGGGCAGCAGACATTCAGGTGAGCATGAGAATTCGGGCATCTGAAGAGAATTGGGAGGCTTCTAGTGGTGCTCTGCGGGAGAGGCAGCAGGATGGGTCACATCCAGCTGGAGGAGAGGCGCTGGGGCTGGTAACGTGGCAGGTGGAGTAGGGACAGGGAAGCATGTGGAACCCAGGCTAGAAGGTAGCACCCCCAGAGCACATATCCACAAGCCAAGCTGTGCCTCTCTCACTGGCATCTCCTTTGCTTACAGGTGGAGCCAGAGACCCTGGCTGTGATTAACTGGATGAGCTGCTACAACTTCGTCCTCTCAGCCAACCTCCATGGCGGAGCCCTAGTGGCAAATTACCCCTACGACAAAGCCCAAGAGCAACGGGGCCGGGGCTGGGGCTATCACCATGCAAGCAACACCCCATCCCCTACTCCTGATGACAAGCTCTTCCGGAAGGTGCGCTGGGAACAGCAGGAGGCCCAGGTGCCTCCTGAGATGTGGGCCCCAGATGGCTGATCTCCCAAAGCAAGCTTCTCTTGAGTCAGCAGCTGAGCCCACCTGCGAGATCGAGGGTGTGGATCTGGGATTTGAACCCAGGCTACCCCCTTGGTTCCCCCCACCCCAAACACATGATGGGCTTGGGATCAGAAATTCCAGTTTTAGCTCAACCTTTGGTTTGAATCATCTGCCACAGGCAGTAAGATGTTGAGCTAAATACATCCCTGGTATAAATGACACCAAGGTCCATGGTGTTTGCCCCAGGATTGAATCTGGCCCATTTCCCATGCACAGGAGAGTCTAGGGACAAGCCCCTCCTGACTGGTGCAATAATCCGCCATGAAGGTCTGAGCTTGCATGTGCTGAGAGTTTCCAAAATTGACCTGAGTGCCCTCAAGTCCCAGGGCTGCAACAGGAGCAGGAATGAGCTCTCGATGCTGCCCACAAGCCCCCAGCAAACCAGTTTTATCTTCCCCCCTCTTCACTCCCTCTTAATGGAGAGGGTCTGATGGGCTTGCGCTGTGGGAACTGCAGTGTGCTGCATGCTCTGAAGCACCACCAACTTTCCACCATGTTTCCTTAGGCAGCCTGCATAGATGGAGGGTTTGCTGTGCTGCTGGGCCGCACTCTCTGGGCAGAGAGAACCTGGCTGGGCTAGAAAAGTATCTGGACAGTAAATCCTCTGCGTCAGGGGGCTCCAGAGACGTTTTCGGTTGTGGGCTTTCTTGTACCTTCCCTGGTCCTGCGCAGGGGCAGGAGACAGCCTGTCTCCTCTCTGCTCCCACGGCTCGTGTGTCCGAGAGCGCGGGCTGACCTTCTACCTGATCCAAAGGACTGGCTGACTGCAGCCTACATTGGTTGTTTTCCAAAGAGGTGGATCTTGTTGCTGTGGCAACGAGAGCCAAAGCCAGGGCACCAATCAGAAAAGGCAGTGGGCAGGTTTTGTCCTGGATTCTCCATTACAAGTCCAGCTGAATTTATATTGCCACAGAACCCCTCCCCCACCTCCCCATCCAGGGTTCCCATTGAGCAGCAAACCCAGACGGGGACAGGGGGCCGACCCCACCCGTCCCCCAGCTCTAATTCTCCACCCGCTTTGTTGGCAGGTTCCCGAGCTTCTGGGGCAGAGCTGCCAAATGTCTAATCACAGAAAACCAAACATCCTTGCCCCCTCTTCCTTGCCACTTCTTCAGGGCTCTGCCCTGCCCCCCCCCCATCTCTCCTCACTCATCTGCTCATGTTCAGCAGGCTGGGGCACAGGGGTGGGGTGCAAGAGGGAGTTTGGGGTGTGGGCTCTGGAGGGCATTTATCTCAGGTCATGCCCAGGAAGTGGTGACACATCCCTCCAGCTCCTAGGTGGAAAGGCAGCTAGGTGGCTCCATGCACCACTGCCGCCCATAGGCACGGCCCCTGCAGCTCCCATTGGTCACAGTCACCAGCCAATGGGAGCTGCAGAGCTGCTGCTTGGGGTGGGGTCAGGGCAGCATGAAAAGCCCCCGTGGCAGTCCCTTCACCTAGGAGCCAGAGAGACATGCCACCGCTTCCCAGGAGCCATGCAGAGCCAGCCAGGGAGCCTGCCAGCCCTGTGCCAGTTGGACTTTAATGGCCTGGTCAGTGCTGCTGGAGCCGCCTTTTAGATCAGATGTTCTGGTTGAAAACTGGACACCTGGCAACTGTAGCTGGGGGCAGGTTTCCATGCTGGGGGCAGGGCTTGGGGAGCAGGTTCCCACACACAAGGGGTCAGGGTTGGGGGCAGGTTTCCTTGCTGGGGGCAGGGCTTGGGCAACAGGTTCCCTTGCTGGGGGCAGGGCTTGGGCAACAGGTTCCCTTGCTGGGAGCAGGGCTTGAGGAACAGGTTCCCACACACAAGGGGTCAGGGTTGGGGGCAGGTTTCCTTTCTGGGGGCAGGGCTTGGGGAACAGGTTCCCACACACAAGGGGTCAGGGTTGGGGGCAGGTTTCCTTTCTGGGGGCAGGGCTTGAGGAACAGGTTCCCACACACAAGGGGTCAGGGTTGGGGGCAGGTTTCCTTTCTGGGGGCAGGGCTTGGGAACAGGTTCCCACACACAAGGGGTCAGGGTTGGGGGCAGGTTTCCTTTCTGGGGGCAGGGCTTGGGGAACAGGTTCCCACACACAAGGGGTCAGGGTTGGGGGCAGGTTTCCTTGCTGGGGGCAGGGCTTGGGGAGCAGGTTCCCAAGGGGCCCAGGCTGGGGGCCAGTTCCCAAGCTCATATGGACAGGGCTGGGGTATAGGTTCCATTGATGGAGGTGGCGTGTCTGTGTGAGAAGTGGTGGGGTTGTGCTGGGCCTGCTCTCTCTCACATGGGTTTGGCTTCCTTGCAGGGACATCTGCTTGTCCTTAGCATAAATGGGAGCAGACGGGTGGAGGGACACGGGCCAGAGGGGTGAAGCCAGCACTGTGACCATCCTGATGTTCTCTTGCAGCTGGCCAAAGCCTATTCCTACGCCCACCACTCGATGCACCAGAGCCCAACCTGTGGGGAGCAGTTTGCCGATGGCATCACCAACGGGGCCTCCTGGTATTCTCTCAGCAAGGGTAAGGGCAGGGCGAGGGGCACTGGGTGTTGGAGAAAGGTCCGTAGGGAACAGGAGAGGCCTGGCCTGCAGAGGGAGTAGTGGGGAAGGGATGAGCAGGGTGGGGAGCGGGGAAAGAGGGCAGTCGCTGGGGAGGCAGTAGGGAGGCTGTGGCTTGAGGAAGGGAATGCAGCAAGGTAATGGCCATGGGGAGGGAACAGGGTAAAGGCTGATGACGCTGTTGAGTTAAAGGCTGTGGGGATGCACTCTCAGTGGGTTTTGAGTACACAGATTCTGGGGGACTGGTCAGGAGCACTTGTTTCTGTGAAACCTTGAGTATGAAGCTGGGAGGGGTAGCGATGCGCAAGTGATGAGACGTAAAAGGAGCGATACAATTTTTTAAGAAAATCTATAAAAATGGGAAATGGTGACAGCCAGCCGTGTGCTGACAATTGTCAAAGGAAGTTAGTTTTCTTGTGCACCTTTGTGTCCACTTGAATTAAGGGTTTTAAAAAAAGACATTAGGAGCAGAAGAAATCCTAGCAATGAGCTAGATCCACTGCTAACTGGGGATATTCAGTATTTGGCAAGAAACTGGATGAACTAGTTTATTCTGAGACATGCCGGAGGGTGTTAAACAGCAACAGCTAAAATTCAAAATATTCTGATCTTGTGAACCAGAGTTTTAAAAAAATTGTCCAAGAGCTCTCTGAGCCAGTAATACTGACATTTCACGTATCTAGGAACACTGGGAAAGACCTAGAGAACCAAAACAAAGCTAGTGTTGTGCCCATATTATAAAAGGGAGAACAGGATGGTCTGGATGACGGTAGGCCAGTTGGCTTGACATTGATTCCAGGCAGAATCCTGGAAAGGCTGTTACGAGACGCAGTCAGTGAAGAATTAAGGACGGTAGAAAAATAAAGCTGACTTGTGTGGTTTTATGGAAGGATAGTCTGACAAACCTGATATTGAGTTGACAAAGCTAATTGTGCTGATACAAAATATATTTGTAGGGCATTTGACATGGTACGCCCTGACGTGTTGATGAAATAGCACTATACAAAATGAATCCAATTTATAGTAAGTGGATTAAACTGGCTAAGCAATTAATCTAAAAAATTAATCGTAAATGGGGAGTCATCATGCCACGACTGTGTTTATTTCTGCAGCTTTTTCCAGGTTCTCTTTTTGACTCAATGCTATTCAATATCTTTATCAACAATTTGGAAAAAATGTAAAATCATGGATGGTGAAGTTTGCAAATGACTCCAAAATTAGTGGGCATTAAATAATGATAAGGAGAGGCCACTGATACAGTGGTCTGGGTCACTTAGCAGTCTGGGCTCACTTGAGTCGCATGTTTTAAAATGACTAAATACAAGGTCCTACATACATTGACTAAGACTGCAGCTCACACTCACAGGAGAGGGACTGTGTTTTAGAAAGAGTGGATCTTAAAGACTTTGGTGTCATGTAGACACAAACTGTTCTCCCAGTGCAATGTGGACAGCTAAGGGAGCCAATGCCATTTGTGAATGTCTGAATACTGAGCAGAAGCAGGCAGGCAGGATTACTGTAGTATACGGCACAGCGAGCTCATGCCAGGGTCCTATATCCGAGGCTACTGGCCGCAATTCAGAAGGGATGTGGAAAGTTGGAAAAGGCTCAGGAAAGGGCTCCACTGATGCTCTGAGATTTGGCAAACCTACCTTCGAGAGAGAGAGACTGACACGTTTGATATATTTAGTTTATTGAACAGACGGTTCAGAGGTTATTTGTTCATGGTCTACAAGTCCCTGCAGGGGGAAGAACAGTTTCTAACAGGAGATAGCTCTTTAATCAAGCAGAAAAAGGCTGAACAAAGCTCACAGGCTGGATGCTGAGATGGTTCTGCTGTGGGCAGGGGGCTGGACTCGATGACTCCTGCGGTCTCTGCCAGCCCTGGGGTTCTAGGGTTCTGCAACGCTGAAGCTAGATAAATGCTGGCTAGTCCTAAGGGGCCAATGCTGGACAGTGAGTGATTAACCAGTGGGGAAATATCCTGAGGGAGCGCAGTGGTTTCTCAGTCCCCTCAAGTCTTTACATCTGGACGGAACGTCTTGCGAACTCCGGGGAGCAGAGGAGCTGCTGGGGGACCGGATACAGGAAGGGCAAAGAAAGGGCTCTGGGGCTGCTGGGGAGGACACCACCATACACTTGGGGGGAAGAAGGGGAGGGTCTTTGGGAGGAGTGGGAGGGGAGGGCTGTACTGGAGAAGGGGGCACGGCCTTTCCCTGACCCTGGCCACAGCTCTCCCTGTCTCCCTCTCAGGCATGCAGGACTTTAATTATCTTTACACCAACTGCTTTGAGATCACCCTGGAGCTGAGCTGCAACAAGTTTCCTCCTCAGAAGGACCTGGAGAAGGAGTGGCTGGCCAATCGCGAGGCACTCATCACCTACTTAGAGGAGGTGAGAGGGCCATCCCCAGGCCCTAGTGCCAACCCCTGTGGGGCTGAGATCCCTTTTGCAGTGATTGTGATGGTGGGGCCACCCACACAGGCGGGGAACATTGATGCTCCAGAGGCAGCGCCGAGAGACTCCAGCAATGCTGCTGCCCCCAGCCCTGGCTCGGCGAGAGAAAGGCCAGCCCAGTTACGGGTCTTGGGCGGGGTGGGCGGAAATGGAGGCGCCGCAGGAGTCTGTCCTCCTACTCCAGTAGGGTCTGGCAGGGAGAGGCTCCAGCCCGCAGGAGTGAATGAATCTGTCTGTCTATCTGTAGGTTCATCATGGCATCAAAGGGCTGGTGTCCGATCAGAACAGCAATGGGATTGCAGGTGCTGTGATTTCTGTCCAGGGGATCGGCCACGATGTCACCTCCGGTGGGTTGCCTTTTGGTAACAGCCCCTTTAGCCTGATATGGGAGGAACACAGTGTGACAGGAGCCTGGAATGGGGTACCACTGAGCCCTCTGTCTCACCAACACAGGCTGTGACAAGCTGCAGGCCTCTCCCCGTCCTGCACTCCCACAAACTTGTACACAGGCAGGGACATAGAATCCTAGAGCACTAGACCTGGAAGGGACCTCGAGAGTCATCGAGTCCAGTCCCCTGCCCTCCCGGCAGGACCAAGCGCCGTCTAGACCAGTGTTTCCCAAATGGTGCTCCGTGGAACCCTGGGGTTCCGCAACGTGAAAGTAAGGGTTCTGCGAGAACTTGATCACCCCCCCCCAAAGAGACAGAGAGGAGCCGACGCGCAAAGACGCAGGCTCCTTCTTTGGTTTCCCACCGGCTTTCAGACATCTCCCTTCCCCCGCTGCCACTCTGCATTTCCAAAGCCCGCTCGGGACATGCGTGACTGCATTTTGGCCCCCAGGTCTCCCTGGTCCACTCCCCGGTGGTGTGGGGTTCCTCGAAATTCTTCCGAGTTTAAAAGGGTTCTGTGGCCAAATAAAATTGGGAAACACTGATCTAGACCATCCCTGGTAGATGTCTGTCTAACCTGTTCTTAAATATCTCCAATGATGGAGATTCCACAACCCCCCCTAGGCAATTTAGTCCAGTGTTTAACCACCCTGACAGGTAGGAAGTTTTTCCTAATGTCCAACCTAAACCTCCTTTGCTGCAGTTTATGTCCATTGCTTCTTGTTCTATCCTCAGAGGCCAAGGAGAACAATTTTTCTCACTCCTCCTTTTTGACACCCTGTTGAATACATGAAAACTGCTATCATGTCCTCTTTCAGTCTTCTCCTTTCGAAACTAAACAAGCCAAATTATTTCAGTCTTCCTTCATAGCTCATGTTCTCTAGACCTTTCATCATTCTTGTTGCTCTTCTCTGGACCTTCTCCAATTTCTCCACATCTTCCGTGAAATGTGGTGCCCAGAACAGGACACAATACTCCCATTGGGGCCTAATCAGCACAGAGTAGAGCGGAAGAATGACTTCTCGTGTCTTGCTCTCAACACTCCTGTTAATGCAGCCCAGAATCATATTTGCTTCTTTGCAACAGCATCACACTGCTGAGTCATATTTAGCTTGAGGTCCACTATGACCCCTAGATCCCTTTCTGCCGTACTCCTTCCTAGACAGTTGCTTTACATTCTGTATGTGTGAAACTGATTGTTCCTTCCTAAGCGGAGCACTTTGCATTCGTCCTTATTAAACTTCATTCTACTGACCTCAGACCATTTCTCCAGTTTGTCCAGATCATTTGAATTATGACCCTATCCTCCAGAGCAGTCGCAATCCCTCCCAGCTTGGTATCATCTGCAAATTTAATAAGCATACTCTCTATGCCAATATCTAAATCGTTGATGAAGATATTGAACAGATACAGTCCCAAAACAGACCCCTGAGGAATCCCACTTGTTATGCCCTTCCAGCAGGATTATGAACCATTAATAACTACTCTCTGAGAATGGTTATCCAGCCAGTTATGCACCCACCTTATAGTAGTCCCACCTAAGTTGTATTTGCCTAGTTTATTGATAAGAAGATCATGCGAGACCGTATCAAATGTCTTACTAAAGTCTAGGTATGACACGTCCACCTCTTCTACCTTATCCACAAGACTCGTTATTCTATCAAAGAAAGCTATCAGATTGGTTTGACATGATTTGTTCTTTACAAATCCATGCTGGCTGTTACCTATCACCTTATTATCTTCCAGGTGTTTGCAGATGAATTCCTTAATTACTTGCTCCATTATCTTCCCTGGCACAGAAGTTAAACTGACTGTTCTGTAGTTTCCAGGGTTGTTCTTATTTCCCTTTTTATAGATGGGCAGTAGATTTGTCCATTTCCAGTCTTCTTGAATCTCTCCCATCTTCCATGATTCTTCAAAGATGATAGTGAAAGGCTCAGATACCTCCTCTATAGTTCCTTGAGTATTCTAGGATGCATTTCATCAGGCCCTGGTGACTTGCAGACATATAACTTTTCTAAGTGGTTTTTAACTTGTTCTTTTTTTATTTTATCTTCTAACCCTACCCCATTCCCACTAGCATTCACTATATTAGGCATTCCTTCATCATCAGACTTCTTGGTGAAGACGAAAACAAAGAAGTCATTAAGCACCTCTACCATTTCCAAGTTTCCTGTTACCATTTCTCCCTCCTCACTGAGCAATGGGCCTACCCTGTCTTTGGTCTTCCTCTTGCTTCTAATATATTTATAGAAAGTCTTCTTGTTACCCTTTATGTCTATTAGCTAGTGTGAGCTTGTTTTGTGCATTTGCCTTTCTGATCTTGCCCCTGCATACCTGTATTGTTTGCTTATATTCATCCTTTGTAATTTGTCCTAGTTTCTACTTTTTATATGACTCCTTTTGGATTTTTAGATCATGCAAGATCTCCTGGTTGATCCAAGGTGGTCTTTTGCCATACTTTCTGTCTTTCCTATGCAACAGAATAGCTTGCTTTTGGGCCCTTAATAATGTCCCTTTGAAAAACTTCCAACTCTCTTCAGTAGTTTTCCCCCATGAGACCTTAGCTACCAGCTCTCTGAGCTTACCAAAATCTGCCTTCCTGAAAACCATTGTCTCTATTTTGCTGTTCTCCCTTCTAGCATTCCTTAGGATCATGAACTCTATGATTTCATGGTCACTTTCTCCCAAGCTGCCTTCCACTTTCAAATTCTCAATCATTTCCTCCCTATTTGTTAAAATCAAATCTAGAACAGCTTCCCCACTAGTAGCTCTTTCAACCTTCTGAAATAAAAAATTGTCTCCAATGCAGTCCAATAACTTATTGAATAGTCTGTGCCCTGCTGCATTAGTTTCCCAACATATGTCTGGATAGTTGAAATCCCCCATCACCACCAAATCTTGCGTATTGGATGATTTTGTGAGTTGTTTTAAAAAAGCCTCATCCACCTCTTCTACTTGGGTAGGTGGTTTGTAGTAGACCCCTAGCATGACACCGCTGTTGTTTTTAACCCCTTCTAACCTAACCCAGAGACTCTCAACATGTCTGTCTTACGTCTATCTCCACCTCAGTCCAAGTGTATACATTTTTAATATGTAAGGCAACACCTCCTCCCTGTTTACCCTGCCTATCCAGTTGCAGTTAGATGAAGCATCTCTCTGCTGTGCCTCTGCCTCCCCTGCCCCCCCCCCCCCCGTGGAGATGGTGCTGGGGGGAACCAGCTTTACTGGTTCCCCCCAGCACTGGCTCCTGCTCCCCACCCTTGCTGATGGGGGGGAGCAACTAGTCAAGTTGCTGTTCAACTAGCTGATAGGCATTTGCTTATTGGATAGTTGACTAGTCACTTCCATCCCTACACCCTGCCTTGCCCAGGGGCCTTTGGAGGCTAAAACAGCTGAATGTCCGGCACGCGCTGAGGAGCAAAGGCTGCCAGCAGTACTCACAGGCAGGGGTGCTATGCTGGGAAGCAGGGACTCTGACAGACTTGGGGGCCATGCTAGATAATCAGCTGCAATGTATCAGCCCTTTGGCCACAGCAATCCGGGGCTGTGTAAACAGGAATATGGAGTAGGTGGGGGTGCAGGGAGGTTCTGTTACCCCTCTATTTGGAATTGACGTGGCTGCTGTCGGAATGTGTGTCCAGCTCTGGTCTCCACGCCTAAGGAAAGATGCTGGGAAACTGGTGTGGCTTCAGAAAAGATCTGTGAGATGCCTGAAGGGTTGGGGAAGGGAGGGCTGCTGACAGTGACACTCAAGGGACTCAGTCTGCTTAAGGTCGAAGGACGGCTGGTGCCAGGCTACAGCTACCTACATGGGGAACGGACGTCGCAATCTGGCAGGCAGAGGTTTGACAGAATCCTGCAGCTAAAAGCTGCAGCTAGATGAAGTCAGCCTAGAAATAAGGAGCATTTCTTTAAGAGTGAGGGTTATTCACTGTTGGAACAACTGACTTGGGGTCGGGGTGGACTCTCCATCTCCAGAAACTGTTAAATAGAAGTGTTCCTCTAACCTGTCTGCTCTGAAGCTTCAGCCGAGTTCGTCTGCAACAGGAAAAACTTAAAAAATGGTGAATGGTCCTGCAGCACCTTTGAGACTAACAAAACATGTAGATGGTATCATGAGCTTTTGTGGGCGCAACCCACTTCCTCAGCTGTGTTGCGCCCAGAAAGCTCATGATCCCATCTACATGTTTTGTTAGTCTCGAAGGTACTACTAGTCTGTTTGGGTTTTTTAAATTTTTCCTGCCTGCTCTGGTTCATTCAGGCTCTTAGACGAGAATCAGGAATTAATTCAGGGCCGTCGCATGTCCTGTGTCGCACTGGAGGTCAGACCGCATGACCACAGTTGTCCCTTCTGGCACAGGCACCGACTCTGTTGATGCTCTGGGGCTGGGCACCCAAGGAAAAAAATAATTGGTGGTCAGCACCCACTGGCAGCCCATGGGTCAGCTCCTTCCCCTCACCGCACCTCTCACTTGCCGGCAGGCCCCACCAGTCAATGCTTCTCTCCCACTGCCTCCCTCCTGCCGTGAGGAGTGTTGAGCAGCGTGCTGGGAGGGAGGAGGAGAAGTGGGGCTAGGAAGAGCAGAGGGTTGGAGGAAGGGGCAAAGGGGGGCAGGGTCTGGGGAGGAGCAGGGGTCCAGCAGCCCTGCTGAAGTCACAACATCAGTGCCTCTGCCTTCCAGCCTTATACGCATGAGTGACACACGTTTTGGCAGCTGTCATGCCTCGCCTCATTTCAGATAAAACAGGGGGCACATGGCTTGGGGAAGGCCCAGTGGGCTGCAAGCCCAGGGTTTAGGAGCTTTAACACCAGTTTTCCTCTATCTTCTGTTAATGTGTCTATTCCGCTCCCGCCCCCCAAGGCCATTTCCCAAGGTCGAGTAGCCTGGTCTTGGGGAGAGACAGATCTATCATCTGCCTGGTTTTAGGTGAGATCTGGAGCATGGCCAGGTCAGAAGGAACAGAGCCCGCCTCTGTCAGCCCAGAGTCTCATCCACGTAGAACCCCGCCTTTCCAAATGCACACAGAGCCAGGGCTGGAAGGGACCTTTGGAAGCCAGCCCATCCAGCCCTCGGCACGGAGGCAGCCCAAAGACCAAACCAGCCAGGGTTTATCCAGCCGCCCTCCAGTGATGGGCATTCCACACGTGTCCTTGGGAGCCCGTGCCAGAGTTTAGGGTTAGAAATCTCCCTGGCTGCAGACTAAGCCCGTTAATCCTTATCCTGCCGTCGGTGGAGCCAGAGAACCATCGGCCTCCGTCCTCTTCAGCACATTTGCAAATTGTTACCAGGTCCCTCCTAAGACTGAATGTGCCCCGCTCCTAGGAACCTTTCCTCGTCGGTCAGTGTGATGGCGCATCTGCCCCAGCTTGATCCATGGGAGTTAAAAGCAGCCTAGGGAGGCGATGCCAGAGGCAGGCAATTAGAAAGGGTCTGAGAGGAGCAGCCAGCCAGTCATGGGCTGCATAAGAAGGGCTGCAGGGCAGAGCAGAGCACACAGCTGATTGGAATCTGGGACAAAGCGGTGCTGCAGGCAGGGGCCAGAGGAGCTAGAGCGCTCTCTGGACTGGCTGCTGGGCTGCAGGCTGAGGCCCTGAGGGAAGGGTAGAAGAGGGGGCTGGAGCCTCATGGGAAGCAGCCCTGCAGCGATGGACTGCAGTTGCCACTGAGGGAGGGGCTGGCCGAAGATTGCAGCCCCTGGACGGGGGAACACAACGTGTGGTACAGCCAGTGGCCAGTGTCAGGGGAGAGGACCCTGCAGCCCTGGGAGTGGGGCAGGTCACCACCAGAGGAGGACTCAGAGGCAAACAGCGCTGATCTCCAAGACAGCCAGCAGGAGGTGCTGCAGTGGCCAATGAGCCCTGTTACACCAGGTTTTGCGAACCTTTTCTCGCATTTAAAACCAGTGAGCAGCCCCGTGGCACCTTAGAGACTAACAAATATATCGTCTCATGAGCTTTCGTAAGCAAAACCCACTTCCTCAGATGATGAGCACATCGCACTGTTGTTTTTAAAGTTACAGACTAACACGGCTGCCCTGCTGAGACTTTTTCTCATGTTTGTCACACTCCTCCGGACTCTCTTCAAGTTGTGCAAGTCTTTCCTCCAGGGCCGTGCCCAGAGTTGGACACACAACTGCAGCTGAGGTCTCGCCAGTGCCAAGTCAAGTGGGGCATTGACCTTCCATGACACCCCGTTAATACGCCCCAGAATGGCATTAGCCTTTTCTGCAGCCGCACGACATTGCTGACTTGTATTCAAGCTGTGACCCGTTCTAACCCCCAGATCTGTGTCAGCAGCACTGCCATGGAGCCAGTTCTTCCCCATCATTTGTGGTTGCACATTTGAGTTTTTACTTGGCACAAGCTGGAATTCAGACCAATTGTCGAACTTGTCACGGTCACTTTGATTTCTAGCAACCTCTCCAGCTTAGTGTCATTTGCAGATTCCATGACCACACTCTCCTCTCCATCATCTGAGTCATTCATGAAAATATTGAATAGTACAAGACCCAGGACTGACCCCTGCAGGGCCCCCCTGGAAGCGCCTTCCCTGTATGTCCGTAAACAATTGATCACTCCTCCTTGTATGGTCTTTAAACCTGTTGTAATTTCATCTAGACCACATTTCCTTAGTTTTCTTGTAAGAATGTCATGTGGGACTGCGTCAAAAGCCTTATAAAAATCAGTGTAACATCTAAGAACATAAGAACGGCCATACTGGGTCAGACCAATGGTCCGTTCAGCCCAGTACCCTGTCTGCTGACAGTGGCCAATGCCAGGTGTCCCAGAGGGAGTGAACAGAACAGGTGATGATCAAGCGATCTCTCTCCTGCCATCCATCTCCACCCTGTGACAGACAGAGGCTAGGGACACCATTCCTTACCCATCCTGGCTAATAGCCATTAATGGACTTAACCTCCATGAATTTATCTAGTTCTCTTTTAAACCCTGTTATAGTCCTAGCCTTCACAACCTCCCCAGGCAAGGAGTTCCACAGATTGACTATGCGCTGTGTGAAGAAGAACTTTCTTTTATTTGTTTAAACCTGCTGCCAGTGTGTTTCATTTGGTGGCCCCTAGTTCTTATATTATGAGAACAAGTAAATAACGTTTCCTTATTCACTTTCTCCACACCACTCATGATTTTATAGACCTCTATCATATCCCCCCTTAGTCTCCTCTTTTCCAAGTTGAAAATTCCTAGTTTCTTTAATCTCTCCTCATATGGGACCCATTCCAAACCCCTGATCATTTTAGTTGCCCTTCTCTACTGCTTCTCCCATATCCACTAGCCCAGTAACCCTGTCAAAGAAGGATATTAAGTTGCTGTAGCATGATTTGTTCTTGAAAAAGCCATGGTGGCTATTCCTTAATACTCTACTATCCTCCAGGTGCTTTCATGTTGTTTTATAATTTGTTCCAGTATCTTTCCATCCAAGTTAGGCTGACTGGTCTATAATTCCCTGGGTCCTCTTTGTAACCCTTTTTAAAGATAAGTCCAATGTTTGCCCTTCCCCAGTCTCCATCAGAGTTCTCTGTGTGGCCTGCAAGACATCTTGTTTACTGATGCCCATATGCAGAGTTGCCAGCTTCTGTCTACATGGATTTTTTTTCCTGGTACTGTTACGAAAGTAACACGCATGTAAAGCCAGGGCACATGAAGTGAGGTGCATGCTGCTTGCACACAACATTGACTGCAAGAGCCGTGTGCTCCCTTTGCAGCCAATCAGGGTGCTGCTCTGGTTCCGTCAGCGCACCCCACAAATTCTAGGTGCGCAAGCAAATTAGCAAAGCTGCCCAGCAAAGACCATCTGACAATCTTGCAGCTCAGTGAGACGGAGGGACGCTCATGCTGCCCACTCACCAGTCCCTCCGTAGCTGCTCTAGAGGGATGGGGAAGCCGTCTGTCTGTGTGGGAGCAGAGCACATGGAAGGGGCGGGCGCACTGTCATGTGACACATTTAAACTGGTCAGGACAGCGCTCTAGATGAGGTACCCTGGGGCTAGTCTGGCTCAAATGGAACATTCCTGGCCCTGCAGCCAGGCCTGTGCCCCTGACTGAGCACGTTCTGGCTGCTGCTCTTTCTCATTCCAGGTGACATGGGAGACTATTTCCGGTTGCTGCTGCCTGACACTTACACCATCACTGCCTCGGCAGATGGGTATCAGCCACAGACGGCGACAGTGACAGTGGGCCCAGCTGGGCCTTCCCTGGTGAGTTGTGCTGAACAGTCACCAAGGGACAGCTCAGGCTGGGTGACAGGCATGTCCTTCATGGGGGGGGCACACGATGCTGGGTCACACGGTGTAGTGATGGGCAGAGTGGGGGAAAGAGGTGTAGCGCAGACAGTGTCTCTGGCCAGCCAGCCTCGGCTGTGGGTCGCTGCTGCCAGCAGGGGGAAACAGGGAGCAAAGAAACCACAAGTGACCCAGGATGCTGGGTGGGGGCTGTTCTACTCACACGTGTTTTTCTGGCTCTGGGCAGTTGAAAGGACTGACTGGGCCAGACTCCTGCAAGATGCCTTTCCCCGCAGCCTTCCCCTTCTTGTCAGGGTGAGTTAAGTTTCCAGGGAGCTGTCCATTCCCTGGTGCATGCTCAGAGCCTTGGCTTGGGATGGACAGAAGCAGTCCTGTCCCATGGGGCAGGCAAGACCAGTGTTCTCTCTCATCTTTTCCATCCATGTGCGGAATACATTTTTGTATGCACCAGTAGAAACAGCAAACCCAGCTGTGGGTGCTCTGCTCAGCTGGGCGGCCTTGGAATCTCTCCTGAGCCGCCGCACAAGCTCTCCGCTTCCAGGGACACTGAGCGACACCTGGCCTGGGACCAAAGATATTTTGGCCCCCCAGCAGGGGCCTGGTGTCCGCTCACTCGTCTCTGAGCAGAACTTGGTGAGGGGTGAGGCGAGGGCCAGTGGCTGTGAGCACGTGTCGTGCTGCTCTGGCCAGTGGTGTGGCCAGGGAGTGTGGAATAGGGCACCCGCTGTTTGTGCATTGGAGAGGTGCCAGAGAAGGGCCCTAAGAAAGATGAAAGGACACAGAACCTGCCTTAGAGTGAGGGCCAGTGCGCTGCAGCAGGTCTGGCTGGATGATCACCAGAGTCCCTTCTGGCCTTGGGACCTGTGACTGAAAGCAGAAATGCTCTGAAATCACCAGTGGCCTTGGCACTAGGGGGTATTGTGTGTGGGGCGGGGGCGAGGTGGGGGGAATTTTCACACTCTCAGCAGGAGTCTTGTTTCCTGCTGTAACGGGCTGTCATAGGAGCTGTTCTGCCATGCAGCAGGTTGTAAGTTTTTGTTCCCATAGCACTCAGTGAGATCACTACCATTAATACTAGTGTATACTCTTCCTATCTCTGATTGGCCAGCTCTCTACTCAACTAACCCGCCTCCTGGGGGAAGGAGTTATAGCTTCATTGGTGTCATTGGGGTTTTTTAACAACTGGGCCTGTGCTTACTTGTTTTTGTTTTTGTTTTTGTTTTTGTGCTTTTATGAAGAAGAAGCCTGGAAATTATTTTTAAAATCCTGCTTAATTTGGGTGCTAGTAATGGCTGGCTGGTCACGTCTGGTTTCCATGGAAGAGCTCTTGGGGTCTCACCAATGTATATTTTAAAATCTGTCACCTGGGTTGAAGAGATGAGGTGCTGAGTCTCTAGTAAAGGCTGCCTTGCTCCAAAATCTTCATTATTCTTGGAAATTAAACATGTTCAAACCCTGCACACACACCCCAAATAAAGCCCCCGGAACTTTAAACAGCTCAGCTAAAATCCTGTTTTTTCTCAGCTGTTCATATTTCACTTTCTCAACTCCAGTGCTGTCATAAGAACAGTCGTTCTAGGTCAGTCCAAAGGTCCATCTAGCCCAGCATCTTGTCTGCTGACAGTGGCCAATGCCAGAAGCCCCAGAGGGAGTAAACAGAACAGGGAATTGTCAAGTGATCCCTCCCGTCACCCATTCCCAGCCTCTGACAAACAGAGACTAGAGACACCATCCCTGCCCAGCCTGGCAATAGCCATTGATGGACTGATCCTCCATGAATTTATCTAGCTCTTCTCTGAACCCTGTTGGAGTCTTGGCCTTCACAACATCCTCTGACAGCAATTTCCACAGGTCACAATGCATTTATGTGGGAAAATACTTCCTTTTGTTTGTTTTAAACCTGTTTCCTTGTTATGAGAATGATTAAATAACACATCCTTATTTACTTTCTTCATACTCCCCATGATTTATAGACCTCTATCATGTCCCCCTTAGTCATCTCTTTTCCAAACTGAAAAGTCCCAGTCTTATTAATCTCTCCTTATGTCAGCCATTCCATAGCACAACCATTTTCCGTACCCTTTCTGAAACTTTTCCAAATCCAAGAGATCTTTTTTGAGATGAGGTGACCACATCTGTATGCAGTATTCAAGATGTGGGCACACCATAGATTTATACAGAGGCAATAAGATATTCTCTGTCTTAGTCTTTATCCTTTTCTTAATGATTCCTAACATTCTGTTCACTTTTCTGACTGCCGCTGCACATGGAGTGGATGTTTTCAGAGAACTATCTGCAGTGACTCCAAGATCTCTTTCCAGTGTGTTAACAGCCAATTTAGACCCATCATTTGATGGATAGATTGGATTTTGTTTTCCAATGTCCATTATTTTTCATTTATCAATACTGAATTTCATCTGCCATTTTGTTGCCCTGTCACTCAGGTTTGTAAGATCTTTTTGAAGCTCTTCACAGTGTTTGGATTTAACTATCTTGAGCAGTTTAGTATCATCTGCAGATTTTGCCACCTCCCTGTTTACCCCTTTTTCCAGATTGTTTATGAATATGTTGAATGAACAGCACTGGTCCCAGGACAGACCTGTGGAGGAAACCACTATTTATCTCTCTGCACTCTGAAAACTGACTATTTATTCCACCCTTTTAACCAGTTCCTGATCCATGAAAGGCCCTTCCTCCTTATCCCATGACAGCTCACTTTGCCGAAGAGCCTTTGAGGCACCTTGTCTAAGGCTTTCTGGCAATCTAAGTACACTCTATCCACTGGACCCCCCTGGGCCACATGCTGTTGACCTCCTCGGAGAATTCTAGTAGACGGGTGGCTTCCCTTTACAAAAAGCACGTTGACTTTTCTATGTTCATCTCTGTGTCTGATCATTCAGGTTTTTACTATAGTTGAAACCTGTTTGCCTGGTACTGAAGTTAGATTTACCAGCCTGTAATTGCTGGGATCACCTCTAGAGCCCTTTTTAAAAATTGGCATCACATTAGCCCTCCTCCAGTCACTTGGCATAGAAGCTGATTTAAATGATAGGTTACAAACTACAAATCTGCAGTTTCACAATTGAGTTCAGGGCCAAAGTGGAGTGGGGTGCTGTCCTGGCAGAGCTGTTCTGGGCCCCCTGCCTTGGGGGGCCCCATGGGGCCCAGAGCAACCTGGGGAACTAGCAGGTAAGGACATTAAGAAGCAGGTAATTGGCTAATTGTGCAGTCAATAAAATTTGTATGGACTACACGATTGGTCGATAAGGGGGAGGGGGTGCTCGCTGTGTCTCTGCAGTGTAAATGTAGTAGGATCCAGGTGCGCAAGCAGCCCGGCTCCTACTACATTTAAAGTGCAGCGCAGCAGTGGGGGTAGCTCCCGGGGGCGGTGTGAGCTAGGATTGGACAGTCCCAGCTCATGTTGGCTCCAGGACTGCTGCAGCTCTGCCTCTCCTACCCCCTCTTCCCCGGCCCCGCACCATGGAGATGGTGCTGAGGGGACCCAGCTTTTAAGCAGACTACCCCCAGCACCAGCTCCTGCTCCCGCCCCTTACTGCCTCTGATACAGAGGCAGCGGTGGGGGCGGAGCAAATAGTCACTCAACTAGTCGCTTACATCCCTACTAGCAGGGGCCTGGCCCCGGGTAGCAGCAGGGGTCTGGCTCACCCATGCACTCGCTGGCAGCAGCAGGAAGTGGAGCGACCCAGCCACAGCCTGCTCCGCTCCCCTGTCTCCCAGCCACGTTGCTCCACTTCCCACTGCCAGTGCGTGCAGCATTAGAGTTCGTGTTAAGCTGGGCTGTGTCCCTCCCCAGCAATCGCCACTCTTTGAGTTTCTCCAGAACGCTTGGGTGGCACCATCTGGCCCTGGTGACTTATCACTGAGGGTCTGTCTACACTACAAAGTTAATTCGAACTAGCAGCCGTTAGTTCGAATTAACTTTCATAGGGGCTACACGTGCAAACCGCTAGTCTGAATTTAAATCGACCTAGCGGAGCGCTTAATTCGAACTAGGTAACCCTCATTCTACGAGGAGTAACGCCTAGTTCGAATTAAGTAGTTCAAATTAAGGGCTGTGTAGCCACTTAATTCGAACTGGTTGGAGGCTAGCCCTTCCCAGCTTGCCCTGGTGGCCACTCTGGGCCAAACCAGGGAAACTCTTCTGCCCCCCTCCCAGCCCCGGAGCCCTTAAAGGGGCACGGTCTGCCCACAGTGCTTGTGCCAGTTGCAAGCCTGCCAGCATCCAGCCAGCAGACCCTGCACCTGGCACGAGATGAGCCAGCCACTCGCTGCCACCCAGCCCTTCACCTCTTCCCAGGACCAGGCTGGCGGCTCCCAGGAGCCTGCCCGGGGCCGCAAGAGGCGGGCGCCCGCCTGGTCTAGTGCGGAGATCGTGGACCTCATCCAGGTTTGGGGGGAGGCCTCCAATGCCCACGATCTCCACACTAGGCACAGGAACGCAGCCGTCTACAGCCACATGGCTGCCAGCCTGGCCACCAGAAGCCACATGCACAGCCAGGAGCACCTGCGGCTACTGGAGCAGCAGCTCCGCACCCAGGTGCACTGGGTCCACGAGGACCCTGGTGGACAGGTTCCTGCCTCCTCCTGCTCCAGCCCCTGCGGCCGCCCCATCCCTCGCTCCTCCTCCCACCCCTGCTCCCCCTCCCACTTCCTCCGCACCCCCATCCCTCCTGCCCCACCCTCCACACCCAGTCCCCCGATGCCCCCGCACCCGCAGTGCTGTGAGACGGAGAGCCAGCAGGACCCTGAATCCTGAGCTTTCCCTTCCCTTCCTCCCCTTCCTCCCCTTCCAGCTCCCTCCTCCCAGGTTTCCCCTCCCCTCTCCAACCCTCTCTCCTGCCCTCTCCCGCCTCCTTTCCCTGTCTCCCCAGAGTTTCATTCCCCTCCCCAGTTGTGTTAAATAAAGAGAGTTGTTATTTTTGAAAATACGTGTCTTTATTTGACATCAGGAAGGGGGCTAGGGAAGGGTAAGTGGAAGGACGAGAGGGAGGAATGGGGCACAAGCCTCGGTGGGGCAGACCGGGGAGACTGTTAGCGCTCCTCAGGGTGGAAGCTCTCCCGCAGGGCCCCCTGGATCCTGACATCCCCTCGATGGTCCTCCTGGATGGCAGTCTGCAGACAGTGCAGACAGGCTGCCAGCAACGTGTCCACGAGACGCAGCAGAGTCCCCGGGGGCAGGTCTGGTTCCATGGTGCAGAGTGCCGTGGTGCCCCGAGTGAGGGCAAGCAGAGCACTCCGAGACACAAATGCTTTGCTGTCCCTCAGCGAGGTGGACCAGCAAGCAGAGAAACCTGAGAACTGTCTGTCCGAGATGGGGGGGTCGGGTCCCTTTAAGCACAGCCCTGGGCTAGCCTGAGGCAGCAGCCCCACACACTAAGTCCGAGCCTGATGCCCTGCCGGCACTGGTTCCGACCAGCCTTACCTTCGATTCAGGGTCCACTCAATGTGGACGCTAATTCGAATTAGTTTTTAGGTCTAGATGCACTAATTCAAATTAGCTTATTTGGAATTAACTAATTCGAATTGTTAGTTCGAATTAGCGCTGTAGTGTAGACATACCCTGTTAAGTGTATGAATTTGTTCCAAAACCTCCTCTAATGACACCTCACTCTGGGACAGATCCTCAGATTTGTCACCTAGAAACCTGTGTTCCAACCTGTGGAACTCCTTGCCAGAGGATGTGGTGAAGGCTAGGACTTTAACAGGGTTCAAAAAAGAGCTAGATAGTTCATGGAGGTTAGGTCCATCAATGGCTGTTAGCCAGGATGGGTAGGAATGGTGTCCCTAGCCTCTGTTTGTCTGGAAATGAGTGACAGGGGAGGGATCACATGAGGATTCCCTGCTGTGTTCCCTCCCTCTGGGGCATCTGGTATTAGCCACTGTGGGCAGGATAGGCTACTGGGCTAGATGGGCCTTTGCTCTGACCTAGTCTGGCCGGTCTATGTACTTATGTAAAGAACAGCTCAGGTGTGGGAATCTCCTTCACATCCTCAGCTGTAAAGACCAAAGAATTCATTTAGTTTCTCTGCAATGGCCTTATCCTTAGGGTTGCCAACTTTTTGGTAGGACAACTTCCTGGGGATTTCATCACATGACACCTTTTTAGTTAAAAATTAATCTTTAATTCCTGGAAACTACAGGACAATCCTGGAGAATTGGCAACCCTTGTGCTCCTTCTGCAACCTGATTGTCCAGTGGCCCCACTTGTTTAGCAGGCTTCATGTTTTGGATGCACTTTAAAAACCTGCTCTTTGTCCTTCAGATTCTTTTTAGAACTTCCTAATTCTACTTTTAGGCGTCACTTGCCAGAGCTTATGCTCCTTTCTATTTTCCTCATTAGGCTTTAACTTCCACTTTTTGAAAGATGCCCTTTTGCCTCCCACTGCCTCGTTTACTTCGTTTAACCATGGCGGCACATTTTGTTGGCTCTTTTACTTTGTTTTTAATTGAGGGTATACATTTAAGTTGAGCCTCTAATATGGCATTTTAAAGAAGTTTCCATGTAGCTTGCAGGGATTTCATTCTGGCGTTGTTCCTTTTAATTTCTCTTTTACTAACTTCTTCATTTTTGTGCAGTTCTCCTTTTGAAATTAAATGCTACTGTTGTGGGCTGCTGTGTGGTGTTTTCCGCACCACAGAGTTGTTAAATGTAATTATATTATGGTCACTATTACCAAGTGGTTCAGCTATAATCACCTCTTGGACAGATCCTAATTATTTCACTAAATCACCTGTTGCCACTACATTTCTAACGTGAAAAACAAGCAGGAAGGAAAGCCTTCCAAATATTGGTCTAGTGTTTGTGTCTATCGCAGAGAGGCAGAAAAAGACACATATGAGTCATTTCCCCTTGGCAGGTCTCCTTTCAAAGACGCATGGGCCTTTGGGGCACTGGGAGCCTTGTGCTACCTTAGCAGTGTCGATGTTTGCCAGCATAGGTTTGTCAGTGGAAAATCAGGCAGTTGCTGGTTTGAGCACTTTGTTCCTGTCGTGTCACAACATTGCTAGAGGCCCCTTATCAGCTTTGCTTGTCTCAGCCTTGAGAGCTAGAACTTTGTCCTGGCAACCAGGAGTGACCTCGCCCCAAGCCTGAGCAAGCAGAGGGAGCAGAAAGAGATGTGCTTTTCTTCCTTTCCACGCCAGGTGCATTTCCAGCTCACACCAAACCCAGTGAAGGGGCCTCTGGAGAAAAAGGCCCCAGCCACCAGCCTGAGCAGCAAAGTCCTTCAGAAGAAGGTAGTGCCAAGAGCAGCTCATAAGAAGACACAGAGATGAAGAGGGGCCCAATGTGCCAAGAGCTGGAGGAGTCTCTGAAACCGCTGGATGAAGAGCACCAGCAGCAAGCGAGCGTCCTGACATAGCGCGACGATGCCAAATTGCCTCGCGTATTAAATTCAGAAATCTTTCACTCCCGAGCCAATAGCGAACTCTTTCAGAAAGAGCGCCCGCAGCCACGCCCTTGGGCCAGTCAGTCACTTTCTCAATGGTACCTCTGTCGGCGTGTTGTCCAGGCACAGACCTGGCCGTTACCCTCCGACTGGCCTCCTAGTCCGCAGGCCATACCAGAGGTTCAAGGGTAATTATTAGATCCTGTTGTCATTGGGAGCAGGAGCAGTTTTTATAGTGGGGGTGCTGAAATCATGCCTAGGGGAGTTGTTAATACTTCTGCACCCCTGGTTCCAGTGCCTATGGTCAAATGCTGGGTTTGCGATACTGTAACGCCAACAGGCAGACCCACACTGGGAGCTTAGTTGAGCCTCTGCAGTTTGCGTGACAAGCCAGCTGAGTACAGCTAGGCTGTGGAGCCGACTCGTTCTGTCAGTAGTCTCAGTGCCATGGGAAGGGACAGTGCAATGCACCCAGTGGTGGGGTTACACGGCCGCTGGATGAACACTGCTGCACTCGCAGGCTATGGGAATGGCTCCTGGCTCAAGCACTCTGGGCCTGCCAGTAAGTCTGAGCCCCAGGCAGGGGGTGGGTGTTAGGCAGGGCCCCTGATGCTGAGGCTGGTGGCTCCATGGCAGGCTCTGAGCAGGCTTGTGCCTGAGAACGGTCTGGCTAACAATGCTAGTGACCCCAGCAGCTCCGAGTACAGCTCTCATGTCACTGCACGGATGGGACACACTCACTGGCTACGTCTACACTGGCATGATTTTCTGCAAATGCTTTTAACGGAAAAGTTTTCCGTTAAAAGCATTTGCAGAGAAGAGCGTCTAGATTGGCACGGATGCTTTTGCGCAAAAGCACTTTTTGCGGAAAAGCGTCCGTGGCCAATCTAGACACGGTTTTGCGCAAGAAAGCCCCGATCACCATTTTCGCCTTTGGGGCTTTTTTGCGCAAAACAGTTTTTAGCTGTCTACACTGGCTCTCTTGCGTAAATACATTTGCAAATACATTTGCGCAAGAGGGCTTTTTCCTGAACAGGAGCAGCATAGTATTTGCGCAAGAACACTGACAATCTTACAGCAGATCGTCAGTGCTCTTGCGCAAATTCAAGCGGCCAGTGTAGACAGCTGGCAAGTTTTTCTGCAAAAGTGGCCACTTTTGCGGAAAAACTTGCCAGTCTAGACGCAGCCAGTACTGTGTGTGCCTGGCCTGGCCAGCCCCCTCCTTCCCAGCTCTCTGCGCCCCATAGCAGGACATCCCAGAGTGCACTGCCTCATGAGGAGAGGAGGACTGAGCCACCAATGGGATGCAGCCATGCAAAAGGCAGGTGTGATCTTAGGAGGCATTGGATGAGGGGTTTCCGCAGAAATAGGGGGACAGTCAGTTTCACGCTCCATGTTGCTGCACATAACAAAATTCATTCCACGCATGGCTGGTGTGTGGCAGGGGGTGGGGCTGAGAGTTCAGAATGTGGGGGCGGAGGCTCAGGGCATGGGGTAGCGGGTTGAGGTGTGAGGGTGAGGTTGCAGGCTCTGGGGATGAAGAGTTCAGGGTGCAGGCTGCCGGCGCTGAGTAGGGGTGAGAAGTGCCCCTCTCCAGCTGTGGCCGGTCCATGCTGGCACTGGGTAGGGGTGAGAAGTGCCCCTCTCCAGACGTGGCCGGTCCATGCCGGCGCTGAGTAGGGGTGAGAAGTGCCCCTCTCCAGCTGTGGCCGGTCCATGCTGGCACTGGGTAGGGGTGAGAGTTCTCCAGCCGTGGCCGCCCATGCCACGCTGGGTAGGGGTGAGGTGTGAGTGCCACTCTGCAGCCGTGGCCAGTCCATGCCGGCGCTGAGTAGGGGTGAGAAGTGCCACTCTCCAGCTGTGGCCGGTCCATGCCGGCCCTGGGTAGGGGTGAGAAGTGCCACTCTCCAGCTGTGGCCAGTCCATGCCGGCACTGGGTAGGGGTGAGAAGTGCCCCTCTCCAGCCGTGGCCGGTCCATGCCACGCTGGGTAGGGGTGAGAAGTGCCACTCTCCAGCCGTGGCCAGTCCATGCCGGCGCTGAGTAGGGGTGAGAAGTGCCACTCTCCAGCCGTGGCCGGTCCATGCTGGCGCTGAGTAGGGGTGAGAAGTGCCACTCTCCAGCCGTGGCCGGTCCATGCCGGCGCTGAGTAGGGGTGAGAAGTGCCCCTCTCCAGCTGTGGCCGGTCCATGCCGGCGCTGAGTAGGGGTGAGAAGTGCCCTCTCCAGCCGTGGCCGGTCCATGCCGGCGCTGGGTAGGGGTGAGAAGTGCCCCTCTCCAGCTGTGGCCGGTCCATGCTGGCGCTGGGTAGGGGTGAGAAGTGCCCCTCTCCAGCTGTGGCCGGTCCATGCTGGCGCTGGGTAGGGGTGAGAAGTGCCACTCTCCAGCCGTGGCCAGTCCATGCTGGCGCTGAGTAGGGGTGAGAAGTGCCACTCTCCAGCCGCGGCCAGTCCATGCTGGCACTGGATAGGGGTGAGAGGTGCCCCTCTTCAGCCGTGGCCGTTCCATGCCACGCTGGGTAGGGGTGAGAAGTGCCCCTCTCCAGCTGTGGCCGGTCCATGCTGGCACTGGGTAGGGATGAGAAGTGCCCCTCTCCCCACTGTGTCCATGCTTGGGGTGGCAGGGACCAGTGCTTCTCCCTGCTGCAGCCCTGAGCCCTGTATGGGGGTTCCTGGGCAGTTGTGCAGCTTAGAGGGGACATAGTTCGTATCATTGTACAAGCATGGGGGAGATTTCACCTGGAATATGGGCGACTGCGCTCACTCTTCTGGAGCGGTTAATTCAGAGCTGAAGCAGGACAGAGAAGGGCTGCTCGGGTGATCCAGGGAAGGAACAGTGGGAGAGGTGGTTACTCTCGTGACAGGAAAGCTGGCAGGGCATAGGAGAGCTTTTGATCCAGACGGTGCGGGCAGACACCAGAAAGGGAGAGGAACCATTTCAGCTAAAGGACATTGTTAGCCCAAGAACCACTGGAAATAAATTGCCAGGAGTGGCTTTATTCTGGAATTTCAACTGTTTTGACCAAGAGATGAGGGAGCTTCAAGGAACAGCCTCCCGCCAGCAGAGCAAACGGCCTTCAGGCCAGCTGTGAATAGCATTGTATCATATGTGGGAGCATGGCCTGGGTCTGACGCCCCTTCCGGTCATATGTCCCATGAGTGGGGGGGGGGTCTGACTTCCCAGCAAAGCCACTGTGGGATTTTCCCAGAATGCATTGCTACAAACCAGGGAAAGTGCTGGAAGATGCGTGTCAGCCAGCACAAGTAACTGGAGTCAGTATGGGTGAGCTGTGGGGGCATTAAACGCTCAGTCTGTGAGTACGTCTACATGGGGGAAAGGCCCATGGCAGCAAGTCTGAGCCTGGCTCAACTCGGGCGCGTGGGGCCAGAATAGCCGCTGGGGCACAGGCTGGAGCTGGGCTCTGGAAGTCAGCAGACAGGGTCTCGGCCCAGGCTGCAGCCCAGGCAGGAACATCTGTGCAGCTCTTTTGGAGCACGAGCCTGTCAGCTGACCCAGACTCTGAGACTTGGTGTTGCAAGTTTGTTGTTTTGCTTTTTGCAAGACCCAGCTCCCAGCGAGCACTGGCTCCTGCCTCCCCCCATAACGTGTAACCGCTGCATTTTGGAAACATGGAACCGCTGAATTTTTCCATTGAGGGGTTGGGGGAACCAGTGCTTGCGAGGAGCCAGATTTTAAGCCAGCTCCCTGCAAACACCGGCTCCTGTTCCTAGCCCCACTGCTGGCTCTGTATCAGAGGCAGCAGCATGGGGGGGCAGGCAGGTTCGTGGGAGCCGTTGCTCACGCCTGCCCCCCCCGCAGTCTCTGTGGTAGACACTAGGGGGAGGCAGGCAGGACCCACAAGTGCAGGGAGCTAACTTAAAAGCCAGCTCCCCACCCACACGGTTCCCCTCCTCCCCCCAGCGCTGCTGCCTCTGATGCAGGGGAGGCTGCGTGTAACCGTGAGGGTTACCCGATGAGCCCAGGCTCATTGGTTAACTGTGTACTCGCATCCACGTTCACATCCCTAATTCCCACAGGGTGTCTGTGTCCCACACGTCAGGAAGGCCTCCTGAGGGCCCAGTCGCTTGTGCCTTGCTGGAACAGCTTTGCTTCTGTCTTCTGAGGAGGGGCTCAGGGTAACCCCTGCTAGTTTGGCTGGAGGGCTCTGTGTACTGCTAATGTAATTGGAGGTAAGCTCCTTGCAGAGGTGCCTACCCCCTTCCCTAGGCGAGGCTGTCTGCTCTAGTGCCCTCTGGCAGAGGGGGTTGATGATTTGCCGCGTAATCTACCATGCACACAGGCCTGCTAACCAGTGCTACGCGCTGCCATGCGACACCTCACAAGGGCTGTGTCTGAGCGACATCCCTTTTCTCGAAAAAGGGATGTAAATTTGGCACTTGGAAATTGCAAATGAAGCTGGGATTTAAATTTCCCGCTTCATTTGCATAATGGTGGCCATGGGGTTTCTCTGAAAAGGGGCTTTTCGAAAACAAACAAACGGCAGTTTAGACGGGGACCGGTCGAAAGTAAAACCCTTTTCCAAAAGATCCTGTACTCCTGAAAAAATGCGGCGCGTATATGGTACAAAAGTGCTTGCTGGAAGGTGCGGGGTGAGAATACAGGGGTGTCTAGGGGCACAGCTTCCATCTTCACCCTTCCCATCTCTCTCCTTCCCTCAGGCCTGTCCAGAACACCCCCAGACCGCCCCACAAGTTCTTCCTCTTTCCCAGGGGTCTCTTGCTCTCATCACCACTCCTGAGCCACCTAAAAGTCTGTCACATGGGCCCTATTCAGGGCCCGTTCCCTCAGGAAGAAACCCTCCTTGTCTCTGGTCTTCTCACACCCAAACCACTGACTCTCTGCGTGACTGGGCTGCAGTGAGCGACCCACCTCAGACCTCTACTTGCTTCCAGAAATTGCCTCCCTACAGTGTCTTCACCTGAGAAAGTAGCAGGGCTAAGGCCTTGGGAAAGGTGGTCGCTTTTGTGTTGTCTGTTGCTGGGGGACCACTGGGTAGGAGGCCAGAACTACCTCCATTTGTGACTGATTTCACACGGACGGCGCACCCTGGGGTCGGGGTGGCATACAGGTTAGTTTCCCACTTGTAGCCATGGCTGGACTCAGATTCTCTAGTCTTCTCTCCGAGAGCAAGGGTGGGGAGCCTTTTTTGGGCTAGGGGGCCGCTGCCCCACAGAAAAAGATCAGTCTGGGGCCACACACAAGTGAGAAACAAAACAAAGCAAAACAAAACAAGCAAAACCCCAAACCCAAAGCAAACCCTCACTGCCGTGGCCCTCGACTGAGAAGCAGAAAGACACTCCCCGCACACCTTGCACATCAGGAGCCTAGGGGGGCCCAGGCTAATGGATTTTGTGTGTACCAGCCCGGTGGGGAGGTTGTAGGAGGTCTGGAGCACCAGCTCTGGGGGGGATCCCTGAGCATTGGGGGCTGAATCCAGGCCCCACCAGGCCTAAGATTTCCCCACCCCTGTTCTAGTGGATGAGAAAAAGCAAGGGGGAGGCTGAGCTATTCAACTTGTCTGTGATTTTACACCCCCCTCCCCCTCCAAGTCAGACTGCCTCTTCCTGTGTTGTAGCCCTTCTTATTTTCAGCCAGGTTTTTTCAGTAAGAACCTGTCAGCTGTTGACTGTAAACAAACATTCGTGTATGAAACGTATTTAACCTGAGTGCATAAGGAGGGGTCTAGCTCCTGGCCTTATCAGCTAGCCTGTGGGCTATGCTGCATGTAGCTCGGTTGGGTAACATTGTCGTCTGCCTGTCTGTCTGTCATAATTCAGAATGCAGGCTATTTGGGGCAGGGCCTATGGCTTCCTCTGGGTGTCCAGAGCTGAAAACATTCAGTGAATAATAACCAGGCCTTGCGCTGTTAGCTGCACATGAGCCCTATTAGCTGCAGAATAGAGTGCACACATTGCCCTCTTGTGCCGCGGGAGAGTGTAACACAAAACAGGCTGCGTCTGCCTTACATTCCAGTTTCAGAAGGATCCTGGGCCTCCGGATTCCTTTGCAGCGCTGCATTTGGAACAGGGCTGCCAGTCCTAGAGGACTTGCTGATTTCACCTACCTATCCATGGCCTGTCTCCACTGCGGCTAGGGACGCCTGCAGTACTATGGGCCTGGGTATAGACCTTTCATTGTAAAACTCTTCCCAGGAGAGTGTAACTTGCTGATGGAATCTGTCTCTGGACTGGAATGCCTCCTGTTTGTTCTCAGCACTGTGAGGAATAGTTTGTGTGTGCATAGCCAGGCAGAGGTCCAGCTGGCTCTTTTTGAGTTGTCCATATGTGGAAGAAATGGTTACAAAATGTTCCACTGAGTTTAGCCATTGCTTACTTAAACCTGCCTCTCTAAGGCTTGCCTTGAACATAGCCTCTGTGCTGGACGACGTGTGAACTAGAAATGACATTGCTAAATATATACAGCTAGGGTGACCAGCTGTCCCACTTGCATAGGCTGGGGATTACAGCAGAGAAAGCCGCAGGGCTGTGGCTGGGGTTTACATCATGGATGGCCTCAGGGCAGTGGCTGAATCACAGAGATGGCCGTGGAGGATGAGAAAGGACAGTGGCATAAGTGAGCAACACAGTAAGGGGGGAGAGGGAAAGTCAAATACGGAGATGTGTGAGTGAAATCTGCCTGGTGAAGGAGGAAAGGAAGCAGCTGAGAATGACTTAGGGCTAAAATAGAAAAGTATTCTTTAAAACCTGCAACTCTTCTTTCAACACCGGGGTGGTTGGGAACTCAGCGAAATAACAGGTGAACTGGAAATGGGCGCAGCACAGACAAGAGCAGAGATGTCGAGATGGATCCGAGAGGCAGGATGTCTGCTTGTGTGGCTGCACCCTTTCCTCTCTCAATTACAGCATGAGCACTAAAGATGCTTCTGAATTCTGAGTTGCTCTGTATTGTTAGCCATGTGCTGCAATCGAATAGGAGCTGGCAGGATGGAAGGAAGCACAGAGGCTGTGTCTACACTGGCGCGATCTTGCACCAAAGCGGCCACTCTTGCACAAGAACTATGACGCTCCCGCTCAGGAATAAGCCCTTTTGCGCAACTGTTCTTGCGCAAGAGGCCAGTGTAGACAGGCAACATGAATTTCTTGCACAAGAAAGCCCGATGGTTAAAATGGCCATCAGAGCTTTCTTGCGCAAAAGAGCGTCTACACTGGCATGGATGCTCTTGCGCAAAAGCACATGCCAGTGTAGACGCTCTCTTGCACAACTACTTTAACGCAAGAACTCTTGCGCTAAAGAGTTTTTGCGCAAGATCATGCCAGTGTAGACATAGCCTAAGGGTATGTCTACTCTACAGTGTTAGTTCGAACTAGCTTATTTCAAAATAGTTATTTCAAAATAGCTTATTTCGAAATAACACGTCTACACACAAAATGCATTTCAAAATAGCTTTTTGCTATTTTGAAATAGCACGTCCACACTGAGTGGACGCTGAATTGCATTTAAGGCTGGCCGGAACCAGTTCCAGCAGGGCACCATGTCAGGACTTACTGTGTGGGGCTGCTGCCTGAGGCTATCTGAGGTCTGTGCTTAAAGGGACCCACCCCTGGACAGCCAGTTCTCAGGTTTCCCTGCTTGCTTGTCTACCTTGATGAGGGACAGCAAAGCATTTTGTCTGTGCGTGCTCTGGTCGCCCTCACTCAGGATACCACAGCACTCTGCAACATGGAGCCAGAGCTGCTCCTGGGCACTCTGGTGCTTCTCTTGGACATGTTGCTGCGAGCCTGGCTGCACTTTCTGCAGGCTGCCATCCAGGAGGTCCATCGGGGGGCTGTCAGTATCCAGGAGGCCCTGGGGGGAGAGCTTCCACCCTGAGGAGCGCTAATAGCCTCCCTGGTCTGCCCCACTGGGGGCTTGTGCCTCATTCCTCCCTCACGTCCTCCCACTTACCCCTCCCTAACCCCCCTTCCTGATGTCAGATAAAATACACGTATTTTCATGAACACAAACTCTCTTTATTTAACAAAACTGGGGGGGGAGGGAATGAAACTCTGGTGAGACTGGGGAAAGGCGGCGGGAGAGAGGAGGAGAGATGGTGGGAGAGGGGAGGGGGAAACCTGGGAGGAGGGAGCTGGAAGGGGGAAGCAAGGAAGAAGGGGAAGGGGAAGCTTAGGGCTCAGGGTTGTGGGTCTCGCCGGACCAACTTGATTGTCATGCAAACCTGCTCCTGGGTTCACATGTGGCCTTTGGTGGCCAGGCTGGCAGCTATCCTGCCATAGACGGCCACGTTCCTCCATCTAGTGTGGAGATCATGGACGTTGGGGGCATCCCCCCCAAACCTGAATAAGGTCCATGATCTCCACCCTGGACCAGGAAGGCGCTTGCCTTCTCCAGGCCCTGGCAGGCTCCTGGGAGCTGGCAGACTGCTCCTGGGGAGCGGTGGAGGGCTGGCTGCCAGTGGCTTGCTGGCTCATGTTTTGGGGCCACTGCGTCAGGGGCAGTGGCTGCTGGCTCTGGGCTGGCAGGCTTGGAGCTGGCACAGTTACTGTGGCCAGAGTCAATCCCTTTAAGGGCTCCAGGGAGGCGGGAGGAGTGGAGTGTTCTTGGTTGAGGCTGGAGTGGCCACCAGGGCTCCCTGGGAAGGCTGGAGGCCCCCTATTTCGAAATAAGTGTCTACACACGGGGCGGCCCATGCCTATAGAACAACAAGGCAGCCGCCTAGGGCGCCAAGTTGCATGGGGTGCCAAATTCCGAACCCTGCCCCGTCCATTCCCATGCCTTACCTGGAGCACGGCTTCCCTGCGGCCAGGAGGGAGGTAAGTCTTGGGAGAGGCAGCGCACGGGGGGGGGTTCCCCTGTGCAGTGGGGAGGGAGGGGGGTCGGCCCCGGGAGAGGCGCATGCCGGCTTCTCTCTGGGGGGGTGGGATCTTGGGAGGAGGCGGGTGCAGGAGAATCTCTCCCCCGACTGGCACCCTGTTCCCTCTCCCCGGCCCCCAGCCAACAGCCCCTCGGCCACCAGCCCCAGAACTCCATCCCCAGCCCCAGAACTCCATCCCCAGCCCCTCGGTCACCAGCCACAGAACTCCATCCCCAGCCCCAGAACTCCAACTCCATCCCCAACCCCTGACCCCAGCCCCAGAACTCCATCCCCAGCCCCTCGGTCACCAGCCACAGAACTCCATCCCCAGCCCCAGAACTCCAACTCCATCCCCAACCCCTGACCCCAGCCCGAGAACTCCATCCCCAGCCCCTCGGTCACCAGCCACAGAACTCCATCCCCAGGCCCCCAGCCACCAGCCCCTCGGCCACCAGCCCCAGAACTCCATCCCCTCGGTCACCAGCCACAGAACTCCATCCCCAGGCCTCCAGCCACAGAACTCCATCCCCAGCCCCTGGCCTCCAGCCCCAGAACCCATCCCCTGGCCCCAGCCCCACATCCCCAGCCTCAGCCACAGAACTCCATCCCCAGCCCCTGGCCTCCAGCCCCAACCCCAGAACTCCAACTCAGCCACAGAACTCCATCCCCAGCCCCCAACCCCTCCAGAACTCCATCCCCAGCCCCTGGCCTCCGCCCCCAGCCCCAGAACTCCAACTCCATCCCCAACCCCTGGCTCCCAGCCCCCAACCCCTGGCCCCAGCCACAGAACTCCATCCCCAGCCCCCTGGCCCCCTGCCACAGAACTCCATCCCCAGCCCCTTGGCCCCCCAGCCACAGAACTCCATCCCCAGCCCCCCCTCTCCCCAGCACAGAACCAAAACCCTAAGGCGATATCTGCCCTTGGGGTTGGGGGGGGGGGCGCCAATTGCATGGTTCGCCTAGGGCGCCAGTTGCTTGCAGCTAGTCTAGGGCCGCCCCTGGCTACACAGCACTTATTTCGAAATAGCTATTTCGAATTTGGCATTATTCCTCGTAGAATGAGGTTTACCAAATTCGAAAAAAGCGCTCCGCTATTTTGAATTTATTTCTGCAGGCTGCCATCTGGGAATTTATTTCGAAATAGCGTTTGGCTGTGTAGACGCTAGGAAAGTTATTTCAAAATAACTTTGCTGTGTAGACATACCCTTAGGGTTTATGAAGGTTGGTCCCCAGAAAGGAACCATTTTCCCATGAATAGTTACATAGTAGGTGGGTTTGCCAGTGGTATTTGCTATGATGTGCTGTCTGCTCAGCAGCCCATCTTTATCTCCCTTATTGGTATTTTGGAAGGGTTACACCGAGTAACAGGCGTGCGGCCCCATAGCCAAACATTTCTGATTGTGGGTGAGATGATGTCTTTTACTGGACCAACTTCTGTGGGTGAGAGCCGTGGCTCTGGCTCCCTCCCTCCTCAGCGCCCCTCAGAGCTGGGGCTCCAGCCAGCCCCTGAACATTTGCCAAATTCTGAACCCTGCCCCTGGAGTTTTACAGCCCCGCAGCCTGGGGCAAATAACATAGCCTGGGCCTGGTGTGTCATTGCAGCATAGAAATTCCCAGGGGAAGGGAGGAGTGTGGCACGCGGGGTCCAGGGGTCCAGGGGGTACAGGGGCAGCGCCCAGTCAGGGCAGGGGGTTCCTGAGCTAAAACAGCAGGGCTGGGCAGCTGCTGCTCCTGAGGCCAAGGTTCAATTTAAAAGGAGCCAAGAGTGATCACAGGCTTGAGAGGCCTGGCAGGTCAATGGTGGGGAAGTGACTGAATGTCAGACTCAGGTGTCCCTGGGTCAGGCCATGACCTGTTGCTGGGCTGGCTCTGGGACCAGTCCCGCTGCACATGCAGAGGCAACAGAGTCACGTGCAGCCCACCACAAAGCATGTGAGTGAGCCACACTCCCTGTGAGCTGACAACACTGGAGCCAGAGTGCGCCCACTTTCCCCCTAGGATCACCAGGGACCAGTTCCCCCGTGCCAGCTGGCTGGAAGGGGTGTGTGTCCATGTGCCTGTCTGGCCCTGTATCAACTGCTTGGTGCACACATGTGGGTCTCCATGGGGCTCCTTGGCCCCTGCTATGTGGAGTGTGTCCTTGTGCTATCAGGGCAAGAGAGGGGAGAGCGGGATGTATGCCTGCCCCATGCTATCCCCCTGCCGGGGGCTGCCTGTCAGGAACCGTCCCCCGTGCAGGGTGTCTCTGGGTCTGGGCCCAGGTCCCTATGTCTACAGAGCATCCCATGTCCAGGCAAGCTGTCCTGTGTCCATGTCCATGAGGAGTGTCCATGTGTCTGAGGGAGGGAAGTTGTGTCCACTTTCCTGTGTCTGGGCAGGGTGTCCCTTTGTCAGTATCTCCACGTCCATGCAGGGTGTCTTGCTGCTGGGCTAGCTCTGGGCTTAGTTCCATCCTGGGAGGGGGAGCTGTGTCCACATAGGGTATCCCCACATCGGGCAGGGTATTCTGTGGCTATGGCTCCTGTGTCCCCCTGGGGATTCCCAAGGCCTGGTGTCAGGGGGTGGGAGGGCAGGGAAGGAGAAGTCTGTCCCCATGTCCTGTCCTGGAGGGATCTGTGTCCCTGTGGGGCAGGTGTGAGCACGATATGGCCCCCAGGGCCATATCCAGCCTACTAAGCCGTTTGATCCAGCCCACTCTGGCAGAGGAGATGGGGGCAAGAGACTTTGCATGCTCCCCTGCTCCCAGGCCCCGATTGGCCTGAGCCAGAGGAACACCCACGAAGGCTCTTGCCCCCCAGGGACACGCAGCCCTGAGCAGCACATGGAGGGAACTCCTGTGATTGGAGCTGCTGCAGGAGGGAGCGTGCCTCAGGGACTCTGTTGGACCTGCTGGCTGGGAGTTGCCTAAGGTAAGTGGCTCCCTGCCAGAGCCTGCCTCTTGCACCCCAGCCCCTCCCACTTCTTAACTCCCTGCCCCAGGTCATCACCTAAATTCTCTGCACACACATCCCTCCCCAGGTCACAATTCTCTCCCCACACCCTGCACCCCCTGCTACACCCCTCCTCCAGGTCAAAATTCACTTCTACACCTTTACTCCCTCCCAGACCTTGCACCCTAATCTCCTGCCCCAAATCACACCTAAACTCCCTCTCAGACCCCACCCCCGCTCCTGCACCCCAATCCCTACCCCAAGCTCCTTTCTGCACCACCCCCCTGTCCCAGCCCCTGTGCCCCCTCCACAAGGAAGTGCAGTCCTTGATCACGTTCCAAAATCTTGGGAGTGCCCCCACCACTAAAAATTATTGCCCATCCCTTCTGTGGGGTGTCCCCGTGTCCATCCGTGGGGAGCAACCGGGGAGGGAAGGTGTCCCATGTCCCCATGGGGTGGGGCTGTGTCCCCTGGGCGCAGCCCGGGAGGGAAGTGTCCCGTGTCCCTGTGGGATGGGGGCTGTGTCTCTGGGGGCACCTGGTTAGGGAGGTGTCCCATGTCCCTGGCAGTGTTCCTGTGCCTGTCCCTGGCATCCCATGTCCTGGGGGGGCAGCCAGGGTGTTGTATTTAAAAGTGCTGCACGGGATCCTTTCGGGGAAAAAGGCAAAATGCTACATTTATTGGTAATATGTACATATAGCAATCAACACTTAGGCTGCATCTAGACTGGCATGATTTTGCGCAAAAGCACCCGCTTTTGCGCAAAATCTTGCCGCCTGTCTACACTGGCCGCGAGTATTTGCGCAAGAACACTGACTTTGTAATGTACAAAATCAGTGGTTCTTGCGCAAATACTCAAACGCTCCTGCTCAGAGATAAGCCCTCTTGCGCAAGTATTCTTGCGCAAGAGGGCCAGTGTAGACAGCCATGTTAATTTCTTGTGCAAGAAAGCCCTATGGTTAAAATGGCCATCGGAGCTTTCTTGCGCAAGAGAGCGTCTACAGTGGCATGGATGCTTTTGCGCAAAAGCAAATCTTTTGCACAAAGGCACATGCCAGTATAGACGCTCTCTTGTGCAAATACTTTTAACGGAAAAACTTTTCTGTTAAAAGTATTTGTGCAAAATCATGCCAGTCTAGATGCAGCCTTATCATATGCATATGATATAACACACACACACACACACACACAGGCACACCCCATCTTGTTGTTGTTACCAATAGTTGCTCCCCCTAACAGCACTGGCCAGGTGAAACCGGGCTTCTGCAGATCCAGATCAGTGCTCCCATGATGACAAGAAAAAAACCCGGGATCCCCCAGCAAGATGCCTTAGATTTCTAATGTCTTCTCTCTCCTGCAGATCTCCACCAGTTAGTCATCGCATGCAGATGCACCATCTGTGAGAGTCATCATGTGCAGATGCAGTTAGACATCTGTGCCCTTCTTCTGGGTGGTGTCTCAACGCTGACACATTCCCCCCCAAAAGCAGGCACTTGCTGCTGATTCCCAAGGCGTCCATAGGACCAGTCTTTTTTCAATGGGCCCGCGTCTCAGGTCCCATTGTTCTTCTCATTGCTCTTGGATCTGGCTTCCACCCCTCTCCAACCTTTGCACGAGGTGCTTGTCTTTCATGCGCCTTATATCCATTCATCTGGTTCACTCAGGACAATCAATGAAGCAAAAGGGGGTACAAAGTCTACAAGATACAAGGTTTCTATGTAAAAAGACTTAATACAAAGTTTCTATGTTTTACATGAAAGTATACAACGTTTCTAGATAAAAAGACTTAATACAACAAAGCTAAAGACTTATTACAGTGCCAAAAGGACTTGATACAAAGTTAAAATAAACATTTCAATGAAAAAATGATTAATACAGAGATTAATGATATGCATCTACATGGGCGGAGGTGTCCAGTGTCCCCATGGGGTGGGGGCTATGTCCCTGGCAGGTAGATGGGGGGAAGGTGTCCCGTGTCCCCGTGGGGTGTGGGGCTGTGTCCCTGGGGGTAGCCAGAGGGAGAGGTGTCCCATGTCCTACCAGGGTGGGGGCAGACGAGGGGAGGTGTCCCTATGGGGTGCGGGGCTGTGTCCCTGGAGGTAGCCGGGGAGGTGTCCCGTATTCCTGTGGGATGGGGGCTATGTCCCTGGGTGTAGCCGGGGTGTCCCGTGTTCCTGCAGGGTGGGGCTGTGTCCCTGGCTGAGGGTAGCGGGGTGTGTCCCGTGTCCCTGTGGGGTGGGGTACCCGGGGTGTCCCGTGTTCCTGGTGGGTGGGGTAGCCGGGGTGTCCGTGTCCCTGGCTGGGGGTAGCCGGGAAGGTGTCGGGGCCCGCCCCGCTCCAACCCAGGCCGGCTCCATGGGGCGGAGACTCGGCCGGGGCGGGGCGGCGGAGGCGGCGGCGGCGGGACATGGAGGGGCCGCGCGGCGCGGCCAGGCCGGAGCAGGTAGGAACCGGGCCCGGAACAGCCGCCGGGCGGGGGGACGGGACGGGCCCGGCCCGCTGGTGCCTAGAGCCTCCGCCGCCGCCGCCTTCCAGCGCCCCCCCCCCATTGCCAGCCCCCCCACAGCTCCTCTGCCCAGTGCCCCTGCCAGCCCCGCATTGCCAGCCCCACAGCTCCTCTGCCCACTGCCCTCCCAGTGCCCCTGCCAGACCCCACAGCCTCCCATTGCCAGCGCCCCGCATTGCCAGCCCCACAGCTCCTCTGCCCACTGCCCTCCCCAGCGCCCCCTGCCAGACCCCCAGCCTCCCATTGCCAGCCCCGCATTGCCAGCCCCACAGCTCCTCTGCCCACTGCCCTCCCCAGCGCCCCTGCCAGACCCCACAGCCCTCCCTGCCAGCCCCCATTGCCAGCCCCCACAGCTCCTCTGCCCACTGCCCTCCCCAGCGCCCCTGCCAGACCCCACAGCCTCCCATTGCCAGCGCCCCCGCATTGCCAGCCCCCACAGCTCCTCTGCCCACTGCCCTCCCCAGCGCCCCCTGCCAGACCCCCACAGCCCTCCTGCCAGCCCCCCGCATTGCCAGCCCCCAGCTCCTCTGCCCACCCCTGCCCTCCCCAGCTCCTCCTGCCAGACCCCACAGCCCTCCCTGCCAGCCCCGCCCCCCACCCCCCACAGCTCCTCTGCCCACTGCCCTCCCAGCGCCCCTGCCAGACCCCACAGCCTCCCTTGCCAGCCCCGCATTGCCAGCCCCCACAGCTCCTCTGCCCACTGCCCTCCCCAGCGCCCCTGCCAGACCCCACAGCCCTCCTTGCCAGCCCCGCATTGCCAGCCCCACAGCTCCTCTGCCCACTGCCCTCCCAGCGCCCCTGCCAGACCCCACAGCCCTCCCTGCCAGCCCCGCATTGCCAGCCCCACAGCTCCTCTGCCCACTGCCCTCCCCAGCGCCCCTGCCAGCCCCACAGCCCTCCCCTGCCAGCCCCCGCATTGCCAGCCCCCAGCTCCTCTGCCCACTGCCAGCTCCCAGCCCCCCTGCCAGACCCCACAGCCCTCCTCTGCCAGCCACCCGCATTGCCAGCCCCCACAGCTCCTCTGCCCACTGCCCTCCCCAGTGCCCCCTGCCAGCCCCCACAGCCTCCCATTGCCAGCCTGCTGCAACCCCTCACAGCCCCATTGCCCCACCTCACAGTCCCCGCTGCCAGCCCACCACAGCCCTCCACACCCGCATTCCACAGCCCCCACAGCCCGCCACTGTCACCCCATCCTAGAGCCCAGAGCCCCTTCCAGCTCCCCATTGCTGCCCCCTTCCAGCTCCCCATTGCTGCCCCCTTCCAGCTCACTAGCAAACCTCCCCCAGCTACAGCTCTTCCTCTCCAGCCCCCATTGCCAGTCCCAAAACCACCACTGTCCCCCACCTACCGGCACCTAGAGACCCCAACAACCACCAAAGCCCCACATAGGACCCCAAACACCCCCATTGCCACCTCCTCCAGGTTCCGGAGACCGCCCCATCCCCATTCCCTGCACCCTGCAGAGTGCTCCCACCCCTGCCCTGACAGCCCTATTCCCTGCTCCCCACACAGAGCTCCTTCCCCCTGCCTGCCCTGACAGCCCCATTCCCTGCACCCCACAGGCGCTCCCACCCCCTGCCCTGGCAGCCCCATTCCCTGCTCCCTACACAGAGCTCCCACCCCCTGCCCTGACAGCCCCATTCCCTGCACCCCACACAGAGCTTCCACCCCCGCCTGCCCTGACAGCCCCATTCCCTGCCCCACACAGAGCTCCCACCCCCCCGCCTGCCCTGACAGTCCCATTCCCTGCACCCCACAGAGCGCTCCCACCCCGTGCCCTGACAGCCCCATTCCCTGCTCCCCACACAGAGCTCCCATCCGCCTGCCCTGACAGCCCCATTCCCTGCACCCCACAGAGCTCCCACCCCCTTGCACTTCATCTTTTTCCTTTCGCTCCAACAAACCCAAGCAGTTTATCCATATCCTCCTCACACCCTGCCTCCCCCAGCTTCTGACATAACTAGTGCCCCTCTCCCCTGTAGAACAACCAAACTGACTCCCCTGAGGTACCTGGCCCCCTCAGCATGTGGGACACCCACCCCTATATCCTCCCACTTCTCCAACCGTCCCATTTCCTCTCTCCCTATGCAGAGCATTCATCTTGATTCCTTCTGATACCCCAATTTCCTCTCTGTTCCCCCTCCATCCCCACTTCTCTGCCCCCACATCCTCCGTTCAGAAAATAGTCACCCATTCCCCTCTGCTCTGCCCAGCACCCGATCCCCTCTGCCTTCAGCTTCCCGCTTTTCCCATGCCTCTGCCCCCCATTATAGCTCCATCCCCTGCTTCTAGCACCACTTCAGTCTCCCTGTGTGCTCCTGACAGCCCCCCTCTGTTCCTGAAACCTGCTGCTGCTTACAGCCTGCCCTGTGCACGTCCAGCAGTTACAGGGCACAAGCCTAACTTCAGTCACTTCTGCAGCCCTTTGAAATAGTCCGTGTGACATGAGCTAACTTCCAGTCATCTGGTGCAACAACTGGGTTCTGGGATAGTCTGTCTGCTAGAAATACTAGATCTTCCAGTTAGTAGCTGAGTTCCTTCAGGGCTCTTGGGTAACTATTGTGTGGTCCTGGGGATATGTTAGTGCTTAATTCACCGGTTGGTTCTAAAATATCTTCTATTGACATCTCAGGGTGAGACAGTACTTCAGACCTGCCACTAGCTGTGGTATAGGTGTCTTCCCACAGACAAATGCAAAGAATTGATTTCAAAGACGTCTTTTTGTCTTTGATGGCCTCCGTTCCTCTGCTCTCTAGCCATGGTGGCATTCTTTTGGTCCTCATGCTGTGTTTCTGAGTTGGGCTCTATGGTTAGTCCGAGCCTCTGTTATGGTGTTTCTAAGTAGCCCTTATACTTGCTGGCATTTGACGCATGTGGCAGCTTCTCAATATCCATCGAACAGGCCTCCTCAGTTTTGTGTAGTTCCCCTTTTTCAAGTGACATGTTCCTGCGGTGTATGTATTAACACCCTCCCACCAGGATGGTTCATTTAGTGACGCTATGGTCACTCTTACAGAGCTAGTATACGATCACTATTACATCTGTGAAAAGGGGCCAGCAGCAAGGTGAGATGGAGCTAAAGCAGGCAGAGGATATGCTTGGGGCTCAGGGAGATTAGTGTGACGATGTGATTCACATAGCTGTAGCTTCTGGGTGAAATTTTGGTTGAAATCAATGGCAAAATTCCCATTGGCTTAAGTGGGGTCAGGATGTCTCCCTCCAAGTGTCTCCTGGTCACTGCTCCCAGAGCACCTGCCATACTGACTGCACAGTTAATACAGTACCCATCTTAATTTGCTAGGAAGACTGGATTTGAGATTACCATTACAGGGAAGCTCTGATTTGATGCTGTGCTTTCCCCGATCTACCTGGCCACTGGTAGATCTGTGTCACTCATTGGACAGTGGCAGAGGAAATTTGGGGGACATGAGGGAAAACACTGGTATGGGGATGGTATCCGAAGTAATGAAGCTTTCAAACAGACAGGACATTGAGATTAACACTCCGCTGTAGGGCTAATCAGAGAGGCTTGATTTAAAACCTGGCCTCTCTGCACCCAAACGTGCTGCCCAGAGACATGCACATGTAAATGGCCTCAGCTGTGCCCACAATTAAGGGTGACTGGGTTGAGCAAATGCCCTTGTGTGTGACTGCTGCCTTATACAGTTTCTGTCATCTGAAGAAGCAGGCTGCGCCCATGAAAGCTCGTGGCACCATCGGCACGTTCTGTGAGTCTTGAAGGAGCTGCAGGGCCATTTGCTGTTTTTAAGTGTATGTGGTATGGTCACTGTTACTCCATCTGCAGCATAAGCCCTCCCTTGTGAACGCTGCGGACACATGGCCTGGCTGTCAGGGAAAGCCACTGATGCTGCAGAGCGCTGCCTTGATCGTTCCTGCCCGCTGACCTCGGGAGGCATGTGCACGCGGAGTGCGTGGAGCCTGAGTCTTAGTGGCCAGGGGGCTGTTCTGGGGTAAGCTGGCGGGAAGGGCCTGTAGTTGGTGTTGGCCTAATAGCTTATCAGAGAAAATAAACCCAGGAAGAGACGGGGGCAGCTGCTAGCTGTAGAAATCCAGGGGCTGGGCTGGGTGCCACTGTGATACAAACACTGAACCGTGCTATTGGGCTGGTCAGTAATTTGGGCCTGGCCTCTCTAATGAGCGGTCACATAGAGCCTGAGGCCTCTGAGTTCACAGGTAGGGTTTGGTGCTGTGTGCATCCGTGTTGCGGTGAAGGGACAGGTGGGCAGCCCCCCATCCAGGTGAGAGGCCTGGTGCAGGCTTCACCCTGGGCGTGTCTGGCCTAATGTTCTCGTTCAAACTCCTCGGTTCCCTCAGGAAGCCGGGACAGAGGCTTCGTACTTCGTAGACGAGCTGAGCCCCACAAGGGTGGGGGGCTCACAACATCTGCAGTCAGCAGGCACCTCTGGCCCCATCTCTCCTTGCTGCACGTGTTTGACAGAGTGAGGCCAAAGCTGAGTGCTCTGGCCTCTTCTCTGCAACTCCAGAGCAACCGCTCCTGTGCGGCATCTGACATCAACAGCTGCCCTTTAGTGCTAGCTCCTGTCCTGCCCTCACGCTGGTCACAGTATCTTAGTGCCAGCCCGCCACTCACCAAGCCATGGGACTGACACCTGTCTCCACAGCTTTCACGTGCCTGCTGAAAAGAGTTTCCCTCCTGCCCCCACTGCCTTTCTCTCCTTGGCTTCTGTTCCGGTCTCTGATGGAGAGAGCGTCTGCTCCGCACAGCGCTCCCAAATACAGTCACTTTGTATGGAGGGGCCAAACCTCAACCCGTCTGCTCTGCACAGCGCTCCCAAATACAGTCACTTTGTATGACGGGGCCAAACCTCAACCCGTCTGCTCCGCACAGCGCTCCCAAATACAGTCACTTTGTATGAAGGGGCCAAACCTCAACCCGTCTGCTCCGCACAGTGCTCCCAAATACAGTCACTTTGTATGGAGGAGCCAAACCTCAACCCGTCTGCTCCGCAGAGCGCTCCCAAATACAGTCACTTTGTATGGAGGGCCAAACCTCAACCCGTCTGCTCCGCGCTCCCAAATACAGTCACTTTGTATGGAGGGGCCAAACCTCAACCCGTCTGCTCCGCAGAGCGCTCCCAAATACAGTCACTTTGTATGGAGGGGCCAAACCTCAACCCGTCTGCTCCGCACAGCGCTCCCAAATACAGTCACTTTGTATGGAGGGGCCAAACCTCAACCCGTCTGCTCCGCACAGCGCTCCCAAATACAGTCACTTTGAATGAAGGGGCCAAACCTCAACCTGTCTGCTCCGCTGGCGCTCCCAAATACAGTCACTTTGTATGGAGGGCCAAACCTCAACCCGTCTGCTCCGCAGAGCGCTCCCGTCTGCTCTTCCTTGCTTGCTGCCCTGGTAAATACAGTCACTTGTATGAAGGGGGCCAAATCCTGCAACCCGCCTGCTTCCGCACAGCGCTCCTAAATACAGTCACTTTGTCCATGGAGGGGCCAAATCCTCAAATCTGGCTGCTTCGCATAGCGCCCCAACTGGCTTCTTTGGGGCCAAACTCAACCTGGCTCGCTTCCGGGCACAGCGCCTCAACATGGTCACTGGTATGGAGGGGCTTAACCAACCCGCGTCACCTGCCACAATTGTCTCGTTTTTTGTCTCCATTGCGCCTTGTAAATTGTCACCAAATTCAAACCTCTCCTATAAACCAGCTTCTAAAACAGTTTACATAAGGGCGCTTATTTGCAGTTCAATTACAGGTGGCCTTCCGAAGGATTGGAAAGGTTTGAACCTGGGCATGGGCTCTGGCTCTTGTGTGTTGGGGGGAGTATCCCAAGGGGGTGCTGGTCTCATTGATTTGTTTCCAGCTTTTTTTTTTAATCTTTGAAATCTGCTATGTATTTGGGAGACTGTGTCTGTGCATGAATCTGTCTGTCTCTTCAAGAGCTCCTCCTAAATGGTGAGAGCTAGCACCACCAAATTCTGTAGGCAGCTTCCTCGTCTCCTAACCTAAAACAAGGGAAAGGCTTGGTTGTGCCAGGAAAATGGGGTGTGCCAGGAATGGGATTGCTTCTCCGAAAACCATACAGAAAAGACACAGAATTCCCAGGTAGGTGGAAGGGGCTGGCTGGAGGCACGCTCCCCACTTCCCTGTCCGGGACTGCCCCAGAACCAAGTCTCCCAAACCCAAGCACCCTTCAGGGAGGGTGTGGTGTAGTGAAGCTGCCCCTCACCCCTAATCTGTTCCTCAGGGAGCCAGGAAACGTGTCCAGTTTGCTGCGTTCCTCGCTCTGGCTGGGGAGCGCAGGGGGCAGATGAATTTGGACCTGCCCCAGCTGGGGGACATGCTCCCCTCCCCTGGCTGTGCCTGCTGGAGATGCAGTGGCCATGGAGAGGCGCGTCTCACCTGGCCCCAAGCTGCTGGGGTGAGAGAGGCAGCAGCACCGGGGCGGGGGGCAGGTGGCTCCATGGGATACATGTGGGGAGCCGGCTTAAAAGCGGATACAGAGGCAGCGGGGGTGGGGAAGTGCACGTAGTCGACAGGTTTAACCAATAAGCCCAGGTTTGTCAGTTAATCTTGCAGTCGACTACACGTTGACATCCCTATCAGGGATAGTTGGGTTTTCTACTATAGTGTTATAGTAAATATTTGCTCACCCAACAGTTTCAATTCCCCTTGCGCACATTAAAATACCCAGGTCCTCACAGGCTGCAAACTTCTGTGCATGTGTCTTTCTGCCCCACATGTCCCTGGGAGAAGCTGCTGTTTAAATGTTGTAATTATGTTTCTTTAGAAGGTGTAATTTCCTGTTCTGTAGCTATTCATTTGTTCACGAGAGTACCCCAATGTGCCACATGCTTTGAGTCCCTACCCTGGGAAGATCCAGGTTAGGGATCTCGATCTAGAAACAGACCAGAGCCAGGGAGGGGAAGTAACAGAAGTTGATGGTTTTCACACAAGCCATCAAGCGTTGTTGTGGGCAGCACAGTTCTGGTTGTTCTAAATGAATGTGTATCACCAAAGAGAAGCCAGAAAAGCTGCCCAGGCCTGGCTCTGACGCAGCTTCCCTGGCTCCTGGCCATAGCTGCTCTCCCCACACCCCCGGGAGCCCTCCATTCATTGTAATTAACATGCATTGTAATCGTTTAGCAGTAGTACAACAGGACATTGGTAAAACTGAGTTGTTTAAAACTTTGGGGGTGGTGACGGATGTGGGGGGGCGTGGAGCGAGGGAATCTAGTTGAGCAAGGGGCCTGGAGAGCTGGTGTGGGCAGCATGGCTGTGGGACCGCATTGTGCTGAGCTCAGAGCCATGTGTGACTGGAGATGCACACTGTGGGTGGCTCTGTGAAAGGGCTTTGTAGTGGCGATGACCAGTGAGAGTAGATTTGCTGCCTTGTGCTTGGCCTGGAAGCGAACGTTGCCTTAACTGGTGATTTCCTGCATTCTAGTGATTGTGGCACTTGAAAATGTATTTGAACAAAATGATACAAGTGTTTTGTTGGGGGTACGGTATCTACCGTGTTCCCGCGGCCCCTCGCAGCCCAGCCCAGAGCAGGCCCCGTGAGCGAGGTGCTTACAGGCTGAGAGGGAGACAGTTCTTGCCCCAAAGAGTCTCAATACACAAGGCCGACACAGGGATGGGAGGGCTGGAAATGCTGCAGATTAGAAACGCCAGTTCTCCCGACTCTCAGCCCAGTACCAATCCACTGCAACCAGGGAGGTAAAATCCTGTTTGTTTAGTTAACTGGTTAAACATTACGTTTAACCGGTTAACTGATTAAAGGGGGGTGGATGGCAGGCTGTTCCTGCCCAGCTTCTGGCCCCATCAGGGCTGGAGTAGCCCTCTGCCCATGGTGGGCTGTGGGCAAGGGGCTGTTCCCTGGGTACCAGTTACCCGTAAACATCCCTAACTGGAACATGCTGCTTCCCAATGGACTCCATCAAAACTTTAAATGAAAAAAACATTAAGAAGGTTGCAAAGTATGAAAATTAGGAAGGCTCAAGCAACTGTAATTCACTGCCCTTGTGCATGTTGCCCAACAGGCAGCTGCTAACTCTGTAGTCACATACTACATATCCACGGGGCCCCTGTCTCAGGTAAGGGACAGGATCAATGGGATCATGTTAGGGACCAATGTGTATCCTGTGCAACCTCCCAGGTGTCCTAGCTGTAAAAATTCTGGGAAGGGGACTGCCAGTAACAGCAACTTAGTGATAGAGCTAGAACTCAGGGCCTTCTGATGCCTAGTCCTACGCTCATTGCCCGGGCACATGGCCTTCATGCTGGAGTGGGTATCCTGGGTATCTCAAGGTGGGCACCCAGAAAATGAGGAACAGCTAATAATTGATGGCCAGCTGGCAAAGTTTGATTTAAAGGACTTTTACACTGAATGAGGCAGGTGTCCTATAGAAAAATAACCGGCGATCGGGTACTTAAAGCCGTGATTGCCTTGCACAAGGAGGAAGCGTTATGGCTGCACACACGTTTCCTAGTTTTGATGGGCTAGATTTTGCCACTTAAATATTGGTTTAATGTTTCTTGTACATACTGTAAGTATGAAGGAGAACAAAGAGCTGTGAAGAGGTACGAAGCTTCTTAGAGGAAGCGGGAAAATCTCCCTTTCCCAGAGCTAGCCGCTCACTAGAGAGGAACATCTCCCTACAGCAGTCTGCATGTCTCAGAATTTCCCTGATGGGGACAGGACGCCTCTTCTCCTCCCCAGGTCAGGGGCGTGGGCTCTGCCAGGTGGCAAGTGTCCTTGCTGTTTCCTTGTCACCAGTGGTGCTTACTGCCTTTACTCCCCAGGCAGGTGTTCAGTGTGTATGGGTCAAGCAAGGGTCTCCCTGCCCCAAGGAGCTTGCAGAATAACACAACAGTGAGGGAGCATGTGTGCGCACCCTTTTCTGGGAAGGGAGGATGGTGTAGGCAAGTGTGTGCTGAGGAGGAGTTGGCCACGGAGGGATTTTAGGCTTGAGACACTGCCTGGTGGTCCTAGGGAGAGAAGGAAAGCAAGTCAGTACCCAGTGTTGTTGGCACAAGCCCTGTGTAAGGGTGCGAGGCTCGGGAACATCTGTAGCTCTCTCAGTGTGTAGCCGTCTGTCACGATTCTACATCTCGTGTCCCGGTGACAGCTGCAGTGAGTCTGTGGTCCAGGCAGAACAGCTGGAGAGTGTACGGAATCAGAGCCAGGCCAAAGTGGGGTCTGAGGTTCTAGAGCTGGAGTCTGGTTCCAAGAATTGACAGTACATTGGCGTGGGAGCGAGGGGCTTGGAGGAGGCCTGGCTGAAATGGGATTTTCTGATTAAATGTCAAAAAGAAAGTTTGCTCTTTGGTAAGAATCTGTTCCAATTCTCCTGATTCTTTTTGGGTTAAAGTTGGATTTTCTCTGTTAATGGGAGACTGGTTCCTCCCTGGGCACTAGCGGAGAGAGGCTTAGATTTGCAGGGAGATACAGATCCATAAAGAACATCAGCCATTCTCATGCAAGCCTAGCACGCACACCGCAAATCACCGCTTTGCTCTTTTCTCTCTCTCTCTGGGACTTTCTGTTTCTCAAAGATTGTCCCACTTTCTTCTGGTGACTCCTGCTGTCGCACACCCCGTAGCCGGCTTTAGCAGTGCCATCCCTGGGGGAGAAGCGGGGGAGTACAATATGGAGGGTGAAGCTGGTGCTGGGGGAGTGCCCCGCTGGCTGGCTTTCTGATATGAGGCTGCTATTGCTGAGACACCGTCTGTTAAGGTGCCTTCTCTGTCTGATCAAAGAATTATCTGGGCTGTTGGGTTGGTTGGCTTGTGCCACTGAGGCATATGTCTAATACTCTTTATCAACCTCCAAGGGTTCCTTTACATCGCTGCCTTGTCTCTTAAGTTCCAGGGCCCCATGTGTCTGTGAAGGTGTTAAACTGCCAGCAAAAGAGGATGGACAAGACCCATATTTCCAATGTACAGAACACTCCATTGATTTTATCTACATCCATCCTAAAGGGCTCAAACACATTTCACCATCCTCTGTCAGGTCACCCTCGCTCCAAGTGGTGGCTTCTCTGGGTAAGGATGCAACACTCATCTTCTGCCTTGCGTTTCCCCAAAGATGGAGATTCAGTTATTGAACATTTCTTGTCCTGCCTTATTTCAAATGCAAGGAGAGAGGCTGAGGTATGTGGGAAATGGATCTGAAATCTGAGTCACTGTGCAGCAGAAACGTGACAAAGGGCTTGTCTTCACTACATGGAAGATCACTGCTGCCTCAATTGATCTTCTGGAGTTTGATTTAGCGAGTCTAGTTAAGACTCGCTAAATCGAACTCAGAGGGCACCCCCGCTGGCATCTGGTAGTCCTCCTTTTGCAAGGAATAAGGGAAGTCGCCAAGGTATTCTACGTAGCTAGAGTTGCGTGCCTTATACCGAGCTGCTGGGTCTAGCGTAGACCTGGCCTAAGTCTCCGCTACCCCTTTACTGCTGTCTAACGTGGTCTGGTCCATTCTGTATAGATGGCCCCATGACCCACCACCACGGTGCCACCTGCTGATCTCGCGAGGAATCAGCTCTTCAGCCCTGGAGCGCCCCCTTCTGGCTGGTGTCATGCCTGCTGTGACCAGTTGTTCACCACCACTCTGTTAGGACCCACGTCCCTCCCAGACGGCGGCGTCCTCCCCTCTGGGTACTACCCTGTTGCAGTGCCCCCTCACTCTGGGGTCCTCCCTCTCAGGGAACCCCTACACCCACTCTGCCTCAGTGACCCTACTGCCAGTGGTCATCTAGTCCCTTACCTCAGGGGAAAGTGCAGCCTGACATGGCCACTCATCATAGGCCAAGGGTGGGGACCTGTTGTCTTTTACCTGCCCTGGCAGCCTCCCTGCAGCCCCTCAGGCCTCTGTTGCTGGACCTCAGGCTGAGGCTCCCCTGATTCACCCTGCCTTTCCCCAGCACTGCTCTGTCATTGGTACCTTGGCTAGCAAGCAGCAAGCTCCTTCTCTCTCCAGTGCTAAAGTGAGGGTGTGCTCAGCCTTGCCGCCATCTCCTTTATACAGCCCTGCTGGGCTGTGATTGGCTGCTGCAAGGCCTCTCATGATTGGCCCCTAGCTACAGCCAGGACTGTTTTAACCCTTTGTATGCCTGGAGCAGGGTAACCTCCCACTACACACTAAACTACATTATAACCAGGTTAAAGCGTCTGTGCTTTGCCTCAAGTCTCTGCTTCCTTAGGCCCCGCTGGCTGGCCTGGCGGAAAGGACGGATGGAGTTGTTATAGGGTACTGGTCTGGCTCTGCCAGGCTGCAGATTCCTTTGGGGGCTGCCACATGGGGCTGGGATTTCTTCAGGGGGCTCTGGGGAAGCTGCTAATCTTGGAACTGAGAGGCAGTGAGGTCCTGAAATGTGTCACCTGCTCTGGTCCTGGGGAGGGAGTGGGGAAGAGTGCCTCCCCCGTGAGACGATTGCCTGGCTTTCTCTTCATGTTGCATGCAGGCTCCAAGCCTGCCTGGGAGGAGCATCTTGCTGCTGCCATTGGGCTGAGTCAGGGATTCTGGGCTCTGTTGCAGCCCTGACCTCTGCTAGGGTGAAGGCTCCGTGTTTGTTCAGTCCTGGGCCTGCCCTCCCTCTCCCGCCCTGCCTTGGAGGGATTACGCAGCTCTGAGGTGAGAGGGGAATGGTTCTTGGCCAGAAGTCAGGGGTGGTGACTCAGTGCAGATCTCTGAGAGCGTGTAGCTCTCCCAAGAATCTGCTCTTCCTGCTGGCGTGTCGGCAAGGCTGTTACTGCACGGTCACGCTCACCAGGCACAAAGACGGGCTCTTGGGTTTTGCTTTACCTGTATGTCCAGAGGTTTAGATTCTGTAACATCCCAGCCCGAAAGAAGCAGTGAGTCGTTATCTTCCAGATGCCAGTTTGCAGTGGGTGGTCAGGAGCAGCTACTCCTGGGGGGAAAGCAGGCCGAGGTCCTGGAAAAAGGAATAATACAACTGGGTCTTGATACGGAACAAGTAACCCTCAGAGGCTGCTTTGCTGCCTTTAAACAAAGGAGCACACTGACTGGGCCCAGAGAGAGAGAGAAGCCTCCAGCCCACACGCCATGTTCAGGGAAGTCCCAGCGCATTCAGCAAAGGGCTACTTTCCCTACACGCTAAACCTGGGGCTTGGAAGGGTGGCGTTAGCAATGCTGCACCACTCTGCATGCACAGAGAGCATGAATTCCGGACGCCCTGGGAGGCAGCTGAGGGAGATGGGAATAAGAGCAGGGAGGGCTTGTGCTGCCTTGGGATGTGCACAGTCTTTGCTCAGAATCTCCAGAAATCCTGGGAGCAGGTTTTGAGCTCGCAACTGCCCATTCCTTCCCATCAGCTCTCCCTTTTCTCTGTAAGAGCCACATCCTTCCAATTCAGCGTGGCTGTCTCCTCTTCATTCAGTGGCTCCTGTAACCCGGTAAAAATGGTTAGCGGCTGAGAGTTTGAGCTGCAGTGAGACTAAACTGTTGCTTAATTGAAAGTCTGAACTCCCCAGATCCCTAAGGCGTCTCACATTGTTACTGTGCCACCCTTGCCATTCCCTGAAATCCCAGAGAGCTGTTCCATTAACCCTTTGTGTGGTTCCTCAGCAGCTGGGTGAAAACACCGCTCTTTCCTCGCACAGCCGACAGAAGCACGAGTTGGCTGGGACATTAGTGGTAGCTTGAGCAATTGTTTTGTACTCCCTTCAATTGTGGGCTCTCTTCGAAAATCCTGTTGGAATAAGTACGTGTTAGTGGATCATGCAGGTTATGCAGGCACCCCCAGTGCCACTTGGAGGTCGGGCAGGGGCATTGACGGAGAATTTTAATCCGAGGGTTCGGATGGGGGCCCAAAACCCCTACCAAATCAATTCCAGACACCCTTCTTAAGCAACCAGCTTTATTCAGGAATGCATTCCAGGGCAAAAATCTCCAGGATACTCTCAGGAAAAGTTTCTGCAACTTCCCAAACAAAAGGCAAGGCCTTTGTACCACCTCATAGTAATTACCTTTTCTCACTGACCACTTACAGTTGCATGCATATACAGGTCATGCCCCTTTGCACCAAATTCCCTCCAATCATTATCTGTCCCCCCTCAGTCCCTTTGCAGGCCTTACAACAGGTTCAAACCAGTTTTACCTACCCCCCCTCCCTTTGCTCACCTGAGTTCAAGCAGGTCCCTCTTTACAAAGACCAGACTTAACATCCAGGTCACCCAGAGGTCATACTGACAACAAATTAAGTTTATCCTTCAGCATACAAGCTGACCTTCACACCACAGCTTGGCCCTATGGTGGGTGTCCTTTCAGTGGCTCAGCCCTCCAGACAGGTCACATTTTCAAGTCCATTCCTTGTGGGATGTTGATATAGAGTCCAGTAACAAGGAGGCCTTTTAGGATTAAGCAAGGTATGCAGAACTTCCCCCTTGGATTGGGATCTCATGGTCTCTAGTCTTTTCCATCCATGTGCAGAATAAGTGTTATGTGCACTGAGGCCTGTGCGAATGTGCACCACTAGTAGAAACAAAAAACCTAGCTGTGGGCGCTCTGCTGATCAGCTGAGCAGCATTTAAACCTCCTGAGCGGCTGCCCAAGCGCCCAGCTTACAGGGAACACTTGTCTGGACTCATGTATCTTCAGAGTCTTCCCCAACCTAACCCTACTGTCACTGGTTCATTTTCCTGCACATCTACTAACGTAATATATGCCATCATGTGCCAACAATGCCCCACTGCTATATACATCGGCCAAACTGGACAGTCCCTACGTAAAAGAATCAATGGACACAAATCAGATATTAGGAATGGCAACATACAAAAACCTGTAGGGGAACACTTCAATCTCCTGGACACACAATTGCAGATCTAAAGGTAGCCATCCTGCAGCAAAAAACTTCAGGACCAGACTTCAAAGAGAAACTGCTGAGCTACAGTTCATCTTCAAGTTTGACACAATCAACTCAGGATTAAACAAAGACTGTGAATGGCTAGCTAACTACAAAGCAGCTTCTCCTCTCTTGGAATTCACACCTCCAGATCAGCTACTAGAAGTGGGCCTCATCCTCCTGATTGGATCCACCTCGTCATCTCCAGCCTGATTCTGGCCTGTATATTTATACCTGTCTCTGGAAATTTCCACTACATGCATCTGTCGAAGTGGGTCTTTGCCCACGAAAGCTTATGCTCCAGCACTTCGGTTAGTCTATAAGGTGCCACAGGACTCCTCACCGCTTTCCCCAACCTAAGTTCCCCCAAGGGATAGGGTTCCATAGTTGTCCCTGTTTAGAGGTTGGTAGGGGAGCCTGGACCCTCCTCTCCCCTAGGCTCAGATCCAGGGCCCAGCTGAGTCCTGGACCTTGCGTGGCTAAGTGTCTACCTCCTTGGATCACTTATTACCACTCCCTCTCTTCCCACAGGGTACAGTAGATGTCTAAACACACAGATCAAGTCTCAGCCCTTCAAAGAATAACAGGGCTTGGTCAGGTCCCTGTCCTAGAAATGTGGGAGTGGAGGGGGCCTCGATAGGTCATCTGACCCAGTCCCATGCCTTGAGCCAGGACTCAGGATCAGCTACAGACCGTTTGTGGCAGATGCTTACCTAAACTGTTCTTAAAAACTTTCAGTGACTGAGAGTCCACATCCTCCCTAGTAGCTTGTTCCAGTGCTTGACCACCTGGACAGTGTATTCAACCGAAATTTCCCTTACTGAAATGTAAGCCCCACTACCCTTTATCCTGATCCTTGGAAAGTCGTGGAATAGGGGAGAGATTCCAGAAGACTGGAAAAGGGCAAATAGAGCGCCAGTCTACAAAAAAACCAGGGAATTACAAACCAGTTAACTTCTGTACCCAGAATGATAATGGAGCGCATAATTAGCAGTCAGTCGCAAACATCTAGAACAGGGGTGGGAAACTGTAGCAGGGCGGTCACCCCACTCCAAGTGAAACCAGGGTTCAACCCAGCCCTGGGAGAGGGCTGGGACTGTGGAGGAAGTCGCTGAGGCAGGTAGCTGGGAATTGGTGACAGGGGATGAATCATTTGATGATTAACTGCTCTGTTCCTTCCCTCTGGGCACCTGGCATTGGCCACTGTCAGAAGACAGGACCCTGACCTAGATGGACCTATGGTCTGACCTGGCCTGGCTGCTCTTATGACACGATTCCTAAACATTTGATCCCTTTCTCTTCTCTTCTGGAATTTATGCAGTTTGTCTTCATCTTTTCTGAAGTGTGGTGCTTAGAACTGGGCTCAGTACTCCAGCTGAAGCCTCATCAGTGCTGAGCAGAGCAGAAATATTACTTGTGTCCAGTATACTACACTGCTGCTAGTTCATCCCAGAGTGTTTGCTTTTTTTGCAATAGCATTACATTTTTTACTCATATTTAGTTTGCAATCTGCTATAACTTCTTGATCCTTTTCTGCAGTACTCCTTCCCAGACAATCATTCCCCATTGTGCATTAGTGCAAGTGCAGTGCTGTCCATTTGTCCTCATTGAATTTCATCCTATTTACTTTAGTCCTTTTCTACAGTTTGTCAAAATCATTTTGAATTCTGATTCTGACCTGCCAAGTACTTGTAACCCTCCAGCTTGGTATTAGCTGCAAACTATGTACATATTCTCTCTCTGCTATTGTACAAAACGGTTTTGAAGATATTGAATAGAATTGGCTGTGGGACAGATCCTTACAGGACCCCACTTGAGATTCTCTTCCAGACTGACTGTGAACCATTGATAACTACTCTCTGAGTGTGTTTTTCCAACTTGTTGTGCACCATGTTTAGAGGAGGTTTGTCTACACTATATTTTCCCAGTTTGCTTAAGAGGTTATGTGAAACAGTATTAAAAGCCTTACTAAAGTTGAGATATACCCCAGGGATTGCATCTTTCCATCTACAAGGCTTCTACTTGTAGATAAGCTGAAGTTAAGCTGACTGGTCTGTAATTCCCTGCCTTGTACTTATTCCCCTTTTTATAGATAAGCACTATGTTTTCCCTTTTCTAGTCCTCTGAGTTCTCTCCCATCCTCCATGAATTCTAGAAATAATCACTAATGGCTCGCAGATCTCTTCAGCCAGCAGGATGTAATGACATCTAAGCTGTGTAAGCAATTCTGAACTTGCTCTTTCCCTGTTTTAGACTCAGATCCTCCCCCTTGGCACTGATATTCACCATGTTAATCATCCAGTCTCTGCTAACTTTTTGGTGCAAACTGAAAGAAGAGAGACATTTAACACTTCAGCTCTTGCTGCATCTGCTGCTGTTCTGCTGTTGCCAGGTCTTATTGAGAATGCTCTTTGGAATGTCTTCCCAGGTGCTCGGAGTGCAGGTCAGCTCACATGCCTGTCTGCCTGCCGGGGGCTCCTGAGCCTGTGAGCAGGGCAGCCTAGGCCCAAAGCAGCTTCTTAACCCCTTCCTCTCCGGGGTGGGGTTTTTACTCCCCATCGCATGGATACTGTTTAACTGACTTTGTTAGATACATGGCAACAGGGCATCATGGCAGTGGTCCATCGATCTGGGCGTTGCTATGGCTCACATCTGCGTGTTGTATGCCCACCAGTGAGAATGGGAGAGTTGTTCTTATTTGCATTTCACAGATGGAGACCGAGTCACAGAGGACGGAGGGACCTGCTTCCAGTCTGGCAAAGTTGGTGGCCAAGCCAGGCATGAGAATCAGAGAATGTAAGGCCAGACATGACCGGACTAGCTCATGTCCCTGAGATCTCCTGACACAAGTTAGGAAGGCAGCAAGCCGGTCCCCGGTATGAAAAAGATTGAGAAGCACTGGGCTAGTCTGCTTGTATATTACAGGACTCGAACCTATAACCTCCTGTCTCCAACCCCCTGCACTCCAGAGCCTTCTTGTCATAGCTTCTGACTGCAGCCAGCTCCAGCTGCTTCAGAGGAAAGTGCAAGAACCCCCCCTACAGGCCCATTATGGCATTGTGTGCCCATGGGGGAAGTTTCTCTCTAATGCCCATTATTTAACTAGCTGGCTTATGCCCTGAAGCAGGAAGGTTTAGTACAGGTTGGAGCTCTCTGGTCCGGCACCCTCGGGACCTGACTGGTCCTAAAGGAGGGAATTTGCCAGAGCAGAGGGGGTCCCCTACCACCGGCTCCCCAGACCATCTTCCCTCCCCGCTACCTGCCCCAGCCGCCCTCTGCTGGGGCTCTAGCACTTGGTCCCAGCCCCAGTCCTGCTGGACCATGGATGTTGCTGGATGAGGGAGTCCTGGTTTTGGGAAGTACAACCTGTATACCCACTTATAATTTTAGCCCGTCTTATGTACCTGTATACGTTCATATTCTCATTATAAATGTCTCATCTTTTTCTGACTGTCACTAAAGTCCTGACCTCAGAGGTTGGTGTCTTGGGGCAAAGAGTTTCATAGGCTAATTATGAGCTGTATAAGATTTCCTTTTGCCAGTTTTAAATGAATCGCCTTTCAGCACTGGGAATGTCTAATGCAGCGGTTCCCAACCGTTTCCAGATGGGGACCCATTTCGACAACTCAGGAAGACTTGGTGACCCAGGGCAATTCAAAAACGGGGAGGAGGGGACAGAGCCACCTGGGGAGACACTTGGTGACTCTTTTGAAATGTAATGGTGACCCATATTTGGGTCCCGACCCATAGGTTGGGAAACCCTGGTCTAGTGTATTTGTATGGTGCTGTTCCGCTCTCTTGCTGGATTACAGTGCTGTACGTTGTATCACATTTGCTGTCTTCCCCCCTCCTTGACTTTTTCCTTTGCTACATGTTAGTACCAAATGGTTGATAAATGAGTTACAGAGGCGGTGGGAGCAGCGTGGTCCCATGAGACAGAGAACACCATCAGGACATCTCTGGTCCCTCCTCCTCCCTAGGCTTGGAGGGATTGTTCTCTTCGGCATTTTTCCCACTGCTTTGTCTAGCTTGATTTTAAAGACAACCAGCAAAGGAAAGACCAGCTTGTTAGTGCTTCCTTTAGCTGTTTTGTAAGAGTGACATGTTTTCTATGATACAGAAATATCAGTAAATAAGAGATGGGCATTTGACCAGTCCAAAAATAATTGGTCAGTTGATCCATAAAATATTGGTCTAATAATGTTAAACATGGTGAAATATTTTAAAGGGCTAATTACTCCCCAAGTGACGCAAGTGACATTAGCGCCTGTGTGGATAGCGCTGGGTTGCCAACATAGGTAGTGCCACTTGTGGGTGATTGAACTGTGTCGATGGGCATGGCGTGGCTACAAGAGCCATCTTACAGTGGCACAGCTGCATCACTTCAGCTGTGTTGCTGTAAGGTCTCTTGTGCAGACGTGGCCTTAGTCTTTGTAGTGTCCAATAGACGTGGGCTTGGATCCATCTCACTAATTACAAAAACCAAGTTCCTTGACAGAGGCTGTGCCCACACTGGAGCTCTTACAGTGGCACAGCTGGACCACTGCACCCGCCCCTGTAAAGTCTCCGTTGTAGCTGCTCTGTGCCAATGGGACAGAGCTCTTCCACCTTCATAGCACTATCCACAATGGTGCTTCTGGCAGTGGAATTATGTCACCAAAGGGCATTTTTTCACATCCCTGAGCAACCAAAGTGCTAGTGCAGCCATAGTCTGAGTTATTCCAACTCCAAGACATGCAAACCACAGTGAAGTGACGTTCTGAAAAAGGAGCGGCACCGTGATGCAATCGAACAGGTAGGCTGCTGCCTGCGTCAGGGCATTCTAGCTGGAATATTGGACAGTATTTAACCCTGCTCAGACAATAAATGATCAAATTATTTGACTTGCCAAACCTAGGAATGATAAACCCAGACTTCCACAATTTACATTGCAGGACTCTTTGGATGACCCCGAGATGTGCCTTGGAAACCTTGTCAGATCTTAATCCGGGCGGGGAAACTTTTTTTGGGTCAGGGGCCACTGACCCCCAGAAAAATCAGTCGGGGGGCTGCACACAAGCAAGAAGCAAAAAACAAAAACAAAACCCCGCAACAAAACACACGCTCACCACCCTCATTGATGTGGCCCCTGACTGAGAAGCAGAAAGACTCTCCCCACATTCTCCTCACACACCAGAGCCGGGGAAGGGGGGACAGGCTAGTCGATTTTGTGTGCTCCAGCCCCACAGGGAGACGGGGGGGGACTGGAGCACCAGCATGGGCTCCCCAATGCTGGGGGGAGCCCCGAGCCTCAGGGGCCAGATCTAGGCAAGCGGGGGGCTGCAGGTGCCCCATCCCTGCCTTAATTGAAGGAATGGGGGTGTGGAATCCTTAACAAAGACCTCTTGTCTTTGAAGAGTTTGAGTCTGGTACCTGCTGCCGAGCAGGGCTAACAGGACTGTTAAGATGCCTGTGTCCAGTCTGCATGGCACTATCAGTGCTGGCACAGGTCATAGGCAATAAGCAAAACTTCCTGGGAAGGGGGGGCTAACAGTCAGAGTGCTGCAGGGGGCTGGCCGCCGGCAGCTGCTCCAGTCCCCCCACTTCAGCTGTCTGGCTGCTGCTCCGGCAGTCCTGGGGCTGACTGCTGTCCAGCCCTGTCCTGGAAGATGTCGTGGAATCTGTGACCTCCAGGACAGAGCCCTTAGTAATAGCCTTCGGCTGCATCCACGTGACACATCTCTTAAACACACGTCCACGTTCTTCTGGTTCAGCAGTCCCAGCTAGCCCTCAATAATTGTCCACCCCCTTTGTGCTAAGCAGCTAACAGCGAGTTACCCTGCCTCTCCTTCCTCCCCGGCTGGCCCCCAGGCTTTGTTCTGCACCAGTCTGTGCCTGCAGCCCTGGACTCGAGTCTGCCACATGTCCCTGCATTCCACCAGCCCCGATTTCTGTCTTTTAGAAAATTGCCTTCCAGGGTGGTGCTGACACGGGATTTGTATCAGGGCGTGCCCAGGGGCTGCCCCGCTGCGCGTTACACGCATATCATGAAGAGATGGCCTTTGCCCACGGTGTCTCTGGGAGGGATACGATGAGACAGCAGGTCGGCCCGGCAGCCAGGCAGGCCATTGGCGTGACAAGGAGCCAGCCCAGTGCAGCTGCTGATTGCCGTGTGGTGTGCAGGCACCACGGCAGAGCTGCGTGCTGAGGGGCAAGGTGGGGACACAGTGTGGCTCTGGATGTCTGCAGAGAGTTGGGGCAGATGGGAGAAGCCCTGTGGGTGCGTGCTGGAAACGGTGGGATTCGGAGTCTAGGCTCCCTGCTGGCTCTTCCTGCCCTTCTCTGCCACAGAGGCCTGTGTCTCTCTCGTTACTGGAAGCGTCGGTTTCGTTCTCGCCCGCAGCCCGCCCATGTCGGCGGGTTCTCGTTTGGGTTTTGCTCCTCAGAGCCACATGCTGGGTGTGGTCCCCTCTCCTGGGCACTGGCCCTTCTGGGCGCACTAGGCAGGCTCCTGGAAGGGGTAGCCGGATGTCCGGGGCTCTGTCCCTGCTGGGACACGGGGGGCCACATGGAGAATCGCATGGGGAGCTGCTCATGTCGGATCTGTTCAGTGCTTACAGCAGCCAGTCCCAGCCCGGTGTGCCCAGAGAGGTCTCTGCGTTCCTGTGCAGCCCCTGCCAGCTGCCAGGGCTGAGGCCCTTTGCTGAGGGATGCATGTCTTGCCCTGTGCGCTGGGTGCGTGGGAGAGCCCCAGAGGAGGAGAGACGTGACCAGACAGCGTCCTGCCCGAACACAGACGCTGCATTGTTCCTGTGGGGCGATTTGCACTTGGTAAATAAAGCAGCTCCATCAGCAGAAAGTGTTGCCGTGCCTGGGTTCTCCCCCTCACCAAGGGGCACTGCTGGAGAGCTGGCAGGTCCAGGCCTGGCTGTTCTCTTAGGTGCAGGCGGAGTGTGGGAGGTGCTGTGGCAGGTCCAGGTCCCGCTGGTCTTTGTGTAGCCTGGGGGGGAGCCCTGCTGCTCTCTGAGGTGCAGCCCCTGGATGAGGGAGCGGCAGCAGGTCTGGGCTCTGGTACTCTCTTAGGTGCAGCCACGGTCACTGAAAGCTCCTTTCTGGTCCCTGGCTCCACTCTGGCGGGCTCCCCAGGCTGGGACGAGAGGAAAGCTCTGCTTAAGCTGTGAGCACATTCCAGGTGCCTTGAGAGAGGGCCTGGAGGATACCAGATGGAGCTGAGCCAGGCCGGGGGTCTCAGCTTGCAGAGCCATTTCCAGCAGCTTGTCTGAGTCGTGCAGCCCATTGGCTGCACGTCTGGGGAATGGTGCAGTGTGTGCACGTCCCCACTCGCTGGGTGCACCCAGGCGTGTTTCTTGGTGCAGCATGTGTACGTCCCCACTCGCTGGGTGTACGTCCAGGCGGGTTTCATGGTGCGGCGTGCGCACGTCCCTACTCGCTGGGTGTACGCCCAGGCGTGTTTCATGGTGCAGTGTGCGCACGTCCGAACTCACTGGGTGTGCGCCCAGGTGTGTTTCAGGGTACAGCGTGCACATGTCCCCATTCACTGGGTGTGCCCAGGTGTGTTTCATGGTGCAGTGTGCATACGTCCGTGCTCGCTGGGTGTGCTCAGGTGAGCTTCATGGTGCAGTGTGCGCACGTCCCCACTCGCTGGGTGCACCCAGGCGTGTTTCATGGTGCAGCGTGCGCACGTCTCTACCTGCTGGGTGTACGCCCAGGTGTGTTTCATGGTGCAGTGTGCGCACGTCCGAACTCCCTGGATGTGCCCTGGCATGTTTCATGGTGCAGTGTGCTCACATCCCTACTCACGGGGTGTGCCCAGGCGTGTTTCATGGTGCAGTGTGCGCACGTCCCCACTTGCGGGGTGTGTCCAGGCGTGTTTCATGGTGCAGCGTGCGCACGTCTCTACCTGCTGGGTGTACGCCCAGGTGTGTTTCATGGTGCAGTGTGCGCACGTCCGAACTCCCTGGATGTGCCCTGGCATGTTTCATGGTGCAGTGTGCTCACATCCCTACTCACGGGGTGTGCCCAGGCGTGTTTCATGGTGCAGTGTGCGCACGTCCCCACTTGCGGGGTGTGTCCAGGCATGTTTCATGGTGCAGTGTGCGCACGTCCCTACTCGCTGGGTGTGCCCAGGTGTGTTTCATGGTGCAGCGTGTGCACGTCCCTACTCGCTGGGTGTGCGCCCAGGCGTGTTTTATGGTGCAGCCTGCGCATGTCCCCACTCGCTGCGTGCACCCAGGCGTCTTTCATGGTGCAGCGTACGCACTTCCCTACCTGCTGGGTGTACGCCCAGGCGTGTTTCATGGTGCAGTGTGAGCACGTCTGAACTCACTGGGTGTGCCCTGGCGTGTTTCATGGTGCAGGGTGTGGTGCAGCGTGTGCACGTCCCCACTCGCTGGGTGTGCCCTGGTGTGTTTCATGGTGCAGTGTGCATACGTCCGCACTCGCTGGGTGTGCTCAGGTGAGCTTCATGGCGCAGTGTGCGCACGTCACTACTCGCTGGGTGTGCCCAGGTGTGTTTCATGGTGCAGCGTGTGCACGTCCCCACTCGCTGGGTGTGCCCAGGCGTGTTTCATGGTGCAGTGTGTGCACGTCCCCACTCGCTGGGTGTGCCCTGGTGTGTTTCATGGTGCAGTGTGCATATGTCCGCACTCACTGGGTGTGCCCAGGTGTGTTTCATGGTGCAGCGTGTGCACGTCCCTACTCGCTGGGTGTGCCCAGGTGTGTTTCATGGTGCAGCGTGTGCACGTCCCCACTTGCTGGGTGCACCCAGGCGTGTTTCATGGTGCAGGGTGTGCCCAGGCGTGTTTCACAGTGTAGCGTGTGCATGTCACCACTCGCGGGGTGTGCTCAGGCGTGTTTCTGCAGGCAAGGCCCAGGGTCTGGTCCATGTGTGTGGAGGCTTCTGCGCCACTCTGCCTGATCTCCCCAGAGGCCCAGGCTGCTGAGAGCAGGCACCTTGGGAGCTGTCTCAGCTCCTTTGTGCTGGCACCGTTCCTGTCACGTGGAGAGTCCCATGGGAAGGTGTTCAGTGCTTACAGGCGCCATCCCAGCCAGGTGTGCCCAGAGAGCAGTGCACGGTCCATGCTTCCGGTGGCTCCGGCAGCGCCCTGTACCACTTCTCGAGCGCTGCCAGAGGCAAGGGAAAGCTGCTGCTGTTTATCTGCCTGCAGATCCCTGGTGCAGCCTCTGGCAGGCAATGTCCCTCGTCCTGTGTGTCAGGGAAGCAGTGGGCTTCCTCTCCCGCCTCTTGTTTCCTTTTTGACGGGAATTCATTTCCAGCCTCTCGCTGCTTCTTCCCTGTTTTCTCCCTGAGCTCGGCACAAGTGCATGCTTTGGCACCAGGGTGCGGAGAGGCAGTGGCCCTGGGGTGGGGAGGTGAGGGGCCCTGAGGCGGGGAGGCGGGGGGCCCCAGGGCAGGGAGGCAGGGGCGAGGGCTGGGGGGGTGAGGGGCCCCGGGGTGGAGGGCCGGGGCGGAAGGCAGGGGCCCCAAGGTGGGAGGCAGGGCCCCAGGGCGGGAGGTGGGGGCCCCAGGGGCGGGAGGCGGGGTGGGCGTGAGGGGCCCTGGGGTGGGAGGCGGGGCCAGGTGGGTGATGGGACAGGGCAGTGGAAGTGCTGCCAGCCACTGTTGGTGCAGGGCTTCCCCTCCCTGTTGCTGTGAGCTCTGGTTTCCGCGGGAGGAGTGAGCGCAGGCATAGGGGCCCTCTGGGGCCGTGAGCCCATTTCCCTTGGTCGGTCTCAGCTTTTACACCACACTCACTGCTCTGTCTCTCTGCTGACAGCGTGTTCCTTGCCATGTGTCTCGGCCTGAGGGGTGGAATCTGTCTGCGTCCTGCCTGTAGACCCTGAGCAATGGAGGCTGGCTCTGTGGTGCGAGCGGTCTTTGATTTCTGCCCCAGCGTCTCCGAGGAGCTGCCCCTGTTTGTGGGGGATGTCATAGAGGTGCTGGAGGCAGTGGACGAGTTCTGGCTCCTCGGGAAGAAGGAGGGGGTCACAGGTAAGAGCCGAAAGGTGCTGAATGGGAGCCCTACAAATGGAGGTTCTGGTCCCAGCTCTGGCACTAGTGCCTGGAGGTTAGTGGTTCTCACCCTGTGGACTGTGTCTGAGCCAGTGGTCCCCGAACTATGAGACTCGCCCCTCCAGGGGATGGGAGGGGCCGTGGGGCCTGGGCCAGCCCCCGGGGGGGCAGGAAGGAAGCACCACCCTGCTCTGCTCTCAACCCCAGCTGCAGGCCCTGTCTTGGCTCTAGGCCATGGCTCCGCTCCTGGCCACGACCTCCCCCAACTTCCGTCCCTGCTCGCAGGCCCACTTCAGGTCCTGGCTCCCATTCGAGACTCAGGGGCGCTGATCAGGGAAGGAGGGTGCGGATAACAAAGGTTGGGTAACTTGGGGCAGGTTAGTTACCCCAACTGGCTGCATTCCCGCTTGGCCAAGGGCCGTTCTCATGGCAAGTAAGGGACCAGAGCTGTTTGACCAGGGCCTGGAGTCTTCTCTCGTTTGGCCTGTCAGCTGCTTGTCAAGTCTTCATGCAGGTGAAGGCTCATTGTGCTAGGTGCTGTGCAGTCCCTGCAGGCCCTGACGAGCTTAATGTAGGCAATAGGACAAGGCCATGAAAGGGTGCTCCTGCACCCACCTTCCACCCAGACCCTGCACCCCCAACCTGCTCCCGCACCCACCTTCCACCCAGACCCCACATTGCCACGCTGACCCTGCTCTGCATGCTACCCCTTGCCCAGACCCTGCACCCGCAACCTGCTCCAGCACCCACCTTCCACCCAGACCCTGTACCCCCAACCTGCTCCCGCACCCACCTTCCACCCAGACCCCACATTGCCACGCTGACCCTGCTCTGCACGCTACCCCTTGCCCAGACCCTGCACCCGCAACCTGCTCCTGTACCCACCTTCCACCGCCACACCCCACATTGCCACGCTGACCCCACTCCTGCACCCTACCCCCTGCACTGCCACCCCTAGCCCACACTCTGGCAGCCCTCTCCAGCATACTGAACCCCTCATTTTGCTGCATCCCAGGGTCTGGTAGCCCCCACAAAATCTACTAGCCTTAGGCCCCCAGAAAAATTAATTTGGTGCTGGGGGTGGGGAAGCCCTGAGCCTCAGGACTCCCCTTCTCCCTGATGCAGGAGGTTTGGGTGTGTGTCGGGGGTGCGGGCTCTGGGCTGGCCTGAGGTGTCTGGAGTGTGGGAGGAGGCTCCCAACTGAGCCTGTGGCTTGGGGTGGGGGTGCAGGGGGCAAGCTCTTGGAGGGGATGTGGGTGCTGGAAGGGGCTGAGGGCTGGGGCAAGTGGTGGGAATGCCCGAGGGTGAGGGGCGTAGTCTCTGGGAAGGAGATTGGGTGCAGGAGGGCCCTGGGCTGGGGCAGGGGTGTGGGGGGCAGTGTTCTCGCTACGATTTTCCAACCATGGGCAGAGTGGGTTTTGGCTTGTGCACCAATATTGAAGTCACGTGCTGGTTTGGACGTGGGCCACCGTGGCACCCAATTTATTAACACACACACGTTCCTGGCTGCCGGAGCAGAACCCCCTGCCCCTGGCCATGCAGCATGCCCTATTCAGGCCCCCAGACCAGATCCCCCCACCCCCGGCGCCATGTGGCAGGTCCTGTTCCTGGCTCCAGCCGCGCTGCCACGTGGCAGCCCCAGCTTCCAGAGCAGGCCTCCCACTGACACGCAGCCGTGGCAGGTCCCAGGCCCCCGCCCCAGCGGCTCCCTCACCACGCCATTTCTGCTGGCTTTGCCCGCCGGCCACAGCAGCGCCTGCTGCACGAATGCAGCTGCGTTGCTCTCCAGTGAAGCAGCAACTATGATGGGGGTAGGAGAGGGTTTGGGGTGCAGGCTGGGGGAGGGGTATGGGGTAGGAGAGGGTTTGGGGTGCTGGCTCGGGGAGGGGTATGGGATAGGAGAGGGTTTGGGGTGCACAGGTGACCCCTCGGTGAGAGGGGAACCAGATCGCCTCCAAGTGACAATTGCTGTCTTCTGGTAACTAAGTGGGCTCAAATCAGCCATAGAATAGGACTGTGAGTGATTGCTGCCTTGACTTTGGAGAGGTTATTTCCTCTTCTTTATAACATAGCAGAGACCAGCGCCCTGCTCCTACAGCTCTGAATGCTCAGACCCCTGCCACTTGGGCTAAGCAAAGGTCAGCATTAACTCAAATCCACAGAACCCGGCTGTGCTCGCTGCCTCGGGTGGCCAACAGGGGGCGGTCTGTGTGCACCTGCACTCGCATTCTGCCTGCTCCTGCTCCTGCTCTACTGAACTCGCTGGCCCCAAGGAAAGTCAACAGCTACTTAATCACAACAGACTAACTCGGCTATCCCTCTGAAGCTTTAGATACACGTCAGTCAGGCTACTTCTTAATGACCTGTAACTGGAAAACCATTTGCATTCCCTGCTTTCCCACTGAGCAAATCTGGCTATTGTCCAACTCATTTCCAGATCAAATGTTAGAGTGGGCCTGAAATAGACCGTGAGAATGGAGAGGCTGCCACCTGCTCGTAACAGGACTTAGTAATGCGCAGTATGGCAGTTAGCTCATGAAGCTTCAGCGCTTGGCGTAAGGTGCAGCAGCATCATTATTTCCATTTTCAGGGCTGGGAACCCAGGCAGGGAGCAGGCTTGGTCAAGCTGTCCAGGAAGGCAGCAGTGGAACCCAGCTTATTGGTCCGCTGAGGCTGCAGATTAAGGATAGCGATGCACCAAAATGGGCAGAACCATGTCAGGATGCCAAGGGATCATCCAGCTCATTTCTCTGGGATTGTTCCAGCCCAGAATCTGTAAACCCATCGAGGGTCCCAGAGCATCTCCATGGGAATCAGCCTCACCATAGTGTGAGAACCCTGGAGATGTTGCTCACCTGTCCTGTTGATCCCTATGGCCTTTGTAGCATTGTGAGATCTGCCCTGCCCACGAGGCTGGCTGCTGAATTAGGAGCTGTATCAGCTCACCCGGTGATCACCAAGAAATGGCACTGCAGAAAGTGGCACCTCAGCCAAGGGAACTTCCCGAATTGTCAGACATAGCATTGCCTGGGTGACCAAATGGGGAAGCCCAATGACTGTGGGGTCTCGGGACAGCATTGATGCAGCTGGGCTAAGAGCACATGTCACACGCTGATGGCTCCACCCAACCATGGCACTTTTCGTAGCCTACAGCCCAAGTCTTGCCATTTGATCCGTGTGCGGCGCCCCAGGGGCAGGTCCGATTGCAGGATTGGGGTTTCGGTTTATGACCAGAACACCCTCATCTCTTGCCCCTGACCTGGGCCTTCCCTGGCACAAGACCGAGAGGGGAGGCGAACGCTTGCGTGCTTGCTTTCCCTGGCCTGGGAGGGTCATTCATGCACTGGGGCCTGGGCTGCTCTGTGGGCATCCGGAGGAGGGGACTGTCCTTTTCTTACTTAATAAAGAAGAACATTTCAGAACCCTCCAGAGCTCCAGATTTCCAAGGCCATGGTCATGCCAGCGGGCTTTGGGGCCAGCCAGAGGGATCCTGGAAATCAGGCAGGAATCTGTCCCTTGGGGAGGGGAGAGCCTGAGTGATGATGAGGTGGAGGTGGGCTGGGGTGGATCTTGGGGGAGGTAGCCTGGGTCCCAGAGGAAGGGGTGTCCATGTGCCGACACAATGAGTCCTGTGGCACCTTGCGTCTCGTTCCAGGGCAGTTCCCCAGCAGCTTTGTGGAGGCAGTGGCTATTCCCAGTTTGACGCAGGGAGAGAAGCTGTTTGTCTGCACAAATGACTTCACGTCCCAGGAGCCGGGGAGCCTATCGCTGCAGAGAGGTAACCTCTGCCCCTTCCTTGGGCTCCTGCCTTCCCCTTCCCCTCCCCTGCCTTGTCCTCGTCCTTGTCTGTCGCTCATGTGCCGGGGGAACAGAGGGACCCCAGAGCTCGGCACTGAGTGCCTGCTTCCCAGAGAGCTCCTAGCCGCACGGTGTATTCTAGGTCTGCAGGCGGCCTTGTGGGGCTGGGGCCCGCTCTGTGGGGCCTGTTCCTGTGGGTCTCCTCCTTCTGGATGTTTTCCTTAATGCCCCAGCTGCTGGAGCCGTGCGATTTCACCGGGGTCTCTGTTTTCAGCAAAGGCAAAGCAGACAGCAGCCCTGTGTAGCTCTCGTGGCTAGGGAGAAAAGCTGGAAGTGCAGCCTGGGTGTGGTCCACAGACTGAAACCCCTCCAGGGCGCGCTATTTGGGTTTTGAGTGGTGGGGTTGGCAAGAGCGGTTCATACCCGGCCCCCATGCACATGCAGTGCCCTGGGGCGGTCTACAGGTGGCCCCCGGCTCTGGTGTCTCTGTGGTGCAGTGTGCTGGGTTGACGAGGGGACCGGGCCTGAGGGGAGATAGAGGATGCAGAAATGGGGGTGAGTCCCTGAGCCGGTATTTCTCCTTCTTCCCCAGGAGACCTGGTGATCCCGAGTGGCTCCCTAACCGCCAGCTGGCTCCAGGGTAGAAGCTGCTGGGGCTCCAAGGGCTCCTTCCCGTCGTCGTGCGTGCGGGAGCTTTGCCTCTCGCCCTGGCGCTGCCAGCCCCCTCAGAGCCCCGTCCTGGTGCCTGCCGACGCGCTGGGCCAAGCCCGGGCCTTGATGGGCCTCTCTGCGCAGCTGGAGGAGGAGCTGGACTTCAGGGAAGGGGATGTGATCACCATTGTCGAGATCCCCGAGCCCGGCTGGTTCACGGGGGAGCTGGGCGGTCGACGGGGGGTCTTCCCAGAGGGATTTGTGGAGCTGCTGGGTCCCTTGAGAGTGCCAGGGGGCCCAGAGGGGCCGGGGCCCTCCGAGGGGTCCCATGTTAACGGCGTGGCAGAGGGGTGCCCTGAGCAGGAAGGGGGCCCATACGGCGTCGCTCTCCACCAGTTCCAAGCACTGGAGCCCAACGAGCTAGATTTCGATGTGGGAGACAGAATCCAGATTGTGGGGGTGCTGGAGGACGGCTGGCTGGAGGGCCAGCTGAGGGGAAGGCGGGGCATTTTCCCTCACCGGTTTGTGAGGCTGGAGGCTGGGAACTTGCAGGGAGAAGGCAGCCGTGGGCAGGCCACCTGCCAGGACCCCGGGGAGGCCTGCACCGGGGCCCTTCCCCTGCCAGGGGAGCACGGGGGCTGGCACCCTGTAGAAGAGAGACCCAGCACAACTGCATCAAGGCCGGAGGGTCTCTCTGATGCCGGGTTTGGAGAGTGCAAGCCTGCACCCTCGGGCGGGCACCCTCCCAGCACAGGGCCCCAGGGGCCCCTTCCCACGGACTCTGCAAAGGCCATTAATGGCATTTTCCCCACTGCTCAGCTCCCTCCCCAGCCAAAAGGCAGACTCCACTGCCAGGCGGTTGTATTGGAGCCCAGCCAGAGTCCTGGGCCCTTGCAAAGGCCCTTGGATATCCCTGTCTCGCCTGAGAAGAATGGAGGGAGTCCCAGTGTGTCCCCAGGGGCACCAGGCTCCCCCCTGCACAGTAGCCAGAGCCAAGCCTTCCCTTCTCCCAGCAGTTGGGCTGCGGCAGAGCCTGGCGAAGGCCGGAAGAGCACCCTTTTCCAGGACCTGGCCAGCTGGGTGGAGGAGCAAAAGCAGAAATCCAGATCTTGCTCTTCCAGCTTCCGGGGTGCCCATGAAGGCCTGGGTCCATGGCCTGAGGACCAAGCCGACTGGCCCTCGCCCATGCTGCATGGAGACAGTGGCGCGGACCTTGACTGCAAGCTGACTGAGCAGCTGGCAATTTGAGCAAAGCCTGGCCAGCGCGGGAGCTGAGTCGGACAAGAGGGTCTCCCGCCACTTCTCCATCCTGGACTACAGCTCAGAGGAGGACATTGTGCGGGGCTCCCCTGAGGGCACCCCCCACTGGAGGCTGCCGGAGAGGAGGAAGGCCCTCAGACCCCCACCTCCTCGCCCCAGCGCCCCAGCTGTGTCTCCCTCCTTCTCAGTGCGGCCCTCCCGGCCAGCCCCTCTGCCCCCGCCAAGCAGCCAGAGGAGGAACACGGCTTCTCCACAGCTGCAGCCCAGGCAGGGGGACTCCGATAGGGCCGCTGCACGTCAGTGCCCCTTTCTGCTGACGAGGGCCCGGGAGGTGGAACAGGAGCTGGAGGTTTATGGCCAGACTCGAGCTGAGCTGAACTCGCTCTTGGAGGAGCAGCAGGATGAGCTGGAGAGATCGGAGACCTTGGAGAACCTGGAGTTCTGTGACTCCAGCATGAGAAGCCTCATTGCGGAGCTGCAGGAGCTGAGAGGTGAGGCTGCAGCCGCTGGAAGACAGGGGTGGGGGGGGTGCGGGCCCTTTCTCTTAGCTGGCCCTGGTCTGTGGCAAATGGCTCTTCTGCCCTTCTGAGCTCCGAAGTGTGTTGCTTTCTGTCAGAAGGGCCCTTGTACTGATCGTCCTCAGTGGTCCTCCCTGTTCCCCCTTTCCCCTGCCCTCAAGGCGTCCTCCTCCCCTGTGCCCCTTGGGTTCACCTCCCTTTCACCCTTCCCATCCATGTTCCCTTCCCCTCCTCTCCTTCCACTGCCCCTCCCGGAGCTCAGGCAGGGCTGGTGCGGTGCTTTCCTGCCCTGCCCTCGCTCCCAGCAGTGATCTGGCCCCCGCATCCCTCTCCCCGGGTTTGCTGTGGGGGAAGCAGCAGGGACAGAGTTGCCTTAGAGCCTGGGGATCTCAGCCGGGGAACGGCAGTTCGGACAGTGCCTGAGGAGGGCCAGGTGGCAGCCTTGGGCCCCTGTATCGGAGGCAGCAGTGCGGGGGTCCAGGTGGGAGCTGGTCTGCGAGGGGAGCCAGTTTAAAAGCCAGCTCCTCTGAAAAAGGGGCAGCAGCGTGAGGTGGCAGCAGCCCGTCTAGGGAGGGTCTGAGCTTCCCGACCCAGCATGAGCCAGGACTGAGCCGGGCTGCCTGCCCACCCAGCTCTAATACACTTGAAATGCAGAGCCACAGCGGGGGTAGGTCCCAGGCCCAGCGTGAGCCAGGACTGAGGCGGGCTGCCTGTGCGCCCAGCTCTAATGCACTTTCAGTGCAGAACCGCAGCGGGGGTAGGTCCTGGACCCATTTCAAGCCAGGACTGAGCGGGGCTGCTGGTCAGCCTGCTAAAAAAATGTACTGGCAAGCGTGGGGGGGCATGCGTGTTGTCTACAGCATTGTTTCTCAAGCAGTGGGACGAATACCCTTGGGGCACTCGAGAGAAGTCTGGGGGGGGCGTCAACGCAACTGAAATTTGGAGAAAACTGAATTTTTGTTTTAAGTTTTACAGCGCTTTATTATTTTTGTACTTTTTACACCCAAAAATTTCATCGCCCGCCCGGCTGTGATTAAGTTGTTTAAACAAATGTGTTGCAATGGTAGAAAAACAATTTTGTGTCTGAAAACTGTAGGTACTGGGGGCTCTTATAATGTGTTTTATAAAAAGGGGTACTTTATAAAAAAAAAGGTTGAGAAACACTGATCTAGACAGTGCTTGGTCCTGCCGTGGGGGCAGGGGACTGGACTCGATGACTCTCGAGGTCCCTTCCAGTTTTATGAGTCTATGAAGAGTTAATCTGGCCCTGAGGGTAAAGCACTGAGCCTCAGTGCCCCTCCCGCATGGGGCTGGGGAACGAGGGGAGTGTCTTTTTTCCTGCTTCTCAGTTGGGGTCATATCTGTGGGGTGTTTTTCTCCTTCCCGGGGGCGGGGCAGGTCAGTGAAGGTTGGGGTTTTGTGGGGTGGGTTTGTGCTTCTCACTTGTGTGTGGCCCCGACTGATTTTTCTGAGGATCAGTGGCCTCTGACCCTAAAAAGGTCCGTCCCCCGCATTAGAGGCTGTTCAGCTCAGTGCTTTGCCGTGGAGCAATGGAGCCCTAGGAGAGCTCCGCAGGAAGAAGCTTGTGTGGCTTGATTGCTCCTCCGCTGTCCTGGCAGCTGATGACTGTTCTGTATCCGAAGTGGGCTGCGCCCACGAAAGCTCATGGCGCCATCTACGTGTTTTGTTCGTCTCTAAGGTGCTGCAGGGCCATTCGCTGGCTGGTAAGTTTCTCTGTAGGCGTGGTAGTCAGGCCGAGCGAAACACAGCCCCTGGGTTTGGTGGGGTGGGAGGGCGGAGGCGAGAACTAGGGAGAGCCCTGGGGAGCATGTGGGAGAGGCTTGCTGGCCTCCTTTGCAGAGGGCTGCAGAGGAGCTAGCTGGTCTGTGAGTGCCTGGGGTCCTGCTTGTTTGGGGTGAGGGGTGTGCAGTTCTCAGTGATAAGCTGCTGCATGCCCCAGTGCCAGCTCTCCTCTGCTTCTGAGCAGCCTGCAGGGCCATGCCGAGAGGTCTCTGGCTGCCGCCTTCAGCCTAGCAAAGCAGAGAAGCCGGTTTGGGCAGGGAAGGCCCATCCAATCCCAGCTCTAGCTCACAGAAGGCTGGTTACTAATTACCTTGGGCAGCAGGAGGGAGAGGCTGGTGCTGGCTGCCGATTGGGTACGAAGGTTAAAGCCTCACAAGTGGATTTGCGCTGCGAGTTTCAGAAAGGAGCTGAGTTACTCAGGAAGGGCCCAGGAGCGCTGAGGAGAAGCGGCTGCAGGGTGGGGCTGGTTTCCCGGAGCTGACCAAGCCTGGACACTCTGCACACCGGGAGAGACATGTGCACTTACTTCAGGGCCAGAGACGGGGACAGAGGTCCAAGGAGGGGAGCCCCGGCTCCTCAGCTGGGAATATGAGGACTGCAGCACTCTGAAGAAAGGGGGCATCGTGGAGGTGGACAAGCTGTACACAGACCATGGCTGGAAAGAAAAATACCGAGCAGAAGGGCAGCGTGCGGACTCCCGGTCACTGGGCAGGGAATGGGAGCCTTCCTGGAAGCATGGGAGAGTAGAGGGGCACTACAGGGAAGATAGGAAAGGAGGTAGTCAGTATATGGACAGTCGGAGAGTGGGACGTGACTGTGGGGGATTCCTGCAAGGTAATAAACCAGCATAGGGATGATGAAGACTATGGGAATTATAGGAAGGGCGTTATTTGGCACATGGATCACAGGAGAGCAGGTGGGGACTCTAAGGATTGCGGGAAAGATGATACTAAGAGTATGAACTGTAGGAGAGCAAATGAGGCTTCTAGGAAGACAGATAGCCAATACACAGAGGATGAAGACTATGGGAGTCAAAGAAAGAAAAGTGTCCAATATATGGACCACAGGCTGGCAGATGGGGACAGGGATTGTAGGAAGGCAGAAAGAAAGTATAGCGAGAATGTAGATTATGGAGATCATAAGAAGGAAGTTGTTCAATATGTGGATCACAGGAGAGCAGATGTGGATTATGAGGGTTACAGGAAAAATGACATTCAGTATACGGACCGCAGGAGAGCAGATGGGAACTATGAGAATTACAGGAAAGATTATACTAAGTATATGGACCGTAGGAAAGCAGATGAGGAGTATAGGACAGATAGTCAGTACACAGAGGATGAGGACCATGGGGGTTATAGAAAGGGAGGTGTTCGGTATAAGGAGCACAGGAGAGCACAGGGGAACCGTGAGGATTACAGGACAGATGACACTCAGTATATGGACCGTAGGAGAGCAGATGAGGAGTATAGGAGGACAGATGGCCGACACACAGAGGATGAGGACCATGGGGGTTATAGAAAGGGAGGTGTTCAGTATAAGGAGCACAGGAGAGCACAGGGGGACCGTGAGGATTACAGGACAGATGACACTCAGTATATGGACTGTAGGAGAGCAGATGAGGAGTATAGGAGGACAGATGGCCGACACACAGAGGATGAGGACCATGGGGGTTATAGAAAGGGAGGTGTTCAGTATAAGGAGCACAGGAGAGCACAGGGGGACCGTGAGGATTACAGGACTGATGACACTCAGTATATGGACCGTAGGAGAGCAGATGAAGACAGGGATTCTCAGAAGACAGAACAACAGTCTATCGAGGATGAAGACTTTGTGGATTACAGGAAGTGGGAAGGCCTGGTTATGGGTCTCAGGAATTTAAATCAAGACTTTGAGTCCTGTAGGAAGCCCAAGAGCCGTGGTTCGGGTGATGGGAATCCATCTGGAGTCAGTGAAAGCCGTGGAGTGCCTGAAACCTGGTCCTCGGGTTGTGGGAACACAAGTGTGGGGCCAGAGCCCAGGACTTGGCATGTGGAATACAGTGGCTGTGCTGAGCCAGAGAGAGTAGCCACCAGTCCCCGGCAGCGGGATTTGGAGAGTTTGGGAGACGGATACTCAAGGAGACGGCTGGGGCATTCAAACTGGTGCCAGGCTTGGGAGCACGAGACTGAGAGCGCAAGTGGTGCAGGCTCCTGGCAGCGGAACAGCTGTTACAGGCGGACAGCCCCGAGCGCGCTGAGGCGCTGCGAGTTTGTGCAGACCAGGAAGGAAAAGCAAGGTACGCAATAAACGGGGGTGGGACTTAGCGTGGGACACTCCTCATCCCACCACCAGAGACTAGCTCCCTGCCATGGCCAGTCAGTGCTGGCGGGCGGCAGAGAGAGGAAGGGACTTTCCCCAGCACTGGGTCAGTTCGGAGCTAGCATGAGAACTCAGGCGCTTGGGCGCCCTGCCCCGGCACCGGCCACTAGCCCACATTTCTGCTTCTCGTGTGGGGTAGGCTGCGAGCTATGGCCTTGCTTTCCCTCTCCATTCGCCTTTGACTGATTCCAGGCTGGTTCAGCTGGTGGCACTTGTGACTCAGGGTACTTAAGCTGATAATCTTCCATTTCAATAGCGTTGCACCCTTCTGGTGTCCAGGATGCTTCCGTAACTGTATCTGCACACCACTCCCCCGCCTCTGCCACGCAGCCCTGGCTGGGTGGGCCCTGACTGCTCGGAACAGCTGCTCACAGCAGTGCTGGGCACCCCGTTGAGCTAGGAAGGGAGGAAAGATGCTGTAGCCATTTGGGAAAGAGGGCCAAATGCCACTTGCAGAATTCCCCTGAGCAAAGGCCCCAGGGCTGGCCCTCTGGCACTTCCCCAAGAGGAGTCCTAGAATCCTAGCGCTGGAATTTTCCACAACCGTGAGCTGGCCACTGGGATCCGAGGGAGGAATGCGAGTTGGGGGTTCACTTCCCAGCACCACCAAGGGGCAGCAGTCAGAGCTGCACAAGTGGCCCGCTTTCCACCAAGGGCAGCGCTGCAGGAGGCTAGGAGAGCTTCCATATGCTGTGGGTGCCAGAACTTGGATTTCCCAGCAGTCTGGTGGGGGTGGCAGGCAGAGCTGTGGGTGTGACTGCTCTTCCCAGCAGTCTGTGCTTTGGCGGCAGTGCCAGGATTTCCTGCTCTTTCTTGGGAGAGGAGGCTTTGGCAGTGCTGAGCACCTGCTCCATGCAGGTGGGCTTGACCAGGTCATCCATGCTGTGGGTCCAAGCTGCCAGGCCTGTGGTGCTGCTAATTCCTCACAGGGCACAGTGCAGGACTTGCTGAACTCAGGAGCCAGCAGGCCGCCTGAGGCTGCCGCTAGGGCTTGCTGGGCGGTTGTCAGCCGGCCTGCTGTCTGCATTCCTGCACCGTTTGCCTGGTGGTGCTGCAGGCCGCAGGCGGAAGGAAGGGGGGAAGGAGATTGAGATGGTTCGAGGGAGCGCAGAACTGAGGCTAAGTGGGAACAAGCCATGGAACTCAGGCACTCAGGGCCATGGGGAGCATGGCTCCCTCACCTCTGGAGAATGTGGCTCCTGCGCTTACAGGAACCACCTGAGCCTGCTGCTTCTCCCTGTGCTGGGCCATGGCCAGGAGCGAGTGCGAGGCCTGCCTGAGCCCTGCTGCTATTCCCTCGGCAGGGCAAGTGCTGAGTTGTGCTCCGTGGCCGGGCGTGCGAGAGGCCTGCCTGAGCCCTGCTGCTATTCCCTCGGCAGGGCAAGTGCTGAGCTGTGCTCCGTGGCCGGGCGTGCGAGAGGCCTGCCTGAGCCCTGCTGCTATTCCCTCGGCAGGGCAAGTGCTGAGCTGTGCTCCGTGGCCGGGCGTGCGAGAGGCCGGCTGGGTGTGCGAGAGGCCTGCCTGAGCCCTGCTGCTATTCCCTCGGCAGGGCAAGTGCTGAGCTGTGCTCCGTGGCCGGGCGTGCGAGAGGCCTGCCTGAGCCCTGCTGCTATTCCCTCGGCAGGGCAAGTGCTGAGCTGAGGCCGGTGGCCGGGCGTGCGAGAGGCCGGCCGGGCGTGCGAGAGGCCGGCCGGGCGTGCGAGAGGCCGGCCGGGCGTGCGAGAGGCCGGCCTGTGTTTAGCCCAGCGGACAGGTAAAGTCAGGCGGTGGCCTAGGAAAAGGAAAACTCTGATTTCAAAGGGAGGGGTCAGGCTTGGGCAGCAGCAGCCTGGCAGGCTCATGTAAGCTGAGTGTTAGACCAGAGACATCAAAATGCTCAAACCCGTCAGCCCTCATGCCTGCACAGGGGTGACTTAGGCCTTTGGCTTTTTTCCTAGTCTAGACAAAGCTGGGGAGGTGGGAGCAGCTGAGGGGCCAGGGCAGGAGCTGGATTTTAGAGCACTGCTGCAAACTGGCCTGAGCTGGCAAGGAGGGTGCGTACATGCTGATACTGCTCATCCCAGGGGAGGAAGGATGTGGCTGGAGCCTGTCTTAGGTCTTTGCAGCAGTGTTCATTCTGTGGCCACCTTCTGGCTGAAATTCCATTCCCTTGTCGCCCCTCAGCCGCCTGGGATGGAGTTCCTTAGCGCTGTGCTTCTCCCTGCTACGGGGCATGCAGCTTTGCTAGCGCCTCTGCTGCCCCATCAGCTGCTCAGGGCCTACCCGCTTTCCCCAGGTCCTCCCAGAGTACCTTGCCTCTCACCCACGGCTGCCCGGCTTGCTCGGTTGGCAGTGGAGCCCAAGCCCTGTCCTCTGGCCTTTCTCTTAGCTTGCACCAGGCCCCTTGCTGGGTTATCGGGGCTTCTTACAAAGGGATACGGTTCCCTGCAAGCTTCCTCTTTTCCCCCCTGGAGCAGCAGCAGCAGGCGAGAAGGTTCCCGCTCTTCCCTCTGGGTGTTTTTCTGCCCCCGCTCTCAAAAGGGTGGGGCCTGAATTTTTCTAGTAGACGATCCACAGCTCATGGCAGCGTCTGGGTCTCCAGACTCCCGCTGCTGGAGCTCCTGCCTACCGCAGCCTGTCTGCCCTGCCCAGGTGGGCCCCTCTCCCAGGGCTCTCCCCTCTCAGGGAACTTGTCCCTCGGACCCTGACTCCCTTGGACTGAACGTGGTCCCAGTCATGGCTAACACTGGTCCTTTGAGCTGAGGCTGCCATCTTACGTCCCAGCCCCTTGGGAAGTGCGCAGCCCCTGGAGCTGTGGAGCAGACACTCAGGGCGTGGCCTGGGCAGAGCTGATTCAGTTCTGCCTCCCTGAGCTTGCAGACAGCCCGGCCCCAGTCAGGGGTGTGACCCGTCTAAGTGGACTTCCTCTGCCTGCCACCCCCCAGACTGCTGGGGGAATCCAAGCCTCGGCTCCCCCCGGCTTATGTGAGCTGCCCCAGGTCGCTGCAGGCTGCAGCACTGCTTTCCCCTTTGGTCTCTCTGGCACGTGGCCTAGCCTCTGGCCCCTCTGCTGCCCCTTCAGCGGAGATGGAGCCCTGCAGCCCAGCTGCCTTAAGCCCCAGTATCAGTGCTGACCCCAAATAGTTTAACACGCCCCCTTCCAGAATCCCATTGGAGGATTCTTTTGGGTGGCTAACTCCTTGGGGGGCACGGGAGCTGTGTAGATACAACGCTCTACTGAAAACTCGACAAGTTATTGCTCTTCAACAGTGTGACACACACACAGCCGTGCAAAATAAGAAGTGCTGCGTGCATTTCCATGCCTCAGTTTCCTCATTGTTCAAGGGCGTCCTTTGGGGCTCGGGTCATCCAGGTTCTTCTGCAGTGCATGGCTTGGGATAGGTTTGGTAACTTTCCTTCTTCCCTTAGAGAGGTAAGGTAAGACTGGTTTCCCCTGGAATCCAGCTACTCTTCAGGATGACTAGTGACTGGAGGTTAAGTGCTGGGGAAGATTGACACCGCCTTGTTAGGCCGTGGTGGAGACGCATACAGGGGTATTCGTCGTATGGTCGTTTTCATAGCAACAGCTTCACAATATCAGCCAAACTTGATTTTTTTGTTGCAGTCCAGTTCCCGGTGTTGAAGCTGGCCCCAGTAGCCCTAGACCATTCCTGACAGGTGCTTGTCCAACCTGATCTTGGAAACGTCCAGTAAAGAGGAGTCCAGAACCTTCCTTGGAACCCTGCTCCACAGCTTATCTCCCCTTAGAAAGTGATTCTCAAGATCTAACTTAAATCTCCCTCACTGCACATTAAAGCCCATTACTTCTTGTCCTCTTGTCAGCGGACTTGGGAATAATTGATCCCCTCAGTCCTTATAACAGTCCTTCCCAGACTTGCTAACTATTATCACATCCTTTTCTTTTCTCGTTATTTTTACCCTTTCCTCAGAGGCCAGGTTTTCAAACCCTTTTATCATTTTTGTTGCTCTCTGGACTCTGTCTAGTTTGTCCACATCTTTCCTAGTCTGGGGCCCAGAACTGGAGATGGTTCTCCAGCTGAGCCCTCCCCCAGGTTGAGTAGAGCAGGACAAGTCTCTCCTGTTAATACACCCTAGCGTGAGATAAGCCTTTTTCATAACTGCATCATATTGCTGGGTCACATTCAGATTGAGATCCACTAACCTCCCGACCCTTTCAGCAGGGCTGCCTCCTATCCACTTATTCCCTGTTTTGTGATTGTCCTTCGGAAGTGAAGAGCTTTATTCTTCTCCTTCCTGAATGTCCTCTTACTGATTTCAGAGCAGTTCCCCGGTTTGTCCAAACCCCACATTGTAATCCTGTCCAGAGCACTTGTAGCCCTGCCCAATTTGGTGTCATCTGCAGATTTGATTCTCCACTCCATTATCAAAGTCATTCATGAAAATCTTGACTAGTATCTGACCCAGGACTAATGCCTGTGGCACCTCACTAAATACATCATCCCGGTTAAACAGTGAACCATTGATAATTACTCTTTTGGTCCGGTCTGTCAACCAATTAGTAATTTAATCTAGACCAGTGGTTCCCAAACTTTTCAGCATCACGCCCCCTCTTTTTGATTTTTGAGAAACCCTCACGCCCCCCCACCCCCAGAAACAGGGGAGGATGACAGTTTTGCGGGGCCCAGGGCAGCACAATTTCGCGGGGCCCCCCTTTGGAGAAAAAATAGAAAAAAGGCGTCAAATGCGCAAATTGAAGGCTGCGAGGAGTCCTGTGGGCACCTTATAGACTAACCGAAGTGCTGGAGCATAAGCTTTCGTGGGCAAAGACCCACTTCGTCAGATGCATGTAGTGGAAATTTCCAGAGGCAGGTATAAATATGCAGGCCAGAATCAGGCTAGAGATGACGAGGAGGATCCAATCAGGGAGGATGAGGCCCACTTCTCTCGTAGCTGATCTGGAGGTGTGAATAGCAAGAGAGGAGAAGCTGCTTTTGTAGTTAGCTAACCATTCACAGTCTTTGTTTAATCCTGAGTTGATTGTGTCAAACTTGAAGATGAACTGTAGTTTCAGACTAACATGGCCACCTCTCTGATACTCTAATTGAAGGCTATTTTCATATTAAATGTAAATTGGGTAAATTGGATAGAAACTTAATTTAGTTGGATAACGTTTATTTTAATTATATTGTAAGTCATTCTTAAACAAAATTCTGCATTAATAATTAAAAATGTTCATTTGTATTTAAGTCTCCTCCCCTCCTGCCTCACTCTCTCTCTTTCTCTTCTCCTCCTCCTCCTGCCTCACTCTCTCTCTTTCTCTTCTCCTCCCCCTCCTGCCTCACTCTCTCTCTTTCTCTTCTCCTCCTCCTCCTGCCTCACTCTCTCTCTTTCTCTTCTCCTTAGTCCTCCCCCTCCTGCCTCTCAGTCGCGGAGCCCAAACGGCTGTTTGGGCCCCGCGCGGCGTCCCGGCTGAGCGGTGCAGAACTCAACCGAGCGCCACGGCAGGAGGCGAAGGGGGGCGGGGCAGTGATGTACACAGCCAGGGGATGGGACCTGGAGCCTCTGTCACGTCCTTCGCCTCCTGCCCCCTAGCCGTGTACATCACTGCCCCGCCCCCCTTCGCCTACCGCCGTGGCGCTTGGCTGAGTTCTGCACCGCTCAGCCGGGCTGCCGCGCGGGAGCAAGCGGCCATCTGGGTTCCACGCAACGGCTCGGTGCGGGGCCTATTGCAGCGCGGGGCCCAGGGCAGCTGCCCCGCTCGCCCTGCCCTGTATCCGCCGCTGCCCAGAAAAACTTGTTGAGCAAAAAAAAAAAGGCGCTGACTGGGGCCGAAAAACAAAAATAGCAGCAAAACTTGGGGGGGGGGGCTGGGTCACCTCGCCCCCTCCTGGAATTTCTTCATGCCCCCCCAGTTTGGGAACCCATGGTCTAGACCACATTTCCCTCATTTGCTTATGATCATGTCATGTGGAACGCTGCCAAAAGCCTCACTGCAATCAAGATCTGTTGCATGTACTGCTTCTCCCTAGCCTGCAGCCCAGGGCTCTGTCAGAGAAGGATATTGGATTGGTTTGGCTGATTTGTTCTTGGCAAATCCATGCTGCTATTCCTTATCGCTGCCTTATCCGCTGGGACGTACGTGTTTAATAACAACCAATGTTATAAGCCATAGTAATTATAATGATTGTGAACCATAGTAGCATCCCTTGCTTCCTCTCATTGGCTGGGTCACGAATAGGGTTTTCCTGACATGCTCTGTACTCCCCAGCTCTCTGCCTTCCTGTGGAGCTCCAGAGGCTGGCACAGCTGGAGGCAGGAACCTGAATGGGGTGGATCAGTGCCACCATGCTGAGAACCCTTTTCCTTGGGTGGTTGGCTGGTGTATCCTGCTCACATGCTCAGGGTCAATCGGATCACTGGATTGCAGGCCCCACCACCCCGCCGCTCCTGTTGGCCAAGGGGAAAGGCGGGGGTGGAGCCTGCAGGCGAGCGTCACTGGCAGTGGCACCTGTGGTTCCAGTCTGGGTGAGGGGAAACGGCAGCGCACAGATTGGGGTTGAGGGAGAATTTCATGCAGGGTTCTGGAGGGGAGTTCCCCCCCTTCGCAGCATGAGCATAGATTGCCTGCTAGGCTATCGGGGCACATCTGAGCAGTTCCCTGGGCGCTCACGTTGCCCAGGTCTCTGCCTGTGGCAGCATCAGTCTCCTGAGGACTGACCGGCTTTAATCTGATTGAAGTCTTTAGGCTTAACAGAAGGGTACCTGGGTGGCAGCGAGTTGCCAGGGATCTAGAGGGAATCAGACTAGATGATCTAATGGTCCCTTCTGCCCTTAAACTCCGTAAGTCCGTGAAGCCCCACTGCAAGCAGCCAAGCCCATGCTGCCTGCCGCGGAGCACGTCTCCACAGTCCACAGAGCGGTGCCGCGTTCTAGCATCTTGAGTGCATGGGCCCGGGAGAATCGTAGGACTGGGAGGGACCTCGAGATCTTCTAGTGCAGGCCTGCTCTCAAGGCAGAGTACCCCGCTGTTTTATTCCAATTTCATGGTCAGAGGATTGAAAAATCACAAAGGTCATGATTTCAGCTATTTAAATGTGCAATTTCACAGCGCTGTAATTGTAGGCGTCCGGACCCAAATAGGAATGGGGGGGCTTGCAAAGTTATTGAAGAGAGGGTTGCCATGCTGCTACCCTTACTTCTGCACTGCTGCCTTCAGAGCTGGAGAGCGGCAGCTATTGGCTGGGAACCACTGCCAGCAGCAGCACAGAACTAAGGCTGGCCTGGGATGGCATTGCCATCCTTCCTCCTGTGCTGCTGTCTGCAGAGCTGGGCCCTCAGTCAGCAGCTGCCGCTCTCCATCCCAGCTCTGAAAGCAGCAATGCAGGAGCGAGGGTAGCCTGGCATGGCATTGCTCCCCTTCCTTCTGCGCTGCTGCTGGCAGGCGCTGCCTTCAGAACTTGGCACCTGGCCAACAGCCACTGCCCTCTGGCTGCCCAGCTCTGCAGGTGTGGCAAGTAGCTGCAATTCTACGGTAAATGTTACCATTCCCTGAGCAAACAGCTGGTGCCGTCTCCCCGTAGCTGGCTGCTGACTCAAGGGCTGCACCTTTCCAAGAACTGAGCTCACCTGCTGGTTTATCTCCAGCCCCCTGGTTCATGGGGCAAAGCTCCCTTTCACAGGGCCCTTCTTTGCCATGCCCGACTCACTAGCTAGTCCTTGAGCTAGAACCAGAGCACTAGAGCTGGCAGGGCCCTCGAGAGGCATCGAATCCAGTCCCTGCCCTCACGGCAGGGCCCCGCACTCTAGATCATCCCTGGCAGGTGCGTGTCTAACCAACTCTTCAGTATCTCCAGGGATGGAAACTCCCCGCCTCCTGAAGAGACAGCAGTGTTTGAAATGCTACAGCTGGAAGATGACTGTTGGGTCCCATTGAGGGCTGGATTATGAAAGGGGCTTTAAGGGATGCCAGCCAGAGCCCTGGGATGGGGGGGCCTCTTAGCCTGGGGCTCTGGGACATAGTCGCTAAAGCCCCTGCAAGCTGTGGCTCTGCCCGGCGGGAGTGGTGCCATTCCCTCTCTGCCCCCTGGCTGGAACCACATGGGTCGCTGCACCCTGCCTCCCCCATTGGCCAGACTCATAGCCAATGGGAGCGTTGGAGGTGGTACCTGCAAGCACAGGGCCACACAGCGCCACCTGCCCGCCCCCCCATGAGCTGCACCAGGTAAACACCCCAATCCCCTGCCCACCCAACTCTCAGCACACCTCTGCACCCTACCTCCCACCCAGACCCTGCAGCCCCCTCCCACACACTAAACCCCTCATTTTTTGCCCCACCCCAGAGCCTGGGGGCCCCACAAAAGCAACTAGCCCCGGGCCCCTAGAAGAGTTAATCTGGCCCTGGGCCCATGGAGTACAGTTCTGTACTGTGCTGTTCACACGTGTTTCAGACGCTGTAATGAAACCCCAGCCTCTGGGAGCCTCTGCCCCAACCAGCTCCACCCTCTGGCAGAGGTTAGCCTGGCACACAGCCTAAGGTTTCTCTTTTCTTTCACCGCCTCCTCTTAGTCTGCACCCCTGGGCTATGTCTACATTGCAGAGTTTTTGCGCAAAAACTTGCAGAGTGTCTGCACTACAAGCCCGTTCTTGCGCAAGAAAAAGTACAGTAAAGTGTAAGAACACGGCTTTTTGCGCAAGAGTTATTCCTCTCCCCACGAGGAATAAGCCTTTTTGTGCAAGAGCTCTTCCACAAAAAGGCATGTGAGGTCAGGCAACAGAGGATGGCTAAAATGGCCATCAGAGCTTTCTTGCACAAGAGAGCGTCCACACTGCCATGGACACTCTTGCGCAAAAGCACATGGCAGTGTGGATGTGTTCTTGCACAAAAAGCCTGCAGTGTAGACGTAAACCTGGTATTTATCACCTGGAATAGCTCCTCCCTTCTTGGTGTTCACAGGCCAGATATTTGCAGACTGCTGGTTTCCCCATACTCATGGCCTGCCTGGGCTGTACTGCAATAAGGGGCTGGATTCGCCCCACAAGTTACGGGTGTAACCCCCACCGGCTTGTTGCGGATTTGTACCTGCTGAGCCAGAACTGAAGGTGGCCTTCAGCACTGAGCGGTTCTAATCTTTCCCTCTGCCTCCCAGTCATTGTTGCTGCTCTTCTTGGAACTCCTGTCGCTCTGTCTGTCTGTCCGTCCCTCTGTAGCCCATCTCAGCATCATGGTGGCATTCAATTGCTGCTTCGTCTGGGAATCGGAGTTTGTCAGCATCTTTCTCCTGGCAAGGTGGCCAGAAATGAAAGCAAGCTCCCATGTGCAGTTACTCTGGCCTGCAGCAAAAGGATCTGTCCCCTGACTCAGTGGGGGCTCCAGAAAAATTAGCGGGTGCTTAGCATCTACTGGCAGCCAAGCTCCCAGCACCATGGCCTCATGGACCTGCTCCCCATGCCTCCCACCTGCCGCAGACAGCTGCTTTGTGGCATGCAGGAGGCACCGGGACAGAGAGGAGGAATGGGGATGGGGCAGGGTCTTGGGGGAAAGGGTGGGGTGGGCAGGTCAAGCACCCCCTGACTAGAGGAGAAGTTGGTGCCCTACACCGTTCCCTAACATGATGCTCTGGTACTGAAGGGAGCCTAGATAAAAGATTCATACGTTAATGGCCCGAACGGACAACTGGGTTAACCTGAGGCCAAGAGTACTCAATGCTGTCTTTGGCTCTGTCTTCACAGACAAGGTCAGCTCCCAGACTACTGCACTAGGCAACGCAGTATGGGAAGGAGGTGGGCAGCCCTCAGTGTCGAAAGAACAGGTTAGGAACTATTTAGAAAAGCTAAACATACACAAATCCATGGGTCCAGATTTAATGCATCCGAGGGTACTGCGGGAGTTGGCAAATGTCATTGCAGAGCCTTTGGCCATTATCTTTGAAAACTCGTGGAGGTTGGGAGAGATCCCAGATGATTGGAAAAAGGCAAATGTAGTGCCCATCTTTAAAAAAGGGAAGAAGGACAATCCAGGGAACTACAGACCAGTCAGCCTTACCTCAGTCCCCAGGAAAATCATGGAGGGGATCCTCAAGGAATCCATTTTGAAGCACTTGGAAGAGGGGAAAGTGATCGGGAATAGTCAACATGGATTCACCAAGGGCAAGTCGTGCCTGACCAATCTGATTAGCTTCTGTGATGAGGTAACTGGCTTTGTGGACATGGGGAAGTCAGTGGATGGGATAGACCTTGACGTTAGCAAAGAGTTTGATACGGTCTCCCACAATATTCTTGCCAGCAAGTTACGGGAGTATGGATTGGATAAATGGACTGTAAGGTGGATAGAAAGCTGGCTAGATTGTTGGGCCCAACGGGTAGTGGTCAATGGCTCGATGTCTGGTTGGTGGTCGGTTTCTAGAGGAGTGCCCCAAGGATCAGTTCTAGGGCCGGTTTTGTTCAATATCTTTATTAATGACCTGGATGAGGGGATGGATTGCACCCTCAGCAAGTTTGCAGATGACACTGCGCTAGGGGGAGAGGTAGATACGCTGGAGGGCAGGGATAGGGTCCAGAGTGACCTGGACAGATTAGAGGATTGGGCCAAAAGAAATCTGATGAGGTTCAGCAAGGACAAGTGCTGAGTCCTGCCCTTGGGATGGAAGAATCCCAAGCGCTGTTACAGGCTGGGGACCGACTGGCTAAGTAGCAGTTCGGCAGAAAAGGACCTGGGGATGACAGTGGATGAGAAGCTGGATATGAGTCAGCAGGGCGCCCTTGTAGCCAAGAAGGCGAATGGCATATTAGGTTGCATTAGGAGGAGCATTGCCAGCAGATCTAGAGTATTGTGTCCAGTTCTGGGCCCCCCACTATAGAAAGGATGTGGACGCATTGGAGAGGGTCCAGTGGAGGGCAACCAAAATGATTAGGGGCCGGAGCACATGACCTATGAGGAGAGACTGAGGGACTTGGGTTTGTTTAGTCTGCAGAAGAGAAGAGTGAGCGGGGATTTGATAGCAGCCTTCAACTTCCTGAAGGGGGGTTCCAAAGAGGCTGGAGAGAGGCTGGTCTCAGTAGTGACGGATGGCAGAACAAGGAGCAATGGTCTCAAGTTGCAGTGGGGGAAGGTCTAGGTTGGATATTAGGAAAAACTATTTCCCTAGGAGGGGGGTGAAGCACAGGGATGGGTTACCTAGGGAGGTGGTGGAATCTCCATCCCTAGGGGTTTTTAAGTCTCGGCTTGACAAAGCCCTGGCTGGGTTGATTTAGTTGAGATTGGTCCTGCCTTGGGCAGGGGGCTGGACTTGATGACCTCCTGAGGTCTCTTCCAGCCCTAGGATTCTATTATTCTAAAAGTGACCCAGTGTTGAGCTCAGTAACTTGTGTTTGACTAAAGTATCTTCCAGAAAGGCATCAAGTTTGGCTCTGAAACATCAAGAGCTGGCAAAACCACCAGTTCCTTTGGTCGATAGCGCCATGGTTAATCACCTCCTTGCTAAAAGTGTGAGCCTTCCTTCAGACTCATCCCTGGGACCCAGACTCATCCCTGGGACCCAAGCAGCTGGCTGAAAATGGGGAGATCACTTCTAGGAGACAGAAAACCTCTGGCGTATCCTGCATGTTTCCTTCTAGCCCTCTGCAGTGAGGCCAGCTACAGTCAGGTTGATACGCTTCACTACTTGAGGCCTCCTTTGGGAGCGAGGCCCTGCCAGATGTCAGTTTTTATCCACAGGGACTCCTTGAACCCAGCCTGCATGACTAACGCACTTGATTTGGGGTCTCTGAAGTGCAGCTATTGCAGAGTATGGCCATGTGAGGGTTTCTGCCCATGAGACGTAGTACCACCAGCTCTTCCTTGTTTGCACTGCCTGTGCTCAATGGCACAAGGCACTGGAAAGCATCGGGCCTGTCTGTCACGCTCTGTCTTTCTGCAGCCACTGAAAGCAGAGCTGGGTCTGTCACCCTCTGTAGGTAGGATGGCTGAGAGGCCGGGAATCCTCCTTTGTGGGCTGGGGATGCTCTCCTCCCTATAGCTGGGCAAGGGAGAATCCAGACTCTGGTCTTCCCTCTTGCTTGCTCTTTGGGCCTGTGAAGTTCTCCTCCTTCTAGAGAGAGGTGGCTGGGGGCTCCGCTCCAGGTGTCGGGGCATCCCTGTGCCTTGGCTCGGAGAGTTTTGCAGCAGTGCCTGTCTGAGCCGCATGTGTGCAGTGCTTGCCTCACGTGCTGTTGGTGTGTGAACTTCCCCATGCAATCCAGAGTCTCAGCTCCTTCTCCACCATCCCCGGCCTGCGAAGGAGCACAGCAGTCCTGCTGCAACTCGTCTCCTCCTTTAGATATGTAGCTACTTTCAGTATTCGTAGACAGAATGCGCTTCTGTTCACTTCGCCTTTGTTTTAATTTTTTTCCCTTAGCTTCCCTTGGTGCGGTTTCTTTCCCTTAAGAAAATGCCCAGCTCACCGGGTTTTAAGAAATGCTCAACGAGCAGAGAGGCGATGCCAGTCTCTCAGATGCACTTAATGTGTCTAATGTCTGGGAGAATCCCCTGTTCCCCAGAAATGTGCCCATTGCTCCAAACTTAAAGCTAGGGCACAGAGACAGGGACCTGAGGCTGAAACTCATCTTAATGTAAAAGTCATTGCGGCCAGCCTCCAACCCAGGATAAAAACGGGTCTCCAGTCCCTTCCTGCAACAGTGGAAACCAGTGAAGAAGCAGCCAGCATCACCTCACGGGGGCAGACAAGAAAAGCCGTCTCCCACCAGATCACACTCAGCAATGCCGACTGCACTGAGAATGAGCAACGCCCCAGCACCCACCTCTCCAGGGCCGACGCTTCTGCGTCTACACTGCCCATTCCTGCTCTGTGCTGCTGCTGGCGTTGGCACTGACAGCCGCTCATCTCTGCAAAGCGGCCCAGTGCTGCTGCCAAAACAGCACCCATGCAGCTTGGCCTCATGCTGCACCTGCCACACACCCAGCAACATCGCTGCCGCACTGACGTGTGCGACACCACAAAGCCCTGCTGGTCTGTCCCACTCCAGGGTCTCCCCAGCGAGCGCTGACCTCCTGCCTGCCTGCCTCCGCGGCAGCCGCCTCTCCGTGAACCAGGATGAGGCTGGGACAAGGAGCTTTTTCTCGGCATTCTCCACTCAGAGCACATGCACCTGAAAGGTCACCGCGCTCCAGGTGTACCTGCGGTCACAGGACACCGTAGTGTGCACACCGAGGAGGGGCTGCCCACTCCTTTTTTGGGCCTTGCCCATTTTGGAGCTTTAGCTCCCTCAAGGTCCCTCTTGCAGCCATTACCGGCTTTCCTCACAAAATAGACAGCACCACGATTTTTGCTTAGCCAATCACCAAACGCCTCCTCACTGGCATTCAAACCATCTGGCCAGATGTATTGACACCCACACTCCCTGGAATTTGAATCTAGCCCTTACAACCCAACTGTAAGGTGGATAGAAAGCTGGCTAGACTGTCGGGCCCAGCGGGTAGTGATCAACGGCTCGATGTCAGGTTGGTGGTGGGTTTCTAGCGGAGTGCCCCAAGGGTCGGTTCTAGGACCGGTTTTGTTCAACATCTTTATTAATGACCTGGCTGAGGGGATGGATTGCACCCTCAGCAAGTTTGCGGATGACACTGCGCTAGGGGGAGAGGTAGATACGCTGGAGGGCAGGGCTAGGGTCCAGAGTGACCTGGACAGATTAGAGGATTGGGCCAAAAGAAATCTGATGAGGTTCAACAAGGACAAGTTCAGAGTCCTGCCCTTGGGACAGAAGAATCCCAAGTATTGTTACAGGCTGGCTAAGTAGCAGTTCAGCAGAAAAGGCCCTGGGGGTTACAGTGGATGAGATGCTGGATATGAGTCAGCAGGGCGCCCTTGTAGCCAAGAAGGCGAATGGCATATTAGGGTGCATTAGGAGGAGCATTGCACCAAAATGATTAGGGGGCCGGAGCACATGACCTATGAGGAGAGACTGAGGGATTTGGGTTTGTTTAGTCGGCAGAAGAGAAGAGTGAGGGGGGATTTGATAGCAGCCTTCAGCTTCCTGAAGGGAGGTTCCAAAGAGGCTGGAGAGAGGCTCTTCTCAGTGGTAGCAGATGGCAGAACAAGGCTCCCTGGGCCCTGCTCACGGCATCCGTGGGGCGTAACCCTTTCCTGCCCGCGCTGTAGCTGGGGGACAGCTGGTGGCTGGGGTGTGCCGGTGGTGTGAGCTGCCTTGCTACACTGGGCAGGCGGGGACAAGCTGCTTCCAGCTATAGGGGAATGGGGTTGGGGGAGATGATGTCTGGAAAAACATGGGCCAGGTCATCCCTAGCCCCACCCATACCCCTTCCATTGGAAGTACCGAAAGGCTGCTGCTTGTCACGTGCTGGTGTGGACCCCGACAGAAATCGGGGCAGGGTGTGAGCTCCAGCTCTGCACGGTGCTGTGTGGGATGGACTTGGGCTGCGTGTGACTCCCTAGGAAGGAGGCCTAGACCTCCTGGAGCCGGCTGCTCCCATTTTCCCCCAACGTAGCCACTGCACTGACAGCATTTTGGCACCATGGGGAGCAGAGCGTGAAGCCGAGGGGGAGTTGAGCAGTGGTGGGAAATTGGGGAAGGAAGATGGGCAGAGATAAAGCCTATGACACCATCCAGGTGAGCTTACTCCAGGGCTCACTAAGCGGCGGTGAGCCCCGCTCGCCAGCCGCGCGGTTCTGCACGCTGCGCGGGCGCTGTGCCGGCTTGTAATCTACTCGCCCCGGGCGAGTAGATTACATTAATTGTCGAGCCCTGCTTACTCCAGTGTGCAGGGCTGCTTGCAAGGGCGTACCAGAGACCCAGTACAGGGGCAGGAGTTAGAGCATGCTGGGCAGATGGGCCAGAGTGTTTCTGTTGGAAAACACAATCTCCCTGGTTTTGTTACATAGTCCAGGGCCTTCTCCCATCCCAAGTGCACATCCTGCTGCATTCCTGCACTGGTTGTTAGTGCGCATTTGTTTGGACTCCTAGTGCCAGCGTGTGTGGCGCTGGGCAAAGTGGCAGGCTTGCTGGCGCAAGGAGCGTCCAGGCTAAGCCGCAGAGAGCTGGATTTGACAGAAGTACTGCACCAGGAAAGCAGGAGGCAGCGTGGTTTGAGCAGTGGCAGCCCGAGTGGAGGGCATGGGGCTGGAGGAGAGAACGCCAGGCTGTGTGGTTCTCTCCCTGGCTGTTCCTATCACAACTGCGGGAACAGTAATAAACCCAGCAGCCCGCCCGCCTAGGCAAAGAATGGGGAGGCAGTCTTTGTGGCTGGCAGGCCTGCGCGGGGGGGGGGGTAGGGGCAGTGGCTGGGACCCAGGAGGAATCTGCATTGATAAAATGTCTCCCAACCTGCCTGAGGATTGGAGGGGGCTGCACTGCGGAGGAGCATCAGGTGGGACAGAAAATCCGGAAGCAGGCAGCCGCCATGGAGGGGCGCAGAGAGGAATGCAAGAGCCCATCCGCATGCTCTCCTGCCACTTGTGTCTGTCTGTCCTTCTTGCTCTGCCTGGCTGTGTCTGTCCATCCCCCATCCTGTGTGCTCTTCTTGGGGCGACACGTGACACGTGTGCTGCTGGGGCATGTCAAAGACAGACCCTGGCTCTTGTCAGTGGGGATGGTCGTCCAGGACACGGCTTCGTGCTGCCTCTGGCTTTGAGCCCTGACATTCCTGCTCTGTAGTGCAAGGCCACCTGGCTCGCTCGCCCACACTGTGTGCGGCTCCATCTGTGCCGTTCTGCCGAAGGGGTCTGGCCTTCTGTCCGGCTCTGTCGCTGCGTGTGTCTGCATGTCTGTCCCCTTGTGAGTGTGTGTCTCCATCGCCCTGCCCATTCATGGCTGTCCGTCTGTCCCTGTGTGAGTGTGTGTTGTCTCCATTGCTCTGCCCATTTGTGTCTGTCCATCTGTCCCCGTATGAGTGTGTGCTGTCTCCATTGCTCTGCCCATTCGTGGCTGTCCGTCTGTCCCCCTGCGTGAGTGTGTTGTCGCCATCGCTCTGCCCATTTGTGTCTGTTCGTCTGTCCCCACGTGAGTGTGTGTTGTCTCCATCGCTCTGCCCATTCGTGGCTGTCCGTCTGTCCCCCTGCGTGAGTGTGTTGTGTCCATTGCTCTGTCCATTTGTGTCTGTCCCCGTGTGAGTGTGTTGTCTCCGTGTGTGTGTGTCTGCACGTTGCTTGTGGTTGTGCATTCCTGCTGATGCTTGGCAGAGGAAATGCCGGCCAGGATGGGGGCATTGTGAGAGGCTGCGTCTGCTCAGGCCCAGCCTTGTCACAGCAGCACAGCCTGAGCCTGGCCAGGCCTGCTCTCTTTGGGGTGCCCTTGCCATCTAGAAAGCAGGGGGCTGGTTGTGTGGCCCTTGGCATTTCCTTGGGAGCTGTTGCCAGAGCCGGGGAACCCCCCCACAGGACACGTGGAGGTTCCTGGGGGCGGGCCCCAACCTATGGAAACAGCAGGGGGGAAGTAAGGAGACAAAATGCCCTGCTCTGGGGAGCTGGCCTGTCCAGGGAGGACCCTGGGCCTCCCTCCCAGCCGCCTGGGGCAGGAATTCCAGCTCCAGACTTTGGCACCTGCCTGCTGGAGTCATCTCAGCTATTCAGATGGAAATGCCCTGAGCCCCCTTCCCCTCCCACAGCCAGGGGCCAGGAGAGGGGCTGGGAGAGGAGAGCCAGCAGGTAAGGAGATTGGCAGGGCTCCTTCCCTGGGATCCCGCTGCTGGGCACCAACCCAAAGCGGGGAGCAGCACCAGCAAAGGGCCTGACAGGCTGGGGCAAGAAGGGGGAGCATCCCCCGGGAGGGACAGGCTGCAGGGGCAAAGGGCTGCCTCCTCCCGCAGGGATAGTGGAGGGCCAGGCTTGGGAGGCAGGATGGCTGCACAAGGAGGGGACAGCTCGAGCCCCTGCCCGGTTCTTGGTGTATGTGCCAGAGCTGAGCTATTGGGTTGCTCCCCTTTGCCTGGAGCTGGCGTTTCCTACTTCATTGGCACTTGCTGGCACCCCCTTTTGGATGGCCTTCATGCGCCGGGCCCTGCTCAGTGACCAGGCTCCGTGCTCGGTGACCAGGCTCCGTGCGCCGGGCCCTGCTTGGTGACCAGGCTCCGTGCTCAGTGACCAGGCTCCATGCGCCGGGCCCTGCTTGGTGACCAGGCTCCGTGCTCAGTGACCAGGCTCCATGCGCCGGGCCCTGCTTGGTGACCAGGCTCCATGCGCCGGGCCCTGCTTGGTGACCAGGCTCCGTGCTCGGTGACCAGGCTCCATGCGCCGGGCCCTGCTCGGTGACCAGGCTCCATGCTCGGTGACCAGGCTCCATGCGCCGGGCCCTGCTCGGTGACCAGGCTCCATGCTCGGTGACCAGGCTCCGTGCTCGGTGACCGGGCTCCGTGCGCCGGGCCCTGCTTGGTGACCAGGCTCCGTGCTCAGTGACCAGGCTCCATGCGCCGGGCCCTGCTTGGTGACCAGGCTCCATGCGCCGGGCCCTGCTCGGTGACCAGGCTCCGTGCTCGGTGACCAGGCTCCATGCGCCGGGCCCTGCTCGGTGACCAGGCTCCGTGCTCGGTGACCAGGCTCCATGCGCCGGGCCCTGCTCAGTGACCAGGCTCCGTGCGCCGGGCCCTGCTCGGTGACCAGGCTTCATGCACCGGGCCCTGCTCGGTGACCAGGCTCCGTGCTCGGTGACCAGGCTCCGTGCGCCGGACCCTGCTCGGTGACCAGGCTCCGTGCTCGGTGACCAGGCTCCGTGCGCTGGGCCCTGCTCGGTGACCAGGCTCCGTGCTCGGTGACCAGGCTCCATGTGCCGGGCCCTGCTTGGTGACCAGGCTCCGTGCTCGGTGACCAGGCTCCATGGGCCAGGCCCTGCTCGGTGACCAGGCTCCGTGCTCAGTGACCAGGCTCTGTGCACCGGACCCTGCTCGGTGACCAGGCTCCGTGCTCGGTGACCAGGCTCCATGCGCCGGGCCCTGCTCAGTGACTAGGCTCCGTGCTCGGTGACCAGGCTCCATGCGCCCGGCCCTGCTCTCAGGTGCCATGGCTGTGACTGTCCATGCAGCTCTGCACAATGAGCCCCGCGCGGCCTCTTGCAATGCGGCTAACCCTAATGCAGCTGGTGGGTCAGAGCTCAGGGTTTATGGACTCTTAGCAGGACGTGCAGGGTCTGCCCCCGAACGCTGAACCCTGGCAAAGGCTCTTCCTGCCGGCCGTGGCCCTTGGGCCCGGAGCCGCCACTTTGTAATGTACCCAGGGGAGAGCTGGCACCTCTCCTGCCTCGCCTCCCCCCAGCTAGGGTGAAAACATGGAGCGGGGGGGCCTATGTCACACAAGGGCCCGAAATCGGGATGGGGCATCTCCAGGCTTCACCTCTGCCCTGCTCCTTCCCCAAGGCCCCAGCCCAGCTTCCTCCCCCTCCCCAGCACTCACCGCTCTTCCCTCCCTTCCCACCTGGGGTGCAGCCCCCCCAGCACTGATTGGAGGCGGCCCCAGCTGGGTGGGGGCTGGCGCCATGTGTGTGGCCATTAGATCTGCCTGGACCCTGTCTGCTCCCCTGCAGTTGGGCTTGGCCACCCTGCGAGTGGAGCAGGAAGGGCTGGGCTGGGCTGGGCTGTGCCCGCAGAGGATGCGGGCGGCACAGGGGGCCTGGCGCTGACCTGGCCTGTGTCTTTCAGAAATGACCCTCCTTTCCTCTCGGCCCGCGGCCCTGGAGGCAGCAGCTGGCGCAGCTGCCACGGAGAAGCAAAGGATGCGGGAGAAAAGGTCAAAGGTCATTGAGGAGCTCCTGCAGACCGAACGGGATTACATCCGCGACCTGGAGATGTGTGTGGAGCGGATCATGGTGCCTCTGCAGCAGGCGCAGGTGGGGAGCCGCTGAGGAGTCCGGGACAGGAGCAGCCAGAGTGGATCAGAGCAGGGTGCACTGAGTCTCTGACCACGGCACCGGCTGGCTGCTCCGGGGCATGGACCCCTGGTGGCAATTGCGGAATCCCCTGCTCGTGGTGTCGTTTAGTGCTTGGTGTCATTTCTGCTGTGGCTCAGGATACTTGGACCATTCTCATTAGCCATAGAAATGTCCAACCCTCTTCTGAATATTGCCAAGCACTTCCCATCCCCCATCCTGCGGCAGTGAGTTCCACAGGAGAGGTACCGGTGGGGTAGAACCACGTCTTCTTGGAGCTGTTCTAGCTTTGGTGGCACGAGAGAACACGTCTGCCAGGGGAGGATGGATGTGGGGTGCAGCCCCTGGGTGAGGGTTTCCGTTGCTAGCTGCACTGCTTTGGACGGGGGCGTGGAGAGGCGGCTGGGGGGTTGCAGGCATGCCTGGTGGGGGGGGCAGAGTGTGTGGTTGAATGGCTGTGGAGGTAAGTGGCAGAATGTGCTGTGTTGGGGAGCAGAGGTGCATGAGCGAGGTCCCTGTGGGAGCCAGAGGGCATCAATGATCATTGGTCAGGGAGCAGAGGCTGAGGTGCTGAGGCTGCTGGGGACTTAAGGGGGTAGATTGGTGGGGTTACTGTAGGGCAGGGATGGGCACAGCCTGCCAAGCAGGTTGATCCCGCCCACAGACACCCTGCCGCTCCCCTGCCCCCAGCCAATCGGGGACTGGGGAGCGCGGGTGCCCACCAGCTATTCAAAACAGCTGGCGGTTCGGGAAGGGGGGGTGCTGGGTTGAGACGGGTGTGAGGTGGGTTGCTGGGCTGAGCTGGGCTGGGACGGGGGCAGGTTGCTGGGCTGGGACGGGGGGCGCGAGGCGGGTGGCTGGGCTGGGACGGGGCGCGAGGCGGGTTGCGGGCTGGGACGGGGCGCGAGGCGGTTGCGGGCTGGGACGGGGCGCGAGGCGGTGGCCCGGCGGGACGGGGCGCGAGGCGGTGGCCCGGCGGGACGGGGCGCGAGGCGGTTGCGGGCTGGGACGGGGCGCGAGGCGGTGGCCCGCGGGACGGGGCGCGAGGCGGGTTGCCGGCTGGGACGGGGCGCGAGGCGGTTGCCGGCTGGGACGGGGCGCGAGGCGGTGGCCGGGCTGGGACGGGGCGCGAGGCGGGTGGCCGGCGGGACGGGGCGCGAGGCGGGTGGCCGGGCTGGGACGGGGCGCGAGGCGGTGGCGGGTTGGGACGGGGCGCGAGGCGGTGGCGGGCTGGGGACGGGGCGCGAGGCGGGTGGCCGGGCTGGGACGGGCGCGAGGCGGTTGCCGGGCTGGGACGGGGCGCGAGGCGGTGGCCGGGCTGGGACGGGCGCGAGGCGGTTGGCCGGGCTGGGACGGGGCGCGAGGCGGTGGCCGGGCTGGGACGGGGCGCGAGGCGGGTGGCCGGCTGGGACGGGCGCGAGGCGGTGGCCGGCTGGGACGGGGCGCGAGGCGGTGGCCGGGCTGGGACGGGGCGCGAGGCGGTGGCCGGGCTGGACGGGGCGCGAGGCGGTGGCCGGGCTGGGACGGGGCGCGAGGCGGTGGGCGGCTGGAACGGGGCGCGGTGGCGGGCTGGGACGGGGCACGAGGCGGGTGGCTGGGCTGGGATGGGGGCGCGAGGCGGGTGGCCCGGCGGGGACGGGGGCGCGAGGCGGGTTGCTGTGGGGGTGCAGAGCGGGCTGTGGGGGGACAGAGTGCAAGGCGGAGGCTGCTGTGGCAGGTGGGGGTGTCTGGGTGAGGTTGCTGTGGGGCCTGGGCATGAGTGTTTCTCCCACCTGGAGGCCTCTCTTCCTGTCTTTGCAGGTGCAGACCGTGGACTGTGAGGGGCTCTTTGGAAACATGCAGATGGTGATTAGCTTCTCCAAGCAGCTGCTGTGCACCCTGGATGCTGCGGAGGACATTGGTATGGGAGGGGGGTGCTCAGCTCACCTGCTGCATCCCCACCTTGGCCCTGCTGCCTGTCCCATGTGCAGCCGCTGCAGCCAGGACCTTGCCCCGGCAGATGACTCCATGCCTGCTGGGTCTGTGCACTGGGACATGCGGGTTCCTCCAGTCCCGTCCCCCCCCCCCCCCCCGAGGCTCACTCTGTCCTGAGTCCCCCTGGAAATTCCCTGGTGCACCTCAGGGTGTCCCCACTCTCTGCCCTTCCTCCAGCCCTGGCCGCCTTCCCCTCCCTTCCCTTCTCCGGGCTGCCCCAGTGTTCTCCTGCACGCAGGCCAAGGGGGCCGCTCCCCCATGGGCTCAGCTGGCCAGGGACCCGGCCGGGGACTCCCTTGGGGGCTCTGGCATCAGCTGCTTTGCTTTCTCCCCGGCGTTCTGTGGCTAGGCCAAGGGGGTTTGGAGCCATCAGCGAGCGTGCTCTGACTTGTCTGAAAGCCCCTTGGCAGCTGCCACGGTGATGTGCAGCTGCCCCCCAGCGTGCCCTTGGGCACAGGCACCCCCTGCCAGCCCCCCGGCCTGGTCCTGGCAAAGCCTCAGGGCTGCTCGGTGCCTGCATCCCTCCTGGCCTTGTGCCTCCTGTGTGGCTGGCTGCCCTGGAGCATTGCGCCAGAGGCAGCTTCTCTGCTCCCAGAGACCCCTCTGCCCTGCTGGAGCTGGACTCTCTGGCCTCACCCCGAGCTCTCAGGAGCGCAGCTCCGTTCCGTTGGCCAGGTCCCACATGTGACAGACGAGCTGCCCTGGGCTTAGTGCCAAGGGGGGGATGGCTGGAGGGGGACCGTGTGGGGCCTCTGGAGCCTAGAGCCATTTCACCCCACGAGACGTTCTGTTCACCGCTGCCACACACGGGGCTGCCAGACTCCGCTGGCTTCCGCCGCCTCGGTTTCCCTGCTGCTGGTGCTAGAGGGACACGCCATTGCACCCAGCGCTGACGGTGAGGGCCGTGTGCTCCCTCTGCAGCCAGTCACAGCGTGGCTACGGGTCCGTTGGCACCGCCCACACGTTCTAGGGACGCACGCGCAGTGAGCCAACCCCCGCATCCAGGGCCGTGGTTACGGCCATCTTGCAGCCAGGGGGAGGGAGGAGGCCGCTCAGATCTGTGCTCTTGCTGTGCTATTGACCTATCTCCACAGCCACGAGCCAGTCCCTGCTGACTCCCGGCCCTCCCCATGTGTGTGAAAACCCCGTCCTGGTCCAGAGCGCCCGTCCCGTGTGCTCCGCGGCACCGTCCTTAGCGCCCCTGTGCTGTGACACCCACAGAGCCCGGCCGAGGGAATGGCCAGGCAGGCGGGGAGCCGATCCTGCTGCCCGCACTGCAAAGTGAACCTGTCTCCGGCTCGCCTCGCCTGCCTGCTCACCCCACGTGGCTGCTTCTGCCTCTGCTGTGTCCTCTTGTAACCCAGCTTGCCGGCTCTGGGCCGGGCCTGGCTCTTGGTGCCTGGCACAGGGCGTCCCAGTGGTGGCTGGGCCACGCACTAAGCAGGGAGTTGGCAGGAGTGCCCGGTGCCAGCGGGCGTGGGCGGAGACGCAGGAGGATGTCCCGGGGGCCTGTCTCAGGCAGCCTGTGCAGGGGAACAGATAGCTCTGAGCATCTCGCCAGGCCAGGCCCGGTGCTGGGCGGAACTCAGGCTGGGCCGTGCTCCCGCTCCACAGGGCCGGCGTTCCTGGCGCATCGGGCCGGGCTGGAGGAGGTGTACAAAGTGTATTGCCAGAACCACGATGAGGCCATTGCGCTGCTGGAGGCCTACGAGAAGGACGAGAGGGTCCAGAAACACCTGCTGGACTCCCTGGAGAGCCTGAGGTGAGAGCCTGCCCCGCCCGGCCCCCTGGCCAAGACTCAGGGTGCCTCTGTCCTGAGCACTGCTGAGCCAGGAGCCGCCTTCCTGCCCCTTCAGCAGACTCCCCTACCCCTGCAAGAGCACAAGAACAGCCAGACGGGGCCAGACCCACGGTCCATCCAGCCCAGTGTCCGGTCTGCCCACAGTGGCCAGTGCCAGCTGCCCCAGAGGGAGGGATCACAACAGGGAATCATCAAGCGACCCCTCCCCTGTCGCCCATTCCCAGCCTCTGACAGAGGCCAGGGCACCCTCCCTGCCCGTCCTGGCTAACAGCCATTGATGGACCTAACCTCCATGCTCTTTCTTGAACCCTGTTCAAGTCCCGGTCCTCAGAACCTCCTCTGGCGAGGAGTTCCGCAGGCCGACCATGTGCTTGGAGGCTTTAGCAGAAGAGAGGGCCTCTGGCCTCAACCTGCCATCTCCCCCTCCTGCCCTAGGCAGGGCACCTTCAGGGCCCTGCCAGTAACACAGGGCTACAGAGAGCAGCACATCTGGGGAGGGTTCCTGAGCCTCCAGTCGGGCCTGGTTGACACACTCAGTGACCTGGCTCAGGGTCACGAAAGGCTAATGGCCCCTGGTCTGGGTTCTGGGACAGAGCAGGCAGCTGTCTCCCAGCATCACTGCAGGGCAGAGGTGGTGGCTGCTGGAGCCCACACCTGACTGTCCCATTAACTAGCTGCCTTTCTTTGCTTTTCCACCCTCCGCGGCCCTGCAGGAGCCTGTACAGGGAGTGGTAAGTGCCCCTTGCCCTTACTCACTGCATGCCTGTCAGTCTGTCCCCCCTGCTGTCCGTCCCACCACTAACCGCTCCTGCCCGAGGCTTGTGCAGGAATCGAGTGGTGCTGCCTGGAGCCGGGGAGGGCCGGACCGGGGAGGGATGGGGCTTTGTGCCCAGGGTTTGCGGCATAGCCGGGCCGGACCAGGGAGGGATGGGGCTTTGTGCCCAGGGTTTGCGGCAGGGCCGGGCCGGACCAGGGAGGGATGGGGCTTTGTGCCCAGGGTTTGCGGCAGGGCCGGGCCGGACCGGGGAGAGATGGGGCTTTGTGCCCAGGGTTTGCGGCAGGGCCGTGCCGGACCAGGGAGAGATGGGGCTTTGTGCCCAGGGTTTGCGGCATAGCCGGGGCCGGGCCGGACCAGGGAGGGATGGGGCTTTGTGCTCAGGGTTTGCGGCAGGGCTGGGCCGGACCGGGGAGGGCCGGGGCTTTGTGCCCAGGGTTTGCGGCAGAGCCGGGGCCAGGGCTTTTTGCCCAGGGTTTGCGGCAGAGCCGGGGCCGGGCCGGGGAGGGCCGGGGCTTTGTGCCCAGGGTTTGCAGCAGAGCCGGGGCCGGGGAGGGCCGGGGCTTTGTGCCCAGGGTTTGCGGCAGAGCCGGGGCCGGGACGGGGCATGTCAAGTGCAGACGGTTCACACAGACTCGGTCCGGAGTTCGGGTCCAGGTCTGGGCTCCAGAACGCAGGGCCAGGCAGACGGGGAGGGGAGATGGTGGGGTCAGGACTGAGGCAAGAGAGGGAGCTGGCGCTGCAGCAAGCTTGATCGGGGTGGATGCCTGGGGCTTTAGGAGCATGGTGAGCCTGGGGAGGGGTGCGGGAGTCACTGAGGTTCAGCAGCTCGGGGTACGTGCATGGCGCTCGGGTGAGCTGGCTGGGGGAGGCGCTGTTGCGTGGCGCTGGATTGAAGCTCGGTGCGTCTCTTTCCTGCTCATTGCCAAGGGGCTGCACAAACTACATCAACCTGGGCTCCTTCCTCATCAAGCCGGTGCAGAGGGTGATGCGCTACCCGCTGCTGCTGATGGAGCTGCTGAGCGCCACGCCCGAGTCGCACCCTGACAACGCCCCCCTGGCCGCTGCCGTCCTCGCAGCCAAGGAGATAAACGTCAACATCAACGAGCACAAGCGCCGCAAGGACCTGGGTGAGCGCCGAGGGCGTGTGGCAGCGAGCTGGGGGGACATGGTGGCAGGCTGTGAAATGGATGTGACAGCAGAGATCCAGGGCGCGGTGGGAAGGGGAAGGAGAGGGCGGTGCCGTGGTGGGGAGCAGGGCAGGGTGGGAGGGGAAGGAAGACAGGGCGGTGCCGTGGCGGGGAGGAGGGCAGTGTGGGAGGGGAAGGAAGACCAGGCGGCGCCGTGGCGGGGAGGAGGGCAGGTGGGAGGGGAAGGAAGACCGGGCGGTGCCGTGGCGGGGAGCAGGGCAGGTGGGAGGGGAAGGAAGACCGGGCGGTGCCGTGGCGGGGAGCAGGGCAGGTGGGAGGGAAAGGAAGACCGGGCGGTGCCGTGGCGGGGAGCAGGGCAGGGTGGGAGGGGAAGGAAGACAGGGCGGTGCCGTGGCGGGGAGCAGGGCAGGTGGGAGGGGAAGGAAGACCGGGCGGTGCCGTGGCGGGGAGCAGGGCAGGTGGGAGGGGAAGGGAGACCGGGCGGCGCCGTGGCGGGGAGCAGGGCAGGTGGGAGGGAAAGGGAGACCGGGCGGCGCCGTGGCAGGGAGCAGGGCAGGTGGGAGGGGAAGGGATACCGGGCGGCGCCGTGGCGGGGAGGAGGGGCAGGGTGGGAGGGGAAGGGAGACCGGGCGGCGCCGTGGCGGGGAGCAGGGCAGGTGGGAGGGAAAGGGAGACCGGGCGGCGCCGTGGCGGGGAGCAGGGCAGGTGGGAGGGGAAGGGATACCGGGCGGCGCCGTGGCGGGGAGGAGGGGCAGGGTGGGAGGGGAAGGGAGACCGGGCGGCGCCGTGGCGGGGAGCAGGGCAGGGTGGGAAGGGAAGGAAGACAGGGCGGCGCCGTGGCGGGGAGCAGGGCAGGTGGGAGGGGAAGGGAGACCGGGCGGCGCCGTGGCGGGGAGCAGGGCAGGGTGGGAAGGGAAGGAAGACAGGGCGGTGCCGTGGCGGGGAGCAGGGCAGGTGGGAGGGGAAGGGAGACCGGGCGGCGCCGTGGCGGGGAGCAGGGCAGGTGGGAGGGGAAGGGAGACCGGGCGGCGCCGTGGCGGGGAGCAGGGCAGGTGGGAGGGGAAGGGAGACCGGGCGGCGCCGTGGCGGGGAGCAGGGCAGGGTGGGAGGAAGGAAGACAGGGCGGCGCCGTGGCGGGAGCAGGGCAGGTGGGAGGGGAAGGGATACTGGGCGGCGCCGTGGCGGGAGCAGGGCAGGTGGGAGGAAGGAAGACAGGGCGCCGTGGCGGGAGCAGGGCAGGTGGGAGGGGAAGGAGACCGGGCGGCGCCGTGGCGGGGAGCAGGGCAGGTGGGAGGGGAAGGGAGACCGGGCGGCGCCGTGGCGGGGAGCAGGGCAGGGTGGGAGGGAAGGGATGAGGGCGGCGCCGTGGCGGGGAGCAGGGCAGGGGTCTGGAGAGATGCAGGGCTCAGTCTAGTGGTCACAGGGCAGTTGGCGCCGTGGCGAGGCACAGGGCAGGTGAGGAGGAAGGGGGACGAAGACAGCCTCATGGAGAAGATCTCTAAGCTCAACTTCCACTCCATCATCAAGAAATCCAACCGTGTCAGCAGCCACCTCAAGCAGCTGACCGGCTTGGCCCCCCAGGTGAGCCGCCTGCAGCCGGCGCCCCCGTCAGGCCGCGGGAGCAGAGGGAAGTGGGGTTTCCTTGGGCTGGTGGTGCTCCCTGCGGCTCTGCCTGGGATCCCGATCGCAGCGCGGAAGTGAGGGCTGGCAGAGCCTGGGGCCTCTTGTCGTCCCAGGGCAATATCCTGCAGGCGGTTCTGCCTCCGAGCTGGCCAGGGCTCAGTCCCTCCGGTCTCACTCCCCGGGAGGTGTGGTTTGGGTGCCAGTGCCCTGCCAGGCCTGTCCCTGCTCTGCGCCCCGTGGATAGTCGGGCTTTGAGTCCTTGAGCCACTCTCTGTCCCAGCTGAAGGACGAGGCCTTTGAGGAGACGGAGAAGAATTTCCGGATGCAGGAGCGGCTGATCAAATCCTTCATCCGCGACCTTTCCCTCTACCTGCAGCACGTCCGGGTGAGTCCCCGCGCCACTGGCTGCCGGGGGGCAGAGTCCTTCTCCCGGAGGGGGAGTCGCACTCGGGAAGGGGCCTGGTCTCTGGGTCGCTGGCTGAGCAGAGGGGCTCTGCCCAGCCCTCAGCAGCAGGGTCCATGCGCTCACTGCTGTGTGTCCCTGACCTCAGGAGTCGGCCTGTGGGAAGGTGCAGGCAGCGGCAAGCATGTGGGACCTGTGCACGCGGCAGGGCAGCGGGGATCTGGAGCAGTTCCAGAACGTGCACCAGCTCATCAGCGACCAGCTCTTCTCCAGCTTCGTGAGTGAGCCTGCTCCCTTGGGCCCTTGCGCCGTGCGGAGCCGTGTCCCGGCGGGGAACGTGGCCCCGGCACACGCTCAGCATTGCGGCCTGACATCGCAGCTTTCCGGGCACGTCCTCTGCAGAAAGCCAGCTGGGCGGGTGGGACCTTGCTGCTTGGAGCTGCAGGAGGCTGTGGAGCTGGGTTCTATTAGCTAGTCACAGGCAAAACGTAACCGATGGAGAGTTATGGTAAGGGAGGGGGGATTTAGGGTGAAACGTGGGGTGTTAGCCGGGGGGGAGGGTTTTGGGTGAAACAAGGGGTGTTAGCCAGGGGGCGGGGATTTAGGGTGAAAATGGGGTGTCAGCCGGGGGGCGGGGATTTAGGGTGAAACAAGGGGTGTCAGCCGGGGGGCGGGGATTTAGGGTGAAACATGGGGTGTTTGACACTGCTGACAAAGGGGTGCCGAGCATGCAGTCTTACCCTGTGGAGGATTGACCCTCCCCGCAAAGCGGCCCCCCTCGGGCACCACTCAGAAAGCGCGCCAGGCCGCTCTGCATGTACCTGGGAGAGAGGGAAGATTCAGGGGATCCTGGAGACGGGGGTTGGGGCGACCAGGAGGGATCCGATGAAACTGCGGGAGGCTGATGGATATTGAATCTCAGTGCGCGGCTCGTGCCCCCCCCTGAGAGGACTCTGGCTGTCGCGGGGGGACAGCGAGGAGCCCTCCACTGGGACGCATGCAGCTAGCGAGGTAAATCCAAGAACCATCTGCCCCGGCAGAGCAGGCAGCAGGGGGCTGCCCCTCACCTGCCTCTCGTTTCCCGTCTTCCAGAGAGAGAGGGCGGAGCGGCTGGTGGTCTCCCCTCTCAGCCAGCTGCTGAGCATGTTCTCGGGGGCCACACAAGCTGGTGCAGAAACGCTTCGACAAGCTCCTGGACTTCCACAACTGCACGGAGCGGGCGGAGAAACTGAAGGACAAGCGGACGCTGGAGGAGCTGCAGTCGGCTCGCAACAACTACGAGGCGCTGAACGCCCAGCTGCTGGACGAGCTGCCCGCGTTCCAGCGCTGTGCCAAGGAGCTGTTTGCCAGCTGCCTGCGGGGCTATGCCAGGGCCCACTGCGACTTTGTGCACCTGGCCCTGGGGCAGCTGCGGCCGCTGCTATCGGTGAGTTCCCACAGCCCGGTCTGGCATGGGAGAGCAGGGAGCATGTGAGTGTAGCTGCTCCCGCCTCGTGGAGTCTGTTTCTCAGCTGCCAGGGGAGTTTCTGCTGCCTGAGGCTTGTCCCCTTGTGTGCAGAGCTGCTGCCGTCGCGTCAGATTCTGGCCTCCCCGCAAGCCTGCGCCTGTAGGCTCCCCTGCTCCAAGTGGCTGGGGCTGCTGGATCGGCAGGACTCCCCTCTGTCTACCCCAGAGTGGGGACCGCGGGGGAAGTGAGGGAGGGCTCGCCCCACCCCGCCCCGCCCCGCCTTAGGGACTCTCTCAGGGTGAGGGGGGAGTTCCGTGCCTGGCTCAGGCCTTGCGCTGAGATCCTAGACCAGCATCTGGCTTGTCTTCCACTGAGCTCCCCTTTGGCTGCTGGGTCTCTGGGTTAGCGGAGCTCTGCTGAAGTCGGCTTCCTGCCTCTGCTCCTTTGCCAGCTGCTGCGGGTGGCCGGCAGGGAAGGGAACCTCATCGCCATCTTCCAAGAGGAGCACAGCCGAGTCCTCCAGCAGCTCCAGGCCTTCACCTTCTTTCCGGAGGCCCACGCGGCTGCCAAGAGGCCCTTGGAGAGGAGGAGCATGGAGCGCCAGTCTGCCAGGCGGCAGCCGCTCCTGGGCCTGGTGAGTCCCCTCCACCTTGGTTCAGGGGCTGGGCCTGGGAAGCCCGGCAGGGCCTTCTCATGGGTTTCATGTTCCCCTCCAGCCCAGCTACATGCTGCAGTCGGATGAACTCCGAGCTGCCCTCCTGGCCAGGTACCCCCCGGAGAAACTCTTCCAGGCGGAGCGCAATGTCAATGCTGCGCAGGACCTGGATGTCTCGCTGCTGGAGGGGGATCTCGTGGGGGTGCTCAAGAAGAAGGACCCCATGGGCAGCCAGAACCGCTGGCTCATTGACAATGGAGGTAGGTTGGTTCGCGCCTCCAGCAGCCAACAAACCGTAATCCGGGGGGAGGTGCCCTCTTGGGCCTGTCTGCTGTGCTCTCCAGTCCTCTCCCCTTCATCTCTGACCCCGCCCCTCTCTTCTCTGCAGTGACCAAAGGCTTCGTGTATAGCTCCTTCCTGAAGCCCTACAACCCCCGGCGCAGCCACTCCGATGTCTCGGTGGGCAGCCACTCCTCCAGTGAGTCTGAACACGGGAGCTCCTTGCCCCTGACCTTCAACCCCAGCGCCATGACCGTCACCTTCACCCAGCAATCTCCGCAGGGTGCCGCTCAGGGGGGTCCCTGCTGCTCTCTGGGGACCCCCTCTGAGACAGACACCAGCGCCTCTGATAGAACGGGGCCTGGGGAGTCCAGCGTGGCACCAGCTCACCGACACTCCAGTCGTCCTGAGCCGAGCAGCAGCTCCAGCACCTGCAGTGGGCACCCTGCCAAAGCTCTTCTCAGGCCGGCCCCTTCCGTGGACGACAGAGACTCTGGGCTGGAGAGCAGCGAGTCTGAGGGCAACCAGGTAAGCGCCCCAGGGCGGGGCTGCAGGCCACACCCTTCGCTGAGCAAAGGCCGCCCCTCGGGAAGGTGTGCTGGCGTAGGGAGCCAGGGTTGGTCTCTCCTCTGTCTCTGGGAGGCTGCGGCAGAGGCCTCCCTCCTGTCCCTTGTGAGGAATGTGGGAGAAGGGTGGACTGGTCTCTGCGGCACGGGGCAGCAGGGAACGCCTGCCCTTCAGCACCAGCCCTTTGCCGTATTGCGTGTAGAGAATCAACCTGGTTAGTGAGCAGCGCAGGGCCCAGGGAGCGATACCCTAGAATTCCTCGAGGGGTCAACCAGCATGTGGCCATGGGGGACCCAGTGGCCAGAGGGTGCTCAGATTGCCAGAAAGCCTTAGACAGGGTCCCTCACCAAAGTGAGCTGCCAGGGGATAAGAGGGAAGGTCTTTCCTGGGTCAGTAACAGGCTAAAAGACAGGAAACAACGGTCAGTTTCCAGAGTGGAGAGAGGTAACTAGTGAGGTCCCCCAAGGGTCTGACCTGGCACCCATCCTGTTCAGCCCATTCATAAACGATCTCGAAAAAGGGTTAACAGGGAGGTGGCAAAATGTGCAGATGACCCCAAACTGCTCAAGCTAGCAAAGTCCAACGCAGACTGTGAAGTGCTGCAAAGGGATCTCACAACACTGGAGTGACTGGGCAGCGCAATGGCAGGTGAAATTCAGTATTGGTACGTGAAAAGTAATGGGCACTGGAAAACAAGCCCCAGACTAGCCATCGAATGACGGGTTTAAATGAGCTGTTACCGCTCTGGAAAGAGATCTGGGAGCGCTGTGGAGCGTTCTCTGAAAACACCCACTGCAGCAGTCAGAAAACCAAACAGCAGGCTAGGGATTACGAAGAAAGGGATCAACAATGAGACAAAAAAAATTGCTACTATATAAATCCATGGTCCACCCACATCATGCATACGTCTACAGATGTGATCACCCCATCTCAAAAAAGATCTCTTGGCATTGGAAAAGGTTCAGAAAAGGGCAATAAAAATGCTTAGGGCTTTAGAACAGCTTCTGTATGTGGCAAGATTAATAACACTGGGACTTTTCTGCATGGGAAAAAAACAGCTAAGGGAAGGATATGGAAGAAGTCTTAATTTCTCCATACTAGTCATGATTTTATTTAGTAAGGAAGTGTTAATCATAGAATACTAGGACTGGAAGAGACCTCAAGAGGTCATCGAGTCCAGTCCCCTGCCCTCATGGCAGGACCAAATACTGTCTAGACCATCCCTGATAGACATTTATCTAACCTGCTCTTAAATATCTCCAGAGATGGGGATTCCACAACCTCCCTGGGCAATTTATTCCAGTGTTTGACTACCCTGACAGTTAGGAACTTTTTCCTAATGTCCAACCTAAACCTCCCTTGGTGCAGTTTAAGCCCATTGCTTCTTGTTCTATCCTCAGAGGCCAAGATGAACAAGTTTTCTCCCTCCTCCTTATGACACCCTTTTAGATACCTGAAAACAGCTATATGTCCCTCCTCAGTCTTCTCTTTTCTAAACTAAACAAACCCAATTCTTTCAGCCTTCCTTCATAGGTCATGTTCTCTAGACCTTTAATCATTCTCGTTGCTCTTCTCTGGACCCTCTCCAATTTCTCCACATCTCTCTTGAAATGCGGTGCCCAGAACTGGACACAATACTCCAACTGAGGCCTAACCAGCAGAGTAGAGCGGAAGAATGACTTCTCGTGTCTTGCTCACAACACTCCTGTTAATGCAACCCAGAATCATGTTTGCTTTTTTTGCAACAGCATCACACTGCTGACTCATATTCAGCTTGTGATCCACTATAACCCCTAGATCCCTTTCTGCCGTACTCCTTCCTAGACAGTCGCTTCCCATTCTGTATGTGTGAAACTGATTGTTCCTTCCTAAGTGGAGCACTTTGCATTTGTCTTTATTAAACTTCATCCTGTTTACCTCAGACCATTTCTCCAATTTGTCCAGATCATTTTGAATTATGACCCTATCCTCCAGAGCAGTCGCAACCCTCCCAGCTTGGTATCATCTGCAAACTTAATAAGCGTACTTTCTGTGCCAATATCTAAATCGTTGATGAAGATATTGAAGAGAGCCGGTCCCAAAACAGACCCCTGCGGTACCCTACTTGTTATACCTTTCCAGCAGGATTGCGAACCATTAATAACTACATCCTTTGTAGTTTACTGTTATTTACTCCTTCTCATAACATAAGAGCCAGGGATCATCAAATGAAATTAATAGGCAGCAGGTTTGAAACCAAAGGAAGTTTTTCATCACACAATGCAGTCAACCTGTGGAACTCCTTGCCAGAGGATGTTGTGAAGGCCAAGACTATAACAAGGTTAAAAAAGGAGCTAAGTAAATTTGTGGGGAATGGGTCCCTCTACGACAGGGTGGACAGGGCTGGTGTCCCTAGCCTCTGTTTACTAGTAACTCTGAATGGGTAGCGGGATGGATCACTTAATAATTACCTGCCCTGCTCAGTCCCTCCGGGGCACTTGGCATTGGCTACTGTTGGAGGACAGGATGCTGGATTGCATGGATTTTGGACAACCAGTATGGCCATTCTAATGCCCTTATGGCCTAGGAGATCGTCCTTTCCCCTTGCTGTGTCTCAGTTTCCCTCTCAGTGAGTCAGAGAAATCCTCACACTGCCCAAAGAGCTGCACGATGTGCTGATCCTGGTCTGTTGTTCCTCAGGCCCAGCCCAGCTCTGACCTGCTTTCTCCCCTTACCCCTCCAGGTCTATTATGCTGTCTACACCTTTAAAGGCCGAAGTCCAAATGAGCTGAGTGTGTCAGCCAATCAGAGACTCAGGATCCTGCAGTTTGAAGACATCACAGGCAATCAAGAGTGGTGGTTGGCTGAGGCGCGTGGCAAGCAGGGCTACGTGCCGTCCAGTTACATCCGGAAGACGGAGTATACGTGAGGCTCTGCCATCCTTGGAGAGACTGCATCCTGGTGCCTTAATCCCAGCTGGACGCGCAGCGAGGGCGGGGCTGGGTGGGGTTGTGCCGCCTGCTGGGCTGAGGAGCCCGTGTGAAACGCCAGCCCCTGCCCGCCGCAAGCCCGGCCGTGTTGCCAGTGGGCTGGCGCCAGGCCTGGCAGACGAGGCACCTGTGGGCAGGGAGGTGACAGCGCTGCAGGAATGAACGTTGCCTCCTGGCCTGTCTCTTCCTCCCAACAGGGCAAGTAGCTTCCCCTTCCATCGGCGCAGGGCCTGGCTGGACACAGAGCAACGCCAAGTCCCAGGAGCAAGAGGCCCCTCACTCAGGCCCAAGCGCTGCTGCCTGCCCGCCCCTGCCCCTGCCCCTGCCTGCCTGCCCCTGCCTCTGTCCCCCCTGCCCCTGCCTGCCTGCCCTCAGCAGGCAGGGGCACAGGCTGGAGCTGGGAGACGGGCTGCAGAACAGAACCTGGGGCCTGCTGGGATTCTGCCCCCTCTCTGTCCTCTCCGCGGAACTGCCTGCCCCGGTGTCGCTCAGGCTGGTTTGCCTCCAGCTCCATGGTTCTGGTCAGGGACACGCCAGGCAACGCTATGCCTGTGCCGCTCTGGCTGCACCCGGCAACGCTGCGCCTGGCACCTGGCAACGCTGCGCCTATGTGGCTCTGGCTGCACCCGGCAACGCCGCGCCTGGCACTCAGGGACCTGGCAATGCTATGCCTGTGCTGCTCTGGCTGCGCCCGGCAACGCCGCGCCTGGCACCTGGCAACGCTGCGCCTATGTGGCTCTGGCTGCACCCGGCAACGCCGCGCCTGGCACCTGGCAACGCTATGCCTGTGCTGCTCTGGCTGCGTCCGTCAACGCCGCACCTGGCAACGCTGCGCCTGTGCCGCTCTGGCTGCGCCCGGCAACGCCGCGCCTGGCACCTGGCAACGCTGCACCTGTGCCGCTCTGGCTGCGCCCGGCAACGCCGCGCCTGGCACCTGGCAACGCTGCACCTGTGCTGCTCTGGCTGCGCCCGGCAACGCCGCGCCTGGCACCTAGCAAGGCCGCGCCTGTGCTGCTCTGGCTGCGCCCGGCAACGCCGCGCCTGGCACCTAGCAAGGCCGCGCCTGTGCCGCTCTGGCTGCGCCCGTCAATGCCGCACCTGGCAACGCTGCACCTGTGCTGCTCTGGCTGCACCTGGCACCGCTGCGCCTGTGCCGCTCTGGCTGCGCCCGGCAACGCCACGCCTGGCACCTGGCAATGCTGCGCCTGTGCTGCATGTGGGCCACTGCACCCACCCTGCTGTTTGCTGAGAAACCAGGAGCCTGACCCAAAGGGGGGAGCTGGGCCCAGCACTGCTGGACACCACTGCCATGGCCATGCCCAGGCCCGTGCTGTGCAGCCAGAGGGCCCAGCCCCCGTGCCGAGTGCGGGGCCAGGGGAGCTGCTGCACACTAGAGCCAGGGTTCTGCTTCAGCTCACATCTCCTGAGGGAGCCTGGCCATGCAGCAAGTCTGTGCTCCAGCAAACCCGGCCCCCTCGGCTGCTGGCTGAGGCCCAGACTCAGCAAGATTCCCCAGCACCCCTCCCCCTCCCCCCGCCCCACACACAAGCACAAAGCAGGGAGGGCTTAAATCCCCTTTATACAGAGACAATTGCAGTGGCACAATCTGGGGGGCTCCTGAGGGAGGCGCGTGGGGGGGCTGGGCAGTGTCACATTGTTTGCGGGAGCTCGGTGTAAAGCCCAGAGCCTGACTCCAGACCATGCAGTGGGGACAGCCCAGGGCTGCAGTCTCCTCCTCTGGGGGTCAGCGTTCTGCGCGCCGCAGCGAGGGGGCTGCATTAAAGCTCGAGGTCTGACGTGTCCTGTGGCTCCCTCATGCTCTTCGCTCGCCCAGCTTTGTACACGCTCCGACCCCTGTTCCTGCAGGGAAGGCTGCTCAGAGCGGAGCCCCTAGGCAGCTGCCTCCTGCCCAGCTCTGTGAGAGGAACAGTGTTGTCAGCCACAGGCTGCCGACTGCAGCGCTAGGCTGGGCCCAGGCCCTCAAGGGCTCGAAAACATGGGCCAAGAAAGGAAGGGCTTGTACAATAATCCCTGTAGTGCAGCCACGCTGCTCCCAGCCTGGCCCCTGGGGTGCTAGCGCTCTGCCCACGGTCTGCGCGGGCCCTGTCTGCACTGGCGTGACCACTGCACAGCAGGGCTGGGCTCTGTCTCTGGGGCATGGCAGGGAGGTACGGCCCTGGGCCAGGCCCTCTCCTTTGGTCCCCACTGCAGAGGGGTGGAGTCCTGGGCAGGGCGCTGTCCCTCTCCGCTCCGGCTCCTACAGCACCGTGGTCTGGGTGCTCATAATGCCGGCATCCTTGGCCATGGCTGAGAAAAGGCCTTGCTGCTGGAGCAGCTGCTCAGGGCTGCCCAACTCCACCACGTGCCCCGCATGCAGCACCAGCACCCTGCAAGCACAAAGAGACCCTGGTGAGCCCCCAGGCCCAGCACAGCCTCACGCAGCTTCTCCCAGCCCCAGGGGCTCCCAGGCTGTTACTGGGTTTGGCCCTGCCGAGAGCTTTTCCTCTACTACCTGTGCAAAGTGCTGGGCTGGGTCACGGCCGCACCCGACTCGGTGTGGCACAGGGCCCAGCCCCACCTTCTCGGGGGGCGGATTCTAAGCCCTCCTCCCCCACCTGTGTAAGTAGAACCCCAGCACCCGCCAACGGGCATCTGGCCACGTTCCGTGATGTCCTGCTGGCCCTGGGTGGGGTGTGCACCTGCCGAGCCACGAGGGTGGGGGGGAACCTTGCCTGCACCCCACCCCTGCCTCTCCATTGCTGGGTGGTACGGTGTGGACAGCAACTGCTTTGGGCAACGAAGAGGAGTCCAGGATGGAGGGGCTACAGGATCATCCCCCCCTCTAGTCACGATGGTATATAGCACGCCTGTCGTTCCCCCCGCCCCCGCCTGGCTAGCCAGGATGGTATATAGCACACCTTTCTCTTCCCCCCCACGATGGTATATAGCACGCCTGTCGTTCCCCCCGCCCCCACCTGGCTAGCCAGGATGGTATATAGCACACCTTTTTCTCCCCCACGATGGTATATAGCACGCCTGTTGTTCCTCCCGCCCCCGCCTGGCTAGCCAGGATGGTATATAGCACACCTTTTTCTCCCCCACGATGGTATATAGCACGCCTGTTGTTCCCCCGGCCCCCGCCTGGCTAGCCAGGATGGTATATAGCACACCTTTCTCTTCCTCCCCCCCCCACCACGATGGTATATAGCACGCCTGTCGTTCCCCTCGCCCCGCCTGGCTAGCCAGGATGGTATATAGCACCTTTTCTCCCCACGATGGTATATAGCACGCCTGTTGTTCCCCGCCCCGCCTGGCTAGCCAGGATGGTATATAGCACACCTTTCTCTTCCTCCCCACCACGATGGTATATAGCACACCTGTCATTCCCCACCCCCACCTGGCTAGCCAGGATGGTATATAGCACACCTTTCTCTTCCTCCCCACCACGATGGTATATAGCACGCCTGTCGTCGCCCCGCCTGGCTAGCCAGGATGGTATATAGCACACCTTTCTCTTCCTCCCCCCCCCACCACGATGGTATATAGCACGCCTGTTGTTCCCCCCGCCCCCGCCTGGCTAGCCAGGATGGTATCTATCAGTGTTTCTTAAAACTCTGTTCTGCAACACACCAGTTGGAGGTGTGCTGCGGAGAACAACAGAATTCAAAATGGCCTCCCTTAAAGGGGCAGGTGACTTTTTTATTCGGGTGCCTCCCCCTGCTGGCCAGGCAGGTGGGTCTGGCAGAGCAGGGCCTGTCCCTCCATACCTGTCACTGTCCAGGATAGTGTGCAGGCGGTGGGCAATGGTGAGGACCGTGCAGTTGGCAAACTCGTGCCGGATTGTTGTCTGGATTAACATGTCTGTTTCCAGATCCACCGCTGCTGTTGCCTCGTCCAGGATGAGGATCTTGGATTTGCGGAGCAGGGCTCGGGCCAGGCACAACAGCTGCCTCTGCCCCACGCTAGGGAGACAATACACCTGTTACTAGCCCTGATGTGGTCTGACCATGCCCAGCCCCACCTCTGCCTGCAGCCAGACCACACCCAGCCGGGCCTGCCATAACAGCCGCTCACCAACAGGAGCACCCAGAGCGTGTGCAGCCAGGCGCAGGCAGGAGGCCCGCAAGCCCAGCCCTGTGGCTAACCGGCAGCCCCAGACGCTCTGGAGATGGCGTAAGAGGCTGCAGGCAGCTGCTGTGGCCTCCTCTTTACCCCCTCCCTCCCGGCAGCCCCCACCAATACTGCACTGTGTAGGGTACCACAGCGTGTGTATCCAGGCAGCTGCAGCACTACAGCAATGGGCTCTGGAAACCAGCCCCATCCCCTGGCCGCCCCATCCTGCAGCGCCATCCCTAAGTTGGTGAAGAGCCAGGGCAACGCCCCTGCCCCGCCCCGCCCTGCCTGTGTATGATCTAGACCAGTGGTCCCAAACCCTGGAACATTAGGGCTGGAGCGTGGCCCTGGCTGGCTGGAGCTGCGTTCTGTCCAGTCGCAGCTGGAGTCAGTCCCACAGCAGAGGCCACGCTCCAGCCCTAACGTCCAGCACACCCACCATTAGCCACCTACCTCAGGTTCTCGCCTGCTTCGCTCACTTGGTAGCACAGTTGTTGGGGTAGGTCCAGCACGTAGGCCTTCAGGTGGGCCAGCTCCAGGGCTTTCCAGAGCTCCTCATCCGAGTACTGGCCAAAGGGGTCCAGATTCATCCGTAACGTCCCAGAGAACAACACCGGGTCCTGCAAGGACAGCAGGGGTCTGGCAGCCACAGAGCCAGGCGGTGCTGAAAGCCACGGACACTTAGACACAAGGGAGACACCTGCACCAGGCAAGTCTGCTCTGGGCCCGGGCCAGCGGAGCGGTTTGTCCAGCCCCACAAACTGGCTGCCCTTTGTGACCAGCAGCTGGGCCACACGCTGGCAGGGGTGGGGCAGGCTCCTTCCCCACGGCTGGGCCAGGCTGCGGCCGGTGCAGTCCCAGGCTGGGCGCTGGCCTGGCAGACGGGAGGAGGAGCCAGCAAGTGGGTCTCAGCAGGCTGGGTGCCGATTGCTGACTGGGTTAGGCCCCCAGCTGGAGGCCCTGGCATTCGCGGGGAGCCGCCTGGCCTGGGCCCTGGATGAAAGGGGCGGAGCTAGGGGCTGGCCTCCCCAGACCAGACACGCAGTGCAGGGCTCTGGTGGCGATTTAAAGGGCCCAGCGCTCCAGCTGCTGCTGCAGTATCAGGAGGGCTTGGAGCCCCAGGCCCTTTTAAATTGCTGGGGCAACGGCCCCCTTGGCTGCCCCCGCACTCGGCAGCCCGGCCCCTGTGCCCAGGGATGAGCACGGGAGCGGCTGAGCCCTTGCTGCCAGAGCTCAGGTGGTGCCCAGGCCGCACGTGGGCCCCACGGAGAAACCCCCGGCCAGCTGCCAAGCACCTGGCCCTGCCTGTGCAGCTCACCTGGGGGATGATGGTGAGGCTCCGGCGCAGGTCATGGAGGCCGATGGTGGCGATGTCCACCCCGTCAATCACGATCTTCCCGCCAGCAGCCTCCAGGAGCCGGAAGAGGCAGTTGGTGAGCGAGGATTTCCCAGCCCCTGTCCGGCCCACCACCCCGACCTGTGGAGACAGCAGCCTGCACGGTGAGGCGCCGGGGGCCCTCACTTCAGCCACAGTGGGCCGTTTGCCTCCCCGGCCCCCGACTGGTTCTGTGGCTCTTCACTAGCTGGCGTCTCCTCAGCAGCCGTCTGGCAGGGGCGGCTGCCACACTCAACGGGCTCCCCCCGGCGCTCGGCTCCCCCAGTGCTTCCTGGCCCCAAGCCCAGTACTGCTTCCGGCCCCCCCGTGCCACCCAGGGAGAGGCCTGGTAGCTCACACCATGGCTGCCTGGCTTCCTGGTGCTCACAGCCCCATGCCAGCAAAGCCAGGCTGCATGGCACAGACCCCTCTGGGGTCGGGGCAGCTCTGCTGGCCTGTGATGCTGGGATCTGGTGGGCTCTGGTTTGGCCAGGCAGAGGGGATGAGACACCCCCCTGCCATCCTCTGCTCCAGCCTTGGGAGCAGGCCGGGCCATTTCAGCTAGATGAGGCGGGGAGAGGATGGTTGGAAGAGAGATGCATGAAACCTCCATGCCTGGCTTGCAGCAGCCAAGCCAGCCCAGTGAAGATATAGCAAGGGCCGGGCATGCCCCAAGGTGACAGGAGAGGCAGCACGAAGGAGCGTCCATATGCAGCTGGTCTAAGGCAGGGAGCTGCTACCATGAGTCAACCGGGCCCTGCAGCGCCCTCCAGCCCCACAGGGCTCTGCGTCTAGGTGCTGCTTAGGAAGAGAGGTGACGGGTGCGTTGGACAGCACTATAGCAGTGGCCTGCACAAGCAGCCCTCGCTGGGTCACAGCTCGCTCTGTCAGGGGCTGTTGGGTGCGTGTCAAGGCTGCACTAGCCCCTAGGGTCGGCCTGAGCTAGGGATGGGGTGCTGGATGAGTAGCAGTGTGCTCGTTATTAGAGTCAGAAAGGGACCTGCTGGAGTGAGCCCAGCGCTTGGAGGGGTTTGCTGCTTGTCACTAGCATCACTTGTCTGGGGCAGCCCAGGTGCAGGAGGCGCTCCGGGGAGCCGGCCCCAGTGCAGCACGGCAAATGACTCGTTAGCAAAGAGGGGAATTAGGCCAAGACTCACGAGGCGACTAGGGAACTGGCTAAAGGGAAGGCACGTGGCCGCTCAGACAAGGGAGGGCCCTAGAGCAGTTCTTATCCAGTGCTGTTAACACTGCTGCCCTTGGCACAAAGTGCGTCCTGCCAGCTAGCAGTGACCCCTTGGGGAGGAAATTCACCGGTGCAAAAGTGCCAGCACAGGCACTGTGGGCTGCGCACAAACCTGGAGAGGTGCCTGGGCGGACGTGATGTGAGTGGCTACAAAACTGTCGGTCTCCTAGGAGGTGTCAGGCAAGGCATCGCCAGAGCCACGGGGCATGTGAATGCCGCTGTCCAAGGCAGGGGTCAGGCCCCATGAGGAACACCAGGTGCATGCTCAAGAAAGATGAATTCAGACTGGGAGAGGTGCAGAGAGAGCTGGGCCATCCGGGGGCAGGGGAATAGCTGATGCGAGCGGACTGCCAGAGCCCATTGGTTTAGAGCCCTCAGGCTGGCAGTGAGAAGGTTTCTAGCCTGCAGAGGAGTGACGCACTGGACTAAATTGCCAGTGCGGGGCTGGGGGGGCCAGCAGTGGAAGGCCCTTCCCTCAAAGGCACTACCCCAGCCGTGGGGCTGACCCGCTAGCGTCCTTCTTGCGCTCTTATCGGGGTGGGGCAGGGCTTGGACACCCAGGAGATCCCTTGCGGTTTATGTCTCATGTTCCTTAAGTTCATGCTTCAGGGCTTCCTCCTGTCTGCTGGCGGGGTCAGGAGGGAACGTTTCCTGTCCCTGTGTGTGCTGTGGGAGTCTCATGGGGCGTCGCCTGCTCGGAAGCAGAAAGGCTAGCAACAGCTGGAGCTGAGACACTGGATGAGGGGGCAGCGCTGTGAGGGGGCTGAGTCTAGCCCCATGCTCAGGGTCTACCGGGTTGGGGAGGCGTCCCCGTCAGACTGGCAGGCGTGTCTCACTTTCCCTGCAAGCTGTGCGCCACTTGCCAGGATTATCTTGGTACAAGTCACTCTGCTGCAGCACAGAACCCTGCCTCCTTGGGGTGGGACTTGGAGGACGGGGGCTGGTGGCCTGTGATACGTGGCAGGTCAGACCAGATCATCGGGCTCCCCTCTGGCTCAGTGAGAACTTCAGTCCCCCTCCCCCCCGACTTTCCCCACCTCGGCGCAGCAGCTGCCAGCAAAGCACTTGAGATGTGTGTCCCGGAGGCTAGTTACCTTCTCAGTGCTGCCAATGGCGCAGGTGAGCCCATGAAGCACCAGATCCAGCCCAGGGCGATACCGGGCCTGGTAGTCCGTGATCTGGATCTCGCCTCTGCTAGGCCAGCCGGGGGGTGGGCGCTGCTCCGTCACCCACTGAGCCTGGGGATGGGGGAGGAGGGTTAATAGATGGGGCTGATAACCAGGGCACTATGGTGCAAAGCACTCTGGGTAGCAACATGCAAGTGACGCAAGAAATGCAGAGATGCCCATTTTCACTGCGCCCCTTCCAGCTCCCAGCCACGCACCCGGCCCGGCCTCACCTCATTCTCCACCTCCACGTACTCCTGCACCCGCTCCACCGCCACAATGTTGGTCTCCAGCTCCGACGTCATCCGCACCAGCCAGTTCAGCGTCTGGGTGACCTGCACAGCAGAGACGGGGGCACTCACCCTGGCTCAGGAACACCCAGACCGCCCCTCGCCCCTCCTTGGGGCCCAGAGCCCCGTCTGCCCGGCCCACCTAAACGCACTAGACAGCAGCTCCCTTGCTCCACCCCTTCCCGGGCCCAGCCCTTCCCGGCCCATCCTGACCCCCACACCCTCCCCCCGCCCTGCATGGGACAGCTGACCCACACACACACACACACACACACACACACCTTACTGCAGGACACCTGACCCCGCACGCACACACACACACACACACCCCTTACTGCAGGACACCTGACCCTGCACGCACACACACACACACACACACACACACACACCTTACTGCAGGACACCTGACCCTGCACACACACACACACCCCCACTGTGGGACACCTGACCCCGCACCCTCCCCCACTGTGGAACACCTGATCCTGCACACACACCCCACTGCAGGACACCTGATCTCACACACACACAAAGGCCTCGCCCGCCCCAGGGCTCCCGGCACTCACGTTTGAGCGCCGAGGAGATGGAGAGCACGCTGTGAGGCACCTATTCCCTCCTGCAGGCCTTGCAGCCAAAGGTAGGCGCCAGCCCTCAGGCTGTGCCACCCTGGCGCTCAGGCTATTGCGTCCCCACAAACAGAAGGCACAATCCTTGGCTGACGAAAGGCCTCGTCCGCGGGAGATGGAGGCCGACGATGCCGCTCCCAGCGAGCCGGCGATGCGCATTCCCAGCCGCCCGCAAAGTCCAATCAGCCACAGGGCCCCCGACCAGCCTCTACTCGGAGCTGTGCCCCAAAAGCTTCACCACGGGCCGCCTTGCGTAAACTTAATGGGAGCCCGGCCGCACCAGCCCCCGGCTGCGAGGCCGCGTGACCCCACTGGCACCGGCCTTCGGAGCTGCGGGCGCCACCTTCCCGCTGTGGCCGCCGTTCCAGACCCCTGGAGCGTCCCACCTCCACCCGGCGCTCACGGCCCTGACCCCACCCCGGGAGCCAGCCCCACCTCCACCCGCTCACGGCCCGGCCCCACCACCCCACCGGGAGCCCGGCCCCACCTCTACCCGCTCACGGCCCGACCCTCCCCACCCCACGGGAGCCCGGCCCCACCTCCACCCGCTCACGGCCCCGACCCCACCACCCCACGGAGCCCGGCCCCACCTCCACCTGCTCACGGCCCCACACCCAGCCCGGCCCTACCTCCACCCGCTCACGGCCCCGACCTCCACCACCCCACGGGAGCCCGGTCCCACCTCCACCCGCCACAGCCCCCACCCCCACCCCACGGGAGCCTGGCCCCACCTCCACCCGCTCACGGCCCCGACCCCCGCATCCACCCCACGGAGCCTGGCCCCACCTCCACCCACTCACGGCCCCAACCCCACCCCATGGGAGCCCGGCCCCACCTCCACCTACTTATGGCCCCACCCCACCCCAGCCCGGCCCCACCTCCACCCGCCACGGCCCCGACCCCCACCTGCCCCATGGGAGCCCAGCCCCACCTCCACCTGCTCATGGCCCCGACCCCCACCCGCCCCCATGGGAGCCCGGCCCCACCTCCACCTGCTCATGGCCCCGACCCCACCCGCCCCACGGGAGCCCGGCCCCACTTCCACCTGCTCATGGCTCCGACCGTGCAGCAACCATCCGGCATAACCCTCCATTCAGCACCATCAGCAACTTCCAGTCTCTCCAACACATCTACTACTCCTACCCACCAACCCAGAACAACTCAGCCCCTGCAGTGCAACCTCCACAGCAGGGCCCCACTCCTCAGCCAAGACCCCCAGCAAAGCCCCTTCCCTGGCTGTGAGCCGGCCCCTGATTTCCTAGCAGGCCCACTCAGACTCCAGGTAGCCTCTGGCACCTGAGGGTGTTGGCTCCCTGGAGCCCGTGCGGCCAGCAAGCCCCACCCCGAACATACCGAGTGCAAATGCCGCTCTTCAGAGAACCCAAAGCCCAGGAGAGCCCCAGCCATCATAGAACCATAGAACCATAGAGCTGGAAGAGACCTCAGGGGGGTCATCGAGTCCAGCCCCCTGCCCAGGGCAGGACCAATCCCAACTAAATCAACCCAGCCAGGGCTTTGTCAAGCTGAGACTTAAACACCGCTAGGGATGGAGACTCCACTACTTCCCTAGGGAACCCATTCCAGTGCTTCACCACCCTCCTAGTCAAACAGTTTTTCCTAATATCCAACCTGGACCTCTTCCACTGCAACTTGAGACCATTGCTCCTTGTTCTGCCATGTGTCACTGCGCCGCCCCAGCTGCGCCCTGCCTGACTGTCCCTCTGGGGCAGCCCAGTCTCACCTATTGGAGACAATCCAGGAGTAAACGCTTTTCTGGTTGTTGTCCATGGCCCCGTGGTTGTGCTGCAGGAAGCGCTCCTGGTGGCCATACGCCCTGATCACAGACAGCCCGGACACAGTCTCGCTGAAGTGGGAGTAGATGGGAGACCTGGTGATGGAATCCAGGCGTCTCAGCTGGCGGGAGGTGGCAACGTAGAAGCGCTGGGGCAGAGAAGCAGCTGTTACTGCAACGTGCACCCAGACCTTCCCGCCCAGGGCAGGCAGCAGAGAGCTCGGTTCTGCCGGGCGTGGCTGTGGGGAGCCATGTGGGAGGAGCAAGGCTGAGCTCTGCCTTCCCATTGCGAAGGCAGGTGGCGGAGGACGTGCTCCAAGGGCCGGACCCACTCACCAGCAGGAAGAAATAGGCGCCGGCCAGGGGGATGATGACGATAGCGAAGTAGGGGGTGGCCAAGCAGATCATGAGCAGGGTGCTGATGATGCCCAAGAAGCAGGACAGCCAACTGCGGAAGGACATGGGGATGGTCTCATCCACAGTGAAGATGTCCTGAGAAGGGATGGAGGAGAGGGGAGATGCAGGCTCTGAGCCCAGGCCCTGCGAGGCACGAAGAGGGACCTGCACACACTCAGGGGGCTCTCGCGGCACCGCTGGCCAGCCCTGGGGTGCAGTGCCAGCCTGCTGGCCAGACAGGGAAACTGACACAGAGACGGGAAGGGCCTCGCCTCCTGCGGAGGGCCCCACCAAATTCATGGCTGTCAAAACATGCCACAAACCCTGAAACCTGGTCTGTCCCTGTGACACCTGCGCTGCCCGGTGACGCCTGCACTGCCCCCATGACGCCTGCACTGTCCCCGTGAAGCCTGGACTGCCCCCGTGATGCCTGCACTGCCCCCGTGAAACCTGGACTGTCCCCGTGACACCTGCACTGCCCCCGTGATGCCTGGACTGTCCCCGTGACGCCTGCACTGCCCCGTGACGCCTGGACTGTCCCCGTGACGCCTGCACTGCCCCTGTGATGCCTGCACTGTCCCCGTGAAGCTTGGACTGTCCCCATGACACCTGCACTGCCCCCATGAAACCTGGACTGTCCCCGTGATGCCTGCACTGCCCCCGTGAAGCCTGGACTGTCCCTGTGAAACCTGCACTGCCCCGTGAAACCTGCACTGCCCCCGTGATACCTGGACTTTTGGGTGCTTTTACCCTGTACTACACAAATTCCACAGGGAAACCAGCGTTTCTCAAGTTTGGTGTGCTGACCCGAAAGGGAGCTGCAGGAGGTTTGCAGCATGGCCACCCGCATTCCTGCATTGCTGCCTTCAGAGCTCTCTGGAGAGCGGTGGCTGCTGAGGGCCCAGCTCTGCAGGTAGCAGCACGGGCATAAGGGTGGCAATGCCATACAGCAAACTGCTCTTACTTCTGAGCTGCAGCTGGCAGTGGCTCTATCTTCGGAGCTGGGCTCCTGGCCAGCAGCCGCTGCTCTCCAGCTGCCTGCGCTGAAGGCTGCACTGCCACCAGCAGCAGTGCAGAAGTGAGGGTCGCAGTATTGCAGCCTCCCCTACAATAATGGTAGTGACTCCGCCCCACAATCCGTTTTTGGGCCAGGATCCCTACAACTACAACACCGTGACATTTCCAGTGGAAATAGCTGACATCATGAAAATTACTATTTTAAAAATCCTATGACCGGGAAATTGACCAAAGTGGATCATGACTTTGGTAGGGCCCTACTCATGGGGCATGCTGTGAGTCAATAGAACAGCTGGCCCTTGACTTCCAGCTCCTCATGTTCTAACCATTAGACCCCACGCCCTCCCAGATCTGAGCATAGGACCCTGGAGTCCGAGCTCTCAGCCCCCCCCAGCTCTAACCCTTAGACCCCACTCCTCCTCTAGCTCTTCATGATTAAAGGTTAGTCAGGTTCCTACTTTAGACCCACCTTGTGCACATCACAAAGCCCAGCTGAAACCTGACCAAATGCTGCTACTCAAGGCTGCTGACCGCACAGTGGGCCTTTTGGGGAAGACGTTATGTCTCCATCAGCAGAGGAATTCCTGCCCCTCACCCCACCGGGATGCGTCCCCCTAAGATAAAGCTATTGGGACTACAGCAAGAAATGTGCCCACGAAATGCCTGGAGCCAGGGCCGTCCCTCCCCAGCCCCAGTCCTGCCAGGGCCTCTGAGTGCAGGGCTTCCACCGTGAGCACACACCTTGGCAAACCTGTTCACAATGCGACCCGTCGGAGTCGTGTCGAAGAAGCTCATGGGCACGCGCAAGATATTGCTGAGCAGCTCTTGGTGCAGCGTGCGGGATGCCCGGACGGCACCTCGGGTGGCCAGGAGGGCTCCGGCCAGCAGGAAAGCAGCTGGAAGGCAGGCATGGCCAGTTAGGGTTGGGCTCACGGGATCTGAGACACACACGGCCATCGGGCGCTGCTGGGCTGCAACCAGTCAGTTCCCAGGGAGGCCTTGGCCGAGCTGGCTGCTCCCAGCTCCAAGCCCATCCCGCTCCTCGGGGGAATCTTGGGCCTTGTCAAACTGCCAGCCCAAGCAGCGGCCGGGGGCTCCTGGGCGCTCCCACCAGCCCATGGACAGGGGTGTCCCCGACTTACCCTGTGCCAGGCCCAGTGCCCCAAAGACCCCGAGGCGCATGTCGCGCTGAGAGGCGGGATAGCTCTGGTTCCTGTCCCTCAGCGAGTCCTCGGTCCAGTCGCTCAGCCATAGGCTGGACCCCATGAAGGCGGCATATTGAGCAACGTAGGCGATGAAAACCGAGACGGAGAATCCCCAGCCAACGGCGCGCAAGTACCGCAGGTACAGGGAGAACTTCACCTGCAGAGCAGCACAGCCCGTCACAGCTTCCCACGACTCCGGCCCGCAGACCCGACATGGGGCCCGCACCTCTGCCCTTCCCCAAACAGCAATGCCCAGCCCCCCACCGCTCTCCCCACACAGCACTGCCCACCCCCCTATGTCCTCCCCACATAGCGCTGCCCAGCCCCTGCACTGTCCAGCCCCCGCACCCTCCCCACACAGCACTGCCCACCCCCCCATGTCCTCCCCACACAGCAATGCCCAGCCCCACACAGTGCTGCCCAGCCCCCTGCACTGTCCAGCCCCCCGCACACAGCACTGCCCAGCCCCTTGCACTGTCCAGCCCCCCCACGTCCTCCTCACACAGAAACACCCAGCCACTCACAGCACCACCTCCCCCAGCCCTAGCCAGAACTGCCTGCCCACCCCGCCCTCCCCAACTGGCACTCCCACTCTGGACACAGCCCCAGCAGCCCCCTCCATGGTTCCCTTTCCGCACAGGGCAGGGCGATGCTATGGGGCAGCAAAGCTGGAAATTAGTTCTCTCAGCGAACCTTCACTCACCTTCCCCGTCTCCATGGCCTCCTTCTCAATGAGCCTCTGCCCTGCCACCTCCTTCGCAGGCTGCTTGCCATTGGGCCTCTCCTGCCCGGCCTGCTGGGCCTCTCGCAGGGACTTGGTGCTGCAGGTGCTGAGGCTGCAATAGGCCGAGAGATGGGATGTCTCTGGGGGGGGTTCTGCTTTGCTCTGCATGGAGCCTCCTGCTCCAGAACCCTGGCTGTGCCGGCCTCTGCCAGAAACCAGCCTGGGACCCCCTGACTGTGCCGGCGATTGCCAGGAACCAGCCTGGGACCCACTGGCTGTGCCGGCGATTGCCAGAGACCAGCCCTGGGACCCACTGGCTGTGCCGGCGATTGCCAGGAACCAGCCTGGGACCCACTGGCTGTGCCGGCGATTGCCAGGAACCAGCCTGGGACCCACTGGCTGTGCCGGCGATTGCCAGAGACCAGCCCTGGGACCCCCCTGGCTGTGCCGGCCAGAGACCAGCCCTGGGACCCCCTGGCTGTGCCGGCGATTGCCAGGGACCAGCCCTGGGACCCCCTGGCTGTGCCGGCGATTGCCAGGAACCAGCCTGGGACCCACTGGCTGTGCCGGCGATTGCCAGAGACCAGCCCTGGGACCCACTGGCTGTGCCGGCGATTGCCAGAGACCAGCCCTGGGACCCCCTGGCTGTGCCGGCGATTGCCAGGAACCAGCCGTGGGACCCCCTGGCTGTGCCGGCGATTGCCAGGGACCAGCCCTGGAACCCCCCTGACTGTGCCGGCGATTGCCAGGAACCAGCCTGGGACCCCCTGGCTGTGCCGGCGATTGCCAGGGACCAGCCCTGGGACCCACTGGCTGTGCCGGCAATTGCCAGGGACCAGCCCTGGGACCCCCTGGCTGTGCCGGCGATTGCCAGGGACCAGCCTGGGACCCCTGGCTGTGCCGGGCCAGGAACCAGCCTGGGACCCCCTGGCTGTGCTGGCGATTGCCAGGAACCAGCCTGGGACCCACTGGCTGTGCCGGCGATTGCCAGAGACCAGCCCTGGGACCCCCTGGCTGTGCCGGCGATTGCCAGGGACCAGCCCTGGAACCCCCCTGACTGTGCCGGCGATTGCCAGGAACCAGCCTGGGACCCACTGGCTGTGCCGGCGATTGCCAGAGACCAGCCCTGGGACCCCCTGGCTGTGCCGGCGATTGCCAGAGACCAGCCCTGGGACCCCCTGGCTGTGCCGGCGATTGCCAGAGACCAGCCCTGGGACCCCCTGGCTGTGCCGGCGATTGCCAGAGACCAGCCCTGGGACCCCCTGGCTGTGCCGGCGATTGCCAGGGACCAGCCCTGGGACCCACTGGCTGTGCCGGCGATTGCCAGAGACCAGCCCTGGGACCCACTGGCTTTGGCAGGAGAAACATGGAAACTCCTCCCAGAGCCCAGTACTGTCCCCGCGTCCTGCTAATCCAGGCCTGCGCCCTCCTCCAGACATGCCTACCCCACAGGGAGCCCCGGCGAGGCGCAGGGCATGCCTCAGGCTGCTCTGTGACATGGGGGAAGAGCTGGGTGCTACGAGTTGCCTGTCGGACCAGAGGGGAAGCCGTTCCGCAGCCCGCTCCGCCCTGTGCATGGGGGAGTCAGCCAGAGGAGCCCTGCAGAAGGGACCTCGCCCAGCCCGGGCTGCAGGCAGAGCCGAGCCGAGGGCCCCACATGCCCCACGGGCTCCAGAGACCAGATGCTTCCCCACAGGTCCAGAGCAGGGCAGATGCCCACACAGGGCTGGATGGGCACGAGAGCTGATGGCTGGGGACAGGACCCACCTGCGGCTGAATCCTCTCTTCTGGAGGCTGGCCTCTCTTCTCAGGGTCATGGTGACTATGTCGCCTGGCACTTCCTCCAGACTAGCCTCAGGGCCCTCGTCCGGCTCCTCTGCCACCCAAGCTGAGCCGTAGACATGGGCGTTAGGAGATGCCCGGCTGGAGGCGGCATTAGGCGCTGGCCAGGGACCAGCACATGGCTCCTGGGCTGCCCCCTCCCACCCATGGCCTTGCCAAATGCGCTGAAGTGTGTGGGGCCGTGGCGCTGGCGCGTGTCCCCCCGGGCCGGGCGGGGATGGAAGGCCGGGGTGCGAAGGGCTCGCGAACAATGTGTCAGGCTGGAGCGGACCTGGCACCGAACAGCAGAGTGGAGTTAGCAGGGGAAGGGGATGCCCACCCCCAATGAGGCAGACCCCAGCCCTGCGGAGGGGCCATTGCCTGCCAAGCTCCTTCGCTGCCAGGGGACGGGTCCAAGCGCTCGCCTGCTGCGGGTGCCTCTGTTGGGGATGGGGCCCGGGGCCAGGCAGCCCCCGCTGTGAGCTGGAGGGGGACCCCGCGCCCTGGGAGGAAGGGGCAATGTTCCCTAGGCGGAACTGTCCCATGCTTGTGCCCCCCTCCTGGACAGCCCAGAGCGGGTTTCGGGCTTCGCTGGACTGCACAGTGAACTCAGCCACATGGGGCAGGCCCAGGCAGCACCGAACACATCCCTAGCTGCAGCCTGGGGCTTGGCCAAGCTCAACGGGGAAGAAGAGACATGCTCTGGGGCCAGTTTCCGTGGGACAGAAGCCTGGGTCCCTGCAGAGCCACGAGCTCCGGCTGCTGCCTGCTCTGGAGACCAGACTGACTGAGTCCCGCCGGGCTCAGTGCAGCATTGGCTGTGCTGCTGGTGCTCCGGGAGGCAGAGAAGGGCAGAAACAGGGTCCTGCAGAGACAGCCCCGAGCTCTCTCCTCCCCCGACACGAGGAATACGACTCACACCAGCAGCCATGGGGGGCCCGCCCAGGCCCCTGTGGGAAGCTGACCCTGAGCCCAGCACATGCCCCCATACCTGTGGCCTCCCCCTCGGGGGCGCTCCCCTCTTGGCTCCCATATGTGCTGAGGAGCTGAGCGAAGGTCCCCCCATTAGCCAGCAAGGTGCCATAGGAGCCCTGTTCAGACACCGCACCGGCCACCAGCACCACAATCTCATCGGTTCTCGGCAGGAAGCTGACGCTGTGTGTCACCAGGATCCGGGTCTGCAGCGGAGAATGGCCCCGAGGTTACAGGGCGCAATGGGGCAGGACCCCCTGCTCCTGGTGGGAAACAAACACCCCCCCACCCCCACCTGGGGACCTGCCCCCAGGCCCTCCCCACCCCACCTAAGGACCCGCCCCAGGCCCTCCTCTGCCACCCCCACCTGGGACCCGCCCCAGACCCTCCTCTGCCACCCCCACCTGGGACCTGCCCCCAGACCCTCCCTCTGCCACACCTGGGGACCCGCCCCAGACCCTCCTCTGCCACCCCACCTGGGGACCCGCCCCAGACCCTCCCTCCCCCTCCCCTCCTCACCCCCACCTGAGGACCTGCCCCTAGGCCCTCCTTCCCCACCCCCACCTGGGGACCCGCCCCAGACCCTCCCTCCTCCTCCCTCACCCCACCTGAGGACCCGCCCCAGGCCCTCCCTCTGCCACCCCCACCTGGGACCCGCCCCCAGACCCTCCCTCCCCTCCTCACCCCCACCTGAGGACCTGCCCCAGGCCCTCCTTCCCCACCCCACCTGGAGGACCCGCCCCTAGGCCCTCCCTCCCCACCCCCACCTGGGGACCCACCCCAGACCCTTCCTCCCCTCCTCACCCCTACCTGGGACCTGCCCCCAGGCCCTCTCCACCCCTGGCTGGGGATGTGTGGGGCCCCCTTCACTCACCCCTACCTGACAGATTCCCCCTTGCTGCTCACCCGCAGTGCAGAGCAGGGAGCTGCTCCCACTGCCAGCAGCCGGCCTCTCGTCCATTAAGCCCTGAGCGCTGCCTGGCCGCGGGCTGCTCCCTGCGCTGCCCAGGCTCAGCCCTGTTCTCACCTTGTCCCTCAGCAGCCCCTCGGGCCCCAGCACCCCGTCGAAGAGCTGCCTGCCCACGTGGGCGTCCACAGCCGACAGGGGGTCGTCCAGCAGGTAGATCTCGGCCTGGCTGTACACGGCCCTGGCCAGGCTCACCCGCTGCTTCTGGCCCCCGCTCAGGTTAATGCCCTGCCAGGGGAGAGTGGGCGCAGGTGAACCCTGCAGCCCAGCCCGCCTGCCCGTGCCCCACACCGCCCCCCAGCGTCACCGGCTCCCCACAGCCCCATCCTACCTATCCCTGCCCCCAGCGTCACCGGCTCCCCGCACCCCCATCCTACCTCTACCTGCTCCACACCACCCCAGCGTCACCGGCTCGCACCCCCATTCTACCTATCCCTGCCCCCCAGCGTCACCGGCTCCCGCACCCCCATCCTGCCTATCCTGCCCCCAGCGTCACGGCTCCCTGCACCTCCATCCTACCTATCCCTGCCCCACACCGCCCCAGCGCCACCACGGCTCCCGCAGCCCCATCCTACCTATCCCTGCCCCCAGCGTCACCGGCTCCCCGCACCTCCATCCTACCTATCCCTGCCCCACACCGCCCCAGCGTCCACCGGCTCCCGCACCTCCATCCTACCTATCCCTGCCCCCAGCGTCACGGCCCCCGCACCCCCCATTCTACCTATCCCTGCCCCACACCGCCCCAGCATCACCGGCCCCCGCACCCCATCCTACCTACTGCCCCCCCATCACCGGCTCCCCTCGCCCCCATCCTACCTATCCTGCCCCCCGCCAGCGTCACGGCTCCCGCACCCCATTCTACCTATCCCTGCCCCACACCGCCCCAGCGTCACCGGCCCCGCACCCCATTCTACCTATCCCTGCCCCACACCGCCCCACAGCGTCACCGGCTCCCGCACCCCATCCTACCTATCCCTGCCCCACACCGCCCAGCATCACCGGCTCCCGCAGCCCCATCCTACCTATCCCTGCCCCACACCGCCCCAGCATCACCGGCTCCCCGCACCTCCATCCTACCTATCCCTGCCCCCCAGCGTCACCGGCTCCGCACCTCCATCCTACCTATCCCTGCCCCACACCCCCCAGCATCACCGGCTCCCGCAGCCCCATCCTACCTATCCCTGCCCCGCCCCAGCATCACCGGCTCCCGCACCTCCATCCTACCTATCCCTGCCCCCAGCATCACCGGCTCCCGCACCCCATCCTACCTATCCTGCCCCCGCCAGCGTCACCGGCTCCCGCACCCCATTCTACCTATCCCTGCCCCACACCGCCCCACAGCGTCACCGGCTCCCGCACCCCCATCCTACCTATCCTGCCCCACACCGTCCCCCAGCGTCACCGGCTCCCCGCACCCCATCCTACCTATCCCTGCCCCACACCGTCCCCCCAGCGTCACCGGCTCCTGCACCCCCATCCTACCTATCCCTGCCCCACACCGTCCCCCAGCATCACCGGCTCCCGCACCCCATCCTACCTATCCCTGCCCCCACACCGTCCCCAGCATCACCGGCTCCTGCACCCCATCCTACCTATCCCTGCCCCACACCGTCCCCCAGCATCACCGGCTCCCGCACCCCATTCTACCTATCCCTGCCCCCCAGCGTCACGGCTCCTGCACCCCCATTCTACCTATCCCTGCCCCCAGCATCACCGGCTCCCCGCACCCCCATTCTACCTATCCCCCCCAGCGTCACGGCTCCCGCACCCCATCCTACCTATCCCTGCCCCCACACCGTCCCCAGCGTCACCGGCTCCCGCACCCCATTCTACCTATCCCTGCCCCACACCACCCCAGCATCACCGGCTCCCGCACCTCCATCCTGCCTAACCCTGCCCCACACCGCCCCAGCGTCACGGCTCCCGCACCTCCATCCTGCCTATCCCTGCCCCACACCGTCCCCCCAGCGTCACCGGCTCCCCGCACCCCCATCCTTCCCTAACCCTGCCCCACACCGTCCCCACAGCGTCACCGGCTCCCGCACCTCCATCCTGCCTAACCCTGCCCCACACCGCCCCAGCGTCACGGCTCCCGCACCCCACCCTGCCTATCCCTGCCCCACACCGTCCCCCAGCGTCCACCGGCTCCCGCACCCCATCCTTCCCTAACCCTGCCCCACACCGTCCCCACAGCGTCACCGGCTCCCGCACCTCCATCCTGCCTAACCCTGCCCCACACCGCCCCAGCGCCACCGGCTCCCCGCACCCCACCCTGCCTATCCCTGCCCCACACCGTCCCCCAGCATCACCGGCTCCCGCACCCCCATCCTACCTCTACCTGCCCCCAGCATCACCGGCTCCCCACCTCCATCCTACCTATCCCTGCCCCCCAGCGTCACCGGCTCCCGCACCCCCATCCTACCTATCCCTGCCCCACACCGTCCCCCAGCATCACCGGCCCGCACTCCCCATTCTACCTATCCCTGCCCCACACCGCCCCAGCGTCACCGGCTCCCGCACCTCCATCCTACCTATCCCTGCCCCACACCGCCCCAGCATCACTGGCTCCCGCACCCCCATTCTACCTATCCCTGCCCCACACCGCCCCAGCGTCACTGGCTCCCTGCACCTCCATCCTACCTATCCCTGCCCCACACCGCCCCCAGCGTCACTGGCTCCCGCACCTCCATCCTACCTATCCCTGCCCCACACCGCCCCCAGCATCACCGGCTCCCTGCACCTCCATCCTACCTATCCCTGCCCCACACCGCCCCCCAGCATCACCGGCTCCCGCACCCCCATCCTACCTATCCCTGCCCCACACCCCCCCAGCATCACTGCTCCCTGCACCCCTATCTACCTATCCCTGCCCCACACCTCCCACCATCACTGCTCCCCATACCACCACCATACTTGTCCGTGCCCCGCACAGCCCCAGCGTCACCGCTCCCGCACCCCCAATCCTGACCCACCTGCTGCAGATAGTCCCCCCTGCACACTGTGGCTGCGTCCACACTGGCCGCTTGACTTTGCGCAAGAGCACCGACGATCTGCTGTAAGAGTGCCAGGGTTCTTGCGCAAATCCTGTGCTGCTCCCGTTCGGGAAAAAGCCCCCTTGCACAAATGTATTTGCAAATGTATTGCGCAAGAGGGCCAGTGTAGACAGCTCAGGACTGTTTTGTGCAAAAAAGCCTCGATGGCGAAAATGGCGGTTGGGGCTTTCTTGCGCAAAACTGCGTCTAGATTGGCCACGGACGCTTTTCCTCAAAAAGTGCTTTCGCGCAAAAGCGTCCGTGCCAATCTAGACACTGTTTTCCACAAATGCTTTTAACGGAAAAACTTTTCCGTTAAAAGCATTTGCGGAAAATCATGCCAGTCTAGACATAGCCCACATGCTCTGTGTACCCAACAGCCTCCCCCTACATGCTCTAGACAGCAGCCCCAAGCACCACACCCTCTCTGCAGCCCAATTGCCCCTGGGGTCACCAGTCAGCCCCTGCGCTCCGATCTAATCCCAGGCACTCCAGATGCCTCCAAGCATCCCCCATCATCACTGCCCACACACGCACCAGGGGCTGCTGCTTCTCTCTCCAGACATGCCTCCTCAGCCCCAGATGCCCATGCACCTCCACCCCCTTACATCCCCTCCTCTGGCTGCCTCAGATGTCCACGCGCCGCCCATTCCAGCTACCACATGCTCCTTGAGCTTCACAACACCTCCGGCCTCGGCCCCCTTGCTCTGTCCTACCCCCACCTGCCACAGGGCATCCCTCCCCAGCGTGCCAGGGCCAGCACCTTCTCGCCAATCTCCGTGAGGTCCCCTCCAGGGAGCAGCTCCAGGTCTGGAAGCAGAGCACAGGCCTCCAGAACCCTCCGGTACCGAGCCTCATCCAGGTCTGAGCCGAAGAGAATGTTGTCCCTCAGCGTGGCATTCTGGATCCACGCCTGCTGGGGGACGTAGGCCACGGAGCCCTGCCGGGAGACGCCAAACACAGCTGCTTCATCCAGCCTGAGCAGGCCCTGGGCTCGGGGCAGGGAGATGGGCCCAGGGTGGAGCAGTCACCGCTCCTGTGCAGGGAGCTAGACAAAGCCAACATCCGGTTGTGATGCTGGCAGAGCAGGAGCCAAGACCTCTAGGTCTCAGCTGACCAGCACAGGCTGGAATCATTCTGGCTCACCTGCACGGTAGCTCTGTTCCAATAATGGGTATGTGTTTGGATGCTGGGAAAGGCTGTTCAGAAGCTGCACCGAGTAATCTCACTTACTGCCTCTGTGCCACACATTAGCTACTATGCATTTCAGTCTGTCTGTCTGTCTGTCCAGCAACTCCTCCTAACCAGTCAGAGCTAGCGCTACCACATTCCGTCTGCAGCTTCCTCTTCTAACTGACAGCAAGGCCAGGGTTTGGCTGGGCCAGGACAATGGGATGTGCCTGGAACAGGATTGCTCCTCAGAAAACCATCCAGAAAAGAGACAGAATCAACAGGCAGGTGAAAGGGGCCAGCTGTGGCCAAAGCCCCGTCCAGAACTGCCCCAGCCCCAATTCTCCCACCGCCCCAGGCACCCTTTTGGAAGGGCCGGCTGAAGCCCCCCATTAGTATGGGACCATTGCTGGCTGTTCCCCTTGTCACGCTATTGGATTTTAAAGATCATTGCTGCACCCATTGGGGGGGCGTTTGCCCCAAAGTGTGTACAAAGGGGGCCATGCGAGGTGTCAAATAAAAGCTCGTGTTCTACTGATTCTGTGTGTGCTATTAATGTACTTGTATGATATCCGTATGTGGAGTTATAAACATGTAATCTGTGCTTATGCTGGAAGATTCTCTGTATGAGACAACAATGGGCAAAGAATGTTCAGCCAGTGACTATGCTAATCAGCAAGGGTCCCAGGACAATGGCGCACTAGGTGCCAATACACACCTGAGGAATGCGTCTGGAAATCTGGATACCTGCAAACCCGCCAGTAGCTGATGACCGCTGACATGGGACACGGGAATAGGTCACTGGGCCATGTGACCTGCTCTGGCCAGGAAGATGCCAGGAGAGGTATATAAATGCCATGTGGCACTCTCTATTTTTGTCTTGCATTCTGCTCCTGATCCCAGATGCAGCCTTGGGAGGGCCAGAGAGCCGGGAAGAATCGTGGACCCATCCTGACATAGGATGTACACCAGAGACTTTTAAGAGAGCAGTTTGTAACATCTCTGCTGCGCGCCTGCATCGAGAACTGGGAGATTCGATGCATGTAATGTATTCTCCTTAACAACCCTACTCTCATGCTTTTCTTTCTTGTAGTAATAAACCTTTAGATTTTAGATTCTAAAGGATTGGCTCAGCGTGATCTTGTGGGTAAGATCCAGAGTGTAAATTGACCTGGGACCTGTGGCTGGTTTCTTGGGACTGGAAAAACCCATTTGGGGTAGGTGAGATTGGGTTCTATAACCCCTCACCTGTGTGCAGGCCCGGGGCTGATTGGGGCACGGAAAGAGCTGGGGTATCAGAGGGGTTTTGGAGCTTCAGGGGGTAGCCAAGTTAGTCTGTTACAGAAAAAACAACAAATGGTCTGGTAGTGCTCGGTGTGACTGGTTTATGACCTGTTTAGGAAGGTCTCTAGTCTGGGGCTGTAAGGAGCCCTGGTTTTGAGCAATTCGCCCCTGAGCGGACGCCCTCAGCGGTGCCCAGACCCGGCCCGGTCTGTCACACCCCTTTGTCAGGGAGCAAGGGGAAAGTGCATGGTTTCCTGCGTTCCTCACTCTGGCTGGGGAGCGCAGGGGGCAGCTGAACGTGGATCTGCCCCAGCTGGGGCACATGCCCCCCCTCCCTTGGCTGTGCTTGCTGGAGCTGCAGTAGTCATGGAGAGGCGTGTCTCACCTGACCCCAAGCTGCTGCGGTGAGAGAGGGCTGGGGTGGGCCTCTCTCCCTGGGGCAGCCTGCAGACTGAAGCCTTCCTACCCAGCCCCGCCCCAGACTAACGATTGAAATGAAGCCTGGACATTTTCATTTTATTTGCCGAGGACAAAAATTAATTGATTAAGGACCCGAGCAAAGCCAGGAAAACGTTCTAGTGAGGAGGTTCTACTGAGCATATACGTTCCAACCAGCTGTAACTGTACCCTGCAACCAGGACAATAGCACTAACTAAGGTAGAATGCTGCCTTCCTCCAGAAGAGGGTCATAGACGCACAGAACACTCGAATTGACAGGGACCTCAAGAGTCATCAAGTCCAGTCCCCTGCCCTCACGGCAGGACCAAGCACTGTCTAGACCTGTGGTATCCAATACGCCAGCCAGGAGTGACTCAGCGACCAGGGAGCTTGCGAACAGGGACTGCTAACAGGGAGTTTGGAGAGGGAGTTCTCCAGGCAGAGAAGAGGGAAGTGGCTGTCTGTACTGTGTGTTTGTGTTTGTGTTTGGGGGTTTCTTGCTGTGTGCTGAGCATGTGTTTGTCTGTCTGGGGTTTGGTGGGGGTTTTTTTCCTCTTCCTCTGACAGGCAGGGGAGAAAAGGAGGAGGAGTTGCATTGTATGTCAGAGAGCAGTATGATTGCATTGTATGTCAGAGAGCTCCAGTATTTAGGGGGATAAAAGACTGTTAAGAGTTCTCTGGGTCAAGTTTAGAGATGGAAGCAACAGGGGTGCTGGTGTAGTTGGTGTCTGCTATAGACCGCCGGATCAGGTGGATGAGGTAGATGAGGCTTTCTTCGGACAACTGAGAGAAGCTTCCAGATTGCAGGCCCTGGTGCTCATGGGGGACTTTAATCACCCTGACATCTGTTGGGAGACCAATACGGCAGGACACAGCCAATCCAAGAAGTTTTTGGAGAATGTTGGGGATAACTTCGTGGTACAAGTGCTGAAGGAACTGACCAGGGGCCATGCACAGCTTGACCTGCTGCTCACAAACAGGGAGGAACTAGTAGGGGATGTAGAGGTGGGTGACAAGCTGGGAAGCAGTGATCATGAGATTGGTAGATTTCAGGATCCTGACCAAAGGAAGAAGGGGGAGTAGCAAAATACAAACCCTGGACTTCAGAAGAGTAGACTTTGACTCCCTCAGAGAACTGATGGGCAGGATCCCCCGCGATGCTAACATGAAGAGGAAAGGAGTCCAGGAGAGCTGGCAGAATTTTAAAGAAGCCTTATTAAAGGCACAGGAAGAAACCATCCCGATGCGCAGTAAGAAAAGCAAATATGGTAGGCGACCAGATTGGCTTACCGGGGACATCCTTGGTGAGCTTAAACACAAAAAGGAAGCTGACAAGAAGTGGAAACTTGGACAGATAACTAGGGAGGAGTATAAATACATTGCTCGAGAATGCAGGGGAGTTATCAGGAAGGCAAAAGTACAATTGGAATTGCAGCTAAGAAGTGATGTGAAGGGTAACAAGAAAGGGTTCTACAGGCATGTTAGTAATAAGAGGGTGATCAGAGAGGGTGTGGGGTCCTTACTGGATGAGGGAGGTAACCTAGTGACAGATGATGTGGGAAAAGCTGAAGTACTCAAGGCTTTCTTTGCCTCTGTCTTCATGGACAAGGTCAGCTCCCGGACTACTGCACTAGGCAGCGCAGTATGGGAAGGAGGTGGACAGCCCTTGGTGGGGAAAGAACAGGTTAGGAACTATTTAGAAAAGCTAAATGTACACAAATCCATGGATCCCTCAGGGTACTGAGGGAGTTGGCAAATGTCATTGCAGAGCCTTTAGCCATTATCTTTGAAAACTCATGGAGATCGGAAGAGATCCCGGATGATTGGAAAAAGGCAAATGTAGTGCCCAGCTTTAAAAAAGGAATGAAGGACAATCCAGGGAACTACAGACCCATCAGCCTTACCTCAGTCCCTGGAAAAACCATGGAGGGGATCCTCAAGGAATCCATTTTGAAGCACTTGGAAGAGGGGAAAGTGATCAGGAATAGTCAACATGGATTCACCAAGGGCAAGTCGTGGCTGACCAATCTGATTAGCTTCTGTGATGAGGTAACTGGCTTTGTGGACATGGGGAAGTCAGTGGATGTGAGATACCTTGACTTTAGCAAAGCTTTTGATACGGTCTCCCACAGGATTCTTGCCAGCAAGTTAAGGGAGTATGGATTGGATAAATGGACTGTAAGATGGATAGAAAGCTGGCTAGACTGTCGGGCCCAATGGTGGTGATCAATGGCTCAATGTCAGGTTGGCGGTCGGTTTCTAGCGGAGTACCCCAAGGGTCGGTTCTAGGGCCGGTTTTGTTCAACAACTTTATTAATGACCTGGACAAGGGGATGATTGCACCCTCAGCACGTTTGCAGATGACACTAAGCTAGGGGGAGAGGTAGATACGCTGGAGGGCAGGGATAGGGTCCAGAGTGACCTGGACAGATTAGAGGATTGGGCCACAAGAAATCTGATGAGGTTCAACAAGGACAAGTGCAGAGTCCTGCCCTTGGGACGGAAGAATCCCAAGCATTGTTACAGGCTGGGGACCAACCGGCTAAGTAGCAGTTCAGCAGAAAAGGCCCTGGGGATTACAGTGGATGAGAAGCTGGATATGAGTCAGCAGTGTGCCCTTGTAGCCAAGAAGGCGAATGGCATATTAGGGTGCATTAGGAGGAGCATTGCCAGCAGATCTACAGAAGTGACTATTCCCCTTTATTTGGCTCTGGTGAGACCACATCTGGGCTGTGTCTACATTGGCACCCTTTTTCGGAAAAGGGATGCTAATGAGACCAGTCACAATTACAAATCGCGGGGATTTAAATATCCCCGCAGTATTTCATTTACATGCCGCTTTTTCCGGCTCGGGGCTTTGCCGGCAAAGCGCCAGTCTAGACGGGATCTTGCGGAAAATAAACCCTTTTCCGCAAGATCTCTTATGCCTACTTGAAAGGGTTTATTTTCCGCAAGATCCCGTCTAGACTGGCGCATTTTGCGCAAAGCCCCGAGCCGAAAAAGCGGCAGCCATGTAAATGCAAATACCGTGGGGATATTTAAATCCCATTTAATTGCGACTGGTCTCATTAGCATCCCTTTTCCGAAAAAGGGTGCCAATGTAGACACAGCCCTGGAGTATTGTGTCCAGTTCTGGGCCCCCCGCTATAGAAAGGATGTGGAGGCATTGGAGAGGGTCCAGAGGAGGGCGACCAAAATGCTTAGGGGGCTGGAGCACATGACCTATCAGGAGAGGCTGAGGGATTTGGGTTTGTTTAGTCTGCAGAAGAGCAGAGTGAGGGGGGATTTGATAGCAGCCTTCAACTTCCAGAAGGGAGGTTCCAAAGAGGATGGAGAGAGGCTGGTCACAGTAGTGACGGATGGCAGAACAAGGAGCAATGGTCTCAGGTTACAGTGGGAGAGGTCTAGGTTGGATATTAGGAAAAACTATTTCCCTAGGAGGGTGGGGAAGCGCTGGGCTGGGTTCCCAAGGGAGGTGGTGGAGTCTCCATCCCTAGAGGTTTTTAAATCTCGGCTTGACAAAGCCCTGGCTGGGTTGGTTTAGTTGGATTGGTCCTGCCTTGGGCAGGGGGCTGGACTTGATGGCCTTCTAAGGTCTCTTCCAGCTCTGTGATTCTATGATTCTATGACTAGTGGCTATTTGGCCGGCTGAGTGTGGCTAGTTTGCTATAGCAGTAGCCACTCTAGTGGCTACTGCTTCAGAGCTGGTTGGACACCACAGAGCTAGACCATCCCTGACAGATGCGTGTGTCCAGCCTGCTCTTAAATGTCTGCAGCCTCCAGTCAGTTTGCTGTTTATCCAAAGAGCTTGGCAGTGCTGATAAGTCCTGTGACTAAACGTGCTGCAGGTCAAATGCTGACTTCTCTCCCCAGGACTAGGGGAAGAAGGGGCTGGAGGCCAGGACACTAATTGGCCTTGCCCCCTAGAGACCAAGGCTTTGCTCCTTCCCTTGACCCGGGCGGACATTTGTGATCGGCCAGGGGAGCCAGTGAATAACAGGAGCCGCCACCCAGCAATGGCTCGGAGGGCACTGGCCGTGTTGGGCAGGACGATTTGAGTAGCGAGGGGAGGGGCTACAGGTCCCACTGTGGCACGTGTAGGGAGCCCAGGTGGAAGAGCACTGGGGTCTGTGGGGCGGGGCTGAGGGGCACCACAGAGCTAGAGGGGGTCTCGGAGCCGGAACCCCAGGGAGAGCTGCAAGTCATGACTCAGATGGTTTGGCCAGGAGCCAGCTGGGGGAGTTCTGGTGCCGGACCAGGCTGCTCCCATCTCTCCCTGGGTGGGCACGCTCCCTTCAAGGGACGGCCGAGAGGCCCACCAGACACAGCGCTCCGGGGCCTACAGCAGCTCCTGGGCAGCCCTCTCACCTGGATGTTCACATGCCCCGTGAGGTGTTCCATCTCTCCTAGCATGGCTGCCACCAGGGAGGACTTCCCCGAGCCCACAGCCCCGACCACAGCCACCAAGCGCCCAGGCGCGACATCCAGAGTGACCCTGGAAGGGCGACACACCAGAGTGGGACCCAGAGCAGCACTGAGCAGCGACGCACCCGCGGGCTCCAGCCCAGCTCCTGCATCTCCTGGGCCCACACATGGGGTAGCTGGGCCAGAAAGGGGCCCTGGGGACTCCAGTCAGCACCACAGACCAGGCCATTGAAAGCCTTGGGGTCCCTACTGCACTCCACCCCACAGCCCACGGCCCACCGCCCCTAACTCCTCATCCCTGGCTCCACCCCATGGCCCACTCCCCCAAACTCCTCATCCCTGGCTCCACCCCATGGCCCACGGCCCACTCCCCCAAACTCCTCATCCCCGGCTCCACCCCACGGCCCACTCCCCCAAACTCCTCATCCCGGCTCCACCCCATGGCCCACTGCCCCAAACTCCTCATCCCCGGCTCCACCCCATCCCGGCCCACTCCCCCAAACTCCTCATCCCTGGCTCCACCCCACGGCCCCCACAGCAAGCATGGAGGGAGGGGGAAGGAGTGAACCAGGGCGGGGTCCCAGCGAAGGGGTGGGGCAAGTGGGTTCAGTTTGCTGCGAATGGAAATGTGGCAGCCCTATCCCAGGGCTGTGCCACCCACGGCAGCACAGGGCGATTGCCTGGCAAGTGGTGCCCAGGTAGGGAGCCCCCAGCCCACGGCGCAGCCCAGGCCCCCCATGCAGAACTCACCCCCTGATCGCAGGCTCCGCACCCTGCTCCCAGGCGAAGGAGGCCTCGGTGAACTGTACAGCGCAGCCTGCCAAGGGAATGGCAGCGCTCAGCTGGGACGGGGCGCCCCAACCCCAGGGGTTCCCCCACAAGCCTAGAAGCACCTAGATGTGGGCCAAGAGGGGAAATCGCCCCCAGGGCTCTGCACATCGGGGGGGGGGGTTGTACCACAGGACCCTGCAAACCAATTGACTAAGTTGCACCTGGGGGGATGGAAGTGGGGGTTGTGCCCGAGGTCCCCACACAGGGGTGGGAGTGCACCGGGTCATGCCAAGGGGGGCCACACAGGGGTGGGAGTGGGGCAGGTTGTGCCAAGGGGGCCACACAGGGGTGGGAGTGGGGCGGGTTGTGCCAAGGACCCACAAAGGGGTGGGAGTGGGGTGGGTCATGCCAAGGACCCACACAGGGGTGGGAGTGGGGTGGGTCATGCCAAGGGGGCCACACAGGGGGTGGGAATGGGGCGGGTCGTGCCAAGGGGGCCACACAGGGGGTGGGAGTGCACTGGGTCGTGCCAAGGGGGCCACACAGGGGTGGGAGTGGGGCGGGTTGTGCCAAGGGGGCCACAAAGGGGTGGGAGTGGGGCAGGTTGTGCCAAGGACCCACACAGGGGTGGGAGTGGGGCGGGTCATGCCAAGGGGGCCACAAAGGGGTGGGAGTGGGGTGGGTCGTGCTAAGGGGGCCACACAGGGGTAGGAGTGGGGCGGGTCGTGCCAAGGACCCACACAGGGGTGGGAGTGGGGCGAGTTGTGCCAAGGACCCACACAGGGGTGGGAGTGGGGCGGGTCATGCCAAGGGGGCCACAAAGGGGTGGGAGTGGGGCGGGTCATGCCAAGGACCCACACAGGGGTGGGAGTGGGGCGAGTTGTGCCAAGGACCCACACACAGGGTGGAGGTGGAGGGGTGCACTTGAGGGCCCGGCACACCCGTGATGTGAGAGCGCCTCCCCCCCCATGGGCGCCCCAGGGTCCTGCTGTGCGAGTGGCCGTTTATTTACCATCCTGGGGCTCGTGCCGTATGGCTGAGGGGTCCAAGTCGCCACTGCCCAGGTAGCGCTCCAGCCGCTCGGTGGACACGCTGACCTGTGGGAGCAGAGGTGGGGGGGCGGTCACACAGGTGAGAGACGAGATCCAGCCAAGGGGCAAGGGAGCTCGAGAACCTCCCTGCCCAAGCCCCCCACTCTGGGGCAGCTCCCCAGTTCTGCATTTGCCACGAGGTCGAACGGCACGGCACAGGTGTGGGGCACCCTGAAGACAAGGAACCTCCCCCCTCAGTGCAGTAACAGGGATTCGAGATGCGCCTCCCTATGGGCGCTCCCCTGCTGTCACCGCAGTGCCTCCTACGCCTGGGATCGGAGCTCTTGGGTAGCAGTGCCCGCTGGCTGTGACTGTAGAACAGTGGCCCCGCAGAAGCCTGGGCTTGGAGGCGGATAGGGCCGCTGACAGTACCAGCCCCCTGCTGAGATGGCGATCACGCTGGTGGCAAGCGAGCGGCAGGTGTCTGAGTGCCATGTGGGGCTGGCAGCCTGTGGCACGGGGCAGAGGGGCACGCGCACTGAGAGCCGGCGAGCGAGACTGTTTGGATGCTCTATAATACTGAGCTCGCCGTGAGGGTGGGGGCTGAACGTGGTGACCTCTCAAGGCCCTTCCAGCCCCAGGGCATGTCGACGCTGGGGAGTTATTGTGAAATGCCCAGGCGAGCGCCCACACTCCCACGCCTGTTTGCAACAGTAACTCCTGCCTGCGAGGAGGAACAGCGCTGTTCTGAAATTGACATTGGGGCGTTACCATTTGGGAGTAACTCCCTGGGGCAGACCCACCCCCAGGCTCTATGAGAGCCGAGCCCTCTGATCTGTCCACCACAGAGAGGACTAAGCTTTTAAAAGGCTAATGCATGTCTGACATCCAGCCTGTGCAGGGTGGCTTCCTGTCAGCTGGCACGTTGTTCTGGGGAGAAAAAGGAAGGCGAATAGCTTGGGTTGGGTGAAAGCAGGACAGCACGGTGGGTAAATGTTGGGCGAGGTCATTACGTGACCGTATCGTTGTGAAAGACTGTGTGTGAAGGGGGCGTCATGAGCGCACCTCTCTCCTGCCCGGTGGGCGGATGTGATGGTGGCGAGAAATGCTGTCTTCATGGATATGTGGATGTGGAGGCACATTGCCATGGGCTCAGACGGAGGTCCTGTGAGAGCCCAGAACTGGGCTGGGGTCCCAAGCCGCGGGGGGGTCCCATATTTGACAGTAAAGGCCCAAAAGGAATGTTTTTGTCCCTGGGTGGGAAAATCTGGACTGACCTCTCTCTGGGGGTGGATGCAGTGATGCATGGAACTCTGGTTGCAGTGGAACTTGGGCATAGTCCTAGGATGAGTGGAAAGAGCATTCATCGCCAGGCCATGTTTGCTATCGCACCCAATCTGGAATCTTTTCCATCGAGAGAGGCAAGTGTGGGGAATTGTCTCATGCCTGTTGTATAAGAGAATCGCTTTCACCTCTTCGGAACCACTCATCTCCAGATCCCTGAACCATGCTGGAGCTGAGCCTTCAGCTGGGGAAATTCTAGGCTGGGATGGAGGATGTGGCCTGCACCCTGCCAGAGATGTGGAGCCAATGTGGAGTGATTGGTGGACAGGCCTCCATGCACGACATTGTTACCAAACTGTCATAGCCATGGAGAATGACTGGGAGAATGACTCTGGCTTGATCCACCTGTATCTTGTCAAGTACTTTGCACGGCAGGGGACATGGTGGAAAGGCTTGGTGGAGGGGTGCTTTCATGCGAGGGGGAAGGCGTCCCCTCGAGACTGGAGGCCTCGTCTGGCTCTCGAGCAGAACCGTAGACTTTTGGCATTGTCGGGTGTAGCAAAGAGACCCATGTTTGGGAACTTCCTGCCGTGGAATTGTTGCTGCAGGGGTGTCGTGGCTAATTGCCACGTATGGTCTCGTGAGAGCCGCCCACTTACTGTGTCTGCCATGGTGCTCTGATGCTCAGGGAGGCATGTGGCCGAGAATGCTGATGTCGTGCTGGACACACTAGTTCCACAGTGTCAGGGCTTCTGAGCTCAGGGATTGCGACCTGGCTCCCCCGTCTGATGATGTAGACCAGGGGTAGGGAACCTTTTTCGGGCTGGGAGCCGCTGAGCCACAGAAAAATCAGTCGAGGGCCACACACAAGTGAGAAGTGAAGCAAAAAACAAACAAAAAACCCTCACGGATATGGCCACCACTAAGAAGCAGAAAGATGCTCCCTGTGTTCCCCATGCACAGCAGAACCTAGGGGGCCCAGGCTAGTAGATTGTGTGTGCTCCAGCCCCATGGGGAGGATAGTGAGGGGCTGGAATGGCAGTGCTGGGAAGAGAGCCCAGAGCCTTGGAGGGAGGATCCAGGCGAGCTGGGGGCTGCATTCAGCCCCCGGGCCTTAGGTCCCCCCATCCGCCCCAATGCAGAACCTGCAGGCAGTGCTGTCCGGCATTACCCCCATGGGCCTCGGCTCTAGGAGGTTGATGGGCGACGTGGATTCTGAGGGGCCACCTGCCCTACACAGGGTGGGTCTGCAGACGAGCTCCCCAGAATGGTGCTGGTTGTAGAAAAGGAACCCCCCATGCAGACATGTTGGGGGATGCACCAGTCTAATGAGGCCTTGGTCTCGGCTGGTATCGAGATGCTGTGTCTGTGCCTAGCCAGGCCTGGAGAGCGCATGTGAGGCCTCTGGCGCGATTTACACCGTGTGGCAGCTGCCATGCGGCCGAGCAGGTGTAGCATGTCCTGGCAGAGACCCGCAGGCTGGCTCCCATGGTGGGAATGAGATTCACTATTGCAGAAAATCAGTGAGCAAGGTTCTGGCTTGAATAGCATCCAGTTGGTGGCATGAGCATGTTAATCTGGAGAAATAACACGGCTGGAGAAAAGGTCCATTGTTTCCTTAAGGCTTCGGCAGCCTTGACTCCAGAGAGAGCCTTGAGGAGGCAGACGGAAGTATGACAATCCCTTGTTTGCTTGGGTGCCCACTACCACTGCGAGGACCCTGGAAAAGACCCCGGGTGCCGTCGAAAGGCCAGAGGGGAGCACCGTGCACTGGTAATGGTCTGGCTGCAGGATGAACTGGGGGAAGGTGGCTGGTGATATGGAAGTATGTGTCCTGAGGTCGAGGGCCAAGGACCAGTCCCCCTGTTCCAGTGCTGAGATACCTGTTGACAGTGGAACCATCTTCAACCACTGTAGTGTGATGAACTTGCTGAGGCTCCTCAAGTCTAGGATAGGCCCCACCCACCAGATTTCCTCCGGATCAGAAAATAGTTGGACTAGAAACAGAAGGTGGCTTGGGTCCGGTAAGGGGTGTTTGTGAGAAGGTCCCTGAAGCGCGACGGTGAAGCACGTAGGTGGGTGGGAGGGAGAGAGGGGAATGGTTTGGAGAACCATTTGACGACAAATCAAGGCCCAGCTGTCTGCAGTGATTTGTCGCCATGGTGGACAGAAAGCAGCCAAGCAGCTGCCAAGCTGATGGGCTACTAAAGATGGTTGGAGCATCTGGACCAGAGGGAGCCATCTCGGAGCCTCAAACGTCAGAACTATTGTGCTCGTGCTGCCGTCTGCCTGCCCTGTGTCACCCACACTGCGGGCCCTACGGCACGGAGCTGCGACGTGGCGATCGAGAGAGACCGTAGGGAAGGCTGGCTCTAGCGGTAGCAGAGACACCGTTATTGCGGCTGTTCGTCGGGCTCTGCGCAGGATGCCGGCCCAGGCCAAAGGCGGGACCCAAAGGGCTGTGGGCGGCTGCACCAGGCGGTGCGGGGGCCGGGCACTGTCAGCGAAGATCCCTGCGCCCAGACTGCACAGGAAGCCCAGAGGGACACTGCTTGAACTCAGGCTCCAATGCTGGCTACACATGCAAAGCCCAGCGCAATGAACAAGAGATCCCGGTGGGAGTGGAGCCCTGGGCCCAAGCCCTCCCCCTCCTGTCCCCCCGGCCTCTGCAAGCAGCACTGAGCCCCGTGCCCTGCACACGGATCCCATGGCCTCGAGACAGGCCATGCGAGTCCCGCCCGCTGAGCCTGAGCCACGTGCTGTGTGGGGGTTAGCACAAGGCCCCTCGCTGCCGGGCCCAGGGGCTCACCTGCACCATGGAGGAGATGACCATGGGCAGCATGGCCATGGGGAAGCGCAGCACGTTGAAGAGGGAGATGGAGGTAAAAGCCTTTTGTGCATCCAGGACGTTGTTCTCATCCACCAGGACGTAGACGGCGAAGCTGGCCACAGAGACCTGGGGGCAGGCGGTGTGAGGGGCACGGCAGCCACGCCCCATCCCCACCACACTGCGCTGTGCTCTGCTGGAGGCCCGCCCTCACGGCCACCCGCATGTGCTCCTGCATGGGGCCCTTCTTCCACCTGCAGGCCAGGGGTTCCACCCTCCCACTGCACAGCACTCCCGCTGGGGCCCCGCCCACGTGTCCTCCCCACGCCACTCCCGCTGGGGCCCGCCCACGTGTCCTCCCCACACCACTCCCGCTGGGGCCCGCCCACGTGTCCTCCCCACGCCACTCCCGCTGGGGCCCCGCCCACGTGTCCTCCCCACGCCACTCCCGCTGGGGCCCCGCCCACGGTCCTCCCCACGCCACTCCCGCTGGGGCCCGCCCACGGTCCTCCCCACGCCACTCCCGCTGGGGCCCCGCCCACGTGTCCTCCCCACGCCACTCCCGCTCGGGCCCCGCCCACGGTCCTCCCCACGCCACTCCCGCTCGGGCCCCGCCCACGTGTCCTCCCCACGCCACCCCGCTGGGGCCGCGCCCACGTGTCCTCCCCACGCCACTCCCGCTCGGGCCCCGCCCACGCGTCCTCCCCACGCCACTCCCACTGGGGCCCGCCCACGCGTCCTCCCCACGCCACTCCCGCTGGGGCCCCGCCCACGCGTCCTCCCCACGCCACTCCCGCTGGGGCCCTGCCCACATGTCCTCCCCATGGCACTCCCGCTGGGGCTCCGCCCACGTGTCCTCCCCACGCCACTCCCACTGGGGCCCCGCCCACGTGTCCTCCCCACACCACTCCCGCTGGGGCTCCGCGCACGTGTCCTCCCCACACCACTCCCGCTGGGGCCCCGCCCACGTGTCCTCCCCACGCCACTCCCACTGGGGCAACCCCAGAGCTCTTGTTGTGGAATCCCCGAAGGGCTGACGGTGGACAACAAACAAGCTGGTGCTTTGCCTGCCCCCCCTGGAACCATCACCCGCCTAGGGACCCCTCTCTGGGACCGTCACCCACCCACCTAGGGACCAATGCCCTGCCTGGGGACCCTTCCCTGGGATAAACAGCCCACCTGGGGGTCCCTCCCTGGAACCAATGCCCCACCCAAGGGCCTTCCCACCCCACCTAGGGGCAAATCCCAGCCCCTGATCACAGGGAGGCAGCCTGGGATGGGGTGGGAAATAGGCACGTTACTCCCCATCCACAGCCTGTCACCCCCTTGACACGTCCACCCCCTAACCACAAAGCCTCCCCCACAGCACCCGCACAGCCATGCCCACAGCCTTGTGTTATGGCCTGGACATACCCCGACCCCCTGCCACCCAGAGGTCAGCCCCACTGCCAGCACTGTCTCCACAGGGATCCCTCCAGGCCAGCCACTGGCGCTCACCAGGAAGGGGGCACAGGAGAAGACAAGATGGACATGGCCTGAAGGTAGGTGAAGTGCAGCAAACTCCTCAGCTCACGCACCCGGATCTCCCCCACCCGCTGCTCAAACGAAGGTTCCCAGGCAAACAGCTTCAGGATCTGAGAGAAACCCACAATGAGCAGTCCTGGCACCCCAGCGGCCCCCACCCGCACAGCTTAGCCCTCCCCCTCCCCCCCGACCTGGGGCCCTGCCCTCCAGCCTGCAGCCTCACCCACTGCCCCTACAGCCACCCCTGTCCGCCCAGGTGCTATTGGCTGGGGGGGCCTGCCAGCACTGCTGCCAGGCTGAGAAGGGGCAGCTGGGCACCATCCCCATGTGGGCCCCCATGTGCCCTGGGACGGGATGGCCAGGCACCAACCCCAGGGGTCCTGGTGTGGTGGGGGGCGCAGCCAGGCTCCATCTTAAATGCTCAAGAGGGGTCGGGGGGCAGCCAGGTACCGCCCTGAATGCCCCAGGTAGGGATCCAGGCACCGCCCAAATGCCCCAGGTGGGGATCCAGGCCCGCCCCGAATGCCCCACGGGGGAGCCAGGCACCGCCCAAATGCCCCAGGTGGGGATCCAGGCACCACCCAAATGCCCCAGGTGGGGATCCAGGCCCGCCCCGAATGCCCCACGGGGGGAGGGGCCAGCCAGGCACTGGGTGGGAGGTCCATGGTGCTCACCTTGATCCCACTGAGGATTTCATTCATTATTTTCATGCGCTGGTCCTTGTTCTTCATGTTCTTCATCTGCCCAGAGAAGAGCCGATGGGAAAGGTGAGGTGGGCCCCCCAGCCCACCCAATGCGAGGAGCAGCTCACCTCCCCGCCCTGCCAGGGCTCCCCACCCGCAGGCCCCCTCGGACTCCTGTCTGGTCCCAGCACCCCCCAGCCAGGGCCTGCATCAGCGGAGGGGCAGGGGGATCAGCTGACTGGGCAGGGGTCTCCACAGAGAAGCCTGGGGACTGCAGGGCCCGGGGCAGCCCTGAGCCGGCTGCATCACCTCTCCGGGGGCCCCCTCTCCATTCCACTGCTGCTGCCAGCAACCAGGCACCAGAGGGTGGGGCAGGCTGGGCGGGGGGGCTCCGGCACAGAGGGGCCTCTGCCCGCTAACTGGGGGGTGGGCCCTGCCCAGCCCCTGACCTGAATGTCCCTGGCCTTGGTGGCTAGGACAGCGTTGATGGGGATGACCAGCACCATGACCCCGATCCCGGCCAGGACGGAGGGGCCCAGCTCCCACCACAGGAAGACGATGGACAGGGCGATCTGCAGCGGCGCCGACCACAGCTGGTGGAGGAAGTTGGTCAGGTCCATGAACCTCTGGGCATCAGCCGCCATCAGGTTCACCGTCTCTCCCTGGGTGTGCTGCTTGCGGGTGGCGTTGCAGACAGAGAGTGCCTAGGATGGAAGCACGGTCAGCAGGGGCCCAAAGCCACACAGAAGCTCCTGGCTCTCGGCCACAGAGCCGCCTCCCCGCCCGGCCGACCCTGGAGACTCCATGCTGCAGGGAGGTGCCCCCCCAGGACTGCAGCCCGCCTGTCCCTGCCCAGGGATCACTCCGCAGAGCCGGCCGGAGCTGCGGGTCCCCCAGGCGGGGCAGAGGGGAGTGCACTGCGGTCAGAGGCCCCCCATGTTGCCCTGCAGCCGCTCCTGCAGGGGACGCTGCCGGGGGGACCCCACCAACCTTCTTGTAGACAGCGGCCATGAGGGCGGTGCGCACGCTCATGCCCAGCAGGAAGCAGAGCTGGAAGTACTGCTGCAGGCAGAGGGACTGGACCAGCGCGGTGACCAGCAGCAGCGCGACGTAGGCGTAGCCCTGCCAGGCGTGCGCCGAGCCGTCCGCCACAAAGGAGATCAGCAGCCTGTGAGCCAGAGCACCAGTGAGACCAGCCGGCACGAGGAGAGCCTGCCACAGGCCAGCCCCCACGGATCCTGCCACCGCTCACAGACCAGCCCCCACGGATCCTGCCACCCCTGCCCACAGACCAGCCCCACACACATCCTGCTACTCCTGCCCCACAGACCAGCCCCCACGGATCCTGCCACCCCTGCCCACAGATCAGCCCCCCATGGATCCTGCCACCCCTCACAGACCAGCCCCCCACGGATCCTGCCACCCCTGCCCACAGATCAGCCCCCCACGGATCCTGCCACCTCTGCCCACAGACCAGCCTCCCACGGACCCTGCCATCCCTCACAGGCCAGCCCCCACGGATCCTGCCACCCCTGCCCCATAGACCAGCCCCTCACGGATCCTGCTATCCCCTCACAGACCAGCCCCCACGGATCCTGCCATGCCTGCCCCACAGACCAGCCCCACAGATCCTGCCACCCCCTGCCCACAGATCAGCCCCCATGGATCCTGCCCCTGCCCACAGGCCAGCCCCATGGATCCTGCTACCCTGCCCACAGACCAGCTCCCCATGGATCCCGCCACCCCTCACAGACCAGCCCCCCACGGATCCTGCTACCCCTGCCACAGTCCAGCCCCCATGGATCCTGCCCCCTGCCCACAGACCAGCCCCCACGGATCCTGCCACCCCTCACAGATCAGCCCCCACGGATCCTGCTACCCCTCACAGACCAGTTCCCCACAGATCCTCCTACCCCTGCCCACAGACCAGCCCCCTACACATCCTGCCCCCCTGCCCACAGACCAGCCTCCCACGCATCCTGCCACTCCTGCCCCACAGACCAGCCCCCATGCATCCTGCCACCCCTGCCCACAGACCAGCCCCCATGCATCCTGCCACTCCTGCCCCACAGACCAGCCCCTACACATCCTGCCCCCCCCACACACCAGCCCCCCACGCATCCTGCCACTCCTGCCCCACAGACCAGCCCCCACATCCTGCCACCCCTGTCCCATAGACCAGCCCCCCATGGATCCTGCCATCCCTGCCCACAGACCAGCTCCCTACGGATCCTGCCATCCCTGCCCACAGACCAGCTCCCTACGGATCCTGCCACCCCTGCCCCATAGACCAGCCCCCCATGGATCCTGCCACCCCTGCCCCACAGAGACCAGTCTCCAGGAACATTGCTGACACTGCCCAGAGACCAGCCCCATGGGGTCACCCCCAGACACCCCTTCCCCCCCCCAGACACCCAGAAGGGCATCACCACTCCCTCCTCAAAGCGACTAACTCTGGAGACATCCCCACCCCATCCCCATCCCACAGACCAGGCCAGGGGCCCTTTGGAGGCAACCCAGGGACGGGGACTCACTTCAGCAGCTGGGGGCTGGCGAACACCAGCAGGTCGTGCACCAGCTTGAGAGCCACCGATTTCAGGAGGTTCCCAGCAAAGGTTCTGAGAAGGGTCTTCACCAACCAGGCCTTAGGGTGATCCCTGCTGTGGCCGCCCTCCTCCTCCTCCTCCTTCTTCCTCCTCCGCGGCGGCTTCTCCTCCTAGCACGGAGCCAGCCAGCTGGGTCAGACAGGACTCCTGCGCCTGCACCCTGGCTCAGATACCCCACGGGGCCCTGCCCCGCACCCATGGACCGCCTGGCTCCGACTCCCCCCATGGGGCCCCACCCCGCACCCATGGACCGCCTGGCTCTGATACCCCACGGGGCCCGGCCCCGCACCCATGGACCGCCTGGCTCTGACTCCCCCCACGGGGCCCTGCCCCGCACCCATGGACCGCCTGGCTCCGACTCCCCCCACGGGGCCCTGTCCCGCACCCATGGACTGCCTGGCTCCGACTCCCCCCACGGGGCCCCGCCCTGCACCCATGGACCGCCTGGCTCCGACTCCCCCCACGGGGCCCTGCCCCGCACCCATGGACCGCCTGGCTCTGATACCCCACGGGGCCCCGCCCCGCACCCATGGACCGCCTGGCTCCGACTCCCCCACGGGGCCCCGTCCCGCACCCATGGACCGCCTGGCTCCGACTCCCCCCACGGGGCCCCGCCCGCACCCATGGACCGCCTGGCTCTGATACCCCACGGGGCCCCGCCCCGCGCCCATGGACCGCCTGGCTCCGACTCCCCCCACGGGGCCCCGTCCCGCACCCATGGACCGCCTGGCTCAAACTCCCCACATGGGGCCCTCCCCCGGGATAGGAGGCCCGCTCAGGGTTCCATCCTTCCCCAGGCTGGGCGCCCCACTTGGGGGCTCTTCCCCCAGAACAGGTGCCCTGCCAGGGGAGCCTTCCCTGAGACAGGTGCCCCCCACAAGTGCCAGGCCCAGTCCTGGAGGGCAGGAGGCTGCAGGGATGGTGGGAGCAGCAGGTGCTTAGGAAGGGGTGGGGAGAGCTGCACAGGTTAGTGCTTCACACGCTCTTACCAGGGAGGTGAGGCTGGGGGGACGCGTGGGCAGCACAGAGCCCTGGGGAGAAGGGGCTTCCAGGGGCGTGGACCTTGCTGAAATCCAGCCCCTTTCCCCGCCTTCCCCGCCCTAGCCGCAGGCAGGAGCAAAGGCCAGAGTGGGGCTGGCAGCAGGGCCCCCAGCGCGTGGGACGGCGGCCTGGACCCCGGCGCGTGGGACGGTGGCAGAGCCCCAGCGCGTGGGGCGGCCTGGATCCCGGCGCGTGGGACGGTGGCAGAGCCCCAGCGCGTGGGACGGCGGCCTGGATCCCGGCGCGTGGGACGGTGGCAGAGCCCCAGCGCGTGGGACGGCGGCCTGGACCCCGGCGCGTGGGACGGTGGCAGAGCCCCAGCGCGTGGGACGGCGGCCTGGACCCCGGCGCGTGGGACGGTGGCAGAGCCCCAGCGCGTGGGGCGGCCTGGACCCCGGCGCGTGGGGCGGTGGCAGAGCCCCAGCGCGTGGGGCGGCCTGGACCCCGGCGCGTGGGGCGGTGGCAGAGCCCCAGCGCGTGGGGCGGCCTGACCCCGGCGCGTGGGGCGGTGGCAGAGCCCCAGCGCGTGGGGCGGCGGCCTGGACCTCGGCGTGGGGCGGTGGCAGAGCCCCAGCTGCGTGGGGCGGCCTGGACCCGGCGCATGGCGGCAGAGCCCCAGCGCGTGGGGCGGCGGCCTGAACCCCGGCGCGTGGGCGGCAGAGCCCCAGCGCGTGGGGCGGTGGCCTGGACCCGGCGGCGTGGGGCGGTGGCAGAGCCCCAGCGCGTGGGGCGGCCTGGACCCGGGCGTGGGGCGGTGGCAGAGCCCAAGCGCGTGGGACGGCGGCCTGGACCCCGGCGCGTGGGACGGTGGCAGAGCCCCCAGTGCGTGGGACGGTGGCCTGGACCCCGGTGCGTGGGAAGGTGGCAGAGTCCCAGCGCGTGGGACGGCGGCCTGGACCCTGGTGCGTGGGGCGGCAGAGCCCCAGCGCGTGGGACGGCGGCCTGGACCCCGGCGCGTGGGGCGCCAGAGCCCCAGTGCGTGGGACGGCGGCCTGGACCCCGGCGCGTGGGGCGGCAGAGCCCCAGTGCGTGGGACGGCGGCCTGGACCCCGGAGCGTGGGGCAGCAGAGCCCCAGCACGTGGGACGGCGGCCTGGACCCCGGCGCATGGGATGGTGGCAGAGCCCCAGCGCGTGGGACGGCGGCCTGGACCCCGGTGCGTGGGGCGGCAGAGCCCCAGTGCGTGGGACGGCGGCCTGACCCGGCGCGTGGGCGGCGGCAGAGCCCCAGCACGTGGACGGCGGCCTGGACCCCGGCGCATGGATGGTGGCAGAGCCCCAGCGTGGGGCGGCGGCCTGGACCCGGTCGTGGGGCAGAGCCCAGTGCGTGGGGCGGCCTGGACCCGGGCGTGGGCGCGGCAGTGCGTGGGGCGGCGGCCTGAACCCGGGCGTGGCAGCAGAGCCCCAGCACGTGGGACGGCGGCTGGGGGCCTGGGAGTGCTGCAGCCCCTCCCGCCCCCCGCACTCCTAATTGCCATGCCTCTGGGGGCTTCCCAGCCCTGGGCTAGCCCAAGTTGATGCAGCGGCACGGCTGGCCCAGGGCAAGGTGCCGTGAGACAGGCCTGTGGAGCTAGTGAGGGGAGCAGATCTTGAGACACGTGGGGCATCTCTACTGAAGGCTCCCTCCAAGCCCCTTCCCCTCACTTGGAGCCAAGCGCCCGTGGCCTGCGCCAGGGCCCACGCCGTGCCCGGGGCAGGGAGGAGTTACCAGCACCAGGATGTCTTGGCTGCGAGGCCTGCTGAGCCCATTCCTGAGCTCTGGGGCTGCCTTGGGCGAGCTCCTCTTGCGGCAGCGTCTCTCCAGCGCCCGACGGGCCTTCTGCACCTCGGCCCCCATGTTCCTGTCAAACCTGCTGAAGACCTGCTGGGTTTTCACGTCTTCCCTCAAGTCCCAGAGATCCTCCATCTCCAAGGGCTTGCGATAGCCCTTCAGAACCATCCTGTGGGCAGGGAGAGCCGCGGTCAGCAACTCCGGAACAGGCCTCCTGCCGAGCGCTCCCCAGGCAGGCAGCCCCGTCCCCCGAGCCCCAAGCAACTTAGCTGCCTTGGGGCTGCTGAACCTCCCTGGCCGCGCAAGCCAAGAGAAACTCTTCTCCCCCCAGTTCCTCCCCACTGGGCTGACCTGGCAGACGTGAAATCAGCTCAGCAGAGTAAGAAAACAGCATCTGAGCAGCTGCTTCCTGCCACCCCAGCCCTGGGCTCCCCCAGCTGTCACCACACTGCTAGTGTCCCTCAGCACCAGCCCGGCTCCCACCCAGACCCCTGCTGCCCTGCCCTGCCCTGCCCTGCCTACCTGCTGTACCAGCCAAAGGTGAGAGCACTCAGGAAGGAGGCCGTGACCTCTGGGTTCTAGGAGACAAAGAGGAGTCTGCTCACCACAGCCGGACCTGTGCAAGCGCCAACTCAGCCTCCCCCTTCCAAGGGGAACCTGGGGGCCTCACGCTGGGCTAAGGGGGGAGCCATGGCCAGTCCCACAGAGCCCATGGGGCTAGGCTGGCCAGTCTTGCGACCTGCACTGGCTGAAAGGCAGGTGCGGACAGCCCTGCAGGGCTGCGTGTGGGGACTCTCTCCGCCCACACCGAGGCCTCCCGGACCCCAAGATGGCCGAGAAGGGATCTCACTGGGGAGCCACCTTGTGGCCTCTCTCCCTGCCCAAGCTGCCCGCAGGCTCTGCCGGCCACGCTCACCCCACAGCCCAGCGCTGGCCGCTCAGGCTCACCTTCTTGGCCATGCCCTCCATTTCCGGGGCCACATCCGAGAACGCCGAGGTGAGCAAGAGGAGGAGCTGGAGCCCATAGGAGATGAGGAAGAGGCTGAACCGGGGCAGGTCAGGAACTGGGCCCTGGGGGAAGGAAAGTCCTCAGGGACTGAGGCATCTGCAGGCATGGTACCAACACAGCCCACCTGGAGCCAGGGAAGTGAGCGGGAATGGGCCTTCCCACAGCAGCGCCTCCAGCCCCAGTGCTAAGCTGTCTGAACGTTTCCACTCAGCTCCCCATTTCTGCTGCTCCTCTGGCCATGGCCATGCCCGTCGGGCCATGCCTCCCTGGCCATGCCTCTCTGGCCACGCCTCCTTGGCCATACGTCGCTGGCCATGCCTCTCTGGCCCTGGCCATGTCTCTCTGGCCATGACCCTCTGGCCTCGGCCATGCCCGCCTGGCCACGCCTTCCTGGCCATGCCTCTCTGTCCACACCTTCCTGGCCACGCCTCCTTGGCCATACGTTGCTGGCCATGCCTCTCTGGCCCTGGCCATGTCTCTCTGGCCATGACCCTCTGGCCTCGGCCATGCCCGTCTGGCCATGCCTCCCTGGCCATGCCTCTCTGGCCACACCTTCCTGGCCACGCCTCCTTGGCCATACGTCGCTGGCCATGCCTCTCTGGCCCTGGCCATGTCTCTCTGGCCATGACCCTCTGGCCTCGGCCATGCCCGTCTGGCCACGCCTCCCTGGCAATGCCTCTCTGGCCATGGCCATGCCTGTCTGGCCATGCCTCCCTGGCAATGCCTCTCTGGCCCTGACCATGTCTCTCTGGCCATGACCCTCTGGCCTCGGCCATGCCCGTCTGGCCACGCCTCCCTGGCAATGCCTCTCTGGCCATGGCCATGCCCCTCTGGCCACGCCTCCCTGGCCATGCCTCTCTGGCCACACCTTCCTGGCCATGCCTCCTTGGCCATACGTCACTGGCCATGCCTCTCTGGCCCTGGCCATGTCTCTCTGGCCATGACCCTCTGGCCATGCCTCCCTGGCAATGCCTCTCTGGCCATAGCCATGCCCGTCTGGCCACGCCTCGCTGGCCATGCCTCTCTGGCCTTGGCCATGCATCTCTGGCCGCGCCTCTCTGGCCATGCGCCCCAGGGGCATGCACTGGGGTAGGAAGAGATGAAGCCCTAGAGAAGAGTGGTGGAGAGCGATTTCTCCTTCACTCTCCCCCATGTTTCCCATGGGTGCGTACTTAGGCCGGGGCTGCAGGGCCTCAAAAGCTGATGCTTGTTAAGAGCCCACAAGGGAGGAGAAGTTCCTAGGCTATGCCCCGGGGGGGGGTGAGGGATTTCGCAGGGGCCCTGGCCCCCAGGTCCCACCACTCCTGACCGGCAGTGCCTTCCGGATGAGCGTCTGGAGCGGGAACACCCCGCAGAGCAGGGAGAGGATCCAGAAGAGGAAGAGTGGCCCAGAGTCCCTGCGCCGGTGGAAGCGCTGAGTGTCATGCAGCAGCAGAACCAGGAACTGGGGAGAGAGCGAAGTGGGTCAGCGCCAGGGTGCAGAGCAGCTGGTGACAGAAACCCAGGACAGTGTCACCTGGGCGGGCCCCAAGGGGCTCATGACTAGAGATTACACATGGGCCTCAGGAAGCCCTAGATGCAGAATCTGGCTCTCCCGAATCAGTGACCCCTGCCTGAGTGTGCAGGGAGCCTGACCCCTTCATTCAGCAGCCTCCAGCAGGACGAGGGGCTGGGCCTGGCAGTGCACATCCATGTCTGTGGTAACTGTGTCACTGCCCCCTAGCAGGGTGCTGCTCCCAGCCCCTGTCCCTGCCCTGCAGCCCAGCACTGCTCAGGAGTTCCCTGAGATTCAGCCTGACCCTCCCTTTTCACTGCCCCCGCTGCCCCCGCATGAATACAGCCGCGGCAGGCGAGGGAGGCTCTTACCCAGCTTGCCATGTACAGGGCAGGGTTTGTGTACTGGACCGCGGGGTTCCTGCTGGCCGGAGTCGGGTGGGGGTGCTGGCCAAAGTCCTCGGCCAGTGTGAAGGCCAGTTCAGCCATGGCTGTCAGTAAGAGCAGTGCCGTCAGCGCCTGGGGGGACAGCGGCTGTCAGGAGAGACGCTGGCCTGCTCCCTGCCTGTTGGCTTACGAGGGAACAGCCCTGGGGCTGCCCACATCACCGCAGGGGAACGGCACCGTGCTGCCAGGCCCACACCCCCTACAGCCCTGCACCCATGCCAGCCACTTACACTCTCCAGTCCCACGCACTGCCAAGGTGCGGCTCCAGCAGTGTGGGGCTGCCTGCCCCTTCCTCATCCCTCGGGAGCACAATGCCCCCGTATCCACCGAGCCCTCCTAACCACGGGGCTCTCTGCCCACTGTGCCCCATGGTATCCTCAGCCCACCTCCCTTGTGCCCCATGGTCACCTCAGCCCAGCTCCCCTGTGCCCCACGGTATCCTCAGCCCAGCCCCACTGTGCCCCATGGAATCCTCAGCCCAGCTCCCCTGTGCCCCATGGTATCCTCAGCCCATCCCCACTGTGCCCCATGGTATCCTCAGCCCATCCCCACTGTGCCCCACAGTATCCTCAGCCCAGCCCCACTGTGCCCCATGGTATCCTCAGCCCACCTCCCATGTACCCCACTGTGCCCCATAGTATCCTCAGCCCAGCTCCCCTGTGCCCCATGGTATCTTCAGCCCAGCCCCACTGTGCCCCACGGAATCCTCAGCCCAGCCCCACTGTGCCCCACAGTATCCTCAGCCCAGCTCCCCTGTGCCCCATTGTACCCTCAGCCCAGGGCATTCCCCACCTTGGACTCCATTACCCCCTGGCTCTGCGGGGCCATGGCATGTGGTACCTGCTTGGTGAGGTAGATCTTGGTTAGAGCTGATTTCTTGGTTCTGGGTTTACACATGGGAAGCAGCTGCCAAGGAGCCAAAAGCCAGAGGAAGCCCAGAGGGATCCAAACCAGCACGGTCTGCTCAAAGCAGAGCGGCAGGTCGGGCTGGGGCACATCCAGCAGGGAGGCATTCTGGGCAGGGCAGAGAAGCAAAGGGAAGAGTCATTTGTCACACCACAAACTCACCAGCAGCCCCTGCCTGGAGCAGCCCCCCGCAGATCCCCTAGCGCCGAGCAAGCCTCTGCCTGTCTGCTCCCTGGCGCCATGTGTCCAAGCACCTCTCCCCCGACACACAGCAGTGCCCCCTCTAAACAGACAGCAGACCAGCATCCCCCTGAGGTGCGCTCACTCCGCTCACGGATGGGAAATCTTAGAGGGAACCCTGCACTGGACCCCAACTTCCCAGAGCTCTACTCCCCCAAACACAGCCCCAACCCCCCAGGCATTCAGAGTGCCCTTCCCCCTAAACATAGGCATGGTTTGACTTCCATATTGGGGGGTGCAGCTCCCGTCAGACAAATGGGGCTGTACAGGGGCCGGGGCGGACACCAATTCCATGCCTGCCCACAGGCACCATTTCACATTTGGGAGAGAAGTGACATTTTAACCCTGATTCCCAGGGTTACTTAGGCACCTGAAGACGCTAGTGCTTTTGCAGAAAAGACCTTGGAAATATTTGCCAAGGAGCAGTGGGTCTAATTCCTACACCACGAACCTTTTGTGGGTTGGGGGCCGCTGACCCCCAGGAAAAGTGAGAAGCAAAACAAAAAACTCCAAATTAAAACCCGCTGACTGATGTGGTGCCCTGCCTGAGAAGGAGAAAGACCCTCCCCACATTCCCCTCCCATACCAGAGACTAGGGGGCCCAGCCTACAAGATTTTGTGTGCTCCAGCCCTGCGGTGGGGCAGCAGGGGGGCTGGAGTACCAGCACAGGCTCCCCAATGCAACAGGGCGATGTTGTACTTGGTGTCTGCTATAGACCAGATCAGGTGGATGAGGTAGACGAGGCTTTCTTCAGACAACTGAGAGAAGCTTCCAGATCACAAGCCCTGGTTCTCATGGGGAACTTCAATCACCCTGACATCTGTTGGGCGACCAATACGGCAGGACACAGACAATCCAGGAGGGTTTTGGAGAATGCTGGGGATAACTTCTTGGTACAAGTGCTAAAGGAACTGACCAGGGGCCATGCACGGCTTGACCTTCTGCTCACAAACAGGGAGGAACTAGCAGGGGAAGTGGAGGCGGGTGACAGCCTGGGAAGCAGTGATCATGAGACGGTAGATTTCAGGATCCTGACAAAAGGAAGAAAGGAAAGTAACAAAATACACACCCTGGATTTAAGAAAAGGAGACTTTAACTCCCTCAGAGAACTGATGGGCAGGATCCCCCGCGATGCTAACATGGAGGGGAAAGGAGTCCAGGAGAGCTGGCAGTATTTTAAAGAAGCCTTATTGAAAGCACAGGATGAAACCATCCCGATGCGCAGCAAGAAAAGCAAATATGGTAGGCGAAATAGGTAGAAAAGCAAATAGGTAGAAAAGCAAAAAAAAGCCAGATTGGCTTACCGGGGACATCTTTGGTGAGCTTAAACACAAAAAGGAAGCTGACAAGAAGTGGAAACGTGGACAGATAACTAAGGAGGACTATAAATATATTGCTCAAGAAGGCAGGGGAGTTATCAGGAAAGTGAAAGCGCAATTGGAATTGCAGCTAGCAAGGGATGTGAAGGGCAACATGAAAGGTTTCTACAGGCATGTTAGTAATAAGAGGGTGATCAGAGTGGGCGTGGGGCCCTTATTGGATGAGGGAGGTAACCTAGTGACAGATGATGTGGGAAAAGCTGAAGTACTCAAGGCTTTCTTTGCATCTGTCTTCACGGACAAGGTCAGCTCCCAGACAAATGCACAAGGCAGCGCAGTATGGGAAGGAGGTGGGCAGCCCTTGGTGGGGAAAGAACAGGTTAGGAACTATTTAGAAAAGCTAAACATACACAATCCATGGGTACAGATTTAATGCATCCGAGGGCACTGAGGGAGTTGGCAAATGTCATTGCTGAGCCTTTGGCCGTTATCTTTGAAAACTCGTGGAGATTGGGAGAGATCCCGGATGATTGGAAAAAGGCAAATGTAGGGCCCATCTTTAAAAGAGGGAAGAAGGACAATCCAGGGAACTACAGACCAGTCAGCATTACCTCAGTCCCTGGAAAAATCATGTAGGGGATCCTCAAGGAATCCATTTTGAAGCACTTGGAAGAGGGGAAAGTGATCAGGAATGGTCAACGTGGATTCACCAAGGGCAAGTCCTGCCTGACCAATCTGATTAGCTTCTGTGATGAGGTAACTGGCTCTGTGGATGTGGGTAAGTCAGTGGATGTGATAGACCTTGACTTTAGCAAAGCTTCTGATATGGTCTCCCAAAAGATTCTTGCCAGCAAGTTAAGGGGGTATAGATTGGATAAATGGATGGTAAGATGGATAGAAAGCTGGCTAGACTGTCGGGCCCAGGGGGTAGTGATCAATGGCTCGATGTCTGGTTGGCAGTGGGTTTCTAGCAGAGTGCCCCAAGGTTCGGTTCTAGGGCCGGTTTTGTTCAACATCTTTATTAATGATCTGGATGAGGGGATGGATTGCACCCACTAAGCTAGGGGGAGAGGTAGATACAGAGATAGGGTCCAGAGTGACCTAGACAGATTATTGGATTGGGCCAACAGAAATCTGATGAGGTTCAACAAGGACAAGTGCAGAGTCCTGCCCTTGGGACGGAAGAATCCCAAGCATTGTTACAGGCTGGGGACCAACCGGCTAAGTAGCAGTTCAGCAGAAAAGGCCCTGGGGATGACAGTGGATGAGAAGCTGGATATGAGTCAGCAGTGTGCCCTTGTAGCCAAGAAGGCGAATGGCATATTAGGGTGCATTAGGAGGAGCATTGCCAGCAGATCTAGAGAAGTGATTATTCCCCTTTATTCGGCTCTGGTGAGGCCACATCTGGAATATTGTGTCCAGTTCTGGGCCCCCCACTATAGAAAGGATGTGGACGCATTGGGGAAGGTCCAGTGGCGGGTGACCGAAATGATTAGGGGGCTGGAGCACATGACCTACGAGGAGAGACTGAGGGACTTGGGCTTATTTAGCCTGCAGAAGAGAAGAGTGAGGGGGGATTTGAGAGCAGCCTTCAACTTCCTGAAGGGAGGTTCCAAAGAGGCTGGAGAGAGGCTGGTCTCAGTAGTGACGGACGGCAGAACAAGGAGCAATGGGCTCTAGTTACAGTGGGGAAGGTGTAGGTTGGATATTAGGAAAAACTATTTCCTTAAGCGGGTGGGGAAGCACTGGGATGGGTTCCCTAGGGAGGGGGTGGAATCTCCATCCCTAGAGGTTTTTAAGTCCTGGTGTCATGACCATGAGGGATGGCCAGCAGCCTGGAGACTAAGGGGTTAACTCTATCCCCTGTACCTAGCCAGGTAGCATTCAGCCAATAGAAATGCAGGTAGGAATTTCAAACTGAGACAAAGGAATTTTTAACTTTTCCCTCCTTTGTCTCTGAGCCAGTTTGCTCTCTAGATACGGAGGGAGACAGAAGACATGTCTCTCTCCAAGAAAAAGACTCTTCATAATGTGTAAGTAGGGTAAAGTCTAGATAAATCCCTCAGGTTTTATTGTTTTTTGGTTTGGGAATTTGGATCTGAAGTCTGTGCTGTTAGAAATGGGGTTTCCTCTCTTTTGTACCTAAGTCCTGAGCCCATGGGGTTCCCCCATGAGTATATTAATTGGTGACTTTTTCCATCTAGTCATTATGCTTGCAACGGAAGAATTGTTTTAATAATAAAAGTTCTTTTTTTTTTAATTAACCTGGTATTGGTTCATTTCTGTGTCCTGGACAATCTGTCTGTGGGGATCTGCCTGCCTCTGACGAGGGGACAGCTACCACAGACTGCAACTTGTATTTTCTCTTTTCTTTTCAAGCTCTTTGGAAAAAAGAGCTTGGGGTGCCCTGGGGTTGGGTTCAAGTGTCAACCCCTGTTTGTGGGTTCAAAAGTACTTGATGGCGGCAGCGGTGTGACGTAGTGGGGGTATCTGGCTAGTTCCTATGCTGGCTCTGTGGTAATCCCCAATGGCTGCCATCGGTACCACAGCCCAGAAGGATGAGTCATTATGCTAAGAGGGTCTCTCAACCTGTCTGACCAGCTACCCCCCAGGGAGAGAAACAAAGGAAGGTGGATTGCTGCCCGGGCTGGGGGGCAGGGCTGGAGGGGAGTTAGTTTAGAGTCTGTCTGGGATCATGGAGGAACCAGCCTAAGCCAGGGGCTGGGATTTAGGGGCCCAGTCTCCCCCATCTCAAGGGGGGGCTGAGGCATCCTAGGCCTGCCCTGTAACCAGATGACATCTGTGCTGTGCTGTGCTGTGCTGTATCCTGGAGAAACAATAAACTCCCTCCATTCTACGGGCTGGTGGAGTCTGTTCGTGCCATTACGGGGGTGCAGGAGTCAGGGGACCCCAACGCGTCGTCACAAGCGGATTCCCCCAAATCCGGGTATTAGGATTTTGGGGGGAGGTTTTGTACCAAAGCCTGAAGAGATCAGGTCTTGGGGTTGCTTTTGTGGGCCCCCACTTCTGCATTCATCATGCCAGAGCGGGGAATTAGCCTTGACATCTAACTTGACAAAGCCCTGGCTGGGATGATTTAGTTGGGTTGGTCCTGCTTTGGGCAGGGGGCTGAACTCGATGACCTTATGAGGTCTCTTCTAGCCCTAGGGTTCTCTGATTCTATGATAAGAGACCTCTGCAGCCTAGGCTGACGGCCAGCTGGCTTTTAGCTCAAACAGTAGAGGGTCCAGAACTCCCAGCTTTGAGTCCACCTGATGGTGGTTACACTGTGTTGTGGGAAGGAAGAGCTGATCCCTGCCCATCCTGGGATTCCCACTGCCTCTTGAACTGCAGGGAGCAGCATAATGAGCAGTTGTGTGTGCTCTCTGTGCTGAGGAAAGTCAAAGCAGCGCAGCTGTCTCTCCAGCCCTCCCTCTGCAGCAGCAGCCTGCCTGCCTCTGGGTTCCTAGCGGGGCAGAACAGGAGCACTCTCGCGATTTGCTCTTTGTTTGCTCCTGAAACTGAGACGCTCACTCCGCTGTCAGATACTTCCCGGAGCTCTGAAAGGGGAGGGGCACAGGCCTGCAGGGCAGCAGAGATCCCAGCACACTGAGCAGAGTCATCAGGGCAGGAATTGTGGGACACTGGTGGAAGCCAGTTCTCTCAACAAAACAAACAACAGGGTCCACTCTGGCTCTTTCTTGAAATAAAGGGACGGGAAAAGACAAAAATCTCTTGTAGGGGAGGAAATTTTTTGTCACTGATACTGGCTGTTTTTCCCCAACAAAGGTGGCATTACAATGTAAATGCTCTCACTGTTTAGGTGCCAAAAGGCAGATTTTGCTGACAAAATTTCAGGCTGTCCACTCCCGTGGCTTTCAGTTTGGGCAGGCAACACCCACCTTTCCCCCCACACTCCATCTATGCCCCTAAACACACACCTGACTCCGAGCCTATTAGAACACCCCTTCCCTTAAACACATACCTGACCCTTAACCTCCCAGAGCACAGCCCCTTACCCCATATCCCCAGGGCACTCACCCCCTGCACACACCCTCACCCCATATCCCACAGGGCACCCAACCCCTGCACACACTCGCACCCCATATCACCCAGGGCCGTCTCCTCCTGCACAGCCCCTCACCCCATATTCCCAGGGCACTCACCCCCTGCACACACCCTCAGCCCATATCCCCCAGGGCCTTCTCCCCCTGCACAGACCCTGACCCCATATGCCCCAGGACAATCAGCCCCTGCACACACCCCCATATCCCCAGGACCATCACCCCTGCACACACCTCACCCCATATCCCCAGGACACTCACCCCGGCACACATCCTCACCACATATCCCCAGGGCCTTCCCCTGCACCGACCCTGACCCCATATCCCCAGGGCACTCACCCCCTGCACACACCCTCACCCCATATCCCACAGGGCACCCAACCCCTGCACACACTCTCACCCCATACCACCCAGGGCCGTCTCCTCCTGCACAGCCCCTCACCCCATATCCCCAGGCACTCACCCCCTGCACACACCCTCAGCCCATATCCACCAGGGCCTTCTCCCCCTGCACACATCCTCACCCCATATCCCCACGGAACTCACCCCTGCACACCCTCACCCCATATCCCCAGGGCCTTCTCCCCTGCACAACCCCTCACCCCATATCCCCAGGCACTCACCCCTGCACACACCTCACCCCATATCACCCAGGGCCTTCTCCCCTGCACACATCCTCACCCCATATCCCCACTTTCTCACCCCTGCACACACCCCTCACCCCATATCCCCAGGGCTTTCTCCCCTGCACACACCTACCCCATATCCCCAGGCACTGACCCCTTGCACAGCCCCTCACTCCATATCCCCTGAGCACTCACCCTTCTGCACCCTGACCCCATCCCTGAGCACTCACCCCCCGTGTACCCTGACCCCACCCCCAAGCCTCCCCGCATGCCGTATCCCAGAGCACCCTCCCCAGGTGCTAGCCGAGTCCCTGACTCCAGACAACACTGAGGTAAAGCATCTGCCTCCACCCGCAGCGCATAGCGGACCCTGGGGCTGGTCGCCCTTCTCCAGAGGGTAGCATGCCGTGCCCCTTGGCTCTGGGTGCAGGCAGTGCAAGACCAGGCCCCTGGCTGCTCTGCTCACAGCTGCTGTCCCTCCCGGCCCTGGTTTGCCATGAGCTCAGATGGTTGGACTGTTCTGTGAGTGCAGCGCCCAGCACCCCGGGCCGGATCTCCACAGAGCCCCTCGTCACTGGCCTCACGCCCTTGGAAAACCAGAGCCCCAGCCTGGACCTTTGGCCTGGTGTTTTCTGCTCTCCCCCTGAATCTGTGTGCCCCTGCCCTAGGGGAACATGCAGCCGCTCACCCAAAAGATGGAGCCACAGAACTCCTCCAGTAGCGTTGGCATGGCCCAGACTTTCAGAGGCGACAGCTCCCTCCTCTTTGCTGGCTGCACGGCTTTATTATTAGCCCTGAATGGCCAAGCAGGGTAAAAGTCCCCAAACTGCCCGAGGAGGTGCGTGAGATCAGATCCCTGATGACAAGGCAGTTAATTGTTAACTCGCTCTTGCACCATGCCCCAAAACAAGCTTTTACCTAGAGTCCCCAGGCCGGCAGACCCCAGTTGGGAACCCGCAGAGCCCCAGCGATCAGCTAATTCAGATCAGGGTACGTCCACATTGCAACTGAAAACCTGCGGCTGGGGAGCAGCCAGCTGGCTCTGTCTCATGGGGGTTTCATTGCTAGAGCCCTGCAAATCCGCTATATCCGCTGCAGAGCCGCGGCTCATTTCTGCAGATACAGATGCAGATGTGGATACAAAATTGTGCATCTGCGCAAGCCTCTATTGATTGCCTGTAGGTGCTGAGGGTACCAGACTCTGGGGTGCAGCCAGAGCCCAAATGTCAACACTGCAATTCAATACCCTCCTAGCCCAAACTCGAGCCAGTGGGCCGGGTCCAGAGCAGACACACGCTCAGGGAACAGCTGACCAGGGCTAGTGCAGACACTGGGTCAGACCAAAGGTCCATCCAGCTCAGTGTCCTGTCTGCCCACAGTGGCTAATGCCAGGTGCTCCAGAGGGAGTGAACCCAACAGGGAATCCTCATGTGATCCCTCCCCTGTCACCCAGCTCCAGACAAATAGAAGCCAAGGACAACATTCCTACCATCCTGGCTAATAGCCATTGAGGGACCTAACCTCCATGAATCTATCTAGCTCTTTTCTGAACCTGTGAAAGTCCTAGTCCTCACAACCTCCTCTGGCAAGGAGTTCCACAGGTTGACTGTGCACTGCATGAAGAAAAACTTCCTTTTGTTTGTTTTAAACCTGCTACCTATTAATTTCATTTGGTGACCCCTAGTTCTTATGTGATGGGAACAAGTAAATAACTTTTCCTTATTCACTTTTCCCACGCAGTCATGATTTTATAGCTAAAAAGTCCCAGTCTTTTTAATCTCTCTTCATACAGGACCCGTTCCAAACCCCTCATCATTTTTGTTATCCTTCTCTGAACCTTTTCCAATGCCAGTATATCTTTTTTGAGATGAGGTGACTACATCTGTACGCAGTATTCAAGATATGGATGTACCATGGTTTTATATAGAGGCAATAAAATGTTCTGTCTTATTCTCTATCCCTTTTCAATGGAAAAACTTTAAAAAAGCGATGAATAGTCTTGCAGCACCTTAGAGACCAACAAAACATGAAGATGGTATCATGAGCTTTCGTGGGCACAACCCACTTCTTCAGATGACTGGAGTTATTAAAAATCCAGTTTCTAAATAAAAAGGAGACTGGGGGGAAGGGAGAGGAAAAAAAAAGACAAAAGGGGAAAGAGTGTCCATGCTACATGACAGGGGACTGGACTTGATCTCTCAAGGTCCCTTCCAGTTTGGCTATGTCTACGCTACAAGGTTTTTGTGCAAAAACAGCCAGTGGACCGTCCACACCTCAAGCGCATTTTTGCGCAAGTAAATTGGCAGAACAGAGGGTTCTTTTGCCGGTAGAGTTATTCCTCTCCTCATGAGGAATAACTCCTTTTTGCGCTACAGCTCTTGCGCAAAAAGGCAGGTGTGGATGCTCTGGAGGGGTTTTTTCGCAAGAAACCCCTATCAGAAAAAGCACTAGTGCTCTGATGGCCATTCTGTGAATGGCCATCAGAGCTTTCTTGTGCAAGAGAGTCCATGCAGTGTGGACGCTCTCTTGCGCAAAGGCACATCACTTTTGCAATGCGCTTTGAGGTCTGGACGCACTTTTGCGCAAGAAGTTTCTGCAAAAGATCTCTTCCGCAAAAGTCTTCTTGCCCAAAAACCCTGCAGTGTAGATAGTCTAAGCCTTCTAGTATTCTGTGAAGCTGATAGAGAAGGTGCTAATTGTTCTTAAGTACCCATTGTTTGGTGTTTTATGTCAGTAGGATGTGGAATGTAGCAGGCCATCCAGCCAATGTCTTTATTCAGACCTCTGTGATAAGAATCAAACTTGTAAATGAAGTTTAGTTCTAAGGCTTCCCTGTGGAGTTGGCTTGTGAAATTGGCCTGAATCAATGTGATGGATCTGAAAGTCACGAGGGCCTGGGCAAGTTAATGATTTTGTAATTATTTTTAAATTATTTTTAAAAATGGTTCCTAACATTCTATTTGCTTTTCTGACGGCCGCTGCCCGTTTGCATGGATGTTTGCAGAGAACTCTTCACAATGACTCCAAGATCTCTCTCTTGAGTAGTTGTAGCTAAATTAGTCCCCATCATATTGTACGGATAGTTGGGATTATTTTTTCCAATGTGCATTACTTTACATTTATCCACATTCAGTTTCATTTGCCATTTTGTTGCCTAATCACATAGTTTGGTGAGATCTTTTTTGAAGCTCTTCACAGTCTGCTTTGGTCTTAACTACCTTGAGCAGTTGGGTATCTGCAAATTTTGCCACCTCACTGTTTACCACTTTCTCTAGATCATTTGTAACTAAGTTGAATAGGATGGGTCCCAGGACAGACCATTGGGGGATCCCACTAGTCACCTCTCTCCACTCGGAAAACTGACCATTTATTCCTACTCTTTGTTTCCTGTCTTTTAACCAGTTACCAATCCACGAAAGGACCTTCCCTCTTATCCCATGACAACTTACTTTACTTAAGAGCCTTTGGTGAGGGACCTTGTCAAAGGCTTTCTGGAAATCTAAGTACACTATATCTACTGGATCCCCTTTGTACGCATGTGCGTTGACAACCTCAAAGAACTCTAGTAGATCAGTAAGGCAGGATTTCCCTCTGCAGAAACCATGTTGACTTTCCCCCAACACATTATGCTCTTCTACGTGTCTGACAATTTTATTCTTTACTATAGTTTCAACTAATTTGCCTGGTACCAACGTTATACTTATCGGTAATTGCCAGGATCGCCTCTAGAGCCCTTTTTAAATATTGGCATCATGTTAGCTATCTTCCAGTCATTGGGTACAGAAGCTGGTTTAAAGGATAGGTTACAAACCACAGGTAATAGTTCCGCAATTTCACATTTGAGTTCTTTCAGAACTCTTGGGTGAATGTCATCTGGTCCTAGTGACTTGTTTCTATCAAGTTTATCAATTTGTTCCAAAACCTCCTCTAATGACACCTCAACCTGGGACAATTCCTCAGATTTGTCACCTAAAAAGAAAGGCTCAGGTTTGGGAATCTCCCTGACATCCTCAGCTATGAAGACTGAAGCAAAGAATTCATTTAGCTTCCCTGCAATGACTTTATCATCTTTGAGTGCTCCTTTAGCATCTCGATCGTCCACGGGCCCCGCTGGTTGTTTAGCTGGCTTCCTGCTTCTGATGTACTTAAAATACATTTTGCTATTACTTTTTGAGTTTTTGGCTAGCTGTTCTTCAGACTCCTTTTTGGCTTTTCTTATTACATTTTTATACTTAATTTGACAAAGTTTATGCTCCTTTCTATTTTCCTCACTAGGATTTGACTTCCACTTTTTAGAAGATGATTTTTTCTCTCTCACTGCTTCTTTTGCTTGGTTGTTAAGCCACAGTGGCACTTTTTTGATTCTCTTACTGTATTTTTTTAATATTTAAGTTGGGCCTCTATTACGGTGTTTTTGAAAAGTTTCCATGCAACTTGCAAGGATTTTACTTTTGTCACTGTGCCTTTTCATTTCTGTTTAACTAACCTCCTCGTTTTTGTGTTGTTCCCCTTTCTGAAATTAAATGCCACAGTGCTGGGCTGCTGAGGTGTTTTTCCCACCACAGGGATGTTAAATGTTATTATATTATGGTCACTATTTCCAAGTGGTCATTATATTTACCTCTTAGACCAGATCCTGCACTCCCCTTAGGATTAAATCAAGAATAGTCTCTCCCCTTGTGGGTTCCAGAACAGCTGCTCCAAGAAGCAGTCATTTAAGGTATCAAGAAATTTTATCTCTACATCCCGTCCTGAGGTGACATGTACCCAGTCAATATGGGGATAGTTGAAAGCCCCCAGTATTATTGAGTTTTTTATTTTGATAGCCTCTCTAATCTCCCTCAGCATTTCATAGTCACTATCATTGTCCTGATCAGGTGGGTCGATAGTCACTATTACATGCTCGGGGAACTGCTGGCTGGGGCCGGTGCAGACACCCATGTATCCTGCTCAGACCCTTGTGTGCCCCCAGACCTATGTGTCCTGCTCACACCCTTGGGTGTGTCTCCCCCACCAGGCTGGGAGCCCCATGTGTCCTGCTCAGACCCTCCACTTCCCTTCCCAGCCCTGCTGGGCCAAGCTGGCTGCAGAGAGAGACCTTGCAAGCAGTTGGGCTTTGACCACAGAGGGACCCCAGCCTGATGGTCCAGTTTCCTTCCACGCAGCCCCTGGGATTCCTCAGCTCTCTCCCATTTGCTTCCCTCCTCCCCAGGGCCCAATATGCATCCCTTGGAGCTGGGCATCCCTGACCCTGCCCTGCTGGCCAGGTGAGCTGCACATGCTGCCGGCCGTCCTCCCTGCCCAGGGGGCTGAGCTGACTGCACTGGCTCTGACTGTGGGCTGGAAGGGGGCCCGTCAGTCCTCACACCATCAAGGGGAGCACATGGGATGAGAGGGACCTTGGGGAGCCCTCCAGTGCTCCCTCCACGCCTGGGGGTCACTTCTGGCGAGGCTGCCTGGATCCCAAAGCAGAAGCAGGGAAGGGCGCGCAGAGCGGGAGGCCAGCTGGCCGGGCATCGGAGAACCAACACCGCGTGCTTGCCAGACAAGGAGCTGGACCTGCCTGGCAGGTCCTGCCAAAGGGCTGGAGGCAGCACAGGGCCTCGCCAGAGGAGCACGTGAGGGATGCTGGTGCCAACAGGATAATGTGTCATCTCATCCCTTACATAATCAGGGCTGAGCTCAAAGTCAACAAAGGTTCACTGAGTAATTGCAGGGGCACGCGCCACCCACAGAGGGGTCTAATGTCCCAGGATGACAAGGCAGAACCGCTCCCCAGTTAATTATTAGAGGCTTCGCTGATTAAATCGCCTGCGTGTCCCCACCCACGCTGGGCCCTTTCCACAGGGTTTTCAATGCCTGCTCCCTGGAACCATGCCGGACTCTGAAGTCTCCCTGCCACAGGTTAGGAAGGCAGGGTGAGAAACACCCTGTGCAGGAGCCAAAGCATTCCTGAGGGATACCCAGCAATCTGCAGCCTTGTGCACAGGTGAGAGCTAATACAACCAGTGCAGAAACCCCCATCTGGAGCACAGCCTGTGACCTCAGAGAGCTGCAGCACAGCCGCCCCTGCCTTCCTTTCCAGATCACCACAGACAACTCCACCAGCCTTCCCAGAACTCCTGCCTGGGACCCGGCCTCGTCTTTGACTTGGCTCTCTAGCTCCTCCCAGCCAGTCTCTGTAAATCTAACCAACTGGTGCTGCAGAACTTCGGTAAGCTCTGGCCCCTCCCATCCCTCCACGCAGCGAAAGCGCTGTCCGAGCGCTCTCCTCTCCCCTCTCAATGCGCCAACCTTCTCTCCAGCCTTGCAAACCCACCCGTCCCCGCTCAGAGCCATTCAACTTGGCTGAAAAGGCCGTTTTCCTTGCCATGGCCTTGGCCCCATCACCCCTCCACCGGCTCCCCGTTCTCCAGTTGGACAAACATACACGGCTTGTCCCCTTTTTCACAGCCCTTCACCATCTCTCACGGACTGCTGAAAGGCTGCCTCCCCCACCGCTGGGCCAGTGGCTCCAGCCCCCATGCCCACCTGTCACAAGCGCCTCTGCATTCCCCCCGTTCTCCACCCTCACTAGGGATGAGCTTCTCCTAGCCAGCTACAGGGCCCCTCCTTTGCTGGGGACCTACAAAGCCCATGAAAACAACTTGGTAGCTGGTCTGCTGAGGCCGCAGCCCGGCCTGCTGATGGAGATTTCTTCACTTCTGAACGCTGGCTCTCCATTGCGCAGCCAGTGAGTTGAGTTTATGAGTCACTATTGTGTGGCTGTGATAACCAACATGCCACATGTGGTCTCTGTGTGCTCAAGAACACTAACCGGTAGGACTGTAGACGCGTGAAGAGAGAATTACATGTCTGGTACCTGAGTAAGCAGGGCTGAAACGCAAGGCCTACAGGCTGAGGCCTGAGAGATGTCTGCTAAGAAATGAGTGACAGAAGTGACCACAGAACGACCCTATGCCTCAGGACTACAGGAAAAACGTGGACCAAGGAGTGGAACTGCAAGAACAAGGTCCCTTTGTCCTAACATGCCCCAACTGCAGGGCACACAGTGTCTGCGAATGCTAATGAGGTAGTTAGAATCGCATGATAAATGGAGGGGGGGCAGAGTGGGACAACTGAGCTCCCGATGTGAAGCCCCAGCAAGAACCATCCCTCAGCTGATCAATCCACGAGGCACTCACCAGATCCTAACGCTATCTAGGCGGATGGGAGTAGAAGTGCATGTGTAGCTTGTGCACAGGCCTGTACAGAATCTCTCTGCTTGGGTGATCCCAACTGGGCTGGTAACCATAACAAAGGGTCAGCCAGATCAGCCCCTGTACTGGCAAAGGCCTATGAGGGCCTTGCCCCTGGGCTTTCCATGGTCCTACCAACTCCAACGAAGCAAGCCGCAGAGATGACACTGTGGCCAGCAGAGCCGATCCCATGGGGCACTGCCAGGCTCCAGCTCGGTCTCCTCCTCTCACCCGCTGGCAGAGGGCCTGCTGGCGCCACCGCTGAGCTGAGCTGCTAGAGAAACCCAGGGGTCACGCCAAGTTACCAAATTGCTGCAAACAAAAGGCTACAACCAGGTGTTCTTTGTATTAACTCCAGGTTTCTTAAATGAATTGCCCTGGATTTTTCTGTAAGGAAAAGGGATGAAACCTGAGCCTTCTGTTTATAAGCCGGACCAGAGTTGTCAGCACAAGCTGGGTGGTGTTTCAGGTCTAGTTCCCAGTTCAGTGTCTCCCAAACACCTCTGCTAACCTTAGCCCCCAATTGCCAAATCAGCCTGACACTGAGTCCTGAATACAACCCACCTGAACTCTGAATGAAATCAGCCTCTTGCTGAGGGCAGGTGGCAGAGTCCCTGGCCTGCAGGCACACGCCATAGGACTCAGCAGACAGATACCAGCAAGCCCTCTCTGCAAGGAAGAGCTGCAGCCACATGGGAGCAGCTGCAGGGTGTTTATTTGACCATCAGTGCTGGTAGTACACAATTGAGCTACCCTCTAAGCTAAGGTCCCCCTTCCCAACTGCTGAATGGTTGAATGGTTTGTGCCACCACCCCAGCCAGGAACGGGTCCTTGGTTAAAACAATACGAGCCCGTTGGAGACGCCTGCCTCAGGGACAGTGTCCAGGTGAAGCCAAGGGAGGGACTGCAGGTTCCGTCCCAGGATCTGCTTCCTTGACAGCCCAGTGTGAGCCACAGCCCATCTGTCCAGCCTGGCCGGGAGAATCCCAGGGCCTGCTGGCTCCGGCCCCACGCAGCCCTGCCCGCTACAGGATGTTCTTTGCAATAGCGTTCAGGGTCCTCACTGTAGCCACGTCTGCCACCTTTACGGAGTACTCGGAGGTAGAGAGCGAGGCTCCCATGGCGACGCTGCTGTTTCTGTCAGGGAAACCAAGAGGCGACTGGTTACTGTCTGGAATGTGACAGAGCTGGACACGGGCCCTGCCAGGAGACATCAAGGGGCACTGCCAGGCTCCAGCTCTGTCTCCTCTTCTCCCAGCTGCTGGCAGAGGGTCTCCTGGCACCCCCTTGGAGCTGACAGAGGCTAGAGAGTAATAGCAGGAGAAAGGAGCCGCGGGGCAGGGAAAGGGTCTTAGCTCTGGGCAGGAGGCACCAGCACAAGGAGGAAGTGGTGCAGACCTCCTAGAAACAGGCAGGAGGCAGGGGGTATGAGGTCTGTACTAGACCCCCCTGGCAGCACACCATGGCATCAGTGTCAGGGCTCATGCTGCCATGTGCCAAGCGCAGCTCCAGTCTCACCCTGGGGTGCTAATGCCGGGAACCATGTGCCCAGTGGCTGAGCACAGTGGGTTAACATCTCCCAGGGCACCTCATCATGCACAGGACTTGTGTCCCCAAACACTGAGCCCAAATGGATTCACATGTCCAGCCCCCCGACGCACAATTCTCACAGCCGGGGGCATCGGCGGGATCGGGGACTTCTCTGCCTGGCCAGCAGACTCGCTTTCACATCAGCAAAGCTGTGGGAGGACCAAGCCAGACCCTACCTCCTGACCAACTTAGTACAGAGACAACCTCTTACTTACCTGAACTTCATCCCCGAGTCCCGGGCTGAGCGCGCAGAGCAGTGAAACTCAGGCGCCCGAGCCCTCAAGAATCCGCTGCAGGTTCCTCTCTGTTATCCCGCCCCCTGGTGGGAAGAAGAAGTTCAGACCCCACATCCATAAGAACGGCCAGATGGGATCAGCCCAGCATCCTGTCTGCCCACAATGGCCAATGCCCCACAGGGAGTGAACAGAACAGGGAATCTTCAAGCGATCCCTCCTCTGTCACCCATTCCCAGCCTCTGACAGGCTAGAGACACCATTCCTACCCATCCTGGCTAACAGCCATTGAGGGACCTAACCTCCATGAATCTATCTGGCTCTTTCTTGAACCCTGTTAAAGTCCTAGTTTTCATAACCTCCTCTGGCAAGGAGTTCCACAGGACGACAGTTCGCTGCGTGAAGAAAAACTTCCTTTTGTTTTAAACCTGCTACCTATTAATTTCATTTGGTGACCCCTAGTTCCTATGTGATGGGAACAAGTAAATCACTTTTCCTTATTCACTTTTCCCACACAGTCATGATTTTATAGCCCTCTATCATATCCCCCCTTAGTCTCCTCTTTTCTAAGGTGAAAAGTCCCAGTCTTTTTAATCTCTCCTCATATGGGACCTGTTTCAAACCCCTCATCATTTTTGTTGCCCTTCTCTGAACCTTTTCCAATGCCAAGAGATCTTTTTTTAGATGAGATGACCACATCTGTACGCAGTATTCAAGATGCGAGCATACCATGGTTTTATATTGAAGCACTAAGATATTTTCTGTTTTATTTTTTATCCCTTTTTTAAGTACTCCTAACATTCTATTTGCTTTTTTGACTGCCACTGCACATGGAGTGGATGTTTTCAGAGAACTCTCCACAATGACTCCAAGATCTCTCTCTGGAGTAGCTGTAGCTAAATTAGTCCCCATCATGTTGTACGTCTAGTTGAGATTATTTTTTCCAATGTGCGTTACTTTACATTTACCAACATTCAATTTCATTTGCCACTTTGTTGCCCAGTCACTTCATTTGGTGAGATCTTTTTGAAGCTCTTCAGTCTGCTTTGGTCTTCACTATCCAAACAGGACACTCCTGAGCTCACCCAGCGACAGGCCCGGAAAACCAGACCCAGCCCAGCCAGGAAAGGGAAACTGCCTTGGGGAGCCACATGGTAGCCCTGGTGGATCCAGTCACCCCAGACCTCCCGGAAAGCGACAGCTGTACAGAGCTTCCCTGCTTCCAGCAGGCAGACCCTGGAGGGAGGGAGAGCCACTCCCCAGTGAGGCAGCAGCATGGCGCAATGCCAAAACACAGATCTCATGCGCCTGGGAGCCGGGAGCCAGGGACGCATTCAGCCCCCAGTAGGTACACGGTAGCAGCTGAGTCATTACCTGGCACCACCACAATCCTGCCCTTTGCCTGAAAAGGAGCAGAGTGACAGGGGTTAATGCTCTTGCCCACTCCAGCTTGGCCCAGGGCGAGCCGTGGTACCGGCATGCACCCATCCAGACACAGCCTTGCAGGGGAGGGATCTTGGAGCAGCATGAGGGTTTCGCACTCACGCGGCTCAGGACATGCTCGGTTATGGAGCTCACTGCGTCCTCTCCTAGACACCTCAGAAAAAACCACTGACCTTGTGATTCTGCAGGACTCTCACTCCTGGGCCTGGTGCCTCCACTGCCATTCATGCTGGAAACTCCTCCAGCTCTCTTGAGGCAGGCTGCCTCAGGGACTGCTACTTAACATGCTCCAGTGCGGGAACCTCACAGACCCTGGGGCACTGCACTCACTTCTTTCCAGAGCCCCTGAACTCCAACCACTTACAAGCCAACCACGTCTGTGTGCGTGCGTGTGTGTGCTGCATGCACACAGGGATAGTAGCGCGAGCGCTGCGCTGGCCTGCACCCAAAGGCACACGTCTGGGTGATGTTCCCCGACAGCTCCTTGCCATGTTGGAGTGAAGGCTGCAGATCTCCCGGAACAGACCAGCCACAAAATGAGCAATCCTGGTTCACAGCCTCAGCCATCCCCTCCCTTCTGCCTCTTCTAGCCCATCTTCTCTCCCTCCTCACCCTGCACAATCAACGCCCGAGCACCCCAGCCAGCGCCCCAACAGCAACGTTCATCAGCTGCCGCTCTGCGCTGGCCTCTAGTGCCTTCCCTCTGACAGCCCCCTGCCCGGCTCTGCTCTCCGGCGAGGCACAGAGCGATTTGACAGATGTCTCAGACGGGAACGCACACAGAGGCGCTGGCCTCAGTAAAGCCACACGCCAGAGAATCGGTATCGGTGGGGTCCAGCCACCATTCTGTCTGCTTCACTCTCCTTGCCCTGAACCCTGCTTACTCCCATTTGCGGCATTTCCTCTTCCATGGGACGGGGGCCGTGCGTGTGACACGAGGAGGGTAGGTGTGCCTGTGCGTGTGGCACCTGGCACGAGGCGCCCTGAACCCTAGAGGGCTCCCAGCGTGACTGCAATAGGAATATGGGGTGAAGAACAAAGACAGGGGCTGTCACCAGCTGGGAGAGCAAGTCAGAGACAAGGCCCCACCCCAAGGGAGGTCCCTCCATTTGTAGCCTGTGAGCAAGAGGCCCAAAGGGCCTCCCTGTCGGCAGAGGCAGGTCAGATCCCTGGGGCCAATGCTCCCTGCCAGAGACTCCGGAGGGGCCACCAGCCAGTGCCAGCTGGCTCCCCAGGGTAGCCCCCGGGAGCGGCGAGTGGCCAGGGCAGCTGGAAGCTGCAGCAAGGCAGAAAGGGAGAGGGGCTCACCTGCTCTGTGAGCCTCTTTATCAGGGGCAACCCCTCGAGCGCGGAGCTGTCACAGCCGCTGGTCAGCACCCGCTCGAACCCCAGGGACACCAGCGTCTCCAGGGCCACGAGGGGATCATGGACCATGTCGAAGGCTGCAAAACCAAACAAGTCCCACCCTCAGCCAGCTCGCCAGCCAGGTGGGGGCAGACCAAGGACCTCCCTCGCAGCTGCCAACCCTGCATAGAGCCTGGGTCCCCAACCCCCACTCATGGACAGCAGCCCAGCCAGAGAGCCTGGGTCCCCCACCCCTACCCCCACCCATGGACAGCAGCCCAGCCAGAGAGCCTGGGTCCCCGGCCCCCACCCATGGACAGCAGCCCAGCCACAGAGCCTGGGTCCCCCGCCCCTACCCATGGACAGCAGCCCAGCCAGAGAGCCTGGGTCCCCTGCCCCTACCCCCACCCATGGACAGCAGCCCAGCCAGACAGCCTGGGTCCCCCGCCCCCACCCATGGACAGCAGCCCAGCCAGACAGCCTGGGTCCCCTGCCCCTACCCCCACCCATGGACAGCAGCCCAGCCAGAGAGCCTGGGTCCCCCGCCCCTACCCATGGACAGCAGCCCAGCCAGAGAGCCTGGGTCCCCCGCCCCTACCCATGGACAGCAGCCCAGCCAGACAGCCTGGGTCCCCCGCCCCTACCTCCACCCATGGACAGCAGCCCAGCCAGACAGCCTGGGTCCCCCGCCCCCACCCATGGACAGCAGCCCAGCCAGAGAGCCTGGGTCCCCTGCCCCTACCCCCACCCATGGACAGCAGCCCAGCCAGACAGCCTGGGTCCCCCGCCCCTACCCATGGACAGCAGCCCAGCCAGACAGCCTGGGTCCCCTGCCCCTACCCCCACCCATGGACAGCAGCCCAGCCAGAGAGCCTGGGTCCCCCACCCCCACCCAGGGACAGCAGCCCAGCCAGACAGCCTGGGTCCCTCGCCCCTACCCATGGACAGCAACCCAGCCAGACAGCCTGGGTCCCCCGCCCGCACCCATGGACAGCAGCCCAGCCAGACAGCCTGGGTCCCCCGCCCCTACCCATGGACAGCAGCCCAGCCAGACAGCCTGGGTCCCCGGCCCCCACCGAGGGACAGCAGCCCAGCCAGACAGCCTGGGTCCCCCGCCCCTACCCATGGACAGCAGCCCAGCCAGACAGTCTGGGTCCCCGGCCCCCACCCATGGACAGCAGCCCAGCCAGTGAGCCTGGGTCCCCCACACCTACCCATGGACAGCAGCCCAGCCAGACAGCCTGGGTCCCCCGCACCTACCCATGGACAGCAGCCCAGCCAGTGAGCCAGGGTCCGCACAGCACACAGGTCCAAGCCCTGGCATGGCCACAGAGCAGCGGTTCCCAACCTCTTCCAGATGGGGACCCATTTTGACAATTCAGGAAGACTTGGTGAACCAGGGCAATTCAAAAAATGTGTGAATGGTTCCTTAAGAGCCACCTGGGGAGACACCTGGCGACCCATATTTGGGTCCCGACTCATAGGTTGGGAAACCCTGCCATAGAGCCTGGACCCTCACAGCCCTCACTCCTGGGCAGCAGCACGGCCATGGAGCCTGGGCCAGCTCCTTCACAGCAGAGCAGCACAGACGGCAACTTACCTCGGTGGAAGGTGGCTGGCAGGGGGCGACAAACAGCTGCAAAGAGAGAGGTCACGTGGTCAGCAGAGGTGCATTGGGGTGGGAGTCCCTGAAAGATGGGCCCAAAGACAACCTCCTGCACTGCCCTGGGAGAACGCCGCAGGGAGCACAGCCAAGCTGGAGAGGGGAGCTGCCTGTTCTCTGCACCAGCCTGTGGAGAAGCCCAGGCTACCTGGGCTCAGGTACAGTTTGTCTCCTTGTGTTTGCTGTGACAGCACTTGTGTCTGGTCTCCCCTGCAGCACTGGGGTTACTCTGGGGCAGTGGCCTCTCCGTGTGGCTGAGCACTGCGATCCTAAATTCCACTCCCCAGGCTGGAGGCTCTCGGAGACCTGGGCTACACATCACTGAACAGGCCTGAGTTAGAGACCAGCACATAACCATAGCTGAAAGGCCAACTGGACTGCCAGCTTACGGCGCACATAGCGCCTCAGCTAATGGCCCTGAGAAAGTGGGTTTGTGTGTAGAGTCCCTCTAGCACACAGGCCCACGCGTGGTGGAGCCTGGGCACTAGGGTACAAACCGGACACTGGCTGGGGTGTTGCCCAGTGTCTGAAGGGAGCACCCAGCCAACAGCCTGCTCCCTTGTTGGGACACAGAAAGGAACCAGTGTCCCAGAGACGTTAGCTGAGCCCATATCCCCGCAGACACACACCTCTGTCACAGTGAGTGACCCTGTTTGCCAGACGCTCTCTGGAAGAACCCAAATGATTGGCCCCCAGCTCATGGGTCTCTAGGTGCTGACTTGGCCTCCCTGTGTCTTGGCTGCAGCTCCCAGATGAGGTGCTGGAGGGTCCCTCCCTCCCTTGGCTCAGAGGGGGCTCAGGTCTCCTACAGCCCAGCTGCTCCACCCACTTTCTGCATGTTTTTCATGTCTCCTTTTTTCACCTGTTTTTCTCAGCTCTTCTGGAAGACACAATTTCAGAGCAAGGCCTGGGCCAGGGTGCACAGAAGGCCAACACAGGCGCTTCCTGGGCACCTCTGCCAAGGTCTGAGAGCCAGGTCTCGCCTCGCCCACAAGTGAAGAGGAACGGAAGGTGTGGGAGGCGTTTGAGAGGCATAAAGTGCACAGGTCTCTCCTGCGTGTGCCTCACCTTCCCTTACCGCCTCACTGGGCCCAAGCCTGCACCCCACTCCCTCTGGAGACCCCTCAGGGCAGCCGTGCTGTCAGTCAGCAAAGTGCTCACCCATGGCGCTGTGGGACAGATGGCAGCAAGGAGCCTGGAGAGGCTGGGTGAGGTGGCCACACGGCAGCTATCACTAGCCAGCACGGCCTACATGGCACCTTCTGGCATCACCAAGTGAGGCAGCACCACGCTGCCTTGGACCTTCAGAGCACGGGCCCGTCGCGGGGCCTCCTTACCCAGCAAGGCTGTGCAGAGCTCCGTGTCGATGCGCCCGTCCTCCGTCAGCGCCCCAAACACCAACCCATCGGCTCCGTGCAGCTTGGCCAGGCGAATATCAGCCTTCATCACGTCCAGCTCCCGGTCAGTGTAGAGGAAATCCCCCCCCCGAGGGCGGATCATCACGAACACGGGGACCTGCACACACTGCTTCACCACCTGCAGGAGCCCTGCTGGGGCAGACAGAGGCAGAGCTCGCCCGGGGACAAGCGGGGCAGACACCCACCCTGCCTGCTATAGAGGCCTTCTAGCCCCACTCTCCCCTGCAGGGAAAGACTCCCTTTGACCCCCTCCACCCTGAGACAGGCAGGAGCCCCTGGGCCACGTGGCAGCAGGGCAGAGGGGAATGAAGGAGAAAGCGTGTGGAGGTGAGGTGCTGAAGGGACGGGGATGCAACTTCTAAGCCTGGATTACTGAGGCGCTGGCAGGCTCCCTGCCAAACACAGGACATGCGGTGCCTGCTCCCAGGAGGGTGGACCAGCCACATGGGCAGAGGCAAAGTTTGGACACCCTGGACAGGCCTCCAAGAGGGTAAGAACTGGCTCTGATCACCAAGCAGACAAAGCCTGAGTCTTCCTCTTGCAGCCCTGGCCCCGCAGGACAGGCCCTGCCCTGGCACATATTCCAGCATGTCCCTGCATGAGCAAGGAGCCCGGGGCACTCACCAATACTGGGCGTGGTTCCTCCTTCCAGCAGGCCAGCACAGAGCTCGATCCGGCCAGCGCCTGGGCAAGAGAATGAGTAACAGTCCCTGAGTTAGGGCACAAACCAGCCCTCCAGCCTACTCGGCAGGCCTAGCCATGGGCCCAGGAAGGGAAGTGGGGCTTATAGAAAAGGGCCATTGGGGACAGGCCACTGGACCAACAGCCGGGCCATACGCCAGGACACCAGAGGACTGTGCCAAACAGAGTCCCTGCCCTGCTCTCTACAGCACACCGCCCCCCGACACGTGCTGGGACCCTGGGCCCATTGTCTCTCAGATCTCTACGTCCTGGTTAGCTTGTGCGGGCTGATGCACACTCCGACTGCTACATCTTCGCTGCATATTGCTAGTGCTGCCCATTCATAAACTCGATGGCCAGTCTGGCCCCTGGATCACACAGGAGTTTGGAAATAGTTCCTGCATGAACTAGAGCAGAGCCGTTAAAAACAAATCCGGATTTTAAATGGCTGGTGACGGAGAATTCATCAGGACCCCTGGCAAATTATTCCAGTGGTTAAAAATGTGTCTTATTTCCCATCTAGCTTCACCTTCCAGCCCTGGCCCAGGGCACTCCTTTGTCTGCTAGCTCAAAGGGCCCATTATTAAACATGTCTTTCCAGTGTAGATACTTACAGATGGTGATCAAGTCACCCCTAAACCTTCTCTTGGTTAAGCTACCTAGATTCAGCCCCTGGAGTCTCTCTCAGGCATGGTTTCTAGTCCTTCAGTCATTCTTGTGGCTCTTCCCTAACCTATCTCCAATTTATCAACATACTTCTTGAGTTGCAGGGACCAGAACTGGACCTAGGATCCCTGCAGCAGTCACGCTTTGTATCCGTATCTATTAGACTGGGAGCTCCCTGGGGCAGGAGCTGTGTCTTCCCCAAGAGTCTGTACTACAAAGCCGAGGCTCCTGAGTGCTCAGCTGAAAAGACTGGAAACCCCTCTTTCAGGAGAGGGCTTGGCACCAGACAGGCATGCATTCTACCCCTGCCAGGGTTCATCACACTCAGGAGCAGGTCAAGTCCCAGCTGTTCCCCTCTTCCCTACCTCCTCGCTCTGCATTCACAGCAGACTCCACTGAGTCGACACACACTTCCATGAGAAAGCCATCAGCCATTCCTAGGAGGGAAACACAGCAGGTAGCTCAAACCAGCCACAGCTCAGGGGCAGGGTTTGCCCCAGGGATTCTTTCAAGCCCTGGAAACCAACCCTTCTCTCTTCAATCTCCTGCCCCACCTGAGGTTTCCAGTTGGCCCAACCTGCCCCCTCTCGTGACCTTCTTACATCCACATTTCCCATCTTTAACACCCATTCCTGCTGGGCTTTTCACCGCTGCCCCTTTAATTTGTTATGTCCATGTGAGGAATGCATTGTGTTACGTGCCCCACTATGGAGATGGCATGTGACTCGGAGGCTGTCACATTATTGGATTTTAAGGGGAGGAGACAGATCACTGCTGCACCCAGGGGGGGTGTTTGCCCCAAAGTCTATACAAAGGGGGCCATGTGAGGTGTCAAATGAAAGCTTATGTTCTACTGATTCCGTGTACGCTACTCATGTACCTGTGTGATGTTTGTATGTGGAGTTATGAATATGGGCTCTGTGCTGATACTGGCCTGCACTGCCTGTTGTAAAGGATGATTGTCCAGTGAATGATTATGCTAATTAGCAGGGCCAGAAGGACAATGGCTCTCAAGGTGCCCAATACACACCTGAGGAATGCATCTGGGAACATGCAAACCAGCCAGGGCATAATGGCTGCCAGCATGTGAAACACAAACAGGTCACTTGACTGCTGTGGCTGGGGGGATGCCAGGAGAGATACAGAAGTGCCATGAGGTGGACTCCATCTTGTCTTCAATCTTACTACTGATCCCAGATGCAGCCCTGCGAGGGACAGAGAGCCAGGAAGGGCTGTGGACCCATACTGACACAGGATGTACACCAGAGACTTTTAAGACAGCAGTTATAACATCCCTGCTGAAAGCCTGCATCAAGACCTTGGTGATTGGTGCATGTAATGTATTCTCCATAACAACCTTACTCATACTTTTCTTTATTAATAAACTTTTAGATTCTAAAGGATTGGTCCAGTGTGCTCTTGTGGGTAAGATCCAAAGTGTAAACTGACTGGGGATTTGTGGCTGGTTCTTTGGAACCGGAAAGCCCAGTTCGAGGTAGGCAAGATTGGATTCTATAACCCCTCACCTGTGTGCAGGCCCGGGGCCGATTGTGGCACAGGGAGAGCTGGGGTGTCAGAGGGGTTTTGCTCATGAGGCTTCCTGCTGGCCAGATTGGCAGCTGGCGCACTTGTGTGTGACTGGTTTGTGGCCTAATTGGGAAAGGTCTCCAGTCTGGGGCTGTAAGGAGCCCTGGTTTTGAGCAATTTGTCCTGAGTGGACACCCTCAGCGGTGCCCAGATGCAGCCTGGTCCGTCACAGAGGGGGTGTGCAACATATCACCTCCATATTGCTGCACATAAAAAACTTCATTCTGCCCATGGACCATCTCTGGAGGGGCGGGGCAGGGCGGGGCGGAGGGGTTCAGAGCATGGGAGTGGGTCAGGGCAGGAAGTTAGAGTGGAGACGCAGGGTCTTGCATCCTTAACCATCTTAGCTAATAGCCATTGATGGACCTAACCTCCAGGAAATTATATCATTCTTTTTAAAAACACTTTTGGCCTTTACAATATCCCCTGGCAATCAATTCCAAACACTGACTGTGCATTGTGTGAAGTACAATGGGAGCGACAGGAAGCTCCATCTCCGCAGCTTCCATTGGCCACAATTCCCAGCCAATGGGAGATGTCGGGGTGGGGGGGATAGTGCCAGGAAGAGAGTGTGGGGCCATGCTAAGCCATCTGTTCTCCACCCCACAATGGGACCTGCCCCAGGTAGGTGCCCTGCACCCTAACTTCGTCCTTCCTTTTGTTTAAACCTGCCAGCTGGTAATTCCATCAAGCAACACCTAGTTTTTGTATTATGTGGTGGGCTAAACAGGCTCTGACCTGCTGTCCTGCTAGCGCCCCAAATTATGGCAAAATTACTATACCCTGCCTTCCCTAAAACACCAGGGGAGGAGAGGGGTTACCTGGAGAGGCTCTGACTCCAAGTGGCAGCCTCCTCAGAAGCCAGGCACTTAACCTCCTCCCTGTTGGACTTTCCCAGGGGAGGTGCTGTGCTGCACTGGCTCCAGGTAATGTGCCATGGGGGAGGAGATGGACAGGGGGAGTGCAGGGGGCCAGGGCTAGGGGGCAGGTATAAGTCATGGGGGGGTGGGAGGGCGGTCAGATGGAAAGGGTGTGTGTGAGGCCTCATAAATCCTAAGGATGGCCCTGATCCTATCCTCCCATTAATAACCTCTTTTCTAAGCTGAGCAGTCCCAGTGTTTTTAATTTCTCCTTATATGGAAGCTGTTACATACCCCCCTAATAATTTCTGCTGCCCTTCCCTGTCATTTCTCCAATTCTAATATACATCCTTTTTGAGATGGGGCAACCAGAACTGCACACAACACTCAGGCTACGTCTACACTGCAGACTTCTTGCGCAAGAACTGTTTTGCGCAAAAGTTCTTGCACAAGAGTGCATCCACACTGCCATGTGCTTTTGAGCAAGGCAGTGTGGACACTCTCTTGTGCAAGAAAGCTCTGATGGCCATTTTAGCCACAGGGGTTTCTTGCACAAGAGGGCTTATTCCTCATGGGGAAAGGAATAATTCTTGCGCAAGAAGCCCTCTGTTCCAACGCTTTACTGTAAATTTACTTGCACAAGAACGCGCGTGCAGTGTAGACGCTCCACAAGTTTCTGCGCAAGAACAGGAGTTCTTGCGCAAAAAGCTGCAGTGTAGACGTAGCCCCAAGGTCTGAGCGTACCAGGGATTTATCTAGCAACATATTTGCTATTTTACTATCTATCCCTGTCCTAGCAGTTCCTAACATTTTATTGGCTTTTTTGACTACTGATGCACACTGACCAGCTGTTCTCCTACAGAACTATCCCCGCTCACCCAGATACCGGTTTCCTGAATGGTAACAGCTAATTTAGACCACATCATTTTGCATGTATAATTGAGATTATTTTTCCCAACGTGCATTACTCCGCACGTATCAACACTGACTTACATTGCCATTTTGACAAGTTTTAGAGCGGCAGCCATGTTAGTCTGTATCTGCAAAAACAATGAGGAGTCCGGTGGCACCCTAGAGAGATTCATTTGGGCACAAGCTTTTGAGAGTCAAAACCTGCTTTGGTAGATGCCTCGTCTCGGCCGAGCCACAGGACCCCCGTTATCTGCCATTCTCTCGCTGTGAGAGCCCTCGTGCCTCTCTCGGGTCAGCCTGGACTGAACGGCGCTGGGGAACGCCGCATCATGCGGTGTGTCCGCCCCCCAAGGCCCCGGCCCCGCGCTGCCCCTGGCGGCCCGGTTACCTCCTCCGCGAGCCCGTCTCTGAACTAGTGACCGCCCCCGCAGCGCGGGGCACCCGGAGCGGGCTGGAGGGGCGCGAGCCCGTCACGGGGGCCCCGGGATCGCGCTACGCACTGAGCGGGGCCCGGCCGCGGCTCCCAGGGGACCCGCAGCGGCTCCGAAGCGACGCGACTCCCGTTCACACGCAGCCACGGCGCCCCCCCCGCACCAGAGCCGCCCATTGTCACGATTTCCGGGGCTAGCTCCGCCCCCTCACCCGCATTTCCGGCCCCCAAGCCCCGTTTCCGGTCCCGTCTCTCCATCGCCAGCTGTCCCGCCGCCCCCGGCTCCGGCCGCCATGAACCTGAAGCGCCCTGCTCACGTGTCCGGAAAGAAGCCCCGCCTCCGTACCACGTGGCCCCGCCCCTACGATCGGGCCCCGCCCCCGCCTCGCCCTCACCTGTCCCCCACCGCGCGCGAAGTGCTCCCTGCTCTCTGTCACGTGCTGGATTGTCATGGCCACGGCTAGGCGGGCCCGGAAACGTGGTCTTTGTTTCCGGGTCAGAGGTGAAGGTATCATTTCCTGCTGCGCTCCTCATGCTGCGGGCAGGGCTGCGCGGCGCACGGGTCCTGCTGCCGCGGCGGGGGGGCCCCGGGACCCCGGCTCGGGAGGTGTCGAGGCTGCTCGCCCCCCGCCCGGCCCCCGCACCGCCCCCGCACCGATGGGGGTCCGGGGCTGCGGGGGCGCCGCCCGTGCGGCTCGTGGGGCGCTGGCTCGTGGCCTGCAGCGGCGCCGTGGCCGGGGCCGTTGTGCTGGGCGGCGTGACCAGGTGAGAGCGGCCCGGGCCCCGCGTTCCCGCCGCGACTGAGAGTCCGGCCCGGCCCCCCCGGCCCGATAGCGACCGGCCCGCCTCCCCCCCCGGCCCCATAGCGACCGGCCCGGCCCGCCTCCCTGTATGTCCGCCCTGCCCCGACCCCATAGCGACCGGCCCGGCCCGCCTCCTGTATGTCCGCCCCGCCCCCGACCCCATAGCGACCGGCCCGGCCCGCCTCCCCTGTATGTCCGCCCCGCCCCCGACCCCATAGCGACCGGCCCGGCCCGCCTCCCCGGCCCCATAGCGCCCGGCCCGGCCCGCCTCCCTCTATGTCCGCCCCGCCCCGGCCCCATAGCGACCGGCCCGGCCCGCCTACCCTGTATGTCCGCCCCGCCCCGACCCCATAGCGACCGGCCCGGCCTGCCTCCCCCGGCCCCATAGCGCCCGGCCCGGCCCGCCTCCCTGTATGTCCGCCCTGCCCCCGGCCCCATAGCGACCGGCCCGGCCCGCCTCCCCGACCCCATAGCGCCGGCCCGCCCGCCTCCTGTATGTCCGCCCGACCCCATAGCGACGGCCCGGCCCGCCTCCTGTATGTCCGCCCGCCCCCGACCCCATAGCGACCGGCCCGCCTCCCCGGCCCCATAGCGCCCGGCCCGGCCCGCCTCCCTGTATGTCCGCCCGCCCCTGCCCCATAGCGACCCCGGCCCGCCTCCCCTCGACCCCATAGCGCCTGCCCGGCCGCCTCCCCTGTATGTCCGCCCGACCCCATAGCGACCGCCCGCCCGCCTCCCCTGTATGTCCGCCCGCCCGACCCCATAGCGACCGGCCCGGCCCGCCTCCCTGTATGTCCGCCCGCCCCGACCATAGCGACGCCCGGCTCGCCTCCACTCTATGTCCGCCCCGGCCCCATAGCGACCGGCCCGCCCGCCTCCCCCGACCCATAGCGCCCGCCCGGCCCGCCTCCTGTATGTCCGCCCGCCCCGGCCCCATAGGCGACCGGCCCGGCCCGCCTCCCCCGACCCATAGCGCGCCGCCGCGCCTCCCCTGTATGTCCGCCCGCCTCGACCCCATAGCGACGGCCCAGCTCGCCTCCACTCTATGTCCGCCCGGCCCCATAGCGACCGCCCGGCTCGCCTCCACTCTATGTCCGCCTCGGCCCCATAGCGACCGGCCCGGCCCGCCACCACTCTATGTCCGCCCCGGCCCCATAGCGACCGGCCCGGCTCGCCTCCACTCTATGTCCGCCTCGGCCCCATAGCGACCGGCCCGCTTCGCCTCACTCTATGTCCGCCCCGGCCCCATAGCGACCGCCCGGCTCGCCTCCACTCTATGTCCGCCCTCGGCCCCATAGCGACTGCCCGGCCCGCCACCTCTATGTCCGCGCGCCCCGGCCCCATAGCGACCGGCCCGCCTCCCGGCCCCATAGCGCCCGGCCCGCCCGCCTCCCCTGTATGTCCGCCCGCCCTCGGCCCATAGCGACCGGCCCGCCTCCCCGGCCCCATAGCGACGGCCCGGCCCGCCTCCCTGTATGTCCGCCCGCCTCGACCATAGCGACCGTCCCGGCCCGCCTACCCTCTATGTCCGCCCCGCCCCATAGCGACCGGCCCGGCTCGCCTCCACTCTATGTCCGCCCGGCCCCATAGCGCCTGCCCAGCCCGCCTCCTGTATATCTGCTCCCCGCCTCTGTGTGTCCATCCCGCCCGCTGCCCCACAGCTCCGGCCCGCCCGCCTCCCTCTATGTCCGCCTCGGCCCTATAGCGCCCGGCCCGGCCTGCTTCCCCTGTATATCTGCCCCCCGCCGCCTCCTCTGTGTCCGCTGCTGCCCACAGCGCCCTGCCCGGCCCGCCTCCCCTGTATGTCCGCCCCGACCCACAGCACCCGGCCCGGCCCGCCTCCCCTGTATGTCCGCCTCGGGCCCCCCGCCCAGCCCCACAGCTCCCACCCCGGCCCGTCCTGTCTCCTCTGTGTGTCCACCTCGGGCCTCGGCCCATAGCGACCGGCCCGCCTCCCGGCCCCATAGCGACCGGCCCGCCCGCCTCCTGTATGTCCGCCCGCCTCGACCCCATAGCGACCGCCCCGGCCCGCCTACCCTCTATGTCCGCCCGGCCCCATAGCGACCGGCCCGCTCGCCTCACTCTATGTCCGCCTGCCCCATAGCGCCCGGCCCAGCCCGCCTCCCTGTATATCTGCCCCGCCTCCTGTGTGTCCATCCCGCCCGCTGCCCCACAGCTCCGGCCCGCCCGCCTCTATGTCCGCCCCGGCCCTATAGCGCCAGCCCGGCCTGCTTCCTGTATATCTGCCCCCGCCGCCTCCCCTCTGTGTCCGCTGCCCCACAGCGCTCGGCCCGCCCGCCTCTGTATGTCCGCCCCGACCCACAGCACCCGGCCCGCCCGCCTCCCTGTATGTCCGCCTCGGGCCCCGCCCAGCCCCACAGCTCCCACCCCGCCCGTCCTGTCTCTCTGTGTGTCCACCTGGGCCCCCGGCCCATAGCGACTGCCCGCCTCCCGGCCCCATAGCGACCGGCCCGGCCCGCCTCTGTATGTCCGCCCTGCCCCCGACCCATAGCGACTCCCCGGCCCGCCTACCTCTATGTCCGCCCCGCCCCATAGCGACCGCCCGGCTCGCTCCACTCTATGTCCGCTCTGCCCCATAGCGCCTGCCCAGCCCGCCTCCCTGTATATCTGCCCCGCCTCCCTGTGTGTCCATCCCGCCCGCTGCCCCACAGCTCGGCCCGCCCGCCTCCCTCTATGTCCGCTCGGCCCTATAGCGCCCGGCCCGGCCTGCTTCCTGTATATCTGCCCCCCGCCGCCTCCCCTCTGTGTCCGCGCTGCCCCACAGCGCCGGCCCGCCCGCCTCCCTGTATGTCCGCCCGACCCACAGCACCCGGCCCGCCCGCCTCCCTGTATGTCCGCCTCGGGCCCCGCCCAGCCCCACAGCTCCCACCCCGGCCCGTCCTGTCTCCTCTGTGTGTCCACCTCGGGCCCCCGGCCCATAGCGACCGCCCGCCTCCCGGCCCCATAGCGACCGGCCCGGCCCGCCTCCTGTATGTCCGCCCGCCCCCGACCCCATAGCGACCGTCCCGCCCGCCTACCCTCTATGTCCGCCCCGGCCCCATAGCGACGGCCCGGCTCGCCTCACTCTATGTCCGCCCCTGCCCCATAGCGCCTGCCCAGCCCGCCTCCCTGTATATCCGCCCCGCCTCCCTGTGTGTCCATCCCGCCCACAGCTCCGGCCCGCCCGCCTCTATGTCCGCCTGCCCCATAGCGACCGGCCCGGCCCGCCTACCCTCTATGTCCGCCCCGGCCCCATAGCGACCGGCCCGCCCGCCTACCCTCTATGTCCGCCCGCGCCGGCCCCATAGCGACCGCCCGCCTCCCGGCCCCATAGCGCCTGGCCTGGCCCGCCTCCCCTGTATGTCCGCCCGCCTCGCCCATAGCGACCGGCCCGCCTCCCGGCCCCATAGCGACCGGCCCGGCCCGCCTCCCCTGTATGTCCGCCCCCCCCGGCCCCATAGCGACCGGCCCGGCTCGCCTCCACTCTATGTCCGCCTCGGCCCCATAGCGCCCGGCCCAGCCCGCCTCCCCTGTATATCTGCCCCCGCCTCCCCTGTGTGTCCATCCCGCCCGCTGCCCCACAGCTCTCGGCCCGGCCCGCCTCCCCTCTATGTCCGCCCGGCCCTATAGCGCCCGGCCCGCCTGCTTCCCTGTATATCTGCCCCCCGCCGCCTCCCCTCTGTGTCCGCTGCCCCACAGCGCCGGCCCGGCCCGCCTCCCTGTATGTCCGCCCGACCCACAGCACCCGGCCCGGCCCGCCTCCCCTGTATGTCCGCCTCGGGCCCCCCGCCCAGCCCCACAGCTCCCACCCCGGCCCGTCCTGTCTCCTCTGTGTGTCAACCTCGGGCCCCCCGGCCCGGCCCCACAGCTCCCAGCCCGGCCCGCCTCCCCTGTGTGTCTGCCTCGGGCCCCCCGCCCGGCCCCACAGCTCCCACCCCGGCCCAGCCCGGCCCGCCTCCCCTGTGTGTCTGCCCCGACCCACAGCTCCCGCCCGGCCCGCCTCCCCTGTATGTCCGCCTCGGGCCCCCCGCCCGGCCCCACAGCTCCCACCCCGGCCCGCCTCCCCTGTGTGTCCACCTCGGGCCCCCCGGCCCGGCCCCACAGCTCTCGGCCCAGCCCCACAGCTCCCGGCCCGGCCCGCCTCCCCTGTATGTCCGCCTTGGGCTCCCCGGCCGCACAGCTCCCGGCCCGGCCCACCTCCCCTGTATGTCCGCCTCGGGCCCCCCGCCCGGCCCCACTGCTCCCGGCCTGGTCCGCCTCCCCTGTATGTCCGCCTCGGGCCCCCCGCCTGGCCCGGCCCGGCCCCATAGCTCCCGGCCCGCCCCGGCCCGCCTCCCCTGTATGTCCGCCTCGGGCCCCCCGCCCCGGCCCCACAGCTCCCGCCAGCCCGCCCGCCTCCCCTGTATGTCCGCCTCGGGCCACCTGCCCTGCCCGGCCCGGCCCCACAGATCCCGGCCCGGCCCGCCTCCCCTGTATGTCCGCCTCGGGCCCCCGGCCCGGCCCGCCCCCACAGCTCCCGGCCTGGCCCGCCTCTGCCTTGCCCGGGCCTTGCCTCCCCTGTATGTCTGCCTCATCCCCAACCCCCGCGTGTCGTCCCCTGCCCTGCCCCCCCTGCCCTCCATGTCCCTGCCCTGGTTCTTCCACCCTGCCCCGCCTCCCACCACTCCTGGCCCGGCCCGCCTCTGCCATGCCCGGGTCCCGCCTTCCCTGTATGTCCGCCCCACCCTCGCATGTCACCCCTTGCCCCACCACCCTCCCTTCCCCCGTCCCCTTCCCGCTTCCCACATCTCTCTGCTCACCTCGGGCTGCATTCTCGCAACACCTGCCTCATGCCCCAGCCATGCATGTCCCTGATCCTTCCGCCCTGGCCTGCCTCCCACATATCCCTGCTCGCCTCTACATGCCTGCCCTTTTTGTGGCCTTTTGTGGCCTTTCATGTCTCTACAGGGGCACACTAAGGAAGCATAGACTCATAGAGCTGGAAGAGATCTCAGGAGGTCATCAAGTCCAGCCCCCTGCCCAAGGCAGGACCAATCCCAACTAAATCAACCCAGCCAGGGCTTTGTCAAGCAATGAGAGATTATAACAGAGCACTGCCCCCAACTTCAGTTTGTTGCACCACCTCTAACTAAAAGCAATGAGTAGTCCTATGGCACTTTGGAGACAAAAATACAAATAGCATCATGAGCTTTCATGGGCAAAACACACTTCAAATGAGCTTGAGTGGAGAAGAAAGGAGGACTCTCAGAATTTATAACAGAAAAAGAAGAAGTGGGGGAATGTGCCTGTACTAAGGAGGCTAATTGAGTGGGCTGGAAGTGTCCAATGATTATGATGGGTTAAATGTAAGGAAGACTGGTTTTATAATAGGTCATCCAGTTAAGGTCTTAGTTCAGGCCTAGGGAAATATGTCTGACAACTTTTCTGACCTGGTTCATAGTAGGGTCCTTCCTCACCATAATTTTTGCTGCTGAGGAGTGGCTTCAGTTCATCTTGGGAAATACTGCCAACATTCATCTCGTTTTGGTCAAGCAGCTCGCTCCCAAAGAATCACACTGGTGTGTGTCTGTTCCTCCTAGGCTGACAGAGTCTGGGCTCTCCATGGTTGACTGGCACTTGGTAAGGGAAATGAAACCCCCCCGGACACAGCAGGAATGGGAATCTGAGTTCCGAAAATACCAGCAGTTTCCAGAATTTAAAATGTAAGTGCTGTAGGTTCCAGGCAGAAGGCATGGAATGGGAGAGGGAATACTTCTCTCTATGGTCACAGAGGCTGGCTATGAGTCAGCTGCATAAGGCTCTTTCTATGGCAGTGGTTCTCAAATGTTTTGGTATGCGGCCCACCCCACGCAACAGAGACCTTTCCACATTAAAGATGTTAAGGACTAGTTGACTATCCGATAAGCAAATGCTTATCAGATAGTCAACTTCTCTTCTCTCTTCCCCCCCCCTCCCCTTGCTGCCTCTTTCAGATAGAAACCCCCATTGACCCTGGGCTCCATGCTGCACTTCCGCTTTGAAATGCACAAGAGGCCCCGCTGGGTACTCTTGTACACTTCAAAGCTGGCACACCTACGTGCAGCCCGGAGTCAGCGGGACTTCCGGCTGGCCCCGGGTTGCATGTGGAGTTCCACATTTCTCCTTTGAAATGTACAAGAGCCCTAGCGGGGGCTCTTGTACGTTTCAAAGGAGGAAATTCCATCGACTACTCGACTAGTAAAATAACTGATTGTTAACATCCCTATTCCATACACTACCAGCCAATCACCCATGATAACAAAATGGGTGTGGGGTGGGACGCAAGAGTGGGTAGGAGATTGGGTCTGGCCAGGAGGTTGGGAGCAGGAGCAGGCTGAGGGGAGTGGGGTCTGGGTAGGAAGGAGGGTGCAGGAGCAAGGGTAGGTATAGAGTCCCTCCAGGAGGGAGGATTCATGAGCAAAGCAGGATGCAATGTCTGGCCAGGGGGGAGGTGCAGGAGTGGGCTGGGGGTGCGGGGTATCTGTGAGTGGGTGTGTGAGGGTGATAGGGGAGCTGAGTTGGGGAACGGGGGGGCACTTATTGGTTTTAGGACCCCCGTCACTCCCAGGCATCATGTCCCAGGAGCAGCAGGAGGCAGTGCCCATTGTCGGGGATTCCAGCCAATGGGAGCAGGGGGAAAGCCTCCAGGCAGTATGTCCATGCACTTCTGATCCCCTAGCCAGAGGAGGGCCGCAGCCCACTTGCAAAGTGTGTAGACCACAGTTTGAGAACCATGGGAATGAAAATGTTTCCCAGCACCAACAAGAAGCACTCCATAGTTAGCAGACAATGGTCCAAAGAGGGCTTTGGAATTCTCTTTCCTGGCTCTTTCTTTTCTCTCCAAGGTGAAGAAAAGCTCTGTGAAATTTAGATGTCAATGTGTAGCTGACCACGCAATTAACTAATAAGCCTGGTCTTATCGGTTAATCTTGTCAACTGCGAGCACTCCCCCCTCTCCCTTGCTGCCTCTGTATCATAGGCAAGGGGGGAGGGGGAAAGCAAGCGGGAGATGGTGTCCGTGAGGAGCTGGCTTAAAAGCTGGATGCCCAGGAGCACTGGATCTGCTTCCCCCCCTCCCCCCCATGCTGCTGCCTCTGATAGGGAGGCAGCAGCGTGAAGGATGGGGGTGGGCAGGCGGGAGCCAGTACATGTGGAGAGCCAGCTTTCAAGCAGGCTCCCCACGTATGCCGGCTCTGCAGCCCACCCCCACTTCTTCCTACGGGGGGCAGGGCGCAGACAGGAGCCGGTGCTCAGGGGAGCTGGCTGATAGAGTGGGGCAGCAACACAGGATGGCAGGGGGCTCCCTGGGAGTGGGGCCAGAGCGCACTGGCTGCTGGCCCCACCTCCAGGGACTATTGAATAGTTGTGTAACTGTTAAAATTTGATGCGGTTACAGACTATTCAATTACATGTTATCTAACATCACTCGGGAAATTGGGAGTGTGAAGAAGAGCCGCTGTTTCAGACCATGGAGTTTCTTGTTTATTCTTCTATTCTGCCTTTTCCAACAGCCTGAATCATGACATGACATTGACAGAGTTCAAGTTCATCTGGTACATGGAGTATTCACACCGCATGTGGGGCCGGGTTGTAGGTTTGGCCTATATTCTGCCTGCTGTCTACTTTTGGAGAAAAGGCTGGCTTAGCCGCCCGATGAAAGGACGTGTCCTTGCCCTCTGTGGGCTTGTCTGCTTCCAGGTAAGGGAGTTCTGCAGCTGCTGGGATGTGTAGCATTGGTGTTGGGGACTTCTGGGGGAATGCTGATGTGTAGAGGTGATGCCTAACTAAGTATTTCTTGAGTGGTGGGTTGAGATTGTGGCATCTGTGCTCAATGGGAAGGGTAGTAACCATTTCTGGACATTCCAGCCATTCAGTTAACCAAAGTCTTTTCACAGTGCTTAACTCTTGAGACCTAGCCCTAACTGTCTTGCCTATTAGGGTTAAAACCATAGACAGTGGGTCCCAGAAAGACCCTTGGAATGTTAGGGTAGCACCGTGGTCACCAACTGGTAGATTGCGATCTACCGGTCGATCACAGGGGCTCTGAGTTGATCTTCAGCTCCCTCTGAACTGCGTGCCTGTGCACTAATTTTAAATTGGCACTCTTGATTTGTGGAGCAGCTACTCATGGAGCAGCAACACAGGTGAGTAGCTGTGGCAGCGTGGTGGGATCTGTTGGGTTGGGCGGGCTGAAACACCCCAGCCAGCTGGCTGTGGCGTTCAGTTGGAGGAGGCTGCGCTGTGCTCCAGCTGATCGGGCGGCTTTCCCTCTGCTCCAGCCCACGTGGAGCATGGGGCACCCTGGCTGAGCGCCACTGGCCACCTGGCCGGGCAGCCGCTCCTCTTTGCTCCAGCCCAGCTGCCCTGCACTCAGCCCAGGGGAGGCTGCGCCGCGCTCCTGCTGATCAGGAAGCCCTTCCTCTTTGCTCCAACCCAGCTGGAGCGAGGAGCAGCCTCCCCTGGGCTGAGTGCAGGGCAGCTGGGCTGGAGCAAAGAGGAGCGGCTGCCCGGCCAGCTAGCCAGTGGCGCTCAGCCAGGGTGTACCACGCTCCATGTGGGCTGGAGCAGAGGGAAAGCCGCCCTGTCAGCTGGAGCACAGTGCAGCCTCTGCTTCTGCTGAACTCCACGGCCAGCTGGCCAGGCAGCTTCCCCTCTGCACGAGCCGATGTGGAGCGTGGTGCACCTGGGCTGAACACCATGGCCAGCTGTGCCAGGCAGCTGCTCCTCTTTGCTTCAGCCCAGCTACACCACGCTCAGCCTGGGGAGGCTGAGCTGTGCTCCTGCTGATCGGGAAGCCCTTCCTCTTTGCTCCAGCCTGGACTGAGCTCAGGGCAGCTGGGCTGGAGCAAAGAGGAGCGGCTGCCCGGCCAGCTCGCCATGGTGTTCAGCCCAGGTGCACCCTTCTCTGCGGAGGGGGGAGTTGGCCCCAGAGGAGGCACGCGCTGGGGCTTCCCTGCTCTGCCGGGGGGAGGGGGAGAGAAGGAGTCCTGGAAGGAGGCCGGTGTAGGGGACTCCCTGCTCCCACTGGCACCCTGTCACCTGCTGGAGAACCCTGCCCTACTGGCACCCTGTCCCCTCTCCCCCACCGGCACCCTGCTCTCACGCCAGAATCCTGTCCCCTGCCCCCACTGACACCCTGTCCCCACCCCAGCACCCACTAGCACCCTTCCCCAGTACCATGTCCCCTGCCGCCACCAGCACAGTTGGGGCCACGTTAGTGAGGCTTGAGGGGGTTTTGGAGGAGGGTTTTTTTTTGCATCTCCCTTGTGTGGCCCCAACTGACTTTTTTTTTTGTGGGTCAGTGACCCCTGACTCAAAACAGGTTCCCTGCTCTTCTCATAAATAAAGACAATGCAGAAACTTTTTGTTTGACATAGTCTTTTATTTAAAAATGAAGCCTGGCCAACAAACCCCCAGTTGGGGCCAAGCCCCCATCTGGCCGCAGCATCATAACACTCCTGCACCCCCCAGACCCTAGATCTGAGCCTATCATGCATTCGACCCCCCTTCCCTGAGCCCCTCATATACGCCAACCCAAATTCCTGCACCCTCACATCCACAAGCCTGTGGCTTGCTTAGTACCCCAACACTCCTCAGTCTGGAGCCCCCTCCCCGAGCCAGGGTCCCCTTCTCCACCACCTCCGGCATCCAAATTTCCTCCCAGAGCTTGCACCTCTCACCCCTTCCCACACCCAAATCCCTCATTCCTACCCCAGAGCCTACACATCCTGTCTCAACCCAGTGAGGGTACGGCTAGACTGCAGGAGTTTTTCCAGGATTCCAGAGATATCCCAGAAAAACTCTTCCGCATCCAGGGATGCGTTTGTTCTTCTGTTTTTTTAGTGGAAGAGCAAACATGCTCTTTTGGTAACTCCTGTATTCCTCGTTCCATGAGGAATAAGGGGGCTTCCAAAAGAGAGGATTTTTCTGACAATTGGTCCAGTCTAGACAGGCCAGATGTTGGAAAAACCTCTTCCTACAGAAGAATTGGGGGGGGAAAAGTGGCACAGTAGAGTGTATAAGGGCTGGGGATAGCAAGTGATGGAGAGGAGGAGAATAGAGAAGGCGTGGCTTCAAGGAAGGGGTGGGGTCTTGGGGGACGGATGGGGCGGTAGATCTTCGCTTGTTCTGAGATTTAAAAAGTGATCTTGGGTGTTAAAAGGTTGGAGACCAGTGGCGTAGCAGGAAGTACCTTGGTAAGAAGCCAGGAGAGACAGTGGAAACAGTGTGGGTTTTTGAATAGGTGTGACATAGTGGGGGCGCCATTACATTCATCCTTTGCTGTATTGTGCTCTGTGTGTGTGTGTACATGTTCCTTGCCCCCAGCACTCTGCATGAAGGGGGAGAGGCTGAGGATGACTCACCCCGGATGTGTATTGGGCCCAGACACCTGAGGGTCAGACACAGGGGATAACAACTCCTGGCCCGGAAGGGAGAAAAAGGCTAGCTGGGGTTGACTCCAGGCAGGGGGTAGGGCCTGTGAGAAGAGTCAGTCTCCTCTGAGCTGGGATGAGAGAGGAGGCTGAGAGCAGGAAAAGGGGGGGTGTGGGACCCAGGAGCCCCTTCGCGCCCCCGAGAGGAATAACGCTGCCTGCTCTGGGTGCCAGTGTTAACATCTATCCTGTGCTTCCCTGTGAGCCAATAAAACTTTCTGTTCTACCTGCTGGCTGAGTCTCACATCTGGCTGCGGATGGGGGTGCAGTGTCGGGGGTCCCCTGACACACCGTGACAGTGGTAGCAGAGGGTGGTTCGATTGCACCCCACAGATGGCGCAGCCGGCAGTAAGTGACTGAGGCACAGTAGAAAGAAGGGGGCTTGCTAGAGCCAGGTGTGCTGGAGGCAGTGAGAAGCGGTTCCAGGAAGCCGAGGGGCAGGCAGCTTAACCCGAGTGTGGTCTCAGAGAAGGAGTGTTTCCCAGGATCTTGGGAAGTGGCCCCAGAAGGCGGAGTAGTCTACATCCTAAGAGGAGTCTGCATCCTCTGGGGGGGAGTGATGCTCCAAGAGGCTGGCACACTGAAGGGTTCTTCCTGGGAATTTTGGGGCACTGCAGCATTAGCCTGTGAGTCTGCACCCCGCGGGGAACAGCAGGGAGACAGCCTACACCCGACTTCTGAAGGCAGGCGTTGTGGCACTGTGCAAGGAGAGAGGCCTGCCCATGGGGAAATTGACCAAGGCCCAGCTAGAAGAGAGTGATCGTTCCAGGGGACTGGATCCTGTCCCGGCCGGGAGCAGCCAGACCGCCCCGGGAGCGTTTCAGGCTCTGAGACAGGAGAAAGGGCAGGAGACCACGGTGCCCACCAGGCTGTGCTTGAACAGCAGCAGTTCGTCCTGGGCAGGGTCCCCTCTTGGCAGAGCTGCAACAGCTGGAGGTGGAGCTACGGCTAAAGGAATTGGAGGCACAAGTGAAGGATCACGAGGACCGTAGGGAATAGCGGCAGCGTGAGCGGGCCATGGCGGAGCTGAGAGAGAGTGGGACCCCAGCTGTGGTGAGTGGGTAGGAGGCCAGGGGGACTGGGACTGCAAGTCACTTTGAGAGGTTGGTGCTGTCCCAGTGTAAAGACGTGGGGGACCTGGATGGATTCCTCAATTCCTTCAAGCGAGCCTGCAAGCTGCACCAGGTCCCCCCCAGCCAACTGGCTCCAGAAGCTCACCCCCTTACTGGATCAGAAGGCCTCAGGGGTGCTTGGCCAGCTGCGGGGCTGCAGCCAGGGGACTACAAACGGGTCAAACAAGCCCTGCTGCACAAGTTCGGGCTGACCCCTGAGGCATACAGGAAAATGTTCCAGCGTGCACAGAAGGGCCCTGAGGAGACCTACGTAGACCTGGCCTCCCACCTGGTGCAATACTTCTGCAAGTGGGTGTCCGGGGCGGGGGCCCAGATGGCAGAGGACCTGCTTAAGCTGATGGTCCTGGAACGGTTCTGTGAAGTGTGCTCGCCCGACCTGAGGCTGTGGCTGAAGCACAGGAAGCTGGAGGACCCCCACGGCGCAGGGAAGCTGGCTGATGAGTTCTCAGCCGTTCAGGGATGAAAGGGAATCCCCGAGAGACTGGTTCTTGGCTGCGCAACTGCAGGAAGTGCCTACGGGGCAAGTCCAGAACAGAGGGGTCAGCAATCCGCCCCCCAGAGGGCCAGCCAGTACCCGAGGGGACCAACGGGACCTGACCTGCCATCGCTGTGGGCAAAGGCTCAGTGCCCCAAAACCCCGGACAGGCTCCACAATCTGAGACTTCCCAGGGTTAACTGGCTGGGGCTGGCAGGCGGACCTCAGCTTGGGGGGGTGGGGTGTGAGGAGGCCGCTCAGGCCAGCTCCTCAGGGTGACCTGACATTCCAGAGGCAGGTTTCTCCATGTACCGGGTGGAGGCAGGGCAGCCCCTGCGGAGCGAGTGCCTTGTGCCCCTGGAGGTGGATGGCAGGAAGGTGATGGGCTACTGGGACACCGGGGCAGAGGTGACGCTGACCCGGCCTGAGCTAATGGCCCTGGACCGCATGGTGCCCGGCGCCCAGCTGACCCTGAGGGGCATAGATGGGACCCCGTTCAAGGTGCCTGTAGCCTGGGTGCATCTGAAATAGGGGACTAAGGAGAGCCCCAAGGAAGTGGGGGTGCACCAGCATCTGCCTGCTGAGGTGCTGGTGGGCCAAGACCTTGAGGATTGGCCGGAAGGACCCCACAGTGCTCTGGTTGCTACCCAGAGCCAGCAAGGGGCTCGCAGCCCTGATCCTGGGGAGGGCACCCTACAGGGGGCGCAGTGTCCCATCCCAGCAGTCAGGGGGCTGGGCTCAACAGAGCTGGGAACCCAGACCCAGGAAGTTGGGCGTGGGGGACGGACAGGTTCCTGTCCCTTCCCCAGCTGCTGAATTCCAAGCGTAGGTGTAGGCAGATCCCTCCTTGCAGAGGCTGAGGGACCGGGCTGGCCTCAGTGCAGCTCAGCCCCTGCGGGGTACGGTGACCATACGCCCCTTTTTTCCAGGACAGTCCTGGATTTAACGGTTCTGTCCTGCTAAAGGCAGCAAATGTCCTGGAAAACCCATTGGGATCCATCTACAAATGGCACTGTCATTTCCCTCCCTCTCCAGGACACCCCGGGGTTTATCCTCCTCCCTCCCCACCACCCCCCAGCCCTTCCCTCCTGCTGCAGGACTGCCAGCCCAGCCACACTGCCTCCATCCCCAGGTGGCCGTCGCCACTGCTGCTGGAGAGGGAGGAGGATAAACCCAGCAGAGACCACGCAGAGCCCGGCTGGAGCGCTGCAGAGCGGGGAACATCCGGGCTCTGCCGGGGCTCTCTGCACAACCCTTTCTCCCCCCACCCCTTCCCATCCTGCTAGGGGGCGGCAGTGCATGGACCCACTTACACAGTCGTGCTCCACAAGCCGGGTCTGGGGGGGAGGAGGGGCTTCCTTCCCTTCCCCTCCCCCCCATTGCTCCTGATAATGGGAGCCAAATCTGGTGCGGGGACCTCAGTAAAATTTGCACCACGCAGCCCAGCTCCAGGTCTGCAAGTGGTCCTGCCCCGGAAGCAGCTGGGGCCGGGACTTTGGGGACTTCTGGGGCCTGACCACAGACTCCAGCCCTGCAAACTGGAAGGCAAAAGGTGGGGGAGGGGCAGGGGGAAAACTAGGGAGAAGGGGAGTGGGAGAGGAAGGGGCTTGTGCTGAGGGGAGGGGGCAGGGCAGGAGAAGAAAGGAAGGCACCAAGGGACAGTGTGGAGGAGAGACAAATGCCAGGTGGCAAAGGGGGGACAATGAAGAAAAGGGCAGGAGGGGAGGTGTCAGTGGGACGGGAGAGGGGACAGGTTGATGTGAGGAGAGGGGAAAGCGAGTGGGGGGCAGGCGGGAGCTGATAAAACTCAGCTCCCTGCTGTAAGCCAGCTCTCATCTCCATGGAGCCGCCTGCCCCCTTCCCGCCTCCCACAGAGGCAGTGGGGGGGAAGGCAGGTGCTTAAAAGCCAGCTCCCCACAAGCACCAGCTTCACGGAGCTGCCTCCCCTGTGCTGTCGCCTCTGTATCAGATACAAAGGCAGCTGCAGGGGCTGCCAGCCCCGCCCCAGGGGCCTATCAAGTAAGGTGGTGCATTTATACAGTTATTCAATGAAACGATATCTAACATCCCTACTTGAAACCATGAATATGTGAGTAGAAGAGGGAATGTTTAAACAGACACAATCAGGTTATTTTCTTTATTTTTGAGTTTGTTGAACTTCTCTCTGCTGAGCACATGTAACAGCCCCCTTACATTGTAACTTCTAAACTGAATCCCAGGGAAGCAATTCTCTGTGTTAATCATTTTTTAGTTGCTCTGTAACACATAGCAACTAAGTAATGTTTCACCAAGTGTGTTTTATTTGGTAATGAAAATCACCCTTTTTAAGACCATGATTTGATTCCTGTGCCCTAGGAGGCAGGAGGTTCTGTGTGCCCATGAATAAGACTGCAAAAAAGAGAAATTACAGTTTTTCAGTCTCTTTCCAGAGGGGGGCTTAAAGCGCTTGAGGGTACCCCACAGGAAGGAATTTCCAAATGCACCTTCCTGGGTTCTCAAAGGGGCTTTTGCATTTAGGTGGTGGAAGCAATACCAATCCAAGGCCAGGGAATCTGTGACCTGTTAAAGTCCCTTGTGGGCCTCCACCTTCTGCACTCAAAGTGCCAGAGTGGGGAACAGCTTTGACAGCGGGGTTATTGTACAGCTAACACCAGTATGATGATTGAGGTCAGTGCTGGGACAGATAGCGTCTCCTTCCCTTTACCATGTTGAAATTAACACACACGTGGGTTATTTTTTTCTCCCAGCAGAAGCTATGGAAGGGGACTGGGTTTTGCCCCTCAGTCGCTCTCATGTTATCTCTTTGGTCCTTTGGCAGGGACTGCTGGGCTGGTATATGGTGAAGAGTGGATTGGAAGAGAAGCCGGATTCTCATGACATTCCCCGAGTCAGTCAGTACCGCCTAGCTGCACATCTAGGCTCTGCTCTAGTTTTGTACTGTGTCAGTCTGTGGAGTGGACTCTCGCTGCTGCTCCCACAACACAAAGTAAGCAGTCCATGCGTGTTGGTGCAAGAACCTGGGGGATGCATGGATGTCCGGGGTTCCTAGGCTTCTTGGAATGTGTGTTTTAATGAGGAGCTTACAGGCATGGGGAGGTGGAAGATAAAAGCTCAGCCCTCACATCTTTGCTTTCCAGGACACAGATAAGTCAGAAGCACATTGCAAAACATTCTGCTGTATAGAGTGACTTAACTGTGGGGTTGATTTCCTTCAGTGTCCCAGACCATCCAGACTGACAGTGATACCTCACCAGTAGCTTGCTCCCAGCACTAACTTACTGGGGTGTGTGACTAACAGAAGATAGTTCTGAGTTCTGTGGCCTACACACTTTGTTTCATTAACGAGGAAGTAACAAAAGGCATTGGGGTATCCTCAGTCAGAATACTTGGCTCAGGAAGCAAGCGATTGCCCTGCATCTGATAGGGCACTGCTGAGTAATTTTCTGCAGGATTAATGAATTCACAAGTAAATAAAAGGCTAGTTGTTGTGGTGGCAAAGAACCACCTCAGTGCAGCTCTACTGAACTGCTGTTGCTGAGCCTGATCTGGATGATAAAATACAACCAAGTATGGTCTCTAATGCACCTACTGGACCAATCTCCGACCTGTATTCTGACTGCAGGACTTCACAAAAACAAATAGTCCTGGAGCACTTGAGAGACGGCCAAACGCGTATATAGTGTCGTGAGCTTTCGTGGGCACAACCCACTTCTTCAGATGAGTCATTCTCACCCCCTCCTCTGAGGAAGTGGGTCTTGCCCACGGAAGCTCATGATACTATATATATTGTACCCTGCACTCCCCTAAACTGCGTCTGTTCCCTGGGCCATTTCTCTGGGACCCTTGCACCTTCTTGGCCCTTCTATCAAAACCACACATTGGGGTTCCTCTGCAGCTCCCATGAGCCTGCCCAGCACTGCTTGAGGTAAGGACTGGGAACCACTGGTCAGGACCCAGCTGCCCTCTGATTGGTTCCCTGTAAGTCTCTCTCTGAGTGGAGGGAGTTTGTGCAGGCTCCCTCTGGCCTGCTGCTATTCCCTCCCTTGCCTGAATGGGGCAGCCTACCCCACTGCAGACTCCTTCATTTACCTGTTTCTCTTCAGCCCTCAGCTGCACTTTTATCGTCTTCTATCCTATTGTCTTGACTAAGAGATGTAGTATTGCCCTTAATAAAACTTTCCTTTAACATGCGTCTCTGTCCAAAATGGGTGCTCCTTCCCACCATTGATCATTGTGCCCCCTTGCTATAAAAAGGGAGCAATTGGTGTCTCTTCCGTCACAGGAATTTCCCCTTTGACGTGTTGTCTGCAAGATGTTTATTCACAAGATGACTCGCTCTGTCTGTTTCTGCACTGGGGGAACGTTCCTCGCCTGGGGCAGCCAGCTTGTCCCACCAGGCGCACGAGTTCCCAGTCTGCTAGGCCCCTGGGAAGTTCGTTTTTATGACACTTTTCCTGACTTGTATTTTACAGTTACCTGAAACCCATCAGCTCCTCCGCCTGAGACGATTTGCTCATGGGACAGCAGGTCTTATCTTCCTCACTGCTCTCTCAGGTAAGGGCCTCTCCCATTGGGAGTCTGCCTCCTTTGTACCCTCCTCCCTTCCCTGATGCTCTCCTGATAGGATGCAATACAGCAGATCCCCAAGAAGTTTGATGTCCCATTGGGGGTTTTGCTCTTTTCACATGCATAGGCACCTTAGAATTGCCCTTGATGGTCCCAGACAGAGCAAGCGGAACACCTCCTGCAGGGCAGCCTGTGTAATGGAGCACAGAGCACTGTCTGATCACCAGTGTGTTGCCTTGGGAGAAGTAATATAAAACCAGGCTGCCCTGTCCTCAAATCCTGCTCCAAACTTGTCTAACTCTGGAGGCTACCCTGGTGTGTTGGTCCCAACTCTCCGCTCTGGAATTGCAGGTGCCTTTGTGGCAGGACTGGATGCAGGCCTTGTGTATAACTCCTTCCCCAAGATGGGGGAGCGCTGGATCCCAGACGATCTCCTCTCCTTCTCCCCAGTGCTGGGGAACATCTTTGAGAATCCCACTACCGTGCAGTTCAATCACAGGATATTGGTAAGTGTCACCCAGCCTCTTCTGGGGAGCTATGCCATTCTGTCATAGCTTTTCCCTCATTGGGCTCTTAAAGTCAGACAGCTCCCCCTCCGACTGTCCCCCACAGTGAACAGAGTGAATTTCAGAACATCATATGCAAGGTTCCGATGTCCTGGGAACTCATTTCCTTCAAAAGGAGGACACATGGTCTCTTATTTGGCATGAATCTCCTCTTTATCTGCAAGGTACCCTGGCTTGCTGGAGGAGTGCTGGTCTTTCTTTCACACCTGGCTTTCACCCAGAAGGGACTTGTTGGGAACAGAAGAGAGTCTGATTCTTTGTGTGCCTCGGTTTCCCCAGTCTATAAATTGGGTATAAAGATGCCAGGCTCCTTCATAAAGTGTTCAGATTTTATTTCACGCAGGGTTCTCAGGATATCCTTAAAGGATTGGATACTGTGAATCAGGGAGCCATTTACTTAAATGCCTTCACACAGAATGCTGTACACCTGCAAAGCTCTGTGCAAATTCTAACTCAGCTAGCTCCTTGTGCAAGATCATGTGAATGTTCCTAGTATGAGCACTGTCCTGGACTGAACAGCAATTGAGAGCACAGACAGAGGGGAAGACAGATGAGGGTGTTATGTGGGGAGACACAATGGTCAGGGTTGGGTCTGGTGTTACTGAACACCTATAGTATGGCATAGGTGGTGTCTGATGCTAGCTGCTAATAGGGGTCTGAAACTTAATGTTGCACCATAAAACTTCATTTTTGCTCTATGGAAAATGCCAGCAAACAAGCATGTGATGATCTGCTTCCAGCCCCCATGTTGGTTGTGGTGTAGGGTTCCTTCCCTCTGTCCCCTCCCTCCAAATAACTGCTGGTGTCTTTGTCCTTAGGGGATCTCCTCAGTCACTGCTGTCACAGCACTATATCTCCTCTCTCGGAAGATCCCCCTACCGCGCAGGACCAAGATGGCTGTGGCCTCCTTACTAGCTGTGGCGTATATGCAGGTATTGTCTCCTCTTCTCTCCTACTAAGCTGCTGCGACACATTCAGCAGAAGTAGCTTTATCTACCCAGAGCCGGCATGGGGAGCTGCAGAGTCAGTGGGACAGGAAACCGTGGTAGTAGCTAAGCGGGGAGGTTGTACAGATCCAGTTTGTGCTCTAGGTGAGGACAGGGAGTCTGGGGTTTGACGTTTTATCTCCCCAGCCTCTCCTGGTGGGGAGGGTTGTGACTGGGAATATGGGGATTGCTGGAAATGTATCGACAGGCACCCCTCAGGGCTGCTTTAAAACATCCGTGCTGTTCCTGCTTTTGCTGTTCTCACTCCTGGGTGCTTCTTGACAGGTGGGCCTGGGCATCAGCACCCTTCTCCTGTATGTCCCAACTCCTCTGGCTGCCACTCACCAGTCGGGCTCCCTGGCACTGCTCACCATGGCACTGTGGCTTATGAACGAACTGCGCCGGGTCCCAAAATAACTTGGCTTCAGCTGTGCTCTCCAAGGACGTATAGTTCTTTTCCCCACTGCACTGAGGTTGATGCTCTGGCTGGTTGTTTCTTTCTATGGTGTGTGACTTGCTGGGATACAAAGGATCTCTGAGTGGAGCATTCTGCAGGAGGAATTTAGACTGACCATTTGCTGGTCTGTTTACTGGGACAAATTCTTGACTGTAAGATCATGTGCACTTTTGATTGTACACTTTGTAACATAAATTAATTTGTTTATCAAGATGCTTGTCTTTGGCTCGATCCCTGGATCATGAGATTGGGAAGTAAAGGAGTGGCAGGTGGGATGACATTCTCTGGGGGGGGAGGGGAAAGCTGTACGTGCTGTAGCATCTTAGATTTTGTCTGCACTATAGAGTTTTGTCTGAAGAAGTCCGCTTTCTTTGATAAAACAACGGAGGTGTACATCCTACAACTCTCCTGTTTTGCTACTAGATAAAACCAGCTTGACAAGATAACTGGTTTTTGCAGCAAAGTTATAGCAACGGAATATCAGTGTAGACCAGGGGTCGGCAACCTGTGGCTCGCGAGCCAAATATGGGTCACTAAGGAGCCAGAGATAGCTCTTTTGAAGCTTGAGCCCAGCCCCTCTCCCCACCCCACCCCTGCTCCCTCCACAGCAGGGAACCCACACTGGCACTACAGCCTCACAGCCCTCTGCAAGATTAGAGTGCCAGTGCTGGCTTCCTGTGGGGGCAAAGGGAGGAAGCCCCAAGGTAGCCAGAAACAGCTGTGCACTGCTGCTCCCCTCCCCTGGCTGGGGGAACAGCAGCATGCTCATGCCCTTCATAGAATCCTAGGGCTGGAAGAGACCACAGGAGGTCATCAAGTCCAGCCCCCTGCCCAAAGCAGGACCAATCCCAACTAAATCAACCCAGCCAGGGCTTTGTCAAGCAGAGACTTAAAAACCTCTAGGGATGGAGATTCCACCACCTCCCTAGGTAACCCATCCCTGTGCTTCCCCACCCTCCTAGGGGAAATTAGTTTTTCCTAATATCCAACCTAGACCTCCCCCACAGCATCTTGAGACCATTGCTCCTCGTTCTGCCATCCGTCACTATTGATAACAGCCTCTCTCCAGCCTCTTTGGAACCTCCCTTCAGGAAGCTGAAGGCTGCTCTCAAATCCCCCCATACTCTTCTCTTCTACAGACGAAATAAGCCCAACTCTCTCAGCCTCTCCTTATAGGTCATGTGCTCCAGCCCCCTAATAATTTTGGTTGCCCTCTGCTGGACCCACTTCAGTGCGTCCACATCCTTTCTATAGTGGGGGGCCCAGAACTGGATGCAGTACTCCAGATGTGGCCTCACCAGTGCTGAATAAAGGAGAATAATCACTTCTCTAGCTCTGCTGGCAATGCTCCAGTAGCAGCAGAGAAAGCCTCCAGTGTCTGGGAGCAGTGTTCAGCATGAAAACAAGTGCCCCCCTCACCCCTGCCTTTCATGACCAGGCTCTGCACCCCCGGCCCTCACATGCACCCCTACCGAGACCCCACAACCCCAGTGTACTCCTGAACCCTTTCCCCTGGCCAGACACCCTACCCCCAAACTGCTCCTGTCCCCTTCCCCCAGCCAGACACCCTGCCCAGCCTGCTCCTGCAACCCTCCCTCCTGGCCAGACCTTGCAACCTCATCCCCTCCTCCATCTCACCTTCCTGCCCAGATTCTGCAGCCCCTTCCCTATCCCAGTCACTGGCAGCCCTATCCTGCACACTTAACCCCTCATTTTTGGCCCATTCCAGAGCATAGGGGGGCCCCACAAATTCCACTAGCCATGAAACCCCAGAACAGTAAATCTGGCCTGAGTTCCTGAACTTCAGTCCCTCCTTGCACCAGGGGAGTGAGGTGTTTCAGTCCCACATCAGTGAGGGGGTGTGACCCCTCCAACTGATCTTTTTCTTGGGGTCCCCACCCCTGCCATAAGTGAAGCCAATGTTGAAGTCTTTTGTGTTGAACATAATGTTTTACTTAATTTAAAAATGAAACCTGGCCAACAAGCCCCTAATTGGGGCCCAAACCCATCTGGCTGCAGCATTATAACGTTCCTGTATGCCCCCACACCCCAACCCCATCATACACCAGAACCCACTGCCCTGAATCCCTCATACCCCCCCCATCCCCAGACTCCTGCATCTCCATACACCCCAACCATGTGCCCATCATACACCAGACTCCCCTGCCCCGAGCCCCCATGCACCCCAACCCAGACTCCTGCATTCCCAAATGCCCACCATAAAATTGACACAAGACAGCCTGGCTGTGTCTAGACTGGCCAGTTTTTCCGGAAAATCAGCCGCTTTTCCGGAAAAACTTGCCAGCTGTCTACACTGGCCGCTTGAATTTCCGCAAAAGCACTGACTTCCTACTGTAAGAAATCAGTGCTTTTTGCGGAAATACTATGCTGCTCCTGTTCGGGCAAAAGTCCCTTTTGCACAAAAGGGCCAGTGTAGACAGCTGAGATTTGTTTTCCATGAAAAAGCCCTGATCGCGAAAATGGCAATGGGGGCTTTTGGGCAAAAGCGCGTCTAGATTTGCCATGGACGCTTTTCCGCAAAAAGTGCTTTTGCGGAAAAGCGTCCGTGCCAATCTAGATGCTCTTTTCCGAAAATGCTTTTAATGGAAAACTTTTCCGTTAAAAGCATTTGCGGAAAATCATGCCCGTGTAGACGTAGCCCCTGAATGTGCATGAAGCTGGATGTGACCAGTTATTTCTGACATTTACAGCGCGTGGAAAGATGCAGCAGCACAAGTCCCAGGAGGCGACGCCTGAGGACTAAGCTTCAGGGATGCTCGTGAGCCCTGTCCAGTGCCAGTGGCATTGCCTCGCATGTTGCCCTCACCACGGGCTGGCTGATGCGCTGCTGGGTGGGCGCTGCGGTGTGACGAGGCCGGGCCCCCCCCGCTGCCTGCTCAGCGGCTGCACAAGCACCTGAGCCTCCGCCGCCCAGCCCGGGACGCGGCGCCCCGGCTCGGACCTGAGCACGTGGCTACGCGCAGCGCCCCCCCCATCAGAGTCCTTGGGCGCGAGGCCTGGAGCAGCCAGCAGGGACCCGCCTCCTTTGCCCGCGCGCCGGTGGGGCGGGGCCCGGGCGGTGAGCGCGTGCCACTGTGTATCGATTGGTTAGGCGTAGCGCGGAGTGATCGGCGAGTGCGCCAATGGGCGGGAGCGAGCTGCAGCGCGGGCCAATGGGCCGCGAGGGGGGCGCGGCCGCGGATCGCTACGGTGGCCGCGCTGGCGGTGCAGGGCTCGGTTCGCTCTCTCGGCAGCCATGACCGCGCACAGCTTCGCGCTGCCGCTGATCCTCTTCTCCGCCTTCTGGGGCCTCGTGGGCGTCGCCGCGCCCTGGTTCGTGCCCAAGGGGCCCAACCGCGGGTAAGAGCCGGGCCTTGCCCCGCCCGCGCTAACGGCCTCCTCCCGCCCGCGCCCCGCCCCGCGCTAACGGCCTCCTCCCCCCCAGCCGCGCCCCGCCCGCGTAACGGCCTCCTCTCCCGCCCCGCGCTAACCCTCTCCCGCCCGCGCCCCGCCCCGCCCCGCCCCGCGCTAACGGCCTCCTCCCAGCCGCGCCCCGCCCGCGTAACGGCCTCCTCTCCCCCGCCCCGCGCTAACGGCCTCCTCCCCGCCCGCGCCCCGCCCCGCCCGCGCTAACGGCCTCCTCCCCGCCCGCGCCCCGCCCCGCCCCGCGCTAACGGCCTCCTCCCCCCGCGCCCCGCCCCGCCCGCGCTAACGGCCTCCTCTCCCCGCCCGCGCCCCGCCCCGCCCCGCGCTAACGGCCTCCTCCCCCGCCCGCGCCCCGCCCCGCCCCCGCGCTAACGGCCTCTCTCCCCACAGGGTCACCATCACCATGCTGGTCACGGGCGCCGTGTGCTGCTACCTCTTGTAAGTGCGGGGGGGCAGCCCGCCCCAGGGTGGTGGGTTGGGGCAGGAGGGCTGCGGGCTGTTCGGGGGCTGCTGTTGAGAGGCACATTGTGAACATCCTGGGCTGGACGCTGTGTCCCTCTTGGCAGGGTCCTTGCCCAGGCCCTGCCATTTGCTGCGGCGGCCCTAGGTTCTTCCAGTGCAGTGACGTGGCTGTCACCTAGTCACGACTGCCACTCTGGCCACCCATCTCTGAAGGAGGCGCACAAGTTAGGCTGACGCTATGGAGACACCCCCCCCCCCCCCACCTAAAATAACCTTGCAAACCTTCCTGCAAATCTCTTTAGGTCAGGATCCTCGATTTGAGAAACGCTGGTGTTGCTTGTGGAATGCATATAACACAGGGTGAAAGCACAGCAACCAGATTTTGTGGTTCATGATGCATTTTTCATGCCTATGAATTTTGTAGGGCCCTACTTATAAAAAACCCATAAAATTTCACCTGCTTACTTGTATATTGAGCCCAATAACCTGTGTTTAGCTAATGTACACTTTCCAGACAGGCCTCCAGGATTTTGGTTTGAATATAGGAAGATGGAGAATCCTCAGCTTCTCCTGGGAGTCTGTTCAAGTGGTTAATCACCATTTTTAAATCTTTTATTTCTAGTATGAATTTCTCTGTCCTTCATAGGGATGTTAGATATTGGTTAATTTAACTATCATGTAATTGCTTTGAAACTTAGTGATTACATGATTATTCGATAGTCCCTGGGGGTGAGGCTGGCAGCCAGTGTGTTCTGACCCCACTCCCAGGGAGCCACCCCATGTTGCTGCCCTGGGCTCGCTGCGGACAGAGGCTCTCTTTCCCCCCTATGCCACTACCTTTCCCTCCACACACCTAATTTCAGATACTCCATCCTGCATAAGCAGGTTGTAACCAGTGACTCTAACATTCGTCATGAGAATTGATCCACAGGGTCTCAGTAATTCCAGCTATAGCAAGCTCTGGTCTACATTGAAAATTTAGATTGGCATAGCTGTGTGGCTTAGGGGACTCCTGAGCACCATAACTAGGCCAACTAACAGTCAGAGTAAATGTGGTTAGATTGCTGGAAGAACACTGCCTGGGCAGCTGGAGATCCTGCAGTGATGGGGAAAAACCCTTCTTGTCATAGTGGGAAGTACAGGCATTATGACATTGCAGTGCCATAGTTGTCTGCCCTAGTGCCCATTGTGCTTCCCCTTGTAATTTCCAATTCCTCTCATTACCCAAATGCCTTGCACATTTCTTCACTCTTTGCCCCCGCCATGTTCAACCGGAGTTTGAACCATGCATGCCCTCTTCGCAGCCTCCTTTTGTGATGTTCTGTAACGCCTGGCACCTCTAGAGTCACTCACTGTCTGTTCTTTGCAGCTGGCTCATAGCCGTTTTGGCTCAGGCAAACCCCCTCTTTGGGCCCCAGCTGAAGAATGAGACCATCTGGTATGTGCGCTTCCTGTGGGAGTGACCTGGGACCAGCCCAGAAGATTCCAGGAAGGAGATGAGATCAGCACCCATATATCATGGTGAATGGCGCTTCCCATGGGACAGGCCACCTGGACTTGAGTGGATGGGGGGTTTGTGGTATAAGGCCCTCCCCTGACCTGCTGCTCTGGCCCAGTGATGGGTGGGGGCAAGGGTTACCTCATATTTGGCTGCACCCCAAAGCCTGGGGCAGGGGGCACCACATAATCTATTACAGCCACCCCCGGAATCCAAGGGTGAAGCTCTGAGCCTTGGTATGTCCCCCCTCCCTTGCGAGGCTGGAGAGTGAGGGGAACCCTGGTGCCCAAAATTGAATGAGTGAGGTGAGGTAGTGGGTGGTTGTTTTTTTCCTGCTTATCAGTCAGGGGCCACATTTATGAGGCTTTTTTGCTTCTCACTTGCCTGTGACCCTGACTGATTTTTTTTTTTCCTGTGGGCCAATAGCTCCTGAGGCAAAAAAGGTTCCCCACCCCCTAGCTTACAAAAAGGCCTTATGGAAGCCAGGGCACTTTACTCTCTGCAGCTTCTGGTTTGGGTTGGGTTTCCATCAGAGGCTCTTTGGGAAGTGGCTTGCTGTTGCCTGTTAGTGCTCTATACTGGAGCCAAACAGAGGGTCCCTCTTCTTGCCTGCGGTGAGTCCCTCCCTCTTTTGGGATGGCTGTTTAGGCCCCCTTCACAGGAAGGAGTTTGGACTAAACATCTCCCCATCTCTGTCTCTCAGCTCCTGCATTTCCTTCTGAAATCCAGATGTAGATCTACCCTCTGTACCCACCAGTGCTGTCCTGCCAGAGCTGGACCTCAGGTCAGACCAGCTGCAGCACCACACCTCAGCCACTGCATCCAGGAACCAAAAGGCACAAGGGCCACTCACATAGCCCTGAGGAGTCGGGTTTTCCTTCTTAGAGTTGAGCTTCCTCTTGAGAGCCAGGTGCTGCAGATGGAACCCCACCCTCCTTAGCATGGGAGAGATTCCCAAGTGGCTAGCTGAGCTCTGTGGTTCCCAAGGAATTGGCTGGTGCGGAAGACTGTGCCTACCCCTACTCTTGGAGGGCAGGTACAGGGACCACAGCCCTCCTTTTGCCTCTGCTCTGTTCAGCCTTTAAAGCAAGGAATGGAGACTGAGTTCAGCCTCATGATGCCTGTTGCATGAATCCTGGTCCTGGCAGCCCCTGTTCTTTGGGCTGGTGCACGTGAGGACCACATCCTCTGCAGCTGGAGCCCCTTGTGCGATTCCTGGGCTCCGGAGCAGCATCCCTGCTTTCAAGCCTGTTCCTGGTTGGTGGTTATTGCTATTTCTGGGAGGGTGGGCCTGAGGAGCAGTGTGTGGCTGATGGAAGAAGTCCTAGTGAGTGGTAGGTCAGGGTGGGACTCTGTGTCAGTCTGCAGGGGAAAAAACCCTCTCTTTCCCCCTGAGCCACCCTGAGATCCTAGTACCACAGGCACCCGGCTCTTCTCTGCTCAGAGGGTTTCTACTCCTGCCCTGTCTTGTGTGTGGTCTGGTTGTGGGGCAGGTGCTGATAATCTGGACAGGGTCCTGGTCTCCCCCTCCTATTTCCCCTATTTATTAACCACAGTATTTATTTGTCTTGTTTGGTGTTTAAATTTGTGTTGTGAAAATAAAAGTTTTTCTAGTATGCAGCGTGGTGGTCTCCCTTGTGCTGTGGTAGGTCTAGGTGCAGCTTCCTTCCTCTCCCCTACCCTGCAAGATGACCGTACTGCAGGGCCGAGGGAAGGTAGACTGCCTGTGTGCAGCAGTGGAACTGTTTGAGGGAGGATGAAGCATAGGCTCTGCCCTTGTCTCTGCTTCCAGGTACCATGCAACTGTTTCCCCCTAGAGTCAAAGCCTTAGCGGGGGCCTGGCTCCACCCCATGAAAGACTGAGTGCACTGCCTTGCTCTAACAGCTGTTGCCTACTTTGATCTAGCACCACCTGTGCTCAGGAGGCCCCTGGAGCACTGTTCTGCTCCAGCTGGGTGGGCCCCTGCCTGTGCCATGGTGGACAATTAACCCTCTTATTCAAGGATACCCAGAGGCTAGGCTGTGTGCTGCTGACTTCTCACCCCCTCCTCCGACTTTTCTCAGGAGATTGGTGGAAACTGCAGTGATCATTCCAGCAGGTGCAGCCTGGATCAGAGCTACCCCACTGCTCTGAGCACCCAGGGTAACACTGCTCAGAGGTGCACTGGATATGAGAAACTTCCAGCTAGGGCTCTTTCTCCACAAAGAGCATCTGTACATTCCCTTCCCCAGGGGGGTTAAGTCTGCAGCAGAGACTATAGGGGGTGCTGATCCCAAGCTCCAGCTGCCCCTGTTCAAGCCCAGCCCTCAATCAGGGTGAGCTACCACAGATAAGCACAAACTGCTGGGGTGGCCCGTGGATTGTTTATTGCTCTAATTGGAACAGCTGGGGTTCAAGTAATCTGGGTTCAGTGGAGGGGAGGCAGGCTCCAGCATGAATTCCATGGCTGAATCAGGGCAGGAAGTGCTGCCCTGTACAAGGAAAGAACTTTGGCCTGAAATGGGTAGGGATGGACTGGGGCAGGTCAGTACCTGCCTCAAATCACAGAACAAGCTAGCATGTCTTAGCAGCCCCTACAAGACATCACACGTGATCCCTCTGAGGTAGCAAAGCACCCCTCTGCAGGATGCAGCATTTGGTCTGTGCCCTTCCTTATTGAGCAGCTGGGCTGCAGGCCCTGCAGAGAGAGAAGCCTTCAAGGGGCTATGCTCAGGCAGCTGCTGGAGGGGACAAGGGCTACACCACTGCTGAAGGATGTAAAAGGAAGCAGAAGCCCAGGAACAGGGAGAAGGCTCATTCAGATGGCTTCTGCTAGAAGAAAACCAGTTTGCAATGATCCAGTTTCCACTTCTGGGCCCTGCCCACAGCCAAGGAACCCCATGGCTGAGACTGGGGAATTGTGCCCTACAGCCCAGGGGGACGCTTGTTGCTTGGGGGTAGGACACAGCCACAGAAAGATTCATGGAGTCTCAGCTGTGCAGAGGGAGTTAGGGACTCTAGCCCTCCAGACACTGACAGTAGCCGCCCCAAGTCAAGGAAACATCAGGCACAGGAGCAACATGAAGCTAGGGCTAAGGTCCCCCTCCTGCCCCTTGGACAGAACAAACAGCAATGGCTGCAGCCAGCTATTTGGAGGGTGGGCTGCTCTGTGCTTCAAGAGAAGGTAAACAGACTTAGGGATTAAGGCTCCTTGACTGGCAGACATGTCCCTTATGATTGACTTTTCAGAGGTAATAGCAGGTGTGCTGATTGGTCCCTCAACTGTCCAGTTGTCCGCTGAGTCCTACTGATGCTTAACCTCGCTCTCTTATTGCAGTGAGTTCCATAGGTTTGCAAGCTAGGATTTCCCCTGATGTGCTACACCTTTATACTCCCATGAGTAGAGACAGCTAGATGTGCCTTGCTGGTACCACCTGTTACTGAGTACCCACCTCTTCTGCCCAGCAGGGAGTCTCCAGGCCTCTGTGTCAAACAAGGGCCTGACTGGTGTTGGGGCTCTAGGAGAGGAGATGGAACCTGGGCAGCAGACCCATGGGCTGGCTTTGGCTGCTTGTCACCCAGCCTAGGTTCCAGTTCAAGTGCTGGTGCTCCAGAGCCAGGTTAGGGCCCCAGTTCCTGGCCTGGCAGCAGCACGGCCTCTTCCAGCCACCGTAGGTTGAGGGGAGCTAAACGCAGCTGGCGGCTATGAATGCGGCGCCAGCCGCAATAGGTAGAGGATGATGGCCAGCAGCACCACCAGGATGCAGACAAAGAAGAGATAGTGATTGTAGACGAAGGAGAGGCGGAGCCAGGGGCTGTGGGCTTGTCGGCTGCTCTCCTGCCGGAGATCCCTGGGCAGGAAGGATAGAAAAGAGAAGAGGTCAGCACCGTCAGTGAATTAACACGGCAGGTGACAGTGTAGCACATTCACCTTGTCGTACTCCCTGCACTTATAGCGCCTCAGGATCTCCCCCCCCAGTGCATTGCTGGGACTGGAGTAGCCAGGCACTCCAGCTGGTACAGTGGACGTGCAGTGAGTAGCCAAGTCAAGCTGGGATGGGTTTGCTCTGCTCTAAGAGTGACTGGAGGAACAGTCTCTGGCCTGTGCTTTACAGATGATCCCAGTGGTTGCTTAGGGTCTTAGAATCGATAAATCCCTTCTATGGGCCAGGCAATGGAGGGCAGCCCATGCTCCCTACTCAACTTTGCTTTACCTGAGTGGCAGAAAGCGTGTTTTATAGAGAATGGCTCCAAGGGTCCACTGCACCTCACGGTCGTACACCAGCTGGGCCATGTGCAGGCTGGAGTAATCCAGCGGAAAGTGAAAGCCTTCATGAAGGACTTGGTACATCCAGGCAGATTTAAAGCACTGATACCTACAGAGAGGGCACATGGAACAGTCAATCAGATGCCAGGGGCCTGGTGTTGCGAGCCCCAGGTGCTAGACACACTGTGCTCCTGCTGAGGGGAAGCTCCTTACTTGACCCGCTGCTGGTCTGCATGTGGTGAGTACAGGCCCTCTTGGAACCGCTGAGTCAGCACTGACCAGCTCAGGCTGCAGTAATCCTGGGGCAGCAAGGGAGAGACAGCACTGTTAGTGGAGAGATTGGTTCCTCCCCCCCGGCCACAAGGTGCCACCCCTGCTCCCCTCCTGCATAGCAAGCAGTCACAGAAATACTCCGGGGGAAGGGACCTCAAGTCCAGCCCCTACATGGAAGCAGCCTCATGTCAAACTAGACCATCCCTGACAAGTGTTTGTCCAGCTGTGTCTTAGCCCAGTGATGGGGATTCCAAAGCCTCCCCTGGAAGCCTGTTCCAAAGCGTAACCTAATCTCCTAATCTCTAGCCACCTTTCCTGCCCATGCATGACTCCTTGTGCTACTGTCAGTGGGCATGGACAACAATGGAGTCCCACTGGCTTTAACAGCCCTTACCAGATTGGTCAACTACCCCACAGTACCCCCTCAGTGCTCGTGACTAGTTAGGCCTCATTATTTTACCCTTGACTCAGTCAGGATGTAAGGTTCTAACCCTTTTATCATTCTGTTGCTCCTCTCTGGACTTTCTCCAGTTCATCCAGATGTTTCCACAAGTGTGATGCCGCGACTGGGCAATGCTCCAGCTGAGCCCTCACCAGCATCAGGCACAACAGACAATTCTCTCTTGTCTCACATGAGACTTGTCTTTATATACTGCAGAATGAGATTAGCCTTTTCCAACTGCATCATATTGATCCTCATACAATCTGGGACCCATTGTAACCCCCACATTCTTTCCAGCAGTATAACCCTCTCCTATTCCCACTGAAGTCAGACCAGTTCTTTAACTTGTCAAAGTCATTTGGAGGACAGGATGAGAATTCAAAAGTGCTTGCAAGCCTCCCCCAGCTCAGTGGCATCTGCAAATTCCATAAGTGCACTCTGAACTCCATTAGCCATGTCAGTAATGAAAAACATTAAACAGCACCAGACAGACAAGCCCGAGCCCTCATGAGAGGTGTACGCCTTCCCAGTTCTGTGCTCCTTGACCACATACCCCTAGTTTGCTTAGGAAAATGCATCAGAAGGGTTACTGAAATCAGGAGACCATGTCTAGTGCTGCCCCCCGCCCCCCAATCTACTAGGCCAGCAGGAGCCTCAGGGGAGCTAGAGAAAGTTCAGGGCAGCCCACATGAAGCCAGGCACCAAAGAACATGCTCATCCCCCAGCACAGCATCAGTCCTGGGGCAGGGTGGTGCTTCTCTGTGCAGAGTGGCCCTCCAGGTGCAGCCCAGCCTCTACCCCCAAAGCCCTGGGTCAGGGCAGTGCTCACCTGGGCAGTGCGGGCGAAGCTGGGTGCATGGTAGTGGCCCCCGAGACGCAGCACATCCTCAGTACAGTAGAAGAACTCCGAGAAGCCATAGAACTCGCTGTTGTTGAAGTCAATGGGTGCCTGGTAAGTGCTGGTCAGGGAGGCCTGGCTGCCATTGACCCCTGCCAGCAGAGGCTGCAGCAGCTGTGCACAGGCCTGCCAGTCCCCTCGCCCTCGGATATGCAGGGTCTGGCCCCCTCTTTCTATTGTGTCCTTGAGCCCCACAGGCAGGCAGGGATCCAGAAAAGGGGTCTCAGCACTTGCCCCCATCTGCTGGCTGTGCAGCCTAGAACACGAGCCAGGAAAGAGCCCTGTTAATCAATCAGGCTCTGCACTGACAGAGCTGTGCCCCTGCTACGGGGAAGAGTCCCTGCTGGGCACACATGCGCTCACTGCCCCTGCGAAGGCCACATTCCCCCTGCTGGACACACCCTAGCAAGCACAGCCCTCTGTTACACGTGACAAGTGGGTGCATGCGCGACACCCAGCGAAGAGCACACAGCTGTGCCAAGGGACACACTGCTGACGTAAGCTCCTGCAGCAGGAGGTGAGGGAACTGAGGCACAATGCCTTAGCATGCACTAGGTACTGGGAAAGGCGCTGCTGTGTGCTAGGGTCACCTGTGGTCAGTGCAGCTGCACTAGCTGTTGCCCCATTGTCCGCCTTCCTGAACCTGCTGCAGAATCTCACCTGGACTGAAACAAGCCAACACCCCCTGCAGCCCACAAACCTCTGAGGAGGGCCATGGTGCTATGCCAGCCCATGGGGGGGGGGGGGTCCAGAGACCTGCAGGGAGGTGCCCAGCATCGATCCCAGGACAGAATGGGCTGGAGAGTTGGCTGCCTGGAGGGGAGTTCTAACCCAACTACACCCCTTCAGGGAGATCCGACAGGACAGCATCCCATGAGAACAGGTAGGCAACCTGGCCAAGAACTGGGGAGTCCCCCCAAACAAAGAAAAACAAGGCCCTGGGCACATCCCTGCAACTGGGGTGAAGATGCCTTCCCTCAGGCCCTGGGCTGATCTCCATGGGAGAGCCTAGCCCCCAGCTCCTCCCCAGGGCCAAGGGGAGTCTATCAAAGGAAAGACCAGGCTGCCTTGGTAGCATGAGCCAACAGAACCTGCAGACACAAGAACTCCAGCTCCAACACACACAGGGATAGCCCTGCCAGGGCCATTTTAAAGCTCCCCCCTTACAGCCACATCCTTTAGGGTTTCTGCAGAGTGCTGAGATTAGACCTTCCACTTGTGGGCCCTATAGCGCCAAGGGCTGGGATGTCCGAGGACCTTCCCCCAGCAGGCAGGTGCCTGGGGGGGCTGCTGAGCCCAGGGCAGCGTTACCTGTTGTGGGTGCGTGTCTGGTTCAGCACAAGCTCCTCGTAGCGCTGCCGTGCAAAGTTCCCCCCAAAGCCCAGGAAGGTGCTGACGTAGACACGGTACACGTGCTCTGTGTGCTGCACGTCACAGCCCAGGTTGAACTCAGCCAGCAGGCTCTTGGCAGCCTCCTCCTGAGGCAGAGAGAGGGGTGAGCAGCAGGGCCAAGCTTGGGAAGCACAAGGGCTGGTTTCCTGCCCGGGGGGCTCGATACACACCTGCTGTGGGGAGGAGAAGGCCTCCATGCTGGGCACCTCATAGGCGATTTGCAGAGAAGCACCACCCATGTCCAAGATCCCCACCGTCCGCTTCCGCACCAGGGACTCCGCCTGACTCCCCAGAGCCACTGTGACCATCGCTTCCTCCTCTGCAGCCCACAGGAAGACATTAGCAGATCCCTGGGACCATGTGCCCTGCACGCCCCCGAGAGGGCCCCAGGAACCAGCCTCCCTGCCCTCACTCACCAGATCAGGGCCTTGGCAAACCCTGCTGTATGGAGGACAAGGGTAGTGTCCAGATCTCACCTGGCTGTTGCCTAATGCAGGGAGCTCCACGGAGGCATAAAAGGCTGACAGCAACTAACAAGATCCCACCTTCCCTGCGTGCCTCTGCTCTTACAACTCCCAATACATCGCTCCATCTCATCTACCCTGCCCTGCCCCTCCTCCACCACCCACTGACCCCCACTTTTCTACTTCCTCCCTCTCCCCATCTGACTGGGCTCAGGGACTCTTCCTCCTCTGCCATGGGGGGCCAGGACCTTCAGCATGCCAAGGCCCTGGATTGCTCTGGGTGCAGAGTCAATTCTAACAAAGCTGCAACCGCCCCAGCCCCACAGGCCCTGGCTGGACTCACCCTCCTCGTGATCGAACCTCCCCAAGACAAAGTTGATCCCAATCCAGGCATAAACCCCTATGAGAGAGGCACAGACAGAGCGTTAGGCAACGCGCCTGCGGCAACCAGGACACCGGAGCCGGTTGTTGCTCTTGGAATCCGCAGAGGAACCAGCACTCTGCTGTTTCTTTCAGCGTGTGACTCTCAACCCTCTGGGAGCGGAGAGCCCGACGAATTGGCGAGTCTCTGCCTTAGCAGCTCTGGGGCAGATGGGGCCTCCAGGCAATGGTGCCTCTAATGTTTTCCATGTGCAGAATACATTTTGTTCTGTGCAATGAGGCATGTGCGGATGTGCACCACCAGCAAAACCATATGCTGCCACCTGGGGGCACTCTGCTAATCAGCTGGAGGAATCTCTCTTGGGTGGCTGCCCGAGTGCCCACCTTACAGAGAACCTGGGTCCTGGGAATAGCGTGTACCAAGAACCATTGTCTTCATGCTGCCTATGCTCTTTGGTCTCCCACGAGGTCTGTGCAGCATCTGTGCCCACCCCCAGATGATCATTAGCACTGCCTGCCCCCAGAGCCACGCTCACCAGGAGGGAGCAGCCAAGCCTCTTCCGACATGCACCTGGGTCAATAAGGGCTGCAGTGACTCTCGTCTCCCCCTGGCTCACAACACACCTGTAGACCGAGGAGCTGGGACGGTTACCTTCCTGCTTCCCTGAGATCACTTCAGCTTGCGACGCCGAGAAGAGGAAATCAAACTCCAGGGGCACATTCCTCACCAAGTCCGCCAGGATTGCAGCCTGCTGCCTGTGGAGGGCAGAGACGGCAGTGAGCATCCCAGTCCCTGCGGCCTGCAGGGGCCATCCAGCCCAGCAGTTGTGTGTTAGGGCTCACGGAATCCCCCTCCACGAGCCCATTCCAGTTTGCAGCTGGGGGAGTCTTGTGTTAAGACTGAAATGTTGCCCCTGGTCACAAATCCTGCAGTGACTTCAACACTGCAGGATTCCTGATGCCTCCCCCATCCCGGACTGGGCTTTGCAAGCCATGCCCTCTGCTGGCAGCATGCTCCTGTCTCCCTTGCACCAAGGTTCTCTCAGGAACTCCCTGCCCTTTCTGGTTCTCCGAGTGCTTGGGTGCCCCTGATGCCAGTGGAACAGAGACACAAGCAAGGTGCCCTGGGGGGCACTCACCTCTCAGGCAGCAGCCTCATACCCGCCGTGCACAGGATGTAGAGTGGAGTCTCCTTGTGCTTTGTCACCGGCACATGAGCTGCAGCAAAGCTGAGCAGTGGGCGCATGTAGTGACTGGCTTGGTCCGGAGTTGTTGCCAGCATTGAGATCCCTGCACAGGGAAAAGGGAAACTGAGGAAGAAAGACATGTCTCACACCCACTCCAGAGAAAGGGGCAGCCTCCAATCGCTGCTCTAGAAGCAAAGGCACAAGGCAGGCACTTGTAGCATGTAAACTGCCCCCGTTTGGGGGAGTCGAAGGAGGGAGACCGTTGCCCCAGAGGGCAGAGCGACTACGCACCTTCATGGGCCTGACCTTCACCAGCAGGAACGGAAAAGCCAGTGATCAGTCCCCTGCCCTTCCCTGGCCTCATATAGGAAAGAAGGGGCACAGACCTGGTTTGATTTTCTTGACGACGGGCTGGCTGCTCTGGTCTCTCATCTGCTTGACATCCAACAGGTCATGAGGGTTCCCATTGTGTGGTGGCCAGAAATACACAAAGACCCGGGAGCCGCTGCTCCCACAATCAACAACAATCCCATAGTTCAGTGTTGAGTCCTCTGTGTCCGTAGCTTCCAGGTCTCCCACCCGGGCCATGTACCTGGGAGAGCGAAAGAGGGAGGATCAACCCCATCAGGCAGGAAGGGCAGTGGCACAGCTCCATAGCAACTTGTGCACAGCCCAGATCAGGCTAGCATGAGCGCTGGGAGCCAGCCTGTTCCACGCAGCCCTGCCCTTGCGGTAATGGGCAGTGCTCTGCTCCCAGAGGGTGAGACTGGGCTGGGCCTTTCATGGGGAGCGGGAGCAGGGGAAACAAGGACTCAGTTCCACCCAAGGGACATTGGGAGGAGTCCCATGCAGTCAGAGCAGCCACGATGCTGCAGCAGTCCTATTCACAGCAGCTGTAGCTGGGCAAGCGCACACACACCGGCCCCCAGCAGAGGCATCTACCTGCTCTCATCTGCCCAGCACCGAGTGTCTGCACAGGAGCTAGAGGCTATGAAACTGAAGAGAGGACTGAGTATCAGGAGGTCAGAGAGGAGTCCCCGCCTCCCATCAGATAACGGCACTGGAGGGGTCTGGCCTTGGTTAATGGCAGAGTCTAGAAAGATGAATCTAGTGACAAACCCTAGGACAGGGCTTTGCCCCTGCACAAAGTCTGGTCTGTCCTGCCACAGGCCCTAGGGCAATGTAACCACCCAGAATGATGGGCCTTCTCTGCTCATTAGCCCATGCTGCAGGCTCTGCTGATGCTACACAAAGTGTTTGCCTTCAGAACTCTGCTTGCCACTTCCAAAGTTGCAGGAAGGCTCCAGACTCCCAGGCAGCACTGAGCTCTTCTGGATCCTCAGGGCAGGAGATCAATAGGGATGATCGATCCCTTCCCTCACAGGCCCCCCCGTGGGCTGCACATGCAGTTGTGCCATTTGGCCGAGTCAGCACAATGCTAGCTGCCCACACGCACAGTCAGGGCAGAACCAGGGGGCTGCAGCTTCTCCTTTCCATTAGTAGGAGCCCTAACAGAATTAGGATGCCCTGGCTCAGCACCATTACCCAGCCCAGAGCATCCGCTTCCACAAGGCTCCACTGACCCCGGGGCTGCAATACAGACAACAACCAACCTCAATTCAATTATGGAGGCACCAATGGGACAGGCCTTCCCCTCCCTGAGCCCCAGAAGCTGGTGCTGAAAGTGGAGCTGTCCAGCGCCAAGCAGGCGCCTCTCTGACCCTGCAGAGTAATTGTGTTATAGCCAGAGCCTTTGGCATGCTGATCAGGGGAAAACTACTGACCTTGTGATCCTGCATCCCTGGGGAGGCTGTTCTGGCAGGACACTCAGCCCTACCACACAAGCTCCCTGGAGCTCCCCCAGAGCTTATGGGCAGCAATAGCGTCACCCCTCCCAAACATACCACCTAGTCCCTCCGTTATGCAGGACAAAGTCTCCAGGAACAACAGCCAAATGGAGACTCAACATCCAAAGAGCAATGAAAACTAATAGGCTGAGCATGAGTGGCCCCTCCAACCGAGGGGTGGCGGAAGGGAGTATCCTACCGGAAAAGCCAGACAAGGCCCCAATCTTGTCACTGCCTCAGCATGGGCAGTGCCCTGCCTGACTGGCCATTTCTGCACCTTTAGATTCCATCTATGCAGGATTCTCCCTCAGGGGATGCACCAACCAGGAGAGGTTACAAGGAGAAGCAACAACCAGCAGAGGGATTTCTTTACTCAACTCAGAGAAACACAGACCCACAAAGCAGCAAGTCCCTTCTTTCAAGTGCAACATCAGACAACGCTCACCATGCAGGACAGACAATTGGGGACACGGCCCTATGCAAATAGATGGCACACTACCAATACAGGGCTCCCCAACAGAGCAAAGCTTTCCTTGGGGGCAGGAGAGTTCGGCCTCTCTGCCTTGGAACGAGTTCTGGAGGGGGGACAAACTGAAACAGGATTTCTTCCTGACAGCTGGTGCAAGCAGTGACACTTGGGGACATGCGTGGAGAGAACCACAGAGCAGCTTTGCACATATTTCTGATGGCGATGCCCGAGACAAGCCAGCCAATGTGGCAGCCTAGAGTTGCTGTCTAGTTTCAGGCCAGCCAGGGGACCGCTGCAATATGACATGCAGCTAGCTATCCACAGTGCTCTTAGGCATAGCCCTGTCCAGTGAATTGGTGCCTGGAGAAAGAAACTGGATAGACAGAGATTTAATCCACGCCAAGTAGAGCACCAAACACCAAGAGTCTTTTAACTTTAAATTCCAGTATCATCTTGGAGAGGAACTGTGGGTAAATGCAAAGCACTGGATGCTTGCCCACCAGGATATGGGGGGGAAGACCCTGGACTCAAGGCCAGGGTCACCCAGAGAGAAGTCAACTGCGTAACATTCTGTCATCTGGGGTGTTCTTCAGAAGTCGAACAGAAAGGGCTAAGTGGCTGGGAAGTCAAACACATGTGCCTGTCAGGATTATCTGCCTGATAAATCCCAGAGGCAGCAGTGTTAGTAAGAACGAAGGCAAGAGCTCGGAGTAGAGTGAAAGCACGGCACAGTGCTCCCATTTCTCTAAACAATTTACTATGAGCCATCGTCTAACCACAGAGGAGGGTGTGTTGTGTGCAAGCAGCTTCCATGCAGTCTAAAGAATTTAATTCTATTTTACTGTAAATCCCCCCTTTCTGAAGCTTATTATCCCAACCCTCCTCTCTCTCCTGAGAATGCTGAACTTGATTATACTGCTGTCAGACAGCTTAATAAATCAGCTGTTGCATTTTTCTCAGGACTGAAGTGAAAATAACCTCTCTCCTTGTGTGCTCTGGAATGAGCAGCTTCAAGAAGCTGTTGTTCAAGTTGTCAAGAAATGATTTCTCTAAACCTTGTCCTTCTGAGACACGTCACTGGCTTATATCAAGAAGTCACACAGTATTACTGTTTTCATTGGACTCTGATCCCTCTCCGCTTTATGAATACAGTCTCCAGTCTCTTGAGGCCGCTAACCTGACACGTATAATCATATTCTTACAAGTTAGAATTTGTAGCTGTTCAGAGCCTGCTGTGGCCCCTTACCCTCAGAAATTTTCTTGTCAGATTCTACTGAATTTTCTCTATGTCCTGGTCTGCTGCCCTGCCTTCATGGCCTGATCTGTCCTGCCTGTACAATGCGTAGCCAAGTCTCGGAGTGTCCCACATCTGTGATGTGATCTGTGATGCCAGGCCCAGCAAAACCCTCCAACCCAGGGTTCACTCACCTCTCAAACGGACGGTCTGGGGGGGCAGAAGAGCCCCAACGGCGCAGATCTGTGGCTGCCACAAGGAGCAGCAGGCAGACTCCAAAGAGGAGCGCCAGCAGGGCCAGGCGCTGACGGGCACACGGGCTCACGGCGGGCACAGTGAGGCGCCATGAGGCTGGGCAGAGGCAGGAGAAGCTGAGCCTGGAAGAGGCCAAAGGGAGCGGGGCGCAGGCGAAGTCACGTTCCGAGGCAGGGGAAGAAAGCATCGTGCTGCCCACTCCACCCCCGGGAGCCCGCACAGGCGGCAGGGCCAGGCTCCCCGCCGAATCCCCCCCAGCCCCGGAGAAACGTGGGCTCCCTGCCCCGCCCCCCCCAGCGGCCAGGCCCGGAGACGTGGGCTCCCCGCCCCCAGCGGCCAGGCCCGGCCCGGAGACGTGGGCTCCTGCCCCAGCGGCCAGGCCCGGCCCGGAGACGTGGGCTCCTGCCCCAGCGGCCAGGCCCGGCCCGGAGACGTGGGCTCCCAGCGGCCAGGCCCGGCCCGGAGACGTGGGCTCCCAGCGGCCAGGCCCGGCCCGGAGACGTGGGCTCCCGCCCCAGCGGCCAGGCCCGGAGACGTGGGCTCCCTGCCCCCAGCGGCCCGGCCCAGGCGCAGGGAAAGGCGCCCCCGGTTGCGGCCTTTGGCCCGAGGGGCGGGGGCGGCCCGCGGGCCGGACTCTGGCCCAGGACCCGGCTCCGAGCCCCCGACAGAAGCGCCGCAAAGCTCCAGCCGGGACACGGCCCCGCCCTCACCTGGCCATGGGCCCGCTCCCGCTCGGCGCCGCGTCACCTCCCCCCAGCCCGGGCCCGCCCAGGGCCCCCCACCAGCTGCCGGGACATCGCCGCGCCGGGCTGCAGCAACCAGCGGCAGGGAGTTCCCCAGGGCACAGCTCCGCGGCCACGTCACCAAGGCGACAGGAGGGAAGGGGCGGGGCTCCCGAGACGCCGTTCTGACTAGAGCGTGCTGGACCCGCCCCGCTTTCTAAACCAATCAGTGCCCCGCCCTGCCCCGGAACCCCGCCCTCGCCGCGAGAACAGCCAATCAGAATGAAAGGGACGCTGAAGCGCCCCAACCGGAAAAGCCCAAAATTTCCTCTCACGTGACCCACATGGCCAATCAGACACCAAGTCTCTGAGCTCTCGTCTCTTTGGAGACGTCGCCAGAGCGCTGTCCAATCGCAGAGGTCGTTACATGAGCCCTGCCCCTTGGGCGGGGCTATCTGAAAATACGCGATGAACTTTGTCGGGCAGCGCGTTACGGACTCGCAGCACGTGCAGCGTGGTCAGAGCGTGCGCGGCGCCGCCCCCTTCCTCACGTGACCGCCCCCCTTCCCCTTCCCTTTGCATGTTCACGGCTCTTCGGCGACGCGGCCCCGGGACGGTGGAATCAGCCGAGGCTCCGAATGACACGTGACTCCCCCTCGAAAAGGCAATGGGGCGCGGTCACGTGAGGAAGGGGGCGGCGCCGCGCACGCGCTGTCCTGGCTGCACATGCTGCGAGTCCGTAACGCTCTGCCCGACGTTCGCCCGGTTCTACATCCCCTGGGCGTCATCACCGTGAAAGAACCAATCAGCGGCTCTCAAACACAGAACACGCGCGTTGGCCCCTGAAACAGCAGCCAATCAAGACCAGAACCAATAAAACTCGAAGAAGACGAAAGGGCAAAGATCGGCTGCCCAATCAGATGGGCGGACAAAAGGATCAGTTGGCCAATAGGCGGCGCGGATGGGCGGGCTGAAAAATATGCTAGGCCAATAGGCGGTGCGGATGAGTGTGTCGAAGGGAGTGGCTGCCCAATAGGAGCAGTGCATGTATAGGGCGCTCTGCGCGCCTCACCAATAGGAGTTGTCGGTAGGATGGCGGACGATGGCTCTGGCCAATAGAGGCCGGCGGTGGGCGGAGCGGCCCGTGCGGCTGGCCAATGGGCGCGGAGGGGGCGTGGCAGGCTAAGCGGGAGCCTCCGGCCGGTCGCGGCCCGTAGTGGTTACGGCGGCGGCTGGGGCTGGCTCGGAGGCCCCGCGCGGCGCCATGGAGCTGGGGGCGGGCGCTGGGGCGGGCGCGGGCCCCGGGGGCGGGCCGGAGCCGGGCCGCGTCCTGCTGCTGCTGGGCGGGGGCCCCGCGTGGGCCCGGCGGGGCGGGCCGGAGGCTGGGCCGGGGCCCGGGGGCGCGGAGGCGGCGCGGAGGCCGGAGCCCGGCTCCGACCCGGACTACGAGGCGCTGCCGCAGGGCGCCGCCGTCTCCACCCACATGCTGGCCGGGGCCGTGGCGGGGGTGCTGGAGCATTGCGTGATGTACCCCATCGACTGCGTCAAGGTGGGCGGGGCCGGACCCCCTGCCCCGCCCCCCCCCACCGGGCGGGACGGGACCCCCCCCACCGGGCGGGACGGGAACCCCTCCCCCACCGGGCGGGACGGGAACCCTCCCCCGAGCGGGACGGGATCCCCAGGCCGCCCCGAGCAGGACGGGAACCCCTCCCGGGCAGGAAGAGAACTCCCCATCCCGCCCCCGAACGGGACGGGAGCCCCTGCCCCGCCCCCAAAGCGGGACAGGATCTCCCGAGCGGGACAGGATCCCCGGGCCGTCCCCCGCCGGGCAGGAAGAGAATGCCCCGCGCCCCCTGGGCGGGAAGGGAACCCCGCGTCCCTGGGCTGGGCTGTTGCTGAGCACGCGTAACACCGTCTCTTGCTGCGCTTTCAGACGCGGATGCAGAGCTTGCAGCCGGAGCCTGCCGCCCGCTACCGGAACGTGCTCGAGGCCCTGTGGCGGATTGTCCAGACGGAGGGTTTCTGGAGGCCGATGCGGGGCATGAACATCACAGCCACGGGGGCTGGCCCTGCCCACGCCTTGTATTTCGCCTGCTATGAAAAGTTAAAAAAGACATTGAGCGATGTCATCCATGCTGGGGGCAATAGCCATGTGGCCAACGGTATTGATCCTTCCTGCACCGCCATCCCTGATGGGCTAGAGCAGCTGAGAGCGGCCCTGCTGGCTGGGGTGGTGAAGTCATTGGCATCCCTAGAAGTCAGGGCCCCTGTGCTCCCCCAGCATGAGTCGGTAGAACTCAGATTGGCTGCCAGTGGTTCTTTTCCCCTGTCTGCCATCTCCCAGATACTGCCCTGACCTGTACTGCTCTGTACCAGCCCTACGGGCTTCCCAGTGTCCATTCCAGTGGCTGTGCAGCAGTGGCTGCAGTGCACCCAGGGGAGAGTATGCGTGGCACTGGTGGTGCTTGCTACCTATTTAGACCTACTTCTGGAGCCAGGTGCAGCAATGGGGAAAACAGATGTGTCCCAGTAAATGGAGGGGAGATGGAGTGGGGGGGGGGCTAGCTCTTTGGGCAGTGAGAAAGAGGGTCTGCCCCACATAGGGTAGGGCTTGCTTGCCGTGTCTCTCTTCAGGGTGCTGTTACGGCATCGATGTCCTCGTGCAGCCCGGGGCGGGGGTTTCTTTGGTGATGGTAGCGAACAGCCAGGGAGACAGGGTTGATAGTAATGGCTGGGCTGACACCTAATCCCACCGCACCAAAGCAGTCAGGTTCAGGATGGCACAGGTGGCCTAAAGCAATGTCCTCTCGCCAGTCACTAGCTAGCACCCTTCTTCACAGCGCTCTCTTCCACTCCACCCTTCCCTCCCACCCGGCGCTGGGCAGGGGGAGTGTTGTACTCATGCCTGCACCTCTTCGTAGACCTGTCTGAGCTGTTCCTAGGTATCTGGCTTTGAGGAACAGGTTAGTGGGGCTGGGAGCTGGTCAACACCTGCCCCTTGCTCACAGCAACACCTGTGGATGGGAGCTGCCTGCAGGACTCCCCTCGTCTCTGAGCTGGGATTGACTGCAGCCTTGTGGGTAGGTAGAGCGGAGCAGGGTCTAGGATGCAGCCCTCATTCCCGGTGGGGCCTTTGACGTTCTCTGGCTCCCCACATTGCTGTGCTCAGACAGACTTGGGACTGGTTGAACTTATGTTGGGGGGGGCGGTTCACCCTGTGGGTCCTGGGCACAGGGGAGTCCTGGCTGTGGAGTGGTTTCTCACTCTGGTGGTGGGCCATGTGGTCCCTGTAAGTCTGTTGTTTGCACCTTCTCTCGAGCAGGTGCTGGGATTAAATGAAGCCTCGTGGTCTCCATAAGGACCTGGCACATGATAACACTGCCTGCCCCTGCCGCCCCAGTTTGTGGGTTCTGAGGCTGGGGGTTGATGACACCAGCTCTCCTCTTGGGCAGCATGTAGGGCGGCATGAGGGCTTAATCAGTCTTCTCCTCGTTGGCCCTGGAGCCCTGGCAGAGGGTGTCTCCCTCTTCTCTGGTGAGGGGCTCTGGGGCTCTGTGGAGCCCTGGGTCTCTCACCCTCTACTCCCCTCACATGTCTCAGTTCTTGTTTTACAGGTGCAGCAGGGTGTGTAGCAACATTGCTTCATGATGCAGCTATGAACCCTGTGGAAGGTAATGCTGACCCCATCCCCTCTGCAGGGGAGACCCCATAAGTGGGAGAGTGAGGTGATTCCCCTCTGTGCAGGAACTGAATTCACCTCTGTGCTGTGCTCCTCCTGTCTGTGGCACAAGGGGCACTCTCCTCATTCTGTCCTATCTAGGGAGAGCCCTGCAGAGAGCAGCAGCCCCTGCCTAGGGCCCAAGCCTCGATAACCCAGTGGTATCCAGCTGGGGCATTGAGTAACCAGCAGGTTTTGATCCTAGGAGAAAGGAGCCAGTCTCTGCCTCAGGGATCTGGGGGAAGAGCTTGAGGGAGCCAGCCCTTCTCCCCCCCAGGGACTTGTCGTGGGGCTGGGCAGAGAAAGCAACAGCTCTAGCTAATGGATCTGAGTTCAGATCACCAGGGATCTGGTTTGTGGGGAGGGCAGTGTTCACCGGGGGGCACCTGGGCTGAGGCTGCCAGCCAGGCAGAAAGTGAGAGTGCTGGGAGAAACCCTGCTCTGTGAGAGCATCTTCCTTCAAAGCCACATCCCCTTTGCAGGGAGGCAGCTTCCCAAGGTGCAGACTAGCAGCCAAACGCTTCTTGAGTTAGTGCACGTGCCAAGTCCAAAAGCTGGGCTTGCCCACTGCGTGGCCGCTCCCCCCAAGGACATGCAGGGCTTTGGGCTCAGGAGATGCGATTTCCTCCCCGTGGTAGTGTGCGGCACAGGGTGAGCACCAAGGTGTGCTCTGGCTCTTTCTGCAGGACACTGGGTTTGGCCTGGTGTCCCAGCCACGTGCCAGCTCAGTTACACGCGTTCTGCCTCCTGAGCCCCCTAGTCGCAGTCCGAGTCGGGTCTGCTCTGCTGGGTGGAGTTGGACCTTGGCTCTGGAGCAGTTGCTCTCTTCCACCTGGGGGCCATCTGGGCTGGGGCTGTATTGAGCCTGTGTGTCTGCCGGCTGAGCTAGTGAAACCCTTGGGGACATTCTGGGGTGGGAAGTGCTGTAGAAATGCAGGGATGTGCCCAGGTGCTGAGAGTGATGTGGGGTCTGTACCAAGGGAGGGCGGGGTTGGTCTCCCCAAGGGGGGATGTGGCTGCAGGGAGCTGAGCTCAGTGCAAATGTGGACAGAAATGAAATGTAGCAGCCCTTGGGTGTGCTGCCACATGCTAGTAGGTGAAGTGGCTGGCACCCTTCAGAGAGCTGTGCTAGCTAGATTCCTGGCAGGGCGTGGGGACGCTGGGAGTTACAGACCTTGACCTGGGAGTTCTCTGGTCTTACTTGTCAGTGGTCTCTGACGCCGGTGAGACTAGAAACCGGGGCTCCCGAGCCCTGTACTTATCCTTTCTGTCTGCTTCTCTCCTCGGTGGCTTGGCCGCTGGACACGGTCGCTGGCTGCTTGTTGCTGCCGTCTGCCCCAAGTGGTCAAGCAGAGGATGCAGATGTACAACTCACCATACCAGCGGGTGACGGACTGTGTGCGAGCCGTATGGCGCAACGAAGGGGCTGGAGCCTTCTACCGCAGCTACACCACCCAGCTCACCATGAACATCCCCTTCCAAGCCATCCACTTCATGACCTACGAGTTTCTGCAGGAGCAGCTCAACCCCCACAGACAGTACAACCCTGGCTCCCATGTGGTCTCGGGGGCCTGCGCAGGTGCCGTGGCTGCTGCTGCTACCACGCCATTGGACGTTTGCAAGACGCTGCTCAACACCCAGGAGTCCCTGGCCTTGAACTCCAACATCAGTGGACATATCACAGGCATGGCTAATGCCTTCAGGACGGTGTACCGAGTGGGCGGTGTGACCGCCTACTTCCGTGGGGTCCAGGCCCGGGTCATTTACCAGATGCCCTCCACAGCAATAGCTTGGTCTGTGTACGAGTTTTTCAAATACATCCTCACCAAGCGCCAGGAGGAGCGCCGGGCTGGGAAGTGAGTCAGAACTCAGCCCTGCTCTGGGCCCACTTAATCTCCCCTCCCTGCCTCCGCCTCTCAGTGTCTCCCTTTGGTTTGGCTTGTGCTGAGACCGGGAGGCAGGAAAGCCCTGGGGTTCTCGCAAGGCCATCTCTTGCTTGGGGCTGCTGCAGCTCTTTCCAGACAGCACAGCCTGCCCCGGTCTCCAGAACCCGTACGTGATGTCATCCTGGAGCCTACCCAGGTTACCTGCCCCTGCACTTCTGCCTAGGAGCTATGTTCCTGCTCTTCCCCACCAAATCTCCTTGCCCCTATCGCTTTGTCTCTCTGGTGATGACACACGCCATGCCCAGCACTGGCAAGTCTAAGCTCTGGTGTTCAGGAAAGGTTCTTGCTGTTGCCTGGAGTGCCGAGAGCTATTGGCTAGTTTCTGGCTGAGGGAGTGTGAGCCTAGCCGTTGTCTAGTAGCACGCACAGTGAGCACCTGACACTGCCCACCCTGGTGCCAGCTGCCAGGCAGGATTGCCCGGGAGGGGAATTCGGAGGGTTGTGATTGTTCCTACTCTTGGCGCCTCCAATAAAGAATTCTGCTTTATTGTCCTGTCCCTTGTTACTCTTGGAAAGGCCACCTCCCGCAGCCTGGCTGGGGCCTTTCAGCGGCTCTGCAGCCAGCGCTCCACGCCGCCGCACAGGCTGCAGCTGGTCTCCCATTTTGCATGATGGGCAGATGTCACTAGCTGCTGAGAATGCCCTGCCTGGGGCTGTGGGGGGTTGGGCTGTGGCAGGGGGGTCTGCCAGCAGCCAGAAAACTGAGACCTGGACAGGGGGATGGGCGAAGGACAGTGACTGGGAGAAGGGGCGGAAGCAGGAGCTGACAGCCGAAGAAGGGAGACAGGGCTGGTGGCTGTTGGGAGGAGAGGTGGGACTAGGGAGCTGTGGGGGGGGGGATGTGCCGAGATGCTCACTCAAGGTGTGGCCCTTGCTATGGAATTGTCCCGGAGGTCGAGGCAGAGGTTGGGTTCCTGCAGATGTGGAAAGGGTAGGGAGCAGTGCTGAGCGGGGAGGCCAGGCTGCTGAGAAGGAGAGGAACCCTGGCTGCTCGGGTGGAGGGGGGATGGGTCTTTGTTCCCAGCCCTGAGGAGGGCTGGGGTAAATGCTCAGGCCCTGTGATGTGTTGCTCAGCAGCTAGTGTGAATGGTGCTCAGGAGGGGGAGAGGCTGCAGGAGATCTGTCTGGGCTACAAGCCTGACCCCACAGCTGCTTGGCTGCCTGCATCTGCATGGCAGGCGGGGCGGTGGCTGAGCTAAGGTGGGCTCAGGACAACTCACCTGCACAGGGAGGTCAGCTGGCAGCAAGGAGCATGGCTGAGGTGGAGAGGGGGTAAAGATGAGAAACGGGCAGCTCATGGCAATGCTGCAAGAGGGGGCTGCAGCTTCCTTCCCAGTCTGTGGCCTTTGGCCAAGTCTGTACATAAGGCACCACCCCTGGGGCTGCCTCTTGTATGGCACAGATGTGGGCCCAGGCTGATCCAATGGGAAAGCCCGTGTGGCCTTTGGGTCAGAGTCTTCCTGAGGAGCACGTCTCTTGAATATTTAACTTAACTGATTCTCTGAGCGTTCACCCCCTGCCTGCTGCCTTCTCCCTCCTGCATCGCTGGCTGTGAACATGGGCACTGCTGTGTCAGATCAGAGCAATGAGCCCGCCCATCCACTCCCCGTGTCTGGCAGGGGCCAATCCAAAGTGCTTCTTGCACTGGTGCTTGGGTACTGAGCATAGGCTTATCCGCCTGCAAGGGAAACTTCCTTGCCAGCCCCGATCAGAGGCTGGCTCTTGCCCACTAACAGTTGGGTTGCTCCCCCAACTCCTCTCTCCTCTTACTACAGCTTCTGGCTCCAAGCTAGACACCGACACAATCACCGTTTCTGAATCCTCCAAAGTTCTTGACCTGAGTGGTCACACAGCAGCAATGGGGATGTGGCATGGAAAAGGGTTCTCCATTCTGCCTGTTCCTGGAAGCCCTGTGGCCGTGCAGAGCGCGGCGCTCGCTGTTGACACACGGTGGCGGGAGGGAAGAGCCGCTTTCGGTGGCCAGAGGCTCTGCAGGAAGGATGCTTTCTGCTTGCCCGTTGGAGAGCAGGGAGAAGGGGCTGAATGAACTGGCCTCACTTGCAGGGTCACTGAGCTTTTTGGAAAAAGGGACAAACCAGTGGCCCAGAGGTTCCTGTGGCCAGGCCAGGCGGGCGGTGGAGGGAGGGACCGGGGTTGTGAGATGGGTTTGAATTGTTCCGGAGAGCCGGATGTGGCTTTGCTGTCGCTGTGTGGGGTGAGTGGTGCGCCGTAGGGGGAGGGTGTGTTTGAAGATAAACCCACAGAGTGGAGGGCTGTGTGCAGCCCTTCTCAGCCCGTCCTGAAAGCTGAAGTTGTCCCAGGTGAGTCATGAGATGGAGTCCCACGAGTAGCAGGGGCCCTGGGGAATTCTTGGATGTCTCCAATTCAGGACAAAAACACTGCTTGGGGAGTAGTGGCCGAGGGAAGTGGAGGAAGGCACCCGCCGCTGGCCAGTTTGCCAATGAGCCATTGGCACCCCATTGCCCTGGGCCCACAGAGCCGCCCGCGCATGCTAAACATTTTCCTTCACGCCCCAGCTCCCGGAGTCAGTGGCTCTGATGAGTGCAGCCTTCAGAAAAGGGTTTCTAGCCCTTGTGGTCCCAGTGCAGCCTCGAGGCTCAAAAAGCAGCAGGCAAACCACAGGGGCCCCACATCTGTTTTACATCATCTCCGGGGGTGGAGCCCCTCTCCTGAGGCTGAACACCTGGGGGTGGCATTACTGCTAACAGGGCGTGCTGCTCCCTGCTGGGGCTGAGCCAGCCCCTCCTCGGGGAGGGGACAGTGGTGGCCAATGGATGGAGAGACGGGGGCTGCTCAGACACCAGTGAAGCTCCATGTACAGAAACGCTCACCGGGCTGAGAAATGTGAGTTAATGTTGCAGGGGTGAAAACCTTCCCTCTGGCCTCTCCCCAGAGCCAGGGAGGGGCCGGAGTGCGGCCTGGAGGGTCGTCAGGCGGCCTGTGTCCGGCCCCGGTCAGCTAGCCTCAGGCAGGCAAACGGGTGTGTGGGCAAAAAGGCAAAGCTGATGGGGTGCGTGTCCAGGAGTCAGGTTGCAGCCCAGGGCAGGAGATGTCTGGGGGAGGATCCCGTGGGGAAGGCCGGGAGCTGGATGGGCCCTGCTCCCAGGCCAGAGATGCAGGGCTCCAGCAGAGAGGAGCTAGAAGCCTTTGCTGGCCACTAAGGGGCACTACAGGTTCAGTTGCTGGGGTCTGGGTCCGCTGCTCTCGCTCCTTTGAGCCGGCTGCTGGGAGGCTGCAGTCCCAGCCCCCGGGGCAGGCTGCTCCTGTGATGGCTGAGGGTGGATGTGCAGCGTGAGGCCTGGGAGGTTCCCCTGGAGCATGGGGAAGTGCTGGGCTGGGGTGGGCAATGGTCAGCCGCTGTTATTACCAATGGGCTCCTCTTCAGTGCAGCAGAGAGTGTCTGGTGCGCCCGCCGGCTGGCACTTGGAGCTGCCCAGTGCCCTGGGAAACAAGGGGCGCATGTCTAATGCTGAGAGTAAGTAACCAGTGGGGCTCTGTACCAAGGGCTGTGGGGATTCTCCATCACTGCCCCCTTGCAAGTCAAGGTGGGGCCTTCTTCTAAAAGCCCTGCTCCAGGAATTGCCCTGGGGACAGGCTCTGGCCTGTTTTATGGGGGCATCAGACTGGACGGTCCCTCCTGGCCTTGGCAGCCGTGAGGGGTTTGATGGGGAGCTCAGGGCTGAGCCCCTTTCCCCAGCCAGGGGCTCCCTGGAGGCCGGTGTGATCCTGCTGGCTGGGGCGGTGGGGGCATCGCTGAGATCCTGCCCTGGCTTAATGGGAGGAGCGTCAGGCCCACACCAGCCCTCGCTGGGTCTGAGGCACGTCTGGGCTGTGACAGGAGACGCCAGGCAAGGCCGGAGAAGATCAGGTGCCCACAACTTGCACAAACACCCTGAGTCTTAGAACAACAAACCTGGCCACACTGGTTCCCCCCCAAAGCCAGCTGCTGTCGAAGGCAAATCTCAGCCTGGAGTCCAGCCCACACCAGAGCCAGAAGCAGCCAGGTGGGCTGCAGCCCCCTGCCTCCCACCCCGCCTGCCATGGGACTGAGGGTGGGGGCCTAGGAAGCATGGCTAGAGACCGGGCACTGAGCCTCCCCCTCGGGCACTGGGACAGCCCCCTCCCCAGACACTGCCCCCTGAGCATCGCCACAGCCTGCCTGCCGCCCCACAGGCATTCACGCGACCCAGCAGCCCCCCCGGCGGGGAAGTGGCTTCACGGTAACAGTCCTGAGCCAACATTCCGGGAGCTGGGGCCTTCAAATAAACCCAAAGAGAGAAGAGTTGCCAGCCCCGTTCCTCCTGCACCAGGGGAGAGAAACCGGAGCAGCCAGACTGGCTGGAGGAGTGAAGGGAGGATTAATGGGCCTGCGTTTACTACGTGATAGGGCAGCAGGAAGCCAGCCCAATCCTAATTGGGCCTGAAAGTGCCTCCTAGGCCAGAGCGGGGGGCCTGGGTCTACTCCAAGCAGCAGTGCCTGGCTGTTTGGCAAACTGGAAGGAAATGCACGAAAATGCTGGGTCATTGTGTTTGAAACATCTTGGGACAATCTTGACAGCCTTAGGCATGTTCAGTCCTTTACTGAAACTTACTAAATTCTTGGCCTTTGTGACTTCCTGTGGCGGTGAGTTCCATTGGTGAATGTGTGAAAAATCAGTTTAAAATGTGCCACCTTGTTAATGTAATTGAATGTCCCTTTGTTCTTGTGCAAGAGAGAGGGAGAACAGCAGCTCCTAATCTGCTGTGTCTCCCAGTCATTCCTACGGTGGCATGCCAGCGCTGCTAGAGTTATGGTGGGGTCAGGGTGGCTGTTTAAAGGTCAGGCTTTTGAAGTCTTCTGAAATCTGGGGGGGCCTCGGGTGTTGCAGGAAGCGTTTAGGCCCAGTTGGCGACATTGAGCCAGGGTTTTAGAGACATGAGCCCTGAAAAAATAGCCCTTTTTCAGCTGTGCTGTCGCTTTGCAGGGTGTTAGGCAGACAAGGGGAGTGAGGGAACATCTGACCTGCTGCTTCTGGGAAGGAGGTGAACTCTGGAGCCCCATGGGGCTCTGCCTTGGGAAGTTTGTGGACGCCACATTGGCCCGGTGAAAGGAGGCACTAGAGGTGAGGGGCTACCCTGCGGGAGGGAGTCTTGCTTGTGCCCAGAGGGAACGTTCTCCCGCTGGCTGCAGGCAATGCCCTGAGCCACCGTGAGCTCTTTCCCACCCCACCTGAGCAGGGCACACACCCACTGTGGAGCACCCCGCCCCTTGCTGCCCAGGCACCCGCAATATGCTCCCTGCAAGCCGCATCCAGCCCCACGGCTTCCCCTCAGGTAAGTGCAACCTGAGCACAAGCCTCAGACTGGCCCCGGGGAAACCAAAAGGGAGTTTCTTTGCCAAAGCTGCGTCAGATGGAAACCAGCCAGAATCTTGGTACCACCAGGTTACAGGTTGCCGAGGCTGTGAAAGGCAGCCCAGAGCCTGTGTTTAGTAACAAGTGACTGTCCCAAACACCCTCACCAACAGTCAGCCCCTCAGCCCCTCCCCTGGCCGGCTGTCACCTCCATCAGGGAGAACATCGTCTCCTCGTGGGGAGCCACAGACTTTCCGCCCCTTTCTTCAGCTCCTGCTCAGCCCTGAAGTCCCCTAGTCAGAGTCTTGTCCTGGGGTTCTGTTGTCTCTGTCGAGACGCAGGCCTGCGTCCGGCCCAGCTGGGAACACGGGTGGGACTGGGTTGAAAGACGCTCGTGCTGAGTTAGCTGAGCCCTGTCCTAGCTTGGGTGATGTGCTTCACCCCAGCACAGCTGGGAGCATTGCGTTCTACATTTACAGCTCAGCAATGTCTGGATTTGCACTAGAAATACCAGCTGCCAGGCTGCCAGCTGCTGACCGGTCCCTTCTCCCGAAATCAGCAGGCACAAAGTCTGTGACAGAGCAGCCATTCACATCTCCACCAGCCCAGGAAGCGCTCTGGGAGTGCTGGGGAAATCTGCAATTTCAGGGTTGGGCAGAGAGGCCGCAGGCCGAATATTCTGTCTTTGTACTTCAGGGCCTGTCTGCGAGTCTCCCAGATAAAGCCCAGATGGCGCACAGAGGAGCTTAGAATTGATATGGTCTGGGAAGAGACACAACCAAGAGCAGATTCTTTGTATCGCACACATCCATTGAACGGGCTGGGTTGGTTCCCAATACTCAGTGCTACTGGCTCCAGGCGACAGTGGACTGCTCTAACCCAGCCGGACCCGGCCCTTCGTGGAACTGCTACATTGTGGCAGTGTAAACACGGTTCGTAGCTACTGTGGGGGGATAAGAAACCGCAGCAGAACTGTCCTGGCCTCAGTTAGCAAAGGTTAATCTGGGGTTGGGCTGGAATGAGAGATAGCATGAGTTCTTTCCCGTCACCAATGACACCCACTGCAAATACTCCAGATCCTAATCCAGACCATGAACCACAGCATTTGAGAGACTGGGAGAGCCCTGGAATACACAGGGCTGGCCAATTACTCTGTAAAGAAACTTTTCTAACTTATGTGGAGCCCAAACAAACCTTACCTGGCCCACTCTCCCCCTGGACCTGCACTTCAAGTGAAGCACTTTGTCTCTCAACTGTCTAAAAGCCCGTGTGTATAGGACGCTCACATTAACATGTGGCCAGTTAGGAAACAAAACACGTGCACGAATTATAAGCTTCAGGGGGGGCAGCCGAGTTAGTCTGGAACTGGAAAAATGTAAAAAACAACTATGACGTAGTGGGGGGGAGAGGGGCTGTGCTCTCTTGTGGCCCTGGCTCTGCATTGGTTTGGCATTCACTGCCTGCTGTGTGTGACCCCTACTGGCCTGCGCTGCTCTGCAGAGACTCTGTGGCTATGTCTACACGCGCGGCTTCTTGCACCAGAAATATGCAAATGAGGTTAAGCATGGAATATTGCTAAGCCTCATTTGCATACCTAATGAGCCGCCATTTTTGCAGAAGAGGCTCTTGTGCCAGAAAGAGCTGTCTACACTGCCCCTTCTTGCACAAGAAAACCCCTCTTGCGCAATGCCGTTATTCCTGAAAATAATTGGCGCAACAGCATTGCGCAAGAGGGGTTTTCTTGCGCAAGAAGGGACAGTGTAGACAGCTCCTTCAGGCGCAAGAGCCTCTTCTGCAAAAATGGCAGCTCATTAGGTATGCAAATGAGGCTCGGCAATATTCCACACTTAGCCTCATTTGCATATTTCTGGCGCAAGAAGCCATGAGTGTAGATATAGCCTGTGTGTGTGTGTGTGCGAGGGACGTAGTGGGGGGTGGTCCCTGAGGGGAGGCACGTAGGCACGACCCAGCCGCCTGACACCTGGGCTAGCTGGTGGAGCCTGAACAAAGCAATGGGTGTGGCTGCCTGGCGGCGGAGGGACGAGTTGCTGGGGGCTGGTGCAGTCTTGGCGGAGGGAGGCATGAAGGAAGCAGACTAAGTCCAGGAGAGGGGGGTTCAGGGGCCTGTGACCCCCTTCTCCCCAAGAGAACTAAGGCTCTGCCCTGGCTCCAGTGGCAACGTCGAGCCCGTGCTTCGCTGTAGCTCTGAGAAGCAAATAACCCTTCTATGCGACAGCCTGACTGAGAGTCACGTCTGGCTGCGGACGGGGGTGCAGGGTCGGGGGCTCCCTGACGCGCCGTCACAGTGATGTCAGGAGAGGGATGCACTGCACCCCGTGGATGGAGCTTCCAGCAAGTGATGGGGCGCAGTAGGCGGAAGGGGCTTGCAAGAGCCAGGCAGGCTGGAGGCAGAGCGAAGTGACTCCTGGGAGTCGTGGGGCGCTGCAGCATCGGCAGGTGAGCCTGCCCCGGGGAGCAGCAGGAAAATGGACTACATCCGACTCCTGAAGGCAGACGTTGTGGGGCTGTGCAGAGAGAGGGGCCTGCCCATGGGGAGATTGACCAAGGCCCAGCTGATTACCCGGCTGGAAGAGACTGACCATTCCAGGGGCCTGGATCCTGTCCCAGCAGGGAGCAGCCAGACACCCCCTGGGAGCGTCTCAGACGCTCGGGCAGGAGGGAGGGCTGGAGACTGCCAGACAGACACGGTGCCCACCAGGCCACGCTCTGCCAGCAGTGGTTTTCCTCGGCCGGGGTCCCCCCTGGCAGAGCTGCAACAGCTGGAAATCGAGCTGCAGTTAAAGGAATTGGAGGCACAAGAGAAGGTGTGGCAGGAACAGAAGAAGGAGCGTGAGGACCATAGGGAAGAGCGGCAGCATGAGGGGGCCATGGCGGAGCTGGGAAGCCGAGGCCCTGGCTGCGGTGAGTGGGGAGGGGCCCACAGGGCCCAGGACAGCCAGACACTTGGAGAAGCTCATGCTGTCCCAACGTAAGGATGTGGGGGGACATGGATGGTTTCTTAGCTCCTTTGAGCGAGCCTGCGAGCTGCACCAGGTCCCCACAACTGACTGGCTCCAACAGCTCACCCCCTTGCTGGATCAGAAGGCCACAGGGTGCTCAGCCAACTGGAGACACTGTAGCCAGGGGACTACGAACGGGACAAGGAGGTCCTGCTGCACAAGTTCAGGCTGACCCCCAAGACATACAGGAAGAAGTTCTGGGGGGCGCTGAAGGGGCCACGGGAGACCTATGTGGATCTAGCCTCCCGCCTGGCGCAATACTGCCACAAGTGGGTGCTCGGGATGGGGGCCCAAACCACAGAGGACCTGCTTAAGCTGATGATCCTGGAACAGTTCTATGAAGCGTGCCCGCCCAGCCTGAGGCTGTGGCTCAAGGACTGGAAGCCAGAGGACCCCCATGGAGCAGGGAGGCTGGCGGATGAGTTCATGGACAGCTGGTCCAGGTATGAAAGGGAGTCCTGGAGAGAAAGAGAATTGTGCAGAGACTGGTTCTTGGCTGAGCAATGGAAGGGTACGTCTAGACTACAGGCTTTTGTCAACAGAGGCTTTGTCGACAGATACTGTCGACAAAGCTTCTGTTGACAAAGGGTGTGTCTAAACTACATGGCTCCATCGATGGAGCCATGTAGATTAGGCTGATCGGCAAAGGGAAATGAAGCCACGATTTAAATAATCGCGGCTTCATTTAAATTTAAATGGCTGCCGTGCTGAGCCGACAAACAGCTGATCAGCTGTTTGTCGGCTCAGCGCGCTAGTTCGACGCTCGGCCGACCTGAAAGCTTCATCGACCTCCCCGCTAAACCTCATCCTACAAGGCATAACGGGGAGGTCGATAAAGGGCTTTCATGTCAGCAGGGGAGCATCCAGACTAGCGCGCTGAGCCGACAAACAGCTGATCAGCTGTTTGTCAGCTCAGCACGGCAGCCATTTAAATTTAAATGAAGCCGCGATTATTTAAATCGCGGCTTCATTTCCCTTTGCCGATCAGCCTAATCTACATGGCTCCATCGACGGAGCCATGTAGTTTAGACATACCCAAAGAGCGGCCAGACGACAGCCAGTTCTGTCGACAAAGCAAGCCACTTTGTCGACATGAGAGTGTAGATGCAAAGGACAGTGTTGGTGCAATAATGCCTTCTGTCGACAAAGAGCGTCCAGACGACAGCCAGTTCTGTCGACAAAGCAAGCCACTTTGTCAACATGAGAGTGTAGACGCAAAGGACAGTGTTGGTGCAATAATGCCTTCTGTTGGCAGAACTCTGTTGCCAAAAGGCGTTATTCCTCACAGAATGAGGTTTACTGCTGTCGACAAAACTGCCAAGACGTTATGTCGACAGACCTCGGCAGTAGTGTAGAAGCAGGTATAGTTTTGTCGACAAAAGTCCACTCGGGTCTAGACACACCCGAAGAAATCACCTACGGGCGAGCCCAAGAGAGTGGGTCCAGCCATCCGCCCCCAGAGGGTCAGCCAGGACCCGGACAGAACCAGCCCGAGGGGACCCGGGGTCCCTGACCTGCCATCACTGTGGACAAAGGGGCCACAATGGACTCAGTGCCCCAGGCGCCGGGACATGCCCCACAACCTGAGACGTTCCAGGGTTAACTGGCTGGGGCTGAGGAAGGGGCAGGCTGCCCTCAGCTCAGCAGTGGGAGGCCGCTCAGGCCAGCTCCTCTGGGAGACCTGTGTGACGTAGTGGAGGTACCTGGCTGGTTTCTATGCTGGCTCTGTGGTAACCCCCACTGGCTGCCATCGGTACCACAGCCCAGAAGGACTGGAGATGAGTCATTATGCAAAGAGGGTCTCTCAACCTGTCTGACCAGCTACCTCCCAGGGAGAGAGACAAAGGAAGGGGGAATGCTGCCCGGGCTGGGGGGCAGGGCTGGAAGAGAGTTTTTTAGTTTCTGTCTGGGATCATGGAGGAACCAGCCTAAGCCAGGGGCTGGGATTTAGGGGCCCAGTCTCCCCATCTCAAGGGGGCTGAGGCATCCTAGACCTGCCCTGTAACCAGATTACATCGGTGCTGTGCTGTGCTGTGCTGTATCCTGGAGAAGGAATAAACTCCCTCCATTCTACGGGCTGGTGGAGTCTGTTCGTGCCATTACGGGGGTGCAGGAGTCAGGGGACCCCAACGCGTCGTCACAACCTGACACTCTGGAGGCGGATTTCTCCATGTACCGGGTGGGGGCAGGGCGGCCCCTGCGGAGCGAGTGCCTCGTACCCCTGCAGATGGATGGCAGGAAGGTGACGGGCTACTGGGACCCGGGTGCGGAGGTGACGTTGGCCCGGCCTGATATAGTGTCCCCAGACTGCATGGTACCCAACACCCAGCTGACCCTGAGGGTCATAGACAGGACCCCATTCAAGGTGCCTGTAGCCTGGGTGCATCTGAAATGGGGGGCTAAGGAGGGCCCCAAGGAAGTGGGGGTGCACCGGCACTTGCCTATGGAGGTGACCTAGAGGAGTGTCCAGACGGACCCCACAGGGCCCTGGTCACCACCCATTGCCAGAGCCAGCGAGGGGCTGGCAACCCTGACCTGGGGAGGGCTCCCTGCAGGGGGCGCAGGGCCCCATCCCAGCAGACACGGGGCCCAGCAGGGCTGGGACCCCAGACCCAGGCGGGGGCGGGGGAGATGGACAGGTCCCTGTCCCTTCCCCAGCTGCTGAATTCCAGGCTGAGGTGCGGTCAGATCCCTCCTTGCAGAAGCTGAGGGACCGAGCTGACCCGGGTGCAGCTCGGCCCCTGGGGGAAAACTGCTGGGAGGGGTTCCTGTGGGAGAGGGGATTCCTGTATCGGGAATGGCTCCCCCCAGGGAAAGTGGGGTCATGGGGGTCCAGCGGCAGCTGGTGGTTCCCCAAAAGGTATCGCCCCAGGTTGCTGCACCTGGCCCATGACGTCCCATTTGCAGGGCACCAGGGGATCCAGCGCACCCAGCTGAGGCTGCTTCAGACCTTTTACTGGCCCGGGATATTTGCGGCCGTGCAGCGGTACTGCCGGGCCTGCAACTCCTGCCAGTGGGCGTGGAAAGCCCGAGACTGGGGGAAAGCTGCCTTGAGGCGCCGGCCCATCGTAGAGGAGCCGTTCCAAAAGATGGCAATAGATCTAGTGGGGCCTGTCGGCCAGGCAACCCGGACGGGGACCAAATACATCCTGGTAGCAGTGGATTTGACTACTAACTGCCCCGAGGCCGTGGCTCTGTCCTTTGTCGAGGCAGACACGGTGGCAGACGCGCTGCTGGCCCTTTTCAGCAGGGTGGGGTTCCCCCAGGAGGTCCTCACGGACCAGGGATCCAACTTCATGTCAGCCCTACTCTAGTGCTTTTGGGAGAAGCACGGGGTCCAGCTCACCTGGGCCCCAGTGTATGGCTCCCGGCCCAGCGGGCTGGTGGGAGGTTCCAGGGGACCCTGAAGCAGATGCTGGAGGCCTTTATGCACTGGCACCCGCAGGACTGGGATGAGTACCTGCCCCCCCTGCTGTTTGCACACAGGGGGATGCCCCGAGGGTCCACCAGTTCTCCCCGACTGAGCCATGGTGCAGAAGGGGGAGGGGACCCCTGGGCTTGCTGATGGAGTTATGGGTGGGGGAGGCCTCCCCAGACGGAGAGTCGGGGGTGGAGGATGCCCTGGCTTTCCGGGAAAGGCTCGCTGAGCTCATGGGCTCGGCCAGATTGACCCTGGGCAGAGACGAGGGAAGAGGAAGGGCTGGTACGACCGCAGAGAGTGGGCCCATGCCGGCCCCCTCAAAGCCGTCCAGCAGCCGAACAAGGTGGAGCTGGCTCCTGCAGGACTACGACATGGAAGTGATCCACGTCAAGGGGAGCGCCAATGTCATAGCTGATGCTCTATCCCGTAGCGGGGGCCCCGAATTTCCCCAGGCCAAAGGCGGGGTGATCCTGCTCAGTTTGCTCTTGAAGGGGGGAGATATGTGATGTAGTGGGGGGTGCTGGGGTGTGTGGGTGGGTGTAGCTCAGTTACCCCCTTCCCCCACACACACACACACACACAGCTCTCTCTGCATGAGGGGGAGAGGCCAGGCATGACTCACTGTGGAAATATGTCAGAGTCTCACCTCCTGAGGACCAGGTGACAAAAGATTCCCCTTGGGTCTGGGAGCAGGACAATGGAGGAGGCGGAGCGGCCTGGGGTCTCAGGGACCAGTTGCTGAGGATTGCTTTAGTCTTGGCGGAGGGAAGCATGAAGGGAGCTGACTAAGTCCAGGAGAGGGGGGTTCAGGGGCCTGTGGACTCCTTCCCCCCAAAAGGACTAGGCTGTCTGCCCTGGCTCCGGTGGCCATGTCGAGCCCATGCTACGCTGTATCTCTGAGAAGCAAATAAACCTTCTATTCTACGGCCTGGCGGAGAGTCACGTCTGGCTGCGGACGGGGTGCAGGGTCGGGGGGTCCCTGATGCGCCATCACAGGCAGCAAGGGGCCTTCCAGTGCCGGGCGCTTCGGCTTTGTCACCAAGCGGCACCGGAACCTGCTCGCCCAGCCCAGCGCCCTGCCCTTCCCACGCTGACCCAGGGCAGGGGGCTGCATAGGAGGGCAGATCCCATCAGCATGGGGCATGCAATGCCCAGGGTAGGGCCTGAGCCCCCTTCCTGGGTAGCTGCAGTGGCTGCCCCATTGGTACTGCATGTGTCAGCCCCTGTCCAGCTGCCTCTTGTGGTGTCTGTGCCCCTTCCCCCGGAACAGCCTGACCCAGCTGCTGGCCCCTTGCCCCTCACTGCCTCTCCCGGGTGGGGCTGACTCGGGACCCTGCAGTTCCAAGGCAGTGCCTGGGCCTGGCTCATAGCAGGGGGGTGCAAACAGGAGTGTCCCGGCCCGGGTGCATCCGAACAGCTGAGCAGCACAGAGCAGCAATGCACACTGCTGGCACCAGGCGGCGTGCGTGGCTGTCCCTGGCCACCTCCCGCATTGGTTTCAGAGCAGGGCCCTTTGTATGGACTCTGCCCCAGCTCTGCCAGCAGGTGCCTGGCAGTTCCTGCCATCCCTGGGGTCAGCAGTGGGCAGGGGGCTTGGCTGTCCGGGGGAGCAACTGTGCAGACACTGGGAGCGCAGGGTGAATTACAGCAGTGGATATCCCTGGCCAGGAGAGGAGCTATCAGCCTGCATCGGGCACAGGGCAGCAGGTGCTGGGGGGGGGGCCCCACGGGAGCAGAGCAGGGTTGGGGAGCTCATGCAGCCTTAGCAGCCCTTCCCAGAGAGGTGCCCCGTGCTGCACTGTCTGCCTGAGTCTGCAGGCAGCCTGGAGCAAGACTCCCAGGGCCCTGCTATTCCCCTGGGTGCCCATGTCCCAGGGCCAGGGGGATATGGGTCAGTACTGGAGATTTCTAAGAGCAGGTCGACGGATCCATGTCAGGGATGGTGTAGACGGTGCTTGCCCTGCCGTGAGGGCAGGGGACTGGACTCCATGACCTCTCGAGGTCCCTGCCAGCCCTGTTTCACTGCTGGTGATTGTAGCAGGCAGGGTGGGGCAGGGTGGTGGGGATTGTGATGAGAAGGCAGGCAGAGCGGCACAGCCAGGAAGGGGAGGAAGATGGGTGGGGAAGGAAAGCAAACCCGGGCAGACCCAGCGGTGGCCCAAGGCAGCAGACTGCCTGCTGGGTGATACTAGCTGTGACACTAAGGCCCCCGGGAAACCAGCTGAGGGCTGGCATCTCCTTTGGGTTCCTGCAGCTCCCGGTGGCGTTGCTGGGAGCTCTGCTGCGGGTGGAGGCCAGGCCGGAGCCACAGTCCATATGTGATGGGAATTGTCTCAGAGCGGCAGCCCACGGCCACCAGGCCCTGAGCCGCAAACTGCTGGCTGCCAGGCTGAAACCAGCTGTTTGCTGTGGCCCTGGGGTCTGGGATACATATTCTGGCAGACCGGTAACATTTTCTTTGCATATTTGCATATTCATTAGTTGCATAAGAAATATGCAAAGAAAATGTTACCAGGCTGCCAAAAGTTTGTGAATGGGTTTGTCGGGCCGCAGCCTGAACAAGGTTGGGAACCAGTCTCAGAGCACGGCCCCAATTTCAGCCTCTGCTCCCAGCCCACATCTCCTCTCCCTCTTGTTTGCTTCAGGTCACTGTGTTGGTTTGAGCTCAGCGTGTTTGTCAGGAGCGGCACGGAAGCCCTGTCCAAAATCCATCAGCACCTTCCTTCTCTGGCTCCCAAACCACATTCAAGCCCCCCCGCCTCCACCCCGCTCTCGCAGGAACTCAAACCATGACCTTTGCCCTTCGCCCCTCCCTCGCACCCCCACCTTCGCAGGCTAATCCCCCACTGGGCTCGCGTGCATGTTGGGCCATACAGAAGCCAGAGCTGCAAATTAATGAGACGTTGACTTTTGAAGGTGCAGTTTTGCACAGAACTGTAATAGTCTGCCGCCTTTCTGCCAGCGCCCCATTGCTGCAGGGGCAAGGTGAGTAGGAGGCAGGCCGGTTTCCCTTGCTTAGACCAGGCATTCACTTCCTTCTGCCTGGCTTCGCCCTTGGCCAGTCCTCCCTTCAGTCTGGGAACCGCCTTTCCCCTCTGGCCGCTACTCTTCCTCTGCTGGAGTTTCCCTTTCTGAGCTGAAGCCACAAGCTGAGGACTCCCGCCCTAAGACCGGCCCCGCTGGGTCAGAGCAGGGGTCCAGCTAGGCCCTTGTCGTCTGAGGACTCCCGCCCTAAGACCGGCCCCGCTGGGTCAGAGCAGGGGTCCAGCTAGGCCCTTGTCGTCTGAGGACTCCCACCCTAAGACCGGCCCCGCTGGGTCAGAGCAGGGGTCCAGCTAGGCCCCTGTCGTCTGAGGACTCCCGCCCTAAGACCGGCCCCGCTGGGTCAGGGCAGGGGTCCAGCTAAGCCCCTGTCGTCTGAGGACTCCCGCCCTAAGACCGGCCCCGCTGGGTCAGGGCAGGGGTCCAGCTAAGCCCCTGTCGTCTGAGGACTCCCGCCCTAAGACCGGCCCCGCTGGGTCAGGGCAGGGGTCCAGCTAGGCCCCTGTCGTCTGAGGACTCCCGCCCTAAGACCAGCCCCGCTGGGTCAGGGCAGGGGTCCAGCTAGGCCCCTGTCATCTGAGGACTCCCGCCCTAAGACCGGCCCCGCTGGGTCAGGGCAGGGGTCCAGCTAGGCCCCTGTCGTCTGAGGACTCCCGCCCTAAGACCGGCCCCGCTGGGTCAGAGCAGGGGTCCAGCTAGGCCTGTAGCCTGTCGTCTGACAGTGCCTGGTGCTTCGGAGAGAACAACCATGGCATGAGCCTCCACGGTACCAGTCCCAGCTCCTGGCAGTCCGGGGCTTTGGGCACTCAGTGCATTCCATGCACCTGTCTATCCCCTTGCCAGGCCAGCCCAGGCCTGTGTCACGTTATTGGATTCTAAAGATCACTGCTGCACCCATGGGGGGGTGTTTGCCCCAAAAGTTGGTACAAAGGGGGCCATCTGAGGTTTCACATGAAAACTTGTGTTCTACACATGCCATTCATGTACTTGTACAATGTCTGTATGTGGAGTTATAAATATGGACTCTGTGTTGATGCTGGAAAATTCTCTGTCTGAGGCAGAGCAATGGGCAGAGAATGTTCAGCCAGTGGCTCTAATTAGCCAGGAGACAATGACTCTCCAGGTGCCAATACACACCTGAGGAATGTGACTGGTACCTGCACACCAGCCAGGGCACAATGGCTGCCAGCATGGGACACAGAGATAGGTCACTCGACCATGTGACCTGCTCTGGCCAGGAAGATGCCAGGAGAGGTATATAAGTGCCATGTGGCAATCTCCATCTGGTCTTCAGTTCAGCTCCTGATCCCAGATGCAGCCTTGCAGGGAACAACGAGCCGGGAAGAACCGTGGACCCATCCTGACATAGGATGTACACCAGAGACTTTTAAGATAGCAGTTGTAACATCTCTGCTAAGAGCCTGCATCGAGAACTGGGAGATTTGATGCATGTCATGTATTCTCCTTAACAACCTTACTCTCCTGCTTTTCCTTCTTTTAGTAATAAACCTTTAGATTTTAGATTCTAAGGGATTGGCTCAGCGTGGTCTTGTGGGTAAGATCCAGAGTGTAAATTGACCTGGGACCTGTGGCTGGTTTCTTGGGACTGGAAGAACCCATTCAAGGTAGGTGAGATTGGGTTCTATAACCCCTCACCTGTGTGTTAGGCCCCGGGGCTGATTGGGGCACAGGAAGAGCTGGGGTGTCACAGGGGTTTTGCTTCTGAGGCTTCTGGCTGGCCAGATTGGCAGCTGACACGCTCGGTGTGACTGGTTTGTGGCCTGTTTGGGAAGGTCCCCAGTCTGGGGGGCTGTAGGGAGCCCCGAGTTTGAGCAATTCACCCTGAGCGGACGCCCTCAGCTGTGCCCAGACCCGGCCTGGTCCGTCACAGCCTGGGCGCTCTGACCATGGCTACGCATTGAGCAGGCTGTGACGTATTTGGGGGCTGCCTACTCTAGTGGCCCACTCTGGTTGGGCATTCACTGGTTGCTGTGTGGGCTGTGGGTGACCCCGCACTGGCCTCTGTCTGTAAGCACTGCCTGTGGCAAGTAGATTTTAGCCTGGCACGGCGCCGCAGCGCAGTCTGCGCATGCGCAGCGTGCCAAACCGCTCGGCTGGCGAGCGGGGCTCACCGCCGCTTGTCAAGCCCTGATCATGAGTATCAGTACATAGTTGTGTACTGCCTGGCCGGTAGACATGCTCACACTGCATGAGCGTGTCTACTGGCCAAGCAGTGCGCAACTACACAGTAGAGAGGAGGGGGGGGCCAGGGCGAGATGGACTCCCCGGGGCCAGACTCGCCTGTGCTCTCCGCCGGGACAAGGCACAGGACAGGCAACACCCCAGGATCTGCGTGTGCCCAGGCCAGCCCCGCTCCCCACTGGCCAGTTCCCCCCCGGTCTCACCGCCCCCCCTCCTGGCCAGCCCCGATCCCTGCCAGCGGGTTCCCCCCTCCCGCTCCCACACCCAGCCAGCCCCGATCCCCGCCGGCCGGTTTCCCCTGGCCAGCCCCACTCCCAACCCCATCCCGGCCAGCCCTGTTTCCTGCTGGCTGGTTCCCCACCCGATCTCCCGCCTCCTCGGCCAGTCCCGCACCCCCCCTGATATCAAGTGTGTCTGGTATTTTTTTTAAAACCATCTGGTAACCTTGGAGGCTACCTGGGGGGATGTGCGTTCAGTGGTTGTGGGAGAGGCAGTCTTGGCTGGGAAATCATGAAGAGAAGAGACTAAGCGGAGTACTGGGGTTCAGGGCCTGTGGACCCCACCCCAAAGGGTCTGAGGCTGCCTGGCCCTTACTCCAATGGCCACATCAAGCCCAGGCTGGGCTGTATCTCGGAGCAGCAATAAATCCTCTATTCGACTGGCTGGCGGAGTCACATCTGGCTGCAGAAGGGAGTGCAGGGTCGGGGGTCCCCGACGCGCCGGCACACAGGTGCTTGCATGCACCCGAGCCCGACCACTTCTAGCACATTTTCCAGGGAGGTTACAGCTCATTGCGTAGCATGGGAGTTTCACCCACCCCAACAGGCCTTGCCTAGCACTTCTTTCCAGTGAATTTCATCTGTCCCGTTACCCAATCGGGGCTGGAGTTGGCGCTTACCTGCCCCCCGCACTGAACCCCAATGGGCCTGCACAGATGTGCATGAGATTGGAGGGTGACCACGGTGTGAGTCTCACTAAATCTGCTCACAACCCTCCTTGGTCTTCCCTAACCACAACAATTCTGTTTCATTAGTAGGGCTGTGTGACGTAGTGGGGGTATCTGGCTAGTTCCTATGCTGGCTCTGTGGTAATCCCCAATGGCTGCCATCGGTACCACAGCCCAGAAGGATGAGTCATTATGCAAAGAGGGTCTCTCAACCTGTCTGACCAGCTACCCCACAGGGAGAGAGACAAAGAAAGGGGAAATGCTGCCCTGGCTGGGGGCAGGGCTGGAAGAGTGGTTTAGTTTCTGTCTGGGATCATGGAGGAACCAGCCTAAGCCAGAGGCTGGGATTTAGGGTCCCAGTCTCCTCCATCTCAAGGGGGGGCTGAGGCATCCTAGGCCTGCCCTGTAACCAGATGACATCTGTGCTGTGCTGTTTCCTGGAGAAGCAATAAACTCCCTCCATTCTACGGGCTGGTGGAGTCTGTTCGTGCCATTACGGGGGTGCAGGAGTCCAGGGGGACCCCAACGCGTCGTCACAGGCTGTCAATTAATCACCATCAACTCACACAATTAACTCAACATTAACTGCGATTAATTATACTATTAAACTATAGAATACCAATTGAAATGTATTAAATATATTGATTTCTATTACAACATAGAGTACAAAGTGTAGAATGCTCACTTTAGAGTATTTTTATTACAAATATTTGCACTGTAAAATGATAAAAGAAATAGCATTTTTTCCATTCACTTCATACAAGTACTGTAGTGCAGTCTCTTTATCATGAAAGCGAAATTTACAAATGTGGATTTTTTTTGTTACATAACTGTCCTCAAAAACAAAACCATGTAAAACTTTAGCGCCACCAAGTCCACTCAGTCCTATTTGTTGTTCAGCCAATCGCTCAGACAAACAAAGTTGGCTTCTGCTGCAAACTGTGACCAGTGCTGCCTTTTCATTTACAATGTCACCTGAAAGTGAGAACAGGTGTTAGAATGGCACTGTTGTAGCTGGCATTGCAAGGTGTTTACGTGCCAGATATGCTAAACATGTGTAGACCCTTTCATGCTTCAGTCACCATTTCAGAGAACATGCTTCCATGCGGATGTCATCCATTAAAAACATGTTAATTAAATTTGTGACTGAATTCCTTGGGTGAGAACTGTATGTCGCTTGTTCTATTTTACCTGCATTCTGCCATACATTTAATGTTATGATGGCCCAGAACATATTCATTATAAGAATGTTTTCATAGCAGATTTGACTAAATGCAAAAAAGTATCAATGTAAGATTCCTAAAAATAGCTACAGCACTCGACCCAACATTTAAGTCTGAAGTGCTGTCCAAACGCTGAGCGGGATGAAGTGTGGTGCCTGTTTTCAGAAGTCTGAAAAGAGCAACACTCTGATGCAGAAACCATAGAACCCAAACAACCAAAAAAGAAATCAACCTTCTGCAGGTGGCATATGACTCCGGTGAAGAAAATGAACATGCATTGGGTCTGCACTGCTTTGGATCATTAGCAAGCTGATTCTGTCGTCACTATGGACGCAAGACCTCTGGAATAGTGGTGGAAGCCTGAAAGGACATATGAATCTTGAGTGCACCTGGCATGTAAATGTCATGCAATGCTGGTTCAACAGTGCCATGCGAACACCTGTGCTTTCTTTCAGGGGACAGTGTAAACAAGAAGCAGGCCACATTGTCTCTTGCAACCAAACTTGTTTATCTGAGCGATTGGCTGAACAAGAAGTAGCACTGAGTGGACTTGTAGGTGCTATAGTTTTACATTGTTTTATTTTTGCACATTATTGTACGTGTGTAAGTTTGACTTTCATGATAAAGAGATTGCACCACAGTACTTGTATTAGACGAATTGAAAAATACTATTTCATTTGTTTTGTACAGTGTAATAGAACAAAATACATATAAAATAATCAAAACACATATAAAATAAATATAAAGTGAGCCTTGTGCTCTTTGTATTCTGCTATAAGTGACATCAATGTATTTGAAAATGTAGAAAACATCCAAAATATTTAAATAAATGGTATTTAGTATTGCTTAACAGCACTATTAGTCACAATTTTTGAAACTGCTTGATTAATCATAATTAATCTAAGTCTAATCTAAATCTAAACTATTATAAAAGGAGAGGTGTCCATCATGCCATCTGTCACAGAGAACATTTGAGAACACGCTGAGAAGTGTCTAGAAAATGCCAGACTGAGTGAGAAAACTCCAGGAAAACCTGTATTGCATTGCACCAAGTGACTGCAGAGCGCCACTGAGGGTGCGTCCAGGCTGTGCTCATGGAGCCCTGCAGCGAAGCAGAGCTGGAGGCCTGCAGCCCGACCTGAGAGGTGGAGGGGCCTGCACCCTGCTTTCCCTCCCCACCCTGGCTATCTCCCAAACGCGGCCCTTCCCCCAGCCCGAGCCTGGCTCTCCCACAGCGGGTGCTGTGAGTCAGAGCTAGGAGCAGGGCGAGCCCAGCAAAGCCCCAGCCCTCAATGAAGCAGGGGAGGGGGGGGAGCTGGGGCTGCACACTGGGGTGGGGGTGAAGCTTGGCAGCAGTGGGGCTCAGAAGCAGAGGTGCACACACACCCCCCTTGCCAGGCCATGGGGCAGGCTGCAGGCCGTCGGCAGAGCCTTGTGGGGCACAGCACCCCCCAGTCACATGCCCATCACCGCCCACTCACAGATGGCGGCTCGATCCTGCCCCTGCAGGGCTGCTGGCGGCAGCTGTGGGCAGGCTGGGGTGACGACCGGGGAGCGACCCCAGGCCAGGCGGCGAAGCAGCCTGCAGGAGCCAGGGGTGACCCCTACAGAACCCCCCTTGGGTCGAGTGTACCCCAGGCAAGGACCCCCTCCCAACCCCCCTCAGTACTCGGGCAGGGACACCCTTCCCCCCCCCGCCCAGCCCTCTCTCCAGGAGTCAGGATCCCCCTCCCAGCAGGAGCCTGTCTGTCCCTCAGACAGGGACTCCCATTGGCTTTCCTCATTCCCTGGGCCAGGAGCCCTAGAGCACCCCTGTCAGCACTGGGGACCCCGTGCAGGGAATTCTCCCCAGTCCCCAGGCAGGGACCCCATGCAGCCTTATTTACCCCTCCCAAAGAGGACCTGAGGCAGCACTTTGCCCCTGCCCCCCACGGGAGACCCATCAGTCCCAGTGCTGGGAGGCTTTCAGCTCCCCCTCCCCCTGGCGCGGGGGCGCTCCCTGGACTGCGCATCGCTAGCGGAGCGATGGGACTCTCGGAGTCACTGACCGGTCCCCTGGCCCGGCGCCGAACCTGAGCACAGCGCCTGCACCCGAGCTGCACCCCCGCACCAGGGCCCGCGGGGTACCGCAAGATGCTGCCTCGGGGCTGGCAGACGGGGTGGGAGTCTGGACTCTGCTCCTGCCCATGGGGAAGCGGCCTCCCCTCTCGGGGCCTCTGGTCCCCCCCCCGCGCTGCGTTTGTTTAGACTGAAAGTTCCCTGGGCAGACAGTGGCTCTTGCTATGGGGCCCAGACGTGGCCCAAGCCCCCGGTGCTACTCGGGCTGGTTGGCTTCTCGCCACCTCCCGGGCAGGCAGGGACGGTGCACTGAGCTGGGAGCCAGGCGACCCGAATGGACCCCCCAGCTCCGCCAGCAGCTGTGCCTCTCGCTGCGCACCAGCCCCTTGGTATTCAGCCAGGCTGGGCGCGCGGCTGCGGGCCCGACCCTCCCTGCTCCCAGCCCCCGGACCAGCCCTAGAAGCCCAACGCGTGTCCCGAAAGCAGGAGCAGAATCCACGCTGGCCACGGCGGGGTAAGGCGCTAGCGGGGCGCGGCTCCCTGCCCGGCCTAGCCGGACCCAGGATGGGCGCGTCTCGGAGACTGGCCCGGGGCCAAACGCCGGAGGGAATTTCCCTGGCTGGTTTGGTTCGCCCCAGAGGGACAAGGAGCAGCCCCCTGGCAGCGGAGAGACCTGCCAGTGTCGGTGAAACCCGCCTCGCTGGGAGCCCGTGAGCCCAGCGACTGGCAGGTGCCGGGAGCCGCTCCTTGTTTGTAGCCAATGTCCCGTACACCCGGGCTGCAGCTAAAACCTGCAGGGTCCAGTCCCGCGGGGGCTCAGCCGAATCCAGGAGCCCAGCGGAGTCACTTCTCGGAGCTGGGGATCCTGCGGCCCTAGCTGGAGTCGGAAGGAGAGGCCGGCCCGATACCCCGGTGAGGGGGCGCGTTCCAGCCCGTGCGGGGCAGACGGGCCTGCGCTGGTAACTGGACGCTGCTGATCACCCACTTCGGAACCGCCTGGCGCCCGCTCCCCACCCGCTGGCTCTGCCCTGCCCGAGGGCTGGAGCCGGGGGGGGGGGGGTAACTGCCCAGTCGCCCCCGCAGTGCTAGCCAGGGCTGGGGGGGATGTGGCCTCTGGGGCCGAGGCCGTCTCCTCTGCGCTCCGGGGACCCTTCTCCCGCAGCGCCGGGCGGAGGCCCCAGTGTCAGTCCCCAGCGCGTTTGCCTTCATCCTGCCCCGCGGAGGCAGCAGATCCAGCGAGACGGGCCCTTCCTGGCCCCTCTCTCGGCTTCTCGGTGGGTGGACCCGGCCCGGGGACCCTGCGCGCAACTAGCTCCATCCTCCCCCACTCCTCCCCCTAGCGTCCGCCACCCTCTCGCACTGCCCCGACTCATCCCCCAACCACACCCCCAGCCTGCCCCAGCATCCCCGGACCCCGACATCCAGCCCCCGCCCCATACAGCCTGGAGCCCCGGCATCCTCCGCCGCCCGACGAGTCCCGGCCCCCGCCCCCGCCACTTTCTCCGCTGCCCACGCTCCGGCCCCCTCACCCCGCGCCAGGCCATCCCAGCTCCCCTGGACATGCCGTCGCGGCCCTGCGCAGCCACCTCCGCCCCCCGGCCGCCTGCGCCCTCCATGCCCCCATTGGGAGCGGCTCTGCCACGGGCCCAGCATCCTCGCCTCACCTCGGGCCACCGGCTGTGCTCGCCGGCGGCGCTTCGAGGGCCAGGGACCAGCCCCGGCCCCCGAGAGCCGCCTGGCGGAGTAGGGGTGTCTGCCCCCTTGCGCTCCGCGGGGCCCCGCCCCGCCCCACTCCCTTTTGGGCTTTTACATTCTGGAAGTGGCTCAGACACCTCGGAACCGGCCCGGAGCCGGGGCTGCTCCCGCCCTCTCGCCCACCCCGACCCCACCTCCGCTCCTGCGGCCCCTCCCCCCTACCCCAGCGAAATTGCTAAACTTGTAGCAATAATGACCCGGCCGCCCCTAATCAGCGCGCCCCGCGGACCCCCCTCCTCTGCCCCCGCGCTCCCAGCCAGGGGAACAAAACCCAGCACGTTTCTCAGCCCGCGCGCATAAAGCGCCGGGCCCGGGCCCCAGCGGGGGGCCGAGCGGCCCGTCAATCTCGGCGCCTGGGCCCCTTTGTCCCTCGCCTCCCTGCCACCCCTTTTGTTCCCGAATCCAATAAGCGCCTATTCGCGCCCCCTTCCCCGGCGGCTCCTTTCAGAGCCGGCCCGGCGGCCACAATGGCCCGGCTCTGCGCCGCGGCTCCCCATTCAGCGCCTTGGCAGCTCACAATCTGCGCCGCGCCCGGGCCGCCCGGCCCCTGCGGGACACCGGGATTACAGCGCAGCAGGCGGGGCCCCGCAGCCTCCCCTCGCCGGCCCGGCGTCCCCGGATCAGCCGCCGCCGGCCCTGGCTCCGGGGCTGGGGGAGCCGCTTTGTCCAAGAGGCTCACCTCTCCCTGCCTCGCCCGCTTCTCAGCCCAGGCCTGGGCGCTGGGCCTAGAGCGGAGCTGGGCCAGGGACTCAGACGGGGCCGGGGCTTCACCCCAACGGGCGCAGGGAAATGCCCCTCTCCGACTATTGCACCTGGTTTATTAACCCCCCGGCTGCTGCGGGGCTGGCACGCACAGCGGATACAGAGCAGATACAGGGCCCGGTCCCGCCCGGCGGCCGCCCCCAGGCCCCCACTTTGGCTTTTTACACGCGAAGCTGCTTGGACGGTGCGCGGTTGTCAGCTCCCTGCTGCGGAGCCGCCGCGGGACGCGCCCCCATCCCCGGCCGCCGCGAGGGATCGGACGAGTTTGGGCCGAGCCCCCGTCGGTCCTGCGGCCCAACAGGTGCCGCACCGGCTCCTCCCCCGCTGGGCTCCGCCGAGTGCAGCGGCGACGGCCGCCCAGCCTGGAGCAAGGCTGGGCGCATCGCTGGCCGCTGCTTGCGGCTCCCGTCCTCGGCGAAGCGGCGCGGAGAGATGCGCGGGGCTCCCGCCTGCGCCGGCCTTGGGCGCCAGCCGCGGGGCGCGGCTCCCGGTCCTTCCCCGGAGCTCCCAGCCCCTCGCTGGCCCGGAGTGTCCGCCGCTCCGCGGCTACCAGGCCCGGATGCCCTGCAGAGCGCCCTGGCCGCAGGAGGGCCCCGCGGGCCCCTGGTGCAGGGGCTGGGCAGCACCGCCGAAGCCGCTGACGCTGCCCATGTTCACGAAGGGGCCGGCGGCCGCGCCCGGGCTGCAGGCGGGGGGCTGCCCGGCCGCGCCACCCGCGGGGTAGCTGCAGCCGTAGCTGGCGCTGTAGGCGGCCGAGTTGCCATAGCCGTAGGCGGGGAGGCCGGTGTAGGCGTAGGGCGCGGTGTAGGGCGCGGCGTAGCCCGGCGCGCCCCCCACGCAAGGCTTCCCGTCCCGCACCAGCACTGGCACGGCCACCCGGCGCGGCGGCGGCTGCGCAGGGCCCAGCTCCAGCGACTTGTCCTGCCGCTGCCGCTTGCACTTGTAGCGCCGGTTCTGGAACCAGATCTTCACCTGCGTGGAGGTGAGCTGCAGGCTGCTGGCCAGGTGCTCGCGCTCCGGCGCCGACAGGTAGCGCTGCTGCTTGAAGCGTCGCTCCAGCTCGAAGACCTGCGCCTGCGAGAAGAGCACCCGCGGCTTCCTGCGGCTCCGCGGCTTCGGCCTCTCCGCTTCCTCCGGCTTCTCGGCGGCGCCCGGCGGCTGCGCTAGCGCGCAGCGCTCTGCGCGGGGAGAGGAAGGGTTAGGGCCCGGGCCTTGCTGCGGCGAGACTCGCCAGGGACCCGCTCCGGCCTCTGAGCGCTTGGCCTTAGAATAGGCCCAGGGCCAGTGGCCGCGGCCGGGAGAGGGGAGCTGTCCCGTCAGCAAGCGGGGAGCCGGGTGTGGGATCCCTCCGTGCAGAGTGGCGTGTCTTTGTCAGCGCCTGCCCTGCTACCGCGGGGTTGGGGTAGACACAGCGAGGCTGTGTGTGTGAGAGAGCTCAAGGTGTTGGTGTAGGCCCTAGGTGTCTGTGTGATGAGGGTGTTGGTATAGGCCCTGGGTGTGTGAGATCAGGGTGTTGGTGTAGGCCCTGGGTGGCTGTGTGTGTGTGTTGGGTGAGGGTGTTGGTGTAGGCCCTGGGTGGCTGTGTGTGTGTGGTGAGGGTGTTGGTGTAGACCCTGGGTGGCAGTGTGTGCGTTGGGTGAGGGTGTTGGTGTAGACCCTGGGTGGCAGTGTGCGTGTGGGGTGAGGGTGTTGGTGTAGACCCTGGGTGGCGGTGTGTGTGTGGGGTGAGGGTGTTGGTGTAGGCCCTGGGTGGCGGTGTGTGTGTGGTGAGGGTGTTGGTGTAGACCCTGGGTGGCTGTGTGTGTGTGGTGACAGTGTTGGTGTAGACCCTGGGTGGCAGTGTGTGTGTGGTGACAGTGTTGGTGTAGACCCTGGGTGGCAGTGTGTGTGTGGGGTGAGGGTGTTGGTGTAGACCCTGGGTGGCGGTGTGTGTGTTGGGTGAGGTGTTGGTGTAGACCCTGGGTGGCGGTGAGTGTGTTGGGTGAAGGTGTTGGTGTAGACCCTGGGTGGCTGTGTGCTCATGCTGCTGTAGGCCCCAGTGGCTCTGGGATGCCTTTAGGGCTGTGCTCAGCGCTGCAGGATCCCCGCTGGAACTGCCCGTGTGGCTGCTCTGAACGCCTCGCAACCGAAGAGCAACCTCCGCAGGCCCAGCCCGGTAGCTCCAGCACCTGCGCGGTAGCGACAGGGAACAGGTCTCCCCGCCCCAGGGCCGCTCTCTCCAGGGCCTCCCCGGCCTCTGTGTCACTGGGGGCCGGGAGGCAGCTCCCAGACCGGGCCCTCTGTGCGGGCCGGCGAAACCTCGCCGCCGCCCGCGGGGCTCAGGCCCGGGCAGAGAGCGGGAGGCTCCCGCCAGGTTGACAGCGCGGCAGGAAAGCTGGGGACCGAGCGGGGCGTGGGCCGCCCCTTTCCCTCACCCAGCCGGAGCGGGAGCCGCCGGCTCCATTCGCCTTTCGCCTTCCCGCGTCGCCGCCGGGCCCGGCTCTGCCGCTGCCGGAGGCCTCGCGGCGCAGGAGCGGGCCCGGTGCGCGCCCAGCGGCCGCCTGGCTTCCCGCTGTCGGGGTGGGGAGCGAGTTCCCGGCGCCCAAGCCCGCGGCGGGAGGCGCCGGACTGCAGCTGCCCAAAGCGGCGAGTGACAGTCCTAGGTCGGGGCTCGTCCCGTCGCGACAGGGCAGCGCCAGCCTCGATCCGAGCGGAGCCCGCCCGCCCCACGAACCTCCCGCAGCGCACGGCGGCGCGGGGACTCCGGCCCCACGGACCTGCCCGGGAGACTCGGGGAAAGCCCCGCGCGGCGCGGCGAGGCGCGCTGGGGACAGCGGGCGCTGCGGGGTGAGGGGGGTTGCAGGGCTGCCTGGTCCCTGCCACGCGCCGGGTTAGCTCCGCATTGCTACTCACTGGGGTCCCGCTCCCCCGCAGGCTCCAGCTCCTCGGGCAGGCCACGGGGCTCGCACGACGCCCGCAGCACCGCCTGCACGTAGCGCTCCGGGGAGAGCCCCGCGTCCCCCTGGCTTTCCGCCGCGGCCATGGAGCTCAGGTAGGGCAACTTCTCCTCTTCCTCCTCCTCCTCCCCATCGGAGAAGCGCGCGGCGGAGTGGAAGTAGGGCTCCAGACGCGCCCCATAGTGCGGCTCCCGCTCCAGCTGCAGGATGTCTTTGACCGAGAAGGGGGTGGAGGTGACGGGGCTCGGTAACATCATCGGGGCAGCGCGAGCAGCCAATGAACCGGGGGGGGGGCGGCTCAGGGCCCGGCGGGCTCCGGGGTGCTGGGGGGCACAGAGTCCAGGAAGGGGCAGCAGGCAGCACCGCGCGCGGAGGCACCAGGGGCCGCGCCTGCTCCTGGCTAAGTTGCCTCCATTAGCCTGGCGCTGGGGGTCTGCGTTTTGTTCCAGCCTCTGCGGGGACCAGCCAAGGGCTCGGGAGCCTCCTCTGCCCCGGGCCAGCACGTCACGGCGAGGAGGGGCCGGGGCCCTGTGGGCAGCCTCCCCATTGGAGGGTGGGGGCGGCTGAGCCGGCCCCCTGAGCCCCGGCCGGGATCCCGCTGCCCGGCCAGAAATAGCAATGTCTTAAGGGGCGGCAGGGGGGCAGAAGCCGCGGGACGGTGTGGGGGGCAGGGCGCCCCATCGGTGCGGATCCGGGGCGCCCGGGACAAAGCCGGTGCGGTGCCCATGTCAGTGCTAAGCACGTGTAGGTAGGTAGGCACATCACCCCGCGCCCGCCGGGCGCCCAGAGACCCCGGAAGCGGGGGATGCGCGGGGGTCTCCGCACAGGGCTGCCCCAGCGAATCGCCGCAAGGGGACACCCCTCGGCCCCTTCATGGCCTCGGGCCGGCTGGAAAGTAGCCAGAAGCAGCGGGCGGCGGCGGCGGGTCCTGCCCCGCACCCTTCCCCCTCCCTGCGGCTCCCCCGGGCCTGCCTCCGGAGAAGGCGGCTCACGGCCCCGGGTGAAGGCGCCCGGCGCTGCGGGCTCGAAAGGCCCGAGGGGCTCCCAGGCAGACGGGGCCTGCTGGGGTGAGGGATCCCCCCCGAGGTTCTGGCGCCTATGGGGAAGAAGCGGCCCCGGGGGAGATCCCGGCTCCCCCGAACATAGTGGCCCCGGGGCCTGCGCCTCGGCCGGGCCCAGTGACTCGGGCTCTGCTGGTTACGCCGCGGCTCTGGCCCCGCCAGCGGCCTAACTCGGCCCTGCGCCCGTGGCGCCGCAGGGCAGGGGAGCTAGCACCGGGTTCCGCTGGCGGCGAGGTCAGAGCCTGCGCGGCAAAAGGGACCCGCAAACTAGCTGCGCGCTGCGGGGAAAGTCCCGTCCGCCCCGGAGAAAGTTTCCTTCGTTTTTATGCTCCGCGCTGCCGCGGCAGCGAGTTCCGGCGTCGAGGGGAGAAGGGTGAAGGGGCGCAGCCCGGCAGCAGTGGCTGCAAGGGAGGGCTGAAAATAACACTCCCCGCAGGGCACAGCCCGGCCGCTGGACCTAGCCTGGCGCCCTTTGGCGCCCGCCGGGAGGAAAGGCCCGAAGTCCAGGAACGAGGGGCCCCGCTGCCAACCAATGCCCCGCTGCCTGCAGCGTTTTGGGAAGCAGCCGGTCTCCTCCCGGCGGCCCAGGTGGGAGGCTGCGGTCCGGGCCCTGCAGCCGCGCGGTTTCGGTGCCTGCGGGGCCGGGCAGCCGCTTCCAGCCGAGCCAAAGGGAAACGCAAACGGGGACGCAGCTCGCGGGGCGTATTTCGTTTTAACAAGCAATTCTGGTGCTCCGCAGGCCCGCGGGAACCGAGACCAGGACGCCAAGCGCGGCGCAGCTGGGCCCGGAGCTGGATCCGCGTGAGTACCCCGCACCCCGGTCGGGCCAGTTCCGCGGGCCTCGGATCCCGTTTCTCTCTCCACCGGCTGCTAAGTACCCGATTATTTCCCTGTTCTTCCCCCGCCCGCCCCGCTGGGTGTTTGGGGCGAGGAAACTCGCCGCGGCCGGGGAAATTCTGCGGTTTGTTTAGATGTGAAAGTTCAATCGGATTTCTCCGGGCGATTCGGACTCGGGGTGGCCGCAGGCAACGACCCCCAGAGCGAAACCATTTCCACGCGAACGGTCGGTTCCGATGTGTCTTTTCGGCCGAACCCCTCGGGCTGTGGGAAGCGATCGAGTCTAGCGCCCGCGGGGGGCATTTGGCTGCGGGAGGGGGCTGGGGAGGGTCGGTATTTGTCGCCCACCGCCCGGGCGGAAGCCGGGAACGGGCAATCGCACCTTCCAGCTGCATTCGATAGCCCCGGGCCCGAGCTCTCCTCGCGCCGCCGCGGGACAGCGGCTGCTCCCGGCTCGGCGGCACAGACCCGCCCTTCACCGGGAGTTTCCCTTCGGTTCCTTGCCCAGGCGAGCTCATCTCCCCGGGCAGTGGCAGGGCCTACCTGGGGGGCCGGATCCGGCCGGTAGCGGCTCCTTCTGCCCCGGCCGCCTCCAGCCGGATCGGCCCCACTGCCCGTTAACCTTTGCTCCGCGCGCTGCTGGGGAGCGGGGACCCGAGACTGGAGGCTGAAATCGTAGCCCTGCTGCTCCCTCCCCACCTCTGCGAGGCCCGGATTGCGCCGGGAACCCGGCAAGGGCCTGTGAGGCTCCGGCTGCCCCGACAGCAGCCTGCTGATGCTGCCGAGCCTGGGGCAGACCCGAGGAGAAGGGGCTCTCTCCCGGGGCCCCGGCCCAGCGCTGAGCCCCGCTTTTCAGTTTGGGAAGGGCGGAGCACCCCGAGCGGGTCCCCGAGCCTTGCGGGCCAGTGGCCGCGGGGCACAGGCCGACAGGCCTGGAGCAGGGTGAGCGCAGGAGCCGCAGGCGTCCTTCTGTCGGGCTGTTGCGCCGGGGAGATGCGCAGCCCCCCCGCCTCCCACGTGTGTTCCCCGAAGCTCCCAAGTGCGGGGTCACTGCGAGCGGGGGCTGGGTCCCCACCGCGGCGCTTGGCGACCCCGGTCTGGTCTGTCCTCGGCCGGGCGAGCCGCCTCCGGGCCCACAGGGCAGCCTGGCCCGCGCGGGGCCGCTTCCCTCCCCTCTGGCGGCAGCTTTGGCTGCGCGGGTCGGTGGCCCCTGGCCGCCCTGACAGCCGCCAGTCGCCCGAACGATTCCGTCTCTCCGAGGCTTCGATCGATGGCACCGTGTCAGCCTGAGCGCGCCTGGGGTGCGGCCCGACCGCTCCGCTTCGGGTTCGGCTGCAGGAAGTTCCGATCTCCGCTCGGCCTCGCCTCTCGCCCCTGGCCGGGCGGGGGAGAGAGCCAGGCCCGCTGGAGACAGGGGCCCACACCCCGCAAAGGGCCCGAGTCCCTGGCCGCGGCCCTGGCAGCCGGGACTGGGCCCAGCTCCCTGCCCCGAGGCCTGCCCAAGGGGGTAGCGGGCAGTGGGGCCAGCATCTCTCCCCACGTGGCCCCCAAAGGGGCGAGGAAGAGCCAAGCCCAGCCCCCCAGCGGTGCCCCGAGCGCGAGGATCGAGCCCAGGTCGCTTTTTGGCTGCTAAGGCAGAAATGCGGCGGATCCCGCGCTGGGTCGCGCTGCGCTGGGAGACCAGAGTCTCAAATCGAGTTCCCACGTGCCGGGGCCCGCGGGGCCCCGGGAGGCTAGGGGGCGAGTGTGTCTGTAGCTTTAAAAACAACGAGCGTCCCGGGTCACCTCAGAGAATGACAAATACAGACAGAGAGCGAGAGGGTGCAAGGAGATAGATAGACAGACAGACAGACAGACAGATAGAGGGGGTGTATGGGGCTAGATAGACAGAGGGGCTGCAAGGGGAAAGCTAGCTAGCTAGAGGGGGTGTATGGGGCTAGATAGACAGAGGGGGTGCAAGGGGAAAGCTAGCTAGCTAGAGGGGGTGTATGGGGCTAGATAGACAGAGAGGTGCAAGGGGAAAGCTAGCTAGCTAGAGGGGGTGTATGGGGCTAGATAGACAGAGGGGTGCAAGGGGAAAGCTAGCTAGCTAGAGGGGGTGTATGGGGCTAGATAGACAGAGAGGTGCAAGGGGAAAGCTAGCTAGCTAGAGGGGGTGTATGGGGCTAGATAGACAGAGGGGGTGCAAGGGGAAAGCTAGCTAGCTAGAGGGGGTGTATGGGGCTAGATAGACGGGGGGGTGCAAGGGGAAAGCTAGCTAGCTAGAGGGGGTGTATGGGGCTAGATAGACAGAGAGGTGCAAGGGGAAAGCTAGCTAGCTATGCAGACAGATACACAGCACGGTCAGCTTTGGGGAGCACAACTACTTCACTCTCCTCCACTGTATCGGGCGTAGCTGAAATCCGCCCCGGCCGGCCGGGCCCCGCGGGCTCTGTCGGGCCAGGCGGCTGCGGGGTGGGACAGAGGCTGTTCCAATCTGCCCGGCACGGGGCAGGGCCCGCTCTGTCGGAACCCGAGGGCGTCTGCCCAGGCGCTTCACCCGCCCCCTGCTCGTAGCGCCCTAGCGCCGCTCCCGCAGCCGGGCAGCTCCGGCAGGCCGCGCTAGGCTGGCGGGGCTCGGCGGGGCTCGGGGAGCGCCCCGCGAGCTGTTTTTCGGGCGGGGCGGTCTGATGGCGCCAGGGCAGCGGAGCCCGGGGCTCGTCGGGCCGGTTCTGCGGGCGGGCCCGGCGGGAGGGACCCAGCGACAGCCGCCGCTGACGGCCGCAGCTCTTAGGCACCGGGCTGCTGGCGGGAGGCGAGGAAGGCTGCGGCGGTAGGGACTTCCCTGGCTGGCTGCGAGGCGCTTACGGCGCCAGAAGGCAGCAACGGGGCTGCCCGCACAGAGCCAGCGTGTGTGGGGCGGTAGGCTCTGTACGGATCCGCTGGCTGGTCCGGGTGTGCGCACAGGTCCTGGAGGCCGCACTCTGGCGGGGTGGGCTGTGCGGGACCCGCGAGGCGGCAGTACACGGGGCTGTACGGGGCCCCGGGCAGGGGGGGAGCTGTCCCGGGGAGGGCTGTACACGGGGCTGTGCCGTGGGGCTGTGTCGTGGGGAGGGCTGTGTCGTGGGGACTGTGCCGTGCGGGGCTGTACACTGGGCTGTGCCGTGGGGAGGGCTGTGTCGTGGGGACTGTGCCGTGCGGGGGCTGTACACTGGGCTGTGTCGTGGGGGGGGGCTGTGTCGTGGGGGGGGCTGTACGCGGGGCTGTGCGGGGCCACGGGACGCTGCTTCCAAGCAGTCGAATTACTAAGCAGGCGGGTTGAAGCGTCCCTCGCCGCGGTCCCGGAGCCGGCCGGTCCCCGGGGAGCTGGTTCATTCAGTTCTGTCCAGCGTCAGCAGCGGCCCCCGGAGCCCAGTCGCTCCTCCGAGGCTGGTTCCTGCCCGCGGGGTCCTGTCCCGCCCGGCTCACAAGCGGGAGCAGAAGCTGCGAGTCCCCCGGGGGCTTCCCCCTGTGTCCCGCGCGAAGGGCTGGGGGGGGAGGGGGGGCGCTGCTGCGCGTTGTTGGCGCCTCGGGATCTTGCCCGGCGACTCCGCTCAGCCTCAACTAAGGGAGCGGGGGGTGGGGGTGGGGGGCAGCGCCGGGGAGTCACGTGAGCCCCGACTCGGGCCGCCGCCCAGTCCCAGCGGGGCCCGCACCCTGCGCCTTAGGCTGGGCGCGGGCAGGGCCCGTCTCAGGGCGCGCCCAAGGGAGGGACCCGCGGGGCACGGACCAGCCTTAGGGCCGGGCCAGCCTAGACGGGTCTCCGCCAGCCCTGGGGAGCCAGGGAAGCCCCGCGGCGCTTGCTCGGGGGTGTCAGGCCGGGCCTGGGGACCGAGGCCTGCAAGGGCTCTGCCGCTCACATGGGCCCCCTTCCCGGGCTCTGCCTGGCCGCGGCGCCCCGCTCCTGGGCCCCTCTGGCTGGGCCCTGGGCCCTTCGCTGGCAAAGAGCCGCGGCGCCCCGGGGCCTGTGCGCTGCGCTGGGAGCCGGGAAGAGCCGCAGAGGCTCGGGCTCCGGCTGAGGCGCGCTGGCGGGGCGGGCGGGAGAGGGAAGGGGGGCTTCAGGGACGGGCCTGGGGTGTCTCTCGGCGGGGAGGCCGCCCCTGTCCAACGGGGTTGGGGGCCCTGCGTGGGGCCGCCCTGTCCAACGGGGTTGGGGGCCCTGCGTGGGGCCGCCCTGTCCAAAGGGGTTGGGGGCCTTGCGTGCGGGGCCGCCCCTGTCCAACAGGGTTGGGGGCCCTGCGTGGGGCCGCCCTGTCCAAAGGGTTGGGGGCCCTGCGTGGGGGGCTGCCCCTGCCCAAGAGGGTTGGGGGCCCTGCGTGGGGGCCGCCCCTGCCCAAGAGGGTTGGGGGCCCTGCGTGGGGCCGCCCCTGCCCAAGAGGGTTGGGGGCCCTGCGTGGGGGCCGCCCTGTCCAAAGTGGTTGGGGGGGCCTTGCGTGCGGGGGCCGCCCTGTCCAAAGGGTTGGGGGGCCCTGCGTGCGGGGGGCCGCCCCTGTCCAAAGGGTTGGGGGCCCTGCGTGGGGGGGGGCCGCCCCTGTCCAAGAGGGTTGGGGGGCCCGCCCCTGCCCAAGAGGGTTGGGGGGCCCTGCGTGGGGGGGCCGCCCCTGCCCAAGAGGGTTGGGGGGGTTGCTTGTCTCCGGGGCGGGCTGCACCATTAGTGGCTCTTGTGTTGATCTCATTAGCGGCGCGGCCTTGTTCTCCCAGCGCGTCTCCGCTCTGTTTGGACAGGGGATTATGGGGACCGAGGGCGCTGGCCTGCGGATGCTGCGCCCGGAGCCAAGAGCCCGCCCAGCCGCGGGCACCGACAGGGTCCTGTCCCCTGCCTGCAGCAGCCCGGGCGCAGGGTGCGGACTCGCTGCGGGGAGACTGGCAGGGCCGCGCGGCCCCGCTCCTGGCTGCAAACAAGCACTTTGATGCCGCGAGTCTCCAGCTCCAGCCTGGTGCCGTTGATCCGCGGAGCCGCCGCCTCGGGCACGGCGCGGGAACCCTGCGGGGCTCTCGCCGAAGCAACACGGGTGGGGCCGGGCTGTGGTTCCCCCGCCGCTAATCTTCCTCAGCCCCGCAGGGCTCCCGCTTCTGCGGCCGAGGGGCCCTGGGAGTCGCGGGCGCCCGACCCGCTCACTGCTCCAGCGCCGTGTGTCCGCAGGTGCGGATGAGCCGTGCTGCCGAAGCGGGTGCGCGGGGTCGGGAGCAGAACCCGCCGTAGTTGGTGCGGGAGGGAGGAAAAGGGGACGCGTGGTGGGAGAGCCGCGGGGAGCCGGCCCGGCCCAGCATCCCCCACCCGCCTGCGCCATCCCCTGCGGAGCCGCGTCTTTGCTGGGCCCGCCTGACCTCTCGGGGCAGAGACCGCGGGAGGCGCCCAGGGCCCAGGCGTCCGACAGCAACTCCCGGCCCCCCGCTCCAGGCGCTGACCCGGCCCTAACGGGGTCACGCTGCTGAGGGTGCCCGGCCAGGCCCGCCCAGAGCTGCCCCCGCGCCGCTCTATTTACACAGAGCTGGTCCTTGTGTAAACGCGCCCGCTCCGGCGTTTATCTCCGGGCCCGTCTGTTTCTCCTTCTGTCAGCAGCGGCCGCTGACAAATGGGCCCTTCCCAGGGGCTCCGGCCGCTGATTTATGTGGGAACCGCAGGGACTGGGGTCCCGGGACGTCCCCAAACGGCGCTTCCCTTTCCCGGCTAGCTCGAGGCCCTCCGCACACAGCGGCCGCCACGGTGAGACGAGAGGGGGCGGATACTGCCGGGGCCTCGACGCCCCCACCAGGACCGGGCCTCCGAGCGACGCCGGGGAGACCCAGCTCCTGCTCGGACCCATCGCCACGTGCCCGAAGCCCCCTCCCTCTCTACGCCCTGCTTCGGCCGGGGCAGCGAGGGACTCATCCCCATGGCATGGGCGCCACTCCCCCGCCCCGCCGGCTGTCCGCAGCACCCAGTGCTCGGCCCGCCGCGGGGGTTTCCCGGGCACCTGCCCCAGCCGGACACAGACGCCAGCTCCGCGACGCCCCGCCAATCAGCCAGGAGCAGCGCATGCTCCCGCTCATTTGCATATTTAATTGGGGGCGCGGAGCTGCGGGGTTTGTGCCGGAGCGCGCCGGGCCCGGGCTCTGTGGGCTCCCCGCGGACGGCAGCGGTGCCGGCCCCTGGCTGCGAAGGGAAAGGCCGAGCGCTGGGCCCAGTCCGGAGCACACTGGCTCAGCCCCCGGCCCTCCACAGCCGCTGCCGTGTCTGGGCGCCCCCGTTCCCTCCCATTGCCCAGCTGCGGGGCGCGTGTGGCTGCTGCGCTCAGTCGCAGTTTGCGCCCGGGGTCTGGCGCTGCCCAGCGGGGAGCCCCTGCGGCCCCTCTGCTGCAGGAAAGCCCCGGTGCGGGGCACGGGCTGGCAGCCGCCCAGCGCTGCGGCCGGGTAGAGCAGGGGATATAAGGGGCGCTCGGCGCTGGGACCCCCGGCCCGCGCCTGCTCCCCCGGAGCGCTTGGCGGCTGCCACCAGAGTGGCTCCGGGCGCTGGGCCCGGGCTATGCGGCCCGCAGGCCCCTCGTCTAGCAGGCGGCCGCGAGAAGTGGGGGCGCGAGGTCGCCAGCACGCCGGGTGCTGCCTCCGGCCGGGCCCGTGCGCCCAGCCCCTGCCGCAGAGGCCGCGGCTCCCGGGCCGAGGGCCGGTGCTGGGCAGCTAGCTGGCGGGCCGGGCCCTGCTCTTCAGGGGGCTGTTGGGCCCGGCGTGTCCGGCCTCGAGTGTACAGCGGGGGGCGGGGACCGCTCCAAGCCGGGGTGCGGCAGCCCCGACGGGCACCACCGTGCCGGGCGCCCAGACGTCCCTGGCCGGCAGCAGGAGGCCCTTGGTGGCGGCCCGGTCCGGCCTTAAAGGCGCTGCCACCGGGCGAGCCTGGGGAGCAATCGAACAGCGGGTGCTCTGGGATCGCCGCCCCTACAGCCTCCGTGTGACCGCGTGGCTGCTCCGCGCACGGGGCTGGGGCCGGCGATGGGGGAACAGGGCGCGGGAGAAGCCCGACCTCGCAGCAGCAGCCTGCCCGGGGAGCAGGCTCGGGAGAGCGGACACCGGGGGCCCGGCGCGGAATGAGGCGGCAAAGGGGCCCCGGGGCCGGGTAGTTCCTGCTGCCGGGCCCAGAGCCCGCCCGGGACCCGCCCGTGCAGCGTTGTGTAGCCGGCAGCTGGCGCGGCGAGGCGCGAGTCGCAAGTTTGTCCCGGGCCCGAGCGCCCAGCGAGCGCAGCCGCTTTAACAGCAGAGCCCGGGGCTAGATCCCGCGCGGAGTCCCGCCCCGGCTGGAACCGGCAGCCCCAGACCGCCGGCCCCTGAGCGCCTCCGGCGGGTTCGCGGCAGCTGCTCCCAGTGAGTGCCCCTCTCTGCCAAGCGGCCCCGGAGAACACGCGTGTCCCGCTGCTGCGCCACGTGCTCCACGCAACATTGTGATTGGAGTCAACTAGTTTTAAAAAATGTCCAGGAATTATTTCCCCCTTTCCCGCCCTTTTCATCTCCCGCCCGCTCCTTTTTGCCGCCCGGAGGGAACCTACAAAGAGGGACCATTCACCCCCCTTTCCATCCACTTTTCCAGGGGGGAAACGGTCAAGTCTTTCACGCGTTTTGACATCTCCCCCCTGCTAAGGGGCGTGGGAGTCTGTAACTTTAGGAGCAACGGGCGGGCCCGCAGCACCTTGGAGATTAACAAACTACAGTATCCACATACTGCGAAGGGACCTTAGTCGAGATGATAATTATCTTACAGGTTACAAAGACCCTTCCCACCTTTTGATATTCCTAGTAACTCCACATTAGCCACTTAATTGACTCTTACAGTAAGCAATTTCCTCCCTCCTTGTCTCCCCCCCTTCTGTTCTGTGTAGCTGATTTGTTAGTTTATAATCTGTTTACTTTTTTCATTGTATCCCTCTGTTATATAATGGTCATGCCCATAGGCTTTCAGAATATGATTTGAAGAAGTGAGTCTGCCCCAGGAAAGCTCATCACCCAATGAACCATCTTGTTAGTCTTTAAAGTGCTACATGACTGCTTTTTTGTTTTACCAAGATCAGACTAGACTAAGGTCAGTACTGGGCAAATTAGTTGAAACAATAGTAAAGAATAAAATTGTCAGACGCATAGAAGAACATAATTTGTTGGGCAAAAGTCAACATGGTTTCTGTAAAGGGAGATCATGTCTTACTAATCTACTAGGCTTCTTTGAAGGGGTCAACAAACATGTGGACAAGGGGGATCCAGCAGATATAGTGTACTTAGATTTCCAGAAAGCCTTTGAGAAGGTCCCTCACCAAAGGCTCTTGTGTAAATTAAGTAGTCATGGGATAAGAGGGAAGATCCTTTCGTGGACTGAGAACTGGTTAAAAGACAGGAAACAAAGGGTAGGAATAAATGGTACATTTTCAGAATGGAGAGGGGTAACTAGTGGTGTCCCCCAAGGGTCAGTCCTAGGACCAATCCTATTCAATTTATTCATAAATGATCTGGAGAAAGGGGTAAACAGTGAGGTGGCAAAGTTTGCAGACGACACTAAACTGCTCAAAGTAGTTAAGACCAAAGCAGACTGTGAAGAACTTCAAAAAGATCTCACCAAACTAAGTGATTGGACAACAAAATGGAAAATGAAATTTAATGTGGATAAATGTAAAGTAATGCACATTGGAAAAAATAACCCCAACTATACATACAATATGATGGGGGCTAATTTAGCTACAACTAATCAGGAAAGAGATCTTGGGAGTCATCGTGGATAGTTCTCTGAAGATGTCCACGCAGTGTGCAGTGGCAGTCAAAAAACCAAACAGGATGTTAGGAATCATTAAAAAAGGGATAGAGAAGAAGATGGAGAATATCTTATTGTCCTTATATAAATCCATGGTACGCCCACATCTTGAATACTGCGTACAGATGTGGTCGTCTCATCTCAAAAAAGATCTCTTGGCATTGGAAAAGGTTCAGAGAAGAGCAACTAAAATGATGAGGGGTTTGGAACGGGTCCCATATGAGGAGAGATTAAAGAGACTGGGACTTTTCAGCTTAGAAAAGAGGAGACTAAGGGGGGATATGGTAGAGGGCTATAAAATCATGAGTGGTGTGGAGAAAGTGAATAAGGAAAAGCTTATTTACTTGTTCCCATAATATAAGAACTAGGGGTCACCAAATGAAACTAATGGGCAGCAGGTTTAAAACAAATAAAAGGAAGTTCTTCTTCACACAGCGCACAGTCAACCTGTGGAACTCCTTGCCTGAGGAGGTTGTGAAGGCTAGGACTATAACAGGGTTTAAAAGAGAACTAGATACATTCATGGAGGTTAAGTCCATTAACGGCTATTAGCCAGGCTGGGTAAGGAATGGTGTCCCCAGCCTCTGTCTGTCAGAGGCTGGAGATGGATGGCAGGAGAGAGATCGCTTGATCATTACATGTTCAGTTCACTCCCTCTGGGGCACCTGGCATTGGCCACTGTCGGCCGACAGGGCACTGGGCTGGATGGGCCATTGGTCTGACCCCGTATGGCCGTTCTGATGTTCTTAGACTAACACGCTCTCTCTGTTACTAAGCTATCTGTGGAGTTTCCAGAGCTCTCATGGGCCCCACCCACACTCTGAGTCTCAAGCGCATCTGCAGAAGTGGGTGGCGCCCTCGATCTAGGTTGTCAGGCTCCAAGGTGCACAGGACTCCTTGTTGCTGAAGTGTGTGTCTGGCAGGGGCCATGCCAGAGGACTCACCTTGCCGGTTTCCACACCTGCCTAATAAGAAGCAGTAACAAGGGGGTTCTCCCGCTCCTATTCGGACGCTTCCCGCTGGGGTGGGAGGTGGGGGCGGACAAAAGCTGCCTCTCTCCCCAATCTGAAAGGACAAGTTCCAAACACTCTGGGGGAGTTTGGGGATTTTCTTTCAAGGATTTAATGTCAATAATTTCTGAAAATGATTCCCCACCCAACTAAACTCAGCTTTGTGAGAACCCCCATGAGCATGGAAAGGCCATTCAGGGCAAAGCAGCCGGGTAGGGGGAGCTGAGGAATCTGCTCAGAGAGCAGCTGTAGAGCTGCTCCATGGAGGCCCCTGGGCAGAGGGGAAGGTGTGAAATGGGCCTAGCAGCACTGGCTCACCCCTCCCTTTGCCTCCCCTGACTCTCCCAGGCCTTGCTCCCAGCCGCACCCAGGGCTGAGCCCTCCAGGGAGCCGGGATTTAGCAGGGCTCTGCCCCAGGCAGAAGTAACTTCTCTTGAGTGCCCCCAGCCTCTAGTAGCCACAGTGGCTCTTCCGCCGTGGGAACCGCTCCGGCCATGCAGGAGGGGCCTGGACTTGGCCCTATCTTTTGTATTTCCTTGGGAAAACTGTTACTATTCATGTTTCCTTTTCTATTTGATTGAGCATGAACACCAGGAAAACACTCCTGTTTGTCTCTGGTCCTCAGGCAAATTCCCCTCCCTTCTCAGCTTGGCTAATTGATTTGTTGTTAGGAAACATGTGCAGTGACTGATGGTTTGAGCTTACACCTCAAACTGAAACCTAACCAGGGGGGCGAGATCTGACCTCCCCAGTGTCTGAGAACCTGATGAGCATCAGCGCTGGGCCTCAGGGGCTGATCCTGAGGGGCGCTGGGCACTACCCACTTCCACTGAAGTCCGCACTCATGCCAGAACCGCAGGGTAGCTTGACAGGCCTAACCTCCAGAGCGAAAAGCAGATCCCAGATCAGACCCAGCTGTACTCTGGAGCAGGCTGGGAGCTCGAACTCGGGCAGACCTGATGCAAGCTAAACTGGGAACCGAATGAGAGGCCCAGTCACAGTGTATCTGAAAGGTCACAGTGTATCTGAGCCGATGCAGGGTAGGAAATGCCTGTGCCAGGCAGCTGGTGCTGTCTGTTTTTATAGAGCATCTTCTGTGCACAATGATACATCCTGGCTTCCCAGAGTCCTTCCCCTCTACACAGCTCTGCCCTGGAGCTATGGCCTCATAAAGGCGAGTGAAAGCAAAGCAAATCACCTTTTACTGCTGGTTAGATGGGGCACTGCTAGCAGACGCCGCCAGACAGCCACACATGCAGGGTGCAGGCCCACTGCCTTTCACATGCACCCTGTGCTCCTGTGTGAAGGTCCCTGCAGTCCCGCTGGTTGGCTCAGAGATTAAGAGCTGGGGCTGCAATTTGTCCCTGAGCAGCATGAGGGCTGGGCACCACGTCACCCACCGGCCTGCGTCCCACTGACCCCCCTTGGGGCTGCCCCCAGGAGCGCGGCCGGGTCGGGCTGGGGCTTGTCTCTCTTGTAAAGAACAGACCAATTCCAATTAAGCCAATTAAATGTTAACAGGTCTGGTGAGCCTTTTATTGCTTAATAAACACTGGTTTGACTCTGTCCCAGGCTGCGGTCTGTATACATCAGGGAGCGGATTCCTGCTGTCCATGTGGCTTAGCGCTTCCTTTCCCAGACCTCCCTGTCTGCTAGGGTGAGTCTGTGGGGCTTGTCAAGCCACTGCAAGGGTCTGTCTGCCTGGGCCCAGGCCTGCTTGGAGGACTCTCCCTTCCTCGGGGGCCCAGGCAAGACTTGTCCCAGGGAGTCGCCACCACTTGGTCACTTTTTACTCCCGTATTCTCTGGAGGTCTTTGGCGTCGCTCCCCGGGGGGCCGGCCCTCACACACGCATGTGCTGGGCTGTGACAGCAGCTGTGCTGAGCAGTGGTGCTGGGTCGTGGCCCAGGCCCCATCTTGGAAACAGAGCCAATAAGCTCCCTTTGCTTGGGGGCCAGCTCAGCAACTCAGTCTCATTGCTCCTGCGGCGTGCCACGCTCCTTCCCTGCCCTGCACTGCATTGCTTCACCTGCTTAGCCACAGGGAATTTTTTGTGGTTTTTAGGATGCCTATGGGTGCCTCAGTTTCCCTGTACTTTGCCTGGCTGCCCAGTGGCTGCAGAAGGGTTGCACTGGCTCTTGGGGCACAGCAGGAGAGGAGGTGCAGGGACGGGGTTCTGAAAGGACGGACTGAGGAGCCAGTGGGCCATGCAGGCGTGGGGGTGGGAAGAGGGGCACAAGAGGGCACGGGTGGCTTTTGGAGGGACTGAGCAGCTCTCACCTGGGCTTGCCCCAGAGGGAGAGAATGGAAACCAGGTGGCCTGGCACGGCTGGGATGGGTAACGTTGTGCTCTGTGCTAATGCTGGGCTTGGGGTGCAGGCGACTGATACAGCCGGCTCTGCCTGCCACACCATGCGGGACTCGCTGGCGGAGAGTCACATCTGGCTGCAGAGGAGGGTGCAGGGTTGGGGGCTCCCTGACGCGCCGTCACAGCCGATACAGCCGGCTCTGCCTGCCACACCATGCGGGACTCGCTGGCGGAGAGTCACATCTGGCTGCAGAGGAGGGTGCAGGGTTGGGGGCTCCCTGACGCGCCGTCACAGCCGATACGGCCGGCTCTGCCTGCCACACCATGCGGGACTCGCTGGCGGAGAGTCACATCTGGCTGCAGAGGAGGGTGCAGGATTGGGGGCTCCCTGACGCGCGCCGTCACAGCCGATACGGCCGGCTCTTCCTGCCACACCGTGCGGGACTCGCTGGCAGAGCACGGCGGGTGCAGGAGGGGTCTGGAGCCCCTTGCGGGACACTTTGGGGTCAGGTGCACTGGAAAGCTCCCCTGCAGTGCCTGTCTAAAAGCGGGGGCCTGGCACAGCTCCCGTGCATCCGGGTTGATCCATTTGCACCAAATCTCTGCCCCAGCTCCTGACCAGCCAGATCAGCGTCCATGCCCATTTGGCTCTGGGCAAAGGGTTTAAAGAGGAGCCAGAACCTCCCGTATGGTGCAGCACCAGGCCCCACACCCTGTCTCTGGGTTCGGGCCAGTTGGCTGCCACACACATGGCCAAGTGTTGACAGAAGCTGCTTTTCATTGGGGCACATGCAGCATTGACACAAACACCCCCCAGCCTTTTTGCTACCAGCGGGGGCACCGACTGTAGGAGCCGCAGGGCTTGTGGGGGCTAAAGTAGCCTGTCAGCAGCAGCCTCAGCGTCCCAGGCCCACACCACTTGCAGCTCTGCCCGCCAGTGCGCAGCGACGCCGGAGCCTGGAAGCCTCCATGCCCGCTTTAAACCCCAGGGAGCTGGAAATACAGAGCGGCATTGCTCAGCACAAAGCCAGTGCGCCCGCTCCCCTGCCCCACCCTGCCCAGGCATGTGACTCTGGAGTCCTTTGACAGCCGAGATCTGAGGGTCCTTGCTGCTATTTGGGCTCCTGGACTCAGGGGAGGGGCATTTGCAGCTGAAGTTTGTTGTCGCTAAATCTGCACCGTCCTTTGTGGGTAATGAATCTGAGGAACTGTCCCGGATTGAAGTGTCATTAGAGGAGGTTTTGGAACAAATAGAAAAACTTAATGTTAACAAATCTCCGGGACCGGATGGCATTCATCCAAGGGTTCTAAAAGAACTCAAATGGGAAATTGCTGAACTATTATCTGTGGTTTGTAACCTATTCTTTAAATCGGCTTCCGTACCTAATGACTGGAAGGTAGCCAACGTGACACCAATATTTAAAAAGGGCTCTAGAGGCGATCCGGGCAATTACAGACCGGTAAGTCTAACTTCAGTACCGGGCAAATTAGTTGAAACAACAGTAAAGAATAAAATTGTGAGGCACGTAGAAGAACATAATTTGTTGGACAAAAGTCAACATGATTTCCGTAAAGGGAAATCATGTCTTACTAATCTATTAGAGTTCTTTGAAGGGGTTAACAAACATGCAGACAAGGGGGATCCAGTAGATATAGTATACTTAGATTTTCAGAAAGCCTCACCAAAGGCTCTTGTGTAAATTACATGGCCATGGGATAAGAGGGAAGGTCCTTTCATGGATTGAGAACTGGTTAAAAGACAGGAAACAAAGGGTAGGAATAAATGGTAAATTTTCAGAATGGAGAGGGGTAACTAGTGGTGTCCCCAAGGGTCAGTCCTAGGACCAATCCTGTTCAACTTATTCATAAATGATCTGGAGAAAGGGTAAGCAGTGAGGTGGTAAAGTTTATGGATGATACTAAACTGTTTAGGATAGTCAAGACAGAAGCAGACTGTGAGGGACTCCAAGAAGATCTCACCAAACTGAGTGATTGGGCAACAAAATGGCAAATGAAATTTAATGTGGATAAGTGTAAAGTAATGCACATCAGGAAAAATAACCCCAACTATACATACAGTATGATGGGGGCTAATTTGGCTACGACAAATCAGGAAAGAGATCTTGGAGTTATCGTGGATAGTTCTCTGAAAACTTCCACACAGTGTGCAGCGGCGGTCAAAAAGGCAAATAGGGTGCTAGGAATTATTAAGAAAGGGATAGAAAATAAGACCCAGAATATCTTAGTGCCCCTGTATAAAACTATGGTACGCCCACATCTTGAATACTGTGTACAGATGTGGTCTCCTCACCTCAAAAAAGATATTTTGGCCTTGGAAAGGGTTCAGAAAAGGGCAACTAAAATGATTAGGGGTTTGGAACGGGTCCCATATGAAGAGAGGTTAAAGCGACTGAGACTTTTCAGTTTAGAAAAGAGGAGACTGAGGGGGGATATGATAGAGGTGTATAAAATCATGAGTGGTGTGGAGAGAGTGAATAAAGAAAAGTTATTTATTAGTTCCCATAATAGAAGAACTAGAGGACACCAAATGAAGTTAATGGGTAGCAGGTTTAAAACTAATAAAAGAAAGTTTTTCTTCACACAGCGTGTAGTCAGCCTGTGGAACTCCTTGCCAGAGGAGGCTGTGAAGGCTAGGACTATAACAGAGTTTAAAGAGAAGCTAGATAATTTCATGGAGGTTAGGTCCATAAAAGGCTATTAGCCAGGGGGTAGGAATGGTGTCCCTGGCCTCTGTTTGTCAGAGGCTGGAGAAGGATGGCAGGAGACAAATTGCTTGATCGTTGTCTTCTGTCCACCCTCTCTGGGGCACCTGGTGCTGGCCACTGTCGGCAGACAGGCTTCTGGGCTAGATGGACCTTTGGTCTGACCCAGTATGGCCGTTCTTATGTTCTTATGTCGCTACTATGCCATGCTGCCAGCGCGTTCACAGGGAGCTCCCACAGGGGTGGCTCCCCGGCCTGGCACCGCCCCCATGCGCCAGACGCCAGGTAGGTGGCAGGGCGGCTGCCCACACAGAGGCACAGGCTTGGAGGACAGAGGTGGCGCTCCAGAGCAGACACAGCGGGAGGGCATTTTGCTGGGACCTGGAAGTGCAGGCACTTGCTTCCCACACGTGGCTGAGGGCTGCCGCGCTCTGTTCCCTGGGAGAGCTGGGAAATGGGTTGCTAGGCCAGTGGGTGGGGAGTGAGGCATGTTTAAGGGAATTCAGAGAAGCCTGGTCCTATGGGCAACTCAGGCAGCCGGGGAGCTTGGCCTGCGGCTAGTTGACGTGGGCTTTGCTGGCGCATTTTTACTAAACAGCCTGCAAGTCCCATTTTCCCTGCTGCGTTTTGCTGTTCTCTCGTGCCTCCCTGTCAACAGCAGGTTAGAGTCTCAGGCACAGCTGGGCGGGAAATTTGAAAACTTCTGTAAAGCTGAACCCTGAGAGCTCCTTTAGCAAACTTCTCTTGTTACCCAGAAGCGACTGCCAACATGTCCTGGGCATGGACAGTGTCTGTGTTTTATTTCTAGGGGGATGACTAAGGTTACACAGCAGGGAAGTGCTAACTGAGGAGCAGTTTTGTCCCATCACCGACCGTATCCTCTTTGAATCAAGTGAGTTAAACGAGCTCCCGTTCCAAATGTAGCATTTCCTTTATTTATTAATGCGAACCCTACCTTTCCGGGGTGGCGGGAGCCTCCTGGTGTCTAGGCTCACATCTATGTGGGGAGCCAGAATTTGTGAACAAAAGTTTGTGTTAAAATTTCCGTCCCGTTTCTTACTAGGGGTGTGTCTAGACTACAGGACTGTCGACAAAACTATCCCTACGTCTGCACTGCTGCCCAGTTCTGTAGACAGAACGTCGACAGAACGCGGCAGTTGTGTCACCGGCAGTAAACCTCATTCTACGAGGAATAACACCTTTTGTCGACAGAGTTCTGCCAACAGGCGTTATTGCATCTACACCGACCTTTGCATCTACACTGTCCTTTGCGTCTACACTGTCATGTCGACAAAGCGGCTTGCTTTGTCGACAGAACTGGATGTAGTCTAGACGCTCTTTGTCAACAGAAGCTTTGTGGACAGTATCTGTCCACAAAGCTTCTGTCGACAAAAGCCTGTAGTCTAGACGTACCCTAGAGGTTGAACCTCTCTGGTCCGGCACTCTCTGGTCCAGCACTCTCTGGTCCGGCACGCTGTGGTCCGGCGCTCTGTGGTCCCGGCACACTGTGGTCCGGCGTTCTCTGGTCCGGTGCGCTCTGGTCCAGCGCTCTGTGGTCCTGGCGCTCTGTGGTCCGGCGCTCTGTGGTCCGGTGCTCTCTGGTCCGGTGCACTGTGGTCCGGCACTCTGTGGTCCGGCGCTCTCTGGTCTGGCGCACTGTGGTCTCAGTGCACTGTGGTCCGGCGTGCTCTAGTCCGGCGCTCTGTGGTCCCGGCACTCTGTGGTCCGGCGCTCTCTGGTCCGGTGCACTGTGGTCCCAGTGCACTGTGGTCCAGCGTGCTCTGGTCTGGTGCGCTGTGGTCTGGCACTCTGGGGTCCGGCGCTCTCTGGTCCGGCACGCTGTGGTCCAGCGCTCTGTGGTCCGGCGCGCTCTGGTCCAGCGCTCTGTGGTCCTGGCGCTCTGTGGTCCAGCGCTCTGTGGTCCAGCACTCTCTGGTCCGGTGCGCTGTGGTCCAGCGCTCTGTGGTCCGGCGCACTCTGGTCCAGCGCTCTGTGGTCCTGGCGCTCTGTGGTCCAGCACTCTGTGGTCCAGCACTCTCTGGTCCGGTGCGCTGTGGTCCAGCGCTCTGTGGTCCCAGCGCACTGTGGTCCAGCGTTCTCTGGTCCGGTGTGCTGTGGTCCAGTGCTCTGTGGTCCCGGCGCACTGTGATCCGGCGTTCTCTGGTCTGGCATGCTCTGGTCCGTGCTCTGTGGTCCCGGCGCTCTGTGGTCCGGCGCGCTCTGGTCCAGCACTCTCTGGGCCTGGCACTCTATGGTCCGGCACGCTCTGGTCCGGCGCTCTGTGGTCCCGGCGCTCTCTGGTCCGGCACACTCTGGTCCAGCGCTCTCTGGTGGGCAGGTGTGATTTTGGTGAGCTGGATATCCCCTTATCATGAGTGTGGCCAAGTTTCCCGCAGTCCTGCAGGTTCTCAGCATTCTGTGCTCTCATTCAGCTCTAATTCACCCCTAAATGTCTCCTAACAGTCCAGCAAGCTGCGGCAGTGCAGGTGATGCTGCCAGACAATATCGACTTCCTGTGGTCTGGCAAATTCTCTGGTTTGGCAACAGTCAAGTCCCGAGGTGCCGGACTAGAGAGGTTCAACCTGCTGCAGACAGGGCCGGATTAAGGGGGGGGCTAGCTGGGCAGCTGACCGGGGTGCCAACCTATGGGGGGGCGCCTGATGGCAGATGTAAGGTGTGCCACGCGCCCGATTGCAGCTGTAAGGTGCGCAGCACGCCGGGGGGTGGGGCTACGCATGCGTCGCGCGCCTGCTGCCCGGGGCGCAGGAATGGCTCGAGCCGGCCCTGGCTGCAGATTCAGAGAAGCTCTTGCAATGAGCCCAGTCGGTCCTCTTGTCCATTGCCCGGCGTTGGGCCAGAATGGTCCCTGTCATCGTCCTGTCCAGCCTGGTTCAAAATGTGGCAGATGTTGGGGCTCTGGCCAGGGCGGGAGAGCTCATTTTGCCAAATTTCAAATGGCCCAACTCAGCCGAGAGTCACTCCCCTGCCAGCCCCAGGGCCCTTTCCAGGTTCCTAACAGAACGTGCATTGGGGGGCGTTGGCTGTGCTCTCCAAGGGGAGACACTGCGGTTTGCTGGACTCACAGCGTTGGCCTGGGAGCAGGTGGTGAATGAGTGTCAAGCAAGGGCCTGTACAGTTTGCATGGCACAGGCTCCCCATGGCTGGCGTTTCACGTCGCCCTGAGAAGCAAGGCTTTCACTGACAGGGTGAGCTCTCGGTGCTGAGCAAGGCTTGGCCATGGGACCAGCAGTAGCTCGGGCGGCCAAGGAAGGAGGGGTGAAGGGCAGAGCTCACGGTAGGGACTGAACAGCATGGGGTGGCACAGAGCTCGGGTGGGCTGGGGTACAGCTGTGCTGCCCACGTGCCTCCCTTCGATCCGAAAGAGCCTCTTGCAGCCGCCGCTCAGGGCTTGCAGAGGGGCTGCACGGTGCATGCTGTGGCCAAGGGGGCGGACAGGGACCCAGGACTCTTGTCCCATGGGCCACTGAACAGCCAGAGGGAGCCAAGAGAGCCTGTCCCATCCGCTGTTACTGCAAACTCGCTGGCGGTTCCTGGGCTCACCAGCGGGTGTGAGGGCGGCTGCACGCTTGCCTGTGCGCAGGATGCTCCTGCAAGCAGAGCTGGGGGCCTGGCCCCACGGAAATGCAGACAATAACTAATCAGCCACCGGGTGGGCAGCCCAGGAGACGGGCATGGAGTCATGGTGCTGTGGAAACGGAGGGAGGGATGCACATAATTAACCAATACGACTAAAGGCAACGCTCCCCCTCCCAAACCCGCCAAGGCAGGCTGCTCTCCACTCTCACCCCTGGGTGTCAGGGGCAGCGGCAGCAGGCCTGGCTTTGACCCTCTCCCCAGCCAGGGCCTGTGGGGCCTGTCCCCTCCCCCGCAGGGCCTGTCTGGATTCCCCAGCAAAGGCAGCGGCTGTGTCCTCATAGCCCCCCCTTCACTGGGCAAAAGGGCCAGAGCCTTGTCGCACTGAGGTCACCAACACCTGCCGTGGCTGCCTGGGAGATGCAGCTGGTCCCCGAGTGACCAGGCTTTGCACCTGCACAAACCAGAGCAGGGAGACCTCAGAGCAGTAGCTAGCTGGCACCTGGCAGGCACCCTTCTGCACCCTGCCTCGCTGCTCCACCCTGCGCTCGTGTGGCACTGTGGTGTGCAGCCAAAGAGCCGTGGTTCGCACACGTATGCACGTCGCACAGCCCTGCGCACGTGAGGCACCGCGGTGTCCCGCCAAAGAGCCGTGGTTCGCACACATATGCACATCGCACAGCCCTGCGCACGTGTGGCACCGCGGTGTCCCGCCAGAGAGCCGTGGCTCGCACACGTACGCACATCGCACAGCCCTGAGCACATGTGGCACCACGGTGTCCTGTCAGAGAGCCGTGGCTCGCACACGTACGCACATCGCACAACCCAGCGCACGTGTGGCACCGCAGTGTCCCGCCAGAGAGCCATGGCTCGCACACATACGCACATCGCACAACCCTGTGCACGGGGGGCACCGCAGTGTCCCGCCAGAGAGCCGTGGCTCGCACACATACGCACATCGCACAGCCCTGCGCACGGGGGGCACCGCAGTGTCCCGCCAGAGAGCTGTGGTTCGCACGCGTACGCACATCGCACAACCCTGCGCATGGGGGGTACCGCGGTGTCCCGCCAGAGAGCTGTGGCTCGCACACGTACGCACATCACACAACCCTGCTCATGGGGGGCACTGCGGTGTCCCGGCTCACACATGTACGCACATCACACAACCCTGCGCACGGGGGGCACCGCAGTGTCCCACCAGAGAGCCGTGGCTCGCACACGTACGCACATCGCACAGCCCTGCGCACAGGGGGCACCGCAGTGTTCCGCCAGAGAGCCATGGCTCGCACACGTACGCACATCGCACAACCCTGTGCACAGGGGGCACCGCGGTGTCCCGCCAGAGAGCCGTGGCTCGCACACGTATGCACATCGCACAGCCCTGCACACGGGGGGCACCGCAGTGTCCCGCCAGAGAGCTGTGGCTCGCACACGTACGCACATCACACAACCCTGCGCACGTGTGGTACCGCGGTGTCCCGCCAAAGAGCCGTGGTTCGCACACGTATGCACATCGCACAGCCCTGCGCACGTGTGGCACCGTGGTGTCCCGCCAGAGAGCCGTGGCTCGCACACATACGCACATCACACAACCCTGCTCATGGGGGGCACTGTGGTGTCCCGGCTCACACATGTACGCACATCACACAACCCTGCGCACGGGGGGCACCGGAGTGTCGCGCCAGAGAGCCGTGGCTCGCACACGTACGCACATCGCACAGCCCTGCGCACGGGGGGCACCGCAGTGTCCCGCCAAAGAACCGTGGTTCGCACACGTATGCACATCGCACAGCCCTGCACACGTGTGGCACCGTGGTGTCTCGCCAGAGAGCCGTGGCTCGCACACATACGCACATCACACAACCCTGCTCATGGGGGGCACTGTGGTGTCCTGGCTCACACATGTACGCACATCACACAACCCTGTGCACGGGGGGCACCGGAGTGTCCCGCCAGAGAGCCGTGGCTCGCACACGTACGCACATCGCACAGCCCTGCGCATGGGGGGCACCGCGGTGTCCCGCCAGAGAGCCGTGGCTCGCACACGTACGCACATGGCGCACACCCCGCTGACAGTCTGGAAAGTACAGGCCGTGTCCTCGCGCTGACCTTTGGGTGCCCTTCGCGAAGCCATAGGAAAGGATTTCTCATTGTGCAGTCTCAGGGCTTCCAGGGAATTAGTCAGCAGGCTGGAATCGCACTCTGTGTATGTGACCCCCCCGCTCTCCCCACCCCCACCCTCCTCTCCCAGCCCGGGAGCTGGACCGGTCCAAGCGCTCTGTTGCCAGAGTGACAGCGAGGTGTGATGGATGGAGGGAGAGTGGCTGCGAGTGGCAGGGCCGCTGGTCAGTAACCCAGGGCTCTGTTTATAAGAAGGAAGAGGCTGTTTCCTGGAGCTAACATAATGCAGCTCTAAAAAAGGCAGGGGAAATACATCATGCAGGGAGAGCGCAGCCACGAGAGGGGAGGGCTGCTGGGGAGCCAGCTCCAGAGAGAGCTTGCAGGTCAAGGTGCCTTTGACAGGGCCTTTTTTTATAGGCCATTTGCGTGAGAGTTTGCTGCTGTTTCTCTGCAGCCCTGACAGCGGCTCAAGGCCCAGCCGGGGTTTGGGGCAGGTCTAATCTAAACCGCCACTTTCCAGCCCTTCAGCGCGGGCCCGCTGATTTATTTGGAAAATAAATAACAAAGGCTGACTATTGTTCAGCCGCTCGCAAGTGACGGTCCCCACTAGCAGCCGGCCCGCGCCCTGTCCCACCGCACACACGGTGGGCCTCGCAGAGGTGCGGGCTGCCAGGGCGAAGGAGTCCAGCTGCCAAGGAAACAAGATGAATTTACTGGGAAGGGAAATCTCCTTCTCATCCTCTTGTCCCCGGTGCCTGGGAGACTCGGGGAAGCGAGCCCAGCCCAGAGGCACAGGAGGCGGGAAGTTCCCAGGCCGGCTCACGCGGATTAACACAGCACTAGGCTCGTTCCACACGCAGACAGACAGACAGACAGACAGAGCCATGCTGCTTCCGAGGCTGGTTCCACATTTCACCCTCACGCCACGTGGCTCTTCCCACGGACACCTTGGCACAGCCCCCGGCAGCGGGAGAGCAGCCAAGCATGAATCCAGGGCCCCCGCCCAGGCCTTCGCCCAGGGAACCAGAGACCCCCACTGCATCTGCCAGCAGCCAGGCCTGTGGGTTTCCCAGGCTAGTGTTAAAGGGCCCTGGCGCAGCCTTCCCAGAAGGCAGGCGCATCTCGCCACGGGAAGGCTTTTCCTCATGCCCGGCCTAATGATCCCCTTATAATTGTATCCCATTGAACTCCTCGTGAAATGCCCCGACCCACCCCACAGACCTGCTCTTCCGCTTGCGGGTGAAGCCCGTCAGCTATCTGGGGCCTGGTCTCATGTCCCACCACGGGCACCAGCACCAAATGAGTCAGATTTATCTCTTCCCATATCGTGAGCTCTAATTTGTCAACATCCCAGGGATGCCCCGCACCTGGGCCCATTGAAGCTGGTGGCCTTGTCCAGCAGAGTGTCTATGACCTGCCTGCTCCGCGTCGCTGTCCTTGTGTGTCTTGTCACAGTGAGCGCCTGCCTGCGGTGTCACCACGCGATATGTACAGCCCCGCCTGAGAGTGGTCCTTCTTTGCAGGCATGGCCCCTGGCAGCTCACGTCTCGCCTGCTGTCTGCTCTGAGCTGCTCAACGGTTCCCTCCCAAAGCATCTGAAAGTTTACATGGAATCTTTTTTCTTTACTTTTCTTCAGTTTGTCATGGGGATGTTTTACAATGAAATCTTATTTCTCGGTTTGTTGTAGTTCCCATAAACTGTTATTTCAATTCACATTTTTGTTTAATTTTGATTAGATTTTGTAAAACTCAAAAAATAATTTGAAATTCTAAATGTTTGTTTGTTCCCCCTTTGTGCAGCCCCCCTTTTCCTGTCTTGCCTATGGAGTGCAGCAGAAGGAACGATGGCTGAGGTGTTGGGGTTTTTTTGTTTTTCTTTTGCTGCTTTGTAACTTTTCAAAAGTTGGCGAATTTTAGAAAGGTGACAGTGAATAAAATGGAAAAAAAAAGTCAAAACCCAAACCAAACGAAACCACAGGGATCACTCTCACTGCTGCCTTCTGGGACAGAAAGGGGAAATCTCAAAACTCCATTTTTAAATCTTGAAAAGCGTTTTGGTTTGAAAACTGAAGCAAAACAAACATTTTAATTTGAAATGAAATGTAAATATTTGTTTCAAAATTTTGTGTTGAAAAATGTAAACATGTCATTGAAAATTATATTTGTATTATGAATTTTTAACAAAATCTCATTTTGAGTAAGAAAATTTTAATCAGCAAATTCTGATCAGTGTTGTTAACAATAATACGTTGTGGTCCAGATATCCCACTCTCACTGGATATCTGGATTTGGGGTGTTTTTTCTTAGATGAGTTGTTCCCAAGCCAATTCCGATTTTTGCCCATGTTTTTAAGCTCCGTGGCTCTGTTTGGATGAGTTCTCTGGCCTCACTGTTGGTCACAACAACGCTGCTTTTCTAGCTTACGAATGAAGATTGTGCCTAACACCCAGTCCTGAACAAGCTGGATATTCTTCAGTGGTTTTTTCTCAGCGTTAGACTAGCTCAAAGAATAGCTGAATGGTACTTACAGAATCACTTTTATTTCTGGTATTTTCCATCTTTAAATGGGCTTAGTTTAGGGCTTTATCCAGCGTTCACTCCACATCACTAGGGGTACGTCTACACAGCAGGGCTAAAGTCGAATTAAGCTACACAACTTCAGGTACATCAATTGCGTAGCTTAAGTCAAAATTACTTTCTTTGGCTTTCGGCGCTGTCTACTCAGCAGGAAGTGGAAGGAAGAGCACTGTCCCCTCGACTTCCCTTGCTCCTCGTGCAATGAGGGTTACAGGACTTGGAGTAAGAAGTCCTCCTGCTAGCCGTTATTTCGAAATAATGGCTTGTCGTGCAGAGGCGCGCTCTGCTTCTTTGGCATAACGTCCGTTACTCGGAAAGAGCGCTGCTGTGCAGACGTGCCCTGCGTTCTTTAGCACATCACTTTGAATTCACTTTGCAAGTCAGGTGCCAGAAGCCAGCAGTGAAGGGTTTTCTAAAATCCAGAGTCTGCCTGGTAGGACAGTTGTTTGCAGTCACCAGGGCTGCCATTCATTTATACTCTGGTGGCACAGAGAGGACTCAGTCAGGGTCCATGGTGTATTACACCTCTGGCCCTGAAGAGTTTAAGACAAGACCCCACAACTGAACATAAGCAGCTGCAAGAGAGCAGGGTGAGGGATCACGCACTGACATAGTCTAACTAGGATGCAAGCGATTACCATAAAAGCCACTGTCTATGACACCTGTTCTGACCCTAGGGAGCTCCGTGGCTCCCCCCAGTGCGTAGCTGTCCCATTGTCTTACAAGGGACAGGGACTGGCTCCCTCGGACAGCGAGAACTCTTCTGGGGTTGCTCAGCGCTCAGTGCTGTTTGCTCCTCTCTGGCCTGCCAGGCTCTCCCTAACAGGCAGAGCCATTCCTAAGGGATCATCAGTGTTTCCTTTGTTACTTGGCGCTGGCTGGGGCCAATGTGGGCCATTGCCTAGGCGGCCCCTCCCCTGCCTTCTAGCGAGGGTTCTGGGACAGGCTTTGCCTCCCTGGTCAGCCCCGGTGGCAGGCGGGTTGAAAGGGTCCGTATCTTGGCCCTGTTGAGCTCCCCCCATTCGTTAGCATGAGGGGCCGCTGCTCGGACACAGGGCTGCTGCCAGGGTGGGGCTGCTTGCAGCCTGGGCGAGGAGCCGGACAGGACTCGCTTCCTGTGATTCGGGCGTGGGCGGGGACTCCTGCCCGCGGCTGAGTGGCGTTCGGGGCCCGCTTGCATGTTCAGGTCAGTCTCTTGCTGGGCTAACGCGGCGCCTCCCAAAGGGGAACCTGGGTGTGCCCGGGCAGGAGGCCCCCTTGTGATGAGTGAAGCTGCAGGAATGAGACTGAGTCACTCGTGGAGAGTCAGTCCCTGAGGAAGGGCCTGGGCCTGTTTCTGGGAAGCCAGTGGGAGCCAGACGGAGCCCAGAGAGGAAGCGTCCCAGCCAGCGTTAGCACTGCAGGCAGAGGGCAGTCAAGGCCCTGCTCTGCCCCACACTCAGAGCCTTAACCTTGCAGGCCAGGCAGGCCCAGGGCTCTCCAGACAGTACTGGCACCTTCTTCCCCTGTCTGGGGAAGCGGGGACCCAGCTTTCCGGGAGGGAGCCCATTCATAACCTCCCTGAGACGGGGCCAAGCAGAGAGCTTGGTCTTTTGCTGCCCATGAGCCTGGGAACCCATCTCTGGCTCTGAGTGAGAAAGTCAGTGCCTTTGAGGAATGCCCCGTTAGTCCAGAGTTCGGGGCTGCGGGGAATCCTCCCGGGACATGATCTCAGCTTGGCTGGGGTAGCCCAGTGGCACCGAATGGGAACTCGCGCGAGGGGTGTTATATCGCCCTGCACAGTGACTGGGCCCAGCAGGTTCAGGTGGGTTTGGACCAGCACCGAAGTTCCAGAGTGTAAGCAGGGGCTGCATGTGCTCCCCCGACAGCTAGCAATGAGCTCGGGAGAGGACGCAGGAATGGACTTTGTTTGCATAGACAGCCCCTGCCCCCACAGGGTTCAGAGAAGAGCTAGATCAATTCAGGGAGGACAGGTCCACCAATGGCTGTTAGCCGGGCTGGGCAGGGATGGTGGCCCCAGCCTCTGTGTATGTCAGAAGCTGGGATGAGGACGGGATGGATCACTTGATTCCTGGTTCTGCTCACTCTTACTGCAGCTCCTGGCACTGGCCACCGGCGGCCGACAGGACACTGGGCTGGATGGGCCTCTGGGCTGACCCGGCGGCTGTTCTTCGGGCGGGGCGCAGGGGTAAGAAAGGGCATTCTCGTTGTGTGAACCAAGGGCAGCTGAGGTTTGCTCGCCAGGCCCTCAGCTGCCTTGTGCTAGCTGAGCAGCGCTTAGGGGTGGCACAGCCCGAGAGAAGAGAGAGACCAAGGGAGGAGTTTAGGCTCCTGCCTCAGGGCCCCAGGCACCCTTTGATTGCCCCCCTCCACCCTACCGTGTAACAACAGAGCCAAGGCTCAGCTGGGAATCAGTTATTGCGGCTGGCCAGGGCTGAAGTGGCTGATGAGGCGGGCTAAGCATAAGGCTGCTTTGGGAGCTCCCTACGAACAGCTGAGATCGCTGGCAGCTCCAGGCCCTCCAGACAGCCCGGAGGCTGCAGTGGAGTAAGGAAGGGGGTGCGCTGAGCGGCAGGAGCAGAGAACTGATCTCTGGGCTGTGCAGGGCGCGGGGAAGGAGGGCCAGGACGTGCGAAAGGAACGTTGGTTGTCGAAGTTAAGAACTGAGGCACAGGACGCTGCTCAGTGGATGTGGGGAGATTGTTTTGTCTTGCTGCTGATTCCCGCTCGGGTGCTTTCCTAAGCCGATCGCTGCCCCCTCTCTAGCGCAAGGCTCTTTCCTGCCCAGAGACGGGGTGTGGTGAGAGGGGCAAGTTGCCTCGCAGAGGCCGGGGGGTCATTTCCCCGAGTTGCTGGGTGGGGCTCACGCCAGTTCTTACAGTGTGGTTAAAAGGAACCGCCGATACTGTGCCGCCCTGGTCCCTGCTGGCTCCACCTGGCCGAAGGGCGACCTCGGCAGGAACCACAGCAGCTGGCACCGAGAATGGGACACTCCCCTGGACGGGGACGGATCACATCCGTTTGCAATGGAGCAGATCCCTGGGGCTGTGCTCAGTCCATGCCAGCCAGCGGAGCTGTTCCTTAGGCACTCGCTGCAGTGTCCAGTCACAAGGCCCTCCAAGGGTCGGGTTCCTCCGCGTCTCTCGGGAGACTGTTCTCGAGGCAGGAACCTCTGCGAGGACGTTTGTCTGTTGTTCAGCCTAAAGCACCCTGCATGGCAGCGCTCAGAACCGCACGCGCTTGTGTGCAGCCTCCTGAGTGCCACAGGCCGGGCGCCACGTCCTCTAGCCTAGTCGTACTGTGCCCACACTAAGGGTGGAATTTCCATCGACTAGTCCACCTTCCTCCTTTGAAATGTCCCGCGGTATTTCCCGGGAACCCGGGGTCAGCTGGGGAGTCCGGCAGCTGCCCCATTGAATCGCGCTGGGGACTCTTGTGCATTTCCCGCTGGCCCCAGGCTATAGGCAGAGTTCCGCATTCCTCCTTTGAAATGTACAAGAGCCCCAGCGGCTTCCCCAGCAGGGGCTCTTGTACATTTCAAAGGAGGAATGCAGAAGTGCCTACAGACTATCCGACTAGCCTGTAACATCCTTAGCCCATACCTGGGTGTGAGGGGGAGCCCAAAATGAAGCCAGCTTTTCCTTGGTGAGTTTGTTTTGTGGCCTCCCTACGGTGTTGACAGCTTGGGTTTGGTCTCCTGTTTCACTGGCCCCACAAAGTCTTTGTATTCGCTCCGGGTTCATTACAGAACGGTGATAAGAACAGCGGCCTGCCCCCATGGGTGTGCAAGGGTCAGTGTTCTACGTTTGCACGGGGTTGTGGAGATGAGACGTGCTGGTGAATTCTTGTGTTCCAGTGAGTGGCACAATGTGCTCTTGCTTCCTACACAGCTTCAGAGCGTTTAGGGGCAGAAGGGCCCATTAGACCGTCTATCTCCCTGGCCAGGCTATTTCACCACTTCCCTGGCACTGAGCCGTCACTGGTGTCTGGCTGCTGCATGGTCCAGAAAATGGAACCAGGCTGGATTTGACAATCTCCAGAGACAGCAGCCACCAATGGTTAATCTTCCACACTGTTACAACCGGGTGCAATTTGTCTGGCTTCAGCTTTCAGGCACTCTCGCCTTTCGCCACTCGAGCCACGTGCCCACCTGCGTCCAGCATTTTTCCCCAGGCCGGTCCTTAGACACTGGTACCAAGCCACCTCTCCAGCTCTTTCTTGTTTTTAGAAATGAAACAGACTGAGCCCTTTATGCCTATCAATGTCCAGCATGTCCTCCAGCCCAGGAACAGTGAGCGTGGCTCTGTTCTGCACCGGCTCACTGTCCATGACCCTTTTACAACGAGGATACCAGACTGGAGAGTCTTCCAGTGGTTTTCTCACCCATGCCGCATGGAGGCAAAATCGTCAGATCGCACTAGCCTGTTTTGCTGCAGCTTGGAGCAGGGAGCTCATGTTGAGTTGCTTGTCCACGAAGCTCCCTAAAACCTTTCCAGAGTCCCTGCTTGCCAGGACACAGCCCCCGTCTGTTGAGACGGCCTGCACTCCTTGCTCCCGCATGGAGAACCACATTCAGCTGCATTAAAATGCATTTGGCTTGGAGCAAGCAATGCAGATTGCCTGCATAACGCCCTGTTCGCAGCACTATTTGCATTCCGCCAAGCGCAAACATTGCCAGCAGTGATTTATATTGACTTCTGGGTCCCTGAGAAATGTTCAGTGGTGTCTGGCCTGGTGCCAATCCCCGTGGGACCCCTCTAAAAATAGCCCCCTTCATTATTCCCCTAAACACTGCTTTACGGACAGATGACACGCAGGAATCCATGTAGCATGAGCGTTGTGCTGTGCACGGTGAGGGTTTTAGTGGGCATGTAGAACAGTGCTAAGTCGACCGCCGCACCAAACGGAAGGTCAGTGCAGCGACCAGTTACCTTTATTGCCAGTTTCTCCTAGCCCCTTGTTTATGCTACTTCAGGCAATTTCCAGTCCATATGGATGGCTCATACCCAAACCCATTTTCAGGGAAGATTCCGTGGGACACTGTTATAAGAAAGACATGGACTAACAATCATTTGTCCTTATATGGTGCTTTGTAACCCTAACCGTACTGTGCCACTGAAACGCAGGCTCGCAAGGCGCATCGGTACACGGCTGCAAACTTCAGTGTGCTAAAGCCAGGCGGGCCACGCCCTCTCCAGTTACCAAGTCACCTTTCAGCCAGGCCTCTGCCGGCCTTGTCTCTATGCACCTGCAGGAGCACACAGTTGTCAGCTAACAGGCCGCCCCTCCGCATCTCCCCTTTGCAGAGTCCATGTGCCGGTGGATGTGCAGCCCCAGGGATCTTGTGGGTGCAGCGCTGACACTGGTACGTGCTGGCTTGTGCACCAGGCTAGCGTGCGAATGCTAGAGCGGTAGCAGGCCGGGACAGGGTGTTCTGGGCTCCAGCACCCAGTGGGGGCCCTTGTTCGGCTGTTCGACGGACGGGTACACACAGGTGTTTGCCCTGCCCCAGCCCAGGGGAGAGAAATGTGCATTGTACACGCAGACGCTGTCCATTGAAACTTAGCTCAGCATGGTCCTGGGCTCTGACATGTCCACACAGAGCGGGCGGGGCCTGGGCTTGGAGGTCTCTTCTCATGACATCCTGCCGGCCCCCTTCCCTCACTAATCTTGTCATTCTATTCAAAACAGTCCTCAAGGGGTTGTTTTGTTTGGCCAGGGCTGGTATTTACAAACCCCATCCTGCTTACAGCTCAGGCTTTCATTAGCCTCTGGATGTTTACAGAGATCGCTGCCCCCATGTGACTTCCAGACAGCCAGTGCCTGGCTCCTATACCCCTCAGCCACACCTGAAGGTGCATCTCGCCTGGAGCTGCCAAGTGCGTCTGTCTGCCCGGCTGCCCTACCCTGCTTCTGAGAGGAGCTGCTTTTACAAGGCTGGGGTCATGTCTCCAGGGTCTTTTCTCCTTGTCCATACTTCCTTGCTAAAGGCAGAGCTTTAAAAAGCCATTTCGAAAGTGAATCGCTAAACTCAGCCCCTCACATTTACGATTTGCCCTGTTCCTGGGCGGGCCCCTGCCCTGGGCTCTTTGTGGAGCCCTCCCTGCCTTCAGCTGCATTTTCACTGCTCGTCTCTGGCCCCTGCAGCAGGAGCTGGCTCTGCGCAGTTTTGTGCGCTAGGTTCCTTCCTCCTCGCAGGTTCTAGATCACTTGTGAAGCCGCATGGGCCAGGCCGGGATCCTCACCTTTGGTTTTACCAAGGCACTTTGGTTACTGCACGTTAATTGGCACATCCCTCCAGAGCCTCCAGCCGGCGTGCACGCTCATGGGCCAGAGCCCGAGCGCACGCCACGTGTACTCGCATGTTCCTCAGCCAATCTCCCACTGGCCAGCTGGCCGGAAAGTGAGCCAGGGTCGTAGTCGGGTCTCGGCCCCCCCACACCGAACCGTTGCCTTCTGCGATTGCCCATCCCCTGCTGGGCTCTGCATGCGCGCCAGTGAGACTAACGTCTCTGGGCCGTGTGTGGTCCTGGGGCCCCAGTACCGAGAGGGCGGTGCCGCAGTCGGGCCTGCCGGCTTCACTGCCTCCGAGTGGGAGCTGAGTCAGGCCGACCCCAGGGTTTGGCCGTTTCATTTTATTCTCCATCTCCTGCCTGAAAAGCACCTCCCTCCCTGCACAGCTCGGCTCCCGCCTGCTCCTTTCCTCACGCCGCAGGGGTGGCAGGGACCTTGGAGCAGGCCTGGCCCCGTTGCCCCAGGTGCACTGCCCCTTCTGGGTCCCTGCAGCCCCACCTTCCCCACGCCTGTCACTGTTCCCCACAGGGCCTGGACTGGGGGTTCCTCACCCAGCCCAGCTCCTGGGAGGCAGGGCAGTGCTTTGCACCCCCCTGGGCTTCTCCTCTCTTCCTGATGTCCCAGGCCACGTCCCTGGACTGGCAGGACCACCTGCCTCCTCTTCCTCCCCATCTGCATTTCCTTCTGGTAGCTGGGGGGGGGGGAGAAGTTGGCTCGTGGCCTCTTCTTAGCCTGAGGCCCAGTGGGGCCATGGAAGGAGAGGCAAGTCACTAAATGCAGAGTCCTGGGCTGCCGGAGAAGGAAGGGGGATCCCCAGGGAGGGACGGCTACCCAAAGGGGACCCAGTCAGAGAGGGACATAGGCCTAAAAATAGTCACTCTTCTGCATGAGTTCCAGGGAGAAAAATGGCCGAGTCTCTGCCCAGCCCAGCAGTGTGAGTCTGTGTCTGCTGGCTGCTGGCATGAGCATCGCTGACGGCGGGTGGGACTCGGCTCCCTGTGCTCCCGTGGGCCCTGCTCCAGAGCTCGCCAAGTCCGCGCACAGACGCCGGTCGGGCTCCGGGGCGGGCACAGGGCGTGTCACTGAGCAAGGGGGCTGAGTCTGGCCCCAGGAAGGCGAGAAAACGTCCCCTTGGACGGAGGCTGTTGTGTGGGGGGCCGGTAAATGTGAAGCACGGCCTCGTCATTCTCTCCCCTCGTCCTCGCTGCGGGGCTGGCCTGGTGCGGCGAGAGGCGGACTGGACCAGTCCTAGCACCCAGGGGGTCCAGAATCGTGGCTTGGGTGCTGCCGAGGAAGTTGCAGGAATCCGGGAGTGGAGCTAATCTGCCCTCGCCTGGATCTTGTCCAGCTCCAGCACTCTGAGACTGGCCCACATCCGGAGCAGACAGGCCGGCCCCGTAGCTGCCCGAGTACGGGCAGTGGGGCAGAGTTCTAGCCTGGCGTGCCAGCATCGCCTCCCACGTGCCCCTGCCTTTAGCGCGCCCGGCTGCGCAGGCTCCATGTCTGTATGTGCCGGGCAGGGGCCAGTGGTCCTCCTGCAGGGGGGACAACAACTTCTGTGGGTCCCCAGGCAAAGGGGGGTGGCGCCGTGCCCTGGAAAGGGCGGGACCTCGCGTGGAAGGGGCGGGACCAAAGCCAGACAGCCTTCAGTGCCGTCTGGAGCGCAGTGTGCCCCCCCCCCCCCCAAGCACCAGGTGGTGATTTAAAGGGCCGAGGACTCTGGCCAGCGCCACTGCGAGCCCCGGGCCCCTTGAATCGCTAGGCTCTGGGGCGGCGGCCTGCCGCCTCTGCTCTGCGTGCTGCGGGATAGCAGGGGGCCTGGCCGCTCCCACGCAACCCTCGCGCAGCCTGTGCTCACTCCAGTGCCTCTGGCGCCCTGCCCAGGGCTGAATTCCCCGATGCGAGCGCAGCCCAGGCGCCGTGAGACGCTCGCTTTGTCTTGGAGTCTGCCTGGAGCGGCCATTTTAAGAGCCTGCCTGCCTGAGACAATTATGGGATGGGAGCAGCCATCTTGGCTTCCTCATCGCTCCAAACAGTCTTGAGAGGGGTTTGCCGCCCCCGTGCAAACCCAGACGGGGCCCCCGGCAGTTCGGGCGGCTGCTGACATGCTCTGGCTGCCTGCCTGGCCCTTCTTCAGCTGCAGGCCCCCAGGGCCCGTTTTCCGGGGCACTTAGGCACCTGCAATGCAGACAGGGGGCCTTGTGGGACCTTCCGGAGCAGACGAGGTGCCTGGGCTTAACGGGAAGCAGGGCCTCACCCCGCCTAGGCGCTGCACAGGGCTCCTTTAGGCCCCTAATTCCTTTGCAAATCTGGCCCAGAGAGGCTAAGTGACCTGCCCAAGGCCACGGGGACACCTCTGAGGCAGCAGAGCCTGGAGTCTGGTCTCCTGTGGCCCAGGCCTGTCCCCTCCCCACTCTTCTGCACTGGTACAGAGCTGCTGCCGTCCCCTTGGCCCCACGGGGGTTCCAGGCCATCGGGTCGCTTTGCTCTCGGCCATGGTCAGCTGGGATTGTTGATTCTCGTTAGGCACCTGGGCTGGAGCATGTCTGGCCCGACTCTCGCAGAGGCGGGGCCTCGGCTGGCCGTGGGATGGGGCGTTTTGTTTTGCTCAGCATGGTTTCCTGTGGACGGGGCAGCCGCCATGTCATTTCCAGGGCTCTATTCAGAGTGGGCTGCAAGGCAGGGTGTGCGCGTGAGATTAGAGCACCCAGCCCGATGCTGTTCCTGCAGCCCAGCTCTGCGAGCCCTGCCAGCGACAGGCTGGCCTCCTCTCAGCACGGCCAGGGAGTCGCTGCAAAGCGAAGCGGGCTTGTGGCGTTCAAATGAGCCACCTTTGTGCCAAGGCCTTTTGCATAAAAAAGTCCAAGTACAGAGCAAGTGTGGCCATGCGCTTCCCAGCCCAGCGTGGGGCTGTACGCGGGGCTTGGCCTGGGGGCACGCTCTGTGTCAGCATTGACGTGCGCCGGCTGCTCAGCTTTGCCTCTTGCACAGCACCATGCACACTGGTCGAGTTGAACAACAACCCCCCCAGCCATCGGGACTTGGGCAAAACTCCCCCCAGCTGGATTTCCCCGGGGCTGTCTGCTTACACCCGGCGGAGAGGTTCTGCAGAATTACTCTGGGCACTTGGAATCATGTGTTAGATCCTGACTTCCTGGCATGGTCCCTGTGGGCACTGGCCCCGGGGGCTTCAGCAGGGTCTGGCCGGGCTGTTGTGTGCGCTGGCCCCAGGGGGGTTGTTGCTGCGCTTGTGGGAACAGCGGCACAAAGGTCAGTGCCTTTGTCTTGTTGCAGGGAGTTTATCACTAGGGATCTTGTCTGGTTTCCTGGGTCAAGCTTCACCTCCTCCCTTATCAGCAAACACAGGAACAGCCCGCTCCAGAGCCAAACTGCAGCAGCACCTCTCGACCCGCCTGCCGCAGGAGGCCCTGCAGCTCGGGTGCGGCCTGCCCACGCCAGCCAGCACTAGCTGGGCCTGTCCTGCGGGTGGGCGTGGGACCCAGGCAGGCCTGCTCCCGTGCCCACGGGCCCAGGCCGCACTCGACTCCTGCGTTGCCTGAGCGCTCCGCGGTCGTAGCTGGACTCAGTGGGTTGCCGCACGGGCGCTTCGGGGGCCCTCGGTCTCGCCCCAGCTCCTGTCGGCTGGGCCTAGAACAGGAACTCGGTGAGGTGATGGAGCCCGCGGGCCCCTCCCACGGCGCGGCCTGCAGGGGAACTGGCGCACCCGGCCCCCGGGCGCGGTCCCCTTCCCAGACGCTCCCGCTGGACCCTCCAGCTGTGTCCGCAACCCCAGACCATTAGCATTTCCTGCGCAAACCCTGCCAATAAATAAATGGAGCCATCATGTCACAAGCCCGCCAGTGACCCTGAGGCGGGCCTGCGGCCTGGATGGACATGACCACCCAGCGCCCGACCCCCTGGCTGCAAGCCAGCGCTGCCTTTGTTTGAATTCCCGGGTGAGTAAGTGCTCGGGCTGACGCCAGCCAAGCCCAGTGAAAAATTATTTTTAATATTAAATAAATCATTTTCAGTAAACCTGCCTCCTACCAGGGTCCAGAAACCCCCTGTGGCCCATGTTCCCTTGCTGGGGCAGCTGGAGGCCTCTTTCCCAACCTCCAGCCGCACGGCCCTGGAGTCCCAGCTGGCACAGCCGAGACACCGCTGTGCAGCGAGCTCCCGGCGTTCGCTGGCTCTGCCTGCAGGGAGGAAGCGCCCATCTGGCCTTGGGGAGCCCTGCTGGAGTTCTGGAGGCAGGATGCTTGGAGCGGCTGGCCCTGCAGAGCGCGCTTCACAGAGAAGCTGGGAGTGCAGAGCACTGGCGACCGGCCGGCCTGGTGCTGTGGGCGTTTCCACCAGCTCTGGGGGAAGCAGTCAGGGCCCCCTGCTTTCAACAGCCATTTTCTGGCCCCAGGAAGGGATGAAGGAGCTCAGGAGGGGAGGGCTCATTGCCAGCTGTGAGACAGCAGTGTCATGGGGCAGCATCCAGCCACAGCTTCACCCCATCTCCAGCGCAGGGAGTGCGAGAGCAGATGATGCAGCTTTACCTGGCGGGATGGCAGCGTCCCTGCAGGGCAGCTCCTAAGGCACAGGCAGAGTGCGATGGTACCTGGCGGGATGGCAGCGTCCCTGCAGGGCAGCTCCTAAGGCACAGGCAGAGTGCGATGGTACCTGGCGGGATGGCAGCGCCCTGCAGGGCAGCTCCAAGGCACAGGCAGAGTGCGATGGTACCTGGCGGGATGGCAGCGTCCTGCAGGGCAGCTCCTAAGGCACAGGCAGAGTGCGATGGTACCTGGCGGGATGGCAGCGCCCTGCAGGGCAGCTCCTAAGGCACAGGCAGAGTGCGATGGTACCTGGCGGGATGGCAGCGTCCCCTGCAGGGCAGCTCCTAAGGCACAGGCAGAGTGCGATGGTACCTGGCGGGATGGCAGCGTCCCTGCAGGGCAGCTCCTAAGGCACAGGCAGAGTGCGATGGTACCTGGCGGGATGGCAGCGTCCCTGCAGGGCAGCTCCTAAGGCACAGGCAGAGTGCGATGGTACCTGGCGGGATGGCAGCGTCCCTGCAGGGCAGCTCCTAAGGCACAGGCAGAGTGCGATGGTACCTGGCGGATGGCAGCGTCCCTGCAGGGCAGCTCCTAAGGCACAGGCAGAGTGCGATGGTACCTGGCGGGATGGCAGCCCCTGCAGGGCAGCTCCTAAGGCACAGGCAGAGTGCGATGGTACCTGGCGGGATGGCAGCGCCCTGCAGGGCAGCTCCTAAGGCACAGGCAGAGTGCGATGGTACCTGGCGGATGGCAGCGCCCTGCAGGGCAGCTCCTAAGGCACAGGCAGAGTGCGATGGTACCTGGCGGGATGGCAGCGTCCCTGCAGGGCAGCTCCTAAGGCACAGGCAGAGTGCGATGGTACCTGGCGGGATGGCAGCGTCCTGCAGGGCAGCTCCTAAGGCACAGGCAGAGTGCGATGGTACCTGGCGGGATGGCAGCGCCCTGCAGGGCAGCTCCTAAGGCACAGGCAGAGTGCGATGGTACCTGGCGGGATGGCAGCGCCCTGCAGGGCAGCTCCAAGGCACAGGCAGAGTGCGATGGTACCTGGCGGGATGGCAGCGCCCTGCAGGGCAGCTCCCAAGGCACAGGCAGAGTGCGATGGTACCTGGCGGGATGGCAGCGTCCCTGCAGGGCAGCTCCTAAGGCACAGGCAGAGTGCGATGGTACCTGGCGGGATGGCAGAGTCCCTGCAGGGCAGCTCCTAAGGCACAGGCAGAGTGCGATGGTACCTGGCGGGATGGCAGCGTCCCTGCAGGGCAGCTCCTAAGGCACAGGCAGAGTGCGATGGTACCTGGCGGGATGGCAGCGTCCCTGCAGGGCAGCTCCTAAGGCACAGGCAGAGTGCGATGGTACCTGGCGGGATGGCAGCGTCCCTGCAGGGCAGCTCCTAAGGCACAGGCAGAGTGCGATGGTACCTGGCGGGATGGCAGCCCTGCAGGGCAGCTCCTAAGGCACAGGCAGAGTGCGATGGTACCTGGCGGGATGGCAGCGCCCTGCAGGGCAGCTCCTAAGGCACAGGCAGAGTGCGATGGTACCTGGCGGGATGGCAGCGCCCTGCAGGGCAGCTCCTAAGGCACAGGCAGAGTGCGATGGTACCTGGCGGGATGGCAGCCCCTGCAGGGCAGCTCCTAAGGCACAGGCAGAGTGCGATGGTACCTGGCGGGATGGCAGCCCTGCAGGGCAGCTCCTAAGGCACAGGCAGAGTGCGATGGTACCTGGCGGGATGGCAGCGTCCTGCAGGGCAGCTCCTAAGGCACAGGCAGAGTGCGATGGTACCTGGCGGGATGGCAGAGTCCCTGCAGGGCAGCTCCTAAGGCACAGGCAGAATGCGATGGTACCTGGCGGGATGGCAGCGTCCCTGCAGGGCAGCTCCTAAGGCACAGGCAGAGTGCGATGGTACCTGGCGGGATGGCAGCGCCCCTGCAGGGCAGCTCCTAAGGCACAGGCAGAGTGCGATGGTACCTGGCGGGATGGCAGCGCCCTGCAGGGCAGCTCCTAAGGCACAGGCAGAGTGCGATGGTACCTGGCGGGATGGCAGCGCCCTGCAGGGCAGCTCCTAAGGCACAGGCAGAATGCGATGGTACCTGGCGGGATGGCAGCGCCCTGCAGGGCAGCTCCTAAGGCACAGGCAGAGTGCGATGGTACCTGGCGGGATGGCAGCGTCCCTGCAGGGCAGCTCCTAAGGCACAGGCAGAGTGCGATGGTACCTGGCGGGATGGCAGCCCTGCAGGGCAGCTCCTAAGGCACTGGCAGAGTGCGATGGTACCTGGCGGGATGGCAGCGCCCTGCAGGGCAGCTCCTAAGGCACAGGCAGAGTGCGATGGTACCTGGCGGGATGGCAGCGTCCTGCAGGGCAGCTCCTAAGGCACAGGCAGAGTGCGATGGTACCTGGCGGGATGGCAGCGCCCTGCAGGGCAGCTCCTAAGGCACAGGCAGAGTGCGATGGTACCTGGCGGGATGGCAGCGCCCTGCAGGGCAGCTCCTAAGGCACAGGCAGAGTGCGATGGTACCTGGCGGGATGGCAGCGCCCCTGCAGGGCAGCTCCTAAGGCACAGGCAGAGTGCGATGGTACCTGGCGGGATGGCAGCGCCCTGCAGGGCAGCTCCTAAGGCACAGGCAGAGTGCGATGGTACCTGGCGGGATGGCAGCGTCCCTGCAGGGCAGCTCCTAAGGCACTGGCAGAGTGCGATGGTACCTGGCGGGATGGCAGCGCCCTGCAGGGCAGCTCCTAAGGCACAGGCAGAGTGCGATGGTACCTGGCGGGATGGCAGCGCCCTGCAGGGCAGCTCCTAAGGCACAGGCAGAGTGCGATGGTACCTGGCGGGATGGCAGCGCCCTGCAGGGCAGCTCCTAAGGCACAGGCAGAGTGCGATGGTACCTGGCGGGATGGCAGCGTCCCTGCAGGGCAGCTCCTAAGGCACAGGCAGAGTGCGATGGTACCTGGCGGGATGGCAGCGTCCCTGCAGGGCAGCTCCTAAGGCACAGGCAGAATGCGATGGTACCTGGCGGGATGGCAGCGTCCCTGCAGGGCAGCTCCTAAGGCACAGGCAGAATGCGATGGTACCTGGCGGGATGGCAGCGTCCCTGCAGGGCAGCTCCTAAGGCACAGGCAGAGTGCGATGGTATCAGGTGGAGGGCAGCCTGTGGTCTGAACCCACAATACTCAGGGAACACATTCACTCATCCCACCAACAGAGCGTAGAGAGATGCTCTGGGGGCTGAGGGATGGGGATGTGAACCTGCAAGGCACAGGCTAGGCCCTCTCTGTTTATCCCCTTTGGGGCTGACCAGGTGTTGTTTTACGGAGACCACAAGTGTACCGGGCACCCTACCAAACCACGCATAAGGTGAGGGCAAACGAGGCCACAGCAGACACAGGAGTGGGTGGTGGGTGGAAAGAGGCTGTGCACAGAGCTAGGGGAGGCAGAGAGGCCGTCCAGATGTCCGTTGGGAGGGTGTAACCGTGCTGGAATGGGCTCTTGTAGTTTTCAGATTGCAGCTGGCAGGGGCTGGCAGGTGAGGCTGGACTCTTGCAAGGAGCCATCCAGATGCAACCGGCTTACACCTGATGGGAACCCTGGCTCCCCCCTCCTCTAGCCCTGCTCTCCAACACAACCGGTGTGCACCTGCAGCTGGTGCCAGGCCCTCCCCAAGGGGAGTGGAGCCTACCAGGCCTGGCAGCAACTGAGCAGTGATGCCTTTGGGGATGGGGGCTGTGGCCTGCCTGCCATTGCTTTGAGGCAGGCTGCCAACTGTAATGCCCCTCTCCCCCCCCAAAGGTGAAAGTAAACGGAAGAGCTGGCTGAGCTGCAACAAAAGCCAGCAGGGAGCTAGGTAAAGAGCTGGCAGGGACCCAGCTTGCAATAGGACAGAACCTGTAAGAAATTGTAAGTTACTTTCACTGCTGCCTACCGCCCCCGCCAGCTCCTCCTCCACCGTCCCCAACAACCTCCTGTTACGTGGGTGCTAAAGCGCCCCCTGCTGGTAGCGAAGACACTTGCCTTGTTGGAAACCTCAAATGATGTGTAACAAAGGCAGCTCCAGAATGGTCCAGCACAGCGCGGGACATGGGTTAGCATGGAAACAACCGCTCCTGGCACTGGGCAACGTGTCTCTGTGCTGCACCCTGGACCCCTGGGCTCTGTCTTCTGCAGCGCCCAGCACGCTGGGGCCCGGGGCTCTGTGTCCTGCAGCGCCCGGCACGCTGGGGCCCGGGGCTCTGTGTCCTGCAGCTCCCGGCACGCTGGGGCCCGGGGCTCTGTGTCTCCTGCAGCGCCCGGCACGCTGGGGCCCTGGGCTCTGTGTCTCCTGCAGCGCCCGGCACGCTGGGGCCCTGGGCTCTGTGTCTCCTGCAGCGCCTGGCACGCTGGGGCCCGGGGCTCTGTGTCCTGCAGCACCCGGCACGCTGGGGCCCTGGGCTCTGTGTCTCCTGCAGCGCCCGGCACGCTGGGGCCCTGGGCTCTGTGTCTCCTGCAGCGCCCGGCACGCTGGGGCCCTGGGCTCTGTGTCTCCTGCAGCGCCCGGCACGCTGGGGCCCTGGGCTCTGTGTCTCCTGCAGCGCCCGGCACGCTGGGGTCTGGGGCTCTGTGTCTCCTGCAGCACCCGGCACGCTGGGGTCTGGGGCTCTGTGTCTCCTGCAGCGCCCGGCACGCTGGGGCCCTGGGCTCTGTGTCCTGCAGCGCCCGGCACGCTGGGGCCCTGAGCTCTGTGTCTCCTGCAGCGCCCGGCATGCTGGGGCCCTGGGCTCTGTCTCCTGCAGTACCCGGCATGCTGGGGTCTGGGGCTCTGTGTCTCCTGCAGCGCCCGGCACGCTGGGGCCCTGGGCTCTGTCTCCTGCAGTACCCGGCACGCTGGGGCCCTGGGCTCTGTGTCTCCTGCAGCGCCCGGCATGCTGGGGCCCTGGGCTGTGTCCTTCAGCACCCGGCACGCTGGGGTCTGGGGCTCTGTGTCTCCTGCAGCGCCCGGCACGCTGGGGCCCTGGGCTCTGTGTCTCCTGCAGCGCTCGGCATGCTGGGGCCTGGGGCTCTGTCTCCTGCAGCGCCCGGCATGCTGGGGCCCGGGGCTCTGTGTCTCCTGCAGCGCCCGCCGGACTGGGCTGCCTGCCCTGGCGCATCCAGCACTTTCAATTACGCATTGCAGCAACATGCTTCTATTTTCTGCTGTATCTGAGCACGCTTGACTTGGGCATTACCTCCTCCCCCCAGCCAGCCACCTTCGGGAGTGGCACCTGCCCATAGCTCCAGGCCACGCTCGCGGCAGCAGCTATGTGAAATGAACCGGTATTTTTGGTGTTCAGCTGTATGGGTTGCTCCCATTGGCCCTGGCTACGGGGCTGCCTGTGGGCTGGGAGCTGCACCATCACACAGAGCATGGAGAGGCCTTGCTCTAGTGTTGGGCAGAATCACAGCTCCCAGTCAGCCAGGCCAGCCTCCTCTGGACGCAGGGCTCCAAGGGGGAAGGAGGAGTCTCGTCTTTCCATTGCTGTTGAGCTTACAGCTTCCTTCCGGCTCATGTCCCCCCTTCCCTCCCAGGAGCCAGATGGGAGCATGCTGGGTCTGGATCCCCCACGTGGCCCAGCTAGTCTTCAGTTCCATCCCCGGGATGTAGCGGCTGCCCCTGAGACAGGCTACGTCTAGACTACAGAGTTACCGGAGGTCCAGGGAACATGTCTGCTCTTCCGACACTGTTTGCAGAAGAGCAGACGCGCTCTTTTGGAAGCCCTGTCTTCCTCATTCCACAAGGAAGGGCTCTTCCAAAAGGAGGCTTTCCCGAAATCTGGCCCAGTGTAGATGGGCCAAATTTTGGAAAAGCCTCTTCTGAAAAAGCAGTCGGAAAAAGGTGCACATATTGCGCTCCACAATTGGCGTACCTTTTCCGAAAACTGCAGCAGTCTAGACATAGCCTCAGTGACAGCTGGAGAGGGTTTATCTCTGCATGAGCATCTCTTCTTCTGCTCGGTCTGTGTCAGATCCAGAGGCTGGGGGTCTGTGCCCCACTGAGGCATACTCCCCTTGTGCATTCTCCTCCCTCTTTCTGGCTGTAGGCTGGCTAACCCCCTCCTCTTTCCTTTCCTCCAGGACTTGCCCAGACACACTGTGCTGAAGGGTTGCCCATGTTTTCTGGGCTTTCCTGCTGCACTGTTACCCACGGCACTTTGCTTTCCCTTAAGCTCCCATGTCCTGCACAGGCGGGGGGGCAGTTCTGAGCGCGTGGGGTGGAGTTGAGCTCTAGCATGGTTGAGCAGTGTGGAGACCAGCCAAGTGCCACCATGGCATGCCCTGGCCCACCTAGCCCTGGGCGTAGCGGTGCTAGAGCTGGTGGCTCTGAGCACGCCCGGGCAGGCACTGGGAGGCTGCCCTAGCAGAACCTTTGACCAGGTGAGCTGCCGCTCGGCTGCTGGGTGAGCGCGGCACCAGTGTGGCCTGCCTTGGTGCCTGCCGAGTGGCGTTTGAGGGTTGTGCAGAGACGATCCATCACACTAGCAACAGGGATGCCTGCGAACCATTTGGAGCACTTCTATGTGTGGGCACCAGTTGCGAGATCCCGGCCTTTCCCAGCAAGTCCAGTTCCCACACTGCTTGTGTGGGGCCCCTGGCTGCGTGGTGGGGAACAGGCCGGGAAAGCAGGGCCATCAGCTGCCGGAGCCAGGGGCCTTCCCAGCCAGCGCTGGCTGGCTGAGCAGACGAGCTCTGGGAATCGTAGCGTGTGGGCGAAGGACAGGTGACATGGGCGAGGGGGCCGTCACTGCAAGGGGGACCTGGGTGGAATGGCAGTGCGGTTGTGGGGCGGGCCTGAGGGGCAGGGCGTGTGGCTGCAGACCGGCCCTGAGGAGCGTCAATAGCGCTGGGTCCGTGTGAGGGGACCCTGGGCTGGCACAGCAGGGCCCACTGGCTGTGGCCTGTGAGGGAAGCCTGTACCATCCATCTCGGATTAACTGGCACCACCATTCAGCCCGTGAGTGCTACGGAATGGGCCGCAGGGAAGCAGACGGGGTGAGGGCCCCAGACTGTGCCCCATGGAGAGGCCACCTGTCTCTGACTGACGTGGGGAGTCAGCACCGTGAGGCACGAACAGACAAAACGAGAGCCAGGACACCTTGCGCCGGGAACGCCCCATCATCTTTCTCTGCCCCTGCCCTTCCTGTCGCACCCGTCGTGCCGCCTGGTGCCTCCCTCTGCTCTTCTCACCAGCACTGCCCGGGGCTGGCGCGCCGGCGCCTGGGGAGGGAAGCTGCGGCAGCCCCAGGCCAGGCTTGCTCTGTCGCTTTGGGGGCAGAGGCTGCTGGGGACGGGTGAGTCTTGCCCATCGCACTGAAGGGGGCCAGGCTGGGCAAAGGGCTGCACCAGGCACCCTTTACGGAGGAGCCTCATCTCCAGCCCCCGTGCCTGGGGTGGGCGGAGGGCGAGGGGCTGCTTTAGGTAGATGGGCCCCAGCCTGCAGGGCTCGGAAGCTGGGAACCAGGGCCTGGCACAGGTCTGGTAGCAACGGGCAGCTACCACTGGGCCAGTGAACTTCTGGGAGTCCCCTGCCAGCCCTGGGGAGGGCGCTGCCGAGCCCAGCCCTGGGGAGGGGGCTGCTGAGCCCAGCCCTGGGGCGGGCACCCTGAGGAGGGCGCTGCTGAGCTCAGCCCTGGGGCGGGCGCCTTGGGGAGGGCACTGCTGAGCTCAGCCCTGGGGCGGGCGCTTTGGGGAGGGCGCTGCTGAGCTCAGCCCTGGGGCGGGCGCCTTGGGGAGGGCGCTGCTGAGCCCAGCCCTGGGGCGGGCGCCTTGGGGAGGGCACTGCTGAGCTCAGCCCTGGGGCGGGCACCCCGAGGAGGGCGCTGCTGAGCTCAGCCTTGGGGCGGGCGCCTTGGGGAGGGCACTGCTGAGCTCAGCCTTGGGGCGGGCGCCTTGAGGAGGGCGCTGCTGAGCTCAGCCCTGGGGCGGGCGCCTTGGGGAGGGCACTGCTGAGCCCAGTCCTGGGGCGGGCGCCTTGGGGAGGGCACTGCTGAGCTCAGCCCTGGGGCGGGCGCCTTGGGGAGGGCACTGCTGAGCTCAGCCCTGGGGCGGGCGCCTTGGGGAGGGCACTGCTGAGCTCAGCCCTGGGGCGGGCGCCTTGGGGAGGGCGCTGCTGAGCTCAGCCCTGGGGCGGGCGCCTTGGGGAGGGCACTGCTGAGCTCAGCCCTGGGGAGGGCGCCCTGGGGCAGGGGCAGACCACGGCAGCTGGGAACTGGGGCACGGAGCTGACAAGCACCCCAGGTGCTTTCGGGAGAGTCTCCCGCTGCAGGGGCATCGCTGCCCTCCAGCCTCCCTCTTCCTGGGGATGAGTCTGAGCCGCTTGGGCCCCTCGCTCCCACGGGGGCACTGGCATGATTCACGCATGCAGCCAGTGGGTTTCACCTGCTCCCGCTGTGGCCTGGGAGCGGGCACCATCCCCTCCCCCGGCCTACAGGCAGGCAGGCTAGGAGAAGGGAAGCATTCCAGCCACAGCAGACCCCCCCCCAGCGCCCGGGAAAGCAGCCGCAGGCAGAGGAATGTAAACACACGGACGGGAGCTTTCCTCACCCAGATCTCTGGTTCTTGTCCTGGACCAGGTGTGCTGGCGGCAGCCTCCCTGAGCAATGGGGCAGCTGAGCGGCAAAACTGGGCTGGTGCCTGGGCCCTGAGACCGAGTCTGATCCAGGGATCAGTCCTGCAATGGGCTCCGGGCGCCTGGGGCCTCTTCCATCCCCCTCGCCCTCGCCCCCAGAGCAGGCACCGCTGGGCTGAGACGCCAGTCAGGCAACTCAGGCTCATGTTCCTCGAGGCAGAGGAGGCTTTGGGGACAGATCTAGTCCCAGCATGTTAGTCAGGGACAAGACTGTTACCTGGGCGCTGCACCTGCACAGGGCCAGCTCGAGCCCTCTCTGCCTCCTGCCTCAGCCCCAGGTTGAAGTCCCACACCCTCATGGGGCTGCCCAAGGCCACCCCGCTTCCCACCTGTGTGGGGCTGGCCAGCCTGAGGTTCCTCTCCCAGCCAGTGCCCAGGGCCAGCCCAGACTCCCACACCGCCCACCTGCCCTTCCCGCCTGCACATGGCGCTGCTGCTCCCCAGCTCCCCACTGGAGTGTGCATGGAGCTGGGAGCTGTCTGGGGGGAGGCCGGGTGGGGACCGAAAGGGTTAATGCTGCAGCCCCAGACATGCTGCCGGAGATCCGCTAATCTGATAATTACAGCAACAAAACCCATTTAGACAAACCATGACCTGACCCTGAGCGCGTGGAATGAAAACATTTTCCCCTCCTCGGTCTGGCTCCCGCTTGGAGAAACCATCTGTATTCAGTGGAATGCTGGGAAAATAACCCGGCCCACTGCCCCGCTCTGCTCGGCTGCCATGGCCCCTGCCCGGGGTCAGGTCTAGTGAGCGCGAGCCCTGGGGGCGTGGGCGCTGCTCTGCGACGGTGCAGCGCCATGCTGGGCAGTTTCTGCGGATGCTGAGGTGAGATCCCAGGGCAGCCAGAGGCGGAACTGCAGTCACAGCTGGGCACTGCCCCAGGTGTGGGCGAGAGCCAGGCTAATGGGTCAGTTCCCCCCGCCTGGCTGGCATGGAACTGAGCTTGCTGGAGCTCACGCTCGTGGACAGGCCTTTCCCCTGCAGAGCCTGGCCAGGGCCAGCCGGGAGCCGATGGTGGAGGAGGGCTGGGCTAGGAGGAGCCACTGTCTCCAGGCAGCAGCTGTGGTGAATTTGTCCCTCTGGAGGACCCCGCACGCCTGCGCCCATCCCCCAGCTCACTCTCTGAACAGGGGTCCCAGCGTAGGACAGCACACATGAGGATTCCCCGTTGTGTCCCCTCCCTCTGGGTACCGGGCATTGGCCACTGTGGGCAGACAGGGCCCTGGGCTAGAGGGACCGTTGGTCTGACCCAGAGTGGCCACGCTTATGTTCTAATGTGGGTGGTGAGGCAGGGCGGCTGTTTCAGGCTAGTTCAGGTGCGCAAGCACCATGCTAGGTGGCAGGTCGTCTCTGGGCGTCAATCGGAGGTGAAGGAGGAAGCGGGGGAAGGGGGAGGAGAGTTGGGGCCAGTTTCCACATTCTCCCTTGGCTTTACACACGGCTCTGGGCAGCCTTTGTGTAACTTGAGATGAAGGGAAAGGCCAGAGCCAGCTTGGAACAAGTTCTCACATGGCCACTCCCCCAAGGGCCCAGAAGCCTCCTGTTGTGTGCCTGCCTGGCCCGTTCAGGCACAGTAACATACCAGCCCAACAAGAGCCAGGCACTGGAGTAACTCCACAGGGGGAGCGCCCAGAGGACCGGCTAGACCATGTGTGAGGGGGAAGGCCCCTGCCAGCACTCCAGAGTCCAGCTGGCTAACGCACAAGCAGCCCAGCCATTAGAACTGGTCAGAAATGGGGTAAAAAGTGGGGCTAAATCTTGTGCACCCCAGCTCCCCGCCTCTGGACATTATCCACCCCAGCCCTCCCTTTACACACGGCCTGTACAGCCAGCCAGGTGCCGGCACATCTGGGCTCTAGCATGGGGAACGTGGCCAAGAAGCTGGTATAGCCAGGTTGGCAGAACCAGTGTTCTTCCTCTGTGCAAAATAGTTCCACCATCCCACTGACGCTCTCTGAGGTCAGCTGGGAAAACAAGTGAACAGAAGATCCCAGGACTCTGCAGCATCTCACAGCCTGGGCTCCAGCCTAGGCCAGAACTAGGGATATTAAATCTTGATTAATCAGCTCATTGAGTAGTCAATGGAAATTCCAGCAACTACTCGATTAGTCGATAAGGAGGCGGTGGGGTGCTCGCTACCCCAGCTGAGCCTCAGCCTTTGAATGTAGTGAGAGCCGCCCATAGCTCTTACTACGTTTCAAAGGCAGAAGAACAGTGGGAGGCAAGGGACAAGCATGTTCCGACTGCGGCACTTCAGCCTTTGAAATGCAGCAAGAGCCCTATGGACACAGGACGGGGTGGAGGCTCCCCATGGGGCTCTTGCTACATTTCGAAGGCTGAAGCAGCCCCCGCTCACACCATTTCCTCGCTGTGCTCTGCCTCCCCTTCCCTCCCGGAGACGCTGCTGGGGGGAACTGGCTTTTCAGCCGGCTCCCGCTCCCCACCCTCTTGCTGCCTCTCTCTGATGGGGGGGAGCAACTAGTGGAATCACTACTCACCTATCTGATAAGCTTATGCTTATCGGGGAGTCGACTAGCTGCTTGCACCCCTAGCCAGAACATCTAGACAGCAACTGAACAGCCGCCCACCTGAGCCCTGGCAGCCACGGCGCTCCACAGGGCTTTGATCACCACGTAAGGGCAGGGGGAACGTGCTGCTCTGGTCCAGGACTAGGGGAGGCTTCCTATTTTAGAGTATTCCAGCAGGAGCGGTATTTGCTTCAAAACTGGGACCAGACACGACTTTCCACGATCTGCACCTGTCGTCACTTTCCTCCTCTCATTCAACTCTGCTCATCCAAGGCCTCAGCCCATGCCTGTGCCGCACTGCCAAGGGGAAAGGCTCCGTGGGGACGAAGAGCTATTACTGATGCCCTTTCTCAGGCTTCAGGAGAAGTGTTGGCGGAGGTAGGCACGAGGCACATTCATGTGAAGATTTGGGGTTTAAGCCCAATGTGGCTGCACCCTTACTTCCATGTGCTGCAGCAGTCAGTGATTCTAGCACCCAGACCCCGATACAGGAAGACAGTTATTGTTCACTAGCACCCAGCGGCCCTGGGGGGAGGACGACGGCACAGGGTTGGGTACTGCACAAATAGTCCTTGTCCTCCAGTGCCAAGTAGGATCTTCAGTGCTATCCCCTATCCCCAGTGCTGGCTGGGTTTGCTCATACTTCTGACTGTGCTTGGCTCCGGAAGGCTCAAAGACGTCTAGCATTTAAAATGGAGATCCTCTCCTGATGAATATGGTCTGGGTCATTTCCTTCCTGCTCAGATCTCCACCCACCCATCCAGAAAGTTTTTCCCTGGAACTCAAACCCCTTGAGAAATCCCCAAGACTAGATGGATGGGGACCCAGTATTTTAAACCAGGAGGGAAGAGTTTGCATGCTGCTCTTAGCAGGGACTGGCTCTGCTTAATAACTGACGGAATCCACGGAACCCAGGGGGCTCCCACCTTTTTAAGCATGAGATCACTTTTTGACTTTAAGTGCAATCCAAGATCTACCTCAAATATAAATGCCCTTATGCTGCCTCCTTCCCGCCCCTTCTCCAAGGCCCCGCCCTTGCTCAGTCCATCCTCCCTCGCGTGCCCATCCTCACTCACTTTCATCAGGCTGGGCAGAGGGTTGGGTGCAGGCTCTGGAGCGTGAGAGGGGCTCTGAGCTGAGCTTGGGGCAGGCAGTTGGGATGTAACGGGGGTTCTAGGTGCAGGCTCTGGTCTGGCATTTGGATGTAGGGATGCTCAGGGCTAAGACAAGGGTTTGGGGTACAGGAGGGGGTTCGTGACTGGGGTAGGAGTTTGGGATGTGGGCTCCAGCTGGGCACTGCTGGTGACCCCTGGGTGGCGGTGCAGTGGGGCTAAGGCAGGCTCACCCCTGCCCTGGCCCTGAGCCATTCCCTAAAGCAGCCAGCAAACTCCCTCCCCCCAAGTCCTGTTGTGCCCCCTCTCTGCTCTGTGGAGAAAGGATACAGAGTGGGAGAGGGGAGACCCTGACATCAGCACCCTCCTTTCCTTCCCCTGCCCTGCCCAGCCCAGAAAGGGGAAGGGGAAGCTCCAAGGCAAAGGGCAGGAGATTGCGCAGCAGTGGGGGGAAGGGGGCAGCTGAAATGCCAGCACTTGGTAGCCTCTTGGCCAAACTAGTCAGGATCACTTGTCAGAGACTCCAAGATCTACCAGCAGATCCTGATCGACTGGTTGGTGACCACTGATGTAACCTCACCCCTATGTAGGTAAACCAGGGCGCCCAAAGACAAAGGGATGCAGAACTCAAAATGCCTTCAAGCAGCCCCAGGAAGGGAACATGTAAATATAGGGAGCTGAACACTTTAGCTTATTTCTTGCCCTGCCAGCCCACCCAGGGAGCACTTTATGACCAGCCATACAGCACCTTGGAGGGAAACACAAGTGATCCCATAGCAGAGGCAGAAAAAGAGGTTCCATTTAAATGACCCATTCTCACACATGCTGTGGAGCTTCCTCTCAAACCTCCCAAGTTGGCTGAACTTATTCCCGTTTGCTCTTGTCTTGTCATGCATGGTTTGGGGTTTTTAAAGCAATTTTGGTGCACATGGCAGGTGAGAGACTGGCAACCCCAGAGGGCTCTAATTGTCCCCAGGGCAGACACAAGACCTCGTTTGGTATGGGCCATTAAAGAGCCAGCAGATGTTACTGACTTTCAGTCACTAGCTGGGCTAGTTTTGAAGCCGTGCCCCGGGGCTCAAAGCCCCCCACACCCCAGAACTCTTTTTAAACATATGAACTTTAAAATAAAATGCCAGATTAGCAGACTGCTGGTGGAGTTTAGGGCAGTGACTGCCGCACCTCACCCAACAGTGCCCCAGCTTGATGTAACAAAATACAGGACTATGTAGCACTTTAATGTGCTTGATGTGTTCTCATGCAGCCCCTCCTCCCTGGTGGGACTCATTTTTAGTACCCAGTAACTGAGGGCTACTCAACATGCGGCCCGCAGCCTGTTTGTTTGTGACCTGCTGGGCGGTTTGGGTTTATGTGGGGCTCAACACATGGCCCACAAGTGGGATCCTCTCAACATGGCCTCCACTGGGAACACGCTCCATAACGGCGAGTCAATACAATGGTTTTCTGCTGATATGCATTTTAGTAGTTCAATTCCTGGACTGTCATTGCTCATTAAAAGTGCTGTCATATGGGTGGAAATTGGGTAAATGGTGCATTTTATTACTATCAGCAGAACTGACTTAATGGGCCTGCGTGTTGTGTAGTCTTGCCTTAATCTTTGTATTCATGCCCGTCAGTGTGAAAGAAGCTATCTGCATGTATATGCTACCACACTTAAGTTGCAGCCCTCGGCATGTGCTGTATCACTGTGGTCCCCGGGGGCTTCCAAAGTTGAGTAGCCCTGCAGTAACCTTTGCTTAGATCAGTGTTTCTCAATCTTTTTTTAATAAAGTACCCCCTTTTCAAAAAAAAAAATAATTAAAGTACCCCCATGACCTACAGTTTTCAGACAAACAAAATTTTTTTCTACCATTGTGACACATTTGGTTAAACAACTTAATCGTAGCCCCACAGGCAATGAAATTTCTGGGAGTAAAAAAGTACAAAAATAATAAAGCACTGTAAAACTTAAAACAAAAATTCAGTTTTCTCCAAATTTCAGTTGTGTTGACGTACTCGCCAGACTTCTCTCGAGTACCCCTAAGGGTACTTACCACTGGTTGAGAAACATTGGCTTAGATAACTCCCCAGCAGGGCTCCAGGCTCAAACAACTTAGCTTTATACTTTTCATGCTAACATGACTCAACAGTGGCATCCAGAGGCCAACTGGATTCATTACTGAAGTTCTGAATGAAAACTTCATCTGTCCTGATATCAGCAGGGCATCATGAGCCGAGACCTGCATGGTCCCATTCCCACACTGAGGCACGTGGCTGTGCAGAGCTGATTGCAGGATCGAGGTCTGTGTTTGTTACCAAGAGATCTCCATGGCTTTTCCCTCTCACCTCTGCACATTTAGAAGGGTCACCCACTTTTCAGACATTATTTACTGTTACCTCCCCTCCCAGTTACACCCACCTTGCCATCTCCTTTTATCCCTTCTCCCATTGCCATCTGAGTTTTCTTCCACAACTTACCCCATAGTGTGTTGTGTCGGTGCAGTTGGGGGTTCCCTTGGTCCTGTAGCAGCACGAACAATCTCCACCAGCCAGTAGAATAGAGAGGGGTTTATTGATTTTCCAGAATACAGCACAGCCCAGACGTGATGTGGCTACAGGGGCCAGGGCCAGGATGCCTCAGACCCTAGGGTCAGGGTCCGTCGCCCCCAGGCCCCAGCTTAGCCTCTGCTCTCCATGCTTCCCAGCCAGAAACTGCCCAGCTCCCAGGCCCTGCCCCCCAGCCAGGTGTTGGTCTCTGCCTTGCTCCCTTTGTCTCTCCCCCTGGGAGGCTGAGCCTAGGTGTCTGGGTTAATCCACATTCGGGAGAGTCAGTGAGACTCTCACATCACAGCGCAGGGGGACACTGGGTTACAGAGCACACCGCACCCCCACTACACCACATGTGGTCTATCCGATCTGACAGACCAGCCCCACGCTCCCAGATTAGCACCACTTTGCCTGCCAAGGCCACAAACGCTGAGTAGCCCGTGTGGGACCTCCTGCACCCTTACATTTCACAAGGTGAATGGGTGAGAACAATATTATCTACTCAAACCTGCCATATTCCTCTGGGCCTCTCGACTCTTCTATCCCTCTCAGCTTGTTAGTTGGCTTGTGAGGTCTTTGGGTAGGGGGGAGAGCAGCATATCATAACAAGGACTAGGAGTTTGGTGGGTTTTTTTTTTTTTTTTAACACCAGTAAATGGCACTAAACATCAATACAGCCCCAACCCAATGAAAATGTTTCCATGGATGATAATCGAGAATTACAGCTAGACAAAAAAGGAAAAATGGGGCTTGACAGCATATTAGAGACTGTCATTAAAACGGACTCTTCAGCACTGCTAGGGATGTGCACATTGACATGCATTCAAATACTCAGAAAGGCATGAAGCCAAACACGGCTGGTCGTCCTCTGAAGGATAAAACCTGCACTCTGCCCAGCCCCCGAGAAAACCACCTCCAGCCCCGCCTGCGTCCCGTGCATCCTGCCAGGGCCCTACCCAGCTCCCCCCACAGCCCCAGTCGGCCTCCCCAGAGCCCCAGCCAGTCCTCCCCGTCCTCTGCCTTGCCCCTCCTGCCCCGGGTCTTGCCCCAGCCAGCCAGCCCCCTGCCCCAGGTCTTGCCCCCAGCCAGCCAGCCCTGCCCCAGGTCTTGCCCCAGCCAGCCAGCCCCACTCCCACCCCGGGTCTTGCCCCAGCCAGCCAGCCAGCCCCCTCCGCCCCGGGTCTTGCCCCAGCCAGCCCGCCCCGGAGGTCAGGAGAACCCGCCCCGCCCCCTCATGGCGCTGACAGGCGCCCCCGCAAGCCCCGCCCCCTCCTCCAATCAGTGCACCCTGGGCCACGCCCCGGCTCCGCACCCAGCAGCGCGCGCGTCACTGACACTGGCCCGCCCAACGGCCCAGCCTCGCGCTTGGGTATTGTGCGGCCACGCCCCCGCCAGCCCGTCATAGGCGATGCCCCTTCCCCCAGCCAGCCGGCCCCCCCGCCCCGGGTCCCGCCCTGGGACCATCTGATAGGCTGAGCCGGCTCCTCCCGCCTCGAGGACGTGCGATCGATTGGCTCTCCCGGGTTCTGCCCCCCTCCGAGGCCATCTGATTGGCTGACGCGCTCGCCTTTGTCGCTCGGCGATTGGCTGCGCGCCGCCCCGTCCCCGGCAGGCCGCTGAAGGTGAGAGTCTCCTCTGAGGCGCGACTCCGCGAAGCGCCCCGCAGCAGCCATGCCCGCCGGCTCCCTCTTCGCTCGCGTCCCGCGCGCCCCGCCCGTCGCCGTCTTCCAGCTCACGGCCGACTTCCGAGCGGACGCGGACCCGCGGAAAGTCAACCTGGGGGTGGGCGGTGAGTGGGGCAGGGGGAGGAGGAGAGGGGGCGGTGAGTGGGGCGGTGGTGGGAGTTGGGGGTGGGAGTGGGGTGGGGAGGGTTGGAGGAGGTGGGGGCGGGGAGTGGGGTGGGGGGAGGAGGAGGGGCGGTGAGTGGGGCGGTGGTGGGGAGTTGGGGGTGGGAGTGGGGTGGGGAGGGGTTGGAGGAGGTGGGGCGGGAGTGGGGTGGGGAGGAGGAGAGGGGGCGGTGAGTGGGGCGGGGTTGGAGGTTGGGGGAGAGGGAGGAGGAGGTTGGGGGGGAGAGGGGAGGAGGGGTGGTGGTGGTGGTGGTCCTGATCCTGGACTGGGGCAGGTGCTGGGCATGACCTCCCCTGCTCTGGGCAGGTTGGTGCCTCAGGGCAGTGGTGGGGAAGGTTGCTGTGATTGTGGCTCTGGCAGGTGGGCGGCGACTTGCTCCCTGTTCTCGCAATGGGTTACCTGAACGGGGGAGTCTCCACTGTCTTACCTCTAGGCCGTTGCCTGTGCTGCTGCACAAGGGCATGCTCAGTGCACGCTTCACCTTTGGCCTCCAGCCCCACTGCTTTGCCCCCCTTGCTGTGTGCTCAGCTGCACCAAGTTGCTGCAGTCTAACCTGGCACTCATGCCGTTAGGGGAGTGCCTTGGTGGGGGCAGAGTGTGAAGGCCTGTGGGACTGGTTCCATGCTTGCATTGCCTTGGTACTCTGTGACCTTGGGTAGGTTACTTTGTTGTGCAAAGCAGGGTAGGAGGAGAGGCATGATCTTACTACTCTGCACAGGCAGATGGGTCCTGGTTGTGTGGGGCGCTGTGACAGAAGGTCCTAGGATGTGCAAAGGGTTAGCCCATAATCTGCCTTTCTTGGGTACCAGCTGCATGACTGTGGAGATTGAATTCTAGTCAGAGCTGCGCAGACTTTGCTTACTCAACCCTGACTCTGGGAATTGGGCAATATTGCCACCACCGAGGGAAGAATGGACTTCGGTCCCTATCCAGAAGCACCATTGCTAGTGGAGTGCAGCTTAACAGAATCCTTCTAACTGGACTCTAACTTAACTCCTTTGCTCATGAAATGTTTTGATGGGGAAACTGTGTGGGGGTAGGTGTGTGTGGGTAGTGATGTTATGGCCCATGGATTCCAGATACCATCTGTAGAGAACAAATCCCAGGTCATAAGAACACATACCGTTGCCCTCCCCCTGGCCTCAGTCTTTGGATCTAAACAGTAATGGTGAGAATAGGACAGAAACCCAGTGTAAGAAGAGTAGGTAAGTTTTCTGGCTGAGGATATTGTCAGGACCTGGCTTGGGAAGTGTAAAAACTCTCCTTTTCTCTCTCTCAGCATATCGCACAGATGAGGGGCAGCCCTGGGTCCTGCCAGTAGTGAAGAAAGTTGAGCAGAAGATCGCCAGCGATGACAGCTTGAACCATGAATATCTGCCGATCCTTGGCCTGCCTGAGTTCCGGGCCAACGCTTCGAGGATCGCGCTTGGGGAGGACAGTCGTGCCATCAAAGAGAATTGTGTAAGCTGTGGGGAAGCCACTCCTTGCTGAGGCATATTGGTGAATGGGCTCTCTGAAGGGGTCCTGCGGGGTGGGAGAGATCTTGCCAGGTTTGCAGAGTTTGTCCCGACTGGTCTGGCACTGAGCTCAGTATGCAGTGTGTGTTCTGGTTGCATGGAGCTGTAGGTCTGATTTTTCAGAGCTCTCCAACCATGCATGGTTTGGGCTCCCATCTGGAGGCTGAATACCAGACACAGGCAGGAAACCTCCTCCAGAGGGAAGGCTACGATCCAGGTCCTATAATCTGATGTTGGACAATTCCAGAGCTGGCCAGGCACCTGCCCTTGGACTCTGCTGGAAAGAGTCAATGGGTATGACAAACAGCTGGAAAGTGTCCAGGCCCAAAGCTTTTTGAGGAGGGCGATGGCAGGCTGGGAGCTGAGTACGTGTGATGTGAGGTTATTTAGGTGTTGGTGCATCCCATGGTCAGCACTGAACTGTGTGGCTGGGATGTGACAGTCCAGGCTGGCCTGGAAACAGGGACTCTGATACCACGGTGTGGGGACATGGAAGGTGCTACAGAGTTAACTGTCACTGCAGAGCAGAGCCTGCCCCGCTGTTTGAGGAGCTGCTTGCTGTGACGTCAGAAGCCTGGGTTGTGGCGACTGAGCGAGGCGTGCTCGGTTCCAGGCTGGGGGGTTTAGCGCGTTGGTCCATTTTGTAACTGGAGGCCAGAAAGGCTCATCTCACTCTGTCCTTCTCTGATGTTTCTGCTGGTGTCATCTGCTGGTGGCAGGCTCTTGGTGACCCCCCCCCCCCCGCCTTTCAGGTCGGCGGCGTTCAGTGCCTGGGTGGGACTGGCGCTCTGCGCATTGGAGCCGAGTTCCTGAGGCGCTGGTACAATGGAACCAACAACACAGCAACCCCTGTCTACATCTCTTCTCCCTCCTGGGGTGAGTGCTGCACATGGCCGTGCGTGGGCCTCACCGGAGCCTGCAGAGCAAGTGGATGGGGTGGGAGCAGGGCAGCCCACTCCTCGCACAGAGGTGGGGGTGATGTTCGCTCCCTCCCTGCATGGGCGGCGTGGCAGGAGGCAGCTTAAGTTGGGACTGGCTGACGCGGGGCAGCTCTGCAGCATAGATGGACTCTCCTCCTCTCTCCGCAGAGAACCATAACTCTGTGTTTGTGAATTCTGGCTTTGAGGACATCCGGACCTATCGCTACTGGGATGCTGCTAAGAGGGGCTTGGACCTGGAAGGGCTCCTGCAGGACATGGAGGTGGGTGAAATCTCCTGAGCTGCACCCAAAACTAGGGCAGCTGCTGCCTTTGGATCAGCATGGCCCTTCTGTACCAGAGCCTACCAGTTTCTTGCCTGGGGGTGATGAGAGTGGACGTGGAGTCAGATCTCTCTGCTGGGCTCCACCACAGTGGCCAAGGCACCTAGGCTATGTCTACACTCGCGGCTTCTTGCGCAAGTATGGCCGTTCTTGTGCAAGAATCCGCAGAGCATCCACACTGCCCGCCCGCTCTTGCGCAAGGAAATTTAGAGTACGGCGTGGTAAGGGAGGGCTTCTTGCGCAAGAGCTATGCTCTTTTTTAACAGGTGTAAGCCTTCTTGCGCAAGAAAGCCCTATGGCTAAAATGGCCATCAGAGCTTTCTTGCGCAAGAGAGCGTCCACACTGCCGTGGGCACTCTTGTGCAAAAGCACAGCTCGCATATGGCAGTGTGGACGTTTTCTTGCGCAAGAGTTCTTGCATAAGAACCCTTGCGCAAGATGTTCTTGCGCAAGAAGCTGCCAGTGTAGACATAGCCCTAGTGTGTATATGCCTGAGAACTGCTCTTTCCTTAGGCTGCGCCAGAGTTCTCCATCGTCATTCTCCATGCCTGTGCGCACAATCCAACTGGCACAGACCCCAGCCCAGAGCAATGGAAACAGATTGCTGCTGTCATGAAGGTATCAGTGGGAACAGGGCTGTAGCCTGGCCAGAGCACAGACAGGATTCTAGAATCTGTTCAGGACTGGGAGGGAGAAGGCAAAGCTGGGTGAGGAGTGGGAGAAAAAGGCTGCCTGCCTGAGGAGGGGCTGGTGAGTTGCAGGCTTAGGCATGAATTGGGAGGGGCTGGGACCAGCAGAAATCTGCTCAGATTGCCTCAGCTCGGCTTGTGCTGCTGACTCAGGTTATGGCCAGACCCTGCAGCCTTTCCAGATGCATTCTCTCTCATGGGTGCCTAGAAACAGGGATTGAAATAAGTCGCACCCCCTCCTCTGTCCCCAGAGAGCCCACTAGCTGGGTAAAGGGGATGTTCCTAGGTGGGGCAGGAAGCAGCTGCTGCTGTTTCTTTGCAGTGATCTTCCTCTGTCTGTGGGGTTGGGACTTGACACGCTCCCCAGCTTGTCTCTAACTCTCCCTCTTCGTCAGGCCCTAATGCCTGCGCTCTAGTCAGGCCTGAAGGGGTTCCCATCCTGGCCTGGGTTCACTCCGAGTCCTAAAGGGCCGGAGCCTGCTGCGTTCCAGCGGTTTAGCCCACCCTGCTTGGGAGGGGGCAGGAATGGGGACAGGGAGCCTCCCCTCTAACTCTGTTCCTGTCTGCAGCGCCGGTTCCTGTTCCCGTTCTTTGACTCGGCCTATCAGGGCTTTGCCTCCGGCTGCCTGGACAGGGATGCCTGGGCTGTGCGGTACTTTGTCTCTGAGGGCTTCGAACTCTTCTGTGCTCAGTCCTTCTCCAAGAACTTTGGGCTCTATAGTGAGTGTCCAGCTGGCAGCAGCTAACCCTGCAACTGGGCCAGATCCCTAGGAGTGGTGGGGGAAGCCTGCAGGGATGTGGCATTGGGTTTAGTGGCCAATGCCTCCATGTCTGTCTCCAGATGAGCGAGTGGGGAACCTGACCGTGGTGGGGAAGGATGCTGACAACGTGCAGCGGGTCCTTTCCCAGATGGAGAAGATTGTCCGGGCCATCTGGTCCAACCCTCCCTCACAAGGAGCACGTGTCGTGGCAACCACCCTCACCTCCCTGCAGCTCTTTGCTGAGTGGTAAGAGCTGCTGGGGCCCAAAGGGGGGGGAGGGGGGAGACACGTACCAGGCCATGGATGCGGTTAAATGCCACTGCTGGCTCACTCTCCCCCTTACACAGGAAGGACAACGTGAAGACGATGGCAGATCGGGTCTTGCTAATGCGGTCAGAGCTCAGGGCCCGGCTCCAAGCTCTTGGGACTCCAGGCACCTGGAATCACATCACTGAGCAGATCGGCATGTTCAGTTTCACAGGGCTGAACCGTAAGTACTGAGGGGCTGGCTGCTGCTGTTGGAGTAGGAGTGAGCAGGGGGGGTTGCAGGAATCAAGGCGGGCTTCCCTGAAGAACTTCTCCAGCATCTTTCTGTAATGCAGCTGTGGGCCTTAGATAAGTAGTAGGAAAGGGTGGATGGAGAGCACTCCTGGCCTGCTGTCTGCGCCCCCTGCTGGGTCCCACCAGGACTGGAGGAGCTCAGAGCTCCTGCTATCTTCTCTACTGCACCTCCTGTGGGGAGAGGCTGGGTCTGGAGGAGCTATATGCTTGACTTCATTGGCCAGGCCCTGACCCCCCTTGTCCATTCTGCAAGCCCACGAGTTGCAGCACTGACCTGCACTCAGGTTCCCAGCCCTCCCCATGGCTGACCTGACCCCTCTCTCTCTCTCTCTCTCTCAATTGCTTCCCCAGCTAAGCAAGTGGAATTCCTGATCAAGGAGAAGCACATCTACCTGATGGCCAGTGGACGCATCAACATGTGCGGTCTGACCACCAAGAACCTAGACTATGTGGCCAGCTCCATCCACGAAGCTGTCACCAGGTTCCAGTAGGAACACAGAGCCCCAAAGCAGTAGTGTGTAGTCTTGTTTGCTGCTCATACCTCCCCTTCGTTACATCCATTCGTGTTTCATCAGGGTTGGGAACAGTGGCTGTGTCAGGGCTCTGTCTGCCTGCGTCTCTGAAAGCTCTTACAGGCCAGTGACCTTTTGGGGGCGGTGGCAAAGTGATGCCATCATGGGTCTCTTGCTGACAGCAGCTATGTGCACTGGGACCCGTACGTCTCAAAGCTGCCTATTTCTGTGCAATCAAACAGACCAGTATAACCAAAGCCTTTTGGCCCAGTCAGCTCCTGTGCAGTGCATTGTGGTAGAGCTGCCCAAACACTTGGGCTCCTTTGTCCTGTCGGAGTTGAGGGCAGTGTCATGTTTCAGGGAGTGAGGCTTTTGCCTCACACAGGCAAAGTGTAACTTGTGATAACTGCTTCTTTGTGTTGTTGAAAGAAAATAAACCTCCATCCCCTAACACTGCCCTGCCAGGATCCAGGCATGCTGTCTGCCTCTCTGGGTAACTAGCCAAGCTGGCATTGACAGGCCAGGGGCAGAGGGAAGGGGGGACGTGTGGCCAGTCTCTTCACTACTGCAATGCGCTCCAGCCTTGGAGTGCTGAACTGCTGGGGGGAGAACTCCTCCTTTGTCTTCCCTCCCCCTTCCAGTCTAAGCCAGAGCAGGCCCTCGTCCTTCCCAGCTCCAAAATAAAGCCCTACAATCCAAGCTTCATCTTATTGTAAAGAGGAGACTTGACCAGGGCTTCACTCTTTGCTGCTGGCTACTGTCTCAATCCATCCCCCAGGCAAAAGATGGCTACTGGCCTTGTAACTCTTTGCAATACCCTGTTCGTGTGCGTTCCAGCCAGGTGACTCCCTTGGCCAAGTGCAGGTGGTGTGGCTGGAGAGGTGCATGGATTAGAACCGTGCGTGGCTGGGTGCTGAGTCAGCCTTGGCCTTTTGGGCCACTGCAGAATGTGCGGCGGCACTGCTCGTTTCGTGGGCCAGGAACGCTGTGGCTGAGGCATGTGCCCTGCTGGAGTGTGCAGGAAGTGGAGGTGCAGGCATGCCTGCAAGGGGGTGGCATTCATGAAGGCAGGACACTCCAAGAGGAGATGATCTAGGCTGACCTTTCGTGCTGTCGGCCACAGCTACAACTGTATCGGCGGTTTCGTGTTCTTGATGTGAAAGGCCAATGCTCTGTGGAGAGCCAGAGAATGGAGTCGGCTCCTGGCCGCTGGAGCATCAGGAGGAAAATGTCCTAGCTGATGTGGAACTGCAACACCATCTTCAGGAGGAAAGCGGCTGAGCTTGGAGCTGCATCTTGTCCTGGCACGCAGTCTGGGGGACTCCGATCCTGGCTGAACTAACTGCTGCTACAACACCACCTGGTACGAAGGGTAGAGCAGGGCCCATGGGCTCACCAGTGGTGACATGAGCCTAGACAGAACTAGACTGAGGTCCCAGGCAGGGACAGCTTCGCAGACCTATGGGTAAAGTCTGTCAGGGCTGTAAGAACCGATTGACCAGGGGGTTTGTAAACACAGAGCCAGCCCTGGGCACTGGAGTGGACTGCGCATGTGCTGAGTGCACCCCTATTGACCGGCCTAGAGGCCTTGCTGCTGCAGAGGGATGAGGATGGGCCAGATTGAAAATCTCATGCCTGGGGCAAGGGAGGTGGCTCTCGTAGAGTGCTGTCTAGCCTGGGCTGCCTAGGAAAGCGCTGTTGGGTTCGGCCAGGGGGCGGCCTTGCTGGGGGTGCAGCAACTTGGGTTTTGGGTCCTGGAGCTGCCTCTGCTCTTGACTTAGAAGGTCCAAGTGTAGCCACCACCAGGCAGACTTGAACCTGGGTCCTCTGGAGCAGAGTCCAGGTGCCTCTACCCTCTGAGCTAAAAGCCAGCTGGCTCCCAGCCCATGCTGTAGAGATCTCTTGCTCTTAACTGTTGCGGGGGTCTAGGTACCACTTGGATTGCTCAGTATCCACACAGGGGCTACATCTACACTGGTGGCTTCTTGCGCAAGAACAGCTGTTGTGCAAAAACTTGCTGGGTGTCTACACTACACACACAAGTAACTTTACAGTCTAGCATCAGAAAACGGCTTCGGCCAGAAGAGTTATTCCTCTCCCCACGCGGAATAAGCCCTCTTGCTCAAGAGTTCTTCCACGAGAAGGCAGTGTAGACAGGCAACATGAATTTCTTGTGCAAGAAAGCCCTATGGCTAAAATGGCTGTCAGAGCTTTCTTGCACAAGAGAGTGTCCACACTGCTATAGACGCTTTTGCACAAAAGCACATGGCAGTGTAGACGTGCTCTTGTGGAAGACTTTTTGCATAGGAACTCTTCCGCAAAACAGTTCTTGCGCAAGAAGCTGCCAGTGTTGATGTAGCCTAGGGGTGTGGGTTACACAGGCACAGTTAAGGTGACCAGAGCATCCAGAGCCAGGGCCTGGTGCTGCTGGGCCAGCCAAGTGCTATCACTATGCCCTGAGCTCAATCCCACTGGCTCATGAGGACCTCGTGAATGAGTGGTGGAAGCTGGAGCGTCCCCTTGGCAAGCAGCTCAGCAGTTGGGCTCTAAAATGGTGAACGTGAGTGAGGTAGGGGCTGCGTACTGGTGGTGCCTGGCTGAAGGTTACCTACAGGATTGATGCAGGAGCCAGTGAAGAAAGAGCAGCAGCTCAACATCCAACCTGTGTCCTCGAATCACTGCTCGATTCCCTCCTTTCCCTCTGCTGCCTAGCTCTCCTCCCTGCAACCGCTGCCGCGGCCGGGAAGGGGGGGAGTGCTCTGGATCACAGCCTCTGTCCCACTGCTGGCTCCGATTTCTTCTCAGGCAGCAGCTGCTGGGGTCCATCCTCCGCGGTACTGGCTGACAGTGCCTGCAGTTACTGGCGGGGGAGAGATGCTAACAGAAGGGCCAGGCCCCTGGACAAGGGGGAAGGGGGAGCTGGGCTCCTGGAAGGGATGGGGCCTCAGGCAGAAGGGGCAGCTGGCCCTCTGCACCACTCAGTGCCCTGTGGCACCAGCCAGCCCACAGTGCTCCAGCTGCTGTCACGAGGCCTGGGCCCTTTGAATAGCGGGGCCCTGGGACAGCTGCCCCCTTCCCTCGCCCCCAGCACGGCCTGTCCAGGCCTGCGGGCGCTGGGCGGGGAGGAGCAGGAGTCCTGCAGGAGCAGTGGGAGACAAGCGCTAGGCCCAGCCAGGGCTCTGGCCCAGCGGAGGAAAGGCTGCTGCGCCCTTTGCCTTCGCGGGGCCAAGGGCCGTTCCCTCCCGCGCAGCGGGGGCCAGCCCGGCTTGAACTCCCTGGGCAGAGGAGCAGCGCTAAGGCTGAATGGGGGGAGGGGATGCACTGAAGCCCGGGAGTGGGAACTGAAGGCAGGAACCTTGGGCCAAGTCCCTTAACCTCTGTACCCCTCCCTGTCGGGGCATCTCCGCTCCGGCTGCCTGCCCTGTGCAGCAAGAGCAGCTCTGAACACTGCTTCCCCAGCCCAGGCAGAAGGGGTCTGTCGCCTCCCTGCCAGCAGCCAGTGCCTGGGGGTCAGGGTGCCTGCAGGGGCAGGGGGCTAGGCTCTAGGCGCCAGGGGAGCTAGCAGCTGTGGCACGGAGGTGGTGCTTTGGGGAGGGGCTCACGGTCAGTCCAGGCTGCAGCCAGGGCCTGTTCTCCCTGACGGGAACTGTGGGAGGGAGGCAGCAGCTGTGAGAGGGAGTTTCTGAACACTCGTTCCAGGCAGCAGCGAAACGCCCCCCCCCCCATTTCCACGGGGCAGGGCCCAGACAGAGGCACAGAGCTCTCAGGGGACAGGGGGGACTGCTTTAATGGGAAGAAGCTACAGTGCTTTCCGCCTCCACAGCCAGGTCTGCCCCCTGCTGCCAGCGGCCAGCTCTGAGCCGGGCCCCTGCGCGCAGCTGCATGTCCCTTTCCCCCTGGGAGGGGGCCCGACGGGGTTGGGGCAAGGGCTGCAGCACGGGCAGGTTGCTGCTCACAGGGGCGAGGGCGGGTTTTCACGCTCACGCTGCACAAACGTGCAGGGGTGTGTCTGTGGTGCGAGGGGACGGACACTGCCTGGAGCACGGATGCTCTCACGGGCTGAGGCGCCCAGTACTAAGGGGCTCTGCTTTGGAAGGGGCTGGGCCCGCTGAGCAGCCAGAGCTGGGTCACCCCTCAGCCCCAGACACTGCCACGACTCTGCTTCTCTCTTCTCTCTGAGCCAGGGCACTGGGCAGCAGCTGCCACCTGCCCTGCCTTCCTGGCAAGGCCCGGGCTCCTGCCTGGGGGGAGGGCAGGTGAGAGGCGGGCAGGCAGGGGAGTGCAGACCCGCTGCTGTCGCATGCCGCCTTGCAGGAGGCTCTCGTGCTGCAGCCCTGCAAGAAAAGCAGCTGTTTGAGGCTGGTGGTCCCCTCCCCCCCCTGCTCTCCAGAGGGGCCCCCCCCAGTCAGGCTGCAAGGGCTGGGCCGAGTGCCAGCACTCAGCACTGCGGGGAGTTCCTAAACAAGGCTGCTGGCCCTGTCGCTGTGTGAGTGTGGGGGGGACTGCAGCCCCCCCCCTCGCAGATGCACTGGCCTGCGCAGTGCACTGCCCCCGCCTCTCCCGAGCGGCTTTGGAGACAAGCCGCAGCCCTGCCAGGTGGGGCCAGGGAGAGCCAGGCCTTTGCCTGCTCCGCGCAGGCGGGCAGAGCCCCAGCCTCGGCAGAACGAGCCCGGGGATGGGAGCAGGGGCCGAGGCCTGGGCTGGGACGCCTCTTGCCTTCACTGCAGGGGGGTGTGTCTCTTCCCAGCAGCACTGAGGGGCACGCTCACACCTCCAGGCTCCCCGGGGCTCCAGCGCCGCACTGCTGCTCAGGTGATTAACGGCGCTCGGCTGGACTCCTCCGGCGGCGTCTCTCCAGCTGGGGACTGCGTCCTCCTCCGCCCACCTGCCGACAGGGCCAGCCTGGGATCAGCGCCCGGGCCCCCTGCCAGGCCGCACCAGGCCGTGCCCTCCAGCGCTGGCTAGCCACTAGGAACCCTGCGCGGGCCCCAGATCTGCCTGCCCAACGGGGCCGCGGCTAGCCGGGGATTTGCCGGGCTCTACCAGCGAGCCAGCCCCGCTGCAGCGTGGATCCTCTGCTGCCAGGGCGTCCGCGTTGCTGGGCTCCCTGCACTGCGCCAGGGCCCTGCTTGTCCAGGCCCAGCACCAAGCAGCCTAGCGGGAAGTTCCCCAGCACGGAGCCTGGGCGAGGGGAGCAGAAGGAGAGGAGGCTCCTTCCCCTGGGCCCAGGTTTCCACTGTGTTGGCTGTTGGGTGCAGAGCTGGCCGGTGCACCCCCACTGCCCCGGCCCACAGGGGCCCTCCAAGCCCGTGCCTGCGGCCCCTCCACGGGCCCCACTCACTCAGTGTCCGCAGCAGCTTCTGGCCCAGGGGCTCCTCGGCGCCGCTCGCAGGCTCTGGGCTCCGGTTCTCCGGCTCCAGGGGATGCTGCAGCACTCGCTGCCTGCCAAGGAGAAAGGGAAGAGCGGGGCTAGCTCGGGGCAGGGCTCCAGGCTGTGCCCCCCTCCCAGTGCGCTGGTGGGACCACGTCCGGCCTGCGCCCGCTGCCCCCAGGACTCACCCTGCTGCCTGCTGCTCTCGGCCACCGGCTCCTCCCTGAGGAAGGGGATTCCCTCCACGCGCAGGAACGCGGAGTCGCTGGGGCCGTCGGAGCGGCTGCCTGTGGGAGACACGCCCGGCGTGTGGCGAGCGGGAAGGGGGAGTGTGAGCTGCGGGCCCAGGTGGGTGGGGGTGCCAGCCCGCGGGGGGCGAGGGAAGGGGCAGGCCGGGGGGGCGGCAGGCCGCCGGGGTGACTTACAAACGAAGCTGCTCCTCTCGTTCAGGAGCGGTGGGGTGGGGTTCTCCTGCGGGGTCTGCGGGGTCCCCTGGGCCGTCGGGGCCTTGGTGGAGTCACCGCCATTGAAAGCCTCCACGTCGGGGGACTGGGGCGAGCTGTCCATGCGGCTGGCTGCCAGGGCGTTCTGGTACTGCTGCCGGGTGATCTGGGCACAGGACGGACGCGCTCAGCTAGGTGTGCTCAGGGTGGAGGGATGCCCTGGGCCTGCTGCCTGGCTCCCAGTCCTTCGGGAGCAACGCCACCTGCCTGGGGGGTGTTCCCCTCCGCGTGGGGACAGCCTCCACCCAGGCCTCCCTGGCGTACTGACCACCCTTCTCTAGGACACCGCGGGGGTGCCGAGGCCGCAGGGCTCACCCCTGCACTGGGGCAGTTTGCACCGATGCCGCAGCCGGCCCTAGCCCCGCCAATGGGGGAGCAGCTGTAGGGCTATTTCCTACCTAGGGGCACTGGGTGCACTAGGGGAGCCGCAGAGGGAGAGAGAGCGCAGGGTGTGCATTGCCACACGCAGCACAAGCCGGCAGGGGAGAGATTCAGGCCTGCGTGGCCAGGCCACGCGTTAAGAACGTAGGCATTTGTAGCACTTCTGTCTAAGGGCCTGTCTGCACTGTGCAGCGATGGGTCCCCGGCCGTCGATTTATCGCATCTGCCGAGAGGCGGGACACTGATCTCCGGGGGCTCCGCCAGGAGGAGAAGAGCAGCCGGCGTTGCCGAGAGAGCAGTCCCTGCCCAGGTGAGACCGTGGACTTCTGCCAGGCTCTCTGCGTAGAGCAGATCGATGGGGAAGGGGAAGGGTTAGCGTGGACAAGGCCGTAGCTAGTTACAGGGGTATAAAAACAAAGATCAAAATCACAGTCTGCCAGCCGGGTTTGCTCTCTCTGGCAGTCTGAAGCCCTGAGCTGGGAACTCTACGACCCCAGCCCAGCCGCACGGAGATAAGGTGACTGGGGCTGTTAGAAAGGTGATCCACTCGGTCACCTCCAGACAGACGGCTGACTTGGTGTGCCGGGGACCCACCTCTCCGTGGTTGGGGTTGGGGGGCCTCCTCGTTTTGTCATTGTGCTCCCCACTGCTCTCCTGTGCATCTGTCTGGTTCAGCTCCTCTGGCTGGGTGTGAGCCAAGGGGGGGCGTGTCTGGTCAGATAATCCCGCTAGGGCTGGGTAGCGACGTTCCGGTAAATGACGGGCTAAGGCGGAGCTGCAAGTATTCCCATGCGCGCTGGGAGCAAACAGGCAATAGGTGGGAGCAAGGGCAAAGCTCGCCCCATAGCCATGGAATTGTGCCCCTCTCCAGACGCTCTCTGCTCAGGTGGGAAGGCCCAGGCAGGCGGGAGGCTGAAGGGATACGCCCCCTAACACAGGTGTCTCTGGAAAGCAATGGGACTGGACCCGGCCCCCTGGGGTGGCAACAGGAGCTAGGGCACGTCTCAGCAGCATGATGGCAGCTGGAAAAACTCCACTGCCTCCCGCTGGGGCCCGCGCCCCGGGCTGCTCCTTCCCACCACTTGCCGCTTGTTATGTGCCCACACGGCCAGCGGGGGGGGGCGTGACAGACGTGCCCGGCAGGTGTGCTGTCTCCGTGGCTTTCAGTGAGCGGGGCTGGGGGCCAAGAGCAGGTTAGCGCAGGAGCCTGCATGTGACATTTGGAGTCATGGGACACGCTGCCTTTCAAAGGTGGCCTGAACACAGAGCGAGACGGGCGCTGGGCCATGGGAAGTGCCAAGAGGGTCACAGGACGAACACGTGCGACATCGGGAGGGGGAGGGAGCGACTTGCACGTCTGTCGGCAAACGCGAGGGGCGTGGGAGTCCGAATTACGCTTTGCACTGCAGCGCCCGCAGCAAAGCCTCCGTCCGCGGGAGCGGGGCTGCCAGCCCCAGCCCCTGCCGGCCTGGCTCCCGGGGAGGAGGCTTCGCTGAGTGTAACTGAGCAGCCGCTGAGCCCTACGCTCAGACAGCCCGAGGCTTCAGTCACATCACTTGCTTCGGTCTGACCCTTAACTCAAGTCTGGCTGGAGCTGCGCTGCGACTCGGGTGCTCACTGCGGGGCTCCAGACACAGGCTGGGTGCGCCAGGGTGTAAACTGCTAACCCTGCGAGGGAATGCGCAGAGCTCGCAGTAGCCGGGAGTGGCGTGCCCCCTGCCGGGCTCAGCCAAGGTCCCCTCGTGCTGGGGGCGGTAGCGGTGGCGCATCTCCCCCCGCCGGCGACACCTGCGGGTACCTTGATGAGCTGCACGTCGCAGAGGATGTGCACGGAGTAGTCGGGTGTGTAGATGTTGTTGCTGCTGCTGTACATCTGGGTGGGGCTGCCGCCGCAGTCGCTCCGGTCCCGGCTGGGGGAGTCGGCGCGATTCAGCCCACTGCAGCGGGACGGCGACCGGGCGACTAGAGGCGGAGAGGGGAACAGAGATGGACGCAGAGCGAGCCCCCCGGCTCGCTAGGCACCAGGGCAGGGCGAGTGCAAGAGCTTCCAGAGCCCTGGCCCAGCCTGACAGACGGGTCCCTGGTGACTTTGCTTCGCTCCAGACGGCAGCGGCCCCTCCCCGCACGAGGACGTGGTGCAGAGCCAGGCGCTCCAAAGGGAAATGGCCTTTGGAGGAGGTGGCAGGGAGGCAGGTCAGGAGCTCTGGCTTAGCCGCTGGCTGAAGCAGACGCCTGTGGGAGGCGGGACAGGCCGCGGGGCGAGTCCGGAGAACACGAGGCTGGAGCGCAGAGGTGGAGCTGGGCGTCCTCCATGGAGCCATGGCAACGCAAGTCATGTGCTGGGGGAGATTGGCCAGGCACAAGACTGGGAGAAGAGGAGGGATCTGGGCAGAGCCCCAAGGGGCCCCCCAGAAAGGGCGGATGAAGAGGCTCTGCTGGAGGAGCCATTGACAGGTTAGGAGGAGAAGGGGGAGACAGTCACAGACGCCAAGGGAGGTCAGGAGCTAATGAACCGCACCAGGATGACCACGTTCACGCTGGCAGGCCAAGCGTCACCCTGCCACAGCCACTGCTGGGTCTGCCTGGCCGGCTCCTGGCGCTGCGCAGGAGAATTCTGCTCTTGCTTTTTGAGTTTTGGGCTGGCTGCCTTTTGGCTTATCTTGTGATATTTTTACACGTCAGTGGGCAGAGTTTGTGCCCGTTTTCCTCACTGGGATCTGATATGCACAGTTTAAAAGGCGCCTTTTTATCTCCCCTGCTTCTTTCACTTGCTTGGGCCACTGTGGCTTGACTTTTTTGATTCTCTTCCTGTGTTTTTTAATTTGGGGTGTACGTTTCCCCCACGGCATGCTCTTCCCCATCTGCCCCTCCCCACTGGGGCCAGGTACTAACTTGGCCTTTGATCCCACACCTGGGCCCACGGAGGCAGATCTCCACAGGCCCCAGTGGGCTCAGCCCAGCCCCGGCCCGAGGGGTTACTTGATTGGACAGGATTGGGGATCAGGGGCTCTGGTTATCAAATGAGCGGGATGGGGCATCCCAGTCCACAGCCAAGGAGCTGGATGAGGAGTAGCCTTAATAACAGAACATGCCCAGCGAGACGCTGCAAGTTCTTTGAGTCTGACCAAGGGCATGTGCCAGCGGGAAGGTGCAGATAATCCACCTCTCTGAGTGGGGAGAATGCGCACCAGCTCTGCTAGGCATTAGCTCAGCCCGATTAACCAAGAAGCACAAACTTATCGGTGAATGCTACGGACGACAAGCATTCCCCCTGCCCACTTGCCAGTAAATGTTTAGCAGGCTGGCCAGCAGCCCAGCTCAGTCCCGGCTCGCACTGGACCTACCCCACTGGGGCTCTGCATTTAAAGTGTATTAGGAGCCAGGTGGGCAGGCAGCCCGGCTCAGTTCCAGCTCGGGCTGGGGCCAGGAGCTCAGACCCCTCCCCCCCGACTGGGGCTGCCCGGGGCCTGTAGAATAGTCAACTAACGGATAAGAATTCGTGAGGTTAACCGGCTAGTCAATTAACCGATATTTAACAGCCCTGGGTAGAACCTCTCCGCTTCCACGAGTTTTCAGTGAAAGTTTTGGGATTTGAAAAACAGAAAATTGTTACCCAAAAACGGTTTTAAAAACCGAATTGTCGGGCTTTTATATAAAACAACAAACACCCACACGTTTTTGTAAAAATCCTGCACTAAATAACTGTCCTCTCCCAGCCTGCCCGAGTAGCCAAGAGCCCAGTGCTCCGGCCTTCTGCCCGCGCTGGTCCAGCACCGCCCCACCCCACCGACGGCCAGGGCACGGCTCACTGCGCATGGAGGTGGACTTCTTGAACTCACAGCTGGGTTACCTGTGCCCGGGGGCAGGAGGGCTCCACAGGGCCTCGTTCCTTTCTGAGCCTTGGGGGGGGGGGCGGGCAGCAGCTGCTGGCCCCCTGCTACTCTGAACTCCTCTCCAATTTCTCTAGCCTTTTCTCTCGATTTGAAGGGCCCCAGACCCTCCCCGCTGAAGCCCCGGCCCAGGGCCACTCCCAACTCGCTTTCGGGTTGAAGGGTCAGAAACTCCCACACTGGATTGTTGCGGTAGGAGAGGCGCTATAGTGGGGGCTGCAGTGAGGCACTGCAGTGAGGGGGGCGGGCTGCAGTGGGGTGCTACAGTGAGGGGGGGCTGCAGTGGGGGGGGGAGGGCTGCGGCACTGCTGGAGCAGCTCACAACAGCGGCTTTCCCTGGCACCAGCCGCCTCAGCTCTTCTCCTCAGCCTGCCCCCGGTCGCGGGCCAAGGGCCGGGGCGGGGCGGCGCGGCGCGGCGCGCCCTGGCTGACCAGCACGGGGCTCCGCACAGGGAGCGCCACGCCGGACGCTGCGGGCAGACGGCTCCCACCAGCCCCGCCAGGGCACCGGCGGAGAGCAAGCCTGGGGCTTTGCAGCTCTGGCGGGGCAGAGGGGCGGGGGCAGGTACCTACGCAGGAAGGAGGATCCGGCCAGGCTGCTCACTTTCCGCACCTCGTTATCTGCAATCACAGAAAGGAGCGATATTGCCATGGGAATGGGGGGGGGGTGTGCCAGAGGAGCCCTCCCTCTGTCTGAGGGCTTCCCCGCAGCCCCTGGCATGGCCCCGTTCTCACCCCCCCCCCCCCCCGCCTGCTCTCTGGAGGGCGCTCCCCTGCTGCACCCCCCCCCCCATGCAGAGCTGCCCCGGCGCAGGGCCTGGGGCTCCCATTGGCCACAAGGCCAGCATGCCCACGGCCCGCGCCCGAGCAGGGGCCCAGCTCCAGCTGTCCCCAGCCACGGAGGGACGCCCCCATCAGAGGCTGAGGCCTGTGCTTGGCTGTGAAGCCAGGGAGCTGCTCCTCACGATGCCTGAACCCCGGCTGAGCAGGGCCAGCTCCTCCCCCCAGCTCCGGGCCAGGGCTGGTTACTCTCCGCAGCCCCTTGCCCAGTGGCCCAGCAGGCCGAGGACGGGCCAGGCAGCCTTTACCTGAGCAGGCAGCAGCCATGATGGCGGGGACGCCGTAGTAGGTGAACACGCCGTTCTCAAACCGCAGCCCTTCCTTTCCGATCTCCACTTCCACTTTGCCCTGCAAGGAGGGAGCCGGCTGTGTCACCCCCAGGGCCCCGGGCACGGCCAGGAGGGGCCCGCACGCCACGGGGCCACAGCACAGCTGACAACCCGCAGTGGCTGGGTCTGTGGCCAGGCCAGGTCTGGGGGCGCCAGCAGAGCTGGGAGGGGGCCCAGGCCTGGAATTATGGCGGGGACGCTGGTGTGTCCCGGACGCTGCTGGCCAAGTGCTCTTGGACCCGCACATCACCCAGGCAGCTGAGGGGCCTGTGGGGAGCTGGGTGTGTGTGGAGGGGAACCCAAGCCTGGAATGGGAGGGAGGGGCACCGGCAGGGCTGGGGGGGCAGGACTGGGGCAGCAGGGGCTGTGGGTGGAGAGGGAGGGGCACTGGCAGGACGGGGAGGGCTGGGCTGGCAGGGGCTGTGGGTGGGAGGAGGGGCACCAGCAGGGCTGGGGGGGCAGGGCTGGGCTGGCAGGGGCTGTGGGTGGGAGGGAGGGGCACAGGCAGGGCGGGGAGGGCTGGGCTGGCAGGGGCTGTGGGTGGGAGGAAGGGGCACCGGCAGGGCTGGGGGCAGGGCTGGGCTGGCAGGGGCTGCAGGTGAGGAGTGAGGGGCACCGGCAGGGCTGGGCTGGCAGGGGCTGTGGGTGGGGAGGAGGGGCACTGGCAGGGCTGGGGGAGGCTGGGCTGGCAGGGGCTGCGGGTGGGGAGGAGGGGCACCGGCAGGGCTGGGGGCAGGGCTGGGCTGGCAGGGGCTGTGGGTGGGGAGGAGGCGCTGGGGCAGGGCTGGGCTGGCAGGGGCTGAGGGTGGGGAGTGTGGGGCACCGGCAGGGCTGGGCTGGCAGGGGCTGCGGGTGAGGAGGGAGGGGCACAGGCAGGGCGGGGGAATAGCCCCCCACGTTGGCGAGTCCAGAGGCACCGGACTCAGTGGCTCCTTGGGCCTGCCAGAGTCGATGGCGCCCGTTGGGCTGGTGGTGCAGAGTGCCCTGACGTGGCCTGGGTGGGGCCCTGCCGCGCTCCGGCCGCGTCCGTCCCGTGGGCAGCGCCGAGAGGTTGCGTCTCCGGCCTTCGATCCCCGTGGGCCAGGGCCGGTGTGGCGCAGTGGGGGGCTGTCTGCTCTGGGACCCGGGGTCCCCCTGCGCTGGGATGGGAGATTCTCACTGACTCTCCCAAATGGGTATTGACCCAGACACCCAGGCTCAGCCTCCCAGGGGAGACAAAGGGAGGAGCGGGAGACCAGCACCTGGCTGGGGGGCAGGGCTGGGAGGGAGTTTTTAGTTTCTGGCTGGTATCATGGAGGAAGCAGCCTAAGCCAGGGGCTGGGATTTAGGGGCCCAGTCTCCCCCATCTCAAGGGGGGGCTGAGGCATCCTAGGCCTGCCCTGTAACCAGATGACATCTGTGCTGGGCTGTATCCTGGAGAAGCAATAAACTCCCTCTATTCTACTGGCCGGTGGAGTCTGTTCGTGCCACTACGGGGGTGCAGGAGACGGGGAAACCCCAACGCGCCGTCACAGCCGGTGCCTGGAGGCGGCTCCTTGGGCAGTGCAGTGCAGCTGCGCACAGCGGGGGCCGGTTTCGGGGCCAGCCTGGCGGCACAGGCTGAGGGTGCAGAGCTGGCTCCATCGGGAGGTTCAGCCTGGAGTCTCTCTCTGTTCTAGCTCTAGGACGAACTCCTGCAACTCCTGCACTTGCCCACTCCCCCAAGCACCTGGGGCAAGAGCCGTGGGGGTCTCCTGGGGGCAGAGGCTGCCAGCAAGATGCCCACGGGTTGGAGCCCTGGAACGGAGGCTGCCCTGACTCCCAGGGAGGGGAGGACAGGATTACTCCCCACTGAGTGCCTGAAAGAACAGGCACCTAACTATTAAACTACCCCCCGGCTTGCCTGGATCCGGCCCCCAAGACTCAGTGCCCCTCCCAGCATCGGGGAGCCTGTGTGGTGCTCCAGCCCCCGCACTGTGGGACCAGAGCACAGAAAATCTAGCAGGCTGGGCCCTCCCGGGGAACGTGTGCAGTGTGTCTGCATCTGCGTGGGGGCCAGGGCAGCGCGGGCTCTAGCCATGCACCAATGACACACACGTATCGACTCCTGTCTGCTTCTCGCTCGGGAGCGGCCCCCGGCTGGGTCGGCCCCCCGTGCGGTCGATACAATTTGTACTGACTGCACAATGAGCCCAGAAGCTCCCCCCGCTGCGGCTCTGCAGGTCAGGAGAGCCAGGCACGCAGGCGGGGCAGGTCCCGGCTCGCACGCGTCCAGCAGCCCGTCTGTCTGCGGGATGAGGGCAGCCTCGGCTCGTGGCAAGCCCAGTCCCACTGTGGGCAGAGGCTGCTTCGTGGCAGCCCCCCGCCCGCCCCACGGCCTCTCGCTCGCGTCCCTACAATGCCCGGCCCCTGAAACGCCGCGGCCCTGCCGGCCCACCTGCAGGAGGAGAGTGAAGTGGTCCGCGGGCCGGCCGCGCTGGTAGAGACAGTGCTCTGCCGCCCGCTTGCTCGCCCGGTCGAACTTCAGCTCCTGGATGACGTGGGGGTGCTTGAGGAGCCGCAGCAGGATCTTCTCCGAGAGGCAGGGGGGCTTGAAGGGCTCGATTTCTGGGGGAGAGGAGACGGGCTTGCGTGAGGAGCGCTGCCTCTCCCAGGCCCAGCAGCGCTCCGCCCGACGCTGCTGGCAGAGCGCCCTGAGAGCCCCACCTGAGCCAGGCAGCTGCCACCCCGAGGCCGGGCCTTCCAAAGCACCGCGGGCGAGGGCCCCGCACGCCCTGGGCCAGTCCGTGCCCGAGGCCCAGGAAGGAGGGGCAGGGACCAGGTGAAATGCACAGGGCCAGGCGGTGCTGGGGGGCGCTCTGAGCCCCGGGGTCCCCGAGACACCGGGGTCCGTAGCTACCTGAGGCCATGAAGCGGTGCGCGGCCAGCAGCAGCTGAGGGGAGATCTTCACCTTCATCTCGCTGTCCGACAGCCGGAAGATGGAGAAGTCGTGCGGCTTCCTGCCCTGGTGGGACACTCGCTCCTTCCGGCTCTCGGCTGCAGGGGAGCGCCGAGGTTACACGCTGGCACAAGGAGGCTCCAGGAACGCGACCAGACCTTGGATTCCACCAGGCCGGCTCAGACCTGAGACATTCACACCGCGCTCACCCCCCCGGTGCCCGCGCAGCCGAGCTGCTGCCTCCAGACCCAGGCCAGCTCCTACCTCTCGGTCGCCCCGGGGGCGGAGAGAAGCCCTCCGGCCAGTGGGCAGGGGTGAGCAGAGGGGAAGGGGCCAGAGGTCTTTTTCCACGTCCCCCCTCCCGGTGCTGATTGGTTGCCCTGATTCACTCTGCACGCGTGCAGCGAGGAAGATGCGGGGTGCACAGTGCACACAGCCCCGGCCAGTCTGCCCATGGGCAGGGCCAGCAGAGTGGGACCCCTTCTGAGCGTGGGCCTGGCCCTACTGTAAGCCTGGGCCAGGACACTACGGCAGCCCGGTGGTGCCCCGCACAGCTGTGTATGCGGCACATGCCACTGGGCAGCTCATCTCCTGAGACTGAAGGGAGTTTACTCCTGGCTGCTCAGGCTGACTATCTGAGCAGGCTGTCCGTCCGTCCGTCTGTCTAGGGCCCTGCTCTCAGCATCTGGCCCGCAGCACTGACCGTAAAGGTCTGTCTCGTCCAGGATCTCGGACTTGATGATCTCTTCTATGACATCCTCCAGCGTGACGATCCCCATCACCTCATAGAACGGGTCTCCTTCCCCTTCGTTGTTCACCCGCTGCACGATGGCCAGGTGCGATTTCCCTGCGGAGGGGACAGAGCAGGAATGGGACACCCTGGCAAGCAGTGGGCCCAGGCTGAGGTGCTCAGGAAATCCCAGGGCAGGGGGAGCCGCTGGAATCCTGCTGGGCTGGAAGGCAAGTGAGCGCTTTGCCAGCACGCTGGGAGGTGACCTGGTGCCCGAGGGATGGGCACAGGCAGCAGCACTGCCCTGGAGGACCTGACCCATCCCCCTGGAGCTGGACAGGAGGCACGGCTTGGAGTGGGCCTTGCCATTTGCCCCGCAGCAGCGCCCTGCCCTGGAGGCCCCACCCAAGAAGGGGGCAGAGCAGGGAGAATAAAGAGCCTGGTGACACCAGCCAGGGCTCATAGGGAACATGCCGGGCGCCAGATTTCCCCTGCCCGGAGCCCCTAGCTCCCGGGGCTGCGGGGGCCTCTTCTCACCCCTGCTCTGGAAAACTGGCTCCCATATCCAGGCCCAAGTTCTCAAGAGAGGCTGCTTGGAGTGTGGCACGGCTGGATGGGGGGCTCCGTGCTTTGTCCCAGCCCTGCGCACCAGCTCAACAGCACCCCCTTCGGGTGACAGCGAGTGAGGGGAGGGGAGGGAGGGATCTAGTGAGCGGGGCAGGGCAGGGCCTGAGGGTTGGTGCCCTGAAGCCCGGGGCTCTGTGCTTGCTTGGACTGCAATGCCGGGCAGGCCTGTGCGCTTCCTGCCAGAGCCCGCAAGCTCAGCTGCCAGCAGGGGAAACCCGAGAAGCTGCGCCCGGCTGGACAGAGGAAGGACGGTTGAAGGTATCTGGGAGCCCTTCCCATCCCCTGCTCTCGGTGGGCAAAGGACCCCGATTCACAGGAGAGATGCCGGTAGGACCCTTCTCCACTGCCGACTAGTGACAAAGCAGGCCCGGGCCCCGCTCCTGATCCTGGCTGGGAGCGCAGGTCTCTTGGGCGGGAGGGGTTAGGTCAGCCCGCAGTGACCCTGGCACCGGACCAAATCTGGTTCCCAATGTGCCCCCCGGGCCCGCGCAGAGGCCGGCGCAGGAGGGTGGGAGTTCTGCGCTAGACGCCTGGCTCTAGAACGTGACAAGCACCAGGCTACCCAGCCCTGCGCTGCCCCCTCGCCCCCAGCCACGCGCACACGCCTGAGCACATGGAGAGGGGACGAGCAAGGTGGCTCCTGGCAGGGAGGCTGACCGGCAGAGCGGAGCTTTTTGGAAACGCCCCTTGCAGCTACTCGACCCCGTGGGGGATGGCACCAGATCCGCCTGCTAAGTCCCTTGCCCCCGGCCCCGCCCTGTCAGCTCCTGCTAAGGGGGAAGGGAACGAGCAGCCAGGATCGCTGGGGAAGAACCTAGACAGGTTGGAGTCCCTGTGCCCGGGTCCTGCTCCCCTCAGCTGGGTGGGGGCGGCGGGCGTGGTGCTGGGACACGGGTCGGAAGGAGCCCCCCTTCCATGGCTGCAGCCGCTGAGGCACAGGGACGAGAGAAGAGTCGTTCTTGGCGAGGCAGGAGCCCAGGGCAGCCCGCCTAGGGCGGGGCGGGGCACTGACTATGCCCCTCCCCGGGGAACCCACCAGCGCGGAGCCAAAGGAGAGAGCTCTGGAGAGGGTCACAGGTCGGACCTGAGCCCACCCAGTCTGGCCTCCTGTCCCACAGTGGCCAGAGCCACAGGCCCTAGATCAGGGCTGGGCAAAATACGGCTCGGGGGCCAGATCCGGCCCGCAGACCACCCTGCCAGGCCCTGGGGCACACAGCTGCCGCGGGCTTAAAGCCCAGTGCCCCGGCTCTCTGCTCTGGAGGGAGGGGGAGGCTCCCGGCCCCCAGCCCAATCCTCAGTTCCTATTGGTCAGAAATAACCGACCAATAGTAATTGCCCCCAGCGCCTTCTGCGGCCCTTTTCTGCCCCCTCTCCTTCTGCAATATTCTTCCAGGGAAGGGACCAGTCCCGCCGGCGCTGCCCTCCCCACTCTGGCACACGCCTGCTGCAACGGATGCTCCCGTTTCACAGCTCCTGCTTGGCGCCACTCGCCCGTTAGCTCTGTTAGTCTGCACCTTGGCGTCCTGCTTCACTAGCCCGCCCCTTTCTGCGCCGTGGCTGGGGGTTAGCAGCATCCGCGCCACAGCTGGGGCGTTTACTATGGTTACCTGCAACTACAGGGCCTTTGCGATGGGCCCCTTCAACCTATTGACATGTCCCTTTCCTGAGCCACTGGCTACGTTACTGTTTGGCCCCTCTCTCCCGAGCACGCTTAGGCCGCGGCCAGTGATTTGGCTACTGCAGTTCTTGAACTAACTGCAGGGTGTGGCTGCAGACGAAGTCACGAGCAGCCCCTCCTGCAGAGACGTGGCCCTGGGGGCTCAGGACAGACGGAGGCCTCAGAGTCGCAGCCAGGTCCCCGAGAAGCACAGGTGACTTGTGGTCGTGCTCAGAAGGTGCACAGCCCCTCTGTGCCCCCCCAGCACTTCCAATGGGGTGCCCCACAGGCCCCTCTGGGTGGCCTCCATTATTCTGTTATTCCATCACCTTCCCCACGCTGGGGCTCCGGCCACGAGCCCACCTTCTTCATCCAATTCCCCTAAAATGCTTGTTTTCCACAGTCCAGCCCTCCTGCGCTAATACACTGCACCCCTCTCCTTGGGCAGAGAGTTACATGGGCCCACGGTGTCTGGGCTGCGAGAACGTTCCTGGCCTCGGGGCCCTGCTCCAGCAAAGTCCAAGGCCAGCTGCCTCCCCCGGCCCCACCTGCCACCCCCCCCGGCCTGCCCGCCGCCCCTGCGGGATCCCACCAGGTGCGCCCCCCGGCCTGCCCGCCTCCCCCGCAGGATCCCACCAGGTGCGCCCCCGGCCTGCCCGCCTTCCCGCGGGATCCCGCCTGCCGCCCCCCCCGGCCTGCCCGCCGCCCCCGCGGGATCCCACCAGGTGCGTCCCCCGGCCTGCCCGCCACCCCCGGGATCCCACCAGGTGCGCCCCCCAGCCTGCCCGCCTCCCCTGCGGGATCTCACCAGGTGCGCCCCCCAGCCTGCCAACCGCCCCCGCAGGATCCCACCAGGTGTGTCCCCAGCCTGCCCACCGCCCCCGCGCAATTTAAAATGGCCCCAGCCCAATGTTCCTGCTAATCTTTTCCATCTGGGTGCAGATGCGCACCACCAGTGGACACAAACCTGGCTGTGGGTGCTCTGCTTGTCAGCAGGGCCAGACGGGGTCAGAGCAACGGCCCATCCAGCCCAGGGCCCTGTCTGCCCACAGTGGCTAGTGCCTGGTGCCCAGAGGGAGGGAATCTCTCCTGAGCGGCTGCACAAGTGCCCAGCTTAGAGGGAACACTGCCCGGGTCCCTGCTGCCACCACCAGCGGGGCTGGAGCGGCACAGCCCTGCAGCCGTGGGCGGGATGAGTCTTGGCATGCTGGCCCCGCCCCGAGCACCCCTGTCTCCCACCTAGGAGCCGCTGCCAGAGGGGGGTGCCCCAGGTAAGCACTGCAACCTCCCCCCCCCCAACATCCCAACCCCTTCCCAGAGTCTGCCCCCAGCCTGTCCCCTGGTCCACTCCCACATTCCCTACCAGAGCCTGCATGCCCACCTATTCCTGCACCTGCACCCCAGCCTGTACCCCAGATCCTCTCCAGCAGCCCCACCCTGCGCCCCAGATCCCCTCCCACACCACGTTCCCTCCCAGAGCCCATCTTCTTTCCCCCTCCTGCTCCCTAACTCCTGCTCCAGCCCAGAGCCATAGGTAGGTGCGGGGAAGAGTTTGAATGGGGGAGGGGTGCGGGCTTGGGGCGTTCTGAGCACCAACAACATTTCTGCAAACCTGTCGCCCCTGCCCTCTGCCATCCTTCAGGCGTCTTCTTCAGACCCCCTTCTGCCAGCCTGCGAACCCGGCAAGCGTGGGGCAGTTCCGGGGCGCCTGCCGCCCGAGCACCTCCTGCCCTTGTTCTCATCAGCGCAGGGACTGGCCTCCGAGCTGCGCGGAAAGCAGCGACCACGCCGGGCCCCTCACAGCAGGGGACTGACTGCTCCGAACGTGCAGGGGCTCCCAGGCTATTCACCCTCCCAGCTGAAGTTCAGTATTGTCAGCTCCACATAGCGCAGCAGGGAAAACGTCTGCAAGGGGCAATCCCAGCACAGCCTCCCCCGCGGCAGGGCTGGGAACGGTGGCAGCAGCACTGCTGCCCGTACAGCTTACGGCACACGTTAGAAAAAAAGATCCAATTGGCCTGTTTGACAGTCCGCGGGTGTTTGAAAATGCTGTCAGCTCTTTGGCTCAGACACTCGTTCCCTCTGTCACATAAAGCCTCTCTATTGTCTGGCTAATGAGCAGTAACAGAACACTACTTCCACCTAACAAAATAAAACGGAACGGCCTTGGCTGCATGAGAGCAGCAGCAATGTTTCATCAGGAATAAATCTTAGCAAAACCCGACTTTCAAGAACTTCATGTTTGCCAAAACCTCCTTCCAGACACTCGGGGCCATCTGGTCTCATGCACGTCTTTGGGTGAGAAAGGGCTATGTCTTTTGGCCACAGGCTGACTGTTAATGACACTCGCACTCGGCCAAAACCACCAAGCCTCCACAAAGAGTATTAGGTGCTACTTCACAGCACTAGGGACTAAGAGAGGGTCTTTTCCTTCTTGGCCAAGTACCTCCTTTTATGCTGTGAGCTATTCCGAGCAGCCTCAGATTTCCCACTCCATGTTCAAACAGCAGCAAGTGAGTTTATTGAAAAATAATACAGTAATGTTACTTTGGGAGGCGATCATACGGCTCTGTTGTAAATGGGATACAGCTGGAATGGCTGTTTGACCATTCCAGAATTAGAGTTTGAGTTCTTTTTGTTAACAGAAAATAAACACTTGCAGCCATACAAACCCCCTGGCATTAGGAAGATACCGGCTTTCCAAACTAAAACCCACATCACAAACAGCGCAGGTGCACAAAGTGGTAGCGATGGAAAATCATAGAAGATGAAAGTTGGCAGAGACCTCTAGTCCAACTCTCCGCTCAAAGCAGGACCAACCCCAACAAAATCATCCCCGTCGGGCTTTGTCAAGCCGGGACTTAGAGGATTTTAAGGATGGAGATTCCACCCCCTTCCTAGGGACCCAGCCCAGGGCTTCCCCACCTGCCTAGGGAAATAGTTTTTCCTAATATCCAACCTAGACCTCCCCCCTGCCACTTGAGCCCATTGCTCCTTGTTCTGCCATCCGCCACTACTGAGAACAGCCTCTCTCCAGCCTCCTTGGAACCTCCCTTCAGGAAGTTGAAGGCTGCTCTCAAATCCCCCCTCACTCTTCTCTTCTGCAGACTAAACAAACCCAAGCCCCCTCTCCAATTTGTCCACATCTGGCCAAACCAACCCATAATCCAGGTCATTAATGAAGATGTTGAATAAAACCAGCCCCAGAACTGAGCCCTGGGGCACTCCGCTTGATAACAGCCAGTGCTTTTTTTGTGACGGTGCTGCCCAGAACGGCGTACTGTCACCTATTTTCCCAGCGGAACTTCCCCCGCAGGTACTGGCACCTATTTTCCTGGGGCGGCTTGGCTCCTGATGGAAGCCTGCTCGACTCCCAGCGTGGCATTGTGGCTTTTTTTGCTCAACAAGTTTTCTTACAAAAAAAGCACCAATACCAGCTACCATCCAGGCGTCGAGCCGTTGATCACTACCCGTTGGGCCTGACAGTCTAGCCAGCTTTCTATCCATCTTACAGTCCATTTATCCAATCCATACTCCCTTAACTTGCTGGCAAGAATCTTGTGGGAGACCGTGTCAAAAGCTTTGCTAAAGTCAAGGTATCTCACATCCACTGACTTTCCCACGTCCACAGAGCCAGTTACCTCATCACAGAAGCTAATCAGATTGGTCAGGCAGGACTTGCCCTTGGTGAATCCATGTTGACTATTCCTGATCACTTTCCCCTCTTCCAAGTGCTTCAAAATGGATTCCTTGAGGATCCCCTCCATGATTTTCCTGGGGACTGAGGTAATGCTGACTGGTCTGTAGTTCCCTGGATTGTCCTTCTTCCCCTTTTTAAAGCTGGGCACTACATTTGCCTTTTTCCAATCATCCAGGATCTCTCCCAACCTCCACGAGTTTTCAAAGATAATGGCCAAAGGCTCTGCAATGACATTTGTCAACTCCCTCAGTACCCTCGGATGCATTAAATCCGGACCCATGGATTTGTGTATGTTTAGCTTTTCTAAATAGTTCCTAACCTGTTCTTTCGACACTGAGGGCTGCCCACCTCCATCCCATACTGCGCTGCCTCGCGCAGTAGTCTGGGAACTGACTTTGTCTGTGAAGACAGATGCAAAGAAAGCCTTGAGTACTTCAGCTTTTTACACATCATCGGTCACTAGGTTACCTCCCTCATCCAGTAAGGGCCCCACCCGCTCCCTGCCCACTCTCTTATTGCTAACATGCCTGGAGAAACCTTTCTTGTTATCCTTCACATCCCTCGCTAGCTGCAATTCCAATTGTGCTTTCGCCTTCCTGATAACTCCCCTGCATTCTCGAGCAATATATTTATAGTCCTCCCTAGTTATCTGTCCATGTTTCCACTTCTTGTCAGCTTCCTTTGTGTGTTGGAGCTCACCGAAGAATTCTCTGTTAAGCTAAGCAAGTTACCTGCCAGATTTGCTTTTCTTACTGCGCATCGGGATGGTCTGTTCCTGTGCCCTCAATAAGTCTTTAAAATCCAGCCAGCTCTGCTGGACGCCTTTCCCCCTCCTCCCAGGGGATCCTGCCCATCAGTTCCCTGAGGGAGTCCCGGGCTGCTTGTCTGATGTCCAGGGTCCGTATCCTGCTGCTCCCCTCTCTTCCTTTGGCCATCACAACGACCCGCTGCTCCAGGCCAGTGCAGCACGGAGCGGTGATCTCAGTCCATTCCCTGCCACAGCACACTCCCAACTGCCAGTGTCTCCTCCAGAGACGCCCAGCAAACGTGGGCACCAGATGCTGCTGCTCCCAAAGTGCTGGCACTTGGGTAGGAGAGAACAATGGGGCGCGAAATCCTGCCCCAACTCACTCTTCCCAGTCCAGGCTGCTACTTCCCCAGCATTCCCGTGTCTTTTGGGGCAACCGCCTCGGCTCTACAAGGCGATGACCGCCATTCGCTGCATGCGGTCTTAGCCAAGGTGTTTAAACTCTCTCTCGCCTTTTCCGCAGTCTGATCTGTCAGGAAATACAGCCAGTCTCTCTGTTGTCCTATTCCATGTTTTCTGACCAGTCTCGCTGTTTCCTACAGGGAAAAATCTCATTTCACACTAAGTCCATTTTTCGTAAAGGAAATTCCCTCCGCAGAATATTGTGCACGGCGCCATGGACCGCGATCAGCTCTCCCTGGATCGGCACACATCGCACGGCCCATCCCTGTCTTTTCCAGCAGTTTAACTTGACTTCTCACATGACTGGAGCGCGGCATCACCTCTGGGTTCTGGGCATGCGTCATAGACCTGTCCTCCTGCGTGTCCTCAGCCTGCCTGCACAAGCTCCTTGTGTGACCCCATTTAATGATCTTACTAGCCACTGTTATGTAGTGTCAATACCTTGCTGTTCGCTATGCTTGGGCTGTGGGTGACCCCTACTGGCCGGTGTCCGGAGCACTGCCCAGCAGGTGGGCTGCCTAAGACGCAACCGGTCTGACCGGTTGAGGGCAGCGAGGGAACTAGAAAGTGAGTGTTGGGGGAAGGGGCAGTCTGGGGCTGGAATCATGAAAGAACCAGTCTAAGGAGGGGACTGGAATCTAGGGGCCCAGGGACCCCATCTCAAGGGGTCTGAGGCATCCTGGCCCAGACTCCTATAGACACATCACGTCTATGCTGTGCAGTATCCGGGAGAAGTAATAATCCCTCTCTATTCTACCGGCTGGTGGAGTCTATTCTTGCTGCTACGGGGCTGCAGGATTGGAGGAACCCCAACATGTTGTCACAGCCACCTCCTCATTTTAGAGCTTGGTTTGCTGCTCTGACAATCATTTCATGCCGGGCAGGGTGGAACATGCTGGAAGCCACGACAGCGGCTTGCATTACTGCAGTAGTGCTGATTGCTATTTCACTTCTGCTGCACTGGCTCTCCAAGGTCCCTTTGCTGGTGGTCAGAATGCCCGACGGGGAACCAGATGGAAATTACACTTGTAGCCAGGTACAAATCTCTAATTCCAGTGAGTTTCAACCTTTTCTCCATTAGCGCAGCCATCAGAATAGCTGCATAATTCGATAGCCTTCCCGATTTCAAGACTAGGAACACAGAAGGCTCTTTCCACTCCCCCTGTGCCGCCATCTTTTCATCCGTCTGTCTGGCCTTGCCAAAGCTGGCCCCGTTTTTATAAGAACCCTATAAAATGGCTTTTTCCCATGAATTCCTGCTCCACAAGCAGGGGAATCAGTGTCCAGCTGTAATCTGATTTCCCATCACTTAACATTTTTTTGGTTCTCTCTCAATGGCTCTGTCTTACATATCTCCTTTACCCATTTTTGACTCTGATAGTATGAGGAAGTGTCTGGCAACCCATCTAATTTGTCCATTAAGCTCCCAGCAAGCCTCAAATACTTAACTGCCATTTTCATGATTCCCTCTGTCCTCTGCCCAAAAGGTTAGCTCTTAAGTCATATCTTTGCTAAACAGAAGATGGATTCTGTCACAATCAATTTTCCAGCATTTGATTTAGCAGGTCTAGTTAAGACTCGCTAAATTGAACTCAGAGGGTGCCCCCATTGGTGGCAGGTAATCCTGCTTCTGTGAGGAGTAAGGGAAGCCAACAGAAGCATTTGCTACCATCGGCCTCCCGCTGTGGGGACGGTGGGAAAACTCAAAACACGGTACATTGACTCCAGCTATGTAATTAACACAGCTGGAATGGCGTACCTTCATTCCACCGTCCCCTTTAGTTTAGGCTTAGTCTAATAGTTTCATCTTTGGATACATCGGTGCTCCTCCTGTGACGCTGCACCACGTGGACTGGTGTTGTCACATGCCAGTTGCAGAAGTCTGGCCACGAGCAGCTCCAGGTTTCTAAGAGTTGTTTTTGAGGTTGAACCAAAAGCTTAGCATCCGTTATCTGAAACCGGTCTTATTGATGCTCTCTACATCATCCTCACCCATTTGTTACCAGATACACTCGTCAGTGCGGCCATCCTACTGGGACACTCTTGTATGAGATTATCTAGGTGAACTTTGCGAGATGATTAATTATTCAACACTACTCCAAGGAACACACACTTTTGGACTACCTGCATTTTTCACTGTAAAGATAGACAAGTGTCAGTCTTCTCCCATTTTCTTCCTGGTTAAAAGCATCCCCTTAGTTATTGCAAATGAGAATGTAAATCTCCAATCATTTCCCCATTTGGTAGTTCTCTGGAACGCCGCATGTATCTGTTCTTTGACTGCTTTAGGCCTTTCATGCTTAGTCCCTACACTACGGTAAGCTCCTGCATACTAACGTGTTTGCTTGGCACTCACCACATTCTTTCCAGCCATTCAGTAGTTCACTGGTTTCCTCAATAAGCCCCCCATCCCCCACTGCTCATTACTTTGATTCACATCACTACTGACCTTTGGAATTCTTTTGCTATAACATCTGCCTTTCCTTCGCTTGCCAAGATTTCACATTGGCCAGAATCAAACGCTCCATTCAGACTCATAGAACACTAGAACTGGAAGGGACCTCGAGAGTCATCGAGTCCAGTCCCCTGCCCTCACGGCAGGACCCAGCACCATCTAGATCAGTGGTCTCCAACCTTTTTATGCCCAAGATCACTTTTTAAATGTCAGAACAAGCCAAGACCTACCGCCCCATCCTCCCCCCAAGACCCCACCCCTTCCTTGAAGCCCCGCCCCCTCTGTTCTCCTCCTCTCCATCACTTGCTATCCCCAGCCCTTATACACTCTACACTGCTGCTTTTTTTCGATTCTTCTGTAGGAAGAGATTTTCCCAACATTTGGCCTGTCTAGACTGGGCCAAATGTCAGAAAACCCTTCTTTCGGAAGCCCCCTTATTCCTCGTGGAACAAGGAATACAGGGGTTGCCGAAAGAGCATGTTTGCTCTTCCACTAAAAAAAGCGGAAGAACAAACGCGTGCCTGGACATGGAAGAGTTTTTCCGGGATACCTCTGGAATCCCGGAAAAACTCCTGCAGCCTAGCTGTACCCTCAGTGGGCTGAGACAGGAGGTGCGGGCTCTGGGGGGGAATGAGGGATTTGGGTGTGGGAAGGGGTGAGAGGTGCAAGGTCTGGGAGGGAATCTGGATGCAGGAGGAGGTGGAGAAGAGGACGCTGGCTCGGGAAGGGGGCTCCAGGCTGGAGAGTGTTGGGGTCAGGTGGAGGGTTGGGGTACGGAGCAAGCCACAGGCTTGTGGATGTGAGGGTGCAGGAGTTTGGGTTGGGTGTGTGAGGGCTCAGGGCAGGGAGGTTGGGAGTATGATGGGCTCAGGACACAGATTGCGGTGTGTGGATGGTGCAGGAGTGTTGTGGCAGAAGACTGAGGATGTGGAGGTGCAGGAGTTTGGGGATGCGGCTCAGGACAGGGGCTTCCAGTGCATGATAGGCTCAGATCTAGGGTCTGGGGGGGTGTAGGAGTGTTCTGATGCTGCGGCCAGATGGGGGCTTGGCCGCAATTCGGGGGTTGTTGGCCAGGCTTCATTTTTAAATAAAATATCATGTCAAACAAAAAGTTTCTGCATTGTCTTTATTTATGGGAAGGGCGGGGAACCTGTTGAGTCAGGGGTCACTGACCCTCAGAAAAGTCAGTTGGGGCCACACAAGTGAGATGCAAAAAAATAACTCCTCCCAAACCCCCCCAAGCCTCACTAACGTGGCCCCAACTGTGCTGGTGGGGGCAGGGGACATGGTGCTGGGGAAGGGTGGTAGTGGGTGCTGGGGCAGGGGACAGGGTGTTGGTGGGGGCAGGGAGTCCCCGGCACGCGCCTCCTCCCCCCTCCCCCCCACAGAGAAGGGAAGCTCCAGCACGCACCTCCTCTGGGGACTCCTAACACCACCCCAACCCCCTGCAGAGGAGGGAAGCCCAGGCACGCGCCTCTTCTGAGGGCTCCAACCCCAACCCCCTCCGTGCAGCAAGTCCCCAGCACGCCACAGACCTGGGTCTGGTACTGCGCCAGCTGTTTGGGGAGGGGGAGCAGCTAGCGCACTTCCTGAAACCCCGGAAGTGGCGCGCAGCTGCTGGACTTCCTTCCACCCCGCAGGAAGCCGGCGCTACCTCCATTGTCGCTGGAGGTAAGCAGTGGGGCTTCTTGGGGGTGGGGGCAAAATAGGGGGGCCCCAAATGCCTCACGATCGACGGGTCGAGCCCTCCTGATTGACCTGTCGATTGTGATTGACGGGATGGTGATCACGGATCTAGATCGTCCCTGACAGGTGTCTGTCCAACCTGCTCTTAAATATCCCCCGTGATGGAGATTCCACAAGCTCCCCAGGCAATTTAGTCCAGTGTTTAACCCCCCTGACAGGCAGGAAGTTTTTCCTAATGTCCAACCTAAACCTCCCTTGCTGCAGTTTAAGCTCATTGCTTCTTGTTCTGTCCTCAGAGGCCAAGAACAATTTTCTTCCCTCCTCCTTGTAACATCCTTTTAGATACCTGAAAACGGCTATCATGTCCCCCCTCAGTCTCCTCTTTTCTAAACTAAACAGACCCAATTCTTTCAGTCTTCCCTCATGGCTCATGTTCTCTAGACCTTTCATCATCTTTTCATCTCTGGACCTTTTCCCATTTCTCCACATCCTTGTCCATGATTTTTAGCGTCTAGCAGAGCGATGAACCAAGCTCCCATCTCCTCTATTGAAAGGTATGTGCAGGTTTCCTTTGAGGCTGAGGCCTGGTAAGTCAGACCAAGAGTGATCGTTTTCTGCTTCAAGATAGAAATGAGCCCCCTTCCCACTGCACACTCCTAGTTATCTCCTACCGCCCCCCACTGGAACCCATAGGGGGTGTGACGTAGTGTGGGTACCTTGCTGGTTGCTAGGCTTGGGTTGTGAGTGACCTCCACTGGCTGCTGGCTGCAGCACGGCCCAGCAGGGCAGGGGATGAGTCATTATGCAAGGGGGCTTCGAACCTGTCTGACCAGTATCTCCCAGGGAGCGGAACAATGGGAAGAAGGGGAGTGGAGCCCAGGCTGGGGGCAGGGCTGGAAGTGAGGGAGGGAGGTTTCTGGCTGGGATCATGGAGGAAACAGCCTAGGCAACGGGCTGGGATTTAGGGGCCCAGGCTCCCCCATCTCAAGGGGGGCTGAGGCATCCTAGGCCTGCCCTGTAACCAGATGACATCTGTGCTGTGCTGTATCCTGGAGAAGCAATAAACTCCCTCTATTCTACTGGCTGGTGGAGTCTGTCCGTGCCATTACGGGGGTGCAGGGGACGGGAAAACCCCAACGCGCCGTCACACTGGTGTCAGAAGTGGGATGCACTGCACCCCGCGGATGGAGCTCCCAGTGGCGAGTGACAAGGCGCAGTAGAAGCAAGGGCCTTAGAGCCAGGTGTGCTGGAGACAGAGCGAAGCGGTTCCTGAGAATCGTGGGGCGCAGCAGCACTAGACTGGTGAGTCTGCACCAAGGGGACCAGTGGGGAGATGGCCTACACCCAACTCCTGAAGGCAGAGCTGGTGAAGCTGTGCAGAGAGAGGGGCTTGCCTGTGTGGAGCGCAACCAAGGCCCAGCTGATTGCCCGGCTGGAAGAGAATGACCAGACACAGGGCTGGGATCCTGTCCCAGTGGGGAGCAGCCAGACCCCCCCTGGGAGCGTGTCAGGCTCTGGGTGGGGGAGAAGCACTGGAACCCACCGGAGAGACAGGACAGCCTCCCAGGGGAGCGCTGCAAGCCGTAGTCCGCCCAGGGGAGGGTCCAACCCAGCGGAGTTGCGGTGGCTGGAAATCCAGCTGCAGATGAAGGAATTGGAAGTCCAGGACCGTAGAGAGCAGCGACAGCATGAGCTGGCCATGGCAGAGCGGAGAAGCGGCGGGGCCCCGGCTGCACCGAGTGCGGACGGGCCCCAAGGGCCCAGGGCGGCCAGGCGCTTGGAGAAGCTCGTGGTGGCCCAATTGAAGGACATGGGCGACATAGACGGGTTCCTCAGCTCCTTTGAGAGGGCCTGTGGACTGCAACGGGTCCCCCGAGCTAACTGGCTGCAGGAGCTCATCCCTGCACTGAACCAGGAGGCTGCCAGGGTGCTCAATCAGCTGGAAGACCTACAGCCAGGGGATTACAACCGAGTCAAGGAGGCCCTGCTGCACAAGTTCGGGCTGACCCCCGAGACGTACAGGAAGAAGTTCCAGGGGGTGCAGAGGGGGCCACGGGAGACCTATGTGGATCTGGCCTCCCGCCTGGTGCAATACTGCCACAAGTGGGTGGCTGGAGTCGGAGCCCAGACCGCAGAGGAACTGCTCAAGCTGATCATGATGGAGCAGTTCTATGAAGCGTGCACACCCAGCCTGAGGCTGTGGCTCAAAGACCGAAGTCCGGAGAACCCCCAGGAAGCTGGGAGGCTGGCGGACAAGTTCACAGAGAGCCGGTCTGGGTGTGAACGGGAGTCCCAGAGAGAAAGGGAATCGCGCAGAGACCGGTTCTCGGCTGAGCGGCGGAGAGAGGCACCTCCGAGGCGAGCCCCAGGGACCAGGACCACTCATCGGTGCCCCAGAAAACCAGCCAGGGCCCGGGCGGAGCCGACCCAAAAGGGCCTGCAGAACCTAACTTGCCATCACTGTGGGCAACGAGGCCACAAGAGGGCTCAGTGCACCAGGCACAAGAACAGGTCCCATGATATGGGACTTTCCAGGGTTAACTGGCTGGGACTGGGGGAAGGGCAGGCTGCCCCAGAGGCAGGGGCCGGCAGGCAAACCTCAGCTCAGAGTGGGGGGAAGGATGCTCAGTGCACCCCCCCGGGAGGTCTGACCCTCTGGAGGAGGATTCCTCCGTGTACCGGGTGGGGGCAGGGCGGCCTCTGCGGAGCGACTGCCTCGTACCCCTGGAGGTGGATGGTAGGAAGGTGACGGGTTTCTGGGACACGGGGGCGGAGGTGACGCTGGCCCGACCCGACATCGTGGCCCCAGACCGTATGCTGCCCAACACTCAGCTGACCCTGAGGGGCATAGACGGCACCCCATTTAAGGTACCTGTAGCCAGGGTGCATCTGAAGTGGGAGGCCAAGGAGGGCCCCAAGGAAGTGGGGGTGCACCTGCACTTGCCCACCGAGGTGCTGATGGGGGGTGACCTAGAGGAGTGGCCAGACGGACCCCACAGGACCCTGGTCACCACCCGTAGCCAGAGCCAGCGAGGGGCTGGCAGCCTGGAACTCGAGGAGGTTCCCTAACAGGGGGCCCAGGGCCCCGTCCCAGCAGACATGGAGTCGGACCTAGGCAGCGGGGGGAAACGCCCCTGTCCCAGCCCCAGCCGCTGAATTCCAGGCGGCGGTGCGGGTGGATCCCTCCTTGCAGGCCCTGAGGGACCGGGCCGACCTGGGCGCAGCTCAGCCCCTAGGGGGAGATTGCCAGGAGAAGTTTCTGTACCGGGAATGGCTTCCCCCCGGGAAGATAGGGGAGTGGGGGCTCCAGCGGCAGCTGGTGGTCCCCCAAAGGTATCGCCACAGGCTGCTGCACCTGGCCCATGACGTCCCGTTCTCGGGACACAGGGGATCCGGCGCACGCGGCTGAGGCTGCTCCAAAACTTCTACTGGCCGGGGATATTTGCTGCAGTGCAGCGGTACTGCCGGTCCTGCGACTCCTGCCAGCGGGTGGGGAAGGCCCAAGATAGGAAGAAAGCTGCGTTGAGACCCCTGCCCATCATAGAGGAGCCTTTCCAGAAGGTGGCGATGGATATTGTGGGGCCCTTCAACAGAGCGACCCGGACGGGGAAGAAATACATCCTGGTGGTGGTGGACTTTGCCACCCGCTACCCCAAGGCCGTGGCCCCACCCTCTATTGAGGCAGACACGGTGGCAGACGCACTGCTGACCATTTTGAGCAGGGTGGGGTTCCCCCAGGAGGTCTCACGGACCAGGGATCCAACTTCATGTCAGCCCTGCTCCAGTGCTTGTGGGAGAAGTGTGGGGTCCAGCACACCTGGGCCTCAGCGTATCACCCCCAGACCAACGGGTTGGTGGAGAGGTTCAATGGGACTCTGAAGCAGATGCTAAGGACCTTTATGCACAAACACCCGCAGGACTGGGACAAGTACCTACACCACCTGCTGTTTGCGTACAGGGAGGTGCCCCAGGAGTCCACGGGGTTCTCACTGTTCGAACTGTTATATGGGAGGCGAGTGAGGGGCCCCCTGGACTTACTGAGAGACGAGTGGGAGGGGGGAAGGTCTCCCCGGAGGGGAGCCGGTCGTGGACTACGTCCTGACGTTCCGGGAAAGACTTTCCGAGCTCATGGGCCTGGCCAGAGAGAACCTGAGCAGGGCCCAGAGGAAGCAGAAGATCTGGTACAACCGCAATGCACGGGCCCGCGCCTATGCTACCGGGGACCAGGTACGGTCCTAATTCCCGTGCGGAAGAATAAGCTGCAAGCTGCCTGGGATGGCCCCTTCAAGGTTGTTAAGCAGCTGAACGAGGTGAACTATGTGGTGCAGCTGACGGGCTGGACACGCGGCCAGCGGGCGTATCATGTGAACATGATGAAGCCATACTGGGACAGGGAGAACTTGGTGCTGGCCGTGTGTAAGCCCTGGGAGGAGCAGGGGGAGGATCCCCTGGTGGGCCTGTTCCCGGGAACCGGAGAGGACTCTTCGCCGGAGTCAATTTCTCTTTTGGACCAGCTCACCCTGGCCCAGCAGGCCGAGATCTGAGAGGTGCTGCGCTCCCGCCAGCAGCTGTTCTCCGACAAGCTGGGTCTCACCAACCTAGCTGTCCACCGGATGGAGACGGGCACTCACCCCCCGGTGCGCTGCTCCCCGTTCAGGGTCACGGGGAAAACAGCCCAGGACCTGGAGAGAGAGGTCCAGGACATGTTGGCCCTGGGGGTGATCCAGCTGTCGGCCAGCCCCTGGGCCTCTCCCGTGGTGCTGGTTCCCAAGAACAGGAGAGGAGCGGACAGGAGCTGCAGACAGGGGAGTTTGAGAGGGACCGCAAGAGATCCCGCCGCTGAACAGGCTACTTGGGGAGAGTACTCGCTTTTGGTGTGAGTGAGTTTGCTCGACTGTTTGAATTTTGTTTGTTTGTTGAATTCTGAATCTGATTTCAGGTGACTGCAGTTTCAGTTTCAGCTGCTGTGGCAGTTGGGACTAAGTGCCTGACCCTTTGTTCCCTCAATTGCTCTCTTGATTGCATCTGGTCAGCCTTCCCCTGTGTGACTCACGAGGGGGAGGGCCTGGCCTAGGCAAGCAGGCTTAAAAGCCAGAGGCAGAGCAACCAGGGAGCGAAGTGGACAGGAGCTGCAGACAGGGGAGTCTGAGAGGAGTTTGACAGAGGAGGCCTACGATGGTCAGGAAGACCCGCAACACCTGTGCCAGCACTGCTTCTGTCTCCTCCACCGGCGCCTGTAGCCAGACAGAGCACCTGAGCATGGATGCCTCTACCCAGATCCTGGTGTGGTTTTGCAGGGACTGTGGATTGCAATTCCCACTTATTGATATCCAGGCTGGGGAGATCATCCAATGCGAAAGGTGCCTGCTGGTGGAATCTCTCAGGCAGCAGGTGGCAGAGCTACAGGAGGAGGTGGCTAGGTTGAGGAGCACCCGCATCCATGAGGAATTCCTGGACCGTGTTAATGAGGAGACAGCTGAGGTAGCTGTCCCGGTACACAGGACTGGGGACACACCGCTGGTGGAGGAGGAGACGACTCAGGGTGGACAGTGGCAGCTGGTTACTTCTGGCAGCAGGCACTGCTCCACCCCTGCTCCGAACCCTCCCGCTGTGGTACTAGGAAATCGTTATGCTCTTCTTTATACAGGAGATAAGCAATCACCCCCTACCCCGGAGGAGGAGAAGCCCCGTACCCCCAAGGCTGGGAGGTCTGCTGCCACCACTGCGAATAGGAAACGTAGGGTAGTGGTGGTCAGAGACTCTCTTCTGAGGGGGACGGAGGCGCCCATCTGTCGCCCTGACATTTCATCTCGGGAGGTGCTGTCTGCCGGGGGCCCGTATCCGAGATGTTACGGAGGCATTGTCGAGGATTATCCGGCCCTCTGACTACTACCCCATGCTACTCATCCATGTGGGCACTAATGATACTGTGAGATGTGACACTGAGCGGATCAAGAGTGACTACAGGGCTCTGGGGGTACGGGTGAAGGAGTTTGGAGCTCAGGTGGTATTCTCTTCGATCCTTCCTGTCGAAGGTAGGGGTCTGGGGAGAGACAGGTGCATCCTGGAGGTGAATGCCTGGCTGCGAGGATGGTGTCGCCAGGAGGGCTTTGGCTTCCTCGACCATGGGATGCTATTCCAGAAAGGACTGCTAAGCAGGGATGGCGTCCACCTTACGAGGAGGAAGACCCTGTTTGCATACAGAATGGCTAACCTAGTGAGGAGGGCTTTAAACTAGGTTCGACGGGGACAGGTGAGCAAAGCCCACAGGTAAGTGAAGAACATGGAGACCTGGGAGATGGGTCGGAAATGGGAGGAGCGTGGGCTACAATGGCAGAGAGAAAGGAGGGTCAGGGCAAAACTGGGAGGCAAGGTCAAATCAGGATCTTAGATGCCTATATACAAATCACGAGAAGTATGGGAAATAAGCAGGAAGAACTGGAAGTGCTAATAAATAAGTACAATTATGACATTGTTGGCATCACAGAAACTTGGTGGGATAATACACATGATTGGAATGTTTGTATGGAAGGGTACAGCTTACTCAGGAAAGATAGACAGGGAAAAAGGGAGGAGGTGTTGCCTTATACATTAAAAATGAACACACTGAGGTGGAGATGGACATAGGAGACGGAAGTGTTGAGTCTCTGCGTTAGGCTAAAGGGATTAAAAACAAAGGTGATGTCATGCTAGGAGTCTACTACAGGCCACCTACCCAGGTGGAAGAAGTGGATGAGGCTTTTTCAAACAACTAACAAAATCATCCAAAGCCCAAGATTTGGAGGTGATGGGGACTTCAACTGTCCAGATATATGTTGGGAAAATAACACTGCAGGGCACAGACTATCCAATAAGTTCTTGGACTGCATTGGAGACAACTTTTATTTCAGAAGGTTGAAAAAGCTACCGGGAAGCTGTTCTAGATTTGATCCTAACAAATAGGGAGGAACTGGTTGAGAATTTGAAAGTGGAAGGCAGCTTGGGTGAAAGTGATCATGAAATCATAGAGTTCACAATTCTAAGGAAGGGTAGAAGGGAGAACAGCAAAATAGAGACAATGGATTTCGGATTCGGATTTTGGTAGCTCAGAGAGCTGATAGGTAAGGTCCCACGGGAATCGAGACTGAGGAAAAACAACCGAGGAGAGTTGGCAGTTTTCAAAGGGACATTGTTAAGGGCCCAAAAGCAAGCTATTCGATGTGTCGGAAAGATAGAAAATACGGCAAAAGACCGCCTTGGCTTAACCACGAGATCTTGCATGATCTAAAAATAAAAAGGAGTCATATAAAAAATGGAAAGTAGGACAAATTACAAAGGATGAATATAGGCAAACAGCACAGGAATGCAGGGGCAAGATTAGAAAGGCAAAGGCACAGAATGAGCTCAAACTAGCTACGGGAATAAAGGGAAACAAGAAGACTTTTTATAAATACATTAGAAGCAAGAGGAAGACCAAGGAGAGGTAGGCCCACTGGTCAGTGAGGAGGGAGAAACAGTAACAGGAAACTTGGAAATGGCAGAGATGCTCAATGACTTCTTTGTTTGTCTTCACCGAGAAGTCTGTAGGAATGCCTAACATAGTGAATGCTAGTGGGAAGGGGTAGTTTTAGAAGGTAAAATAAAAAAGAACAAGTCAAAAATCACCTAGAAAAGTTAGATGCCTGCAAGTCACCAGGGCCTGATGAAATGCATCCTAGAATACTCAAGGAGCTGATAGAGGAGGTATCTGAGCCTCTAGCTATCATCTTTGGAAAATCATGGGAGACAGGAGAGATTCCAGAAGACTGGAAAAGGGCAAATATAGTGCCCATTTATAAAAAGGAAATAAGAACAACCCAGGAAACTACAGACCAGTTAGTTTAACTTCTGTGCCAGGGAAGATAATGGAGCAAGTAATTAAGGAAATCATCTGTAAACACCTGGAATGTGGCAAGGTGATAGGGAACAGCCAGCATGGATTTGTAAAGAACAAATCGTGTCAAACCAATCTGATAGCTTTCTTTGATAGGATAACGAGTCTTGTGGATAAGGGAGAAGCGGTGGATGTGGTATACCTAGACTTTAGTAAGGCGTTTGATACGGTCTTGCATGATATTCTTATCAATAAACTAGGTAAATACAACTTAGATGGGGCTACTATAAGGTGGGTGCATAACTGGCTGGATAACCGTACTCAGAGTAGTTATTAATGGTTCACAATCCTGCTGGAAAGGTATAACAAGTGGGGTTCCGAGGGGTCTGTTTTGGGACTGGCGCTGTTCAATATCTTCATCAACGATTTAGATATTGGTGTAGAAAATGCGCTTATTAAGTTTGCAGATGATACCAAGCTGGGAGGGGTTGCGACTAATCTGGAGGATAGGGTAATAATTCAGAATGACCTGGACAAATTGGAGAAATGGTCTGAGGTAAATAGGATGAAGTTTAATAAAGACAAATGCAAAGTGCTCCACTTAGGAAGGAACAATCAGTTTCATACATACAGAATGGGAAGCGACTGTCTAGGAAGGAGTACGGCAGAAAGGGATCTAGGTTATAGTGGACTACAAGTTGAATATGAGTCAGCAGTGTGATGCTGCTGCAAAGAAAGCAAAACATGATTCTGGGATGCATTAACAGGTGTGTTGTGAGCAAGACACGAAGTCATTCTTCCGCTCTACTCTGCGCTGGTTAGGCCTCAGTTGGAGTACTGTGTCCAGTTCTGGGCACCGCATTTCAAGAAAGATGTGGAGAAATTGGAGAGGGTCCAGAGAAGAGCAACGAGAATGATGAAAGGTCTAGAGATCATGACCTATGAAGGAAGGCTGAAAGAATTGGGTTTGTTTAGTTCAGAAAAGAGAAGATTGAGGGGGGACATGATAGCAGTTTTTAGATATCTAAAAGGGTGTCATAAGGAGGAGGGAGAAAACTTGTTCATCTTGGCCTCTGAGGATAGAACAAGAAGCAATGGGCTTAAACTGCAGCAAGGGAGGTTTAGGTTGGACATTAGGAAAAAGTTCCTAACTGTCAGGGTAGTTAAATACTGGAATAAATTGCCCAGGGAAGTTGTGGAAACTCCATCTCTGGAGATATTTAAGAGTAGGTTAGATAAATGTCTATCAGGGATGGTCTAGACAGTATTTGGTCCTGCCATGAGGGCAGGGGACTGGACTCGATGACCTCTTGAGGTCCCTTCCAGTCCTAGTATTCTATGATTCTATGATTCTAAGAAGGACGGGTCGATCCGGTTCTGCGTGGACTACCGGAAGCTCAACGCCATCTCGGTGTCCGACACGCCTACCCGATGCCAAGGCCCGACGAGCTCCTGGACAAGCTGGGGGGAGCTCGCTACCTCACCACCCTGGACCTCACCAAGGGCTACTGGCAGTGCTGCTAGACCAGAAGGCCAGACTGAAATCGGCGTTTATCACCCCGGTGGGGCTCTATGAGTTCCGGGTCCTGCCCTTTGGCCTCAAAGGGGCGCCAGCCACCTTCCAGCGTCTGGTAGACCAGCTGCTGCAGGGAATGGAGAACTGTGCCCTAGCGTACATAGATGATATCTGTATCTTCAGCCAGTCCTGGGAGGACCACATGGCCCAGGTCAGCCAGGTACTGGATCGGCTGAGCAAGGCTGGGCTGATCGTAAAGGCTGGGAAGTGCAAGGTTGGAATGGCCGAAGTGTCCTACCTGGGCCATAAGGTGGTGAGCGGCTGCTTGAAGCCAGAGCCGGCCAAAGTGGGGGCCATCCGAGACTGGCCTGTGCCCCAGACCAAGAAGCAGGTCCAGGCTTTCAGTGGGATGGCGGGGTACTACCGGAGGTTTGTGCCCAACTTCAGCTCCATCGCTGCCCCGATCACGGAGCTGTGCAGGAAGGGGGGAGGCCAGACAGGGTGGTCTGGATGGAGCAGTGCCAGGGGCTCTCTGTGCACTGAAGGAAGCCCTGGTCAAGGCCCCAGTGTTGGTAAACCCGGACTTTGACAAGCCCTTTATCGTGTTTACTGACGCCTCGGACACCGGGCTGGGGGCGATGCTGATGCAGGCGGACGAGAAGGGGGAACGCCACCCCATCGTGTACCTGAGCAGGAAACTGCTGCCCCGGGAGCGGAGCTACGCGACCGTAGAGAGGGAATGCCTAGCGATGGTGTGGGCCCTGCAAAAGCTGCAGCCGTACCTGTGTGGCCGGCGTTTCACGGTGTAACCGACCACTGCCCCCTGACCTGGCTGCACCAGATGAAGGGGACCAATGCCAAGCTGCTGAGGTGGAGCCTGCTCCTGCAGGACTACGACATGGAAGTGATCCACGGCAAGGGGAGCGCCAACATCATCGCCGACGCGCTGTCCCGTAGCGAGGGGCCCGAACTTCCCTAGGTCACGAGCGGAGTGACCCTGCTCAGTTCGCTCGCGGAGAGGGGAGAACTGTGACGTAGTGTGGGTACCTTGCTGGTTGCTAGGCTTGGGTTGTGAGTGACCTCCACTGGCTGCTGGCTGCAGCACGGCCCAGCAGGGCAGGGGATGAGTCATTATGCAAGGGGCTTCGAACCTGTCTGACCAGTATCTCCCAGGGAGTGGAACGAGAAGAAGGGGAGTGGAGCCCGGGCTGGGGGCAGGGCTGGAAGTGAGGGAGGGAGGTTTCTGGCTGGGATCATGGAGGAGGCAGCCTAGGCAACGGGCTGGGATTTAGGGGCCCAGTCTCCCCCCATCTCACGGGGGGCTGAGGCATCCTAGGCCTGCCCTGTAACCAGATGACATCTGTGCTGGGCTGTATCCTGGAGAAGCAATAAACTCCCTCCATTCTACGGGCTGGTGGAGTCTGTCCGTGCCATTACGGGGGTGCAGGGGACGGGGGAACCCCAACGCGCCGTCACAGGGGGATCATCACATAGCTACAGCCTGTACTCAGGGAGACCCCGCCCTGAAAGAACTCTTTCCTGAACCCCCACTTCTGGCTTCAAACCACCCCCCAACCTCTCTAAGCTCGTCCTTTGAGGCAAGCGCCACATGGACCAAACCCACCAACTCAGAGGCTGCCCGGGCAACAGACACTAACGCTGCTCCCCAGGACAGAGCTGTCAAGACCCAGGGACCCTAGGCCTGCCTAACGCAGCATGTGGTACTTCATCGGGTGCACAGAATGCCCCAGTAAGAGCCATGCGAATGAACCAGGCAATCACTGCGCTCTGGAAGGAGCTCACAATGATCGAAGACCACCCCAACCGCATCACTTGGGGGCGCACCCCCCCAAAGCGATCGCTCTACCTGTGACCCTCAGTCCTGGGCCCCAAAGGAAACCTGCCCCCCCTTTCAAAAGATGGCCCTGGGAACTCATAACCTTCCTGGGCACTGAATCCCTTGGGGGCGGGAGGCTGCGTGTGGCTAGAAAGCTCCTCTCTCTCTCCAGCCCAAGTTGGTTCGCAAGCTATTACTGTGGTGCCGACGGAGAGCAGCCTGCTCAAAGCACCGGAGCTCCCTTAGTTTATAGAATTTGAAAAACACAAGACTCACTTGATCCCAGTTACATCCGTCTGTAGGAAGAGGAGGCTGGCTGCAAATATAGCCTAGCCTACTTGCTTTTCACATCTCTGCTGGAGCTGCTGGTGCTAATGACACGGGGGCTTGTCTCTTTCCACGCCAGTGAGCATTTTAAACGCAACTCTTCTCAGTAGAAAACGTGCCTCTGCAAAATCTGAAATTCTGCTACCAGGAAACGAAAGGAACAAGTAGGACTCGCGCTCACTGGCAGCATGGACTGTAAGCGGAAAGAAGGCAAAGAACTAGCCACATCTTAATAACAAGAGATTTTAAATTTGAAAATAAATTCAAATTCAGCTCCCATCAAAACCCATTTCTAGTTTACTTTTCTATCAGGAGTTTCAACCACTGGAGGGTGTTGGGAGTGAGGAACTTCCAGAGAAAACATCCAGCAACCGCCCTTCCTGGGGCCTCTTCTCCGGCCAAGTCTGGGGTGGCAGGGAAGGGTTGCAAGTGGCTGCAGCTCTTCCTTCTCCCCTTCTGGACAGGAGCGCAAGAATTCCCGGGCGTGGAGTCACAGAACTGGAGGGGACCGCGAGAAGCCCCTGTCCTATCCCACTCACAGCAGGGCTAGACCCTCTCTGACAGGGGTTTGCCGTGGGCTCCAACACGCCAGCCACTAGCTGCACGTGGCTACTTCTCTGTAGCGGACTCTAGTGGCTGCCGCGTCACAGCTGGTTGGACACCACGGGTCTAACCTGCTCTTAAGACTCTCCATTGCCAGGCACTGCCCCAGGCAACATATTCCAGTGGTTAAACACCCGTCCAGGGAGGAGCAAGGAGCAGGCCCGTGGCAGCTTAGAGCCCAACAAATACTTTGTACCACAAGCGCTCCTGGGTAACACCCACTGCATCAGATCAACGGGAGCGGAAACTACACAATCCAGAGAGATTTTCTTAATGTTCAACCCAGTGGTGTGGTGGGGCGTGGGGGTCACATGACTGCACCCCACATGACCCCTCCCCGCGCCTCCCCTAGCCTGAGGGAGGGCCCTGCCTCTTCCTGTCCCTGCCCCACCCCCACTCCAGCCCTTCCCCCAAGACCCTCCCCCGAGTGATGCAGCCCAGGGGACTAGCGGAGGGACCTGGCCGTGGCAGCAGGGGGGGAAGTGAGGAACCTCAGCCTGAACCCAGCCCGCTGCCCTCCGCTTCGGCTCCCGACCCCCGCAGCCTGCACCAGCCCGTTAATCCGCCAGGCCCTCTTGCCGGGGAAGGGGCTGGGGAGAGGAATGGAACCCCATCCCCGGCAGTGCTGGGAAGTGGAGCAAGGCGGCTGAGAGTCAGCTGAGGGGAGCAGGCTGGGGCCGAATTGCTCCACCTCCCACTGCCACCTCCAGTGAGTCAGGGCCCCCGCCAGTACCCCGCACCACTCTCGGCCCTGCGGGGGCCCCCAAAGCCTGGGGCCCAGGACAGTCATTGGGGGGGGCATGTGACCTTTCATGCCCTCCATACACATTGTCCCAGGTTCAACCTAAAGCACCTTACTGTGATTTAAGCCCATTGCTCCTTGTCCTGTTCTCAGAGGTTTCAGAACAATTTTCATCCCTCCTCCTTGTAACACCCTTTTATGTACTTAAAGACTGTCGTGTCCCCTGCAGTCTGCTCTTCTCCAGACTAAACAAGCCCCGTTCTTCCAGCCTCCCTCATCGCTCACGTTCTCTAGACCGTCAATCATTTTTGTTGCTTTTTTTTCTTTTTGGACTTTCTCCAGTTCGTCAACATCTTTCCCGAAATGTGGCGCCCAGAACTGGACACACTGCTCCAGTCGAGGCCTAATCAGCGCAGAGTGGGATATTTACTACTTAGATCTTGTATCAGAGCGGTAGCTGTGTTAGTCTGTATCTGCAAAAACAACCAGGAGTCGTGTGGCACCCTGAACGCTAACACGTTTCTTTGGGCAGACACTTGTCCGTGGGTCTTTGCCCACAAACGCTTGTGCCCAAAGAAATCTGTTAGTCTTTAAGTGCCACTGGACTCCTCATAGTTTTCTCCTGCCTTGCTTTCAACACTCCTACAGATGCATCCCAGAAGGACGGTGGGAGTTGTCTGGGCACAGAATTACATTGTTGCCTTGTATTTAGGTTGTGATCCTCTATGACCCCCGAGCTTTTCTGCACTAGTCCTCCCTCGCTGAACAAAGTGGGCGAGGGAATCTCTTTTAACAAGTTGGCAAGAGACACAGGCTTTCAAGCGACACAGCTGTAAGGATCCAGACCCCACGTCTGCAGAGCCTGGGACAGCGGATATTCCTACAATGCTACCAGGAGCCATGCAGCAGCAGAGCCAGGAGCAGGTGCTGCGGGGAAGTACGTCCAGGAAACAGAGTGACAGTACTCAGCAGCCATCTGGATAAGTTCCCCCCCCCCGGAAGTTGTCAGGGCAGCCACAGAGATTTGGGTGACACTGCCAGACTTTGCCTCTTTTCCTGGGCACTAACTCCAGTCTGACTGACTTCTGCCTCCTAAGCTTGTACTGCCTCGGATCTCTGCCCCCCAGCCTGAGTGTGACCCTGACTCTTGTCTACAGGACCTGGTCTAGAGAGTGCTCCCATTCCTGCCCTCCGACTCTGGTCATTGGTGGGCAGACCTGCACCCAGCTGTGACCACTAGGCCATGCCACCTAAGCCCCAGTCCCCTATAACCTCTCTCAGGCACAGGGAAGGGACACCCTGCCAGATAAACACCACTCCCGACCAAGAGTTCAGCATAAGTAGCTACACATATCCTACCAGACCCGTCTGGGTGAAGTGGGTTCTCCACCCTCCCTAGACGGCCATTTCCCATTTTGTATTTGTGCAATTGGTTGTTCCTTCCATACACTTGTCCTTGTTGAATTTCAACCTAGGCATCTCAGGCCCCTCCCCCATTTTGTCACGGTCATTTTGGATTCTAACCCTGTCCTCCAACGCACTCGCAGCCCCTACCAGCTTGTGCATGGGCACGCTCGCTGCCATTAGCCAAATGATTCCTGAAGATACTGAATAAAATGAGACCCAGGAAAGATCCGTGTGGGACCCTGTTTGATTGTATACCACTGAGAAGGGCTCCTGAGTGCGGGCTACCTACCACTTGTGCACCTGCTTATAACCAGTTTGTCTAGGCTCATTTTTTCTTATTGGTTTATAGTTACAGATTCCTAATCCCTACCCTCTTGCTGCAGACTGAGCCCTTACGGCTTGGCCGTCAGTGGACATGAGGATAATTGATCCCTGTCCTCTCTATAACCGCTGTTAGCAGATTCAAAGGCTGCTGTCAGGTCCCCCTCAGTTGTCTTTTCTCAAGACTAAACATGGCCAATTTTTTAACCTTTCCTGGGCAAGGATTTCTCAACCTTTTCTCATTTGCGTTGCTCTTCTCTGGATTCTCTCCATTGTGTCCCTTTCCTTGAGCTGGTGCCCAGAACTGGACACAGGAGGCAGCGGAGGCCTCTCCAGGGCCAACCCGAGTAGCGCAGTGACCTATATTACATACAACACTCCTGGAAACATTCTTTGGACTAGGACTTGTTTTGCAATAGCATCGCATTGGTGCCTCACTTTCCATTGTGATCCACTCTCTCCCCCAGCTCCTTTCCAGTGGCACCATCCAGCTAGTTAGTTCCAGTTCTGTAGCTGTGCATTTGATTTTCCTGCCTAAGTACTTTGCACTTGCCTTTGCTGAATTTTAACTTACTGATTGCAGAGCAAAGCAGTTCTGAATTCTAACCCTGTCCTCCAGCATGCTGTGCCCCCTCCCAGTCTAGTGCTGCCTCAGAACTGTCCACTGCTGCTACGCTCTCCACTCTTTATCAGTCTTGAATTACAAGATTGGCCAGTCTCAGACCTAGGACAGACCCCTAACCCGGTAACATTGCTGGTGCCGAGGCAGGAGGAGGGCAGGTCGGGACCAGCGTTACAGGCCAATGTATCTGCTTTGCTGAAACGCCCCATGACTGCGAGCTTACAACACAACTTAGACTTTGGAAAAAGTTCTGAACCCACGCGCCACGGCCCATCCTGCCCAGAGCTGCGTGCCTGCTGGAAACCCAGTACCCGCGCCGCCTGCTGGAACCGCCCATCCCCCGGGAGCGGCGCAGAGCCGGCCGCACACGCCAGGGTCACGCAGGGCGCCAGGAGCCCCCTTCCCGCCCGCCCCACCAGCCAGCGGCGGCCCGCTGCGCCCTGCCCCGCACGCGCCGGCCCGAGGGAGCCGGGCCCAAGCCGGGCCAGGGCCCGGGGAAGGCGGCGCCCGAGGGAAGAGGCTGCCGCGGGGGTGCGCCCGGGGGAGGCGGCCCGGCCCCTCACCCTTCTTGAACTCCTCCAGCAGCGTGTCCAGGCGGCTGTCGTTGAAGACCCAGTGCAGCGGGCGGCGGTAGAAGCGGGTGACGGTCTGCAGCGGGGTGCAGTCGTCCGGGTCCACGAAGGCCAGGTCCTTGACGAAGAGCAGGTCCACGATGTTGTCCCGCCGCTCGCCCTCGTAGACCGGGATGCGCGTGTAGCCCGAGCGCAGGATCTCGGAGACGGTGGCGAAGTCGAGCACGGCGTCGGAGCGCAGCAGGAAGCAGTCGGCCAGCGGCGTGAGCACGTCCTCCACCGTCTTGGTGCGCAGCTCCAGCGCGCCCTGCACCATGGCCAGCTCCTCGCGCACCAGGTCGCCGTGCGGCTCGGCGGCGCGCAGGGTCTCCAGCAGGCGCTCGCGCGTGGAGCAGGTGCTGAGCTCCTGCCGCAGCGCCCAGTCCAGGAGCAGGCTGAGCGGGTAGCAGAGCGGCGCGGCGGCGGCCATCAGCAGGCGCGTGATGCAGAGCGTGTGCGAGGCGATGGCCAGCCCGTGGCGGGCGCACACGGCGTAGGGCAGCACCTCGCCCCCCAGGAACACGGCGCCGGTGCAGAGCAGCACTGGCAGCCAGGGCACCCCCTGCGCCCCGCCGGCCGGCTGCCCGGGCAGGGAGGCGCAGAGCCAGGCGGCCAGCGCCGCGTTGGCCCCGGCCTGGCCCAGCAGCAGGGTGCAGAGCAGGTAGGTGCCGCCGCGGCCGCGCACCGCCTGCACCCGGCGCGCCTGCTCCCGCTCGGCGGCCGAGCCGCTGTTGCGCAGGACGCGCAGCTCCAGCGGGTCCAGCGAGAGAGCAGCGCCAGGCGCAGGCCGCTGAACAGGCCCGACAGCCCCAGCAGCAGCAGCGCCCCCAGCGCCCGCAGCCAGCCCGCCTGCGGCAGCGGCCCCAGCCAGGGCTCCGCCGCCCGCCGCACCCGCAGCCCGAACCCGCCCGCCGCGCCGTGGTGCTGCCAGGCGCGCCCGTCCCAGGCGCAGAGCGAGAAGAGCCGCCCCCGCGGGCCGGCGCCGGGCTCCCCCTTGCGCGGCTCCCGCACCCGCACCTGCACCAAGGCGGAGCCGGCCGAGCCGCCGGGCTGCAGCGGGCCCAGCACCTCCACGTCCGAGGCCCAGGCGTTCTGCTGCGGGCAGCGCTCCCGGGCGCCCCGCCCCGCTTCGGCCCCGGCCGGCGGCTCCTCGATGAAGACCAGGCGGGGCTCGCTGCGGTTGCCCGGCCGCGGCGGCTGGAAGTAGAGGCGCAGCAGGAAGCTGGCCCCCTCCGCCGCCGCCAGCGCGCCGGCCTCCAGAGAGACCCTGCCCGGGGCCGTGTCCTCGGGCCGCAGCCCCAGCAGCCAGGCGGCCCCGGCGGACGGGCGGCGCGACAGCGAGAAGAGGAGCAGCAGCACCGCGCCCCGGCCGCGGCCCCAGCCCGCCTGCACCGCCATCTCGCACCGCAGCGCCGCGCCCGCCGCAGCGCCCCCCGCCCCCAGCGCGCAGGCTGCTGCAGCGGGGGGAGCCGGGCGGGCCGGCCCACGTGCGCCGCCTCCCGCGGATTTCCAGGCTCCGGGAGCCAGCCAGGCCCGCGCGGGGAGCCGGGAGCCCGCAGCCCGCGCCGCGCTCCCGGTAACGGCGGCGGAGGGGGGGGGCAGGATGAGAAACGGGCCGGGGCAGGAGGCAGGTCCCGGTGCCTGGTGCCGCCCGCAGGCTCTCGGTTGGGGCGCTCGTGTAGCCCGGACCTGGGCAGTCAGCCGGCTGCATGTGGCCGTGGATGCCAGCCTGGAAGTGCCTGTCTGCACGGTGCGCCAGTTCCCTGCCTCTGGTTCGAGGAACGCACAGGTGATGAAAGGGCTGGAGAACAGGCCCTGCCAGGCAAGGCTCGAGGAGCTGGGCTTGTTTAGTTTGGAAAGGAGGCTGAGAGGGGACATGAGAGCGGTTGGGAGTGGGGGGAGGAATTGTTCTCCTTGGCTTCTGCGGGCAGGACAAGCAGCAAGGGGCTTAAACTGCAGCCAGGGAGGTTTAGGTTGGACATTGGGGAAAACTTCCTGCCTGTGGGGGGGTTCCACAGGGGGGGTTCCACACTGGAATCAACTGTCTCGGGGGTTGTGGAATCTCCATCCCTGGGGATATTTGAGAGCAGGGTGGCCGGACACCTGTCAGGGATGATCTCGGGGGGGGGGAGGCAATAAAACAGCGGTGGTTAGCCAGGGTTAAGCCCTGGAGGCTGCTGCCACTTTTACCCTGGGCCTCTTTGCCCAGCCCTGGTCTAGAGGGCGCTGGGCCCTGCCGTGAGCACAGGCGCTGGACTCAGGGTTCCTTCTGGTTCTTCTCCCAGACTAGGCCCTTCTGGGCCAGGGCTGCCCATGGCACATCACAGGCGATTCCTGGCTTGCAGCCACCCCCAGCAAGGAGAGCTGCCTGCACGGGCTCCTCCCGGCCACTGGGGTACAGCCCATCCCCGTAGCCACTGGTCAGACCCATAATGTTCTGCTCCAGGGTGGGCAGCAGATGGCAGCAATGAGCCCTTCAAGTGTTCTCTGTTTATACCCAGCAGCAGCCTGACTTCAGCGGTCCCCGCCAGGACCCCGTTCTCCCTCCTCTCCAGGCAGCGGGGTCAGCTCTATACTTAAATGGACAGAAGAGCTGGACTTTTCTAAAGACACTTACCTGCACCGCACTCGTGTGTGTACTGGGCCAACCTAATGCTGCTGCTGAAACCCTAGCAGCCACATTTCCCGATGGCTTCCATTCCCAATATGCAAATCCCATTGGCATGGTATTTGCACTTAATAAGCCTTGTTACCAGCGAGGGGAGAAAATGGCTAGGAAGGAACCTAGTGCCCTTGGAAATGGGATTTCTGCAGAATCTCACAAGCTGCTGCACATTCTTGTTTCTAGGCCCATGACGGAGCAATCTGCGTTTTAGTGCTGTGCATGCGTCTGATGTGCACACGGCCAGGGGCTTAGTCGTCACTCCACGGAGAACCCCTGGGAGGGAGTTCTGGGGATGGGCTCTCCTAACAGCCCTGTCCCCCTCTCCTGTTATAGAGAAGTACCTGCCCTTGTAAAGCCCAAATCGGGTGGGTCCCAGGCCCCTGGGATGTATGCAGCTCCATCTGCATGGCGGCCTTGTGCAGCTCCTGGTGGCTTCCCCTCCTAGCCCCCAGCAAGTAGGTTTCCAATGGAGCCACTCCTCTTGGGGCTCTTCCTGGCCACAGCTGCCAGGAGATCCTTACAGAGGGGATGTTTGGCAAGCTCCATCCCCTTCCCGGGCACAGGCCCTACAGATGGGATCTGTAGTGTGCAGTAACGCCCATCTGGGTATCAGGGGATCCATGTGCCAGCCCCCTCCAGGTGCCCATCAGACAGGCACGATCTAGGGCAGGCCAATGCAATTGTGGAAGGTCTGTGTGATCCGTCTCCCCTGCCCATGGGAATATTGGGCAATAACTCAATGAGCCACGAGGTGGCGCTCTCTCTCCGTGTTCCCCGGCCAAGGGTCCCGCTGGATGAGGGGCTGGGCCTGTTGCAGTTCACGCCTGGCCCTGGCTGTGCGGTGCAGACTCTGCAGCCGCGTTCAGGGCATGTCGAGATTTCCATTTGCACCCTGTGTCTTTCCAGCCGTCTGCTTCTACCTTTCAGCCCTGGGGGGCAGGCCCCTGGTGGAGCCCAGGCCCTTGGGGGGTGACTAGGTGGAAGCGGGGGCTGCTCTCGCCAAGACTGTCCATTAGTTTGCCCAAGAAGGGGCACCAGGGAGTAATTTGCAAGATCTAGGGACCTGGTGAGTCTAGTGAATCTTTCCTGAGCACTGACTGAGCTACTCCATGCGGCAAGGGTGGTAGGTGCCGTTTTCTCGGTCTCTGCGAGGGGCCGCCAGCTGGCTGTCCTGGGAATTAGCTCTTCAGGCCTGGCTGGATGCTTCTCTAGGCGGCATCACCCCATGTTTCTCCTGGTGCCACAGCATCCTCTTCCAGACACTGCCCTCCGGCAGTGCCCACTCCAGACAGTGTCCGAGCCCCCTGCCGGGGGAAGTTGTTCCCTCTGCTCACATCCCAAGGTCCTCTCTTTCACAGAGCACCCTGATCCCCTCCTTAGGAGCTAAAGCCTGGGAGCTTGTCTGGCCAGAGCTCCCCAGCACCGCTCTAGCTCCAGGGAGCCTCCTGCTTCCCTAGCAGTCAGGCCCTCACTGCTCTCTCCTGAGCAGCTCAGTTCCCCTTATATAGCTCCCATCTGGGCCCTCAGCTAGAACTGCCTCAGCTGGGGCCTTGCTCATAGCCCCTGCTCCAGGCTGGGGTTTTGCCCCTAAAGGGCCAGTGCAGAGCAAGTGTCCTGTCAGTCACTGTCTGCATCTGAGCAGGACCAGCCCGTCCTAACCCTAATGCTACACTGTGACGTCGTGCGGACAAGGTGGCTTCTCGCTTTCCCAAGTGAATGTACCTCGACCTGCTCCCACATGCGGCATTGCCGCGGCTCGCGTCTCTCCCGCTAGCCGAGCACGCTAAGGCGTGGGCAGCCCACCACTCCCTTCCTCGAGGAGATCCCCAGGGCCCAAAGGGCTGTTGTTGGATGGTGTGTAATAGCGCAGCCTCTTTTACACAGGCTGAAGCAAAGCAAGTTGTCCTCTCCACAGGCTCCGTGTGCCAAGGGTACTGCCCTCCCCTCGAGGGTTCTGCACAGACATCCTGTCTGTTAACTCTCTCCAGGGCCCCACTCTGAAACTCTCTAGGCTCCTGATCCCCAGAGCTCCTCTTGCACCTTACACCGAGGCCTCCAGGCCCTTTCTTCCTTCCCCACGGCGACACTGCTCTGAGCTGAGGGAGAGCGGTCCTCTTCCCAAACGCCAGGGCCCCTCGGGTGCCCCTTCAAATCCCCGCTTTCCATCCCGCTTCTCTTGCCTGCCTCCTGGTGCTGATCGGTTCTGGCCTCCCTGCCTGGATCCTTATTGGCAGCCATGTGGTGGCCTTCAGGACCAGCGCGGCTCAACAGATTTATAAGTGATCTGGAAAAAGGGTGAGTGGTGAGGTAGCAACGTCTGCAGATGGTACCCAAGTGCTCAAGATAGTGAGTCTCAGGCAGACTGCAAGGAGCTACCAGAGGATCTCTCAAAAGTAGGAGACTGGCCAACAACTTAGCACATGAATATTAATGCTGATAAATGCAAAGTAATGCACGTTGGAAAAAATAACCCCAACTACACACACAAAATCACAGGGTCTCAATTAGCGCTTACCACTGGAGAGATCTCGGAGTCACTGTGGAGAGTTCCCTGCAAACGTCCACGCGGTGTGCAGCAGTCGTCAGACAAGCCAACAGGATGTTGGGAATCGTTAAGAAAGGGACAGAGACTAGGGCCGAGAATCCCTCATTGCCTCTGTATAAACCCCTGGTTTGCCCACAGCTGGAACACTGCGTGCAGATGTCACCTGCTCCTCCACTAAGGCCCATTTAGACGCCGTCTCGCCCTTCCATCCCCTGGTCTGCGGTTCCTCGGTGCTCTCGCATGAGATGTCTGCCCTATTCCCAAGGGGCCTCAAACAGCGGAGCCAACAGCCTCTGTGGGCCCTGGAGCAAGGTGGGGGGGGGGCCCCCAGGGGGCGGGGCCCTTAGCGCTGCCGCCCTCACAGCTGTGTGGAGTGGCGCTCTGGCAGCCAATCAAAGGGGCCTGGGGCTCCGACTACCACCACTGTTGCAGTGGCAGTGGCTGGGCGCTCTGGGGCCCTTTGAATCTCTGGGCCCCAGGGCAATTCCCCCCCCCCCCCCCCGCCGTCAGGGGCCTGGCCTCAAATGATTGTTCCCAGCCATGAAGGATCCTGTCGCTCAGTGGGACCTTACTCTGGTCTGCCTAGGCTCACCCGGCCACCATCTGAGCCCTGGGCTCTTGATCTGTCCCCACCTGTCCTGGAAGGTGTGTCGGCCCCTGAAGTGCTGGCTCAGAGCTGCCTTACGTGGCCTTCTGAAGGGCAAGGTCGACCGCAGCCTTATCCGGCCTTTCTTCTGAACAAGGGTTTCTTTGCACGTTAACCAGGGTCTCTTCCTGTGGGGTTTGCCCCAAGCCGCCCTGCCTGTCTGCCGAGCATTGGCTTTCTCCCTGGAGCAGACCAAGCCGCTCCTCCAGTCGCCACGGCTCTCCATTGCTACGCGGAGCGGACGAGGGTTCCCCCAGTCTCTCCTGCATCCAGACCGTCTGGGGTCCCCGCACTGCCTCTGGCAAGAGCCCACTCTGAGAGAGTGGAGGTGCCTTCGGTGGCCTTCCTGGCCCACATGTCCATCCAGGAGATCTGCAGAGCTACACCGCGGTCCTTGCCTCCCGTGCTCACAGCACGTTACGCCATCACCCTGCTCGGCAGAGCCGTGCTACCAGCTGCACAGCCACGGACGCCGGCCTGCCTGCACAGGGCTGCTTGGAGTCACCCGGGGTGGAACGGGCGTGAGCAAGCGCTGGAGAAGCCCAAAGGCTCCCAACACCACCGCGCCGACGTTCCTGGGCGCTCTGGGGCACAGCAGCAGCTCACGAGCGTCCCATGACGTCCAGACTAGAGAAGCAATAGTGTAGCTGATTAACCGAGAAGCAAAAGCGTATCGGTTAATACTGTAGACGACACGCATCCCCCCCCCCCCCCCGCCCCCTGCCAGTACATTTCTTAGCAGGCTGGCCAGCAGCCCGGCTCAGTCCTAGCATGCGCTGGGTCCGGGTCCTGCCCCCGCTGCAGCTCTGCATTCAAAGGGTATGAGGAGCTCGCGCCGGGTCCAGGAGCTCAGAACCGCCTGGACAGGGGCTGCTGCCATCCTGTGCTGCTGCCTCTGTATCAGAGGCAGCAGCACGGGGCAACAGGCAGCCAGTATGTGAGAGGAGCTGGTTTTTAAACTGGCTCCCCTTGTGGACCAGCTCCCACGTGGCACCCCTGCGCTGCTGCCTCCGATACAGGGGCAGCAGCATGGAGTGGCAGGGGGCTCCGTGGAGCGCACTGGCTGCCGGCCCCGCCCCTGGGGACTAGAGGCTAGTTGAGTAACCGATAAGAGTTCACGAGGTTACTCGACTGTTCAATTAACCGATATTTCACATGGTCCAAACACTAAATTCATTTTTACAATTCTTGCCTGTTGTAACGACACGAACACGCGGCTGATCCCAGCTGCATATTCATCTGAGTGTACCTGAGACATGGAGATTTTGGTGCCTGGTCTGCCACGGTCGCAACCCTTCCTTCGCATCCGTTGTGCCCCTACCGCTGAGAAACCACCAGCTTCTCTGAGCCTTGTTCCTTAGGCCTTTCTCCCCAGGGTCAAGGGTCTATAAAAGAATCAGCAAGACAAACCTGCCTGGCAAAGTGGATGGGGGTTTCCCCGGGTGCCACCAGAAATAAGTGATTGCAGCTCAGGTTCCTGACAACTTACCTGAGTGAAAGGAAGGAGAACGTCTCTCCACGCGGTCTGAGAGCCTTTGGCTGGGGTGTCATCCCCCCACCTGCAAGTGAAGGCCACGTGATCTTCTCAGCCAATGGCAATTATGTTTTTGAGTGCTCCTTTCTCTCCAGGAGCCGATCCCTCCTGGGACTGAAACCTTGTCCTCTCAGCCCACCTCCTGCCATCTCTTCCCTGCTGCCTCCTCAGTGACGGTGGCCTTTCTGCTTGCTGTGACTTCTGCCACGAGAGCGGGAGAGGTGCAGGCACTAGGGCTGGCCCGCTGTCCGAGGTATCCCACCTGGACAAAGGATCCAGGAGAACAAGCCCTAACTCTCCGCCCGAGGGAGGGACAGAATTCCATTGGAAGCAGCAAGTCCGTCTGCTGGTATTCTTCCCAACCCTCATGCAGCCAAAGCCGAGGCAATGTTGGAAGGGCCTTGGCCGCCTGTCAAACAGAGCAACGCTCTTCAGAGCTTCCCCCAGACGTGTGTCTCTGGAGCAGAAGGGTGAACGGCGTTACAGCTCCGATCCCCCTGGCCTTCTGCTTACACAGCACCTGCTGTGGCATGACCCACGGAGATCCAGCCTCTGCAGCAGCGGGTGCGGTGCCGGTGGCCTGCTCGGGCAGCAGCTCCCATGTTTGTGCTGCACTGTGTTCGGACAGGTACCTCCAGGCCCGCCAGTGCATCGGTAACGCATCGCCTGCCTAGCTCCTCCCAGCTCCTTAGCACAGGCACTGCCACTGGAGCTGTTCCAGATGTGTCGTCCGTATGCTCATTCCAGCACCCGCCCTTCCAGCAGCCTGCTCCATCCTCATGAGCGGCCTGGAAGGAGGAGATTTATGGAATTCAGCTCTGGGATTAGGCTGCGTCCCGTTGGGGTCCAGTGTACTGACATGTAACTGTGTGTGCTGTTGTAGGACTGACTGTGCCTCCTGGAGCGGGAGGGAGTGTTAATTTCATTCCTCTGGTTGTCAGCCAGCCCCTGGAACCGTCTGCACGCTGTAGCTCAAACTCAATTCTCCAGCGACCAACAAAAGAAGGGTTTGGATATGTAGCCTGGTGTTCAGCAGACACAAGGCCTCCTGCCTGTTCCAGCAAAGGGAGTGGACATCTCTCCTACGGAGGGCCCACTGAGGCACCCTTGCTGGACCACACAAGGAGAAGACAGGTGCTGGTGCCCTGCATTTGACATCTACCTTGGCAGCATGGGTGGAACTGCGTCAGCCTCTCCCCAGGGTCCTGGCCATGGGGATTCTGTGCTGAGAGGGAGCGGCAGGTGGTAGCACCACCCTGTGCCCATTGCTACATGGGGTGCCCTTACCCGCCACTCGGGGTGCCTCCCCCTGCAGGCACCAGTGCAGAGCCCTTGGGCGCCATCCCTGTGAGCCAGAGGGCGTGCGCCACGTGCTGACACTACAGGCCACTGGGCTCCGGTCTCTGGAGTGTACGTATGGCCAGCTCAGCTGGAGGAACGGGAGGTGCTGTACAGGCGGAGCAGTGGCTCCTTCCGCCTCGTTCGAAATGCCCCGCGTTCCCTTGAGAGACAGTTCCACACCCTGCCACTTCTCATGCTCCGTTACAGTGGGAGGCAGATACCAGCCATCCTAATCCGCCCCCATGCTCCTCCGGGACGGCAGGGACTTGCCCAGCTCCACGAGGCTCCCAGAAGCATTAGAACGGCCAGACGGGGTCAGACCAAAGGTCCATCAGCCCAGGGTCCTGTCTGCCCACAGTGGCCAATGCCAGGTGCCCCAGAGGGAGTGACCAGAACAGGGAATCATCCAGCGATCCCTCCCCTGTCGCCCATTCCCAGCCTCTGACACACACAGAGGCCAGGGGCACCCTCCCTGCCCATCCTGGCTAATAGCCATTGCTGGACCTAACCTCCACGAATGTATCTAGTTCTTTTTTGAACCCTGCTAAAGTCCTAGTTTTCACAACACCCTCTGGCGAGGAGTTCCAGTGGTTGACTGTGCGCTGCGTGAAGAAAAACTTCCTTCTGTTTGGTTTAAACCTGCTACCTAGAGTAGTTAGGAGGACTTACTGCCACGGTGTCCTCACAGGTCTCTGGCTCTGTCAGTGATGACAGGCAGAAGGCTGCTTGCGTGTGTGCTCAGTGGTGTGGGCCAATGACCACAGACCCCGAGAGGGCCCCCAAAGACCACAAACCAGATAAGGATCCAAGGTGCCAGGCCAGGTCTATTGCAGAGCAAAGTACAGTAACAGTTGTCAATTGACTCTACTGAACCACTACGCACATGTACCCCGTAGCATTGGAGTGACTCAGTCAGCGGGAAATTTCCACTGCCCCTCCTCCCCTCCCCCCCGTCATACAAAGACTGTCCCCCCAAGACACCACAAACAAGTCACACCTCACTGCTGACGTGTCAGGTTACCACCCTCTGACGCTACTTAGATACCACCCATCGCCCTGCACCTCGTGGTTTCATTAGATCATCTCTGTCCATCATTCTGTCATTTTAGACCCTTTCCTGAACCTGGGTCTGTATCTGTGAGCAGTGGGTACCAAGGTCTTTTTAAATGAGCTAGTGAGATCATGTGCTTTCCACTTATGACCAGGACCAATGATTGTTCTGCACCTGGGCCTATTACCAGTTCGTGTTTCGCACTCTCAGCCCTGTTTGTGCCAAGTTCTGTGAGCAGGGGCCTGCCTCTTCCTCACAGCTCAGCTTGGCTTTATGTTCGCCATGTTTTGTCCGCTGTTAGCTAGGCCTCAGGCCAGGCCTGTGCTGCACGGGCTTCTGTTTTAGGCCTTCATCTTACTGCGCCTACTAATTTCATCTGGTGGCCCCTAGTTCTCATGTGATGGGCACAAGTCAATAATATTCCTTTATTCGCTTTCTCCACACCAGCCATGATTGTAGACTTTTATCCTACCCCCCTTGGTCTCCTCTTTTCTAAGCTGAAAAGTCCCAGTCTTTATCGTCTCTCTCATGTGGCAGCCATTCCAAACTCCTCGGCCAATGTGTTGCCCTTTTCTGAATGTCCCTCTTCTGGCCGGCTCTGCTGCCCCCACCCTAAACACCAACCCTGCAGCCCCCATTGGCTTGGCCCCTACTCCTTCGTGTAGGAGCCGGAAGGGGGGGTGCTGCTATTTCCACGAGCTGCTTGAAGAGGTAAGTGCAGCCCGGAGCCGGCACCCCAACCCCCTCCTACAGCCTGCACCCCCAGCCAAAGCCTCACACACACTCCAATCCCCTACCCCAGCCCAGAGCTCACTCCTAGTGCCATGTTCCCCTTCCAGCTCTCTGACGTCCTCATTTCTGGCTCTACCCCAGAGCCTGCACTTCCAGCCAGAGCCCTCACCCCCTTCTGCGCCCCAACTTCATGAGTATTCATGGCCCTCCCTACAATTTTCCTCCCCCGATGTGCCCCTCAGGCCAAAAGCTTTGCCCAGCCCGATCTAGATTCATCCTGAATTTCTCCTAATTAGCTCCGAGTTGTGACTAGGGTTGCCAGCTCTCCAGGACCAGCCTGGAGTCTCCAGCAATTAAAGATTAATCTGTAATTGAAGATTGCCATGTGATGAAATCTCCAGGAATATACCCAACCAACCTGGCAAGGCTCATTGTGACACCCCTGCCCCATGCCCCTTTTGGAGCTCCCCAAATAGGACCTGCTTGTGTCTACACACAGGGCTGCCAGGTGTCTGGTTTTGAACCGGACAGTCCAGGATTTGAGCTTTCTGTTCGGGAAGCAAACGGAGACAATAGACCTGTCCGGTCCGTTCTAAGTCAGGTGGGATGTCGATTGGGATGGAATGGCAGGTGTGTCGGGATTTCCCTGGGAACCCTCTGGCAGTCCCACCTACACAAAACTCACAGATGCCTGTCGTTCACTGGCCTTTCCCCGCAGTGGTGTGTGCAGGATCGGGGCGCCGGCATGTTACGGACACAGTGACGGGCGGGGGATCGGGCACTTTGCAACCAAGGGGAGCCCGTGCCCCAGACAGCTTACCATGGGAAAAGGAAGCTTGCAGACGAAGCGCAGGTGAGAGGATGTGACCTGTTAAATAGTTTTGGGTGGGGAAGGGGGGCTAGTTTGGGGATGTTGGGAGGAAAATGTTTAACGTGCTCTGGAATTACTCTCTCTAGATATACTGCTCCCTTCCCCCGCTCTCTTTTCTCAATGGCTGAGTGAAGATTAAAACCAGCAAGCACAGGGCAAAGGGAAAATAAAGAGAGACGTGTATTTACAAGTCTAACAAAGCCAGGGACTAAATATTTACAGGCATAAAGAGTAAAAATGAGCCAGGCTTTCAAAAGTAATTATCATAATATAAAAACGAAACAACGCTGTTGCCAAGCATGAGGATGGGGCCAAAGCGTTAGCTGGTGCAAACTGGATCTGCCCCCCAAATTAAACCCTCAGTAACTGGCTGCTCATTTCCCTGACCAGCCCGGTGCCAAGAGAGATTCCTACTCGGTCTCTTTCCTTGGGAGCGTGTCCTGGGCCCTCCATCCCAGCAGGGGTCATGCAGCCTTTGTCATGCACCAGTCCATGGGATGAGACCAGTGTAAATCCAGCATGGGCGAGAAGAGCGGGAGGCATTTGTGTCCTCCAGCTCAGTAGACCCCTCCGGCCAGGCTGGCTTTAGCCGTCTGGACAGCAAACATGCCTCCTGTGGTTATGACACTGCCTCTCTGCTCAATGTGCAGTGGCAGAAATAAATGCAAACAGGATGTTAGGAGCCATTAGGAAAGGGATCGAGAATAAGACAGAAGATCCCTTATTGCCTCGATAGAAATCCACGGGCTGCCCACATCTTGAATACTGTGTGCAGATCCGGTTGCGCCATCTCAAAAAGAGATTGGAATCAGAAAAGGGCAGCAAAAATGAGTAGCGGGCTGGAACAGCTTCAGGATGAAGAAAGATGATTAAGACTTGGACTTTATGGCTTTCAAAAGAGACAGCTACAAGGGGTTATGATAGAAATCTATAAAATCTTGACTGGTGGGGAGAAAACGAGTCAGGAAGTGTTATTTACTCCTTCACATAACACAGGAACTAGGGGTCACCAAAAGAAATTAATAGGCAGCAGGTTTAAAACAAACAAAAGGAAGTATTTCTTTATGCAACACACAGTCAACCTGTGGAACTCCTTGCCAGGGGATGTTATGAAGGCCAAGACTCTAACAGGGTTCAGAAAAGAGGTAGCTAAGTTCACGGAGGACAAGTCCATCAGCTATTAGCCAGAATGGCCAGGGATGTAACTCCATGTTCTGAGTGTTCCTAGCCTGTTTGTTAGAGCCTGTGACTGGGTGACGGAAGGGATCACCTGATGGTTTCCTATTCTGTTCATTCCCTCTGGGTGCCTGGCATTGGCCACAGTGGGCAGGCAGGGCCCTGGGCTGGATGGGCCTTGGGTCTGAACCGGTCTGGCCGCTCTGATGTTCATTCAGCCTCTGAACACTTCTGCCACCAACTTCCTCTTCCCAAGCTTTTCCACACTTAAAAGCAGAGACGGTTGCATGAACCCCTCGCTTTTAACAGCTCTGATTGCCTATTTTCACGTGGAATTTGCTGTTCCCGCAGCCCCAGTTATGGGGAGGCTGGGCTGCTGCCCGAGGACATCCCCAGCCAAACAGAGCAGGCAGCTGCAGAGTGCGACAGGCCAGCCAATACCGCTCTGGTACCTCCTCCCCTGTCCTGCCGCCTCCTGGCTGAGGTGCAGACTGTTCTGTTCTTGGGGCCTGCTGCTGGTGCTGCGTCAGGCCCTGGAACCGCACGGCGGCCTGGCCCGCAGTCCGGAAGTGCAGACCAGCTTGGAGAAAGTTCCGTTTCAGAAAAATCCCCCTTTCTAGACACGAGCTAGACTGGAGGGTGGGGCCACGAAGGGGGGCGGGGCCGCGAAGGGGGGCGGGGTGACAAATGCTGTATTCTCTTGTGCTGCCCGTTACTGCGGGTCGTCTTGGAGTCCCATTTACAAATATGATGGCCTTTCGGGGGGCGGGGGGAGAATATGCAGAGAGCTTTCTGCCACCCCCCCCCACTTGTCGTGCGTGACACTGGATGCCACCAACAGGCTGCTGATCTCTTTGTGGCGATGAGGGGTAAACATTTCTGTGGCTTGGCTGCCTGCATCCCACGCTCATAAGGGATCTAGGTAGCTGGAGGCCACGACGCTTATGAAAGTGGGACTGGGGTTGCTAAAACACTTTTGAGCTTTAGCAAAATGTCCCAGAGGTGGCCAGAACTGAGCCCAGACCTCCATGCAAAGTCCCACTGTAGCTGACAGAGAACGACCTGTATCCTGCCTGTCCTATCAACCTATTTCCCGAGTCACCAAAAAGTGCATTGGCTTGTGCTGGGTTTCTTATTTACATTAGAGCGGCCAGACGGGGTCAGACCCAAGGTCCATCCAGCCCAGGGTCCTGTCAGCCCACTGTGGCCAATGCCAGGTGTCCCCGAGGGAGTGAACACAACAGGTGATCCCGATGTGATCCCTCCCCTGTCACCCAGCTCCAGACACAGAGGCTTTGGCTACACCTCGAGTTTTTGTGGCAGAAAATGGAGAGGCATAAGGCTCTTACACAAAAGGGGTTTTGCACAAAATGGAAGCGGCTGCACTGCGTCTTTTTGCGCAAAAACCCCTTGTGCAAAAAGAAACGGCAGAAAGTATGCTAATGATGTCATGACTCATGCTAATGAGTCCCTCGTTAGCATATTTTCTGCCGCAAAAACTTGCAGTGTAGACATAGTCACAAAGGCTAGGGACACCATTCTTACCCATCCTGGCTAATAGCCATTGATGGACCTAGCCTCCATGAATCTATCTAGCTCTTTTTTGAACCCTATTAAAGTCCTGGTCTTCACAAATCCTCTGGCAAGGAGTTCCAGCAGTTGACTGTGCAGCGAGTGAAGAAAAACTTCCTTTAGTTTGTTTTAAACCTGCTGCCTATTAATTTCATTTGGTGACCCCTAGTTCTTGTGTTATGGGAACAAGTAAATAACTTTTCCTACTTCACTTTTCCCACACCCCTCATGATTTTATAGCCCTCTAGCCTATCCCCCCTTAGTCTCCTCTTTTCCAAGCTGAAAAGTGTCATTTCTGGGCCATTTGGGCTCCTGTAGTGTGCCCCTCACTGCGGTGCCCCTTGGGGCCATTTTCTGTTTCCTGCTCCTAGATTCCTTTCTCCCTTGAAATGTTTTGTGTTACCTGCCCTCTGCTGCCCCCCGTTAGCTGACTGGTCCATGGCTAACCCTGCTCTTGTTTAATGGAGTGACAAGTATTTCCCACCAGCTGGGGAATCGGACCTGTCCTCATGGGGCTGGCCACCCTGGCAGGGATAAGCTCTGGGCTTGTCTCCCCCGCTGTGCTTAGAAAAGCGATTGTCTGGCTGAGAATGTCTCCTTCAAGCGCCTTCCTTTCTTCCTCCTGGCTCTGGGGCCTGCTTGCTGCTGCTCAGGTTGGGCTTGGCGAGATTGCCCTGCCATTAATTCAGCTTGGTGCCTCTACGCTGCGCTGTGTGTGAGGTGAGGGATCCTGTATGCGCTGGAGCCACGTCCCAGCCGCTTCCCCTGGACTCCCGGCCTGGCTTTTATAGAGCTGAGACGAGAAATGGGAAGAGACACGTTTTGCAGTATTCGCTGTTTATCTAAAACTAGCCAAATGCCTCATCAGCATGCTTGAAACAGTATCTGAAGCAGAGCTGGGATGGGAGAGCTGTTTTATCAAAGGCAAGCCGGCACTGCACTCCAGACGCTGGTGGGGCCAGAGCCCATGTGCCTGTCATGGTTATTTTATACTGTGCAGCCTGCTCTTACATCATCTGCTCTGTGTAACCCTCCTCACCCCCCAAACCACAGCGGAGCTGACTGCTCCTAAGCCAACAAGCCCCAAAAGCTGCAGTGTCCGAGTCTGCTACTATCTGCCGTTCGTTAATAGACCACAACTGTGGTGCTGGGCAGTGGACCCACATGCTGCTCTTGGAGGGACCTAGACAGATTAGAGGATTGGGCCAAAAGAAATCTGATGAGGTTCAACAAGGACAAGTGCAGAGTCCTGCCCTTGGGACGGAATAATCCCAAGCATTGTTACAGGCTGGGGACGTAATGGCTAAGTAGCAGTTCAGCAGAAAAGGACCTGGGGATTACAGTGGATGAGAAGCTGGATATGAGTCAGCAGGGCGCTCTTGTAGCCAAGAAGGCCAATGGCATATTAGGGTGCATTAGGAGGAGCATTGCCAGCCGATCTAGAGAAGTGATGGGTAGCAGGTTTAAAACTAATAAAAAAAAGTTCTTCTTCACACAGCGCGTAGTCAACCTGTGGAACTCCTTGCCAGAGGAGGCTGTGAAGGCTAGGACTATAACAGAGTTTAAAGAGAAGCTAGATAATTTCATGGAGGTTAGGTCCATAAAAGGCTATTAGCCAGGGGATAGAAATGGTGTCCTTGGCCTCTGTTGTCAGAGGCTGGACAGGGATGGCAGGAGACAAATCGCTTGATCATTGTCTTCAGTCCACCCTCTCTGGGGCACCTGGTGCTGGCCACTGACAGCAGACAGGCTACTGGGCTAGATGGACCTTTGGTCTGACCCAGTACGGCCGTTCTTATGTTCTTATGTGATTATTCCCCTTTATTTGGCTCTGGTGAGGCCACATCTGGAGTATTGTGTCCAGTTCTGGGCCCACTGTAGAAAGGATGTGGACGCATTGGAGAGGGTCCAGCGGAGGGCGACCGAAATGATGAGGGGGCTGAAGCACGTGACTTATGATGAGAGGCTAAGAGATTTGAGCTTATTGAATCTGCAGAAGAGCAGAGTGAAGGGGGATTTGAGAGCAGCCTTCAACTTCCTGAAGGGGGGTTCCAAGGAGGATGGAGAGAGGCTGGTCTCAGTAGTGACGGATGGCAGAACGAGGAGCAATGGGCTCACGTTGCAGTGGGGGAGGTCTAGGTTGGATATTAGGAAAAACTGTTCCCCATGGCGGGTGGGGAAGCGCTGGGCTGGGTCCCAAGGGAGGGGGTGGAATCTCCATCCCTAGAGGTGTTTAAGTCCCTGTGACAACTCATCGGGAACCCCCCGACCCTGCACCCCTGTCCGCAGCCAGTAGAGTAGGGCGGGTTTATTGCTTCTCAGAGATACAGCCCAGCCTGGGTTCGATGTGGACATCGGAGTAGGGGGCCGGCAGTCCCAGACCCCTGGGGGGGGGGTCCACAGGCCCTGAACCCCAGCACTCGGCTTAGTCTCTTCTCTTCAGAATTGCCCAGCCAAGGCTGCCTTTCCCACAACCACTGAACGCACCTCCCCCAGGTAGCCTCCCCCTTCCCTGCTCAGGTGAGAACCGGTTGGGCCATTGTCTATGTCAGGGCGACCCCCCTTGGGCAGTGCTTACAGACAGAGGCCAGTAGGGGTCACCCACAGCCCACACAGCGACCAGCGAATGCCCAACAGAATGGGTCCAGGGCTACTCGAGTAGACAACCCCCCGCTATGTCACAGTCCCGACTTCACCAAGCCCTGGCTGGGCTGATTGAGTTGGGTTGGTTCTGCTGTGGGCAGGGGGCTGGACTTGATGCCTCCTGAGGTCTCTGCCTGCCCTGGGATTCTGTGATAGCCCTGGGCTACTGGAAACAAGCTTACCTGACTCTTGCAGCTAGCGTGCGACTAAAGACATGAGTGTGCATGAATAAAGCCACAAGTCCACTGCAGAGTATTCTCATCCAGAGAGAACCAGCAATGAAAGTAAAACTGCGAGGGCCTAATCCAAAGCCCATTGAAGCCAATGGAATGATTCCCCAAAGTATCAACAAGGGAAATCCCTGCAAACTTCACAGACACTTTTGAAAGTCCCTATTACGGAGACTCAATGTGAATGTCTTCCTGCAAATGAAAAAAAAATGGAGACCAAAAGTGCCACTGTGGCTTAACAGCCAAGTAGAAGAAGCAGTGGGAGATCAAAAGGCTTGGTTTAAAAAGGTGGAAGTTAAATCCTGGTGAGGAACATAGAAAGGGGCACGAACTCTGGCACATGAAGTGTAAACATGGAATTAGAAGCCCAAAGAGGAGTTTGAAGAACAGCTGGCCAAAACCTCAACAAGTGTCAGCAATTGTAAGTACGTCAGAAGCAGGGAGCCTGTTAAACCGCCAGTGGGGCCCTTGGACGATGGAGATGCTAAAGGGGCCCTCCAGGGCAATAAGGCCGTTGTGAGAAGCTAAATGAATTCTTTGCTTCAGTCTTCACGGCTGAGGATATTGGGGAGATTCCCAAACCTGAGTCATTCCTTTTAGGTGACAAATCTGGGGAATTGTCCCAGATTGAGGTGTCATTAAAGGAGGTTTTGGAACGAATTGATAAACTAACAGTAACAAGGCACCGGGACCACACGGCATTCACCCAAGAGTTCTGAAAGAGCTCAAATGGGAAATTGCAGAACTATTAACCGTGGTTTGTAACCGATCCTTTAAATCGGCTTCTGTACCCAATGACTGGAAGGGAGCTAATGTGATGCCGGTTTTCAAAAAAGGCTCCAGAGCTGATCCCAGCAATTATAGTCCACTAGAAGACTTATCCGGCATTGCCTGAGTTCTTCAGGGCAGAGGGCTGGCAGTGTGGGGGGTGCAGGAGATAAATTCATGGAGATTAGGTCCATCAATGGCTGGGCAGGGAGGGTGTCCCTGGCCTCTGTTTTTTCAGGGGCTGGGAATGGGTGACAGGGGAGGAATCACCTGATGGTTCCTGGTTCTGATCGCTCCCCCTGGGGTACCTGGCCTTGGCCATGGTGAGCAGGCAGGGCCCTGGGCTGGATGGACCTTTGATATGACCCAGCCTGGCTGCTCTGATGGTTTCTGACTCCCGTGGCTTGTTTGGCATGGAATGTGTGGTGGTTGCTCCGTGCTTCACCCTTGTCTGGACAGGTCGGGTTCATGGCGCTTTGCAGACATTGGCTTTTACGTGTATTAAACGTCTCCTGACAGTGAGCGAGGGGCTCTGAGGGTGACTGTCATTGCCAGATCAGACACACTAGCTAATGTTTAACGTTTGATTTATAGGAATAATTTCCATGTATTGTTATGCTGCGAGTGTTTGAGGGGAGACCACTGGGGAATGTGCCCAAAAGAGAAGCGTGCATTTTAAAAAACGTCGCAATGAAATACTAGTGGAAATATGTTCATGCAGTTTTGAAGCTGCAAGGACTAGCGTGTATGTTTTGGATCGCGTGTCGTGTGTGTCCCAATTAACTCAGCCTAATGAACCAAAGGGACATTGACGAGAAACCAAAGTGAATTTGAGTTTTCACTAATCTCTCTTTATTGAATGCAAAGTGAAACGGGCAGTTGAACGCTTCTGCAGTCGCAGCGTTCCCTGTAATACAGGGCAAGGATCTGGTGCTAAATGTGGCACATTTAACTCCAGTGTCTCTTTAGGGGGATGACAAATGCTGAGCTAGGACGGTCTTGTGTTCAGAGCCGGCTCACGAGAGCAGCCCCTGGCTCGGTGAAATGATTCTGCCAGGCGCTGAGCAGGCTGAACCAATTAAAGTCCAAAGTGATTTGATTGCCTGTCCCACCGGCCACAAACACAACTCCGGCCATTTATCAGAAGGTAAACACAAGGCGCTGCCTAAACAAACCCGGAGATTCAATGGAAACTCTCTGTGGGCCCAGGGGACAGCGGCTTGGGCTGAACGCAGGGTTCCCAAGCGGCCCCTGCCAGAACTAACAGTCCCCCTGCTCCTGGTGCCCAGGAATGCCGGGAGTGGGAGGCCCCGCTGTCCGGGGACCTGCGTGTTGACAAGCCCAGAGAGGCGCCTGGGCCCGGGCTCTGCTGCCCCCATGGAGCGTGCAGTGGGAGCAGGGATCCTCAGAAGAAGTTGCAGGACCTGGTCCTATGAACCTAATAGGCTCTTGCTAAAGCAGACTTGTAAACATTCCCTCTGGTCCCTATGAAGCTTTCCTGCCTCTGATTCCCTGGCCTCTCCCGAGCCCCTCGCTTCCTTGCACAGCACCTCGTTAAACTAACAATAGCCGCTTGTTGGGGGCTGTCTCAGCGAATCTCCTGCTGGACTCAGACTGAGCGGGATGAAATCACAGCCCTGCGCAAGGCAGCAGCCTGCTTGAAACACCTGCAGGCCCACCCAGCTCAGCACCCTCTGGCCAGCAGATCAGCTATTGCCAGTTAGAATTGGGGATGGCTCAGCCCTGTCCCTGGCTGCCCTGTTGCACTGCCGGGCCCTGAGTTCAGCTCACAAGGCAGCCAGAGCGTAGCACAGCCCAGCTGCCTCCTCAGGGCAGCTCCTTGTCCTGCCCCTGGATTTTCCCAGGGGCTTTGCTCCATGCTGGTCATCCCGGGAGGCCACTGGAGAGATGGGTCTGTCCAGAGGACTGGGAAAGGGCAAATCGAGGGCCCAGCTATAGAAAGGGGAATAGGAACAACCCAGGAAACGACAGACCAGTCAGTTTCTCTTCTGTGCCAGGGAAGATAATGGAGCAAGTAGTTGAGGAATCCAGCTGCGAACAGCCAGAAGCTAGCTAGGCGAGAAATAATAATCAGCATAGATTTGTCAAGAACAAATCATGTCAAAGCACCCTGAGAGCTTTGTGTGACAGGGTAACGTGCCTTGTGGCTAACGGGGAAGCAGTAGTTGTGGTAGATCTGATTTGTAGTAAGGCTTTTGATACTGTCTCACGTGTTAACAAACTAGGGAAATATCGCCTAGATGGAGCTACAATAAGGTGGGCGTGTGACTGGTTGGAAAACTGCCCCCGAGAGTAGTTAGCAGTAGTTCAGAGTCATGCTGGGGGGCATAATGAGTGGGGTTCTGCAGGGATCAGTTTGGATCTGTTCAATATCTTCAATGATAGATAATGGCAGAGAGAGTAAGCTTATAAAGTTTTCAGATGATACCGAGCTGGGAGGGGTTGCAAGCGCTTTGGAGGATAGGATTAAAACTCAGAATGGTCTGGACAAACTGGAGAAATGGTCTGAGGTCAATAGGAGGAAGTTTAACAAGGACAAATGCAAAGTGCTCCACTTAGGGTGTGTCTAGACTACAGGGTTTTGTCGACAAAAGTGGACTTTTGTCAACAAAACCTGCGTCTACACTACCGCTGAGTTCTGTCGACATAATGTCGACAGAACTCGGCAGTTTTGTCAACGGTGGTAAACCTCATTCTACAAGGAATAATGCCTTTTGTCGACAGAGTTCTGTCAACAGAAGGTGTTATTGCATCTACATTGTCCTTTGCATCTACACTCTCATGTTGACAAAGTGGCTTGCTTTGTCGACAGAACTGGATATTGTCTAGACGCTTTATGTCGACAGAAGCTTTGTCGACAGTATCTGTCGACAAAGCCTCTGTCGACAAAAGCCTGTATTCTAGACGTACCCTTAGGGAGGAACAATCCGTTTCTCACACACAGAATGGGAAGCGACTGTCTAGGAAGGAGTCCTGCAGAAAGGGATCTAGGGGTCAGAGTGGACCATGAGTTAAACATGAGTCAACAGTGTGACACTGCTGCAACAGAAACATCATTTTGGGCTGTATTAGCAGGAGGACTGTAAGAAAGAAATGAGAAGAAATTATTCTGCTCTATTCAATGCTAATTAGGGCTCAACTGGAGTATTGTGTCCAGTTCTGGGAATCATGTTTCAGGAAAGATGTGGAGAAATTGGAGAAGGCCCAGAGAAGAGCAACAAAAATGATGAAAGGTCTAGAGAACATGAGCTACAAAGGAAGACTGAAAACTTTTAACCAGCTCCCTGCGAGCACCACCTCCTACCTGCCCCCCTTCCTGCTGCCTCTGATGTAGAGGCAGCAGCACGGGAGGGGCTGCGTGTAATCATTAGGATTAACCGATGAGCCCAGGCTCATCAGTTCAGCATGTAAATGGGTACACATTCACATCCCTATTTCAAGTACCTAAAAGGTGGTTACCAGGAGGGATACAAATTGTTCTCCTTAACCTCTGATGACAGGCCAAGAAGCAATGGGCTTAAATTGCAGCCAGGGAGGTTTAGATTGGATATTGAGTGTGAAATGCTATGGGAGATTAGAGAGGCAATAAAAATTAGAAAAATAATAGTGGAGGATTTCAACTATCCCCATATTGACTGGGTACTTGTCACCTCAGGACAGGTGTGACGTAGTGGGGGTGCTGTCTGCTCTGTAACCCGGTGTCCCCCTGCACTGTGTTGTGTGATTCCCACTGACTCACCCACATGTGTGTTAGCCCAGACACCTAGGACCAGCCTGACCAGATAACAAGGCTCTTCCCACAGGGGAGAGACAAAGGGAGGGAGGCGGAGATGAACACCTGGTTTGGGGGCAGGGTCTGGGAGTGAGGCAGTGGCTGGCTGGGAAACATGAGGGAAACAGCCTAAGCTGAGGTTCTAGGGGAGGCAAAGGACCCCCTAACCCAAGGGGTCTGAGGCATCCTGGCCCTGACTCCTGTAACCACATCACATCTGTGCTGGGTTGTATCCTGGAGAAGCAATAAACCCCCCTGTTCTACTGGCTGGCGGAGTCTGTTCTTGCTGCTACGGGGCTGCAGGATCAGGGGGACCCCGACTCGCCGTCACGCCAGGATGCAGAGATAAAGTTTCTTAACACCTTAAATGACTGCTTCTTGGAGCAGCTGGTTCTGGAACCCACAAGAGGAGGGGCAATTCTTGATTTAGTCCTAAGTGCAGTGCAGGATCTGGTCTAAGAGGTAACTATAGCTAGACCGCTTGGAAATAGTGACAATAACATTAAAGTTAACATCCCTGTTAAAAACACCTCAGCAACCCAACACTGTGACATTTAATTTGAGAAGGGGGAACTACACAAAAATGAAGAAATTAGTTAAACAGAAATTAAAAGGGACAGTGCCAAAAGTGAAATCTCCACAAGCTGTATGGAAATTTTTCAAAGACACCATAATAGAGGCTTAAATGTACACCCCAAATAAAAAACACAGGAAGGGAACCCAAAAAGTGCCACCGTGGCTTAACAACCAAGTACAAGAAGCAGCGAGAAATAAAAAAGGCATGGTTTAAAATGTGGAAGTTAAATCCTAGTGAGGAAAATAGAACTTTGTCAAATGAAGTGTAAAAATATAATTAGAAGCCCAAAGAGGAGTTTGAAGAACAGCTGGCCAAAACCTCAAAAAGTATCAGCAAAATGTTTTGAAGTAAGTCGGCAGCAGGGAGCCTGTCAAACAACCAGTGAGGCGTCTGGATGAGCGAGATGCTAAAGGAGCCCTCCAGGATGATAAGGGCATTGTGAGAAGCTAAATGAATTCTTTGCTTTGGTCTTCATGGCTGAGGGTGTGAGGGAGATTCCCAAACCAAAGCCGTTCTTTTTAGATGACAAATCTGAGGAACTGTCCCAGTAAGGAGTCCACAGGACCAGATGGCATTCACCAGATGGGAAATTGCAGAACTATTACCTGTGGTTTGTAACCCATCCTTTAAACCAGCTTCTGTACCTAATGACTGAAAGGGAACTATTGTGAGTGGGGAAGAGGCCAAGGGCGTGGTTTGGGACAGCGGAGGGGGGACAGCAGTCGTGCGTACTAGGGATGTTAAATATCGGTTAATTGACTAGTCGATTAACCTCATGAATTCTTATTGGTTACTCAACTATTCTATAGGCCCCAGGCAGCCCCTCTCCGGGGTGAGGGGTCTGAGCTCCTGGACTCAGTGTGAGCTGGAACTGAGCCAGGCTGCCTGCCCACCTGGCTCCTAACACACTTTAAATCAGTGTTTCTTAAACTGCGTTCTGTGGTACACCAGTGTGCCGCGAGGCAGTCGGAGGTGTGCCACAGAGAACAACAGAATTCAAAATGGCGCCTTTAAAAGGGCAGGGACATTTTTTTCCTCAATAACTTTCCTAATTTTCCCCAGACCCTTTTTTCCCTCAATAGCTTCCCCGAACCCCTCCTTTTTTTGGCTCAACAACAAATCCTTAGTGTTACTCATAACAAAAATTATTGTTTGGTGCTCGTCAGTCTTAAAAAGTTTAAGAAACGCTGCTTTAAATGCAGAGCCGCAGCGGGGTAGGTTCAGGACCCAGTGTGAGCCGGGACTGAGCCAGGCTGCTGACCAGCCTGCTAAAAACTTTACGGGCAAGGAGTGTGTGTATGGGGGGGGGAGAATGTGCGTCCTCTGTAGCATTAACCTACAAGCTTTTGCTTATTGATTAATCGACTGCACAAATGGGACTCAGGGACAGACAGACAGACGCTAAACTAGAGAGACTGGGAGAAACTCCCGGCCGGGCGGTATAAATTGCCAGGAGGCTGCGGACCCTGGCTGGGTAGCAAGAGCCCGAGAGGCAGCCCCCTGTCGGGGCGGTCTGGTGCTGGGTGAGTGCAGCGGACCGGACTGGCCCTCTCGGGGTCCCTTCTGGGCTCCTGTGACCCCTGCACAAAGCGGCAGGGCCGGGCCGGGCTGTGAGGGGAGCGGTGACCGGCAGGTGGCGCCGGGGACCCTGCTCTGAGCGGACACTTCAGGCGGCCCGGCCACAGCGGGTCGGTGCCTGGGAGTCTCCGCTCACAGCCTGCGCGGCGCACGGGGGCCGGCAGAGCCGCGGGTTCAGGGCTGGCAGGGTTAGGCCCCGTGTGTGCTGGGGGGGGCACCCGCGGGTCTCTGCGCCGCTCCGGGGCTGGGGGCGCCTGGCGCGTGCCGCGGGGACCCCCATCGGGGCAGCACGTGCGCAGGGCTGGGGCTGGAGGGTCCCGGAGCCCGCTGCTCCGGGGGAGCCGGAACCCGCGTGTCCTGGGCGGGGGGGGAACGGAGGCAGAGTCGGCAGCAGCCCCGTGGGAGCGCGGCCTGGGCGGCGGAGCGGCCCTGCCCGGGCTGGGCCCAGTGAGCGGGGCGCGGCTGGAGACCGCACTGTCTCCTCCCCGGCCTTAGCCAGCGAGAGCCGCGAGCCGGGACCCGCCTGCCTGCGGGGCGCTGGCCACAAGCCCCGGCTCGTCCCGAGCCAGCCACGCGCAGGAGCCGCCCCGGGTAACCCTGAGTGGGCAGCCTCGGAGCCAATTCCAACCCGGGCCGCCCCAGCCCCCGAGCGGGCCCAGGGCAGCCGGGGAGAGACCCCAGCCCCCGGGCACCGCGCTCCCCTCGGCGCTGGGCTTGCCCGGAGCTGCCCAGTGTTACAGACGGGGCCTCTGGGGCCTTGTCCAGGCTGCAGAGACAACTGCCTCCCATGACGCTCCGCGCCAGCCTCGCCCCGTGGGGGCCTCCTCTCCCCCCTGCGAGGCTGAGCCAGACCTAGGAGGCACAGGTGAGAGATGGGAGCTAGCCCGCACTCGCAGCGGGTCGGCCCGGAACCCCAGGCAGCTCCGTCTGCCCCCAGACACGCGTGAAAGCAGCCAGGCACCGGTAGCAGAGCGCCACGCGCGTTGGGGGGCGGACCGCGCACGAGTCTGTGTGTGTACGGTGCCCCCGGAGCGCTGGCCCCGAAAACACTCAGTGGGGGCCCAACGCCCCGTCTCCGGCCAGGGCGCGCCCTTGCTGTGACGCTGCGGGAGGGGGGGGCACAGGCAGCCTCCGGCCCGGCCACGGCCCCGCTTCTCACCAGCTTTTCTGGGCTACACGTGCACGCGGGAACTTCTCCAGCGCCCGGGACCCGGCCAGCCCCCGCCCCGCACGGCTCCGCAAAGCTGCACCCGGGGCCGGGCTCCGCGCAGCCAGGACGGGGGAGATGCCTGGGCCCGCCATGCAGGGGGCAGCCAGCGGGTCTCTGGCCCCGCAGAGCCACGAGCGAATTCAGCCTCCTGCCCTGCCCTGGGGGCCCCGCCAGCGTGTTCAGCAGCCGAAGTGACTCCCGGGCCCGCGTGTTTTACTCCCCCTCCCCGCGGCTGATCCGCTCGGCTTAGTTGGTGTCTTGGGCTGCCCGGCGCGCGCACTCCTGGCATGCGGGTCTGCGCGCGCAAATGCGGCCCACGTGCGAATGCCTGCGCAGGCGGCTTTGGACGCGCACTCCCCGCAGCTACTGGCCCCAAGTGTCCCGGCAGGGCGGGCGGGGAAGCAAACTCATGGAGGGGCTGGCGGGACGGCGAGCAGCGCCCCCCCCGTGCCGAGGGGCTGCTTCTCCCGCGCGGGCAGAGCAATGCGCACAGCGCCCAGCGCCTCGCCGCCTGCGGGCCAGGGTCGGGGCAGGAAGGCAGCCCCGCGGTCATTGGGCCTCGGGTCCCTTCATCCGGCGCAGAACCACTGCACCGCGCCAGGGCTGCTTTGGCCTCCGGCCGCGCCCGGGCCCCGGGCCGAGAGGGTTAAACCAGGAGGCTTCCCTTACCTTGAACAAGTTAAAATGTCCGCAGCCCGCAGCTCCGAAAGGGGCGGCGCTGGCTAGCGAGGCGTCTTGGCACCGGCTGCTGGAGAGGCTGGTCGGGGGCGCGCGCTCCCTCCACCAGCCCCAAACAGCGCAAAAAAGGGCAGCGGGCCCCGCACGCCAGCTGAGGACCGTTCGCCGCCGGCCAGCCCTGCGGAGAGGGGCCCTGCGGAGAGGGGCCCGCCGCCGAGTATGCCCTGCCCCGGCTCCTGCCCCCCCGGGCTGCTGGCCCTGCTGGCCCCCGGGCTGGCTCTCCTGGCGCAGCTCTCCCTTTCCTCCCAGGCCGGGGGCCGCAGCCCGCTGCTGGCGGAGAAGGCTCCAGGTGCGAAGGGCCGGACGCTGCTGCTGCTGGATGTGAGCACCAAGAGCCCGCTCCGGAGAACCAGCGAGAACTTCCTCTCGCTGCAGCTGGACCCCTCCATCATCCACGACGGCTGGCTGGATTTCCTAAGGTACGGCGGGCGCACCGGGCACCTCCCCGCCTGCCCTGCCCCGGGGAAGCCAGGCGGACCGGCCCTGCGGGCGGGGGAGCCGAGCCATGGTTCCCATTAGAGGCACATGTTTGCAATGGAGAAGGCATCTCAGACACTTATCGGTTGTGACTGGAAAAATGCCGGCCCGGGGCTTCCTTCCCCCCGGCTCCGCCAACGCACCCGGCGGGCCGGGCCCAGCCACTCGCCGCGGGCCGGTACCGAGGGCTGTCCGCCGCTCAGCCAGGCGCGGTGGCAGGGGGCAGCCCTGCCCGTCCCGGGGGCCGCCAGGCCGAAGGTTTGCGAGGAGCGGGCGTCTGCCGCGGGACCCGCTCCGGTCGCGCCCGGGCTCGGTCACATTTCTCGTTACCGAAGGGCTGGCAGAGCTGGGGGGCGCGGGGGCTCAGCTGGAAGCGGGGCTGGAGGCTCCCTCAGCGCGCAGCCCCATCGCGGGACCCGGCCCACCAGCAGCCGCTCGCCTTTTGCTTCTGGGCGGGCGCCCTCCAGTAGCGCGGATCCAAGGCCCGGTTCGGGGCCCGGCCCGAGGGACTGTGCTCCAGCAGCGCTGCGGCCGCCTGGGCGGGCTCCTGGGGAGGGACCCGCTGGCCATTCCCCGCGCCCCCAGCTCTGCGCGGCGCGCTCCGGGGGAGAGTCTGGGCTCCCCGCGGCGGGGGCCGCTTCCCGGCCAGCGCCGGCTGCCCAGGTGCATTTGGGGCAGCGCCGGGGCGCGGGAAGCCCGAATGAGACGCGATCGGCTCGCCCGGGCTCGGCGCGCGGTCGCGGCGGAAGCTCGCTTCTTTCGGGGGTCCCGGGCCTGCGCGGGCTCCTGGGGCAAAACAGCCCGAGCCCAGCCCCCCGCAATGGCTCTCGCGGGCCCGATCCTGCCGCCGGGGCTGCGGCCAGCGCTGGGCAGGGACCGGCTCGGTTTGCATCCCGCGGGGAGAAGAAACGGGCTGGGGACCGGGAGGCCGGGGCGACTCCGCAGGAGGGGGCAGGATCCGGGGCTCCCGGGCCAGGTTCCCCGGTGCGCCAGTCTCAGTGCCTCTCTCCTGCAGCTCCAGGCGCCTGGTGACCCTGGCCCGCGGCCTGGCTCCCGCCTTCCTGCGCTTCGCCGGGACCAGAACCGATTTCCTGCACTTCCAGAATCTGAAGAACCCGGCCAAGAGCCGCGGCGGGCCCGGCCCGGACTATTACCTCAAGAACTACGAGGACGGTGAGCGGGGCAGGGGACTCGGGGGGCGCCGGGCGCGTCGGGGCGTGTGTCTGGCTGCTGGGCGCAGCGGATGGCGGGGCCGTGTGTCTGGCTGCGGAGGTGAGCGGCGGGCGGCAGATCTCTGGGCCGCGGGGCACCCCCTCGGCTCGGGCGGGGAGTCGCAGCCGGGTCCTGCGGCGTTTGCCGCCGATTCCTGGCTGAGCTCGGGGCGGATCCGGTGTGTCGCGGGCGGCAGGCTCTGCCGGGCGGAGAACGGCTCCCGCGGGTGGTGTCGGGCAGCGCTGCGAGTCTGCTTCCCGCGGGGATGGATTGGGAGGGAGGCCGGGGTGTGCGGCGCTCGGGCTGTGCCGGGGCGGGGAGGCCGGGGGAGACGGTTCTCGGAGCGCAGGGCTCGGATGATACTTTCTGGACCCCGGGTGAGCGCCGGGTGCCTGGTACGAAGCCTGTTTACCCCCCCCCCCCCATGCTCGCGGACACTCGCCCTTCGGAGGGGCCCTGCTTCCGCCTCTTCCCTCGCCACCCCGGGCACCGCCTGTCCCTGTTCACCCCGGGCTGGGGCTCGCTGCACCCCGACACCCCTGGGGCTGGCTTCGGGCCCTCATGCTCTTCTCGGGGCTACGAGCCTTGAGGTTCAATGCCGGAGGCGTCCCCGTACCTGTCCGCCTGGGTCCGAGCCCCCGTGCGGCCTAGCGCCCATCGGCGGGGTGGCGGGGCGCAGCGTTCACCCGCCTGGCCCTGCCCGAGTGGCTGGCGCTGGATGTCTGCCGAACGCGGCTCGGGCCGCGAGCAGGCTCGGCAGACGCTGCCGAAGAGCCGCGGGCACTGCCGGGCAGGAGCTTCCGGCTCTGCCAGCGTCCTGCCGCCCCCACGGGAATCCATGCGGCGGCTGGGAAGGGTCCTGGGCGCCCATCGCTTCGCTCGGTCCTTGCTGATTGCCCCGCCCGAGCCGAGTGAGGCAGGTCCAGGCCTTTGCCTCCCGCTGCCCGCAGCCCGTCGGGCTCACACCCCCCATCTATCGGTCTCTGGCGCCCGCGGCTTCTCGGCCGCTGCCCCTGGCGCGCCGGGCTGCCCAGCGCCGCTGCTCTCCGAGCGCCCGGCCCGCTTGGCACCAGAGGGGCGAGTCCCAAACCGGTCCGGAGCAGCGGGCCCGTCTCGCAGCCCGGAGCTTCTGGCGGCGGCGTCTCGGCGCCTTTCTCAGCTGGGGCCCGGGTGAAACGATCCCTGTTACCCGAGACCCGTCCCGGCTTCCATTTTCACCCGGCCCGCCGGTTCCTTCCCCGAGTCTTCCCCAACATCCTCGCGCCGCGCGGCGCCCGCCCTGCCCGGTGCACTCCGCTCTGCCCGCGCCGCTTCCAGCTCCTTGGGGAAACTGTTCAGCAGGCGCAGGCGGGACCCAGCCAGGCACCGTCGCCAGCTCCCACAGCCGCTGCTTGTTCCCAGCCGGCGGAGCGCGCCAGCCCGCGGGGGGCGAGCTCCGTTTGCCCGGCTTATGCAGCCGGCGGGCGCGCCCCGCGGGTTCTGCGGAGTCAGGCGGGAGCGGGGCTCGGCGCGGGGCCCAGGCTGCGCTGGCAGGGAGGTCTTGCACTTACAGCTTCGACTTCGCTCCTCGTCGCCCGGGACTTTGCACCGCGGCCCCCGCCCGGGCCCGACCGGCTGTGGCGGGCCCGCTCAGTTCCTCTCCGGGTCCCCTGCCTCCGCCACTGCCCATCGCTCGCTGGTGGGAGGCAGCCCGGAGACGCAGCTATGGGGCTACTTTGGCTTCTCCCCTTTACAGGGGCGATCTTTGCCTCCCCCGGAGCCTTTGGGGCTTCCCGTAACGCATCAGCGGTGGTTTGGGGCGCTCGCCAATTCCACGCGTTGCTGGTTGGTAGCCTCGCTTGGGATCTTCCCTGCGGCTTCCCAGCCCGGGCAGCCCTTGCGCCCTGCCTCAGCCCAGGAGAGCGGCGGGCCGGCCCAGAGCTGCGCTGGAAAGGGCGCCCCAATTCCACGGCCCGGTTCTTCAGTCGCGTTGCCTCGCTAAGGCCAGCGCCGCGGCCGTGTAGAGAAGCGCTAATCGCCCGCCCGCCCGCCCGGGAGTCGCGGTTCTGGGGCGCTGTAGAATTTGGTCTCCCGCGAGCTGTTTTACAAGCCCCTTCCCCGGCGCGCAGCTTTCCCGCGGGCAGACTTCGGCAGCGCCCTGCCGCGCTGTTAAATGCGAGGAAATGGAAACGGGCGCAAAGCAGCGACGACCTGTCTGGGTTGCGAAAGGCGCTTTTCTGGCCCGGCCGCGGCGTAGCCGCGAGGAACGGTCGGAGGCCGCGGGCGGTGCGGAGACGGATCCCCGCGGCCGCTGCCCGGACGCTCGCTTGCCCCTAGCGCGCCTCGGACACGCAGCGGCGCCGGAGCTGTAAGCGCGGCTCTTCGCTCGGCACCGCTTCCGCGCGACGCGGACCCTGCGCCGGGCCCAGAGGCGGGAGCGGGAGCCAAGGGGTCCTGCCCGAGCGAAACTTCCCGTTCGTGTCCAAGGGCTCGGTGCGGCCGCCGCCGTCGCCGGGCTGCGCTGCAGGGAAGCCGGTTTGTGATGAAACGCGCCGGGCTCCCGGCAGCCCTGGGCAAACCGCTGGTAGCGCCGGGCGGCTGCGCTCAGAACCAGGGCCCGCCGAGCCGGGCACTCCGCGGCCCGGAGCCCGAGCTCTCAGGCCAGCGAAGCAGGGGACCGGAGAGGGGCTGGCAAGCGCCCTGTTACATCCCTCTTTTCTGCCGCCTTCTCTGGACTTTCCCCTTTCCTCTCTATTATGGGTGTGTGTGTGTGTGAGTCTGTGTCTGTGTTATGGGTGTGGGGGGTGTATGTGGCATGTGTGTGCTATGTGTGTTGTGTTGTGGGGGTGTGCATGTGGGGTGTGTGTGCATGAGGTGTGCATGGGGGTAGGGGTGTACATGTGGGTGGGAGGATGTGTGTGCTATAGGGTGGGGAGTATATGGGAGGGGTATGTGTGTGCTGTGTTGTTTGTGTGTGTGTATAGGTGTTATGGAGGGTGTGTGTTATGGGGGTGTGGTGTGTGTGTGGTATGTGTGTGCTCTGGGGGTGTGTATGTGGGGTGTGTGTGTGTGTGTGTGTGTAATGGTGCATCGGGGAGCCCCCCGACCCTGCACCCCCATCCGCAGCAAGATGTGACTCTGCCAGCCAGTAGAATATGGAGGGTTTATTTCTGTTCCAGGATACAGCCCAGCACAGATGTCATGTGGTTACAGGAGCCAGGGGCAGGCAGCCCCAGGCCCCTTGGGGCAGGGTCCACAGGCCCTGAACCCCCAGCACTCGGCTCAGTCTGTTCTCTTCATGTTTGCCCAGCCCAGACTAACCGCAATCCCCAGCAACTGGTCCCTGAGCCCCCAGGCCGCTCCGCCTCCTCCATCGTCCTGCTCCCAGACCCAAGGGGAATCTTTTGTCACCTGGTCCTCAGGAGGTGAGACTCTGACATATTTCCCCAGTGAGTCATGCCTGGCCTCCCCCCCTCATGCAGAGAGAGCTGCAAAAAAAGGGGGGGGGGAGAGGCTGAGATTCATCACACACACACACTTACACTACAGCACACCCCACTACGTTACAGTGTGCTATGTGTTGAGGTGTGGGTGTGTATGTTACGTGTGCGCTCTGTGTGTGTGTTGTGGGGGTGTCTATAGGTGTGTTATGGGTGTGTGTGTTGTGTGTGCACTGTGTGTGTGGGGTGTGTGTGTGGTATGTGTGTGCTGGGTGTGTGTTGGGGGTGTATGGGTGTGTTATGGTGTGTGTGTGTTGTGTGCGTTGTGGGGGGTGTATGAGTGTGTTATGGTATGTGTGTATGTTGTGTGCGTTGTGGGGGGGTGTTGTGTTGTGGGTGTGGGTGCGTTGTGTGTGTTGTGAGGGAGTGTATGGGTGTGTTATGGGTAGGTGTGTATAGCAACAAGGTGGCAGAGCTGGAGTTAATGCTAGCAAAGAGGTGCTTGTCACGCTGCAGCCTTTAAAGGCCCCTGTATGGGGCTGCCCCAAGGGCCGTGGCTGGACCTGCCCTGGGGGCTCAGCGAGCTGGCAGCTGGGGTGCCTGGCATGGGGGGAGCAGGGCGCAGCTGCCACACTGGGCTCTGCTGAGGGGACGGGCGGCCGTGCCTGGAACTGGGAAATCCCTCTGGGGCGCTCCAGGCCTCGGGACGCTTGGCTCCCGGGCGAATCCAAGAGGCAGCGGGGGGGCTCCTCACACTGGGGTCTGGGTGTAAATGGGGCTGGCCTGGGGATGATGGTCACATTCCTGCTGTGCTCGCCTGGCTGGAGAGCTCCTAGAGGCAGGGGCCACCCTGCTGTGCCTGGGCAGCTCCTAACAGACTCCTGCCGCCCTGCGTGGGCCGCTAGGCACTGCCCCGAGGGAAGGGATGAGTAGGGCCTGGGCCAGTCATTCTCCCCAGGGCCAGGAGCGGCCGTGCGCCTGCCCTGTTCTCTCACTCCCTGGCAGCTCCAGGGCAGCCTGCCGCAATGGAGTGAGGCTCAGAGGGGCAGGTCAGGGCTTTGTGCCTGGGCTTACTCAAGCTCAGAGCCGCCTGGTGGGGCCCAGTGCGGAGGGAGAGTTCTTAGGAGTCACTGGAAGAAAGTGAGGGGGAGGCTTAGCAGGTAACCGGAGGGTTGCTCAGGGCAGCAAGCCAGGCCAGAAGGTCTCCAGGAAGGGGACTAGATGAATGCAGGGGCTTTAGGGGCAGCATCCTGGGAACTTGGGCCCCCCAAAACACGTGTAGTTTGTTGCATGGCTCTTCAGTCATCTTGGGGGGGCAGCTCCCCACCATGGTGGCTGAGAGGAGCAGCCAGTCAGAGCTCGGCTGCTCTCACAGGAAGAGAGGGGCGGGGGAGAAGAAAGTGCTCTTTCGAAAAAAGGCGCTATGTAATGCAAACTGCTTTTCGAAAGAGCGCGGCCAGACGGCCCGGGTGCTCTCTGTCGAACAAGCGGCTCGCTTTTTCGAAAGTACTGGTTGTAGTGTAGACGCTCTTTTTTGAAAGAGGCTTGCAGTCTAGACGTAGCCTCATGGCGTTGCTCTGCTACCTACATGTGCACCAGCAGCAGACACAGTTTTCTACACTCTGGGTCCTAGTGGCGCCCCCCTCAGTCTGGCACCCGAGGCGGCCGCCTCAGTTCGCCTCACGCTAAGAACAGCCCTGCCCGGCAGCCCTGGTAGCTTCCCCTCTCTGTGCCCGTAACACCAGGCCTGGGAAGGGGAGAGCCGCCCCTGGTCCTGGAAGGGACTGGGGGAACCCTGCTGCACTTGCCCCTCCCTCAGGAACCCAGGAGGAGCAGAGGTGAGTCAGGGGGCACAGCTGATGGGGGGAGGGCGGTGTCCTTAGTTTACCATCGCACCATTTATTTAGTTTAGAAACTTTTCATTTACGTTTAATCTCCCGGGGGCTAGAGAGTGTCGACACATTTCTGCTTCCAGAGCTACCCTGCACTTCTGAGCCAGTGTTTATGCCACGTAACGGGATCAGTAAGTGATGTGCTTGCATTGGCTAGGGTCACTGGACAAGACTTTTCTGAAAAAATAGGTTGTGTCAAAGTGTTGGGCATTAGGGAAGAGAAAGGAGATGCCTGTTCATTTCGTGTGAGTTTAACCTGAGGTTCACTCGATACCTCTGAGCCTTCATGGTAAGACCATGTTGTTGTAAGAGCGTTTCAGTGCATTGGTATCACGATTTGTGTGAGATTTCTTTGGAATATTGCCTCGCCGCATGCTTACCTTTTGGCTTTGCGGTCAGAAGTAGGGGCTGGCACACCACACTGGAAAGGGTGCCACCGCAGGCTGCCGGAGAGCCCACCAAGATTTGGACCTTGCCTTGTCCGGCCCACCAGAAAATGTAACTGAGCCCCGCTCCTCTAGATTTGGAAAGCTTCATGGGGAGCCGAGTTCGTCTGTAACTGGAAAAACGAAAAAACCAGCAAAGGTTCCGGCAGCACCTCAGAGACTAACACGGCACGTGGATGTGTGTGGGCTGCGCCCACGAAAGCACATGATGCCATCTACGAGTTGTGTTAGTCTGTGAGGTGCTGCCGGGCTATTCGCTGGTTTACCCTCTAGGTAATGGCAGCCGCAGCCCAGCCCTGTTCACTGCTCCCAGGCACAGGCAGACGGGGGCTGTTGATTTGAATTCAGCGTTACAGCGGGTGCCTCCCATACCATCTGACCTGCACTGACCACGGTCATTTAACAGCCCAGCAGGTGGCAGCACGGGGAGGGGATGGAAGAGCTGGTCAGCCTCACTCTGGCCCCACAGAACCAGCCTGGGGCCTGGGCGGGAGGAGCAGGGTGTCCGATCAGGTAGTGGAGGCCTCGCTCCCTGTCCATTTCTTTTCTCCCGCGCCTGGGAAGTGTCACCTGTGGGCTCGCTTCTGGCCCCCGCCTGTGTGACACGGACACAGGCTGGCGTGGCCACGCCGGCCGCAAGTGCCGGGGGCTGGATGGAAGATTCCAGATGGGGAGTGCTCACAGATCCAGCCACACCTCGGCTTGAGGGGAGCTGCTTGGATGTCCCGGCCCATCCGGGGTCTCACTCTTCCCTCAGGGCAGCCTCATGGCTTCCCAGACTCCGCCCCTGGGCCCCGGGTTCTCCTTGGGGACAGACCCCGGCAGACACTGGTGCGCGCTGGCCCAGACTTTACTGCGCCACTCAAGCAGCATGGTCAGGGCAGCCGGGTTTATGGGCCACCTGGAACGCAGCCCAGGAAGCCCTTTGGGAGCAGAGAGCATGGCTGGCCCCAGTGGAAGCCAAGCCCTGCCCAGCTGGAGTGAATGCCATTTTCTGGGTCCCTCCGGGCTCCTCCCGAGCTCACACCTGCCCCTGTCCCTGAGCTAGGGCTGCCACACCCCCCAGAGCATGTCGTCTCCAGGCTCAGATCAGCAAGGGTGCCACGGCCAGTCACTGCTCCCACCTGCACAGGGGGCTGGTTTCTACCCGAGGCTCAGGGAGGGGAATACTGCAGCCCTGCTAGGTCAGCGCCCTACGCGCTAGCGGGCACCCGCCAGGTCAGCAGGAGAGCCCCTCCCGCCAAGAGAGCTTCCGTTATTTGCTGCCAGCCGGAGGGCGTGGCACCACGTGGGCTGAGGCAGTACTGCTGTGTCATCGCTCTTCATGTCCACGTGGCCTTAGCCTGACCCCACTGGCTAGCCGTGTGAAACGCGGGGGAAACTGAGGCACACAAGCTTCCTACAAATATTACAGCAAACTCCCGCTTTGTCACAGAGCCAGCCCTGCTGCGGCTTGCAGCTGAGCAATACCGTGGGCACTGGGGTTCCATCTCCGGGCACCGTCCGTTCACTCTCAGGGCGTCTCTCGGAGTGAGCGCTGCAAGTCAGTCCTCCCCGTGCATCGCGGCTGCAGCTGCGGCAGGGCCTCGCACTGCTCCTCGGGGTCAGTGACCAGTCACTTCTGCCCCCAGGGCCTTGGAGGGGAGCCCTTCCTCTGGGGGTGCCCAGCATCTCGCTTTGGGACCATTGTTTCTTGGCTTTCCAGGCCAAGAAGCTCTGTGGTGCGGTTTGAGAGCTAAGGGGCCGGGATTCGTGCCACTGGAAAACGTCCAGACAGCCCATTACAGTGTGTGGAGGGCTGCTCAGGGCTTACTTCCGCAGCAGCCAACAAAGGGAGCCTGGGTAGGGAAGGGATTGAGAGAGAGGAGTTCTCACCCGCCCCCACCCACCTCCTTCCGGGGGGTGCAGCCAGGCCAGATCCCTGCCATTCTCTCCTGCAGGTCTTAGAAACTGGCTCTGTGCCCCGAGACACCTGGGGCCCGGGGCCCTCCCTGTAGAACAGGGACACTCCATCCCGAGCCATCAGGGCCCCGCCCCGGCTGCCGCGGTGCGGCTCAGCAGGGAGCTGGGCAGACCCCCCGCAGGGGAGAGACGGCCAGGCCTGATGCTCGTCCCGCCTCTGACACTATGCTGCGGAAAGGGCCAAACGTAGCCACGAATGTCGCGCCAGGCACGTTTGCTGGGAACTGAGGTCACCAGCTGATTTCCCAGAAACTCCCAAGTAGCCGGCAGCCGGGGATGGCTCCTGCTAAGGGACCCAGGTTCGACTGGACCAGTCACGGAGCCGGCGGGAACATTTCGACACAAATGACCCGGGTTAGACTGGATCAGTCACGGAGCCGGCGGGAACATTTCGACGCAAACGACCCGGGATCGACTGGACCAGTCACGGAGCCGGCGGGAACATTTCGACGCAAACGACCCGGGTTCGACTGGACCAGTCCGCGGGCCGGGCGGGAACATTTCGACGCAAGCGACCGGGTTCGACTGGACCAGTCACGCGGGCGGCGGGAACCTTTCGGCGCAACGACCGGGTTCGACTGGACCAGTCACGGGGCCGGCGGGAACCTTTCGACGCAAACGACCCGGGTTCGACTGGACCAGTCACGGAGCCGGCGGGAACATTTCGACGCAAACGACCCGGGTTAGACTGGACCAGTCATGGAGCCGGCGGGAACATTTCGACGCAAACGACCCGGGTTAGACTGGACCAGTCACGGGGCCGGCGGGAACCTTTAGACGCAAACGACCGGGTTCGACTGGACCAGTCACGGAGCCGGCGGGAACATTTCGACGCAAACGACCCGGGTTCGACTGGACCAGTCACGGAGCCGGCGGGAACCTTTCGACGCAAACGACCCGGGTTCGACTGGACCAGTCACGGAGCCGGCGGGAACATTTCGACGCAAACGACCCGGGTTCGACTGGACCAGTCACGGGGCCGGCGGGAACCTTTTGACGCAAACGACCCGGGTTCGACTGGACCAGTCACGGAGCCGGCGGGAACATTTCGACGCAAACGACCCGGGTTAGACTGGACCAGTCACGGAGCCGGCGGGAACATTTCAACGCAAACAAAACTTCAGCCACAAAACAAACACACCTTTAGAAAGTCTTTGCTCCCTGTGGTCCCTGACTGGCTGCAGCCAGGAACCTCGGGCTGATGGGATTTGCAGCTCTTCCTAGCCTGCCAGGTGTTACCTGCTCCTGCCTGCAGACTGAGCCGCGGGAAACGAGTGGAAGGGGCCAGAGCAATTCTCCGGGGACGTTCCTACAGCATCGGGTTTGGGCAGGCGAGAGCTGCCTTTCAGCCCATTGAAATGGCTGTTTGTCTGTCTGCCTGAGCACCATGCCGAGGGAACTCCTGGGCCGCAGGGGCTGGCCTGCACCAAGGGGTAGGTGTGAGCTTCGAGAGGCAGAGATTGAGCAAAGTGTGGACTGGCACTGGGCCGTCAGTTCAGGGTGCTGCAGGGGCACAGGACCAAGTTCTAAAGCCTGGAATTGCCGCTAAGCGAAGAGCTCGGAGCCGGGGCTGGCTCAGCTATTAAGCTGCAAGCACTTTGCAGCTTTCCCTTACGATCCTGCCAGTGCCTCTGACTCTAACCCAGAAACAACAGCAGCTGCTTGGGCCCGGGCCCTCTCCTGAGTGGAGAGCGCTAATTGCACAAGTCGTGCGGTGCCTTTGCACGTGTGAGTTAATGAGATCCCAGGTGCATCCTCTAACGGACCCGGAGCCCCCAGTGCAAACAGGAGGCTGGGCCCAGCCCTGTGCCCACTTGCCAGGAAATGCCAAGCCCCCTGAGGAGCCTGTGGGAGCAGAGAGGGTGGGAGTTCAGGGTGGGAAGGGAGGAGGGGGGTTGTGCTGGGTGCTGTTGTTTCAGGAGACTGGGTTTTTGGTGCGGGAAGGAGGCTCGCAGGTGCGGAGCTGGAGCTGTCCAGTCGCCCGTGTGCTAAGGGGCCTGGTTTGTCTGGGCTGGGACGTTTTCTGCCCTTCTCAAGTCGGGGTCAGGTTTGGGCACTTCCTTCCCCAGTGGCGCAGCTCAGGCAGTGACGCGAGTGACGGCTCCCAGGGAGAGCACGGGGGGACAGCCTGGGGCCGAGTGAATGGAGCAGCCGGCCCGTCCGTGTGAGCACACGAGCAGCCGGCCCGTCCGTGTGAGCACACGAGCAGCCGGCCCGTCCGTGTGAGCACACGAGCAGTTGGCCCGGGCTGGCCTGCGGCTGGGGAGGTGGGAGGCTTCATCTCTGGCACGTGTGGCTGAGCCACCACCCTCCCAGCCAGTGAAATGTGGCAATAACCATCCCGATCCCGGCCTGCAGCAGCAACCATGGGACTAGCTGTTTTCCCCCTGCTGTCCCAGCGCAGGCGGCATGGGACACGGCTCTCCTGGGGCCGCCGGTGGGGAAAATAACAACCCAGCTCCCTTGTGGCTACGTCCCCAGGGCCCTGGGGGAGAGACGGGCAGTTCTGGCTGCACTCCAGCCTGAGGAAAATGTCTTTGATTGTAGCAAAGAGCGCGTACACCCTCCCCCACCCCAACCCCCATCCCCAACCACCCCCAAACCCACACATACCCCACAACCCCACATCCCCAACCACCCCCAAACCCCACACATACCCACAACCCCCCACATCCCCAACCACACACCCCCAACCCCCATGTGACGTAGTGGGGGGGCTGTCTGCTTTGTAACCCGGTGTTCCCACCTGGCTGTGCTGTGAGATTCCCACTGACTCACCCACACGTGGATTGGCCCAGACACCCCGGCCCAGCCTGAGCAGAGAACAAGGCTCTTCCTGGGGCGGGGGGGAGACAAAGGGAGGGAGGTGGAGATGACACCTGGCTGGGGGGCAGGGCTTGGAGCTGGGCAGTCGAAGTCCAGTACAGGGGGCTCAGGGGCCCGTGAACCCCTCCCCCCAGGGAACTAGGGCTGTCGGCCTGTCCTATGCCTACGTCGAGCCTGTGCTGCGCTGTGTCTCAGAAGCAATAAACCCATGTTTACTCTACGGGCTGGCGGAGTCTCATCTGGCTGTGGACGGGGGTGCAGGGTTGGGGGGCTCCCCGACGTGCCGTCACCCACCCCCCACACAAACACCCCCAACTACACCCCCCCAAACCACACACACGCCACAACCCCCCCAAGTTTGCCTAACCACCACCCCAACCTCCCCACACCCTCCCAACCCCCTCCCCACACACCCATAACCACCCCCACAACCACCCCACACCCCCACCACAGACAATGAGCTCCCCCTGGAGCTTCCCGTGCACACCTGGGACAGCTGCTGGGGGATGTGTGAGAAGCGTCTGCGCCTCCCCAGCAGGCCTGGCAGGGCACCGCGTCTGGGCGCAGGGCTGCCCCCGACAGTCCCTACATGCACTCAGAGCTTTGGCACAGCCCAGTCCCTGCTTTTCGGTGGGGAGGACGGGCCCTTCCCCGCGGCACGCCCACTCGAGGCACTGAGCTGCTCCAGGCCCATCTCTCCCACTCTCTGCTCTAACCGCTAGATCGCACTTCCTTCCCGGTGCCTGGTACCCAGCATTCTCCAGCCCCCCTGTAAAGCGTGTCTCTCGCCCCCGTGGAGGCTGCTCCTCCCGTGGAGAACAGCCCGATTCCGGTGCCAGTCACTCTGCGCTCGGAGAGAAACACCGAGCCGAGCTCGCGGCTGTAAGCCCAAGCCCCGCGGGTGATCCAAGGAGGGAAACGGGTGTGGGATTGACTGTGTAGTTAAAGACTCTGGCAGTGCAGACTTGTGGAGGTTGTACAGTCAGTCCTAAGTCTGGAATTTCTAACGAGCCTCTCCCATCAGCACTCCGTCCACGGAGGATTGTGACAGCTGCAGCGCAGGGCGTCTGAGCCCTTTGAAAACAGGCCGCTTGCATTGGGCACATAACGTCTTCCGCATCAGGAGCGAGGTGTCCTAAAGGCGATACTGCTAACTCGCGGCACTTCATACGCATCGGCCTGCGCCCAACCCCGAGAATCTTCCAAAGCCGCATGCTCTGCGCTCTCTGCGTGCGCTTCCCCGTCGCCGCGAGCCTGGAGACTAGGAACTTCCACGCTCTGTGCTCTCTGCGTGCGCTTCCCCGTTGCCGCGAGCCTGGAGACTAGGCACTTCCATGCTCTGCGCTCTCTGCGCGCGCTTCCCCGTCGCTGCAAGCCTGGAGACTAGGAACTTCCACACTCTGTGCTCTCTGCGCTTTCTCGCCATGAGCCTGGAGACTAGGAACTTCCACGCTCTGTGCTCTCTGCACTCACTCGCCGTGAGCCTGGAGACTAGGATCTTCCACGCTCTGTGCTCTCTGCGCTCGCTCGCCGTGAGCCTGGAGACTAGGAACTTCCGCTCTCTGCGCTCTCTTCCTGGTCACCGCGAGCCTGGAGACTAGGCACTTCCACGCTCTGCGCTGTCTGTGCTCGCTTCCTGGTCACCGCGAGCCTGGAGACTAGGCACTTCCACGCTCTGTGCTCTCTGCGCTTGCTTCCCCGTCGCCGTGAGCCTGGAGACTAGGAACTTCCACACTCTGTGCTCTCTGCGCTTGCTTCCCCATCGCCATGAGCCTGGAGACTAGGAACTTCCACGCTCTGTACTCTCTGCGCTTGCTTTCCTGTCGCCATGAGCCTGGAGACTAGGAACTTCCACGCTCTGCGCTCTCTGCGCTCGCTTCCCCATTGCCACAAGCCTGGAGACTAGGAACTTGTTTTTCAAATGCGAGCTGAGATTCTCTTGCCACCTCTGGACTCTAACTGCTGGGGCTTTAGGAAAAGGGATGAAATCTTGAGTACTGGCAACACCCCAGTGCCAGCCCCTCTGGGAGGGGACGTTAGGGGAACCCTGGGGCAGAACACCCTGCCAGCAGCCCCTTCCGGTTCGCACTAGGGTCTCCTCTGCCAGTTGTAGCTGCAGAGGTGTGCCCAAGACTTGGGAGGGGGCTCTCCTTGGCAGAAGGGCCCCCAGCTTTAGTCTTCATGCAGCAGGCTAAGCCTACAGCCTGTGCTCACCTGCCATGGCAGCAGAGTGGGCAGGTGGCAGAGCGCCAGAGTCCTGCAGGGCCGCGTGTGTCATGCACTCTGGCCCCCGCCAGCCCCTTGGTGCCATGGGGATTCTGCTATCCACACTCCCCTGGTGCTGGCAGCTGATGGCCAGCCCCCTGCCCAGGTACTGCTGGCCATGCTGGGCCAGTGGGGCCGGAGCTGCTGGCTGTCTCGCTGCAGGGGCTGCTGCAGGAGGGGTCAGCCTAGCCAGGCAGGCCAGGGGCAGGCAATAGGCTCAGAGGAAGAAGGTAAGCTGGTGGGGGCAGGAGGGTCCATGCTACCGGGGTGGGACCTGAGGGGTAGGGGACTGGCAGGCCTGGGGCAGTGAATGGAACAGGAAGGGACAGGATGGCAGAGGCTGTGCCGTGCCCCAGTCAGCAAGCCAGGCTGTGCTGGGCCTTTTGGGGATAAACAGGATATGAGTGATGGGGTGTAATAGTGCAGTCAATTAACTGATAAGCAAAAGCTTGTAGGTTAATGCTACAGACTATACGCATCTCCCCTCCCCCTCTCCCTGCCAGTAAAAGTTAGCAGGCCGGCTCCGTCCAGGCATGTGCCCGGTCCAGGACCTACCCCCGCTGTGGCTCTGCGTTTCAAGTGTACTAGAGCTGGGCGCACAGGCAGCCCGGCTCAGTCCTGGCTCACGCTGGGCCTGGGACCTACCCCCGCTGCGGCTCTGCGTTTCAAGTGTACTAGAGCTGGGCGCACAGGCAGCTCGGCTCAGTCCTGGCTCACGCTGGGCCTGGGACCTACCCCCGCTGTGGCTCTGCGTTTCAAGTGTATTAGAGCTGGGCGCATAGGCAGCCCGGCTCAGTCCTGGCTCACACTGGGCCTGGGACCTACCCCCGCTGTGGCTCTGCGTTTCAAGTGTACTAGAGCTGGGCACACAGGCAGCTCGGCTCAGTCCTGGCTCACGCTGGGCCTGGGACCTACCCCCGCTGCGGCTCTGCGTTTCAAGTGTATTAGAGCTGGGTGGGCAGGCAGCCCGGCTCAGTCCTGGCTCACGCTGGGCCTGGGACCTACCCCCGCTGCGGCTCTGCGTTTCAAGTGTATTAGAGCTGGGTGGGCAGGCAGCCCGGCTCAGTCCTGGCTCACGCTGGGCCTGGGACCTACCCCCGCTGTGGCTCTGCGTTTCAAGTGTATTAGAGCTGGGTGGGCAGGCAGCCCGGCTCAGTCCTGGCTCATGCCGGGTCAGGGAGCTCAGACCCTCCCTAGACAGGCTGCTGCCACCCCACGCTGCTGCCCCTTTTTCAGAGGCAGCAGCGCAGGGCGACAGGCGGCCGGTCCACAAGAGGAGCTGGCTTTTAAACTGGCTCCCCTCGCAGACCAGCTCCCACCTGGCCCCCTGCACTGCTGCCTCTGAGACTGCTGCCGGCCCGGCCCCCGGGGACTATAGACTAGATAAGAATTCTTGAGGTTACTCGACTGAACATCCCTGGCCAGTGGCCAGGAGCAGCAGGCCCGCTGGTGGGTAAGCCAGAGAAAGCCCTCGCTCCCTTTGCAGCGATGAATTCCGGTCAGTTCTTTGGGGGCGGGGGCTTTGTGCCACTGTGCATGCAGCAGGATGGTCAGCACTTAGCACCTGTGCACCTCCTGGGCCTCCCTGGCTCTCAGGGATCAGTGGTAGGACGCCAGGAGGGGAGGGGGGAGTTGGCCTTGGCTCAGTGGCCCCCTTTCCCTTCTTGTTCCCAGAAAGCCTGGCTTCCCTGGCCAACCTGCCCCAGGCAGACACTGCTCCTGGGGGTTCAGAGATGGGGGCGTGACGAGTGTCCCCCTGTGGTTCCTTGGGGTCTCATGTGCCCTGTAGAAGTTGGAGATGGGAAAACCTAGTAGGTCCCTTGTAGACGGTGTACCAGGGCAGTGTGGGAACGCCACCTCCCCCACTGTAGTTTCAGCTTTGTTCCGTGTTCGACTTGAAAAGCCCTAAGCAATTTTGTTCATTAGCACATTTGGTGCCACTTGTTTTGGTCACACTGGCACCCACCATCTGTCTAGCGGGGTGAGGAGGGGCCGTTTACATGCCGGGCGTTACTCGAGATAAGGATGGACTCCTCCCATCTCTTATCTCAAATTTCTTCCGTTATTACAAATATCAGCGGAACTAGTTGTGTGACCAGATGGAATGGTGCAATCAAACAATGTAGATCCTGGTTTGTTAGTTATTCACTGGCTGGTGAGTGAAACGGCAGAATGTTATGCGGATGTATTTCACCAATTTTGATGTTTACTCAGTTTTTTTAAGGAGCATTTTTTTACGTTTTATGTATCTTTCTGTGCAGGATCCTCCATCTGCTCAGAGACTCCGCTACATAAGCACGCACCAACACCTGCAAACTAATATCTAAATCCACCCAAGTCACACTTGCCTCATGCTGGTAGTCAGCATAAACTAATTGTGATCCTAATTTTATACAGCGTCACTGAGCCCTGTGTAAAATCCTGGGCAGGGAGCTTAGAGAGATTTTTAACTTTGGTGAGCTTTTCAAAGCTAGCTCTCTAGCTCTATTGCTGTATGTGCGTCTGTGCGTCTCTGTCTGCGAGTTCGTTTGTTCAAGAACTCCGCCCATGGTACGAGCCAGGGCCGCCACATTCGGTAGGCAGCTTCCTCATCTCCTAACTTGAAGCCAGGTGAGGGGTTGGTTGAGCCAGGACAACTGGGAGCCCCAGAAGAGGACAGTTTCCATAACATGCACAGGAAGGGGCTGCCGTTCCGAGGGACTTGGTACTGAGAGTGGCCACTGGGGGCAGCCACACTACCAGGGGAGTGGGCAGCAGGGCTGGGGCTCTGCCGTCTTCCTGCCAGCACACCGAATAGGTAGCTGCCTGCCCCAAACCCTCCCCCAGCGCTGGAGGGAGGGGAGAGAGAAAAGGCCCCTGGCAGCTGGGAAGGGGGCCTCTAGTGGGGAGGGGAAGGGGGGAAAGAACAGGCCCCCATCCCCCTGCGCTCCCCCATCCCCAAGGCCCTGCCCTGAAGGCCCCGGGCCACCCCCGGTAAGCCTGCTAGTTTTATAGACTTTGCAGCTTGCTGTGGGCTGGCGTGTTTCTCCGATGGCCAGTCAAACCCGAACTCAGTCCCTGAGGGGAGTTTGACTTTCCAGTCCCCATCTCACTGGTTCCCCCCGCCAGGGGCGCTCGCTGCTCGCTCTCTGCAGCGCACCGGTCTGAGGCCGAGCGAGCCGCACGGGCCACGTGCGCTCTTGTCAGGGCAGTCGCTGAGAGTGCTCTGGCCTTGCAGAGGCGCATTGCTTGGCGGCCTGGGGCCAATGCCCAGAGCAAGTCAAAACCAGCCCTGAGCCCAGGCTGCTCGTGCGCTGGTCTGGCTCCCTCCGGAAAGGGAGCGGAGCCCCAAGGATGTGCTAGTACAGCAGTGACCCAAGAGGCTCTGCCAGCAGCAGGAATGCAGGGGCCCCCAGGTATCCTGGTGTGTAACTGCCAGCTGTAGGCAGAAAGGTACAACCGGAGTGTCCAGCCCGCTCTGCCCCTGGGTGTCCGGCGGTCGTCTCTGCCGGCTGTAGGAAGAAGGGTACAACCGGAGTACCCAGCCCACTCTGCCCCTGAGCGTCCGTCGGTCTGCTCTGCCGGCTGTAGGAAGAAGGGTACAACCAGAGTGCCCAGCCCGCTCTGCCCCTGAGCGTCTGGCAGTCTGCTCTGCCGGGCTGTAGGAAGAAGGGTACAACCAGAGTGCCCAGCCCGCTCTGCCCCTGGGCATCCAGCAATCTGCTCTGCCGGCTGTATGAAGAAGGGTACAACCAGAGTGCCCAGCCCGCTCTGCCCCTGGGCGTCCGGCAATCTGCTCTGCCGGCTGTATGAAGAAGGGTACAACCGGAGTACCCAGCCCACTCTGCCCCTGAGCGTCCGTCGGTCTGCTCTGCCAGCTGTAGGAAGAAGAGTACAACCAGAGTGCCCAGCCCGCTCTGCCCCTGGGTGTCCGGCGGTCTGCTCTGCCGGCTGTAGGAAGAAGGGTACAACCAGAGTGCCCAGCCCGCTCTGCCCCTGGGCGTCCGGCTGTCTGCTCTGCCGGGCTGTAGGAAGAAGGGTACAACCAGAGTGCCCAGCCCGCTCTGCCCCTGGCTGTCCGGCGGTCTGCTCTGCCAGCTGTAGGAAGACGGGTACAACCAGAGTGCCCAGCCCGCTCTGCCCCTGAGCGTCCGGCAGTCTGCTCTGCCGGCTGTAGGAAGAAGGGTACAACCGGAGTGCCCAGCCCGCTCTGCCCCTGGGCGTCCGGCAGTCTGCTCTGCCGGCTGTAGGCAGAGTGGCTGAGGCGCTGTGCCGTTACTTGGTCTGGTTGGCTTTTCCGGAGCAGTGTGCAGGGCGGTAACATTGCCAGCCTTGCAGCTGCTGGATCCTCTGACTGGCTCCCAAGCCTGGGGAGCCGTAGTCTGTGTGTTGGTAGCTGCATGTCTTGGGGTTCCCGGGAGCTTGCGCTAGGGCCCGGTTACCCGGCCAGGTAACGACCCGGGCCCTGCGGCGGGCCGAGGGGGCACCAGTAGCTGGCAGCTGGGGATCAGCTCGCGGGAGCTACCTTCTGGGGAGTGGGACGGGCTCTGGGTGGACTGAGCTAGGAGCTGGGTCCGGCTCGGGCCAGAGGCCGTGCTGGCTGCGGGGAGCCCGCTGTCTGTACCTGGCTCGCAGCGCCTCGGATCCCCCTTCCTGCACAGCACGGCCCAGCCCAGGGCTGGTTTTGTCCGGCAGGCAGCCGCAGCTCACCTGACCTGCCACACGGGTGTGCTCGCCTCATGCTGCAGCCGGGCTGCCGGCCTCCTGTCCCAGCCTCCCTCGCAGGAGCTGGCAGATCACATGCAGGGGGCCTGCCAGCCCCGGGCCGGGCTGCCCCTGGGGCTGGGGCAAGAGAACCGGGGTCAAAGGGCACCGTTTCCTTTTAGCGTAGAGATGCTGCCAACATGGATGCCCGTCGGCATGGCACAGGCTGGGTGCAGCTGGAGCCCAAGTGCCTGGCCGCAGCAATGGGCCGCAAGCCACCGGAGCCCGCTTGTCCCGGGGGCCGCGCCGGGGCGCTGCCTGATTTTGCTGCTTTGGCGGAACATGAGCCCAGTCCTCTGACGTGCGCTAAGCGCAAAGCCCCGGCGGGGCAGGTGAGCCGCAGCCGTCGTACCCAAACAGGGGGGTTCGCTGCCCTGCGTTTCCTCTGCGGAGGGGGCCCTGCGCCCCCTGCCCTGCTTCAGCTGCCCAGGTATCCCCACGTTTTCTGAAACGGGAAATCGTCCATTTGTGCCTCCCCCCATGGGGCCTGGCGGGGCCAGCACCCCTGCGTGGCCACGGCCCGAGGGGGGGGACGGCTGTGCAAGGTGCAGCACACGGGGCCCGTCAGCCCAGCCCCTGCTGCCTTGGGGCTGCCAACTTTCTACACACCCCTGCGCCGCCCCCCTCCCTCCCTCCTTGCCCCGGAGGTAGGGGGGAGGGCCAGGGATGAGGGGTTTGAGGTGTAGGAAGGGGTACAGCATCTGGGCTTGGGGTGTGGGTTTCAAGGAGGGGCCAGACATGGGAGTTCCAGTTAGGGGCAGGGGGTGAGGGCTCTGTTTGGGGGTGCAGACTCTGGGGTCAGCCTGGTGTTAACGTGAACGTTTGTCTGGGCGCCCCTGAACTCACCGACTACGAGCTGTTTCCCCCCGTGTCCTGTCCTCCGCACAGGGAAATGTGATCCCCCTGCATGCAGGGGGTGTCAGTACCTCAGACCCCTAACCCTTCAGTGGGGCGGGGGTCACAGGCAGAGGGTCAGGTCCTGGAGGGAGCATGAGGATTGCAGGCGGGGGGCGAAGGAGTCCCTGAGGTTAAGGGTAGGAGACTGGGAGGCTAGGGTCACCGGTGGGGACGGGGGTCCCTGTGTTTAGGGGTAGGAGTCGGGGGGCACAGGCAGGGGCAGGGGTCCCTGTGTTTAGGGGTAGGAGATGGGGTGTCAGGGTCAGGGTCCCTGAGTTGAGGGTAGGAGACGGGAGGGTACAGGAGGGGCGGGTCCCTGTGTTTAGGGATAGGAGGCGGGGGGTCACAGGTGGAGGCGGGGGTCCCTGTGTTTAGGGGTAGGAGACGGGGGGCAGTGGGGGCAGGGCAGAGGGTGGGGGCCCGGGTGAAGGGCTGTTTCAGGCCCAGCAGGGGGAGGTGCCCGGTGCCCATGGTGCTTGCCTGGCCTTGGCACGCAGCCAGGACGAGGGTCCGTGGCAGGGCCGGCGTCTGGTCCTTGGCTCCCCAGAGATCCCTCTCTGCGGCTGCAGTTCAGGAGCCGTGGAGGGGCAGCGCCAATGCGCCATCTCCAGGCCGGCGACGGGGAATTGGGTCTGGGTCACGCCAGCACTCGGCCAGCCCAAGGGAGCGGATGGGCCCCCCGCTCTGACCCCTCCCGCCAGGGCTCGAGAGCTGGGGGGCAGCCCCCCACGCGCCTAACCAGCACCGCTTCCTGCAGCCCCCTCGTGTGCCAGCAGGTCTCTGCCCGCTCAGCAGGGCCCGGCTGGCCAGGGACGGGACGGGGCCCCAGAGGCGTGCGCACAGCTGGGGTTGCCTTCCCGGGTGGCTGGCCTGGAGCAGCCAGGGCTGGGCTGCCGGCTGAACCCTGGCCGGAGAACATCGCCCTGCAGCGCGCCGGGTGACATGGGGCTGCAGAGCAACCGGGGGGCTTAACCCGGAGGCAGGTTCCCCGCATCGGTTAAGTGGGGCAGAGTTTGCGTTCGTGTGGGATGAGCCTCAGGACCCCGACTGATCCCCAAACTATCGGCCCCCCCTTCCCGCCTGAATCCCTGGCCGCGAGACGGGGCCACGGTGCGCCCGGCCAGCCCACTCCCTGATGGCCCCCACGGGCCCTGGAGCAAGAGGGAAGGGGCTTGCTGCCCTGCACTTGGGAGGGGAGCTGGGGGCGCTCCCGGGGCACTGCTGGGCCAAACGGACCCGTATGCTGCACGGTTCCCCTCGCTCCAAAGCCTGCAGCCGTGCCCGTCACAGAACGGGGGCTGCAGGCTGGGCAGGGGCTGCGTCCACTGCTCCCTAGCGCTGAGCACACCACTGTATCCAGCCCGCGAGGGCCGCGCTGCAGAGCCGCTCTGGGCCCTCTGAGTCCCTAACAGTGTGTGGCCCACGGCCAGCCCTGCCAGAGCACCTGGCCCCCGGGGGCCAGAGGAGCCAGCCTGAGGGGTGCACCCGTGGCTAGGAATGGCCGGAGGGAAACCCGGCCACGGCGCCAGCTTTCCTTGCTGTGGAATGGCTGGCGAGGTGGGGGGCCGGCGGTGCCCCCCTGTGGCGTAGTGGGGGGCTGTCTGCTCTGTGACCCGGGTTCCCCCTGCGCTGGGATGGGAGATTCTCACTGACTCTCCCAAATGTGTATTAACCCAGACACCCAGGCTCAGCCTCCCAGGGGGAGAGACAAAGGGAGGAAGGCGGAGACCTGGGAGGGAGGCAGTGGCTGTCGGGGAAGCATGGAGAGCAGAGGCTAAGCGGGGGGCCTAGGGGTGACGGACCCTAACCCTAGGGTCTGAGGCATCCTGGCCCTGCCCCTGTAGCCACGTCACGTCTGTGCTGGGCTGTATCCTGAAGGAACAATAAACCCCTCTCTAGTCTACGCCGGGCGGAGTCTGTTCTGGCTGCTACGGGGGTGCAGGAACAGGGGAACCCCGACTCGCCGTCACACCCCCGTGTTCTGACCCGCGTGGCGGGCGGTCCCCACAGAGATCTGCATTCCCGCTCTCCTCCCGTCCAGAGCCGGGCGTGGTCACAGCCTCGTTTTCTCACCTTTTCCTTTTCCTTTGCTGCTCAGTCTCCATGGCAGGCAGGCAGCTTGGGGGTGCGGTGAGAACACCGGCGGCAGCCATAGCGCAGTGATGCGGAGGGGCTCCGTGCCGGCCGCCTGTCAGCCCCACGTGCTTGCTGTGGGGCAAAGGGACGGGGCGGTGCAAAGGGAGCAGGCCCCGGGCTCCAAGCTGCACGGGTCCAAGCCATGGTTTGACAATGGCAAGGAGGATGAATAGGGCTGGCACAGGGACCTGGAGCCGGGTCCCCCCGGCGTGTCTGGTGCTACGAGAAGGCAGAGGCCTTTAACTCCCTGCGTTTATCACTGGCAACGAAGCCGGGGACAAGGAGGCCTGGGAGTGCGACGGAGTGGGGGGCTGTCTACGCTAGTGGCCCTGGGCCCACGCTGTCGGGCAGTCACTGGGCGCTAGGCTTGGGCTGTGGGCGACCCCTACTGGCGTCTGCGAGCACTGCCAGGCGGGGGGGCACCCCAGGGCCCTCGCAGACCATGGCCCAACGGTTCTCAGCTGAGCAGGGAAGGGTTGGACAAAGGGCGGGTGGGGTTTGGGGCGGCGGGGAAGCAGACTAAGCAGTGTAGGGGGTTCAGGGGCCTGTAACCCCTCCCCCACGGGAACGAGGGCTGTCGGCCTGTCCTGCGATGCCTGCATCCGTCCCAGGCTGGGCTGTATCCCGGCGCAGCAATAACCCCGCTGTGCTACGGCTGCCGGAGTCCCATCTTGCTGCGGACGTGGGGCGGGGTCGTGGCGCTCCCCGACGCGCCGCCACAGAACTCTCCGGTGACGGGGAGCGAGCGTTAGCGGGCTAAGCGGCCTGGGGGCCAACCGTGGGGGGCGGCTGCTGCCTCCGAGCGGTGCTCAGTCTGGCGGGAGGTAAGGCGGGAGGCCCGCAGGGATGTAGGCCTGAGGGGAGAAGGTATCTGGGGTGGCTGCGCCCGGCGGGGCTGGCCCTGGCCGTGTGTTTTGCATGCCCGCTAATGTGTATTGGGGGTAGTGTCGGCTGCCTCAGAGCCGAGCCCCTGGCTGAACCGACGGCTGAGCCGTGTCCGTCTCCCTCTTTCCCCCAGACATTGTGCGGAGCGCCATCGCCCTGGACAAGCAGAAAGGCTGCAAGACGGCCCAGCATCCGGACGTGATGTTGGAACTGCAGCGAGAGAAGGCGGCTCAGATGCACTTGGTTTTGTTAAAGGAGCAGTTTTCCAACACATACAGCAACCTGACGTTAACAGGTAAGGCTGCAAGGCCGGCTCTGGCTCCCGGAGCTGGGGCCAGGCCGCGGCTGGCTGGGAGGGACTGGAAAGCCAGCGACACGCCAGCGTGTACCTGGCTGGGATAGGCGGTCTGAGAAGGGTCCCCTCGCTGTGGTTGGAGCCACACGGTCAGGTCACGGGGGGCCGGCATGGGAGACGCCCAAGGCCAACGCAGATGCTGCCATTAAGCGTTGCCATGGGGACGCACAAGGAAAAGGCGAGCCAGCAGCCTCCAGAGCGAGGCTTCGATTCAGCTTTTCTAATGAGCCCGGTTCGCTGAGCGGAGGTGTTAGAACAGGGTGTGGCACAGCTCGCCCGCCCCTCAGTCCCTGCCCTGAGTCAACACACCCAGGCCGGAGCCTGGCCGGGTGTGCTTGTGCCGGCGTCCCCGGCCGGGTGTGCTTGTGCCCGCGTCCCCGGCCGGGTGTGCTTGTGCCCGCGTCCCCGGCTGTGCTGAGTGGCGGGGCGCCTGGGGTTTGCTGAGTGTGGCGGAGGGGCTGTGACGGGTGCTGTAGGTGGCAGCTCCAGGCGCCTGGCGCGGGGGCCAGGTGGCAGAGCACAATGCAGAGGCAAGGGGAGTGCCGCAGACCTCTCCCTGCTAAGCATCCATGTCAGCTGGGGCTGCAGCAATTACTAAATTTGGAGTCGAAGCTGCAGTTCATTTTTTCTCCGAGCATGCACTTTGCATGAACCCAGTAAATACTAAAGAGCAAGTAGAACCTGATAATGGCCCAGGCGGAGCGGAGACGCTCTGTTCCTGGTAATGTTTGCATTAGCTGGGGGAGAACCTGGGGGCGGGAGGGGACACCCGAGAGGGCTCAGGTCTGCAGGCGGTGAGGGGCAGAGGAGGGTGGTCCCACGTCTCACAGCCATCGCTCCTGCACCACAGCAGAATTAACCAGACGTTTCAAGGAGGAGCAAGGAATCGATTCAATCAAAGCAGGGTGGCAGAGCCCCTTCCCTGGCACTGGAGGCTGCTCAGTTGGCAGCTGGGGGTGGCACTGGCTGTGGTGGGGGTGGCAGACTCCTGGGGCGGGGGGAAGGGAGCAGAGATTGGTGCTGTCTGTGCCGCCTGGTATGTTCCCAGCCTGGCGGCCCCTCCCCTGCAAAGATGCAAATCCTCCAGTAAAGGTGAGACCCGGACCACAGACCCCTCTTTCTGTGTCGTCCTGGCACGAGGGGCCAAACCAGCACGAGGTGCAGGAGCTACCAGTGAGCTCGCCCTCCCCCCCCCGTGCTGGCTGCGTTGGAGCTGGGGGCGCCCGTGAGGCCTGGGCAAAGGGGCAGTGCCCCCCCCCACGCTGGCTGTGTTGGAGCTGGGGGCGCCTGTGAGACCTGGGCAAAGGGGCAGTGCCCCCCCCCCCACGCTGGCTGTGTTGGAGCTGGGGGCGTCCGTGAGACCTGGGCAAAGGGGCAGTGCCCCCCCCACGCTGGCTGCATTGGAGCTGGGGGCGCCCATGAGGCCTGGGCAAAGGGGCAGTGCCCCCCCCCCCACGCTGGCTGTGTTGGAGCTGGGGGCGTCCGTGAGACCTGGGCAAAGGGGCAGTGCCCCCCCCGGCGCTGGCTGCATTGGAGCTGGGGGCGCCCGTGAGACCTGGGCAAAGGGGCAGTGCCCCACCCCCCGGCGCTGGCTGCATTGGACCTGGGGGCGCCCATGAGGCCTGGGCACAGGGGCAGTGCCCCCCCCCGGTGCTGGCTGCATTGGAGCTGGGGGCGCCCATGAGGCCTGGGCACAGGGGCTTTGGCCACGGGGCCTGTGGCTGCGAATGTGGCTGACCACGCGTCGGCCAGAGAGCCGGACGTTTGCGTGGGCTGGTCAGAGCCATTTCCTGTGCTCGGTAATACAGTCTGCTTGGCTGTTTATTCCCAGTACGACTGTTGAACTCGGCTTTGCCAGCTTGCCCCGACAACTTGCAAACTTTCCACTAACTCCACGTTCCCCAAAGCAGGGGCTGCCCTCCACATGCTCTGGGGCATTGCTCCCGTTGGCACAGACCCTGCCCTGCAGAGCTGCACGGCTCTGGGCCTGCTCACCCTTTCCGGGGTGTGGACAGGGGAGTCCAGACGATGGGCGCTCCAGGTGTCCTGGAGAAGGCAGAGTAATTTCATTTTAATACCAGCAGTAAAACTATTTTAATGGCCTTGAACTCCCTTTGAATTTCAGCAGCATAGCTCCATAATTGTTATGAAGTTTAATCTTTGATTTCATAGCCCTCGCCTGGGAACACAGACTCCAGACAGCTAAGCATAATATTTAACTGGGGCTAGACTAATGTGTGTAAACATTTCCCTTCTCGGGGAGACTCGCGTCTCTCCGGAGTGGGCTGCGAGGGCTGGACATCTGCTGGAGAGGGACCTTCCTACCGTCGCAATCCAACAGGCACAATGGGTGGGGAAGGGTTTTGCTTGGAAGAGCTTTGTTAGGGGCTTGCTCACCAAGCCAGATCCAGCTGGCGCGGGCCAGACTCTGGTAGGGCCGGTGAACCGGGCGAGCCCCCAGGCGTGGCAGGTCCGCTGGGCTCCCTGCCCACACGGGCTCACTTCCTGCACAATCGCACTCGGCTGCCACCACCCGAGTTCCACGCTCCCTCCTGGGGATGAGGCACAGCGGTCAGGGAGCTCGTCGGGGATGCCTCTATTGGGGTGGGGAGCACGGCCAGACGCCCCGAGACCCTGGTCCCTGCAGGAATGCGGGATGCTCCTCAGCCTGCTTGAGCTCTCTGCGCGCCGCAAGGCACGTGTGGGCCGGGCCAGGCCAGGCAACGCGGCCTCGGTCTGCTTTACAGACCGGCAGGAAGGGGCGAGATCCCCTTCGTTCTGCAGGACCGAGCGCCCTGTCGCAGGTCACCGTCCAGGGGTCACGCGCTCCGGAGAGCCAGCGGCAGCAGGCGCCTGCACAGGGATAGCCGGGGGACGCCACCCGTTGACAGGGCAGCAAATCTTTCCCTGGTGGGCAGTCCCTGCAGGAGGCCTCTTGGGAGCCCAGCGGAACACAGCGGCCGAGCTGGCCGGGTCCCATGGCCAGGGGGTGCCTGGCCAGCCCAGCTGCCCTGCCCCTTGGGGAAAACCAGCTTGGCAGGGCCATGGTGACTCTCCGACAGTGGCTCAGCCCTGCTCCTCCCCGTGTGCCCACCCACGGCCGTTCCCAGGCCCACTGTCTCCAGCAAGGCCAAGACCAAGCAGCCCCAGCTGGCAGCATGGCTTGTGGATGGGCATCGTGCAGGGAGCACTGCTCCCAGTCCGCCCGCCTGGCCGGAGACCCTCGTCAGCCCAGCGACCCAGCACGGCCTTCCTCCCGGGTTCTGCTCTGCACGCTGCCTTGCTGCTGGCCAGGGCCCCCTGGGAGGCCGGGGAAGTTGGGGTCCCGGCAGCAGCCCTGCTGCGCCGTCTCTCACAGGGACGAGTGTCTGTGACAGCGTCCCAGCGTCGTCCCCGCGGCCTCCCTGAGCCCGGGCCCCGCCAGCGCCCGCGGTGAGCTCCCCTCCGGAGGTGTGCAGGGCCCGGCTCTGAGTGCCCACGATCATCCATCGCCATGGCTGCAAGGGGGCTGCCCACCTCAGGAAATGGGGTGGGTGGGGAGCATGCGGCAGGCAGGAAAAGGCAGCCCTGGGGCTAGCAGCGGGGGCATGGGAGTCTCAAAAGGGCCGGAGGAGCAGCACGAGGGCGGGACGCCCGGGAGGCCTGGACCGAGGGCTCGTGTCGGAGTGAATTGGCTGAGCGGGCGTGCTGGGCCGGGCGCACGAAGCGCATGGAGGCGGCGGGGTGTGGGGGTGCGGGGCGCATGGAGGCGGCAGGTGTGTGTGTGGAGTGCGGGACGCATGGAGGCGGCGGGGTGTGTGTGTGGGGTGCGGGGACGCATGGAGGCGCGGGGTGTGGGGAGGTTGTGGGACTCATGGAGGCGGTGAGGGTGGGGTTGCGGGGCGCATGGAGGCGGCGGAGGTGTGTGTGTGGGGTGCGGGCGCATGGAGGCGGCAGGTGTGTGTGTGGGGTGCGGGGCGCATGGAGGCGGCGGTGTGTGTGTGTGCGGGGCGCATGGAGGCGGCAGGTGTGTGTGTGTGGGGGTGCGGGGCGCATGGAGGCGGCAGGTGTGTGTGTGGGGTGCGGGGCGCATGGAGGCGCGGGGTGGGGGTTGTGGGATGCATGGAGGCGGCGGGGGTGTGTGTGGTGCGGGATGCATGGAGGCGGCGGGTGTGTGTGGGGTGTGGGGCGCATGGAGGCGGCGGGGTGTGAGGGGGTTGTGGGATGCATGGAGGCAGCGGGGTGTGTGTGAGGGGTGCGGGACGCATGGAGGCGGCGGGGTGTGTGTGTGGGGTGCGGGATGCATGGAGGCGGCGGGGTTGTGGGATGCATGGAGGCGGCGGGTGTGTGTGTGTGGGGGTGCGGGGCGCATGGAGGCGGCGGGGTTGTGGGATGCATGGGGCGGCGGGGTGTGTGTGGGTGCGGGACACATGGAGGCGGCGGGGTGGGGTTGTGGGATGCATGGGCGGCGGGGTGTGTGTGTGTGTGTGGGGTGCGGGGCGCATGGGCGGCGAGGTGGGGGTGTGGGGCGCATGGGCGGCGGGGTGTGAGGTTGTGGAATGCATAGGCGGTGGGGTGTGTGTGAGGGTGCGGGGCGCATGGAGGCGGCGGTGTGTGTGAGAAGTGCGGGACGCATGGAGGTGGCGGGAGTGTGAGGTTGTGGGATGCATGGGGCGGCGGGGTGTGTGAGGGGTGTGGGATGCATGGAGGCGGCGGGGTGGGGTTGTGGGATGCATGGAGGCGGCGGTGTGTGTGGGGTGTGGGATGCATGGAGGCGGCGGGGTTGTGGGATGCATGGAGGCGGCGGGGTGTGTGTGTGGGGTGCGGGGCGCATGGAGGCGGCGAGGTGGGGTTGTGGGATGCATGGAGGCGGCGGGGTGTGTGTGTGGGGGTGTGGGGCGCATGGAGGCGGCGGGGTGGGGTGTGGGGCGCATGGGCCCGTGTGAGGGTGTGAGGTTGTGGAATGCATAGGCGGTGGGGTGTGTGTGTGAGGGGATCGGGATGCATGGGGCGCGAGGTGTGTGTGAGGCGTGCGGGCGCATGGAGGCGCGGGGTTGTGGGATGCATGGGGCGGCGGGGTGTGTGTGTGGGTGCGGGGCGCATGGAGGCGGCGGGGTGGGGTTGTGGGATGCATGGGGCGGCGGGGTGTGTGTGTGGGGTGTGGGGCGCATGGAGGCGGCGGGGTGGGGGTGTGGGGCCATGGGGCGGCGGGGTGTGAGGTTGTGGAATGCATAGGCGGTGGGGGTGTGTGTGAGGGGATGCGGGATGCATGGAGGCGGCGGGTGTGTGTGAGGCGTGCGGGGCGCATGGAGTGGAGGTGTGTGAGGTTGTGGGATGCATGGGGCGGCGGGGTGTGTGTGAGGGGTGTGGGATGCATGGGGCGGCGGGGGTGTGTGAGGGGGTGTGGGACGCATGGGGCGGCGGGGTGTGAGTGAGAAGTGCGGGACGCATGGGCGGCGAGGTGGGGTTGTGGGATGCATGGAGGCGGCGGGGGTGTGTGAGGGTGTGGGACGCATGGGGCGGCGGGGGTGTGTGTGTGGGGGGGTGCGGGACGCATGGAGGCGGTGGCAAGGGCATCAGAGCCTTTCCCAAGGTGGGGGACGTGGTTAGTCCATCTCTGCCCAGTACCCCGGGTGCAGACCGGCCCGACGCCCGGCTGGGAGCGGCAGGGTGTGTCGTGTGCCTGGTGCTCATCTCGCCAGTCACCAGCACCGAGTCTGTTTTTCTGCTGCCCTCTCGTGCCCCCTGGTTTTGCACTGGGCAGGCCCTGGCACAGTGTGTGGTGGGAGGCACCTCTCCCCTCCCCCTTGGAGCCTGCCCTTGCTTCCCTCTCCGCCCCGTCTGAGCAGTTTGACTGATTAGCCCAGGAATTGGCACCCAGGGTCGCAGCCCCACTGGAAACGCGCTGCCTGTGTCCATGGGGCCTGCCAGCGTCTTTGTGCTGCAAGTGAGCAGGACTGCCGGGGACTTACTGCTTGTGCGGGAATCTCAGGCACGCACGCCGCACGGCTCCGTTCTCCGCCCTCGGCCTCGTGTGGGGCGCAGGCTCTGGGCTGACCTCTGGCCTCGCCCCGTTCTCTCTGGCTTGCCACAGGAGCCATGGGGCTGCAGGGGCCCTTCCTTTGCCCTGCTGTCATTTGTCACCCGTTGCAAATGATCACTGGAGAGCGTCCCGCGTCTCATGAACTCGCTGCACGGGCAGGAGCTGAGCAGCGATGTTCCCTGCTGTGCCCAGATCCACGCTCAAGCTTTGCATCGGGGCCTCACCAGTGGGCCTGGGCCATGCCCCAGGATCCCCTGGCTCCTATGAAGGGGGAACCTGGCAGCCGAATCCCTTGCAGGCAGGAAGTGTCTCCCAGGTCCCCATAACACGCTGACACCGCTTCAGCGGGCAGCCAGCCCCCCCGGGGCCCAAGAAACGTGGGGCCGTTCGTTGTTATCCATCCAGCAGAGTGCGTCTGCTAGGGCCTGCCCCGTGACCTCCCGGCCATTCGCGTTTCAAGCAGCACGTTCGGGGCGGTGCTGGTATCGCAGCTGGTAGTGACTGGAAATGCATCAGCTGGGAGCTGGCTTGGAACGGCCCGTTATCTCCCATCAGGAGACGTGCTGCCGGCCAGGGCTGCCGTGCGTTCTCAGCACGGGGGTGCACGCTGTGGTTCACAGCTCTTGGCTGCACCCTGGTGTTTCTGTGCCAGGGCTGAGTCCTGACACCTCCAGGCTTGGCAGCCCAGGGCCCCGGCATCTTGGGGCTCGCTCATCAGTTGCAAATGTGAAAAATGGCTGGAGCTCCAGCGTCTCTTGCGCGGCTGGGAGGGGCCTGGGGAGCGGCAGTCACAGTAAAATCTCGTCTTCCCAACGGTTTGGGTGTAGGGACCTGGGTGCACAGAAAGCCCCTCCCCGCCCACGGGGCCATGCAGCTCTGAGTGGCGCCTTTCCGGGAGCGTTCCTGGGTGGCGGGTGCATTGGTCTCCGTGGCGTGTCTGCCGGATTGGCTCTGCACTCAGGCCAGGACTGGAGGTGCCTAGGCTGGGCTGGCAGATTTTACTTTTTGTGTGGGGGCGAAGATGTGAACAGCTGCTGCTGGGGGGGAGGGGGGATTGCAGTCACTTCCAGAGACACCAGGCCTTAGTAGCTGTTTTCTGCAGCAGACTGGCGGTGGCAGTTTCCAGCCTTGTGCCAGGCCAGCATGTTCGAAAGTGGTGGCACCGCACCCCTCTAGAGGGGGAAATCACCGGAACAATCTTCTTCCGCTGCAGGACAGCTCCAGGCAGCCTGTGTCTCTGGGGCTCGTTCCCCAGCGGCCGGAGGGCTGCAGGTCTGAGGACGGCCAGTGTCAGTACAAAAGAGAGGGAAGGGGCAGGAGCTGGCGAGTCTGGTTCGGCAGGAGAGAGCCGGATAATCTTTCCACTTGGATGACGGGGCTGCCGTCTAAGCTCAGTGCGCGGCGGGGGCACTGCCTGCTGGTGGGAACGCGGTTTGGTTCCAAGGATTTGTTCCTCTGCCGACTCCAAACCATTTTTCCATCTGTTCGCTTATTATTTGCAGCTTGGTCCTCTCTTCGCTGGCTTGGTTCTGACTCTCCTAATTCAGTGAGAGGAGCAACCTCCTTGGCCAGCGTGCGAAGCACGCCGACTGCCTTTGCACTAGTGACATGGAAGTGTTCTGTCTCCAGCACACGAGTGTGTGTGTGCCTGAAGCAATTAGTCCGGAGCGCGCGAGAGAACTGCATCGAAACCAGGCCAGTGATCCTGGGAATGAGACTGGCATGTAGCCCACGCCCTGTGCTCTCCGGAGCTCTCGTGCCCGTCTCACACTGGATCTCAGTGGCAAGCCCCAGGCAGTGGTGGGCATGGCTGGGACGGAGGCGTACAAATCTGCCTGCGGCTCCGGCTGAAAGCCGCCTTGGAAAGCCTGCAGTGCAGTGACAATCAAAGGGAGCTTGGCTTTGCAGTGTGGGGCATTTCTGACCCCTTGGCACTGTTGGTGCCCTGTGCTACCAGGCGCAGTTACCGAATTTCCTAGAACAGACAGACGAACCCCAGGAATTAGCTCGACAGCTTTCTGTGGAACAGGCAGCGCGAGCCGTGGATGCAGAGGAGAAACTGAAACTGACTCACACAAGGTTCCATTAACTAATTAGGGGGACGTTGGAAATAAAACCCAACCTCACAATCCCTCCAGTTCTTCTCTCTGCTGGGGCATTCCAAGAGTCAGATCACCTGGGGAAAGCACGTTTAAGAAATACCAGATGGTCTTTGTGCGATGCTCCAGCTGCGGACAATCACTCCCAGCCAGGCAATCTGCCGTTCTGTTGGAGCCCTCGAAAACAGCGCTGCCCATTCGTCATGCTTCTCCAGTTGCAGCCCTCTGGACAGCTTCTCTTTGCCTTGTCTGGCTCTTCCTTTCCAGTTTTTATCATCCACCCCCTCCATGAGTTAATGTAGTAACATCCCTTCCTTGGCTATAAATCCATGCAAGAGCCATATATAAAATAGAGCGCAGTTAAGGAAGGTTGGGAAACATCTGGTTTTTACCCGTAAGATCCCGTCTGCGCTGGTCTCCTATGACGCTGGAGCTGTTTATGCACGTGTACAATAGGCAGGGAGAGGAGAACTCTGGGAGCACCCTGACTGCTGTCTGGCCCAAGGAAGTGTCGGCTCGGGGAACTCTTTACCAGGCGGATGTGTGCAAATGGGGGGATCCAGAAGGCTGCGGATGCCTTCTGACAGCGGAGCGGAGGGCTCTCCTCTCTGGAGAGGGAACTCCGGAATCGCCCAGAAGGGAGGCTCTGGGGCCCAGGGCGGTGGGGGTTCGGAGGGTTGATAGGAGACATCTAACAGGATCTGTGCTCACGGTGCGCTACGGCAGCGAAGAAGCCAGCGACCGGCGTATGCAGGGAAAGGCGAGGGCACGGTTACACTAGTGTGCGTGGCTCAGGGCAGCTCCTTAGCAGAAGCGTCACTTGCCAAGATCAGCCTGGCCATGCCTTCCCTGCGAGGGGTGCTGGGCTTCCCTCCCAACGGGTCCCGAACCCGCCCGCAGGTCGCCGGCTGCTCAGGCCTTGGGGCGGGCTGCGGCGTGCTGACGTTCCGCTGCGGCTATTTCCCTAGGTGCGGGGGCTCCCGAGCAGCTCCCCTGGAGGCTTGCTTTGGAAACAAGGACGTGGCCAATACGATACCGCTCAGACCGGGCCCTCTCGGGACGGCTCAGCCCCAAGGGCTGCAAGCTGAAGCCAGACACATTCAGCCCAAAATAGGGTGTCAGATGTTGCTGGTGAGGCTAATTCCCAGCCGGGGCCCTTTGCCAAGGGCTGTGTAGCTGCCCCATCCCCAGCCGTTGTCAAGTCCAGGTGGGACGTGTTCCTCGCAGCTCTGCCCTCGGAAGTGCCCGGGCATCCTCTGGCCTCCGCCCCCTTCAGGCTGGGGCATCACAGTCTAGCCTGGGAGTCTGAATTCAAAATCCAGGCGGAGGAGGAGTTGGCGGCGGTACCCTGGGGGCGGAGTCAGTGCCAGGGGCAGGGCGGGGAACAGGCACTGACCTGCTCCCAGGTGAGTGCTGTGACCCCCGAGCCCTGGTGTGGCTGCAGAGTGGGGCAGTGTTTGGAGCAGGGGGACGGGACTCAGGTGCGCGCCAGGGAGCTGCAGGTCTCACTCGCTGTGCTCCCCCGAGCTGCCCTGCGCTGCCAGGTCCCTCTCGCTGTGCTCCCCAGAGCTGCCCTGCACTGCCAGGTCCCACTCGCTGTGCTCCCCAGAGCTGCCCTGCGCTGCCAGGTCCCACTCGCTGTGCTCCCCAGAGCTGCCCTGCGCTGCCAGGTCCCACTCGCTGTGCTCCCCCGAGCTGCCCTGCGCTGCCAGCTCTCTCTCGCTGTGCTCCCCAGAGCTGCCCTGCGCTGCCAGGTCTCTCTCGCCGTGCTCCCCCGAGCTGCCCTGCGCTGCCAGGTCCCTCTCGCTGTGCTCCCCCGAGCTGCCCTGCGCTGCCAGCTCTCTCGCTGTGCTCCCCGAGGCTGCCCTGTGCTGCCAGGTCTCTCGCTGTGCTCCCCCGAGCTGCCCTGCGCTGCCAGGTCCCTCTCGCTGTGCTCCCCCGAGCTGCCCTGCGCTGCCAGGTCCCACTCGCTGTGCTCCCCCGAGCTGCCCTGCGCTGCCAGGTCTCTCTCGCCGTGCTCCCCCGAGCTGCCCTGCGCTGCCAGGTCCCTCTCGCTGTGCTCCCCCGAGCTGCCCTGCGCTGCCAGGTCCCACTCGCTGTGCTCCCCCGAGCTGCCCTGTGCTGCCAGGTCTCTCTCGCTGTGCTCCCCCGAGCTGCCCTGCACTGCCAGGTCCCTCTCGCTGTGTTCCCCAGAGCTGCCCTGCGCTGCCAGGTCCCACTCGCTGTGCTCCCCCGAGCTGCCCTGTGCTGCCAGGTCTCTCTCGCTGTGCTCCCCCGAGCTGCCCTGCACTGCCAGGTCCCTCTCGCTGTGCTCCCCAGAGCTGCCCTGCGCTGCCAGGTCTCTCTCGCTGTGCTCCTTAGAGCTGCCCTGCGCTGCCAGGTCCCACTCGCTGTGCTCCCCCGACCTGCCCTGCGCTGCCAGGTCCCACTCGCTGTGCTCCCCCGAGCTGCCCTGCGCTGCCAGGTCCCACTCGCTGTGCTCCTTAGAGCTGCCCTGCTGCCAGGTCCCTCTCGCTGTGCTCCCTAGAGCTGCCCTGCGCTGCCAGGTCCCTCTCGCTGTGCTCCTTAGAGCTGCCCTGCGCTGCCAGGTCCCACTCGCTGTGCTCCCCCGAGCTGCCCTGTGCTGCCAGGTCCCACTCGCTGTGTTCCCCAGAGCTGCCCTGCGCTGCCAGGTCTCTCTCGCTGTGCTCCCCTGAGCTGCCCTGCGCTGCCAGGTCCCACTCGCTGTGCTCCCCAGAGCTGCCCTGCGCTGCCAGGTCCCACTCACTGTGCTCCCTCGAGCTGCCCTGCGCTGCCAGGTCCCACTCGCTGTGCACCTTAGAGCTGCCCTGCGCTGCCAGGTCCCTCTCGCTGTGCTCCTTAGAGCTGCCCTGCGCTGCCAGGTCCCTCTCGCTGTGCTCCTTAGAGCTGCCCTGCGCTGCCAGGTCCCACTCGCTGTGCTCCCCCGAGCTGCCCTGCGCTGCCAGGTCTCACTCGCTGTGCTCCCCAGAGCTGCCCTGCGCTGCCAGGTCTCTCTCGCTGTGCACCCCAGAGCTGCCCTGCGCTGCCAGGTCCCACTCACTGTGCTCCCCAGAGCTGCCCTGCGCTGCCAGGTCCCACTCACTGTGCTCTCCAGAGCTGCCCAGCGCTGCCAGGTCTCACTCGCTGTGCTCCCCAGAGCTGCCCTGCGCTGCCAGGTCTCTCTCGCTGTGCTCCCCAGAGCTGCCCTGCGCTGCCAGGTCTCTCTCGCTGTGCTCTCCCGAGTTGCTCTGCGCTGCCAGGTCTCTCTCGCTGTGCTCCTCCGAGCTGCCCTGCGCTGCCAGCTCTCTCTCGCTGTGCTCCCCAGAGCTGCCCTGCGCTGCCAGGTCTCTCTCGCTGTGCTCTCCCGAGTTGCTCTGCGCTGCCAGGTCTCTCTCGCTGTGCTCCCCCGAGCTGCCTTGCGCTGCCAGCTCTCTCTCGCTGTGCTCCCCAGAGCTGCCCTGCGCTGCCAGGTCTCTCTCGCTGTGCTCCCCAGAGCTGCCCTGCGCTGCCAGGTCTCTCTTGCTGTGCTCTCCCGAGTTGCCCTGCGCTGCCAGGTCTCTCTCGCCGTGCTCCCCCGAGCTGCCCTGCGCTGCCAGGTCCCTCTCGCTGTGCTCCCCCGAGCTGCCCTGCGCTGCCAGCTCTCTCTCGCTGTGCTCCCCCGAGCTGCCCTGTGCTGCCAGGTCTCTCTCGCTGTGCTCCCCCGAGCTGCCCTGCGCTGCCAGGTCCCACTCGCTGTGCTCCCCCGAGCTGCCCTGCGCTGCCAGGTCCCACTCGCTGTGTTCCCCAGAGCTGCCCTGCGCTGCCAGGTCTCTCTCGCTGTGCTCCCCTGAGCTGCCCTGCGCTGCCAGGTCCCACTCGCTGTGCTCCCCAGAGCTGCCCTGCGCTGCCAGGTCCCACTCACTGTGCTCCCTCGAGCTGCCCTGCGCTGCCAGGTCCCACTCGCTGTGCACCTTAGAGCTGCCCTGCGCTGCCAGGTCCCTCTCGCTGTGCTCCTTAGAGCTGCCCTGCGCTGCCAGGTCCCTCTCGCTGTGCTCCTTAGAGCTGCCCTGCGCTGCCAGGTCCCACTCGCTGTGCTCCCCCGAGCTGCCCTGCGCTGCCAGGTCTCACTCGCTGTGCTCCCCAGAGCTGCCCTGCGCTGCCAGGTCTCTCTCGCTGTGCACCCCAGAGCTGCCCTGCGCTGCCAGGTCCCACTCACTGTGCTCCCCAGAGCTGCCCTGCGCTGCCAGGTCCCACTCGCTGTGCTCTCCAGAGCTGCCCTGCGCTGCCAGGTCTCACTCGCTGTGCTCCCCAGAGCTGCCCTGCGCTGCCAGGTCTCTCTCGCTGTGCTCCCCAGAGCTGCCCTGCGCTGCCAGGTCTCTCTCGCTGTGCTCTCCCGAGTTGCTCTGCGCTGCCAGGTCTCTCTCGCTGTGCTCCTCCGAGCTGCCCTGCGCTGCCAGCTCTCTCTCGCTGTGCTCCCCCGAGCTGCCCTGCGCTGCCAGCTCTCTCTCGCTGTGCTCCCCAGAGCTGCCCTGCGCTGCCAGGTATCTCTCGCTGTGCTCCCCAGAGCTGCCCTGCGCTGCCAGGTCTCTCTTGCTGTGCTCTCCCGAGTTGCCCTGCGCTGCCAGGTCTCTCTCGCTGTGCTCCCCCGAGCTGCCCTGCGCTGCCAGCTCTCTCTCGCTGTGCTCCCCAGAGCTGCCCTGTGCTGCCAGGTCTCTCTTGCTGTGCTCTCCCGAGTTGCCCTGCGCTGCCAGGTGTCACTCGCTGTGCTCCCCAGAGCTGCCCTGGGCCAGAGAGGAGATGCCTGTCGAGCCCACAGTCCTGGGTGCCACGTGGGAAGGGGGGACGTTGGGTCCAGGTCCCTGCTCCAGTGGCACTTTCGCTCTAGCCCAGTGGAGCGGTTCTAACAGGAGCATGCGGGGCCCTGGAGGCCAGCGGCTAGGGCTCTCCCCGCGGCGTGGGAGACCCAGGTCCAGGCTCCCCTCTGGCAGAGGAGGGGACTGTGCAGACACTTTCCCCTCCTCCCAGGCGAGTGCCCGGAGCTTGCAGCTCTAACGTGGGAGGCAGCAGCATCTCCGCCTCCAGGCATTTGGTGTGGAGCAAGTCTGGTGCCTGACCCACTCCTGCAGCAAACCCCAGCGCTGCTCACGGCAGATTCGGGTGCTACCCCAGAGCCTGGACAGAGGCGCCCCTCTCAGCCTGTGGCTGGCGCTGGCAGGCGCGGTCTCTCCACAGACAGTATGGAAGGTACCCCGGTGCCTGACTGCCCTGTGGCTCACGGAGCCATTGCAGGGGTTACAAGGCACCTAACAGGCCCTGTTGCTTTCAGCATTGTAGAGCCTGGGTCCTTTGCTGGATCCCTGCTCTGGGATGCCCTGCACCTTCTCCCCAGGGCGCTGGCTGCTCCCTGGGACTTATGACTGCAAACGAGTTTTCCAGCCTTTCTCTGCTTTTCCTGGACACACGGAGTGGGGAACTGGGCCTCCTAAGCTACCTGCTCTGGCTTTCCAGCCCCCCGGCTGCAGGTCCAACTCTCCAGGCGCAGGATGAAATGCCTCTGAAACCTCAGGGAGGGAGGATGAATCATTTCCCCCAGATGTGGTTTGGTTTTCATTTAACATGGCCGCCTCAGCTGGAATCCGACTGGCGAAGGAGAACTCCTCCCAGCGTGAGCAGTCTGTCTGTGTCTGAGGCAAGCAGCGAGCACTTACCAAGCCGGGAGCCCCTGCTGCCGGGCGAATGCGGCAGCGGAAGGGGAAGGGCGCTTTTCCGCTGCCACGGCCTGGCCTAGGCTGTGCACATTCATCTGTGTCCTCGCTGATTGCACGCCAACAAGCGTCCAGCAGCGAGGCACTAATCTACTTCCCAAATGTCTCAGGAGCCCGGGGCCCTCGGCTGCCCCCGACCATCTGTCGGACAGCAGTTAAGCGCCGTAAGGAGAGCCAGGCTGGGTTGGACCGGTGCTCCCTCTGGTTAAGCCTGGCTGGTTCCAGATGCTCCCGAAAGAACCGATAGAACAGGGCCACTGGAGCGATCCGTCCTCCACACCCAGCCCCAGGAAGTGGCAGTCACCGGTCGAGGGGACATGGAGATGGGGCTGCGCCCTGCACATAGCCACTGATGGGCCTGTGCGCCAGGAGCACACCTCATTCTTTTCCGATCCCTGTTCTAGTTCTGGTCCTCGCACCATCCCGGCAACGAGGGGATGGCTGCACGTTGGCTGAAGAACCCTTCCTCATCTTAGTTCTAAGCCACCTGCCTGTTCATTTCATGGTGCCCCTGGCTTTGTGCTAGACACAGAGGTAAATAACACTTCCCGCTTGACAGAAACTGGGGCTGGGCGGCAGGGGGAGGGATCCCTGGATGATTCCCTGCTCTGTTCACTCCCTCTGGGGCTCCTGGCATTAAGAACATCAGAGCGGCCAGACGGGGTCAGACCCAAGGTCCATCCAGCCCAGTGTCCTGTCTGCCCTCAGTGGCCAATGCCAGGTGTCCCAGAGGGAGTGAACAGAACAGGGAATCCTCACGTGATCCCCCCCCTGTCGCCCATTCCCAGCCTCTGACAAACAGAGGCCAGGGGCACCCTCCCTGCCCAGCCTGGCTATTAGCCATTGATGGACCTAACCTCCATGAATCTATCTAGCTCTTTCCTGAACCCTGTTAAAATCCTGGTCTTCACCACATCCTCTGGCAAGGAGTTCCACAGGCCAACCGTGCGCTGCGTGAAGAAAAACTTCCTTTGGTTTGTTTTAAACCTGCTGCCTATTAATTTTATGTGGTGACCCCTAGTTCCTATGTGATGGGAACAAGTAAATCACTTTTCCTTATTCACTTTTCCCACACAGTCATGATTTTATAGCCCTCTAGCATATCCCCCCTCAGTCTCCTCTTTTCTAAGCTGAAAAGTCCCAGTCTTTTTAATCTCTCCTCATATGGGACCCGTTCCAAACCCTTCATCATTTTTGTTGCCCTTTTCTGAACCTTTTCCAATGCCAGTATATCTTTTTTGAGATGAGGCGACCACATCTGTACGCAGTATTCAAGATGTGGGCACACCATAGATTTATATAGAGGCAATACGATATTCTCTGTCTTATTCTCTATCCCTTTTTAAATGACTCCTACCATTCTGTTTGCTTTTTTGACTGCTGCTGCACACGGAGTGGATGTCTTCAGAGAACTCTCCACGATGACTCCAAGATCTCTCTCTTGAGTAGTTGTAGCCAAATTAGTCCCCATCATGTTGTATGTGAGGTTGGGATTATCTTTTCCCATGTGCATTACTTTACATTTATCAACATTCAATTTCATTTGCCCTTTTGTTACCCAGTCGCCTTTCTGCACACCACCAATTCTCCATACCATTAATGATTTTATCAATCTCTATCATATCCCCCACTAGTCATCTCTTTGAAGCTGAAAAATCCCAATCTTCTTCATTTCTCTTTATAAGGAATCTGTTCCATATCTCTTAGAATATTTATTCCTCTTCTCTGTACTTTCCCAATTCTAATACCTTTTGAGATGGGTGACCAGAACCATAGATGTATATAGTGGCATTATGACACTTTCTGTCTTATTATCTAGCCCTTTATTAATGGTTCCTAACATTGTCAGCTTTTTTTGGTCCCGTTCCACCAAGAGCAGATATTTTCAGAGCACTAGCCATAAGGACTCCAAGGTCTCCCTCTTGCGTGGTAACGGCCCGTTAAGACCCCGCCGGTTTGTATGGCTAGTCGGAGCCATGTTTCCCAGTGCACGCTGCTTTACTTTTATCACCACTGAATTTCACCGGCCATTTTGCTGCCCAGTTACCCCGTTGTGGGAGCGCTCTTTGGAACGTCACAGACGGCTTGAGTGATTTGGTGCCCTTTCCAGATGTTGCCACTTCCCTGGTCTACCCCCGTTTCCAGATGCGGTGCGACTCTCCGAACACCCCAGGTCACACTCTGGTCCTCCAGGGACCTCGCTGTTCACCTCGGCATTTAGCCCTTCCCTTGTGGTCTGTCTTTTAACCAGTCGCCAGTCCAGGGGAGGCCTTCCCAGAGTTCCAGGGGCGCTCGGCGCGTTGGAACCCTAGTGGGCGGGGCAGGCATGGTTTCCCTCTGCAGACTCCTCCTCAGCGCCTTGTGCTCGCGCATCTTGGCGTGTGATGGATTCGGGACTTTTACTACCGCTTCAGCTGCTTTGCCTGGCACTGAAATTAGGTTTCTTCCTCTAACGGTCACGGCAGCGACGGAACAGGACAGAGCCTCACTGTTCTCCTCGGCCATCGGCTTCCATGGCTTGGCACCCCCAGGTCTGCAGCTTTCTGACCTGTCTTTGAGTGTCTCTGCTTTCCTCTTTCTAGGCGTCCTCTAGGGCTTTGGACACAGGCCTTTCCTGGAGAGACGCTTCGTGTGGGCGTGGAGGCTGGTGGCTTGCCAGAGGCTAATTCTCCACTCTCAACTCTCTTCTTCCATCCAGGCCTGCGTGTCGGGCGATCTCTGACATGACTGCCCACACGAGCTGCCACCAGCTCCACGTGCTCAGAACTGACCTTTGCCTCTCCCCATTGCTGTGGGCAATGCCCCATCCTCCATGTGACGCAAGCTCATAACACAGGTACCTTGGCTCCTCCCCAGACATCCAAGAGATTGCTGAGTGCTCCTTCTTGCTCCAGGGCAGACTAGAGTGGCCAGTCATAGGAGAAGCCATGCTGGCTCGGACTATAGCCCATTGAGTCTAGTGTCCTGTTTTCCAACCGTGGCCTGGTGCTCCAGAGGGAATGAACCGAAAGGGGCAACTATCAAACGACCCCTCCCCTGCTGTCCAGTCCCAGCTTCTAGCAGTCCGAGGGCTAGGGACACGTGGAGGTTTTAGCCGTCGAGGGACCTGTCTTCCATGAACTTAGGCAAATCTCTTTTAAACCCTGTTGTACTTTTGGCCTTTGCAACATCCCCTGACAGCTGTCAGACACGGGGAGTGGAGCGACCGTCGTCAGGCCTAGTGGTGAATGTGGTGATAGACAAGCCAAGAACTGGAGCCAAAGGTCAGAACCGGGCGTGAGAGTCAAGCAGGTTTGGAACAAAGCAAGAGTAACCCTAGGAGCGAGCCGGGAGCTAGCGCAGGGCTGGTGCGGGCTCAGGCCCGTGGAGTCTGTCGCTACTATCAGGCAAGGACGAGTTCCAAGCCAGGAAGTGACCTTGTGCAGAGCTGTGGTTATAGCGTGTGCTGGGCAGGAGGAGGGCTGGCCAGCACCTGGTGACTAAGGGATTAAACTCAGGTAGCTAGCAAAGGGGTTGGCCAGGTGCCAGGAGAACCAATCGAGACAGTGTGCTGAACTGTGAACTGGATCTAGAACCCTTGCCTGCTTGCTTTGTGTGGGAGAGTTAAACCAGTCGAGAGACACAGAGGCTGTGTCTAGACTGGTCACTTTTTCCGCAAAATCAGCCGCTTTTGCGGAAAAACTGGCCAGCTGTCTACACTGGCCGCTTGAATTTCTGCAAAAGCACTGACTTCCTGCTGTAAGAAATCAGTGCTTTTGAAATACTATGCTGCTCCCATTCGGGCAAAAGTCCCTTTGCGCAAAACTTTGCGCAAAGGGCCAGTGTAGACAGCTGAGATTTGTTTTGCGCAAAAAGTCCCGATCGCGAAAATGGCGGTCAGGGCTTTTTGCGCATGCAGTCTAGATTAGCGCGGGCGGCTTTTCCGCAAAGGTGCTTTTGCGGAAAGCGTCGTGTCTAGACGCTCTTTCGAAAATGCTTTTAACGGAAAACTTTTCCGTTAAAAGCATTTCCGGAAAATCATGCCAGTCTAGACGTAGCCAGAATGATTTAAACCCAGGCAGGGCTGCCATGCCTCCAAGGAATTCAGGGCATGGAAATTGACTGAACCCAGAAGGAGTCATGAGTAAAAAAAAAAAATTAGGGGCAAAGTGGATCTAGTCACAGTCAGGGTCATTTTTTCTTTATTTTTGTGGTTTGGTTTGAACTGCTCTGTGTGAATCTCTGCCTCCCCTCCCCATTGACCATCTAAGAATTGTTACCAGAGACTTTCTCCCTGTGTTTTAATTTGTTTTCCTTAGTTGTTCTGTAACATCTAGCAACGAAGTCTGCTTTACCAAGTGTATCTTTTGTTGTGTTAATAAAAATCACTTTTTTAAGGTGACAATTGATTCTTGTGCCCTGGGAAGTACAGGAGCTGTCTGTCTGTGTGTGTCTGCATACCTCAAGAGGTCAGCGACCAGAGACTGCAGCTTGCTTTTCTCTTTTCTTTTTTCAAGATTGTTTGGGGCAAAAGAGCTTGAGGTTCCCTGGGGAAGAATCCAAGTGTTCGCCCCTGGTTTTAGGGATAAAATCACTTGATGGTGTCAGCTATTCACTCCCCCCCTCCCTCCCATTCAGTGAACCTGTGACTCCGGGGGAGTTTTTGTAACCAGAGCCAGTAGACCTTTCACTAAAGCTGCGTTGACTCTTCCCCAACAAGGCACGTGTCTCTGTGTGCCCCACAACGCTGTTCTTTACCATCGTTTCGACGGAAGCGGTGCTCGTCTCTCTCGAACGTCGGCTCCCATTAGCCAGCTGCCAGCCAGCTGGCCCTGTCTGCCCGCAACACCTGAATCTTAACAAATGAACAGCAGCAAGAGAGTCAGTGCTGTGAGGAGAGGGGTAGTAAGATGAATAGGAAGGACCAAGTAAGTAAGACCAAGTCCATTGGCCTCTGCTGGCAGATCCCCAACCTGCTGGGAGCAAAGGTGAGCCCAACCCTCGGAGTCCAGGGCTTTGTCATGTCTAGGAACGTGGTGGAGTTTAGGTCCTACCTAGACTAGCACACGGCTGGCTATAGGTGTGCGGTAGCTCCACCCAGCCTAAATTCAGCCACTCTTCCAGGAGGTGACCGGGGTGGATCACGACAGAGGAGATTGTGTCTTTGCCCTCTGCTGCCCTGGAACACAAGCCACTGGAGATCTCAGAACCCCCTGTGAGCAGCCTGCGGTGGCCTTATTGTACTGAAATGCCCTGGACAAAGAACTCTCCCTCTCGTCCTTCCTATTCATCTTCCTTGGCCTGTCAGCTGCCTTGGCACACTCAGCCACGTTCTCCTTCCTGCAGTCTTGTGCTGCCTTGGCTCTTGGTTCTCCTCCTTACCACCCCCATTGTTCCTCCAGCGCATCCTTCAAAGGATGCGCTGCATCCGCCCTCCAGCTTTGGGGAGGTTCCCCATGGCTCTGGCCTTCTCCCCTTCTCTTCTCCCTCTACGTCTTGTCTGTGGGGCATCTCACTGGCAAACACAAATCCACCATCGCAGACCTGGCTCTGCCTCCGGACCAGGCTCTGCCTCTGGACCAGGCTCTGCCTCTGTGCCTCTGTCTCCTCCGGTCCAAATCGAACTCTCCGCCCGGCTCCCGGCCATCTCTCCCTGCATGGCTAGCTGGCAGCTCAAGCTCAGCATGGCTAAACCCAGCCCTGAGCCCTCTCTCTAGCACCACCTTTCTGAGTCACTGTGGACAGCACCAACCTCCTGCCTCTCCTGCCAGCGCTGAATCTGGGTGCCCCTTTGATCCAGGCCTCTGTGTGTCCTCACATCCAGGCCGGTCTGAGCTGGGTGATTCTTCCATGACGCCGCCTTTCCCACCCATCCCTGCAGCTAAAACGCTTGTCCAAGCGCTCAGCATCTCGTAGACCCCTCGCCGCACACCCTTCCCCCGGCCTTGGCAAACGCCACCTGGCCCTGCTCGGATCCCCTCCGAATGTTCCTGCAAAGCCCTGCCCGTCCCTCTGGCCGCGTCGCCCCTCTCTGCATCCCTGCCCTGGCTTCCCCTTCTCCACTGCGTTCAGCAGGACTGCTCGTCTCAGGCCTTTGGAGCAGTCCCCACCTGCTAGCATCTCTCACTCATGCTTTGCCTTTGGCGCTTGCCTCGGATTGGCTCACACGGCACCTTCTATTGCCCACTGGTTGCATGTTCAAACAGGCACCTCATGCTGCCTTCCTACCCACCCGCAAAGCCTTCCGCCAAACTCCTCTTTGCTGGGTGCCTACAGAAATCTTGGCAGCAGCGAGGCTGCTAGCGTGCAGAGACCACAGCCTGTCTCGCTGTCTTCCTGTCCTTCCCCACGGCCTGTGTCCGTCTTACATTTCCATTGTAAGGTGTTTGGGGCAGAGAGCATCTTCTTGTTCTGCGGGGACACAGCGCCTAGCAGAGCGGAGCGCCTAGAGCCACTTAAAAATAACAGCAGTGGGCGCAGCGCAGGTACTTGTGGAGACAGTGTCCAACAGTTCATTTTATGATCATATTGTTTGCAAATTCCCAGATCCAGGCTTTTCATTCAGAATGAGTCTTCATTTGATAGAATGCTCTGAATTCGGATTTTAGAAATTAGCCTCTTGAGCCATCTCCAAGGTGTCTGGCATGAGGACAAGTCGTTAGTCAACCCTGAAATAGTCATCAAGCCGAGAAACAGCTTATTTTATATACTGTTTCTTCGAGAGTTAAATATTCCCCCATATCCAAGCGCTGATTGGAGTCTTGAGTCCTTTCCAAATGTTCAACCTGTAAAGATATTTGAGAACCCCAGGACTTAGACACTTTCCAAGGAATGATAGATTTCGCTTGAACGGTCACAAATGGAAAACCACAACTCCCCATTGCTGCAAAGCAGCAGCTGTCCTACCAGGTATGGAGTGTGAGAAAACACTTTCGAAAAGCTTCAGGGATTTCCCATTATCTGGAAGGTTTTAGTGCTCTTAAAATTTGTGAAGAAAATAACGTTTTTTTCAGGCACGCAGTTGCCTCAGATAATCGGCTGCACCTGTTTGGACGCAACTCTTCACGGTTTTCTCATGTGCAGCTTGTTGCATGTGATTTTTGTTAATTTGTCCTAGAAACCCGCGTGCCAGCTAACTAGAACCTCCATTGGAAGTCTGTGCAAAGTTGCTAATGGCCAGTCGGAGCCTTTCTAGGGGGCTCTTTCCATGCAAGTGCTACGGTTTGGGCCAACGGCACCTACCGCTGGATTGCCTAGCACAGCGCTCTGGACACAGGAAAAGGCTGCTCCCAGGGAGGCCGGCTCTGGCCGCCATGACTGCCAGCAGGAAGCAGGGGCACAAATGGAGCGATGGGCACAGGGAACAGAGCACAGCTGGTTTCAGGGAGGTTTGGTTTAACCCTCAGGGTGGACGGCCTGCTTTGATTGGCTAGTACGCTGCCAAAATGTGTGGGTGGCATTCCGAACTGGTAAGCGGTTCCCGTCTAGAGGAGAGGAGCCGTCCAGCATCCGAGTGCAGTATGTTCTGTAACCCCGGCTCTGATCTGCGTGGAATCGGGTGTGACGTAAGAGAGAACAGTATGAACCAACCGCAGCAGGTCAGGAGCCCTTGGATTTGAAATCTGCTACTTAGCCGCTGGCGCAGACACTAATTACACAGAGTGCGGACTGTCTTGCAAAGACCCGCCTTGTTCATTTGGAGTTTCCCTTTCCTTTATACTGCTTTGTCACTCAGCCACTTGTGTGCTGCTGCGCTGACTGTGTCTGCCCCTCCTCCCCCTTTGTACGCACCCTCCTAAAGGGAGATTTCCCTTCTCTTGATCTGGTGGTGCAGTATCTTTACTATCCCCTGGGAATCCCCGGGCTGGCCAGCACGGTTGCATATGCTAATATATGGAATGAGAGGTTGAGAGCCATGGGTATGGGCGCCAATGGTGTTTCCATTAGTTACGTAGTGGAAGTGAGACATCCGTAGAGGCTGGTCTCCTGGCAGGAGCTGCCGCGGCCATGGGACTGTGTGGACGTAAAGAGATGTGGGTCTGTGCTGCAAGAGCAGAGGGAGCGGAGCTAACGTGGCCAGCCGAAGCCGATCCATAGAGGGCATCTCGTTCGTAACCAGGCCTTGCATTTCCATAATGCCTTTCATGTCGGTCTCCCCGGGCTGTCCAGACACTGACTAGCACTCAGAGCAGCCAGTTCCTGCGGGGTAACGTGAGCCACGGAGCCAGGCACTGGCCAGGTCAGGGTCACCCAGAGCAGAGAGGAGAACGTGGCTTCCAGCTCCCAGCTCACTGCTGTAGCCACCAGGCCACGTTTTAGACACTCTGCCCCTTGAGCTGGGGAGCTAGTGGCGGGTCGGGCCGGTGGTCAAAGGTGGCTCTGGAGAAGCCGTGGACAGGGGAGGTGAATAACAGCAAGAGCATCTGAGGGCAGGGCAGGGGAACTGCTCAGCCAGTGGCGTCTGCTGGAAGGCAGCCAGAGCTGGGACTCGAGGCTGGCTCAAGTGCGGACTTAGGGATGGGCCAGGGATGCGAGAAGCCTGGGCAACAAACAGGAAGAACTGGAGGCCCTGGCCCAGTCCGAGAAATATGATTTAATTGGGATAACAGAGACTTGGTGGGATGACTCGCATGACTGGAGCGCTGTCATGGAAGGGTATAGACTGTTCAGGAAGAACAGGCAGGGGAGAAAAGGAGGAGGAGTTGCACTATATGTAAGAGAGCACTATGATTGCTCTGAACTCCAGTATAAAGAGGGAGAAAAACCTGTTGAGAGTCTATGGGTTAAGTTTAAAGGAGCAAACAACAGCAGTGATGTTGTGGTTGGTGTCTGCTACAGGCCACCGAATCAGGTGGAGGAGGTAGATGAGGCTTTCTTCGGACAACTGAGAGAAGCTTCCAGATCGCAGGCCCTGGTTCTCGTGGGGGACTTTAATCACCCTGACATCTGTTGGGAAACCAATACGGCAGTACACAGACAATCCAGGAAGTTTTTGGAGAATGTTGGGGATAACTTCTTGGCACAAGTGCTGAAGGATCCGACCAGGGGCCGTGGGCAGCTTGACCTTCTGCTCACAAACAGGGAGGAACTGATAGGGGAAGTGGAGGTGGGTGACAACCTGGGAAGCAGTGATCATGAGATGGTAGATTTCAGGATCCTGACCAAAGGAAGAAAAGAGAGTAGTAAAATACACACCTTGGACTTCAGAAAAGCAGATTTTGACTCCCTCAGAGACCTGATGGACAGAATCCCCTGGGATGCTAACATGGAGGGGAAAGGAGTCCAGGACAGCTGGCAGTATTTTAAAGAAGCCTTATTGAAGGCACAGAAAGAAACCATCCCGATGCGTAGCAAGAGAGGCAAACATGGTAGGAGACCGGATTGGCTTGGGGAAATCCTTGGTGAACTTAAGCACAAAAGAAGCTTACAAAAGTGGAAACTTGGACAAATGACCAGGAGGGTTTAAATGTATAGCTCGAGAATGCCGGAGGTTATCAGGAAGGCGAAAGCGCAAATGGAATTGCGACTGGCTAAGGATGTGAAGGATAACAAGAAAGGTTTCTACAGGCATGTTAACAAGAAGAAGGTGATCAGAGAGGGTGTGCGGCCCTACTGGATGAAGGAGGTAACCTAGTGACAGATGATGTAGGGAAAGCTGAAGTACTCAATGCTTTCTTTGCCTCTGTATTCACGGACAAGGTCGGCTCCTGGACTTCTGCGCTAAGTGACGCAAGATGGGATGAAGATGGACAGTCCTTGGTGGGTAAAGAACAGGTTAGGAACTATTTAGAAAAGCTAAGCGTACACAAATCCATGGGTCGGACTTAATGCATCCGAGGGTACTGAGGAGTTGGCAAATGTCATTGAGGAGCCTTTGGCCATTATCTTTGAAAAGTCGTGGAGATCGGGAGAGATCCCGGATGATTGGAAAAAGGCAAATGTAGTGCCCATCTTCAAAAAGGGAAGAAGGACGATCCAGGGAACTATAGGCGGTCAGTCTTACCTCGGTTCCTGGAAAAATCATGGAAGGGGTCCTTAAGGAATCCATTTTGAGGCACTTGGAAGAGAGGAAAGTGATTAGGAATAGTCAGCATGGATTCACAAAGGGCAAGTGGTGCCTGACCAATCTGATTAGCTTCTATGATGAGGTAACTGGCTCTGTGGACATGGGAAAGTCAGTGGATGTGATATACCTTGACTTTAGCAAAGCTTCTGATATGGTCTCCCAAAAGATTCTTGCCAGCAAGTTAAGGGACTATGGATTGGATAAATGGATGGTAAGATGGATAGAAAGCTGGCTAGAAGGCTGGGCCCAGCGGGTAGTGATCCAACGGCTCAATGTCAGGATGGCGGTCGGTTTCTAGCAGAGTGCCCCAAGGTTCGGTTCTAGGACCGGTTTTGTTCAATATCTTTATTAATGACCTGGACAAGGGGATGATTGCACCCTCAGCAAGTTTGCAGATGACACTAAGCTAGGGGGAGAGGTAGATACGCTTGAGGGCAGAGATAGGGTCCAGAGTGACTTAGACACATTGGAGGATTGGGCCACAAGAAATTTGATGAGGTTCAACAAGGACAAGTGCAGAGTCCTGCACTTGGGACGGAAGAATCCCAAGCACAGTTACAGGCTGGGGATCAACCAGTTAAGTAGTAGTTCTGCAGAAAAGGACCTGGGGATGACAGTGGATGAGAAGCTGGATATGAGTCAACAGTGTGCCCTTGTAGCCAAGCAGGCTAATGGCATATTAGGTTGCATTAAGAGGAGCATTGCCAGCAGATCCAGAGATGTCATTATTCCCCTTTATTTGGCTCTGGTGAGGCCACATCTGGAGTATTGTGTCCAGTTCTGGGTCCCCACTACAAAAGGATGTGGACGCATTGGAGAGGGTCCAGGAGGGCAACCAAAATGATTAGGGGGCTGAAGCATATGACCTACGAGGAGAGGCTGAGGGAGTTGGGTCTGTTTAGTCTGCAGAAGCGAAGAGTGAGGGGGGATTTGAGAGCAGCTTTCAACTTCCTGAAGGGAGGTTCCAAAGAGGATGGAGAGAGGCTGTTCTCAGTGGTGACAGATGGCAGAACAAGGAGCAATGGTCTCAAGTTGTGGTGGGAGAGGTCCAGGTTGGATATTAGGAAAAACTATTTCACTAGGAGGGTGGTGAAGCACTGGAATGGGTTCCCTAGGGAAGTAGTGGAGTCTCCATCCCTAGAGGTGTTTAAGTCTCGGCTTGACCAAGCCCTGGCTGGGTTGATTTAGTTGGGATTGGTCCTGCCTAGAGCAGGGGGCTGGACTTGATGGCCGTTTGAGGTCTCTTCCAGCTCTATGGTTCTATGATTCTATGATTCAATGCAGGAAGGAGACTGAAGAGCTGGTTTGAGGACACCCGTTGTGACCGAGCGTCCAGCTCTCGCCAGGTGGTAGCTGGAGAGCCTGGGCTAAGCCAACCTGCCCACAGAACGAGCCCCACCTGAAAGGGTCCAGGCTGCAGCTGTGAGGAGAGGGAAGGGCTCCTGCAGGGACCATGCCACCAGCAGCCTGGCGGGTAAAGCCCAGAGTGCAGGAGGCTTTTGGGGGCAAGGAGATCCTGGCTGTATTCTGGGCTGGCCACCAGAGCCCCAGGGTGGGAGAGTGGGCTGGGAGGTCAGAGCAAGGTGGCAGGAGAGGCCTGGGGGTGAGTGACATGTTGGAGCTAAGTGTGGACTCTTCAGTTTGAGCCGCCGAGCTGTGAGCTGGGTCGGTATCAAGCAGCTCCCGGCGGGAGGAAGCGTCTGAGTTCTCACAGGGTCCTGTTGAAGGGGAACCAGAGGCGGGGTGTGCGGAGACACCCGTGGCCACATGGGGATGCTTGTGAGCAGCAGTCCTGTTACTACTCAGAAGCAGGGACGTGCTGATTAACAGCCACAGGTTAATTAGGGCCAGGCCGGGGGAGAGGTCAGCCAGAGCGGGCGGGAGTAATTGCAAAGGTGGAAGAAGGCCTACACTGGAGTGTCACCTGGGGACAGCGGCGCAAGTGAAATGCATGGACCCAGGTGGCCCAAGAGGAGGCTCTGGCTGCGATCTTCTGATTAGTCCTTAGCACTGCAGGGCGGCAGCAGTGTACGGGGGTGGGCTGAGGACTGAGCAAGTGGCACATCTCAAACCGTGGCTCTGCGGGGAGCCATCGTCGAAGGGCGGTGAGTCCCCTGGGATTTCCCGAGGGCCGCACCATGCGGCCCGTCCTGTTTGGATTATTTCATGGTGCCCCAGGGAGTGGGGGCGGTTCTGTGCTCTGCCCCCCCTTAGCCGGAGGAGGGGGCCAGGCCTGACCTGGAGCAGTTTGGGGGGAAGCAACCAAACTCCCTTCCCATCCTTCCTTCCCTCCTCCGCCCTCATGTAGGGTTTGTCCTCAAAAGACAAGTGGGCTGGTTCTGCCCTGAGGAGGGCCCAGGAAAGACGGCCCCCTCCCCAGAGGCTGCCTTCAGCTTGGGCCACCCCAGCTTCTCCTGCTCACATCCACTGCGGCCCACTCCCTTCCCTGAGGCGGCGTGGGGGAGAGCCAGCTGGCAGGCTGCACCATCGGTTGGCTTCCATGCCACGGCCTGGCTTGACCCGGCCTTGTGCGTCTCCTCTGCCTGGAAGGCCGCCCCCAGCCGGCCCACTGAGCTCCCCCTCTGTCTCCACGGGCGCACGTGTCTCCGCCAGGCCTGGGTGCTCAACCAGCCTCGCAGGGGAGGACAGTCGCCCACCGAGGGAGGTCATGGCACTGACCCCCGAGGGCCTGAGGCTGATGCTCGCTCACCTGCTTTGGCCACCGTCTTCCTTCCCCGGACTGCAGCACACGCTACTCAGCACGGGTCCTTCAGTGCAGCCGTCCCTGGCTCTCAGTGGGTCGGAGGGGGGCAGCCGAGCTTGTCCTCTCAGAGCCAGTGCAACCCAGGCAGGTTCATTGGACGTTTCCTCCACCGCACTTCTCCCTCCCCTGCGACATCAGCACTGCACTTGGGCCTCACTGCGGGCGCACAACTGCTGCCCCGTGGCTCCCTGGGCGAGATGTGGGTCGCCCCAGCAGGTTCCTCCCCTCGTTCCTGGGTGGCTGATCTTTCCTTCTGCTGCTCTAGACCCTGCGGGAGCTGGGCTGCCCATCCAGGCATTGCTAGTGCTCAGAAGTCTGGTTCCTTTGCCCCTGCTCGGGGCTGCCCGAGCTCTGGCACGTTCCCTCTTATTCTTCTGGAAAATGCATTTGCCTTTGGCATTTGTTCCAGTCCACAAGTGCCCCCAGCGAGGGCCGTTAGAAGAGTGATGTGCCCTTTCCGTAACAACGGCTTTGCTTGTCGTTTGCCTTGTAAGAGGGACCCTGCTGCCTTCTCCCACAACTGCCTGCAGAATGCCTGTTGTCTTCCTTTCTTTGATTTAGTTTCTCTTACATTTTTCCACATTCTGTAAATTCTCCTGCATTCCAAGTGTCTGAAACGTTTGTGTCTCCTTTTATCTCTCTCTCTCAATCTCTCCCAATATAGACACCAGAAACGCTAAATCCCTGTAATCTGTAGGAAGCATGAACTTGGACGTTAGACGTTTTCCAAACATTACACTTCATGGAAAAATCCTCTGTAAGAGGTAGAAACGAAACAGCTGTCTCCCTCGCTCCTGGGCCGTGCCTGTGCAGCCGCTCCCCTGCCCTCGCAATTGTACAGCACTCTCCGGTGGGCCAAGGACCAATGGTCCCCTTCAGCCGCCTGTATTTATGATGTGCCAAGCAGTGGTTAGGATGATGGTGTTTATATGCTAGTCAGATCGATGTGGTGTGATTAACAAGGCTCTCCAGCAGGGAAGCGAGGGCTAACATTCCCAGTGCGCGGCGCGTTCCCCAGCTGAGCAACCGCCCAGGCATCCCGCGTCAGTGGTGGGCAGCCACTTGCTGAGGACAGTTCGCTTGCTTTGAACTTCCAGAGATTTCCCTCCTCCCCAGGTTCACGGGAAGCCAGTGGCGATTTCCACTCACCCCCGTCTCCTGCACCACGTTCTCGTGGAAGGACACGGTGAATCAGGGGCTTCTAGCTGTGGCTCTCTCACCTGCTAGGAGCTAGACGGGTATGGGGCTTTCGGATTCTGCGACTGCACCATGCTAGGGGCTGTTGGCCTGTGGCTCGGTCATTCCTTTGTAATAACACTCCAGGGGTATAATGCGGGCAGGGCGGGCAGAGACCCCAGGAGTCATCGAGTCCAGCCCCTGCCCAAAGCAGGACCGACCCCAACTCAATCAGCCCAGCCAGGGTTTGTCCAGCTGGGACTTAAAAACCTCCAGGGATGGAGATTCCACCCCTCCCTAGGGAACCCATCCCAGGGCTTCCCACCTCCTAGGGAAATCGTTTGTCCTAATATCCCACCTAGACCTCCCCCACTGCAACTTGAGACCATTGCTCCTTGGTCTGTCACCACTGAGAACAGCCTCTCTCCATCCTCTTTGGAACCTCCCTTCAGGGAGCTGCAGGCTGCTCTCAAATCCCCCCTCACTCTTCTCTTCTGCAGACTCAACAAGCCCAAATCCCTCAGCCTCTCCTTGCAGGCCATATGCTCCAGCCCCCTCATCATTTTGGTCGCCCTCTGCTGGACCCTCTCCAATGGGTCCACATCCTTTCTGTAGTGGGGGGCCCAGAACTGGACACAATACTCCAGATGTGGCCTCACCAGAGCTGAATAAAGGGGAATAATCACTTCTCTGGATCTGCTGGCAATGCTCCTCCTAATGCACCCTAATATGCCATTCGCCTTCTTGGCTACAAGGGCGCCCTGCTGACTCATATCCAGCTTCTCATCCACTGTCATCCCCAGGGCCTTTTCTGCCGAACTGCTACTTAGCCAGTCGGTCCCCTTGTGTAGCAGGGGTTGGGATTCTTCTATCCCACAGGCAGGACTCTGCACTTGTCCTTGTTGAACCTCATCTGATTTCTTGTGGCCCAATCCTCCAATGTGTCTAAGTCACTCTGGACCCTATCCCTGCCCTCCAGCGTATCTACCTCTCCCCCTAGCTTAGTGTCATCTGCGAACTTGCTGAGGGTGCAATCCATCCCTCATACAGGTCATTAATAAAGATGTTGAACAAAACCAGCCCTAGAACCGACCCTTGGGGTACTCCGCTAGAAACCGACCGCCAACCAGACATCGAGCTGTTGATCACCACCATTGGGCCCGACAGTCTAGCCAGCTTTCTATCATCTTACAGTCCATTTCTCCAATCCATACTCCCTTAACTTGCTGGCAGGAATCCTGTAGGAGACCGTGTCAAAAGCTTTGCTAAGCTTTTAAATAGCGATTAGCTTGTAGCATGCTGGGGGCAAGGAAGAGAACACAAATGCCTGGGTTCTGGCTCGCTGTGCTAGAAAGGCCTGTTTGACTGTGTGAGGACCGCTGTGATGAGTTGATGTTTAGGGCGGTTTGATTCATGTAAAACCAAGGCTAATGCCTTACCTTTCGGTCAGGAACATTGTGCCTGCTCCTTTTCTGGCACTGCCCAAGCGTGCTAAGGTCGCTGTGAGATGGGGGACAGCTTGGGGAGGTTGAAATACGCTGCAGGTTAGCTGCTGGCGAGGGACCGCCCAACATGTGGGGTCTGTGAAGCCGACGGATGCGCATGCATTGGTCGGGGATTGGAAACCTGACTGTGGGCACATGTGAGGATGCATCCGAGTGGGCACATGGGAGAGGGCTTGGGGGCTTGCCCTGCTCCATGGGTGCCACGGCTCCGTGTGGCTCCTGGGAGCAGGGCCAGCCAGGGGGGTCCACACGCTGCCTCTGCTCTGCAGCTCCCACTGACTGGGAACCACGGGTGGCACCTCAGACAGGGCAGGGTGCCGAGCTGTCAGGCCGTGCCTCAGTGCAGGTGCTGGAGCAGGGAGCTGCTTGCCCCTGAGCCCCCGGCACCCCAATCCCAGATCCCCTCCCACCCTGTGGGCATACAAGGGTTGAGGCGTGCCAACTGCCAGGCCCTTCCTTTCGCCGTCCCATGGTGTGGGCAGAGCCCTGGCTGTCAGTGATGGGCTGTGGCTTAATAGCCTTGGAGCCCGTTGATAACCAGTCACTAGAGTTGTCTGGCTGCAGGTGGCCACCTTTAGTTCCTATGGTTTTATTCCTCATCAGCATGGGGGTGTCCTGGAGCCGAGTGCTTCCCTTCTCGCGAGGGGGCTCTCCCGGCCTGCGGCTCTAAGGGCCTGTGTGGTCTGGGAGAACGTTGCCTGACAACTTGCCACTTGCAAGCGCTTCAGCTCTTGTGCCAGGAAGGCCAAGCCCTGCACCAGGCTTGATTGGCAGCCTCCTCTCCCCGTACCGGGACCTTTGGCACCCAGAGGCGTGGGGGTGGGCGTTCTGCCGCCAGGAGCTCTGGCTGGAGCCGTGACTATGAAACACAGTTGCCCTCTGACAGACTGCAGGGGCCGCACCGGCCTTTCTCTGAGACGAGAACTTCCCCGAGGCACCACTTCCAAGTTATCGTGGCCCAGGACGATCCCCCCCACGCTCTGTCTCAGGCTGATTCCTACCGTGCCACGTCAACACGCCCAGCACTGACGCCAGGGGCTGGGGGGAGTTCAGCACCAACAGCAGCCTGGGCGCCAACTCCCTCGGCTCCTGACCCCGTCTGACGGGGGCTGCTCACTGTTACCGCTGTGGAGATTACTAGGAGCACTGGTTCAGTGCCCCATTTGTGCCGCCCTGCGTGTGCCGGGCAGGTGCTAGGGCACGACGGATCTGCAGAGACCACCAGAAGCCTAGTCGTCCTTCCCGTCGACTCAGCACTACAGTCAGGGCCGACTCGATCTGCCAGCGCAGCTCTGTCCATTCCTAGTACACCAAGAGCCACGGCCCAGCCCTCGGAACCAGGCTGTGTGTTACTGTTGGCTTTGGAGCCCAAGGGCAAGGAAAATCCACACCAGCAGCATCTGTTCACACTCAGACCCTCACCACATCTTACCGATACTCCCAGAAGAGACATGCTGGGACCCCAGGCCAATGGGTCTCTGTGCCCTGGCTCCTACCCAGTGATTGGGGGGCCGGGGCTGCTTAGCAATTCAGCGAGGGGGAGCAACTCCTCAGCCAAAAGGCTGTCCCATCCACATCAAGGTCTGTACAGACCTGCCAGCAGCCCTTCCTGGTCCCCAGATGGCACAGGCAGAGGAGGAAGAAATAGTAGAGCAGTCACAGAGTGGTGGCTTCCTGCACGGCTCACCCCGCTGAGGCTCTAGTAGCTCCCCTGGCCCCACAAGGGCTTCAAGACTTATTTGAAAGGCTGGCCGAGGCCCTCCCGAGCCTTACTGCGGCGGTGCAGGAGCTGGCACGCAAGTTAGTGGACATGTTTCTGGCCTCCGTGGCAGGAAAGGTCGCCCTAGGTAGCCGGGAGCCTGCCAGCCCTGTGGCAGGTTACTCTGGCAGGCCTGCCGCTCGCAGGGCAGACAGGAAGAGCCTGGAAGGGCACTGTCTGGCCCACCCTCACTTGTCATCACAGCTGTGGGGGAAAAGGGGCGATGAGCACCGCACCTGTGGCGAGGGAGCCAAAGAGACTTGGGCTTGAGGCAAGTAAATCCGCCCCTCGAGGAGCCCCAGTTTCCTGTGACCAAGTACCTGCCCGTTCTGGCCCCTGCAGATCACCTGCCAGCAAAACTCGTGAGGCCGCCGCATCCCTGACCAGGGGCCAGTCTCCGAGCAGTTCTACTGCGGTGGGTACGTCTGCCACTCAAAGGCATCAATAGCCTTTTGGAGCCCTTGGGGTCCCCAGCGAAGCCCAAATGACAGCGGAGGAGCTGCCATTCGAAGGAGCCGAATTGTTCAGTTCTAAGAACGGTGAGGCCCCCGTACCCTGAAGGCCCCATAAGCCACCCTGCATCGCCTGGAGCCCTTTGGGTGCTACATGCCAGTTTCTAGGAGGAAACTTCTACAACAGGTAATCCATCACAGAGACTAATATTTCTGCCTTTCTGCCGCCAAAGGCCTTCAGAACCACCCAGAAACGTCAATGCTTCCCGAGAAGGAGAAAACCCACTGCTCCGTCCCAAGCCGTCCACCCTCCCAGTCCCAGAAACATGAGTTTTGCTGGTATGCTCAGGAGGTGTGCTCGACTTCCATTGACTCCAGAAATCTCAGATCTCTCCTTCAGAAACAAATTAATTCACGTGCGACTCATTCAGCCCTTTTTTATGGTCACCAAACCAATGAGCTATCAACACACAATAGCAAATGGATACTCCAGCCAGTTTTCTGCTGTGCCTACACTGTAATCCCTCTTAGGGGACTCTTCTTGCAGAGGCCCTCGTGCTCCTTTTCCTCAGAGGGATAGAAGAGATTCCTCCATCTTATGCAACTTCATTCGCATGCTGACAGCCAGGATGGTTACCCTTGCATTGGCAATCCGAGCTCTGGCATCTGGAGACTGATTTGCATGCCTCAGACTTCGGGATGCAAGCTTCCACATCTCCAGCCTTCCACCCCACAGGAAGTACTTGAGCTTTTGAGGACATCCACGTGGAATGGAGCAACCCCCCCATTGCGAATCCTGTGTCAAAACCCCTTGCAATTTCCATCCAAAATGGAGGTAAAAAGACAGTAAGGAAGGCAGGCCAGCTTTATGATTAAAATGGAGTTTGAGATGCATAGACACAGAATCCATAATCTCAAACAGAATTCACAATGTGTCATCCAGAGCTTCCCAAGATCATCGCAGGGCCCACAGGATAGCCTCTCTCGCTGCTAGATCTGTGCAGGCAGGGATTCTCTGTGCCAGCACTCCTTTTAATCACATTAGGTATAATAATATTAACAGCAGAGGGTGTTTCACTGGTCCTAGCCCACAGCATGTAAACTGATCTATTCTCAATCTCCCCCAACTCCTCCTAGCTTCACAAAACCCACCCGACACTGACCATAGACTGCGTCAGGCTACGCTTGGTTTGCTTCCTCCTGTTGTCAATCAGCAAAGCTTCCAAAGTCAGTGTTAGAACCTTCCATAGCCAGGATCTGTTGTTGGCACTTGCAGTGACACTTCTGGGAGAGAGCGTGAACGGCCTAATGTGCATATTTAACTCTGAGAAAGGAATGCTGGTATTTTCCTGTCCTGCTCTTTAGGGTGACTTATTCTATGTATTGCAATGCAGCTCTGACATGCAAGGGAAAAGAGACTGGTTGTGAGGGTTGAGGTGTTAATAATGTGGTGTTCAAGGCGGGTAGCATTAAGAAAGCTGATTGGTTTTCTATTGACAGAGAGAAACAGAAGTGTGATTGAGTCTCAGAGGGGTAGGTGTGTTAGTCTGTAACTTTAAAAACGAGTGGTCCTGTGGTATCTTCGGGTATGTCTACACTGCATTCCTCTTTCGAGAGAGGAACGCAAATGCAGACAAACGAAATTGCAAATGATGCACGGATTTGAATTTCCCACGCTTCATTTGCATAATCACGGCTGGCCACTTTTTTGAAATACCCTATTTCGAGATAAAAAACGCTGTTTAGATGCGGTTACTTTGAGAAAAAACCCTTAGGGTATGTCTACACTAGCCCCCTAGTTCGAACTAGGGAGGCTAATGTAGGCATTCGAAGTTGCAAATGAAGCCCGGCAGGGAGTAGGTAGTTCGAATTAGGATCTCTAATTCGAGCTACCGGTACATCTCGTTCCACCAGGAGTAACGGTAGTTCGAATTAGAGATCCTAATTCAAACTACCTACTCCGTGCTGCGTGTAGCCGCGGGCACGGAGTTCGGACTAAGGGGGGTTTAAAAATGGCTGCGCCCGGGAAGATGCAAATGAAGCCCGGGATATTTCAATCCCGGGCTTCATTTGCAACTTCGAATGCCTACATTAGCCTCCCTAGTTCGAACTAGCGGGCTAGTGTAGACATACCCTTACTCCTTAGGCTTAAGGGTTATTTTGAAAGAAGGGGTTTTTCTCGAAATAACCGCATCTAAACAGCGTTTTTTATCTCGAAATAGTGTATTTTGAAAAAGCGGCCGGCCGCGATTATGCAAATGAAGCACGGGAAATTCAAATCCACGCTTCATTTGCAATTTCATTTGTCTGCATTTGCATTCCTCTCTCGAAAGAGGAATGCAGTGTAGACATACCCTTAGAGACTAACAAAATAGATATATAGTACATGAGCTTTCATTGGCAAAACCCACTTCTTCAGATGAGTTGGAGTAGGAATAACAGAATCCAAGACACATATATCACAGCAAAAGAAGTACCTGTCAATTGTAGGACCTGTGTTAATGAAGCTAATTAAATAGACTGGATGTGTCCTATTCATGTGGACACATGCAGCCCACTTCATTATCTTCATTAGCACAGGTCCTACGATTGACAGGTACTTCTTTTGCTGTTAGAAGTGTGAGTGTTGACCTTAGCTTTATTTCCTAGCTTCTCTGAATTTGAGGAAGATGTTAAATTAGAAGAGAGCCAGTAATGGTTTTGTGTGTGAAATCCCCTCGCTTTCAAATAAATCATGTAAATTGAAGATGGAAAAATGAAAAGCAAATAATTGGCACAGAAAGATATTGGTGATTTAAAACAAATATTAATATTATAATAGCTAACAAAGAATAATGGTGAAATAATACATTTGATTTTTCCTATTATTTAACAAAGCAAACAATAATATATTTCAATTCCATTTCATATCCACTGCATAAAACTTTGTTAATCAATACATTTTCAACTTTATCACAGAAAAAAAGAATGTGTGCAAATGGAAGTTTTATCCTGATTATCTTGACACTAGGGCAACTTTTTATGATACTCATTTTCAGGGCTCGCCAAGTGGCGGCGAGCCCTGCTCGCCAGCCGCGCGGTTCTGTGCTCTGCGTATGCGCAGATCGCTCTGCGCTGGCTCGTCCGGGTTGTAAGCTACTCGCCTGTGGCGAGTAGATTACATTATTTGTCGAGCCCTGCTCATTTTTGTCAGTGTAATTTCAAGTATCTTCTAAGCATTTTGTAAATCTCTAGAGTTCCTCACCTCCTGCTGCTATGTGAGGCTCAGAGTCCAAGAACAATGCCTAGAAGTAGTACATGTGACAGCTGCACTGACTTCTCCTCAGAATCATGCCCGGTAGAGATGTCAGCAGCCATGTTAACGAGGCGGCTGTGAGGAGGGTTTCAGCAGTACAAGTATGGCAGCCTCAGTCTGGTCTAGATACTTGCCGTTAAGAGAAGTTACAAAATGTACTAATGCAAAAGTAGCAGCGAACTAACCCCCCGCCCCTCGTGACAGAGTTCGGGGAGCCAGTAGCTGGTCCAGCACTCTGGTCACTCACTCAGTAACGTAGACGTTTGCACTGAGGTTGAGATGGCAACAGGAGACAGACTTTTTGGTAGGCTGTGGGTAATGGTAAAAGGGGTAAAAACCAGGGGTGGCGTCCTGGTAGGGATCTGTTACAGACCAGGTGACCAGGCAGAAGAGGTGGATGTGAATTTTTTTATAAAAAAAACTAACAAAATCACCCAAAGCACATGCCTGCGCAGTGGTGGGGGACTTCAACTACCCAGACATCCGTCGGGAAAATAACAGCAGGGCACAGATTATCCAACAAGTTCTTGAAATGCCTTGGAGACGATTTTTTATTTCAGAAGCTGGAGGAAGCTACTAGGGGAGAGGCTGTTCTAGATTTGATTTTGACAAAGAGGGAGGAACTGGTTGTGAATGTGAATGTGCAGGGCAACTTAAAACAATCCCTCGCTCTCACAGGCCTTGGGAGACAGGCCAGTCCTCGCCTACAGACAGCCCCGCAGCCTGAAGCAGCCCCACATCACACCTCAGCTACACTCACCCCTGCAATAAACTGTTGCCAACTCTGTCCATGTATCTAGACAAGCAACACCATCACAGGACCTAACCATATCAGGGGCTGATACAACTGCACAGCCTCTGAACCTACCCCATTTTCACAAGCTGTAATAGGGAAAGAAAAAGTTAAAAATTACTTAGACAAGATAAATGTCTTCAAGTCACCAGGGCCTGATGAACGGCTTCTCCAGATTCCAACAAAGGCAGCTGGACGGGTGAGTTGGAGCTACCCGATCCCACTGGTACAGCAGCTCCTCACTTACATTGTTATGTGCCTTCAAGTGAAAAGTTATTAAGCAAATCCAATTTCCCCCTAAGAATTAATGTAAATCAGGAGGGTGAGTTTCCAGGAAATATTTTTGCTAGACAAAGATGTTCTATCCATCGAGAGTGTACGTTTTTAAACAAGTTCTCATCAGAGGATTGTTTGGGAACCTGCCCGAGCTTCTCTTAACGCAACTGTGTGGATTATCCAGCTAGACCACTAGCTATGGATCCATTGTGGCATGTAACAGCATTCAAAGTGTTGGAAGGTCGCCGGGGCATCTCTAAATAGTCATACTGGCTCTCTTGGGTCCAGGAGGGAGTCTTCCATTCATCCCTGGCTCTTCAGAGGTCCAGCTTGGGGAATACACGTGCAGCCCCTACACTGTCCAAATACTCTGGAATCAGGGATTGTTATCTGGCTCAGGGCTTGGTAGTCGTGCAGGCGTGCAGAGTGCTGGGTCTTTTCTTGATGAAGAGGTGAGTGGCTGTTGAGCCAGATCCATTTGCATCAGTTCAGCAGCTGGACGAGGCACCAAGGTAATGGTATGCAGATGGGGGGCTGTAGGGACCCTCCCCCAATTCCTATTCCCAATTATCTGTGCAGCTGGTGACGTTGATGAAGGAGTCTAAAGCAGCGGCTCTCGACCTTTCTGACTACTGAACCCCTTGCCAGGAGTCTGATTTGCCTTGCATACCCCCAAGATACACCTCACCTAAACCCAACCTGCTTCCAAAATCAGGCCGAGCAGTACAAGGGCCGTAGCACTGATACTGGGCAGTGGCCTCCTGTCTCGCTTTTGCCATGCCGCTGTAAAATAAAGGACTTGCATGTACATTTCAGCTTGTGGTGTGCAGGGCCGTATAAAGGCGTCATTGGCTGTATGAAATATCAGTTTGCACTGACTCCGCTAATGCTTTGATGCAGCCTGTTGTAAAACTAGACCAATATCTTGATGAGTTGCCGTGCACCTTGGAAGATGTTTGTGTACCCTAGAGGTATGTGTACCCCTGGTCTAGACCTGTGGTCATCTCCACGTAGCATCATAGAACCATAGAGCTGGAAGAGACCTTAGAAGGCCATCAAGTCCAGCCCCCTGCTCTAGGCAGGACCAATCCCAACTAAATCAACCCGGCCAGGGCTTGGTCAAGCCGAGACTTAAACACCTCCAGGGATGGAGACTCCACTACTTCCCTAGGGAACCCAGCCCAGCGCTTCACCACGCGCCTAGGGAAAGAGTTTTTCCTAATATCCAACCTGGACCTCTCCCACCGCAACTTGAGACTTGGGCCGGTTCTTCTTTGATCTCCGCCTGCGGCCCCGCCGGAGTCAGTGTCGTGGTGCAGCCTCACTTCTGTGTCAATTTCTAAACGTTTCCCCTACACCCTCTCCCGCGCAATAACCAGCTCGTTTTAGCCGTTAGTGGCGCCCCCACGTGACCCCCTTTGGCAGAAGCCCGAGAAGATGATTGGACTGGATACATTCGTGGGGCGAGGTCCATCGATGGCTGTTAGCCAGGCTGGGCAGGGCTGGTGTCCCTGGCCTCCGTCTGGGAATGGGCGACAGGGGAGGGATCATTTGGGGATTCCCGGTTCTGGTCACTCCCTCTGGAGCGCCTGGCACTGGCCGCTGTGGGCAGGCAGGGCCCTGGGCTGCATGGGCCCGGGTCTGACCCCGCCTGGCCGCTCTTCTGGGGCAGGTGTAATGTGTCTGCCAGGCCCTGACTGTGTCACAGAGTCACGGCCAGGACCTTGGTCTGTTGTCGTCCTGCTGGGCTGTCATGGCAAGGAACCATGGGCTGGTTCGAAGAAGCGCAGGCCCTGGCGCAGGCCCGGAGAAAGCCCCAGCTCTGATTAACACGAGCGGCTCTCTGCTCCAGACCCCTGTGTCCAGCGCCGTGGCGCAGGAACGGGCTCTGGGCTGGGAGCTGCGCAATGAAACACGTCCAGTTAATGCAGGCTAACGGCTTTTTCTCAGCATCTTCGCAGAATTATTTGCCCTCCATTTCCCTTGTCATGCTGAGCATTCCCAGACCCTCGTTTAAAAGCCATTGGTAATTTGGCCCTTAATGTTGGCACTTGGAGTTATTTTAAAGCTCTGAGCGGTGTTCTGCACTTTTACTGCTGTGTAACTCAATCCCCTTTTAGGGCCGAAATGCCGCCATTAATGGCAAATTGGCCTCTGTTCTGAATGGAGCTATTTTACTGCCTTCATTTGTTTAATCTTTATTAGGGAATCTTTGCCAGGCTGCCCAGCAGCCACAGGGGATGGATTTCCTGGGAGGGTCACACAAAGGCGCTGCCCTGTCACTGGTGGTGTGAGCGGGAGGGGAGGTTAGCGGCTCGCTGCAGGTTCGAGCTGGCTGCGGCGTTAGACCAGGCCAATATAATCTGACCATCCTCCCAGCAGGCCTGACAATGAAGTGCCCCCCTTGCTTTCCTCGGTGGAAGCAGGGCCCCCGAGCGTTCCGACTGCTGACTTCCCAGAACATCGTGTCAGCCCCTCCAGCTGGCGCTGCATTTCGCCTCTGGGGCTGGAAACGTACCCTCTGCTCGCCACTGGGCTCCCGTCTGCACTCGGCTGACCCTCTCCGCCGTTTGCCAGTGTCTGTTTCGCGGGGGATTGAGGACGGGAGAGGCAATTGCAGCTGTGGCTTGGAGGCCTGGGCACTGGGATGTGGCCGTGCCACCGGACCCGCGCTCGTCCGCCGAGTGAAGGAGAATCTGTGCGCGGAGAGGAAGGGATGTCTCCAGATCACCCAGCGCTGCTCATGCTGCTTTTCCGCCCCGCTGGAGTGTCGGGGTGATGTAGCTGGGGTGTCTCCCGAGTTGTAAAACGTGAGGCCCTGAACACGGGCGCTCACTGGAGATCTCACAGCGCTTTGTAAGCGTTCACGTGGCCATGTCTGTGCTAGCCCGGCAATTACACGTGGCCACCTCTTCCTCCGCCGTGCGAGCTCCCGGGCACGCCAGGTCTCAGAAAATGGCCACTCGCACACGAGCGCCTGCTACTACAGTCTGCACCTTTCACCCGCTGTGAGTGTGTCCGGTTCCCTCGCCAGCTGCAGCTCAGTGCGCAGCGGGCCACGGTCTCCGGGGGCTCGGGAGAGGCTGTGCTCAGCCGGGAGCCAAGGACAGAATTTGACAGGTTTCTAGTAGAGCAGGCATAAGCTGAGACCCTCTCCTTGGGGGAGTAAGCGTGCCGTGCCTGGAGTCCTGCTTTCCCAGCTCGGAGCAGAAGGCAGGGTTCCCACATCCCAGCAACCCCACCACTCTGCTCTGCCAAAGGCTTGTGCGAGTTGCGGGCAAAACATGTGTCGTTTTCCCAGGCGTGTTCCCCTCTGCCCTGCCCTGCCCCCAAGGCCCTGCTCCTTCCCCGCTTGTCTGTGGCACTGCCGCTGATGGGGGCTGAGCCTCCATTGTCGGTTTTCCTTGGGCACTCCAGCCCCAGAGCACCCAGAGCCAGCGCCCGTGGGGTCGGGGGCCCTGAAACGACTGTGCCACAGCAGGCTGAGCAGCCTCCTAGTGCGTCCAGATTCTCCATCAGCTCGCGCGACAGCGCTGAGCCGTGCTTGTGCAGGGCCTGCCCCGGTGGCCATGGGCTCCCGGGAGGCAGTTCTAGTTCTGCTGTTGCTGAGTTTTAAAACAGGGAGGCTGCATCTAGACTGGCAAGTTTTTCTGCAAAAGCAGGCGCTTTTGCGGAAAAACTTGCCAGCTGTCTACACTGGCGGCAATTTGCGCAAGAACACTGACGATCTGATGTAAGATTGTCAGTGTTCTTCTTATAAATCTATGCTGCTCCCGTTCGGAAAAAGCCCTCTTGCGCAAATGTATTTGCACAAGAGGGCCAGTGTAGACAGCTCAGGACTGTTTTGTGCAAAAAGCCCGATGGCGAAAATGGCGATCTGGGCTTTCTTGTGCAAAACGCGTCTAGATTAGCACGGGCGGCTTTTCCGCAAAGTGCTTTTGCGCCAAAGCGACCGTGCCAATCTAAACGCTCTTTCGCAAATGCTTTTAACGGAAAAACTTTTCCGTTAAAAGCATTTACGGAAAATCATGCCAGTGTAGACGTAGCCGGAGAGAGAAGGAAAAACCCTGAGAAATTGCACCCAGGCCCTGTGTTAAAGGGACCTTAAGGCTACACAGTCAGCTGCTGGAGCTCGGAAATACCAGGGCTCCTTGCGTGCCAGCGGCAAGATGCTCCCCCTCACAGCGTCCGTGCCCTTCACTCTGTGTTCTGGGCCTGGATGAGCGGGGTCACAGGAGCTGTTGGTGTGTGGAGGACCCTGGACTAGCATGTAGGTGAGGTTGAATTGAGCCCACATGGGCCACCTTTATCCTGGCGTCCCCTCCCTTTGCAGCCTGCGGGGTCTTTAACCTATTTCTCTGTATGTAAAAGCTACATGCACAAACTCACCTGCATGCTCACACGTGCAGGGACCGGATAAAAAGCCCATCGTTAGCCCAGATTGTTTCCTTCTGTGTCTGTCTGAGTCCATGAATGGGGCTGCCTGTTTTAATGTTCAAACATCTAGCTGGAAGGGCTCTCTGTGTCCAATTAAACAGTAGCCTATCTCTGGGATATTAACACATTAAAAGCAATATACTTCCAGCAACGAAATCTGAGCCTGCTTGGCCCCGGAATATTTTATTTTCAAAACTGAGCTGTGAGCTGCAAAGTTCCTTTCCTCAAGCCTAAAGAAAACATGCCCTTCCTCGGGAGAAGCTGCTCCAAGGGACAAGAAAAAATCGACTCTCGGCGCTTACCTGCCAATCTTCCATTCTCCAGTCTTCTGCCCAGAAACAAGCCCGGGAACTAATTGACTTCTATCCCTTTCCACCTCTTTTCCCCCCTGAACATGGTGACTCAAATTAAAACAAAGATAAAATTCCAGGGGAAGCTGGCATTAATCAAGGGCTGCATTAAATTAAATTAAGTGCTTTTTATTGAACTCAGCAGTATTAGTTATTCAAACCAGAAGGCCTTTCCCAACCAGTGTAAAAAAAGCAAACAATGACTCATACTGTGGCATAGATTTTATTGGGAAATTAAAAGGCTTGTATTCGCTCGCTCTCTCCCACTGCCCCCGACAAACACGTGTACACACGCGCAGAGGACGGAGAGCTCTGGCAAGCCGTGTTCCTAGGCCTGGGTTCTGGAACGCGGCCTCGCCCTGGGCATGGAGGGCAGGCCTGGCCGGAGGGGAGGTGGCGGAGGACGCTGTTATGCAGCGTGAGGGCTCCAGGGGCGGTTCTCCTACCCCTGGTGCTGAGACCGTTCGGCCGCCGCCCACAGCTGAGTGCAAGTTGGTGGGATCTGAGGGTCCCTGGCACCTGTCAGGCCTGGAGTTCGCGGGACGAGCAGTTTATCTTACCCCGGCACTGGCCCCCTGTCATTCCCGTGGGGGCGGAGCACAGAGCCGGGACCCACGAGGGGGAAGTGCCTGTTTCCTTATGCCGCGACTTTGCAGCTTCCCTGGTTGCCTAGGCAGCTGCAGGCTCTTCCCGTCCCCCCGCAGGCAGCTCCCCCTTGTCATCCCTGCCTCCCCGCCCCATCCCCAGGCACAGGCCTGCTGACCGAGCCATGGGCTCCAGCTGTCCCAGGCTCCTGTGTCCGCTCCTTGTCCCTCGCTGCACATGGCTGGCCTGGTGCAAGGACGGTAGCAGGGCTCCACACCTGCATGGGGATGGCCACTGCTAACAGCAGAGGGAGAACACTCCGGCATGGCCCGGCTCTGGGGGGTGCGGGACTGTCCGTCTCTGAGTGGGGTGCCAGGTACGCCTGGGTGCTGGATCCCAGCACGCAGCCTCCCCACACCACCTCTGCCTGCCCATCTCCTTCGAACAGCCCTACCCAGAGCTGAGGAGAGCCGCTGAGCAGGATAACAGCACCGGCTGCCCTGCTCTGGGTCTGACTTGGGGGAATTAAGAGCTGATCAAGTCTGGAGGTCCAAGCTGGAAGGGCTAATTCCGGGTGTGTGCTAGCTCCAGGCCCTTTCGGACTGCCTGGGGGCAGGCATGCCATGTCTTTCCGGGGTGAAGCCAGGTCCCATCCTGTTGGTGCAAATGTTCCCATGGAGCCAATGGAAAATCCCTGGGGTTTTGCCCCAAATCAGTTGTAATCAGCAAGCACAGGTGGGGCCTTCAGGTGGTCCGAGAGCTACCTGCGCATGTGAACTGCGGGCACTGCCCAGCAGGAGCCCCAGCCAGCAGCCGGCTGGGACAGCAGCGAGCCCTGCTGGACCCGGCCAGGCCGTGCGGCTGATTTCACTCTCTATGGTAAAAGATGCTTCTGCCCTGTGCAGTGTGCCCCGCAGCTGGGGAAATCGGGTTGTTGAGCAGCCAGTGGCTGGCTGCCCTGTACCCGCCTCATCACGCCCAGGCCGAGCAGGGAGAAACACGCCCGCACGCGAAACCCCTGGGTGGTGGCTCTGTGGGCGTGGCCATTTGACTGGCACTGCCCAGCAGGAATTCAGTGCCCAGCTCTGCCCCAGCTCTCTCGCCCCGCTGGCAGTCTCTGAGCAGCAGTCCCTCACCTGGGGAAGGGGCACGGTGGCGTGGGAAAAGGGCTGAGAGGCTGTGCGGTGCAGCCAGATGAGGCTGGCCAGAGAGGGGCTGCAGATTGTCTCCGGTGTAGTGCAAGGCGCCGGAAGCACCGCTCAGTGTACGAATTCCTGGCGGTGCTCAGCAGGCGGTGCTGGAGAGACGCGTCCTGCTGAGGAACCCTTGGGGTGGATGTTGCAGAGGTTAAATCCAGCAGAGTCGCTTTCTTGCAAGAAATCCTCAGTGCCCTGGCCACTGGCTGCCTGGCCACATCGGTCGGGGTCCGCAGGGGTTGCCGGTCCGGTGCCTTCCAGCAGTTGCGCAGTGTCTGAGCCAGGGATAGCCGTCGTCACTGGGGTTCCCGGGGCAGCCGGTCACAATGTACTTTTCTGTTGGCCAGGCGTGGAGCCTCAGCGGCCGTTTCTGCAGCCTGACTCAACAGTGGCGACTAGCTTGAAGAATCAGCTCCTGCCGCCACGGTTTCTTCTTCCCTCCCTTTTATTTGCTCTACTTCAAACACGGGTGTCAGTGTTAGCGTTGGCCTCTCAGAGGCTTGCTTTTCCTTAGCACCCAGAGCCGCCCATCCCAAACCGAGACGCCCCCACTGCAGTGAAGGATACGACGTCCGTAGTGAACCCCAGCACGCTTACAGGGCTACCAACCTCGGCCCTCACAGCCTAAGTGCCATGAACACATGCAGCGGAATAGCACAGGAGTGACTCACACGCAGTCCTTTACCCCCCGCTGCAGGGTCTCAGCTTGCACACTGGGTCCCTTCCAATTGACTGGACCCTACGCAGGACCGGGCTGCGGGTCGACAGGGAAATCCCAAGCCGCCTTTAAGGCTCGCTCTCTGGGTCTGTGTTGTTCCTGATGCATCCCTCTTATGACAACATGTCTGCAGCCTGGGTTGATTTCAGTCCTCCTGCCCCCTCGAGAGCAGCCTTCCCACACAGACCCTCAGGAACCAATGCTGTGAGGTTCTCTGATTAAAACCTGGCCGTGTAGCTTATGGGCACCCCCCCTTGCACCTTTGCAACCCGCCCTGTGCAACGCCTGCGAGTGAGGTGTCCGTAGGAGCATGTGCCTGGCTCGCTGTGGTTGTGCTCTTTGGGTGAGGCTCTGAACTTGTATTTCACACGTTTGCTCCTGGGAGACACCAGCAGGAGGTTTGGCCAGCCCACTGTGAAAGGGCTCTTCACGTTGACAGCAGTATGTGACTGACAGTGAGCCTTGGGCGGTGCCTTCCTGTCAACGTTGAGACCTGCATGGGAGCGATGGCTTCTGCTTGTAAAGAACAGTCCTGCACGCACAGGCGGCTTGCCCATGTGACTCCAAACGCGGTCTTGGTGCTGCCAGAACAACAGAAGATACAAAAGGCCTTAGAAACCCTCCATTTTGTCTTCAACCCTGCTCCTTACCTCTGGAGAAACGTTGCTGCAGATTGACCCATCCAAACTGCAGATGTGCACCAGAGACTTGACTGAAGCTAGCAACTCCCTTCATCTCTGCTGCAAGTCTGAACCAAGAACGTTGCAATTGGTGTAGGCAGGAGCGGCCTGAGGCCGGCTGCGGCAGCTGGCGCCCGAGGCGGAACGTGCGATCGGTGCCCCCGCCTGCAGGGCCGTCAATGGGCTGACGTCATCATCGGGCGCCCGGTTGAAGGCGGCGCCCTAGGCGACGGCCAAGTCCGCCTATAGTCACGGGCCACCCCGGGCGTATGTATTCGATTCCTTTGACAATTTTAATCTTTCTTTCTTTCTTTCTATTTTAGAGTCTAAAGGGTTGACAGTTGTGTGCTTTTTATGTTATAAATTGACCTGGACACGTGGCTGGTCCTTTGGGATCAGAAGAACCTTTGAATTGGGGAGATTGGTTTTCATAACTGCTCATCCCTATAAGGAGGGCTACTGGTGCTGATATAGGAGAACTGGAGCATCTAAGGGGATTGCTTGTATGACTTCTTGCTGGCCAGTGTGGTGGGCCAAAAGTTCTCTGTGACTGGTTTGGTGCCTGACAGTGGAGGAAGTCCAGGCGTGGGCTGTAAGCAGCCCCGTTTCTAAGCAATTCACCCTGACGTGGTATTCTCCGTAGTGTCTCCAAGAGCAACTGTTGGTTACAAGTGGTCAGCTTTTAGGTGTTCCTGCCCATAAAATGAAGTCCTCTTAGGGTACATCTACACTGCAACACTATTCCGAAATAACTAGCGCTATTCCAAAATAACTTAGAATCCTAGAACACTAGAACGGGAAGGGACCTCGAGAGGTCATCGAGTCCAGTCCCCTGCCCTCCCGGCAAGACCCAGCACCATCTATAATTCTAGACCATCCCTGACAGGTGTCTGTCCAACCTGCTCTTGAATCTCTCCAGAGATGGACATTCCACAACCCCCCTGGGCAACTTATTCCGTTTCAGCTCCATCTGTTTGGGTATTAAATCGTCACCCTCTCTGGGGGCTGGGAAAGCACAGCAGTTTCCCTTCAGGTTGGACCTTTGGTGCCAAAGGATGTAACTTTGATTCTCAACCATGGTGATTTCTGCAGGCCAGGGGTGGGCAACCGGTGTCCCAAGGGCCGCATGTGGCCCATCAGGATTCTGTGTGCTGCCCACGAGACATTTTGGTACCGTTGCCCACGCGCAGGGCTGCCAGAGTCTGCTGGTTTCCGTCCATGTTGGTTTTTCCTGCTGGTGTTACTAACGTGACACGCGCGTACGTCCAGGGCCCGTGCAGGGAGGGGCGGGCTGATTGCACCCAGCACTGACGGTGAGGGCCGTGTGCTCCCTCTGCAGCCAATCACAGCACTGCTAAGGGTCCATTGGCACCGCCCACACGTTCTAGGGACGCAAGTGCAGTGAGCAAAACTGCCCCAGCCTGGGAGCCCCTCTCGGTTACGACCATGGTGTGGCCCGGAGATGCAGAAGGCCTCTCGTGCAGCCCCCTCACTAGCCTTGGTTTCCCGTGGCTGCTGTGTGCAAACAGCCCGGGCACCCCGGATGAGACCGGCACTCTTGTGTCTCATGGCGCTCGAGAGGTGCTTGTCTGGTGAGGCCTGCAGAGGAGAACACAGGGTGGTGTTTCCCTGCAGCAGGAGGCCTCTTTCAGTTTGCAGTGGCAGGTGATCCTGCTGACGGCTGCAGTGTCCGTCTGACCGTGGCCAGCTTTCGCCTTTTCTGCCATGTGAGCGCTTCGTCTGGGTATCCGTGGCATTCTCCTAGCGAGGCTCTGGCGTGGGGCCATGGGTGGCTGTGGGTTCTGCAGGCCCAGAAGCATGCTGGGCAGCGCACAGGAGTGAGGAAAGGAGCAGGCCATGCTCCAGAGAGATTGCTGCTAGGACTCAGGCCTTACCCAAGACGCGAGTGGGACAGACAGATGGCAGACCGAGTGTGCCATACTAAGCAGAAGGGGCATCGTGTTCATTTTGACTGAATACGTGAGCCCGGGAGTCAGAGGTTTTAACATGGCTCTGATGGTGCACGGGGCTCGCGGTCGGGGGTGCAGAGAACTCCGTCTGTGTAGTCCCATGGCAAATTCTCGAGAGGAAATGCCTGCTCAGGGTGCACAAAGGGAAAGGATCAGAACAAGAGACAAAGTGTTTGGGAATTGGAACCGAGGGGTTCTAGGGACCGAACGTAACCAAACCTAGAACGCCTCTTGTCAGAGGCCAGCGTCCATGAGCCACCGGCGTGCTCAGGCAGCCTCCTTGGGGAGGAAGGATGGTGAGTCCGTCCAGTTCTGAGAGGTGAACGGTGGCTCTTTCCCCTTTGTGCCGGCCTGTCCAGCCCAGAGAAGGAGGAAGAGGATGGCGCTGGGGAGGCAGGGGGGGTTGATGTTCTCACAGCACCATGTGTCAGTCACAGGCCGATGTTTTGGGCTGGCACGCTGGCCTTGACAGCTGTCGCCTGGCTGAGCGGGTGCCATGCCGGTCTCGGGCCGGTGAAACGCTGAGCGAGGGAGGCAGACGGGACAGGAGGAAGGTAGGGTGGGGGTAGGGAACTGGAGAAAGAGCTTTGTGCACTGTGTTTCATCAGAACGGGCCCTGCCAGGGACTGAGGTCAGGGGGAGCGCCTGTCTTTACCCGCTTACCTGTGTTAAAAACGGGCACAATTTTACCCTTCTCGCAGCCTTCTGGACCTTCCCCAGGAGCCTGGGAGTTCTTGAAAAGGAGCATCGCCAGTGCACCCAGCACCTCAGCCAGCCCTTGTGTGCGAGCCCTCTGGGCCTGCTGGTCTGAAATATTTCATTTGAATAGCTTCTGCTTCCTGTCTCCCAGAGACCCTGGGACAATGGAGGGAGTGGGAGGCCAGGCCTGCACGAGCAGGCAATGTTGAACTAAGCTGCACAACTCCAGCCACGTGAATATCATAGCTGGTGTCGAGGCACCTCGGTCTGAGTCACTGCGGCATCTCCACTGCAGGGGTCGAGGGAAGAAACTCTCCCATCGACTCCCCTTATGCTTCTTGTTCCGGTGGAGTGCCGGGGCTGCTGACCCGCTAAATCAACTACTAGGGGATCAATGCCCACAGCACCCATCTTCTGGTAAATGTAGACAAGGCCTTATTAGTCTCATCCTAGGGTGACATCTCATCTGGCTCCCCCCAGAAATAGAACAGGCAGAGTAGGTCTCATTTATGTCTCTCAGCGACGCAAATAGTAAGTTGACGTCAGTGTACTTACTGCGGCATCTGGTCTGCAGTAAGGTCCGCGAGGACAGCTCTCCCGTCGATGCCGGCTACTCTTCTCGCCCTGTTCAGTCCCTTCCCTTCCAGAGGGCATACGAGCAACGCCAAAGAAGACAGGGGTTCCACAAAAGGACACTGGCCACTTTCCCGCCTGCCGCCTGGCATCGGGCCACCTTCCAGCAGCAATTTTGACATGCTGGTTGAAGGTCCAAATGACCCTCCTCTTCCTCTCCCACTGCACTAATTTACCAGCCTTCCTCCCTTCGGCAACCGTCTTCATCACTTCAGGCAAGTCTGGAAACTGAGGCTTATGGACAAGTAGGTTTGGGGAGATCATCCCCATAAGTCACGCAATCCACTGTATCTCGCGTATACCAATGAACCCCCCCTTCCCCGTTCTCCTTCAGGGACCCCTGTGTGACGTAGTGGGGGTATCTGGCTAGTTCCTATGCTGGCTCTGTGGTAATCCCCAATGGCTGCCATCGGTACCACAGCCCAGAAGGATGAGTCATTATGCTAAGAGGGTCTCTCAACCTGTCTGACCAGCTACCCCCAAGGGAGAGAAACAAAGGAAGGTGGATTGCTGCCCGGGCTGGGGGGCAGGGCTGGAGGAGAGTTAGTTTAGTTTCTGTCTGGGATCATGGAGGAACCAGCCTAAGCCAGGGGCTGGGATTTAGGGGCCCAATCTCCCCCATCGCAAGGGGGGCTGAGGCATCCTAGACCTGCCCTGTAACCAGATTACATCGGTGCTGTGCTGTGCTGTGCTGTATCCTGGAGAAGGAATAAACTCCCTCCATTCTACGGGCTGGTGGAGTCTGTTCGTGCCATTACGGGGTGCAGGAGTCAGGGGCCCCCAACGCGTCACACTGGTGTCAGAAGTGGGATGCACTGCACCCGTGGATGGAGCATCCAGCGGCAAGTGACTAGGCGCAGTAGAAGCAAGAGCCATGGAACCAGGCGTGCTGGAAACAGAGCGGTTCCTGAGAATCGTGGGCGCAGCAGCACTAGACTGGTGAGTCTGCACCGAGGACCAGCGGGAGATGGCCTATACCCAACTGCTGAAGGCAGAGCTGGTGAAGCTGTGCAGAGAGAGGGCTTGCCTGTGCGGAGCGCAGCAAGGCCCAGCTGATTGCCCGGCTGGAAGAGAATGACCAGCCACAGGGCTGGGATCCTGTCCCTGTGGGGAACAGCCAGACCCCCACTGGGAGCGTGTCAGGCTCGGAGACTGGGCGGAGTGCTGGAGGTCGCCGAAGAGACCAGACTGCCTCCCAGGGAAGCCCTGCAAGCCGTAGTCCGGCTAGGGCAGGGGCCAGCCCAGTGGAGCTGCGGCGGCTAGAAATCCAGCTGCAGATGAAGGAATTGGAAGTCCAGGACCGTAGAGAGCAGCAGCAGCATGAGCTGGCCATGTCAGAGCGGAGAAGCAGCGGGGCCCCGGCTGCGCCGAGTGCGGACGGGCCCCAAGGGCCCAGGTGGCAGGCCGTGGTGGCCCAATTGAAGGACATGGGCGATGTAGATGGGTTCCTCAGCTCCTTTGAGAGGGCCTGTGGACTGCAAGGTCCCCCAGCTGACTGGCTGCAGGAGCTCATCCCGCACTGAACCAGGAGGCTGCCGGGTGCTCAATCAGCTGGAGGACCTACAGCCAGGGATTACAACCGAGTCAAGGAGCGCCCTGCTGCACAAGTTCGGGCTGACCCCGAGATGTACAGGAAGAAGTTCCGGGAGGTGCAGAAGGAGCCACGGGAGACCTATGTGGACCTGGCCTCCCGCCTGGCTCAATACTGCCGCAAGTGGGTGTCTGGAGTCGAGCCCAGACTGCAGAGGGCTGCTCAAGCTGTTCATGATGGAGCAGTTCTATGAAGCATGCCCACCCAGATTGAGGCTGTGGCTCAAGGACCGAAGACCAGAGACCCCCCAGGAGGCCGGGAGACTGGCAGATGAGTTCACGGAGAGCCAGTCCGGGTGTGAGCAGGAGTCCCGGAGAGAAAGGGAATCGCACAGAGACCGGATGTCGGCTGAGCGACGGAGGAGTCAACTACGAGGCGAGCCCAAGGAACAGGTCGTCTGTGCCCCAGAGAACCAGCCAGGGCCTGGACAGAGACAGCCCAAAGCCTAACTTGCCATCGCTGTGGGCAAAAAGGCCACAAGAGGGCTCAGTGCACCAGGTCCCATGACCTGGGACTTTCCAGGGTTAACTGGCTGGGGCTGGGGGAAGGGCAGGCTGCCCCAGAGGCAGGAGCTGGTCAGACAGGTTGAGAGACCCTCTTAGCATAATGACTCATCCTTCTGGGCTGTGGTACCGATGGCAGCCATTGGGGATTACCACAGAGCCAGCATAGGAACTAGCCAGATACCCCCACTACGTCACACCCTGTCACAAGAGCACACGTCCTCGCAAAATAGACATTCTCGTTGCTTGGGAGCTGTAGAACCAGTCCCCATACAGCGCACAGGCAAGGGGGCTTATTCAGGGTACTTCCTGGGATTAAAACAAGAAAAGAGCAGCAGCTGAAGACCCGTCCTAGGCCTCAGACTCCCTCACCCCGGCTAAAGGTGCAGAAGTTCAGAATGGTGCCACAATCCCCCCACTCCAGCAAGAGGATTGATTTTCAGCCCCGACCTTCAGAGTGTGAATTTCCACTTCAGTCTCGAGCCACCCCACAAACAAGTCCTCAGTTTCCCTGTTGGTCAGGATCACTTTCAGGACCGAGTGCTTCCCTTGAGCCTGGCCTCCAGCCCAACGGGCTGCTTGAAGGTCAATTTGGTGGTGGCAGCCCAGCTCTGCCGAAAGATCTTTTAGTGTTGCTTTACCTGGACGATGAGTTGCTAAAAGGCCACTCCCCAGAGCTGACATCTCAAGCAACTTGTGAGTCCGCAGGCCTCTTCCACCAATTGGGTATGTAACTGAATGGACACCAGTACAGAGCCTAGAGTTCAGAGGGGCCCGGCGTGATTCAGTGACACCTAGAACCCACCTCAGTCAGTTACGGGGTCACATGGGAGCCACCATCTTCATGGTAGGACATGCCGGACTTTGAATGCACTGCCTCCATAGGTGACTCAGAGCCACTTACTCGCCCACCAGAGAGTCTGGATATGCTGCTGGATATGATGGCAGATGTCCAGTCATCACCAGCCTTCTTGGTAGAAAGCAAAACAAAGTCATTACGCACCTCTGCCATTTCCATATTTTCTGTTCTTGGTTCCTCCCCCCTCATTGAGCAATGGGCCTACCCTGTCCTTGGTCTTCCTCTTGCTTCTAATGTATTTGTAGAATGTTTTCTTGTTACCCTTCATGTCTCTAGCTAGTTTGAGCTTGTTTTGCGCCTTGGTCTTTCTAATTTTGTCCCTACCTGTATGTGTGATTTGTTTCTATTCATCTTTTGTAATTTGACTAGTTTCCATGTTTTATAGGACCCCTTTGTTATATGTAGATCATTGAAGGTCTCCTGGTTAAGCCAGGATGGTCTCTCAACTCCTGTAATGGCCAAAGTCATGCTCAAAATAAAGAAAGATAGAGCCAGAATCATTCTAATAGCTCCCGCATGGTTTGTTTACCTCCTCAGACTGGCTGTTTGCCTTCTGATCAACCATGGCAGTGCCCTCCCAGGTGTCTGGGGCTTTTTTTACCCCAATTTCATAATGCACCATTTCAAAAGCATGTTTAATCAAGAGCTCACAGAGCAGAGACAGCCTGATCAGATGATGTAAAAGCAGTGGCGATTCATAGCAACAAACAATCTATTTGCTGCTCGTATTCTCAAAAATGGACCCATTTTGCAGCTAAACTAAACAGTAAGAAGTCACCAGGACCAGATGACATTTGCCCAAGAGCTCTGAAAACGTTTTGTCATTTGGTACAAAGTCTCTGGTTGCTTAGGAACAGGCTTTTAAATGCCCTGCCCCTCCTGCCCTGCCCCCGGTTAAGGCTTGGTGGGTGTGAAAGGAATCAGCTTTCAAAGCTTTGGTAAGAAGCTCTCAGCCACGCCTAGCAGGCCGCTGGCCTCAGCACACAGTCCTCCAAACAAACAGGCTCAGCACATGGTGTCTCTCCGGCAAGCAGCAAGCACACCACAAACATGCGCACTACAGGGTCACGCCATTGTTCCTCCTTCACCTGGAGAGCTCCCTCGCCACACTCCCCTGTTTGCTAGCTCCATTCCCAGGAGTGCGTCCCCCCCAGAGGAAGGTCTGTCACGAAGCAATGGCTGGAAGCGGATGCATGATCAATTCACACTGGAAGTCAGCCGTACTTTGTTTAACGGCGAGAGCAAAGATCCCTTAGAACCGTTTGCCAAGTGCCAGGGTGGATTTTCTAGCACTGGGAATTGGACGTGTGTCTGAGAGGGGAACTCGAGGCATCATTTGGGGACGTTTTCTAGCTTGTGTGACACAGGAGCTCTGACTGGATGATCACAGTGGGCCCTTCTGGCCTTGGAATCTATGAATCGTTCTCTTGCAAACTGAAAACCCCGTTTGCATTGTTTCTGTAAAACTAGTCAGTGCAGCTAGACTCGAGTGCTTTGAAATTCAAGCCGAAAGCTCACACACCAGCCGAGCGGCGCGCGCTTGAGAAAGCCGCCCTTATTGTTAAGCAGTTCTGTGCGATGGACTTGGCAGAACATCAGTAGCCAACGTAAACGCACTTGGGCGTGCTCCTTCTCCTCCTCCGCTCTGCACGCTTCTTCTGAGCACACGTTCCGCTCGGGCCCGAGGCCCCTCTCAGCGCTGCAGGGCCCAGGACAGCTTGGTCTGCAGCCCCTCCCGCAGAGGAGCCCAGCGAGGCATCCGAGAGACCGTGACTGGCGGAGGTGGCGAGCGCGAAGGGGAAGAAAGCTGTTGGGGAGGTCCCGGGGGCAGAGCGGTACAGGAAGGCAGGGACTCGAGCCCTGCACCGGGGCGTCCGTTTGACGGGACGGAGGAGACGTGTGCTCAGCTGGCAGAGGGCAGGAAGCAGATGGCACCCACGCGGGACTGGTGGAAAACCAGTCGACGTGGTCCGGGGAGCCAGAGTGGCCTGTCGGAGCCACCCTCGGTGCCTCTCGCTAGCTTCAGGGCCGTTCTTCCGATTCGAATCCAACGGGACTGTGCCACCGGCCTGCGCGCTTAGTTGCCCAGTTTGGTCCTTTCATCGTTGCCACCTGAGGTCCCCTGAAGCACTTGCTCTTCGGAAGTTCTGTGGGCGAAGCCAGGCCAAGAATAGACCCTGGTCTCAGGCGAGGAAAGCAAAGGGTCAGAGCTTTGGTAGCAAAGCTTGCCCAGATCAGTGGGACCTATGGAGCTCCCGGCCACAAGAACAGGCACTGCAAATGGCCTGTCGCAGGGATGCCCCAGGCAGGAGACAGATGGGGCTTTCAGCCTTTTCCCACTTCCTTCCTCATCCCGCCAGGAGAGCGCAGCGTTGGGCCCTGTGCATAGAAGGGCTTTGTCCGGCTCCCGGGGGTCAGGATCGGGAGTGCTGTGCAGCTCCCAGGAAGGAAGCCAGCACCTGCTGTGTGTGACCAGAGCCGGGAGAAGGTCCTGACCTTCGGCTGCTTGGCAGTTTTCGTTTTACCCGCCGAAGATGCTGCATTTGAAGCGTGCCTGGGCCGCCTGTTGCCTGCCAGACAGCAGTTTGGAGCGGTGGAACTCTGCGGTGCACCATGGTTCCTGGGGAGAAAATGATCTTGGCCCGCCCCAGCTGTTTATGTAACGTTTGCAAGGGCTGCGTCCTGACCTGCTGGCACGCATGCACTCTGCTGGGCCGCAGCCTTGGCCGGGGGGGCTTGTTCAGCGGGAGGCGTGTGTGCTGGCTTGTGGAGCTCGGGATTGGTGCCCCAGGGCTGCACTGCTCGGTGTGGGCCCATGGCTCCGGCTCTGGGCTCTGGCGGCGGAGGAGCAATCAGCGTGAATGCGAGCACAGCCGGCCAGAATGTAAACACCCTTCCAGCTCAATGGGGCTATTTACATTGAAGGGAATCAGGAAGCGCACTTTGTTCTGCTCTGTGCAGATGGCAAGCAGAGCCCGCCTGTTTGAGCTCTCTGGCAGGCGGGCTCGGACACGAGCGCGATAAGTTTCCCTTTGGAAAGTGCTTGGTTTTATCAGCGTGTTTACCAAGCTGTCACAACAGGGCATAAAACCAGGGCAGCCTCACACGCTGCTGGGAGCCAAGAGCTCTCTGCTCTTGTTGCATGTGGAATAAGGTCGCTCCCCTAGACCCCGCCACGCAGAGAGTGCCAGAGGGCAGGCCTGGAGCAGGAGGGCGCCAGTCGGGGTGCCAAGCCGTGCTCCTGGCCCAGCACTGCCTGCGGGCTGCAGACCAGTCTGCTGTGACTTGCTAGCCAAGTGGAGACGGTCCTGACCCCGCCAACGCTCCGGCTTGGAGGGGCGAACCTGCGGAGTTGTTTCCCACAGCAGAAATCAAGCCTGTTAAGCTGTCGTCGGTCTTCCAAGGGGAGCTGAGCGCCCCCGCGACATAGTTCCCCTTGGCTCTGCGCGTAGATTGAAAATTCAATTTGTTCTGGTTAACAAATGAGAACGTGACGGCAAAATTGAATTTTCCGAGGAATGTTGTGAATCCCGTGTGAAAAAATAAACACTTTTCCGTCTGTGCCTGCTACTCCCCCGGCCCCGATCTCTCTTCTCCCTCGCCAGTCCCCGGGCTCCTGCAAGCACAGGCACATGTGACCAGACCCTGAAGTCCTTGCTAAGAGAGGCTGCGTGCCTCAGTTTCCCCATCTGTAAATTGGGGCTAATGGTGCTTCCTTTGAGAGCTGTGGATGGAGAGGCCGCTGAGAGAGGGCGGCGTTCCTATTCGTGGGAGCCACTGGAAATGGGACTTTGGGGTTTGACTAATAAACATTCTTTTCTCTCTGCCCTCTGCTCGCTCTGCCTGTGGAATCCCAGGGGGCAGACCCTGCTGGCGTGCCTCAGGCTGGTGCTAGCTGGGAGGGGGTGAGAGGGCCGAGGGGCCACCCGTGGAGCGCAGCTCGCTCTCCGCAAGCTAACCTGCACCCGCCTCCCCAGGTTGGGCCCGGCTGCAGGTGCCGCCCTGCCTGCGGGAGAGAGGGGTCTGCCCCGTCGGAGCAGGCGGGTCCCGACAGCGCGGCGCACTAGCCGTGAGCGCCTGGCAGGACTCACCACGGAGAGCAAACCGAGGCTTAGCGGGCGCTCCGCGGACCAGCCCCGGGCCCGTGCACGCTTCTCGCGCTGGTGTCTCGTGCCGGCCCTCTGCTTAGGGGGCATTTCACCACAGGGAGCCTTGTCTGAGCTCACATCTTGTGCTGTTTAGTGGGTGGAAAATCTGTGCCACAAGCTGGCAGTGCCTGGACTTTGTGTTCTGGAAAGCGCCTTCCAGTCGCTGAGCGCGTCCTTCCCTTCAGCCGGGCCCTGCAGGCAGCCGCCGGCTGCTTCCCAGGCCACCTCTGAAGAGCATTTTTTTGTAGCCCCCCCGCCGCCTTTGCGCCAAACCTCCCAGACCCCGGGCAGCCCGTGACGCCGAGGCTGCGTGAGGGATGGGCCCTTGGCTCCTGCATGGGAATTAGAACGTCTTGCTCTCTGCTCTGCTGATGGGACCCCACCTAGCCCGGGCCCTCTTCTTCCCGCCACTGCCAGGAGCAGCAGGTATGACCGAGGACAGCTGGGGAGCTCGGCATTCACTGCAGCGTGGGCAGGGCCCCTGAGCTTCCCACTCTGCAGAGGGCACTTCCGCCTGGGGACTGGGGAGAGCCAGCTCTCTGCCCAGGGCTCTGAGTCGCACGAGGCTGCAGGGGCCTGCTGGGTGTGGGGCGCTGAGCCCCTGGCAGAGAGAACCGCGTGTCTGCTGCAGCCGGCATTGAGCTCCCGCACTCAGCTCCCGCGGTCCCAGGTTCGGTTCTGCCAGTCGGCGCGACACTTGCCGCTGTGCAGATGACAGTAGCGGGTTGGGGGAGCGGAGTGCCGCGCGCCGTACAGGTACCCCAGCTAGCAGTGCAAACAGTCGCTTACAACGTCCCCGTGTAGCTGCTAAACCCTCAGCGGTCACACGCACTGCGGGCGCGGCAGACTGAGCTTTATACTGCAGAGCCCACAGCCACGCCTCCCCGGGAGCCGGCCCGCTGGCAGGACCAGAACGGCAGCCGGTAAGCTGCTGCTGCTGCCACTTCCCATCCTTAACTTCACTGCCCAGCCGGCCCCAGGGCTGTCTGCTGCTTCTCATCAGGTCACCAGCAGTGCAAAGCGGGCCAGAGGGACTTCCTCCTTCGCCAGCTCTGCACTGCCGCTGGCCCACAGGGCTGTGACCGGTGGCTGAGGCCCTTAGAGCGACTGTGATGGACACACCGGAGCGCCTCATTGTGTGATCTCTGAGGCCACAGCTGGCTCCTTCAAGTCCCTCTGCGGGGCCTCTCTGTGGCAATGCTGAGCACCTGGGCTTGCTGGTTACCTGCCCGCTGAGCCTGTCATGCCCAGCGGCGGCCATTTTGCACACGTGTGTTTCACGTGGGCATGGGAGAGTGCAAACTCGTAGGGCCGGGGCCGTGCCTTTCTAGGTGGGCGTGTGTCAGCCCCAGTAGGGGACCTCCACCATGGCTCCAATCATCAGGGGCTGCCCTGTCTGGGACGGGGGCAGGATCAGGCCTGGGGGGCAGACTATTTCCTGGCGCAGAGTCGTGCCGATGCCGGGCCGGAGGGGCGTGAGGCAGGCGTGGAGCATCCAGGAGCAGGGGCTGCGTTCGGGGCCCTGCACCTGGAGCGCGTTTGGCCTCGGAGAGGCAGCTAATGACTGTTCCTCCCTCACCAGTTAGGCCAGCAAAATAAATAAAGCAGCTTTACTTCCACTGGATGATATCAGGTCCTGCTGGACTGCGGCCTAAACACGGTCAACAGCTCCTCTGGGCCACAGGGCTGCCAGCAGCCCGCGCCTCCTGGCGCGCCTGGCTTTGGGAGGGAGCCACCAGGTCTCACAGAGCCCTCTCGTCACAGAGAGGGGAATCGTCGCCAGTAGGACTTAAAGCCCCTCCTGTGCCAAGAGTGAAACACAGTAACGCCTCGTGTGGGACCCGGTCCCCAGCCCCAGCCAGCCACTGGCCTCCCTCTCGCCCGCGGGAGCCAGGTCACCGAGACGGTGAGCAATCTGTCGGCCACGTCTCCGCCGGGCTCCCGACTGAGGCTGGCCCTACACCGGGCAGGTCTGGCCACACAAGTGGCCAAAAGTGAAAACCAGTCCAACCAGCTTTTCTGCCTCCCACTGTCGACATCTCCTGGCCACAGGGCTAGCTCCCTGTCGGCAGACAGAGCAAAGCATTGTGGGGAAGCATCGCACAGGGCCATGCTGTGGGAAGGCAGAGCTGACCCCTCGTGGCTCTGGGAGCTCTCCGTGCTGAGGGATGTCCAAGCAGCATGGCCGCCTCTCCAGCCCTCCCCCTGCAGCAGCAGAACAGGAGCACTCCCGCGATTTGCTCTTTGTTTGTTCCCCAAAGCGAACAGCTCACTCCGCTGTCAGACCCTTCCCGGAGCTCTGGAAGGGGAGGGGGCAGGCCGGCAGGGCAGCAGAGATCCCAGCACACTGAGCAGCGCCATCAGGACAGGCAGGGTGGGACACTGGCGGAAGCCAGTTCTCTCGACAACAAACAGCAGAGTGCTCCCTGGCTGTTTGTCGACAGTGAAGGGAGGGAAAAGACAAAAGTCTCTTGTAGGGGGTGGAAGTTTTTTGGTTGCCAGAACTGGGTGTTTTTCCTGACAAAAGTCCCACTGTAGTGCAAGGCCTTGTCTGTGCTGGCACGTGCTGTTGCCAAAACCTGCCTGTTGTCCACAAACCTGGGAGAGCGTTGCCGTGACTACAGCCTCAGCAAATCATTGGCGAGCGCAGGGGGAGGCTGGCGAGACGGCTGTGTGGCTCTGCCATTCCTCTGTGTGGAGAGCTCCCAGAGCTACGCGGGAATCCCCAAAGCGCGGCCGTCCCGCCGCGCTGCCTTGGGGGACGCCCCCCACAGTGCTCTGCGCTACCTGTCCGCAGGGGAGCTGGCCAGGGGGCAGGAAATGTTGTTCATGGGAGGCAGAAAAGCTGGTTTGAACGGTTTTCACTTTTGGCGCCGTTTGCACATCGCCAGCACCAGACCTGCCCGGGAGACCCAGCCTCCGCGCGCTGGTTGGGCAAGAGCACATGGCAGTGTCGCCACACGAGCCCTTCCCTGCGGGTGACGTCCTGGCACGAGTGAAGTGAAGGACAAAACTCCTCTTGACTCCGACTTCCCATGTGACGCCCGGGGGCCCTGGCAGACTCTTGTGGCTAGTAACCCATTTGCACTGCCTTCACCTGTGGCAACGCTTGTGTGTATTTTGCGATGCCAATAAAGTTTATTGAAATAAAATCATCATTAAGCAGGGCCTGAAGGAACCGCTTTAAAAGCGTCTCATAAACACCCTGGCCATTTTCTCTCCTCAAATAAGGGCTGGAGTTGTGCCAGGATGGCAGGCGGGGTTGTACAGCGTGCGATTTGTCCGCTCGTTGTACAGAGAGTGAACCCAACGGATACCGGAGTGTTCGACCCCCTTTTCAAGTCACTGATGCTCTTTCGCCTCTTCGTTGTCACAGCCCTCTGGGACCTCTTTCCACCCCATTCCCTGGTACTCTAGTTGCTTAGCAACACACACGCTAGGGTGTCTTCCAGGCTGGAAGAAAGCCCGGCTTAGAGAGACACCCTGGGTCGAGGGTCCCGTATTAGCTGCGTGTGGCTGAGATGCTCTGAGATTTACGTTGCTGCCCCTCGGCTCGGCTCATCCCTCGGTTTCCTTCCAGCCCACATTTCCCTGGCCTGCTCTCTTGTGCCCCGTGCTCTTCACCCCACCACCAGCGCTCACACGAGAGGGGGACCTGGCTTGCGGCTCTGAACCCGTTCTCAGGCCTGTGTCGTTTTATAACAAGCGTTTCTCCAGAGGGGCTGGAATTGCTCAAGCTTAGTCTCAGCCTACAAAGATTTTTGGGGTTGGAGGAGAAGACGGGGTGAAGTCTGAGTGAAAATCTGCGGAGCCTTTTCTGAGTAATGAGAGCGACGCCGCGTTCTCGGCCGCTTTCTCCACTCCGGTAATGCAAAGTCAGCCTCAGTTTGCAAGTCCAGGCTGGACACAGCCGTAGGCCGCTGTGAGGAATGGACGACCATCGCTGGATGGCTGCTAAGCGCTCCCCGCCTGCTTCGGACAAGCCCCTTAGGGCTTCGTGCACCACGCGGCCCTGGCCACGCGGCCTGGCGCTAAAAGCCAGCAGTGTAGCCGCTGTCGGTCAGCTCTTCTCCTGGCAAAATATCCGCCCCCCTCCCCACCAGTAGAACGCTCCTGTGGCAAGGCTCGGGTCGCACCGGCATGCGCCATTCGGGGGGGAGGGAGGGGGGCTAGCACCTGTGAGTGACAAAGGCTTTGCCATCCAGTGCACCCCTCAGCCAGGCTCCAGTGGAGACGTGGCCCGCATGGTGGAAACCCTCGGGCTCCTCACAGGCCCAACCCTCCAGCCTTGCCCTTTCCCAGCATGCTTTGGGCTGTTCCCATCTCATCCCCTGCGCTCACCTCTTGCACTTCCCCCCTCTAATGCAGCCCACCTGGTTCCCACGCCCTGCAGCTAGGAGCCAGCGCGCCGTCTCTCCCGTGGGCGCTCCTGGGGGTTAGGCAAGTACAGGCTGCCGGGCGATGCTGCACATTTATTTTACTAGCAGGTTTTAATATTTTCCAGAGATTTATTTTTCAATAGACGCTTATCCCAGAGCCAGGCAGCTGAAGGGTTAATTAATCCGGCGGAGAGACTTGGTTAAAGCTGCAAATACCCTGCTCTGCAGCGTGAGGCCTGTGAGCGCGCCCCGCAGACGGGCTCTGAACGCAGCGCCGGCGGCTGGCGGCTTAGTTGAGCGCAGGTTCCGATCTGCCACGGGGATTGAAAAGGGTCTCGGCTCCCTCTCCCAGAAGGGCCGTTCATGCTGCCCCGCGCCCTGCAGAATACTGCTCGCGGTGCGCAGGAGGCATTGCTTCCTAGGGCGATTATTGGGGGTCAGGGCTGGCAGTGGGGTCAGGAGACCGCTTGGGTCATTAAGAAATATTCAGAGGCTCTCTCAGGAAAAACCGCTTTTAATAACCAGGGCTCGGCCCGTTGCCAGAAGGACGAGAGGGGAGGGATCACGGGAGGATTCCCGGTTCTGCTCACTCCCTCTGGGGCACCTGGCGCTGGCCGCTGTGGGCCGGCGGCCCTGGGGAGGAACGGGCGCTTGGTTTCTTGGCCAGGGGCGATAAGAAACTGAGGCCTTGCCCTTGTCGCAGGCAGTCGAAGTCTGCTCGGTCCACCGGACCCCTTGTCCGCAGGCTTGGCGAGGCGTGAGCTGCCCTTGCTGACTCTTCCCCACAAACCGAGCTCCTCAGTGTCCAACGGGGCTAGAATTCCAGCCACTGCGCCTGGCGCTGCCGTTGGGCCGGCTGGCCAGTCGTCACCAGGTGGGCCCACTGGCTTCCCGCTGGCTGGGGCAGACGCTGATTAGAGGAGGTTCCAGCCGGGGCCCTAAGGCCTGGAGCACCACGCGTGCCTTCGAGAGGGACGTGCGATGCAGCCGTGGGCGTTTCAGCGTGGCTCTGCTGTGGCTGCCGCGTGGCCCTCCACAGGGAGCTAGGGATGTGGGAAGGCAGCTCGCTGGGCTGAAAGGGGGGGGGACGATCCCCGCACTGTCCTCTCTGGGCGACGAAGGCGTCAATTCGCAGGATTCGTGGCGGGCGATGGGCCGGCGCCTTTGTGCAGAGCGCCCTGGTGCGCGCCCTGTGCTGACTGTGCACTTGCACTTCTGACCCAGCCCCGGGGAGAGGGGGATGAAACATTCGCACTGTGCACAGTGAGCGTAACACTCGTGTGATGTGGACTCAAACCTGCCTAACGAGCTCTCAAAGTGCTTGTCATTGGCGACTCCCTGTCTCACGCGGCCTGTGCTTGGCCCAGGGCGTGGCCCCCGGAACAAAAGGGCTTTGCTAAGGGTCGCAGGTGAAACAAGCATGGACAGAAGGTCAAATCAATGGCAATGACAAATCCCTGGTGCACAGTGAGAGTCGCGTGGTTCCGTGGAGCCTTTTCAACACAGCTCAGTGCAACGTGCACCTAGGAGCCAGGAACGCCGGTCACCCTGACTGGGTGGGCACTCTGTTCTGCAAAGCAGTGACACTCTGACGGGCCGAGGGAGCCGGCGCATGTCACTGCAGAGCCTTTGGCCATTATCTTTGAAAACTCGTGGAGATTGGGAGAGATCCCGGAAGGTTGGAAAAAGGCAAATGTAGTTCCCATCTTTAAAAAAGGAAGAAGGACGATCCAGGGAACTACAGCCCAGTCAGCCTTACCTCAGTCCCCTAAAAATCACGGAGGGGATCATACAATCATAGAACCATAGAGCTGGAAGAGACCTTAGAAGGCCATCAAGTCCAGCCCCCTGCTCTAGGCAGGACCAATCCCAATTCCTCAAGGAATCCATTCTGAAGCACTTGGAAGAGGGGAAAGTGATCAGGAATAGTCAGCATGGATTCACCAAGGGCAAGTCCTGCCTGACCAATCTGATTAGCTTCTGTGATGAGGTAACTGGCTCTGTGGACATGGGGAAGTCAGTGGATGTGAGATACCTTGACTTCAGCAAAGCTTTTGATAGGGTCTCCCACAGGATTCTTGCCAGCAAGTTACGGGAGTATGGATTGGATAAATGGACTGTAAGGTGGATAGAAAGCTGGCTAGACTGTCGGGCCCAACGGGTAGTGATCAACTGCTCGACGTGTGGATGGTAGCTGGTATTGGTGCTTTTTTTGTAAGAAAACTTGTTGAGCAAAAAAAGCCACAATGCCACGCTGGGAGCTGATGGCTGCAAACTGGGCTTGGCTGGGAGTGGGGGGGGGCGATGGCTATGAGCCGGGCGTGGCAGGGGGCGATGGCTGCGAGCTGGGCGTGGCAGGGGGGCGATGGCTGCAAGCTGGGCGTGGCACGGGGGCGATGGCTGCAAGCTGGGCGTGGCAGGGGGCGATGGCTGCGAGCCGGGCGTGGCTGGGGGGGGAGATGGCTGTGAGCCGGGCATGGCTGTGGGGGGAGATGGCTGCGAGCTGGGCGCGGGTGTGGGGGCAATGGCTGTGAGCAGGGTGTAACATAGTGGGGGGGGGGGGCTGTCTGCTCCGTAACCCGGGGTCCCCCTGCGCTGGGCTGTGTGATCCCCACTGACTCCCCCACACGTGGATTGGCCCAGACACCTCGGCCCAGCCTGGGCAGATAACAAGGCTCTTCCCGGGGGGGAGACAAGGGAAGGGAGGGGGAGACGGCACCTGGCTGGGGGCAGGGCCTGGGAGCTGGGCAGTTTTTGGCTGGGATGACGTGAAGAGAAGAGACTGAGCCGAGTGCTGGGCGTTCGGGCCCTGTGGATCCACCCCAAGGGGTCTCAGGCTGCCTGGCCCCTCACTTCTGCCCACATGGAACCCGGGCTGCGCTGGACCTCGCAGAAGCAATAACCCCTCCCTATTCGACTGGCTGGTGGAGTCTCATCTTGCTGGAAACGGGGTGCAGGGTCGGGGGTCCCCAACGCACTGCCGCACAGGGCATGGCTGGGGGGGGCCATGGCTACAAGCTGGGCGTGGCTGGCCATGGCTACAAGCTGGGCATGGCTGGGGCCATGGCTACAAGGTGGGCGTGGCTGGGGCGGCCATGGCTACGAGCTGGGCGTGGCAGGGGCAATGGCTGTGAGCTGGGCGTGGCTGGGGGCAATGGCTGCAAGCTGGGTGTGGCTGGGGGGGCCATGGCTACAAGCTGGGCGTGGCTGGGGGGCAATGGCTGTGAGCTGGGCATGGCTGGGGGGGGCCATGGCTACGAGCTGGGCGTGGCAGGGGGGCAATGGCTGTGAGCTGGGCGTGGCTGGGGCGGGCCATGGCTACGAGCTGGGCGTGGCAGGGGGGCAATGGCTGTGAGCTGGGCATGGCTGGGGGGGGGCCATGGCTACAAGCTGGGTGTGGCTGCGGGGGCCATGGCTACAAGCTGGGCGTGGCTGGTGTCGTGTGGTTCGATTTATTTTAGATCCAAGGGGAACCAGGACACTTCAGGGCTACTTAACCACTTTCTTCTTTATTGCAAGCTTTAAGCAGGTAATATAGTTGCAAGCCTTCAGAACAATGACTATTCAATTTAACCCTTAAACGCTATACCTTCTAAAGCAATGAATACAGCGCAAAGCAATGCCAAACAATTGCTAAATGATCTACTACATACAATAATGAAGCCGAATTCACGTACACTTCACCCGTCTGCTGCCTACAGTGCCAGGCAGGAGGGCGTGGTTCCGTCTCTTCCCACGCAATGGAACGCTGGGCACTGGGCTGCCGGTGTGAAGGGCCTAATCCCTTCTAGTTACCTGGAGCAGGACGTGTGGGTCCATCCTGCCCATTCCCAGCGATTGTTCTTACTAAACCACTTGCTAGCAAAGCGAGATGTGGTGGTTCTAATACTATTTACCAATTGATTGCGTGCTGTGTAGGGTACATGTCCAGTGCCCCTATTTGGCGTGCGTCCTGCTACCCAAGATGTTGCTGCTCTGTGTGCAGTTGACGGTTTCATGGCTGCATCTGTCCTTTTTGCGTATCAGAACAGAAGGCCCAGGCCGCTTGTCCTGGGTTCTTGACGTGGTCTCCTGTACCAGGTGCAATCTGCATTGTCATGCAAAACAATCCCCGACTCTCGGGCCCTGCCTGCGTGCTTTGGCGCACCAGGCTTGAGCAGGGCAGAAATCCACACTTTGGACAAGGCCGACATCACCGGTTATTGCCAAGGCAGGGTAGTGCCGGCTCCCCCACACTCCCCCCTTCGACCAAGTCGAGTCTGCAGTGATAAAACATCTGGTCAGGAATGTACCAACTTAACTGCTCTTTAATATGAGCCACACGAGAAATCACTTGCCGTGTAGAGACAGAGTCAGCCATAACAGCATCAACACTGCTGTAAGTGCACATAGCAATGCGATAGGGTGCCTTAAAACCCTTCAACGAGCGTTAGCTGTGAGTAAATATCCTGCAAATATATCCTACCAGCATTGCCCTGCTACCTAGTCCAGATCTGCTGCGTCGAATGGTGTATAATGATAAGAGATGCGTGTCTTTCCTTGAGCAAGGCTGCACCATGTGTGATAACGGCCTGCTGCAACTGCCCTATTTTGATGTAAATAGCATCCTGCTTAGGGCCACGAGTGGGTGTCCAGTTTACAAACCACTCATGGTTTCTCTACTGTTGGCAACCACAGCGATCTAATAAGTCACCCTATGGTAGAAGCCACTTGGCTGTCACCCTGGGTGCCCAAATACGACCCATTACAATAATGGGGACAGGGACATACTGATAAACAGGCATGAATGTAGCCCGATAACCCGCGGGCGCTCGGGGAAGTAATATGAATAAACAACAGCTTCCACTGTGTACACCATGTGGCTAGTAACTGTGACAGGATCACCTTGTGCCCCTCTGCACTCATCCAGCCTGTCTCTCATATTGCTTATAGCACAGGCACTAGCCATCCCCGCCTCAGTAGGCAGGCCTGTAAGGGTTGTGGGAGCATCTGGAACACGCCCACTACCCGGTAAAAATACTACAAAGTCCTCAGGCATAGCACGCCCAAGGAGCTTGGGTCCTTCCGCGGATCAGCGAGTCCAGTGGACAGATAATACCGCTCTGTGTTCCCCCCACACCACCCGCGCCTAGGTTCCCATGTCCGCCCTGTTTGCTTTGCCCAGGCCGTGTCTACAGGTCCCCCCCATGCTTGTTCCCAGATGCAATACCCTGTCCGGCCTTGTTACAATCAAGGAAACCATTAACAGCTGTGGTTATAATCCTACATTTAAGCTGCAGTCCAATTATCCCCAAAGGATTATAAGTCCCACAGGCAGTCCCAGTCCAGTTGCATACTGTACTACTTCAGCAGCATACTCGGTCTCTTCTGCCCATAATGTCCAGTTCCTGTTATTTCACACTGAGATGTTGAATTCAAAGGTAAGGTGACCAGCTCCGCAAGGGAAGGAGATGTCCTCATTGCACACTCCCACTTTGATGCTGACGAGTCTGGTCCGGGTGGACCCAAATGCAGCCTGTAACTCCAGAGGTGACATGAGAGATACTGTCGGTGTCCAGGTCACCGGTCAGTAGATGGCTGATAGTGGAGGAGAGGGGGTCTTGCCCCACACAGTACTTGAGCGGTGGGAGGACAGGTCACGTTGACAGATCTCAGATGCGGAGCAGCGATTGTTTTTACATTTGTTCTTGTTTAAATAACAGCACGTTGCCCTGCAAACGCTTCTGCCATCCAGGGCGCAGGGTTAGCAGCGTCTGCAGAGAAAAGACAAACTATTCTCGGGGTTTCAAATATAGCCCGGCACAAAAAGTAAGTTATTAAGATCCAGTAGGTGTGCCCCTCTCCCATGGAACGATGAGCCCCAGTGTTCAGGCATCAGCCTCGAGATTCAGGTCCATCACCTGTTTACCAGCCCACCCTGGGCGTACAGCGGAGGGCATGCGCTGCTTCCCGTTATCGCCCCTGCATGAGCGTCAGGAAAGGGGACAGCCCCCACTTCGTGCTTTATCTGGTATTCATGTTCCATACCACTTAGCTTAACTGCCTAGTCTTTAAAAGGTCACCTGTACTAGCTTACAGCAGGACCATCCTAAGCTGTCACCATTCACTGGAATGTCACTTTCCTGTGCTGCACCTCTTTACTTGCTACACCAGTGGGCCACAACCTTTCGGGGCTGCCGGGCGTCCGGGGGGGCCACGCATGTAGCAAGCGCCGCACGTGCCTGGGGGCGGGGCCACCCTCGCGCCCGGGGCCGGCACCTCGCATGTGCTGCGCGCTGGGGGGCGGGGCCGGCCCAGATGGTTCGGCAGGTGCACATAAATGCCCCGACGGGCACCATGGCGCCCGCGGGCACCGCGCTGGGGACCACTGTGCTACACGGTTTCTTCTTGTACCTTCCCGCTCCAACTTCGGCTTTACTTACATAGTTTCAGAATCAATTTTAGCAGCTCACCAAGCCCAGCAAGTTTGCCACAACCACCACGCCACCGCCGGATCCCTGCTCTTTGGGTGGTGCCAGGAGGCGGAGGGCAGGGAGAGGAAGAGGTCTGATTAGAGAGTCATCGATTTTCCTGCTCACTACAGTCGCCCCTCTTTCCCAAGACAATCTACAGTAATGCTAGCACTGAGACAAACGACACAAAACAAGAAACATAACACGGCATGAGCCACAACACAAAAGACACAACACCACATGAAACAATTTTTGTCATGACAATAAATCCATATTATTCTTGATTGCTCTTCAGCTGGTACCAGCTCTTTCTGATGTTCTGAAAGACAAAAGAAACATTTCTACCCCTGTGGGGGTAGCACATTATATCTTAGAATACTTCGTTCTTTTACGGATATTCTTGCTGATTTCTTTATTTGCCTTAAGTTACCCCAATACTTCTCTGTACTTTTGCTGTATAAGCAGACCAAGTTTTAATAACTTTTCCCTTTATGGGTTGAGGGTGAATTATCCCACTGTTTAATCATTAAATTTATCCCAGGCGCCATGGGTGCGAAGCACCATGTCTGCAAGCCGGGCGTGGCTGGGGGGTGCCATGGGTTCGAACCGGGCTTGGCTACGGGGCGCCAAGGGTGCAAGGTGCCATGTCTGCGAACCGGGTGTGGCTGGAGGGTGCCATGGGTGTGAGCCGGGCGTGGCTGTGGTATGTCTTGTCTGTGAACTGGGCATGACTGGAGGGGCGCCATGGGTGCAAACCAGGCGTGGCTTTGGGGCACCAGGGTGCGGGATGGGCGTGGCTGGGGGGACGCCATGGGTGTGAGGTGCTGTGACGACGCGTTGGGGTCCCCTGACTCCTGCACCCCCGTAATGGCACAAACAGACTCCACCAGCCCGTAGAATGGAGGGAGTTTATTCCTTCTCCAGGATACAGCACAGCACAGATGTCATCTGGTTACAGGGCAGGTCTAGGATGCCTCAGCCCCCCTTGAGATGGGGGAGACTGGGCCCCTAAATCCCAGCCCCTGGCTTAGGCTGGTTCCTCCATGATCCCAGACCGAAACTAAACTCACTCTCTTTCAGCCCTGCCCCCAGCCAGTGGCATTCCCCCTTCCTTTGTGTCTCTCCTTGGGGGGTAGCTGGTCAGACAGGTTGAGAGACCCTCTTTGCATAATGACTCATCCTTCTGGGCTGTGGTACCGATGGCAGCCATTGGGGATTACCACAGAGCCAGCATAGGAACTAGCCAGATACCCCCACTACGTCACAGGTGCCATGTCTATGAGCCCGGCGTGGCTGCGGGGGCAATGTCTGCGAGCCGGGCGCAGCTGCTGGACGCCATGGTTCCAAGCCAAATGTGGCTGGGGGGTGCCATAGGTGCGGGATGGGCATGGCTGGGGGGTGCCATTGGTGTGAGGCACCATGTCTGTTAGCCGGGCATGGCTGCAGGGCACCATCTCTGTGAGCCGGGCATGGCTGCGGGAGCCATGTCTGCGAGCTGGGAGTGGCTGGGGGGGCCATGGGTGTAATCCGGGCATGGCTGGGGGCACCATGTCTGCGAGCCGAGAGTGGCTGGGGCCATGGGTGTAATCCGGGCATGGCTGGGGGGGCCATGTCTGCGAGCCGGGAGTGGCTGGGGGGTGCCAGGTTTGTGAGCCATCAGTAGCTGGGGGGGCCATGGGTGCGAGCTGGGCATGGCTGGGGGGGCGCCATGGGTGAAAGCCAGGTGCGGCTGGGGGGCACCATGGATGTGAGGCGCCATGTCTCCGAGCCCGGCGTGGTTGCGGGGCAATGTCTGCGAGCTGGGTGTGGCTGTGGGACGCCACTGGTGTGAGGCACCATGTCTGCGAGCCGAGCATGGCTGCGGGGGCACCATGTCTGTGAGCCCGGCGTGGCTGCGGGGGCACCATGTCTGTGAGCCCGGCATGGCTGCGGGGGCACCATGTCTGTGAGCCCGGCGTGGCTGCGGGGGCACCATGTCTTCGAGCCCGGCGTGGCTGTGGGGGCACCATGTCTGCGAGCCCAGCATGGCTGCGGGGGCAATGTCTGCGAGCCGGGCGTAGCTGCTGGACGCCATGGTTCTAAGCTGAATGTGCCATAGGTGGGGGATGGGCGTGGTTGGGGGGTGCCGTAGGTGTGGGATGGGCGTGGCTGGGGAAGGGGTGCCATAGGTGTGGGATGGGCGTGGTTGGTGGGTGCCATAGGTATGGGCTGGGCGTGGTTGGGGGGTGCCATAGGTGCGGGATGGGCGTGGTTGGGGAGTCCCATAGGTATGGGATGGGCGTGGCTGAGGAGCACCATTGGTGCGGGATGGGCGTGGTTGGGGGTGCCATAGGTGCGGGATGGGCATGGCTGGGGGGGTGCCATAGGTGCGGGATGGGCGTGGCTGGGGGTGCCATAGGTGCGGGATGGGCGTGGCTGGGGGCTGCCATAGGTATGGGATGGGCATGGCTGGGGGTGCCATAGGTATGGGATGGGTGTGGTTCGGGGGTGCCATAGGTATGGGATGGGCATGGCTGGGGGTGCCATTGATGTGAGGCACCATGTCTGCAAGCTAGGTGTGGCTGGGGGACACCATGGGTGCGGGATGGGCATGGATGGGGCTCCATGGAGTGCGGGATGGGCGTGGATGGGGCTCAATAGGTGCGGGATGGGCGTGGATGGGGGTGCCATGGTGCGGGATGGGCGTGGATGGGGGGCTCAATAGGTTCGGGATGGGCGTGGATGGGGGGTGCCATAGAAGCGAGCTGCGCATGGCTGTGGGGCGCCATGTCTGCGAGCCGGGAGTGGCTGGGGGGACCATGGGTGTGAGCCGGGCGTGGCTGGGGGGTGCCATGTCTCCGAGCCGGGAGTGGCTGGGGGCCATGGGTGCAAGCTGGGTATGGCTGGAGGATGCCATGGGTGCGGGACAGGCGTGGCTGGGGGCTATGGCTGCGAGCCAGGTGCTGTGGCTTTGGCGAGGGGGTGTTGGTGGGGCCATGGCTGCGAGCTGAGCATGGCTGGGGGCCATGGCTGCAGCCAGGTGCTGCTGGGGCGATGTTTGTGAACCGGGCATGGCTGGGAGGCCATGGCTGCAGCTGGGCGCTGTGGCTTTGGCGAGGGGGTGTTGCTGGGGGCCATGGCTGTGAGCCGGGCGCTGTGGCTTTGGCAAGAGGGGTGTTGCTGGGGCCATGGCTGCGAGCTGGGCGCTGTGGCTTTGGTGAGGGGGTGTTGCTGGGGCCATGGCTGCAGGCTGGGCGCTGTGGCTTTGGTGAGGGGGTGTTGCTGGGGGCCCATGGCTGCGAGCTGGGCGCTGTGGCTTTGGCGAGGGGGGTGTTGCTGTGGGGGGCCATGGCTGTGAGCTGGGCGCTGTGGCTTTGGCAAGAGGGGTGTTGCTGGGGGCCCATGGCTGCGAGCCGGGCGCTGTGGCTTTGGCGAGGGGGTGTTGCTGGGGGCCCATGGCTGCAGCTGGGCGCTGTGGCTTTGGCGAGGGGTGTTGCTGGGGGCCCATGGCTGCGAGCTGGGCGCTGTGGCTTTGGTGAGGGGGTGTTGCTGGGGGGCCATGGCTGTGAGCCGGGCGCTGTGGCTGGCAAGAGGGGTGTTGCTGGGGGCCCATGGCTGCAGCTGGGCGCTGTGGCTTTGGTGAGGGGGTGTTGCTGGGGCCCATGGCTGCGAGCTGGGCGCTGTGGCTTTGGTGAGGGGTGTTGCTGGGGGCCATGGCTGTGAGCCGGCGCTGTGGCTTTGGTGAGGGGGTGTTGCTGGGGGCCATGGCTGTGAGCTGGGCGCTGTGGCTTTGGTGAGGGGGTGTTGCTGGGGCCATGGCTGTGAGCCGGGCGCTGTGGCTTTGGTGAGGGGTGTTGCTGGGGGCCATGGCTGTGAGCCGGGCGCTGTGGCTTTGGCAAGAGGGGTGTTGCTGGGGCCCATGGCTGCGAGCTGGGCGCTGTGGCTTTGGCGAGGGGTGTTGCTGGGGCCCATGGCTGCGAGCTGGGCGCTGTGGCTTTGGTGAGGGGTGTTGCTGGGGGCCATGGCTGTGAGCCGGGCGCTGTGGCTTTGGTGAGGGGGTGTTGCTGGGGGCCATGGCTGTGAGCCGGGCGCTGTGGCTTTGGCAAGAGGGGTGTTGCTGGGGGGGGCCCATGGCTGCGAGCTGGGCGCTGTGGCTTTGGTGAGGTGTTGCTGGGGCCATGGCTGTGAGCTGGGCGCTGTGGCTTTGGCGAGGGGTGTTGCTGGGGGCCCATGGCTGCGAGCTGGGCGCTGTGGCTTTGGTGAGGTGTTGCTGGGGGCCATGGCTGTGAGCTGGGCGCTGTGGCTTTGGAGGGGGTGTTGCTGGGGGCCCATGGCTGCAGAGCTGGGCGCTGTGGCTGGCGAGGGTGTTGCTGTGGGGCTCATGGCTGCGAGCTGGGCGCTGTGGCTTTGGCGAGGGGGTGTTGCTGGGGCCATGGCTGCAGCTGGGCGCTGTGGCTTTGGCGAGGGGTGTTGCTGGGGGCCATGGCTGTGAGCAGGCGCTGTGGCTTTGGCAAGAGGGTGTTGCTGGGGTCATGGCTGCGAGCTGGGCGCTGTGGCTTTGGTGAGGGGGTGTTGCTGGGGGGGGCCATGGCTGCGAGCCGGGCGCTGTGGCTTTGGCAAGAGGGGTGTTGCTGGGGGGGGGTCATGGCTGAGAGCCGGGCGCAGCTGGGGGGCACCCTGGGTGAGAGCTGGGCAGGGCTGGCGGGGCATGGCTGCGAGCCGGGCGCCGTGTCTGGCCAGGGGTTTTGCGGCGCAGGGAGGTGAGCCCAGGCGTGCCATGGGGAATGGCTGACGAGAGCGAACAGCATGTTCCAAACCTGTGTGAATGAACCCCGGCCGCCTGGCAGACGTGAGGGTGGTATCGGGGAGCTCCGGCCCTACCCAATGTCGGGGTGATGTCTTGGCAGCAGTGTGGACAGACAAGGGCAGCCCTTGGAAATCCCGATTGCTGAATTCTGAATTCTCCCCTTGCCGCTGGACGCCGGAGGTTCTCCTGGCGGGTTCGGGCCTCTCCAGATGGTGTCCGCAGGCCTCCCCGCCCAGAGATACAGGCTGCTGGAGGCTGTTCAGAAACCGCCGTGTTGTGTGGAGGGCAGGGCACGGTGCCGAGTACAACTGGTGCTGTCTACACTGAGCCTCGCTGAGGTTCAGCCTCGGGTCCTCTGCCTGGGCTGTTCCCACCCGTTTACACTCACGGCACTTTGTAAGGTGGAGCCACCTCTTCCAGCCTGGGAGAGAGCCCTGTCCGGGCAGCGCTCCGTGCTTGTGCCAGCGCCGAGCATCACATGCAACGCCCATGACTGTCACTTCCTTCTTGGCAGACTGCGGCGGCGGGAGGAGTGTGGTTTTCATTAAGGGTTTGAGATTGAAACATTTCCGGTTTTAGGGGGCGGGTTTCAGGACAGTTTTCAGTTAAAATATTTTATAGTTTTGAAAAATGCCAGATGCCCAGCGGAAGAAGCCTGCGAGCCCCAGACTCTGTCCCCCTGATTGGCGGGCAAAGCAGCTGCTGTGATTCTGGGGGACCAGCAAGAGAAGGGGGTGCCAAAGTTTGGGTCAACCATCAGCATTGGGGTGGTCAGAATAAGGCTTGTCGCTGTTGCTGGAATATGACGGAGCTGGTCTCCAGTTGGTGCCCAGGGAGAGTCCTGTTCATACGCATAGAACGGCCTAGCTGAGTTTGTCGGCTTTGCTTCTACTCCGCCTGCTCTGATGGACGGAGGCCAGGCCGTGGCTAGCCCAGCGCTCAGAAGCCCTATAGCGAAGCGTCTCTGGGAAACGCTATTGTAACCCTTCTTGTTACGCTTTGTAGCGGGGGGGAGGGCAGCGTGCCTCAACCGGTTTTTATAAAGTACCCCTTTTTCCAAAAAAAAGTCGTAAGGACCTAGAGTTTTCACGGCACCCATTTTTTTTCTACCATTGCCACACATTTGTTTGAACAACGTAATCATAGCCGGGCGGGCGATGAAATTTTTGGGAGTTAAAAGTACAAAAATAATAAAGCGCCGTAAAACCTAAAACATACATTCCGTTTTCTCCCAAGTTCAGTTGTGTTGACGTCCCCCCAGACTGCTCTCGAGTGCCCCGAAGGGTCTGCATACACCGGTTGAGAAACACTGGGCTAGTGGTTGGCAAGAGGGGAGGGAGACGTGCCCTCTGGGCAGCTGGCCCTGCCAGAGCCCTCCCTCCTCACCCAGGGGAGGGGCCTTCGACTTGCAAACTCAAATGGTGAACTTGCCGCACATCAGCTGCCTTTTACAATAAGCAGGGCCGGACGCAGGCATGGGCGAGCTGGGCAGCTGCCCAGGGCACCAACCGATGGGGGGTGCCTGATGGCAGCTGTAAGGGGCGCGCGGCATCCCTTACAGCTGCCATCAGGCACTGCGCGCCCGGCTCCCGCAGCGCCGGCCCGCCCGCATCCCTGCGGCGCCGGCCAGCAATGCCCTTCCCCCCACGGCCGTGGGGCCCTACGCGGCCCGGTGCACACGCCAGCAGCAACGGCCGGGCCGGACTGGGCCGCGCTTGCGCCATGTGCCCCGGGGGTGGGCCCCAGGCTGCACGCCAGCAGCCATAGCTGGGCCGTGCATGCACCGTGCGCCCCGGGGGCGGGCCCGCTCCCCACAGGCGGGCGCGCGCATGCGCCGTGCGCCCAGGGGCAGCGACGCACGCCCGTGCCCGGGGAGCCAGAATGCCTCGGGCCGGCCCTGACAATAAGACACATTTCTCATCTTCTTGGGTGCAGACGAAAGCTTGGAAATGGCTTCATGTGGCTTCACGTGGCTTCACAGGCTCAGAACCAGCAGGCAAAGAAAAAGAGCACCGAACCGTTTGCTTTAACAGAGCTCTTGGTGCCGTGCATTGGGCTGGCTCGGCACTTCTTGCATTTGGGCGTGTGGTGCTGATGCGTTGCAGGCCCAGATGCTACATGGATTTGTGACTATTGCATCGTGGCACTTCCCTGGGCGCTGGGTTTGTTGAGGCACCTGCCCCTGGGCTGCCAGCTCCCGAACACGCCAGCCTCTGGCATGAGGAGCGCTGCCCTGCCGGCCGTCACTGGCCTCGCATTCCCTGGACGGTCAGCAACAGCAAACGCCACCCCGAGTCCTCTGAACGGCCCGTCCCTGCCCCTGGGCCACTCCCAGCTGCGCAGGTCCCCGAGGATGCGGTGCAAAGAGGCCCGCACTGATTGTCCAAGGCCAGGTAGCTGCAAGTCACTGAGGTCAGACAATTGGAACAAGTGGGTACACGTACGGCAGAATCATGGCATGCTGTCCGGAGCCGAAACGCGCTACCAAGGCGCTGCCCTAAATTCTTTCCCCAGCGCTATGAGCCATGGCGGCTGAGACCCCGTCGTAAGCCCAGCCTGCCACAGCTTGTTTTCATAGCCTGAAGGGAAACTGGGGGTTCACCCGCCCTCCAGAGAGCTTCAAAAGTTCCTTCCTCCCACACAGGACCACCCTGCCACGCTGGCCACCTCGGGCTGGGCGTTTCCTCAGGCCGTCAATGGGCCTCCATTGAGAAGCACACAGGAGATATTTGCTCACAAACGGGTTGCCGTTGGGTGACCTGCGCCAAGTCCCAGACCAGCGAACACAAGGTCCAGTGCGTCCCTGCTCGTCAGACCCCCGGCGACATCTGGCAATGGGTGTGGCACCCAGCGTGCCTCGGTCTGTCATTCGAGACCTTCCCCGCCATTCTCTGGTGGCCTGGTACCTCGGTGTCAGGACTAGAGCCTTCCAGGCACTGCTGTGTGTCCCTGGGCCCTCTGCCCGGAGCCACGAGGGGCCTGGGGCACCTGCCCATTGAAGCTCCTCTGAGGACGGCACACAGGGCGTGTCTCGGGCCAGACAGGCTTGTACGCTAGCAATGCTGGACCCTCACAGATGGAGGTGGGAGAAATCGCGTTGGCCGTGGTCTTGCCGCGTGGGACGTCATGCTTCTGTGAAGAGCAGCATTCCTGTAGCGCCTCTGGCTTCGTTCACGGACTCTCCTCCCAGGCCCGGCCCGGCCCGAGAGAGGCTCTGTCTCAGGCGACAGTCTGCAGGGGGTTTGCTCGGCTGCCCTGCTGGCGGCTTGGTTATCTCCAGGGCTTGCAAATCATTGACTCTACTGACCCGTGGCGAGTAGATTTTAGCCGGTCGCCCCGTTCACCGGCGGCGCGCGCATGCGCAATGCGGGGCTGGCGAGAAGATTTCGCCGCCGTTTGCCAAGCCCTGGTTATCTCGCATGCCGTCCGTGGGTAACGGGAGTCTGAGACCTTCTTCCTCCGGGCTGGAAGGGGCTCAGGCTTCATCCACAGACACAGGACGTCCTAGGCTGTGTTGAGGGAAGGCTCCTGTTCCCAGGAGGCTGTTGCCGAATGGCAGGCGCTGACGATGGAAAGGGCCTGCCCTCCTGGCTGCCGACTGGAGATTGTGACACTTACAAGTGCCCTGGGCTGCTCCAGCTTCAAAGGGTACAAATTCCTGGGCTTTGCCCCCCTCTGAGACACTTCCCGAGCCGCCCGCTCTCTGGGCCTGGAAGAGTTTCTTGCTGGTTTCCATGGGACCGCCATGCCCCTGCAGCTCGCTGGGAGCGGACGTCACTCGGCACGCAGCGCTCCTCCGCCTGGGAACCCCGTAGGCCGGGGTGCACAGACTGCTGAGTGTTTGAAGAGCTGGCCACGTCCGGCCTCTGGGGGAATGCTGTAAGTGGTTCCAGGAATGGCCGTTTGTTGATAAATCGGGGCGATCAGAGAGGAGTGTTTTAGCTAAACTGTAAAAGCAGGAATGAACTTTCGGCAGCGGTGCCAGCTGTCACTGGATTTAGAAACACACATCATAGATTTTGTAGCTTTTCAGACAGCGGCTCTTACAGCCACATAAAACAGTCATTCTGTCAGCAAAGCAGAGAGATGTTCTAGCTGGACTCGCATTCCCGGGACCAGCCCCCCCCCCACACACACACACTCTATCGTACCGAGCCGGCAATGGGAGACACGGTCGCAGTGCCAGCCCTGCTCTCACGCCAAGCTGCACACATGAGTGTGGAGAGAGAGAGGGAAAAATCAAAATGCCTGAGGTGGGGCTTGAACCCAGGTCCCGGAGCGGGGACAGAGCCCACGGCAAGGGGGGCTAGCGCGACTGTCATCAGCGCCCCTTCCGAGTGGGTGGTTTGACTCCGGCCCCATGGCTGCCGTTCCAGCCTCGGGCTAGCTGGAGATGGAATGTACGATGCAGAGCGCGTCTTCCCGAGGCGTAAGCCTTGCTCTCCTCGTCTGCCTCTCTAGACCACGGGCCTGTCCACCCCTTCCAGTCTGCCCTCTTAGCTCCCCGCCAAGCACAGAGCCGGCTTGGAGCTCTCGCACAGGGGCGGCAGCGCGCTAGGCTAGTCGCCGGGCCAAGATTGATCCCAGACCTCACGGCTTAGCTCAAGCTCCATGTCAGGTCCCACCTCTCCCTAGAATCCAGGGCTGTCGGCTGAGCTCTTTGCCATTGGAGGCCCCACGCTGGCCACCTCCCGGATCGCAGGCCCTGGTTCTTGGGGGGGACGTCAATCACCCTGACATCTGTTGGGCGACCAATACGGCAGGACGCAGCCAATCCAGGAGGGTTTTGGAGAATGCTGGGGATAACTTCTTGGTACAAGAGCTGAAGGATCTGACCAGGGGCCGTGCGCAGCTTGACCTGCTGCTCACAAACCGGGAGGAACTAGCAGGGGAAGTAGATGTGAGTGGCAGCCTGGGAAGCAGTGATCATGAGACGGTAGATTTCAGGATTCTTACAAAAGGAAGAAAAAAGAGTAGCAAAATACAAATTCTGGACTTCAGGAAAGGAGACTTTGACTCCCTCAGAGAACTGATGGGCAGGATCCCCCGCGATGCTAACATGGAGGGGAAAGGAGTCCAGGAGAGCTGGCAGTATTTTAAAGAAGCCTTATTGAAGGCACAGGCACAAACCATCCTGATGCACAGCAGGAAAAGCAAATATGGTAGGCGACCAGATTGGCTTACCGGGGACATCCTTGGTGAGGTTGAACACAAAAAGGAAGCTGACAAGGACTGGAAACGTGGACAGATAACTAGGGAGGACTATAAATATATTGCTCGAGAAGGCAGGGGAGTTATCAGGAAAGTGAAAGCGCAATTGGAATTGCAGCTAGCAAGGGATGTGAAGGGTAACAAGAAAGGTTTCTACAGGCATGTTAGCAATAAGAGGGTGATCAGAGTGGGCGTGGGGCCCTTACTGGATGAGGGAGGTAACCTAGTGACAGATGATGTGGGAAAAGCTGAAGTACTCAAGGCTTTCTTTGCCTGTCTTCACGGACAAGGTCAGCTCCCAGACAAATGCACAAGGCAGCGCAGTATGGGATGGAGGTGGGCAGCCCTCGGTGGGGAAAGAACAGGTTAGGAACTATATAGAAAAGCTAAACATACACAATCCATGGGTCCGGATTTAATGCATCCGAGGGTACTGAGGGAGTTGGCAAATGTCATTGCTGAGCCTTTGGCCATTATCTTTGAAAACTTGTGGAGATCGGGAGAGATCCTGGATGATTGGAAAAAGGCAAATGTAGGGCCCATCTTTAAAAAAAAGGGAAGAAGGACAATCCAGGGAACTACAGACCAGTCAGCCTTACCTCAGTCCCCAGAAAAACCATGGAGGGGGGATCCTCAAGGAATCCATTTTGAAGCACTTGGAAGAGGGGAAAGTGATCAGGAATAGTCAACATGGATTCACCAAGGGCAAGTCCTGCCTGACCAATCTGATTAGCTTCTGTGATGAGGTAACTGGCTCTGTGGACATGGGGAAGTCAGTGGATGTGAGATACCTTGACTTCAGCAAAGCTTTTGATACGGTCTCCCACAGGATTCTTGCCAGCAAGTTAAGTGGGTATGGATTGGATAAATGGACGGTAAGATGGATAGAAAGCTGGCTAGACTGTCGGGCCCAGCGGGTAGTGATCAACGGCTCAATGTCAGGTTGGCGGTCGGTTTCCAGCGGAGTGCCCCAAGGATCTGTTCTAGGGCCGGTTTTATTCAACATCTTTATTAATGACCTGGCTGAGGGGATGATTGCACCCTCAGCAAGTTTGCGGATGACACTGCGCTAGGGGGAGAGGTAGATACGCTGGAGGGCAGGGATAGGGTCCAGAGTCACCTGGACAGATTAGAGGATTGGGCCAAGAGAGTTCTGATGAGGTTCAACAAGGACAAGTGCAGAGTCCTGCCCTTGGGACAGAAGAATCCCAAGCATTGTTACAGGCTGGGGACCAACCAGTTAAGTAGTAGTTCTGCAGAAAAGGACCTGGGGATTACAGTGGATGAGAAGCTGGATATGAGTAAACAGGGCGCCCTTGTAGCCAAGCAGGCTAAGAACATAAGAACGGCCAGACTGGGTGTGACGTAGTGGGAGTATCTGGCTAGTTCCTATGCTGGCTCTGTGGTAATCCCCACTGGCTGCCATCGGTACCACAGCCCAGAAGGATGAGTCATTATGCAAAGAGGGTCTCTCAACCTGTCTGACCAGCTACCCCCAAGGGAGAGAAACAAAGGAAGGGGGATTGCTGCCCTGGCTGGGGGCAGGGCTGGAAGAGGAGTTAGTTTCTGTCTGGGATCATGGAGGAACCAGCCTAAGCCAGGGGCTGGGATTTAGGGGCCCAGTCTCCCCCATCTCAAGGGGGGCTGAGGCATCCTAGACCTGCCCTGTAACCAGATTACATTGGTGCTGTGCTGTGCTGTGCTGTATCCTGGAGAAACAATAAACTCCCTCCATTCTACGGGCTGGTGGAGTCTGTTCGTGCCATTACGGGGGTGCAGGAGTCAGGGGACCCCAACGTGTCGTCACACTGGGTCAGACCAAAAGTCCATCTAGCCCAGTATCCTGTCGCTAACAGTGGCCAATGCCAGATGCCCCAGAGGGAGGGAACACAACAGGGAATCCACATGTGATCCTTCTCCTGTCACCCATTTCCAGACAAACAGAGGCTAGGGACACCATTCCTACCCATCTGGCTAATAGCCATTGATGGACCTAACCTCCATGAATGTATCTAGCTCATTTTTTAACCCAGTTAAAGTCCTGGCCTTCACAAATCCTCTGGCAAGGAGTTCCAAAGGTTGACTGCGCACCGAGTGAAGAAAAACTCCATTTTGTTTGTTTTAAACCTGCTGCCTATTAATTTCATTTGGTGACCCCTAGTTCTTATATTGTGGGAATAAGTAAATAACTTTTCCTTATTCACTTTTTCCACACCAGTCCTGATTGTATAGACCTTGATCATATCCCTCCTTAGTCTCCTCTTTTCTAAGATGAAAAGTCCAAGTCTTTAATCTCTCTTCATATGGGACCTGTTCCAAACCCCTCATCATTTTAGTTGCCCTTCTCTGAACCTTTTCCAATGCCAGTATCTCTTTTTTGAGATGAGACGACCACATTTGTACGCAGTATTCTAGATGTGGGTGTACCTGGGTTTATATAGAGGCAATAAGATATTTTCTGGCTTATTCTCTATCCCTTTTTTAATGACTTCTCACCTTTGGTTTGCTTTGTGTCTGCTGCTGCACACGGAGTGGATGTTTTCAGAGAACTCTCCACAGTGACTCCAAGATCTCTCTCTGGAGTAGTTGTAGCTACATTAGTTCCCATCATGTTTTATGTGGGGTCCCAAGATTGCTTCAGCTCCTTCTGTATTTGAAGGCTTTAGCCTCCTTGAGAAGCCGCCTGCTCTCTTGGTCGGGCTTTTCTTTTAGGGTATGTCTACACTAGCCCCCTAGTTCGAACTAGGGAGGCTAATGTAGGCATTCAAAATAGCAAATGAAGCCCGGGATTTAAATATCCCGGGCTTTATTTGCATGTTCCCGTCCGGTCGCCATTTTGAAATTCCACTAGCCCGAAGTAACTGCCCGCGGCTACACACGGCAGTGAAATGGTAATTCGAACTAAGTCCTTAGTTCGAATGAACTGTTACTCCTGGAATGAGGCAGTCTAGACGCGGATCTGTCGAAACTGAAGCCTTTTTCCAAAGATCCTGTAAACCTTGTCTGGGGCATTTCAGCTCTGCCGTGTCTGTCTGAGGGGAGGCCGCCAGGCAGAGCGTGGTGCCGCAGCGGGACAGCGGCCGTGGGCCGCAAAGTCCATTAGTCTCTCCCTCGCCGCACTCCGAAATGGGGGTGGCAGCCACCGCCCCGAGCCCTCCCCGGCGAGTCCTGGGTCCGCTTCCTCCGGGACGCTCTCAAGCCAGAGCCCACCTGCCTAGGAGACCTGTGGGCTCTTCCTGCCGCTCTGGTCCCTCGCAGTGTGCCCCATGATGGGCTCTTTGGGCTTCTGCTTGGTGTCACTCGTCCCGGACCCGCTCTGCTCCCCTTCGAGCCTGTTGAACAAGCAGTGTGTCAACAGTAAGTGGCAGGAACTCCCGCTCGTGACACAGGCCGACGCCGACTGTACGAAACACGTCCAGTACGCAAGAGTCCTGCACTGGTCCGGGGCTGGAATCGGTAGCTCCTTTGTCGCACTGGCCCCTGCCAGTCTCATGTTTCCGATCTGTTTCCTGAGCAGCACCTGGCTGGGAGACCCCCAAGGCAACTGTCCTTCGTGCTCCAGGCCGCGGTTTGCAAGCCCCCAGACACTTAGCACAACAGTGGACCCAAAGAGCAAGTAGCACTGTGAGAGTCTCCTTGGAGATACTCAAGTTAGCACGGCTAAGAACAGAGCGACCTGACACGCAGGCACCCAGAGGCAGGAGAAGGGAGAAAATGGCGCCTGTGGCCACACGCAATGCTTCAGACAGGCCTGGCTGACGACAGCGCCAGGGGGTGACAGACGCTGGCAAACAGGAAGGAACTCAGAGACGAGAGGCCGCACAGCCTGCGCTGTGAGTGAGAGAGAGGGGCTGTTTGTCGTGGCCGCAAATGGCACCACAGCTCTCACACGGCAAGAGTCAGAATTTAGGTTAATTTGACGCTTGAATCCGGTGACTTTCCCTCCGGTTGTTTGGCGAAGCAGATTCTGAGGAGAGTCGCATATTGTCTAGATGCAGTAAGAATTGTCTGAAACCGTTTAATACATGAGGAACGGTCTGAAGCGAGTTTAACAACACTCCACTCCATCTGTGGAAGTGGGTTTCCCCACCAAGGCCGATGGCCTTCAGGTGTCACAGGCTCCTCCTTGGTATCGGTATGTGCGTTATGGCGGTGCCTGGCGGTGCCCGTTGCTGGGGCTGAACAAGCACCCCACAGAAAGACGGGCCCTCTTTCCAGTCGAGGCCTGAGACACAGCAGCAGGTGGCTGCAGCCAGCGAGGTGAAGAGCACAAGGCTACCGGGGACAGCCCGGGCCAGTGGTCTCGGCTCGCCAATGGCCTCCTGTTGTCGAGGCTTTCGTAGGCCTCACCGCCCATGCACCTTTCTGAGGGGGATTCGGCAGAGGCCATCTGGGTGTTTCCAGGGCGCTCTGCTGTGTGAGGGGCAGCCTGGACAAGCGCTGTGAAGCTAGCACTAGTGGGCGATGGACGCTGGCCCCGCTGGCGGGGCAGAGATGGGCGCGGAGCTCTCCAAAGCGGAGGAGATAGGCAGGCAGGGTGGGACAGGCTGGGGAATGCTGAGCACTGACCAAGGAGGAGCCGATGGAGCAATGCAGAGGGCTGGGCCACAACAGCAGCGTTCCGAATGGATGTGGCGCGCCTAGTCTGCCAGAGAAAGCTGCTGCATCTTCAAGGCAGAGCCTGAGAGAGCCCCAGGCAGAAGGGACCAGCCAGCCTGCCTCCCCGCTCACACAAGCGAGAAAATGTCCATTAAATAATCCACAGCAGAGCTTTTATTCCACAAAACCTGCCGGTGCCGGAGCATCCACCGCCACGTGACAGCCTGCCCCGGTGGCAATGCCTGTCACTGTTCCCCACGCGTTCCTTCTTTCCACGTGAACGTGTCCGGCTTCGGCCGCCAGCCCCTGGGCTGTGCGCGGCCTTTCTCTGCCAGGCGCTGTGATCCAGCCCCCCCAACCTCCTCCTTGGGACTCTGGGAGTCCGTCCCTCTGCGGCAGCTTTTTGCACCCTTTCATCGTTCTTGTGGGGCTCTTCTGACCCCTCCCCCCGGCGCTGTGGGCTCCACAGCTGGGCGCAGGTTCCTGCCGCAGCCGCACCGGTGCCAGAGACAGGAGTAAAGGAACCTCTGCTCCTACGAGAGCTTGCCCTGATCACGCTCCCCAGCATGGCGCGAGCTCGTTCGGCCACAGCCTTGCCTGGGGAGCTCGTCCTCCAGCGCTGCCGGGGTGTCTGCGTCGAGGCACAGGCCTGGCAGCGGGAGACGTGCAGACACACCCGAGGGTCGAGCGGCGAGGAGGGGCCGGCACCTGATCGTTGTAGCTCTGCGACCAGAGCTCTCAATTGTATTCAAATGGTACTCGCAGGCGGAGGGGCGGGCACCGGGGGCATGCCTCTGGAACTAGGGGGCTGGGTGACGTGAGCTGGGCACATGGCCATGGGGACTTGGGGGGCAAGCAGGATCCAAATACAAAGGGACCAGTTACAAAACCCGCCCGGCTCACGGGGCCAGGTTCCAGGGATCCGCTGGAGCCTCGGGAAGGGCCTTGCAGCCGCCAGGGAACCGTCTGTCCCCAGCCGACTGGCCAGTTGCGGGAGATGTCCTGCGGGGCCAGCGCAGCGCGCAGCGGGCGGGGAATTAGCCGGGCCGGGGAGCTGTGCAGCGCAGGCTGGCGTGGACGGAGCAGAGCAGCGGCTGGACGCTGGGTCCTCGGCCTTCCCTCTGCCGTACCCGACACACGGCAGTGGTCTCCATGGTTACCTACATCCTCCCGGTGCTGTGCACTCCCCCGGGGGTTCTTCTGACCCCTGAGCATGGCTCCCAGCTCCCCCGCCAGCCCCTGGCTCCCGCCCCTGCTCCCAGCTCCCCCGCCAGCCCCTGGCTCCCGCCCCTGCTCCCAGCTCCCGCCCCTGCTCCCAGCTCCCCGGCCAGCCCCCGGCTCCAGCCCCTGCTCCCAGCTCCCCCGCCAGCCCCTGGCTCCCGCTCCTGCTCCCAGCTCCCCGCCAGCCCCAGCTCCCGCCCCTCCTCCCAGCTCCCCCGCCAGCCCCGGCTCCCGCCCCTGCTCCCAGCTCCCCGCCAGCCCCGGCTCCCAGCTCCCCGCCAGCCCCGGCTCCCGCCCCTGCTCCCAGCTCCCCGCCAGCCCCCGGCCCGCCCCTGCTCCCAGCTCCCCGCCAGCCCCTGGCTCCCGCCCCTCCTCCCAGCTCCCCGCCAGCCCCGGCTCCCGCCCCTGCTCCCAGCTCCCCGCCAGCCCCAGCTCCGCCCCTGCTCCCAGCTCCCGCCCCTGCTCCCAGCTCCCCCGCCAGCCCCTGGCTCCTGCCCCTTCTCCCAGCTCCCCCTGCAGCCCCCGGCTCCCGCCCCTTCTCCCAGCTGCCCCACCAGCCCCCCACTTCCCACCCCTGCTCCCAGCTCCGCGTCTGACCAGCAGGTGCTTCCCTCCTGGAGCCCACCCTGCGATGCTCCTTTTGCGCCCTATGTGGGAGCATGCTGGGAGGGGAGGCCTGGGGCCATCTCCCAGCCCAGCGCCTCCCTGCTCTGCTCGCTTGCCATGGGCGGGCGTTTGAGAGGCTGCACTGACTTCCCTGGGGAAACAGCCTCTCCTGCCCCTTGCCCTCACGGAGCAGTCTGCACCAGGCGTCGCGCGCCGCTGGGACCCTTCTGAGGAGACGGAAAGCAGCAAATGGCCCAATTAAGGCCGAGAAGAGGCGAATGTGCGTGCGCACGGGAGGCTGGGCGCTGTGGGAAGTGCTCCATGTTTGTCTGCCAGTACCTGTTACTTGAAGGGCTCTGACATTTTCCAGACTTCCCTGCAGGAGAGCAGCACCTGATTCCACTTAAAGCTTGCAGAGTGTCTGCCCCCGGCCCTCCACCTCGCCCTAGAACGCACTGAGTGTGGGGAGAATGAGGATGCAATTAGCTGGGAAAAACCTCCCTGGACTTCCATCCAAGCCCGGGCCTGGGTCCAGAGCCCGCATGGACACTGGCAAAGCACCGACAGCAGGCAGGGGCGGACGGGTCGTCAGGTGCCCGTGGAGACACACCCACGTGTCCTCCGCCCGTGTGCGACGTGCCACGAAGGACAAGCAGTGACCGAGACTGGAGGGGGGTGACAAATTCACCTCAGGGACGCGAGGGAGCCGTTGGCTCCATAGGATTTCCACCAAACCGGCTGCAGCCTGTGTCTGTTTGGCATCTGCTGACCTCCTCTCCCGTGTGCTCGGGCTCCCCGCCCTCGCCCGGTGCTGGGCTAGTTGGGTGGCAGCAGGCCCTGCTTGCAGGATGTTTGTGAGGGCTCAGATTTATGGCTGCCTGTGTCCGGTTTAGTAGGCGCAGGACGGCGCAGCGAGCGGAGGCCTGTGCAAATGGTGAAGGAGGGGCCGCAGGAAGGTCCGTGGCAGAGGCAATCCGGCACGCACCAGCCATCGCTGAGGAATGGCTCTGCGAGGGGTGTTGGATCCAAGGAGTGGCACAAAACTCCCAAAGCTCTCGGAGAGCCCAGCAGGGCGGAGCAGCCCCAGGGTCCAGGGGAGGAGAGTAGATCCCTTCCTGCCCCACGGCAGCAGCAGGGGAAGGGAGGAGGCCTGTGTCAGCCCACATGACCCAGAGCAGTCTTTGGAGCACGGGATCGCTAGTGGGCCGACCTGCATGGCCTCTGCTGCACGCTCCCTGGCTCAGCCCTACAGCCCGAGCTTAATTCTGGGCCAGGCAGCTCAGAGCCCAGCACCTTTGGGCCTGGCACCTCTGGGTCCGGCACCTCCAGGCCTGGGCACCTCTGGGCCCGACAGCTCAGAGCCCGGCACCCCTGGGCCTGGCACATGAGTTATGAAAGTAAAAAATTGCTTGAGCCGCAGTTACCAGTATCATAGAATCCTAGAACCCCAGGGCTGGAAGAGCCCTCAGGAGTCATCGAGTCCAGCCCCTGCCCAGAGCAGGACCAACCCCAACTCAATCAGCCCAGCCAGGGCATCGTCAAGCGGGGACTTAAACACCTCTAGGGATGGAGATTCTACCCCCTCCCTAGGGAACCCAGCCCAGCGCTTCCCCACCCTCCTAGGGAGAGAGTTTTTCCTAATATCTAACCTAGACCTTCTCCACTGCAACTTGAGACCATTGCTCCTTGTTCTGCCACCTGCCCCCACTGAGACCAGCCTCTCTCCATCCTCTTTGGAACCTCCCTTCAGGGAGTTGAAGGCTGCTCTCAAATCCCCCCTCACTCTTCGCTTGTGCAGACTAAACAAGCCCAAATCCCTCAGTCTCTCCTCGTAGGTCATGTGCTCCAGCCCCCTAAGCATTTTTGTTCCCCTCCGCTGGACCCTCTGCAATGCGTCCACATCCTTTCTATAGCGGGGAGCCCAGAACTGGACACAATACTCCAGATGTGGCCTCACCAGAGCTGAATAAAGGGGAATAATCACTTCTCTAGATCTGCTGGCAATGCTCCTCCTAATGCACCCTAATATGCCATTCGCCTTCTTGGCTACAAGGGCACACTGCTGACTCATATCCAGCTTCTCATCCACTGTAACCCCCAGGTCCTTTTCTGCTGAACTGCTACTTAGCCGGTTGGTCCCCAGCCTGTAACTATGCTTGGGATTCTTCCGTCCCAAGGACAGGACTCTGCACTTGTCCTTGTTGAACCTCATCAGATTTCTTTTGGCCCAATCCTCTAATCTGTCCAGGTCATTCTGGGCCCTGTCCCTGCCCTCAAGCGTATCTACCTCTCCCCCTAGCTTAGTGTCATCTGCAAACTTGCTGAGGGTGCAATCCATCCCTCATACAGGTCATTAATAAAGATGTTGAACAAAACCGGTCCTAGAACCGAACCTTGGGGCACTCCGCTAGAAACTGACCGCCAACCTGACATCGAGCCGTTGGATCACTACCCATTGGGCCCGACAGTCTAGCCAGCTTTCTATCCATCTTACCGTCCATTTATCCAATCCATACTTCCTTAACTCGCTGGCAAGAATATTGTGGGAGACCGTATCAAAAGCTTTGCTAAAGTCAAGGTATATCACATCCACTGACTTTTCCATGTCCACAGAGCCAGTTACCTCATCACAGAAGCTCATCAGGTTGGTCAGGCAGGACTTGCTGCCACATTCCCCTCCAAAGAGAGGGCCCCCAAAAGCAGGCACTTGCTGCTGACTCCCAAGACATCCATAGGTCCAGTCTTCTTTCAATGGGCCCACTTCCCAGGTCCCATTGTTCTTCTTATTGCTCTGGGATCTGGCTCCATCCTCTCTCCAACCCAGAGGTGCTTGCCTTCCACCCCCATCCATTCACACCCCATTCACTCCAAGGGCAATCAATTACACAAAAGGGGTACAGAGTCTACAAGATACAAAGTTTCTATGTAAAAGGACTCGCTACAAAGTTAAAACAGAAATGTCAGTGAGACACCGATCCCTGCAGAGACAGTCCAGGGACTCGTGCGATGTCTCGATGCGTGGTCCCCTTTTGACCTCTGCAGAGCAATCCCCAAGGGGTCAGCGTTAGAGGGAAAGTGTCTGTTCAGAGCTGGGCGCCACCAATACATGTGGCGTTGGGCGGTTCCCCCTGAAAAGATCCCGAGCGGGACTTTCGGTGCAACAGGACCCGGTGTAAAGGGTCTCACGCTTGCCAGCTGTGGGGGCGTGGTGGGTTCCTGGCGGTTCCTGCTGCTTTGGCTCAGTGGGAGGCCACTCTGCCCCAGGCAGGAATTCGCGGGCAGGGCAGGGCGGGGCATAGTCTGAGGGTCCAGGCCTTCAGGTGGGGCGGGGCATAGTCTGGGGGCCCAGGTCTTCAGGTGGGGCGGAGCATAGTCTGGGGGCCCAGGCCCTCGGGCAGGGCGGGGCATAGTCTGGGGGCCCAGGCCCTCGGGCAGGGCGGGGCATAGTCTGGGGGTCCAGGCCCTCGGGCAGGGCGGGGCATAGTCTGGGGGCCCAGGCCCTCGTGCAGGGTGGGGCATAGTCTGGGGGCCTAGGCCCTCGGGCAGGGCGGGGCATAGTCTGGGGGTCCAGGCCCTCGGGCAGAGCATAGTCTGGGGGCCCAGGACCTCGGGCAGGGTGGGGCATAGTCTGGGGGCCTAGGACCTCAGGCAGGGTGGGGCATAGTCTGGGGGCCCAGGCCCTCGGGCAGGGCGGGGCATAGTCTGGGGGCCCAGGCCCTCGGGCAGGGCGGGGCATAGTCTGGGGGCCCAGGCCCTCGGGCTGGACGGCGCCAAACAGCAGAAGGCCTCAGCCCCATGCAGCAGAACAGGGCAGTAGGGCCTGGCCGGGTGCAGTGGCAGGCGTCCCCTGGACCCAGCCTCCTCCCTGCCCTCTCGGGGGTGGTGAGTTCTGTCCTGGGCCGGGGGACCCAGCCGCAGCGCAGCGCAGCCAGGTGGGAGTCGCTGTCCTCGGGCCATGTTGTGCCCTTGCCTCGGGGCGCCTCTAGCTCTGTGGCTGTCCCCAGCTACCCGGGGTAGAGAGCCAGCCCCAGCCGTCCCTCGGCACTGGGCAGGCCTCAGCCCTGCGGGGCTCCTCTTCGGTCTCCAGCCCTGGCAGCTGTCTCCTCCAGCAACTTTATACTTCCTGTCCTGCCTCTTCACTTCCTGTGGGGCGGGCACAGCCTGGCTCCGCCCACCTGGGATCCGAGAGAGGCTCCTCCCCCTCTGACGCAGCGGGAGGCCACGGCACCTGGCTGCAAGGAGCCACGGGGCAGAGGGTCCGTCCGACGCTCCGGGATGCCTGGTACTGGCCTTTCCTCTGAGTTACAAGCCGGTTTTCGTTTCCTCCCAGCCAGGTCTCTAGACAAACTCTACAACTTCGCCGACTGCTCCGGCCTCCACCTGGTCTTTGCGCTGAACGCCCTGTGCCGGAACCCCAACAACTCCTGGAACAGCTCCAACGCCCTCAGCCTGCTGAAGTACAGCGCCAGCAAGAAATACAACATCTCCTGGGAGCTGGGCAACGGTGGGTTGCCGTGCGGCTGGGGCCGTGCCGGAGTCCCAGCCGGGCCAGGAGCAGCTCCTGGCTGCCTGTCCCCGCGGGGTGGGCAGGGCGGACAGGTGCAGGAGCCGGCTCCCAGAGGCGCAGCGAGAGAAGGGGCCTGGCGGCGGGGAGGGGCTCTGCTGGCAGGGGCGCGCTCTGCCCTGCGGCTCGGCGTCTCCAGGCTCCGAGGGAGCCGGTTTGTCTTGCACGCCCAGACGTGACGACACAGGTGTGCCACACCGCGGCCCCGCTCCCTTTGCCAGGCGCTGAGCGGCCAAACTCCTCTCACCCGCGCAGGGTGGCTGGCCTGTGCCGAGCCCTGGCCACGGCTAATGTCAGGGGGGTGGGGGTACGCACAGGCCAGAACATCTCCGCCAGCCCGCGTAGGCTGTGGGCGGGTCCGCGCTGCAACGTGTCAGCTTCGCGTCCCTCGGGGTGCGCCCCCGCCGAGACGCCGCCGGGCCAAGCCAAGGCACAGCATAGGCAGCGCGACGCCGCCAGCGTCTGCCCTCCGGGAGGTGGGGAGACCCCTGCCGCGGAGACCCGTGTCCACACTGAGACCTGCAGAGCTGAGGTTCTTTGGGGGCCCTGCAGAGCTGTGCCTTTTGGGGCCCCTGCAGAGCCGAGGCTCTTCGGGGGGGGCCTGCAGAGCTGTGCCTTTTGGGGGGGCCCCTGCAGAGCCGAGGCTCTTTGGGGGGCCCTGCAGAGCTGTGGCTCTTTGGGGGGCCCTGGAGAGCTGAGGCTCTTTGGGGGGGGGCCTGCAGAGCTGTGGCTCTTTGGGGGGCCCTGTAGAGCTGTGGCTCTTTGGGGGCCTGCAGAGCTGAGGCTCTTTGGGGGGCCCTGCAGAGCTGAGGCTCTTTGGGGGGCCCTGAGAGCTGTGGCTCTTTGGGGGGGGGCCTGCAGAGCTGAGGCTCTTTGGGGGGCCCTGGAGAGCTGAGGCTCTTTGGGGGGGGGCCTGCAGAGCTGTGGCTCTTTGGGGGGCCCTGTAGAGCTGTGGCTCTTTGGGGGGGGGCCTGCAGAGCTGAGGCTCTTTGGGGGGCCCTGCAGAGCTGTGGCTCTTTGGGGGGCCCTGCAGAGCTGTGGCTCTTTGAGGGGTCCATGCATGGGGAGCCCCTCTCCAGCTGGGCTGAGTTGCTTTCCCGTGGTGCTTTTCGCAGAGCCCAACAACTACCGGGCGCTGACCGGCCGGGCGGTGAACGGCAGCCAGCTGGGGAGGGACTACATCCAGCTGAAGGGCCTGCTGCAGCTTATCCGCACCTACACCCGAGCCAGCCTCTACGGGCCCAACGTGGGGCGGCCCAGGAAGAACGTCGTCGCTCTCCTGGAGGGGTAAGCGAGCGGGCGAGGGCCGGGCTCACCCTCCCCTCCCCTCCCCAGGGCCGATGGAGGCCGGACACGGCGGTGAGAGACGGGGCTGGCGGGGAGAGCTTGGTCCCACCTCTCGGCGTGATGGTGCCAAGGGAGCCGGGGCCCAGGCGTGCTCGGAGCGTCCCGGGTGGGGCCACTTCACCTCTGGGCACTTTGTGGCCGGGCTCTGACTCCGTCCTCCAGCCCCTCTTCAGGGGCCGAGCGCCTCCCTCTGATGTGCCCGTGCAGCACCAGGCCCCGGGGCCGGATCCCGACAGCCCAGCCAGCCGATCACAGCAGCGCCAGGAGGCCTCGCCGGGGTCTCTCCACAGCACAGAAGCTACTCGCCAGCTCTGGTTGCCGTGTCCTGCCCCCTGCCCTCCAGACCAGCACGGGGGGGGGCTGCCCAAGGCGCTGCCTGTGCCGCCGGAGCACAGGGCAGCGGCAGGAGCTGGGCTCCCGGGCCTCGTCAGCACTGTGCTCAGAGCCGCTCGGTTTGACTAGCCTGGACACTCGCATGATCCCCGGAAGGGCCAGATTGCTGCTGTGCACTTCTGGAGCAGGGGCCAGGCAGGGGAGGTCCTTCCCCACAGTCGGGAAGCAGCTGCCCCGGCAGACTGACCACGTCCTGCCCGTGCCGCTCAGCCCCAGAGAAGGGGGCTGCCCGACGGCTCTCGCCACCCCTGCGCTTCAGCTTTGGACTCTGGGAGCAGCCAAAGGGTGTGCGGGCGCCGGGGAGGTACCGGACGGGTGCCACGGTCTCACACCTGCAGGCAGGAGGCAGGGGGAAGCGAGGGGAGGGAAGGGAACAGCCGGAGGGTGTGCGGGCGCCGCGGTCTCACGCCTGCGGGCAGGAGGCAGGGGACAGCGAGGGGAGAGAGGGGAACAGCCGGAGGGTGTGCGGGCGCCACGGTCTCACGCCTGCAGGCAGGAGGCAGGGGACAGCGAGGGGAAAGAGGGGAACAGCCGGAGGGTGTGCAGGCACCACGGTCTCACGCCTGCGGGCAGGAGGCAGGGGACAGCGAGGGGAGAGAGGGGAACAGCCGGAGGGTGTGCGGGCGCCGCGGTCTCACGCCTGCAGGCAGGAGGCAGGGGACAGCGAGGGGAAAGAGGGGAACAGCCGGAGGTGTGCAGGCACCACGGTCTCACGCCTGCGGGCAGGAGGCAGGGGACAGCGAGGGGAGAGAGGGGAACAGCCGGAGGGTGTGCGGGCGCCGCGGTCTCACGCCTGCAGTCAGGAGGCAGGGGACAGCGAGGGGAGAGAGGGGAACAGCCGGAGGGTGTGCGGGCGCCGCGATCTCACGCCTGCAGGCAGGAGGCAGGGGACAGCGAGGGGAGAGAGGGGAACAGCCGGAGGGTGTGCGGGCGCCGCGATCTCACGCCTGCAGGCAGGAGGCAGGGGACAGCGAGGGGAGAGAGGGGAACAGCCGGAGGGTGTGCGGGCGCCGCGATCTCACACCTGCGGGCAGGAGGCAGGGGGAAGCGAGGGGAGGGAGGGGAACAGCCGGAGGGTGTGCGGGCGCCACGGTCTCACGCCTGCGGGCAGGAGGCAGGGGGAAGCGAGGGGAGAGAGGGGAACAGCCGGAGGGTGTGTGGGCGCCACGGTCTCACGCCTGCGGGCAGAGGGCAGCGAGGGGAGAGAGGGGAAAAGCCAGAGGGTGTGCGGGTGCCGCGATCTCACACCTGCGGGCAGGAAGCAGGGGGAAGCGAGGGGAGAGAGGGGAACAGCCGGAGGGTGTGCGGGTGCCGCGATCTCACACCTGCGGGCAGGAAGCAGGGGGAAGCGAGGGGAGAGAGGGGAACAGCCGGAGGGTGTGCGGGCGCCGCGATCTCACGCCTGCAGGCAGGAGGCAGGGGACAGCGAGGGGACAGAGGGGAACAGCCGGAGGGTGTGCGGGCGCCGCGGTCTCACGCCTGCGGGCAGGGGGAAGCGAGGGGAGAGAGGGGAACAGCCGGAGGGTGTGCGGGCGCCGCGGTCTCACGCCTGCGGGCAGGGGGAAGCGAGGGGAGAGAGGGGAACAGCCGGAGGGTGTGCGGGCGCCGCGGTCTCACACCTGTGGGCAGGAAGCAGGGGGAAGCGAGGGGAGAGAGGGGAACAGCCGGAGGGTGTGCGGGTGCCGCGATCTCACACCTGCGGGCAGGAAGCAGGGGGAAGCGAGGGGAGAGAGGGGAACAGCCGGAGGGTGTGCGGGCGCCGCGATCTCACGCCTGCAGGCAGGAGGCAGGGGACAGCGAGGGGACAGAGGGGAACAGCCGGAGGGTGTGCGGGTGCCGCGATCTCACACCTGCAGGCAGGAGGCAGGGGGCAGCGAGGGAGGCTGGAGAGGGGAGCAGCTGTAGTGCCAGGGGAAGGAGAAGAGGCATCGAGCCCTGAGGGCAGGAGTGGCCCGAGGCCGGCTGCGGCAGCTGGCGCCCCAGGCGGAACGTGCGATCGGCGCCCCTGTGCCCCGTTGAAGGCGGTGCCCTAGGCGACGGCCGAGTCGGCCTATAGTCACGGGCCACCCCTGCCTGAGGGGCATGATGTGCACAGCCACAGACACACGGGAGAGCCGGAGCCTGCTGGGCAAAGGACCGTGCGGGACCCTGGGGACAAGCGGCAGTGGGGCTGGCCAGGGGATTCTACTGGCGGTGGGTTACGTCCAGGCTTCGCTAGCAGCTGACGACCAGCCTGGCACAGGGCAGCCGTAATGCCCGGGCCGCTCTGGGGGGCCCATGATGGGCCGTTTGCCGCTGCCCCTGGATTCATCTTGGGGCTCAAGTTTGCGCCGGCGCCGGGCGGACGCCGTGCCAAAGGCGCTCCAGCAAAGCACCCGTGTGCAAACAGGCCCAGGCTGGCGGCAGGACCGGTGCCCTTGCAGGGGGAGGGCGAGATGCCTGCTGTGACGACGCGTTGGGGTCCCCTGACTCCTGCACCCCCGTAATGGCACGAACAGACTCCACCAGCTCGTAGAATGGAGGGAGTTTATTGTTTCTCCAGGATACAGCACAGCACAGCACCGATGTAATCTGGTTACAGGGCAGGCCTAGGATGCCTCAGCCCCCCTGGAGATGGGGGAGACTGGGCCCTAAATCCCAGCCCCTGGCTTAGGCTGGTTCCTCCATGATCCCAGACAGAAACTAAACTAACTCTATTCCAGCCCTGCCCCCCAGCCCGGGCAGCAATCCACCTTCCTTTGTCTCTCTCCTTGGGGGGTAGCTGGTCAGACAGGTTGAGAGACCCTCTTAGCATAATGACTCATCCTTCTGGGCTGTGGTACCGATGGCAGCCATTGGGGGTTACCACAGAGCCAGCATAGGAACTAGCCAGGTACCCCCACTACGTCACAGTTCTCCCCCCTCCGAGAGCGAACTGAGCAGGGTCACTCCGCTCGTGACCTAGGGAAGTTCGGGTCCTCTGCGTGGGAACCCGCCCTGGGGACATGGGTGCTCCCCTTGACTCGGGCCGGCCGTGGCAAGGCCCCACATGAATTGGCTTCCCTCTGTCCACTCGCTGCATCGCTCCAGGGCGACTGGCACAGGCCTGTCCTCTGTGGTCGCACCCATCCTTCCGCTGGCCTTGATCTCTGGCCAGGGTCTCTCGGGCCAGGGCCATGAGCCCAGCGAGCCTTCTCTGGACAGCCAGGCGGCCTCCACCCCCAGCTCCATCCCGGGGGGTCTTCCCCTCCCATAACTCTCTCAGCAAGCCCAGAGGCTCCTCTATACAGGGTAGGGGCCCCTGAGCAGCTTTCCTCCCGTCTTGGGCCTTCCCGCCCCTCTGGCAGGAGTCGCAGGACCGGCCGTGCAGCTGCGGCTGCGAATATTCCGGCCAGTAGAAGTGTTGGAGCAGCCTCAGCCGGGTGCTCCGGATCCCCGGTGGCCCGCAAAGGGGGCGTTATGGGCCAAATACAGCAGCTTGAGGTGATACTTTTGGGGGCGACCAGCTGCGCTGGACCCCATGCCCTCAACTTCCTGGGGAAGCCATTCCCGGAACAGGAATCCCGCTCCACAGGAATCTCTCCTGGCCTCCTCTCCCCAGGGCCTGAGCTGTACGGAGGCCAGCCTGGTCCCTCAGCCTCTGCAGAGGGTCTGCCTGCACCTCAGACTGGAATTCAGCCGCTGGGGCAGGGATCAGGACCTGTTCCCCACCTTTGCCTAGGTCCGGGGTCCCAGTTTGGCTGGACCCCGTGTCCACGGATGGGACCCTGAGGACCCTGCCAGGAGTCCTTCCCTGGATCCAGGTTGCCAGCCCCTCGCTGGCTCTGGCTCTGGGCAGTGACTAGAGCCCACTGGGATTCCTGGGGCCACTCCTCTAGGTCATTCCCCATTAGCACCTCCGTGGGCAAGTGCGGGTGCACCCCCACTTTCTTGAGACCTTCCTTGGCCCCCATTTCAGATGCACCTGGCTACAGGCACCTTAAGCGGGGACCCCTCTATGCCCTTCAGGGTCAGCTGCGTGTGGGGTAGTATCCGGTCTGGGGCCACTATGTCAGATCGGCCAGCGTCACCTCCGCCCCGTGTCCCAGAAACCCGTCACCTTCCTACCATCCACCTCCAGGGTATGAGGCACTCGCTCCGCAGGCCGTCCTGCCCCACCCGGTACACGGAGAAATCCGCCTCCCGAGGTCAGACCTCCCAGGGGTGCACTGAGCATCCTTCCCCCCACTCTGAGCTGAGGTTTGCCTGCCAGCCCCTGCCTCTGGGGCAGCCTGCCCTTCCTCCAGCCCCAGCCAGTTAACCCTGGAAAGTCCCAGGTCATGGGACCTGGTGCACTGAGCCCTCTTGTGGCCTTTTTGCCCACAGCGATGGCAAGTTAGGCTTTGGGCTGTCTCTGTCCAGGCCCTGGCTGGTTCTCTGGGGCACAGACGTCCTGTTCCTTGGGCTTGCCTCGTAGTTGACTCCCTCCGTCGCTCAGCCGACATCCGGTCTCTGCGCGATTCCCTTTCTCTCCGGGACTCCGTTCACACCCGGACCGGCTCTGTGAACTCATCCGCCAGCCTCCCGCTTCCTGGGGTTCTCCGGACTTCGGTCTTTGAGCCACAGCCTCAGGCTGGGTGTGCACGCTTTATAGAACTGCTCCATCATGATCAGCTTGAGCAGTTCCTCTGCGGTCTGGGCTCCAACTCCAGACACCCACTTGCGGCAGTATTGCCAGGCGGGAGGCCAGATCCACATAGGTCTCCCGTGGCTCCTCTGCGCCCGGAACTTCTTCCTGTACATCTCGGGTCAGCCCAAACTTGTGCAGCAGGGCCGTCCTTGACTCGGTTAGTAATCCCTGGCTGTAGGTCTTCCAGCTGATTGAGCACCCGGTGGCCTCCTGGTTCAGTGCGAGGATGAGCTCCTGCAGCCAGTCAGCTGGGGACCCGTTGCAGTCCACAGGCCCTCTCAAAGGAGCTGAGAACCCGTCTATGTCGCCCATGTCCTTCAATTGGGCCACCACGAGCTTCTCCAAGCATCTGGCCGCCCCGGGCCTTTGGGGCTCATCTGCACTCGGCGCAGCTGGGGCCCTGCCGCTTCTCTGCTCTGCCATGGCCAGCTCATGCTGTCGCTGCTCTCTACGGTCCTGGACTTCCAATTCCTTCATCTGCAGCTGGATTTCTAGCCGCCGCAGCTCCGAGGGGTTGGACCTCCCCTGGGTGGACTACGGCTTGCAGTGCTCCCCTGGGAGGCAGTCCGGTCTCTTCGGCGGCCTCCAGCGCTCCGCCTCTCCGAGCCTGACACGCTCCCAGTGGTCTGGCTGTTCCCCACGAGGACAGGATCCCAGCCCTGTGGCTGGTCATTCTCTTCCAGCCGGGCAATCAGCTGGGCCTTGGTTGCGCTCGCACAGGCAAGCCCCTCTCTCTGCACAGCTTCACCAGCTCAGCAGTTGGGTATAGGCCATCTCCCGCTGGTCCCCTCGGTGCAGACTCACCAGTCTAGTGCTGCTGCGCCCACGATTCTCAGGAACCGCTTAGCTCTGTTTCCAGCACGCCTGGTTCCACGGCTCTTGCTTCTACTGCGCCTAGTCACTGCCGCTGGATGCTCCATCCACGGTGCAGTGCATCCACTTCTGACACCAGTGTGACGGCGTTGGGGTCCCCTGACTCCTGCACCCCCGTAATGGCACGAACAGACTCCACCAGCTCGTAGAATGGAGGGAGTTTATTGTTTCTCCAGGATACAGCACAGCACAGCACCGATGTAATCTGGTTACAGGGCAGGCCTAGGATGCCTCAGCCCCCCTGGAGATGGGGGAGACTGGGCCCTAAATCCCAGCCCCTGGCTTAGGCTGGTTCCTCCATGATCCCAGACAGAAACTAAACTAACTCTATTCCAGCCCTGCCCCCCAGCCCGGGCAGCATTCCACCTTCCTTTGTCTCTCTCCTTGGGGGGTAGCTGGTCAGACAGGTTGAGAGACCCTCTTAGCATAATGACTCCTCCTTCTGGGCTGTGGTACCGATGGCAGCCATTGGGGGTTACCACAGAGCCAGCATAGGAACTAGCCAGGTACCCCCACTACGTCACACCTGCCAAGGCCACGGGCCGGGCGGGTGTTAAATGCCAGGCGAGACTTGTGCCCACGTGCCAGGCAAGAGCTGACCCTGGGGCTGAAAAGCCAGCAGCAGCCCTGCGGCTCCGGGGAGCCTCGCCCAGACCGAATAGCGCCGTGAGCTGGCCTGGGCACAGCGCCTCCCTCTCAGGACGCAGCACGCGAGAGCCCGGCGCGGTTCCTCGGGCTGCGCCAGTCGCCGCCGGCTCCTACGGTCGGGAGTGAGACTCGCAGGGCCTTTGCCTGGAGGCGGCCAGGCCCCGCTGCAGGGAGAGGGGGCATCGCCTGCTGGGCCAGGGCGGGACGGAGCCTGCGAGCACACAGGAGCGGGGGGGAGGGGGGGTTCTGCAGGCACCGCAGCCAGCCCGGTTTGATGAGGTGTTAATTAGCCCATTCATGGAGCCGGAGCTGTCGGAGAGTACGCGGCTGAGCTGCCGACTGCGCCGCGCCAGGGATCCCAGGGCAGCCGGGCGTGGAGGAAGTCGGGGGACTGTGAGCAGTGAGGGCCGACTGCAATAGCAGCTCAGGAATCAGCACCCGGGCCGGTGCACCCGTCAGTGCTGGAGCCCAGGCCGGGCCCAGAGCAGCATGGTCAGCGCTTTGCAAACGCAGCTGGGCGCCCCTCGAGAGCCCGGACCGCTCCCTCGTCCGCCTGCCGCTGGGCATGAGCCCCTCCTGCACAGACGCCTTTCTGGCTCCTGCCGCTGCCGCGGGATGCCACTTGGGCCTGCGAGCCCGCGGCTCCGCGCGGCAACCAGGGCAAAGCAGGCCGTGCGCACCAGGGCCAGGGCGGGACGTCGCCACCCTTCCCGCATGTGGCAGCCAGCCCGTGAGGGCCCGCCCAGCTCCCTGCTCCCCAGCTGCCCTGGTCGCCGGGGGCCTCAGGCCTCGGGAGCGTGCGGAGCGGCGGCGAGCGCTGGCTGGAGCGTGGTGCACCCGGGGGCTGGGTTGGAGCGTCGGAGAAGCCCAGCTGGAGCCATGCCGCCGGCACTTGGCGCACACGGTGGGGCCATCGGCGATGGCCCTGAGCTCTGGGGGGGCTGTCTCCCTCACTGCTGGCCTTGCCCCTGCGGCGGAGCATTGCCTGGTGCTGAACGAGGAGGGCGTGGAGCCGCGGAACGGCTTGAAGAGAAGGCCCGAGACCCTGGCTGGGCCGAGAGCAGGGCGGCGGGGGAGGTGCTAGCCGCAGTCCGCCCTGAGGCTCCGTCGCTGGGTGGGTTCCTGAGCTCACGCTGGAAAACTCTCCAGTTACCCAGAAGTTGGTTTAGTTGGATTGGTCCTGCCTAGAGCAGGGGGCTGGACTTGATGACCTCCTGCGGTCTCTTCCAGCTCTATGGTTCTATGATTCTAAGACGGCAGAAGCCAGGCGGTGCCAGGGGCTGTTCCTGCCCTGCCCCTGGGACCCCGATGGCAGAGTTCCCGCATGCCGGGGTGGCGCTGGCCATTCCACTAGCCTCTTGGGGGGGGTGACGTGGGCGCTGCTAACGTTGGGCGTTTTGACATCGGCAGCCCCAGGAACTCACCTGCAAGAGGAGTGGGCTGGACTGTTCCCCTCCAGTCCATCTGGGAGCCCTGGGGCCTGGCAGGCGGCGAATGAGCAGGACGAGCCTGTTGAGCTGGCCGTGGCCGCCGGTGCGGGACTCGAGTGGCGGCTCTGGGAGGAATCTGCGCCGCAGGCTGGCGCTGCTGTCTCCGGCCAGCTTGCTAGTGTGGAAATAAGATGCTGCTGCTTCTGAGCACTCCCTGGCTCCGGCCTTTTCTCTCCACCCAGGCAGCTCAGACTCCCATCCCGGGAAGCATCGCAAGGTGTCTGGCTCCTGTCCCCCAGGCTGGCCCGTGGCCTGTGCTGCGGAAGGCGCCTGCCCAGGGTGTGCAGGAGGCCTGGGGCGGTTTGCGGATAACGGAGAGGGGAGTGAAGGGTCAGGATCGCGTGGTGAGCTGTGCAAGCGAACTGCCAAGAGCTGCATGGAGGAGCCCAGGGAGTCAGCTGCACTCACCGAGCGGGGGCTCTGTCCTGGGGAACCGTGACCCTGAAAAAGATGTGGGGCTCCTGGCGGGTGATCAGCGAACCAGGCTCCCCGGGCGCCCTGTGGCCAGACCAGCTGGCGCCGTTCCGGGGATGTGGCGAGGGGAGCAGAGGTGACGTGACCTCACTGCTGGCGTGACCGCTGCTGGGCTCCTGCGCCCAGCTCTGGCGCCCAGAGAGATTTGGGGAAATTGGAGGAAGGCCCAAGAGGAGCCAAGAGAAGGATCAGCAGGTCGGGAATCCTGCCCATAGGGGCAGCCTCCCAGAACTCACACCGTGTTAAGGGGCAACTTGATTGTTCTCGAACCGAGAGGCCAAGCGACGACCTGCAGGCCGCATCTGGCCGGCCAGACCCTTCTGCCCGTCCCTGCCCGAGCTGCCCCCCAGCAGGCGAGCTCGGCCTCTCCCCGTCTGAAACACACAGCCCCCCGCAGCCTCAACTTGCCAGCGCCCAGGTGATGTGCGCGCCATGCCGCCAGCCCTGGTGCTCTGGGGGGAAAAGGGGGTCAGGTGGGCAGGGCAGGGGGACTTGTGGGGTCTGTTCAGAGCCCTGAGCAAACTGCCAAGGGAAGGGGCCGTCAGATCTAGACTGTGGAAAATGCGCTGAGTCGGGTCCAGGTTACCGAGCTCAGGCAGAGGCTGGGGGATCCTCCAGCCTGTCTCGCAGAAGGCCAGGCGATGCTACGATTCTTTGGGGGCCTCGCCCTCCCTGCGAGCAGTGGAGACAGCGCTTCTGTCAGCTCTGCAGCGCTCGAGCGCGACGGGCCTGGGGCCGTCTCGGCAGCCCAGCGCCAGTGGGGCTTTCCTCGGCGCCCTGGTCCCGGGAGCCCGCCTTCCTTCCCTTGGACGCATGGCAGCCGGGCTCAGGGACCGCGCGCCCCGGGCAGACGGCACGGCCCCCATGGCACAACAGCAGCGCGCTCGTCGCCGGCTGGACTCAGCTACTGGTCGCTGCGCTTAGGGTTGCCAGATGGTTTCAACAAAAATACCGAAACCTCCCCCCCCGCCACACACACACAAAACACCAGGGAAAAAATTCTGTTGGGGGGGGAAGGGGGGGGGGACCAGAGTTGTTGAGAAAAAAAAAGGACCCAAGCAAAAAAATAAATCAATCAAATAAAACAGCGTGAAAGCAGCACGGCCCCTTTAAGTGCAGGCAGAGAGAGAAGGGGTGGGAGCAGGCGAGGCTGAAGCGCTAAGACCAGGGAGGCATTGCTTCCCATTGCTCAGCTCTTTAGGCTTTTTGCCGGTGGCCATCTTGTTTTCTTGGTCGAGCCAGAAGGGAGCGTCCCCGCGGAGCCAGGTAAGTGGGGGGCCGGGCGCTGGGCCCAGTTGCTGGGTGTTTGGAGGGTTGCCAGGTGTCCGGTATTTTCGCCTCCTGGCCGGGAAAACCCAGAAAATCCCGGACAGCTCAGGACAGCTCAGGTGTCCGGTATTTTCTGAATTTTTTTACCGGACAGGAGGCGAAAATATGGGACAGCTGGCAACCCGACTGCGCTTCCTTCTGTGGCCTGGAGCCCGTGAGCCCCGCTCCGCTGCGGCGCTGGGCAGGGAGGGACATGGCGGGGCCCGTGGGCTCCTGGCAGGCCCGCTGCTCTCCCTGCGCGGAGGGACAGCCCCACGCTGGCAGGGGGGCGGCTGCTCTGTCTGCGGGAGGGGCCCGTCCCTCGGCAGCGTCACGCCGGAGCCGGGGCCACACGCGGAGCTTTGCTGGGTTAGGGCGTGTGACGGTGCCGGGTACCCCCCGACCCTGCACCCCGTCCGCAGCCAGATGGGACTCTGCCGGCCAGGAGAGCAGGGCGGGCGTGGCCTGGGCGCCACGCGGACATGAGTCAGGGCAGGCAGCCCCAGACCCCTTGGGGCAGGGGACACAGGCCCTGAACCCCAGCACTTGGCTCACTCCCTTCTCTTCATGTTTGCCCAGCCCAGCCTGCCCCCCTCTCCAAGCCACCCCTTCCCTTTGTCCAAACCCTTCCCTGCTCAGGTGAGAACCCGTTGGGCCATGGTCTGCGAGGGCCCTGGGGCGCCCCCCCGGGCAGTGCTCACACAGGCCAGTAGGGGTCGCCCACAGCCCAAGCCTAGTGCCCAGCGACTGCCCAAGTGGACAGCCCCCCTCTACATCACAGGGCGAGGAAGAGTCGACCTGCAAGAGTTCAGCAGCTCAGCTCCTCCAGCGTCTGGCAGTACAGAGCATGCTCCAGCCCAGGGCTGCGTGGCTGCGCAGGTCCCCAGAAATGGGGTGTCAGGGACACTGCGCTCAGCGCCTCCTTGCAGGTGCCCAGGAAGCCTGGATAGGAGGAGGAACCCCAGCAGGAGCGCAGGGGGCAGGCGGGCGGCTAGAATCCATGGGAGGAAGAACTGTGCAGGTGGGAGGGGCAGGAGCCATGGGGCAGAATGGGGGAGGGGCACAGAGGGGAGTCGGGAGGCAGGAGCTGGGGTGGCAGAAAGGGGCCTGGTGGAGGAGAGGGACCGGAGCAGGAGGGAAGGGGAGCAGCAGGGGGCAGGTAGGGACCGAAGGGTTTGAGGAGGCCGCCTTGTTTGGGCCAAAGCCGTTGGGTTTCCCGTTGCACCTTTCCCATCAGTCCCGGCGCCTCCTGAACTTCCCCTCCTGCAGCTGAGCGCAGGGCACAGGGACCGGGTAGGACGAGTTCCCACCCGGACTCCTGCTCCCTTGTCAAGAACGCTGGTGCCCTCTGGCTCTGCTCAGCGCAGGGCACCGGGCCAGGCGGGCTTTGCACGGGGTAGGCGGGCTTTGCACGCCACTCGGAGCACTCACAGCGCACGGCCATGGGGCAGGCGGGCTTTGCACGGGGTAGGCGGGCTTTGCACGGGGTAGGCGGGCTTTGCACGCCACTCGGAGCACTCACAGCGCACAGCCATGGGGCAGGCGGGCTTTGCACGGGGTAGGCGGGCTTTGCACGGGGTAGGCGGGCTTTGCACGCCACTCGGAGCGCTCACAGCGCACGGCCATGGGCCAGGCGGGCTTTGCACGCCACTCGGAGCACTCACAGCGCACAGCCATGGGGCAGGCGGGCTTTGCACGGGGTAGGCGGGCTTTGCACGGGGTAGGCGGGCTTTGCACGCCACTCGGAGCACTCAGAGCGCACAGCCATGGGGCAGGCGGGCTTTGCATGGGGTAGGCGGGCTTTGCACGCCACTCGGAGCACTCACAGCGCACAGCCATGGGGCAGGCGGGCTTTGCACGGGGTAGGCGGGCTTTGCACGCCACTCGGAGCGCTCACAGTGCACGGCCATGGGGCAGGCGGGCTTTGCACGGGGTAGGCGGGCTTTGCACGCCACTCGGAGCGCTCACAGTGCACGGGCATGGGGTAGGCGGGCCTTGCACGCCACTCAGAGCGCTCACAGCACATGGCCATGGGGCAGGCGGGCCTTGCACGCCACTCAGAGCGCTCACAGTGCACGGGCATGGGGTAGGCGGGCTTTGCACGCCACTCAGAGCGCTCACAGTGCACGGCCGCAGAGTAGGCGGGCTTTGCACGGGGTAGGCGGGCTTTGCATGGGGTAGGCGGGCTTTGCATGCCACTCAGAGCGCTCACAGTGCACGGCCATGGGGTAGGCGGGCTTTGCATGCCACTCAGAGCGCTCACAGTGCACGGCCAGGGGGTAGGCGGGCTTTGCACACCACTCACAGTGCACAGCCACGGTGTAGGCGGGCTTTGCACGGGGTAGGCGGGCTTTGCACACCACTAAGAGCACTCGTGCCTCAGTTGCAGCTCGGCAGTGCAGCTCCCCACAGTGGGAGCGACAGGTAGCCGCCCGCGCCGGCTCGGGGGCCTGGGCGTGGGAACGTAGCACTTCAGGGCCTGTCAGAGGAGGGCGTGGGACCCAGGGGGAGCACCGCCGAGGACACAGGAACCTTTCCCTTCTCCAGCTATTTCCATAGTGCCGGCGTGGGATGGGGCATGTCCAGCTGCAGTCAGAGCTGCTGTAAGCCAAGGGGGGGAGGGTGTTCGGGCTGCAAACAGGGAAACCGAGGCACTTCAAAGTTAAAGGGCCGCGGGGTGATTTGTAACCCTCCTTGTAGCTTCCCAGAGGCCAGAAGAGACCTTAGGCCGACTTCTCTGAGCTCCCGGGTCGCACAGCCCAGCGCGTGTCGGCTGGCTGCCTTTGGAGGGCTCCTCCGCGGGTCCCAGGCCAGCCTGCTCGGTCCTACCGAGCCTCCGCTCCTGCTTTCTGGGCGCTCGCGCGTCCTCCCTTGCACTCTGTGCGTGGGGCTGCCAGAGGGTTCCAGGGAAATCCCGACACACCTGCCATTCCAATCCTGGACTGTGCGGCTCAGAGCCGGGCCCCTGGCAGCCCTAGCCGTGCATGCGCCCAGCTGGGTACTTCAGGGGGCACGCCGCTTTCTAGCCACCCCTCCAGCCCAGCAACTCGTCTGTGGCTGTGGCCCCCGGCAGGGCTCTGGGCACCGGGAGAGGGAGGATCTGCCTCTCCCTTGGTCCTTGCTCCAGGGGGGGCACTGAGGCCTCCTGGGAGCCCGTGTTTCCAGTAGAGTCCTAGCACTGGCAGGCCCAGCCCCCGGCCCTCACCGTCCAGTGTGCTCAGCGAATTGTGGCCTCAGCGCTTCTGTCCTGGCCAGCGGCCCGGCCCGGCGCCGTGAGGCAGGGCTGGGGGCAGGCGGCCTCCTTCCTTGGGCAGGCCTGGTTCTCCCTGGGAGCAGAGCGCGCTTGCCTTGAAACCTCCTTTCCCGCCGCCCAGAAACCTGAAGGGAGCAAACCAAGGGCCTGAGGTCGTGACACTGCCCGGCCTGCCCGGCAGTTCTGGGCCCAGGCTGCAGGCTGGATTGGGCCCGCTCTGGGCGTCCTCGGCTGGCAGGCAACCCCAGGGCTGAGCCCTGAGCTATTCCAGCACCAACACTGCACAGGCAGGCGTCCTCGCAGTGACGGCAGAGGGGACTGCGCCCGCCCCAGCCCCTCTGCGCTTGGCAGAGCTCGCGTCTTGTGCCCGCCGCCCGGAGCTGACGCGTGTCCCAGGCTGCCCGCCCACCCGCCGTGCCCCAGCAGGAGGAGCACAGAGCTCGTGTGGCACGGTCGTGTCTCGCCCTCCCTGGGCCGCAGCTGAGACCGAAGGCGCCCCGCGTCCACGGCAGAGCACGCCCTGGAGGGACCGTGGAGAATGAGAGCCCCCAGCTCGGCAACGTGCTGGCGAAACGGACCGGGCTGTTAAAGTTACAGATTCCCACTTGCCCTGCTGGAGGCCACGTTCCACTCACAGTGCCCCCGTGGCAGGCAGGCCTGACACAAAGGGCCCTGCGGCACCCGCCGTTTGCACTGAGCTGCAGACAGCCTTCAGACAGGGCGGGCAAGGTGAGCAAAGGGAACTGTCTCAGCACGCAGGCGGGAGAGATCAGCCTGAGCACCCTCCCTCTAGGGTTGCCAGGTGTCCGGTTTTCAGCTGGACAGTTTGGTATTTGGGTCCCCCGTCCGGTAAAAAAAAAAAAAAGAAAATCCCGGACATGTGAATGTCCAATATTTTCTGTTTCCCTCGGACGGAAGCCTGGCAGGGACAGTTTTCCCCTGCCACATGTGGCAGGGGAGCGCAGGCCCATTTAAAGGCGCAGCGACTTTTTTTTTTTCCTTTTTGCTCAACAACTTTGGTCTCCCATGGTTGGTTTTTTTTTGCTCAGTCAAGTTTGCCATGTTTGAGATTTTTGTTGAAAGCATCTGGCAAGCCTACCTCCTTCTCTAGGTTCCACGTCTGCTTCCACTCTGCTGTGTCGAGCTCGGTGGGGGCTGGCGCGTAAAAGTGAGAGGCAAATCCCCTGAGGTCTCTCCCTCTGTGCGCTACTGCCGTGGGGGATGCGTCTCTGTGACGTAATGGGGTATACATTGCTGGTTGCTGTGCTGGGTCGTGGGTTGTGAGTGACCTCCCCTGGCTGCTGTCTGCACCACAGCCCAGCAGGGCAGGGGATGAGTCATTATGCAAAGGGGTCTTCCAACCTGTCTGACCACCTACCCCCAGGGAGAGAAACAAAGGAAGGTGGAATGCCGCCCCTGGCTGGGGGCAGGGCTGGAAGAGAGTTAGTTAGTTTCTGTCTGGGAGCGTGGAGGAGACAGCCTAGGGAAGGAGCTGGGAGTGGGCTGGGATTGTAGGGCCCAGCCACCCCCCATCTCCAAGGGGGGCACTGAGGCCTCTTAGCTGCAGTTCCTGTAACCAGATGACATCTGTGCTGTGCTGTATCCTGGAGAAGCAATAAACTCCCTCTATTCTACTGGCTGGTGGAGTCTGTTCGTGCCATTACGGGGGTGCAGGAGTCAGGGGACCCCGATGCGTCGTCACAGTCTCTTCACGGGCGGGGTTCTGAATTGGGCGAGCCAGACTCAGCCGTGTGCCCCCATCCCAACCGAACACTCATGCTGGCATCCTGAAGGAGCGCTCCGGGCCTGCTCCGGCGCTCTGGGCCTGCTCCGGCGCTCCGGGCCTGCTCCAATGCTCCCGGCTGGAGAGGCAGCAGACCCGCCCCGCCATGCTTGGGCCCGGAGACAGTGACCCAGGAGCAGCCGCCAGGGCAGGGCCTGTGGCCTCGTGTGAGCTGGGGCGTGCGGGCGGCAGGTGGGCGTCGCACACTCAGCCCCAGGCTCACCGGTGTCTTCGTTTGTCCCTACAGGTTCATGAAGGTGGCTGGCCACACCGTGGACGCCGTTACCTGGCAACAGTAGGTATTCGCCGTTCCGTTCCCTCCAGCGCTGGGCGGAGGTAGCGCCGCGTCCGGGCCAGCCGGTGACTGGAGAGTGACGGAGCCATGACGCCACCGGGCGGGGAGCGAGGGCACCCTGGCAGCTCCTGGGGAACCTCGCCGGCCCTGGCCTGGGCTCAGAATGGCTGCCTGGGACCCCGCTGGCCGCAGGGCACGCTGGCAGAGGGGCTGGGAGGAAGCGGGATTGAGGAAGGCTGGAAATCTGGGGGCACGGTGCCCACGGGCTTGTGCCAGCCTCCCAGCTAGCGGCAGGGTGCGTGTTGAGGGGGAGTTTGCTGGGGCTGTTGGGGGGTCGGTTTGGGGGTGTCAGAGACGGGGCTCACATTAGGCCTGGGTGTGGAGGGTGCTTGGCTGGGCATGCATGGGGCAGAGGCTGGGTCTGGAGGAGGACTTGCCCAGGGCATGTATTGGGGGTTGGTCTGACGGGATGGGATGGGGGGGGGTGGGATGGCCACAGTGCATTAAGGCTCTTTGTGTGGGGCTGGGAGGCAGCAGAGCTTGGCTCGTACATGGTGTGAACGCGGGTAGGTCCAGTGTGTGGGGCTGTGCACAGATTGGGCCAGGGGGCAGGGCGTGCGCGGATAGGGCCGGGGTGTGGGGTTGTGGGAGGACAGGGCCCGGGGGCAGGGCGTGCGCAGGTAGGGCCGGGGTGTGGGGCTGTGTGCGGACAGGGCCCGGGGGCAGGGCGTGCGCGGATAGGGCCGGGGTGTGGGGCTGTGTGCGGACAGGGCCTGGGGGCAGGGCGTGCGCGGATAGGGCCGGGGTGTGGGGTTGTGGGGACAGGGCCCGGGGGCAGGGCGTGCGCGGGTAGGGCCGGGGTCTGGGGCTGTGTGCGGACAGGGCCCGGGGTCTGGGGTTGTGGGAGGACAGGGCCCGGGGGCAGGGCGTGCGCGGGTAGGGCCGGGGTCTGGGGTTGTGGGGGGACAGGGCCCGGGGGCAGGGCGTGCGCGGATAGGGCCGGGGTGTGGGGCTGTGTGCGGACAGGGCCCGGGGGCAGGGCGTGCGCGGGTAGGGCCAGGGTGTGGGGCTGTGTGCGGACAGGGCCCGGAGGCAGGGCGTGCGCGGGTAGGGCCGGGGTGTGGGGCTGTGGGGGGACAGGGCCCGGGGGCAGGGCGCGCGTGGGGTGTGAGCCGAAGGCGGCAGCTCAGGGGGGCACAGAAGCCTTTCAGAGGGGAGATGCCAGCTCAGGGAAACGGGAAGCTGACAGCCAATTCAGGATAACGGCGTCTCTGGCAGGCAGGGGTGCCCGGTTGAGCTGGGGCTGCCCCGTCTCTCTGGCTGCAGCGCTTTGGTCTGTGCCGAGGTGCGAGGGCGGGGGCGAGGCGTCCCCCACACAGTAGCTGTCCCAGCTGCCCCGGGCACGCAGGCCATGTAATTCTAAGCAGACTCCCCGCTTAGCTCACTAGAGCCGGAAATTCCTGAGCGCTGGGAAGTCGGCTGTAATTGAATTACCTGAAATAAAAGAAGGGGTCAGATAATAGGGGCAAAGGTCCCTCTTTAAACTAAGTGGGGAGTAAACAAAACCAGCTGCCCGGGGCCGGGGGCTCCCCTCATTAAACAGGGACAGAGGCTAATGGGCCAGGCTAATTCGGAGCCGTTGGGGAAGGTTTCCGAAGGCAGCGGGAGAGCCAGAGCCGGGGCCGGGGCGGCCGTGGTGCAGCCAGCCGCAGGAGTAGCCAGGGAGCTTGGGGCTGGCCTTGCCTGCTGGGTGCGGTGGGATACCGCTGACGCGCTGCTCGGTGCCGCTGGAGCACGGCAGGCTCCTGCGGTGCATGCAGCCCGCCTGCCCCGAATCCCGCACCAAGGCTCTACAGCAGTGGGGAGAGCGGGCAGCCCTGGGTCTAGTCCAGTCAGCTGGGTGACCTTGAACAAGTCACGCCCCCTCTGTGCCTCGGTTTCCCCCCCTGCAAAGGGAGGCTGCTGGCACTGACCTGCGTGGCACAGCTCTGAGCTCCAGGGAGGCAAGACCTTGGGAGCTGGTATTGCTGCTTCCCTCGCTAGCCCGCCCCGCCCCGCCCGGCCCCGGTGTCCCGCCCCGCCCAGTGACAGGCTGAGTCGTGTGCGCACAGGACGGGCTCTGCCATCTCGGCGCAGAGAAGGGCAGCCCCGGGCACGTTTCCAGGCAGGGACTCGAGACTAAAACCAGCCCCAAATGGATTCGCGTCAAAATCCCCTGGCTTGGGCTTGGGGCCCTGCTTCCCGCGCGGCGCGGCCCTGCCACTGGCGCCACCTGCTCCAAAGCCTGGCTGTCGTCCAGACGGGATTGTCCTGAGCAGCGGCTGCCTCTGCAGGAGGCTATGGGGCTTCCCTTGTGGGCAGGGTAACTCAACCCAAACGCCCAGGCGCTCCTGGGCAAGAGCGGCAAGCAACATTTCCACAAACCGTTCTGTGGCTGCGAAGAGACTTTCCGGCCAGCGGAGGTGGGACTGACCAGGGGGGCACTGCTCCCCCCGCCCGGGAGCTCTGGGTCATGTCAGGGCGGACGTCTCGGGTTCGTGGGGGGACGTGCTGCTGCCCCACAGGCGCCAGTGGAAGCAGGGGGCGCGGCTCCGTGCTGTGGGCAGGTTCCCGGTCAGCTGGGTGCTTGTGCCGCTGCCATTCAGATGCCGCCCGCTGGTTAGCAGAGCTCCCACGGGGCCTTGGTGCCCATCAAGATGATTCCACACACGGATGGGAAAGACGAGAGGAAGGGTTCTTGGGGGAGGGCTGCTGCCGGGGGCTGGCTCCCCAGGAACGTGCGGCCGGCTGGGGGGCCGGCTCCCCAGAAATGTACGGCCGGCTGGGGGGCAGGCTCCCCAGGAACATGCGGCCGGCTGGGGGGCAGGCTCTGCTCCCGCCGGCAGGAGCCAGGCATGGCACAGAAGCCTGGCTCCGGCCCTGCCAGGCCCAGGACAGGGTTGCTCTTGCTGCCCTGCGGTGCCCATTGCGGCATGTGGAGCACAGGCGTGGAGACTGTGGACAAGCCGTGCGACAAGCTGTGTAGACTTGGCCTGTGCTTGTCCCCAGCGCGTGGCCAGCCTGGGGAGTATCTCCCACGCCCCCTGGCAGCACCGATGTCTGTTCGAGCCCGTGAGCAAAGCGAGGCAGCGGACGCCTGGCACACACCTTTGTACCCGGGTCGCAGGTACAGGATCTTGCTGATCTGGCGCCGGGGGTTCAAAGTGCTCCCATTGGGGTTAGTTACTGTCCAGGGGCTGGTGAACAAGTGCGGCATGAACGACAGGGCTTGCAAGGGCCTGCCCAGCAATACAGCGGTGGGACAGGACACGAGGAACGCTGGGAATGGCCTTGTCCAGTCTCGGAGGCTGGTCTGACAATATGGGCTCTAACTAGAAAGTTAGAGCAACCTCGGTGCCTTATCTGGGACGGGGCAGGGGATCAAATTTCACCCGATGCCCAGAGACTGAGGGTGCTGTTCCTTGGCTTGTCCTCAGCCCAGAAAGCTGCTCCAGTTGCTCATAGGCCTTGCAGATCATGGCCGACGGTTTGTCCCTGTAACAGGGCCCGGTGCGTGGCCAGCGGCTGTCACGTGGGTTTGCTGTGCAAAGCCTGGTCACGGCGCGTGGCCAGCGGCTGTCACGTGGGTTTGCTGTGCAAAGCCTGTTCCCGGCGCGTGGCCAGCGGCTGTCACGAGGGTTTGCTGTGCAAAGCCTGGTCCCGGCGCGTGGCCAGCGGCTGTCACGAGGGTTTGCTGTGCAAAGCCTGTTCACGGCGCGTGGCCAGCGGCTGTCACGAGGGTTTGCTGTGCAAAGCCTGTTCCCGGCGCATGGCCAGCGGCTGTCACCAGGGTTCGCTGTTCCGGCCAGCCCACAGGCTGACACACGGGTCGCGCTGCCGGAGGCCGCAGGCTTTGGCGTGGGTGCTGGGGCGTGGGAAGAAGCGCCCCTGCTTTCCGAAGCAGAAAGTGACCCCCCTGCACAGAATTATTCACCCCCGCCTGGGCCTTTGGAGAGAGTGCCGGGCGCTCCGCGGTCGCCTGCCGTCGGCATGCTTGTGAGAAGGAAAGCCTGGTGAGGGGCAGGGCCTCCCTCCCAGACTGACAGGCAGGAGCCTGCGCCCAGCCCTTGGTGGGCGAAGCCCAGACACCTGCGCCCGGCCCGCCAGCAGCAGAGGGTGGCAGGCAGTGGTGAAGGCAGGCCTGGCAGGGGCTGGGGCCACCGGAGGAGCCGGACACTTCTCACCCACTGCTGGAGCGCCGAGGCCACGCCAGAGGCTGCCGGGGCTGCAGTGGGCTCTGAGCTCTGGGAGACGGGGCTGAGCCGTGTGCGGCACGAGGGAGAGGAGGACGTGGCCTGGGATGGTTCCAGTTGGTGCGTCGCTCGGTTCCAGCGGCGGTGCCCACTCCGATGCCCCCTGCGACTACAACCACAAGGAGGCCGCAACACCAGCTAACCTCCTCGCGGGCAGTCCCGCCAGGCGCCTCCTCGCGGGCAGTCCCGCCAGGCGCCTCCTCGCGGGCAGTCCCGCCAGGCGCCTCCTCGCGGGCAGTCCCGCCAGGCGCCTCCTCGCGGGCAGTCCCGCCAGGCGCCTCCTCGCGGGCAGTCTCTCCAGGCGCCTCCTCGCGGGCAGTCCCGCCAGGCGCCTCCTCGCGGACAGTCCCGCCAGGCGCCTCCTCGCGGGCAGTCTCTCCAGGCGCCTCCTCGCGGGCAGTCCCGCCAGGCGCCTCCTCGCGGGCAGTCTCTCCAGGCGCCTCCTCGCGGGCAGTCTCTCCAGGCGCCTCCTCGCGGGCAGTCCTGCCAGGCGCCTCCTCGTGGGCAGTCTCTCCAGGCGCCTCCTCGTGGGCAGTCCCGCCAGGCGCCTCCTCGCGGACAGTCTCTCCAGGCGCCCCCTTGCGGGCAGTCCCACCAGGCGCCTCCTCGCGGGCAGTCCCACCAGGCTAACCTCCGTCCTGGCGGTCTCACTGGGACTCTGATGCTCCCTCTTTCCTTTCCTGGGACGCTCCCTGCTGCCTTTCTGACAGTGGGTGCCCAGAGCTGGCTGCTGAACTCCAGGCACTGAGAGCCACCTCCCCCCGTGCCAGCCTGTGCCGGACCGGGCCAGGTCTGGGCACCGCTGAGGGCGTCCACTCAGGGAGAATTGCTCAAACGCGGGGCTCCTTACAGCCCCTGACTGGAGCCCTTCCCAAAGACGCCACAAACCAGTCCCACAGAGCGCGTCACCTGCCAGCCTGGCCAGCCAGAAGCCTGACGAGCAAAACCCCTCTGACACTCCAGCTCTCTCCATGCCCCAGACAGCCCCAGGCCTAACACACAGGTGAGGGGTTTTAGAACCCAATCTCACCTACCCCGAACGGGATCTTCCAGTCCCAGGAAACCAGCCACAGTTCCCAGGTCAATTTACACTCCGGATCTTACCCACAAATCACGCTGAGCCAGTCCTTTAGAATCGAACATCTAAAGGTTTATTGCTACAAGAAGGAAAAGCATGAGAGTGAGGTTGTTAAGTATCATACGTTACATGCATCGAATCTCCCAGTTCTCGATGCAGGCTCTAGCAGAGATGTTATAACTGCTGGCTTAAGAGTCCTTGGTGTACATCCTATGTCAGGATGGGTCCACAGTTCTTCCCGGCTCGTGGTTCCCTGCAAGGCTGCATCTGTGATCAAGAGCTGAGCTGAAGACCAAAATGGAGGATGCCACATGGCATTTTATATCCATCCTGGTCTCTTCCAAGCTGGAGAGTCACATGGTCAGTGGCCAGGCTTTGGCTTCATTCCCCAGGTGTGTCTTTGGCATCTAGAGGTCTGTTGTCCTTGGAGCCTCGCTCATCAGCACAGCCATTGAGCAAACATTCCCAGCCCATTGCCCTGCCTCAGGCAGAGAACCCTCCGGCATCAATGCAGAGTCCATGTTCATAGCCACACACAGACGTTATACAATCGCATGAATGGCAGATACAGAATCAGTAGAAGGTAAGCCTTCGTTTGACACCGCGCATGGCCCCCTTTGTACCACTTTTGGGGCCAACACCCCCCACGGGTGCAGCAGTGACCTGGCTGCTCCCCTTAAAATCCAGTAACGTGACACGGCCTGCCCCTTCCCTCTGCGGCAACCTTGTCCTGGGCTTTGCAGCCCCACCCACCGTGCTCCCTCGCTGCCGTCTCATGCCCTGGTTTCCTGAGGAGCAGGCCTAGGCCTTTCTGAGCCCGCTGCCTCCCGCCGAACACCAGCCACTCATCGTCCCCGTGCAGCCGCTGGGTCTGCCCAGCGGGTCCCGCTCAGCTTCCCGCTCCTGCCCCGGTGCTCACAGAACCGCCCCCATCATCTCTCATGATGCCATTAACATACCGCTCTCCTGTCCCGTGCGGGAACAGCGGTGTCCCGCAGCCCCCCTTCTCCCATGCTGCCCTGCGCGGCCAGGAGCAGCCCCTCGCCTGCCGGCCGGTGTCCCCCAGGGCGGTGCTGTCCGCCAGTCAGTCCGTTCTCACTGACAGCCAATCTCTGCCCTCCCCAGGGCACGCCCCTGTGCTTCACTGGTGAACAACACAGAGCCGTGGGCGCCGGCCGTTCGTGGCCGGCCCCCTGTGACTGGCCAGGGATTTCGTGACACACCACAAGGGCAGCTCTGCCCCTAGCAGCCTGCGGCCTGAAGCTACGGACGCCAGGCACAGCCACCTGCGAGGTCCCTCGCTCACCCTCCCCGGCTTATCAGCTGCCGGACGCGGCAGATGTTTGATGGGCAGGGCCATGGCATGGTACCTGGGCAGCGCAGATCCAGGGGCCTGCCTGGGGAGAGAGACTCCTGGCTACAGGGCGTTTCCAGCTACAAGTCTGCTGCTAGGCTGTGATGTAGTGGGGCGGCTGTCCACTCACTGGTCACTAATGGCCGGCCGGGGCTTCTCACCTGTCCAAAGGAAGGGGTGGGGCTACCTGGGGGATGGTTGTTTGGTGGTTTGGGGAGGGGCAGTTCTTGGCTGGGAAAACACGGAGAGATGAGACTGAGCTGGGTACTGGGGGTTCAGGGGCCTGTGGACCCCACCCCAAGGGGTCTGAGGCTGCCTGGCCCCTCACTTCGATGCCCACATAGAACCCGTGCTGGGCTGCACCTCGCAGAAGCAATAACCCCTCCCTATTCGACTGGCTGGCGGAGTCTCAGCCTGCTGCTGACGGGGTGCAGGGTCGGGGGTCCCCGACACGCTGCCGCACAGGCCGACCCCCAGGCCCCAGCTAGTCCCTGTGCGGCGTTGGGCACTCCCCTTGCAGGGCATGAAATTGACCCGGTGCCTCACGTCTGCTGGGGCGCGGCTGGGCTGTCCGTGTGCGTCGATTAGCACGGGCTCTCTTCATGGGGGACTGGCACAAAGTCCTTCCGGCTGCCTCTCTCCACTGCCTTCTGCAGGCACTCAGGCCCAGGGCACAAAACTTGCCAGAAGTCCCTGGGCATCCCTGGGCGTGGGCTGGCAGCCCTGGATTCCTCAGAGAACGCTGCTCATCTCGCCTGTCCCCTGGGCATTGGCTCTGCGTGCACTGGCGGCAGAACTGCTCTTCCACGGCCGAGGAGAGCAGCCCCGGGAGGGCAGCCCTCCCCTTGAGGACAGGTCGGGGGGGCATCCTGGATGCTGCCCAGCCTCCTCGCCCCAAACGCTGCTCAGCTCCAGTAGCTCAGCATTGCTCCAGCGAGGCCTGTGTGCTCCGTGGCGCAGGCCTTGTCACCTGGCCAGACGAGAAGTGGGCACATGCCCAGAAAATGGGAACAGGCGTGTGCAAGTTCCCAGGGCTCTGCCGGGGAGGGGCAGAGCTGCTGGCCAGAGCGGTCACTGAGGCGCTGTGGGATGCGCTGTGGAGGCTGCGCGGTGTGGCCAGCGCGGCGGCGCCGTTCCTTGCACCGTGCGGCAGTGGTATTACCCGGCAGGGCCGGAGCCCTCTCGTGGGGTGCGTCTGTTTGCTGGGACACTTGGGAGGTTCCCTGAAAAAAGTCCCTGGCAAGGGCTGACTCTCCCGCAGGTTTTGCCCACAAAGGGACTTTTTGCCCTCGAAATGGCAAGTGTAGCCCTGCCCTCGGCAGTCCGAAGAGCAGCAAGCCAGGCCCGGGATTTCTGCTGCTGCTCGCTCCCTGCCCTGTGGCACGTCCCATCCCCGATCGGGAGCCCGGCTGTAGACGTGGCCGGGGTCAGTGCGTGGGAGGGGGGATGGGGCAGGAGCCATCCCAGGCTAGGGACTCTCCCCATCCATGAGCAGCCCGAGTGATCCGGTGTGGCCCCGCAGATGCCCCAAGGCCGAGGTGAGGGACACAGTTACTGCCAGCTCCTGGCTCTCGTGCCCGTCTGATTCTTGCCTTCTTACTCTCGTTCCAGTTACTACATTGATGGCCGAGTGGCCAAAGTGACGGACTTCCTGAAAACACGCCTGCTAGACACGCTGTCTGATCAGATCAGGAAAATCCAGAAAGTGCGTGAGTGCGAGGGGTGGCGGGGGCGAGGGGCCCTGGGGGCTGGGGCCGGTGCGGCAGCCCCTGCTTGGACGCGTTCCGCAGTGGGACTGGCTGGGAGACATGGGCCTCACTCTTGGCGCTGCTGCGTTTTCAGCTGCCAGGCCCCTGGCTGTCTCGGGAAGCCCCTGGGCAGGTAAAAGGGGCCGTGAGCCAAGCCAGGCGGTGGCTGGGGTCAGCGTGGCTCACAAGTGGGAGCGGCCAGGTGTGGCACGTGGGGGGAGCCCGCCAGCCCTGCCCGGGACGCAGGCGGGAACACGGCACGTGGGGCTGGGCTCGGGTGCCGGGCGCCACCTGGAGAGCGCCCTTGGGGTGCTAGAGCTGTCGGAACGGCGATGGGCGAGGGGCTGGGTGGCAACGCGCTGGCTCCGAGTCCCTGGGAGCGGGTGCTTTGCTCGGCAGGCCCCTGCGTGTTGGGGGGGTGGTCCCACCGGGGTGGGGAAGGTGCCTGGCTTATAGGCTGCCCCGTGGACTCAGACGCTCGCTCCCTTCCCCCAGGGGCTCCCCTTCTACTCTCCTGGCGACGTCTCCCTGGCCTGGACCTTCTGCCCGGGGCCCCTTTCTCCCCAGGCGCTCTCTGCACTCAGCTGCCGGTCACTGCTGGCATCTGCTCCCCGGCTCCATCCCCGCAACTCCATGCTCTGGCTCAGCCCTGGCTCCCCGTCGCTGCGGCTGGTCCACGCTGCCCCGGCTCTCCCTCCTGTGGCTCATGGCGCTGCTCTGCCTCCAGCCTGGCCCTGCCTTGTGGGCTGCTCCTCTGGCTCTGGCTGCTGCTGTCCCCTTAACTCTGCCCTACTCCGGCTCAAGCAACCCTTGCTCACACGAAGGATGGGCCCCCAGGCTCCTGGCTCCCCCATTGGCCTGCCCGCCCTGTCAGTCAGCATGACCTGGAGTGTTGGCCTCTCTCCATTGGCCCTGGGGACCGTCTGTCTCAGGATCCTGGTGTGACGGACCGGGCCAGGTCTGGGCACCGCTGAGGGCGTCCGCTCAGGGCGAATTGCTCAAACGCGGGGCTCCTTACGACCCCGGACTGGAGCCCTTCAAACAGGACACATGCTAGTCACCCCGAGCGCGTCACCTGCCAGCCTGGCCAGCCAGACGCCTCACGAGCAAAACCCCTCAGGCACCCCAGCTCTTCCTGTGCCCCAGTCAGCCCCGGGCCTGCCCACAGGTGGGGGGTTAGAGAACCCCATCTCACCTACCTCGAATGGGTTCTTCCAGTCCCAAGAAACCAGCCACAGGTCCCAGGTCAAGTTACTCTCTGGATCTCACCCACAAGATCACGCTGAGCCAGTCCCTTAGAATCCACAATCTAAAGGGTTATTGCTACAAGAAAGAAAAGCCTGAGAGTGAGGTTGCTAAAGTATCACACATTACATGCATCGAATCTCCCAGTCCTCGATGCAGGCTCTAGCAGGGATGTTATAACTGCTGGCTTAAAAGTCTCTGGTGCACATCCTATGGCAGGATGGGTCCATGGTTCTTCCCGGCTCGTGGTTTCCTGCAAGGCTGCATCTGGGATCAAGAGCTGAGCTGAAGACCAAAAATGGAGTCTGCCACATGGCATTTTATATCCATCCTGGCATCCTCCTGGCCATTGAAGGTCACGTGGTCCATCGACCTCTCCTTGTGTCCCAAGTCAGTCACCTTCCCGAGGTGTACTGGCACCTAGAGATCCATCGTCTCCTTGCTAACTAGCATAGCCATCGGCTGAGCATTCCTTGCCCATTGCTCAGCCGCAGACAGAATTGTCCAGCCTCCCTCCAGAGTCCATGTTCATAGCTCCACACACAGACATCATACAAGTGCATGAATAGCAGATACAGAATCAGAAGAGCATAAGCTTCGTTTGACACCTCCCATGGCCCCCCTGAATACACTTTGGGGCAAACACCCCCCAAGGGTGCAGCAGTGATCTGGCTGCTCCCCTTAAAATCCAGTAACATGACACCTGCTTTCACTTCCTTGTGGTGTTGCGACAGGCCAACGAAACCCCCAGGGAGGAAGGGGCCAGCAGCCCCGTCCGCAGGGCCAGCTGAGGAGAGCCAGGAGGCTCCAGCCTTCGGAACGGGGCCTCCCATCTCCAGAGCCCCCGACCACGCTCGGCGCAAGGCAGGGCCTTGGCCCGGCCCGGCTGCACCGGGAAGCTTCCGAAAGCAGCCCCGGCCAGACACCCAGGCTCTCTTGTGATCCACCCAGGGGACCTGGCTGCGGCCTCAGGCTGCCCCACGCCAGGCGAGGGCTGGGACGTGGCAGCAACACTGGTTAACGCAGTCCCAGCATTACGCAGGCAGGCTGCTTGGTCCTGTGCTTTGCTCCCTGGCGCTAGCCACAGCCCTGTCTGGCTAGCAGGAGTCTCAAGACACGACCCTGTGCCCGCTGAGCAGGCAGGCTGGAGCGGGCGCACCAGGCTGGGCATGGGGCAGGGAGCCAGCTGGCACCCGGTAGTGCTGCACGTTCCAGGCATGGCCACCGGGGAGCCCTCCGCACTGGCGAGGGGTGCAGGACGCGCCGGCCGTGGGTTTGGTCCCAGTGGTCGCCACGCTGCCTGGTGGGACTGCAGGGCTGGGAGCCCCCGGAAAGGGGCTGGAGAGGCCGCGGCGGCATGGAGGGGACAGTGGCTGAGCAGGCCGAGGCACGGCCCCTCTGTGCAGTGCGGGAGCCAGTGGAAGGGCACAAGGGCCAGCGGGGGCTGGCACCAGGGCCGGGCTGGGAGGGCTCTTTCCCGCCTCCCTCCAGGGGCCGCACGGAGCCGGGCAAGGGAGGCGTTTTCCGAGGGGGGCCAGGAGCCCGGCCTGGAGGACAGCGGTGCGTCGGAGAGTTTGGCAGGGCCCCTGCGGGGCTGGCCCGGGGGCAGGGCCAGTTTGGGAGAGGACGGGCCGAGTGTTGGCAGGCACCTCAGTCTGTGTGGGGCAGGCGGCTGAGGTGACGTCGCTAGGGGGCCATGTGTTAAGAACATAAGAACGGCCAGACGGGGCCAGACCAAGGCCCATCTTGCCCAGTGTCCTGTCTGCCGACGGGCTAGTGCCACGTGCCCCAGAGGGAGGGAACAGAACAGGGAATCGTCAAGCGATCCCTCCCCTGTCGCCCATACCCAGCTTCTGACAGAGTCTAGGGACACCAGCCCTGCCTAGCTTGCCTAATGGCCATTGATGGACCTAACCTCAATGGATTCATCTAGTTCTTTTTTGAACCCTGTGAAAGTCCTGGTCTTCACCACATCCTCTAGCGAGGAGTTCCACAGGTTGACTGTGTGCTGCGTGTTCTCTGGGGCTGGGCCCCAGGGCTTCTGCCAGTTCAGCCCCTTGGCCCCTGCTCTGCAGCCCAGCCAGGCTGGGCGCCTGGGGGAGTGTGCGCCTGCCTGCCTGGCCTGGGCAGCAGCTGGGGTCCTGGCTGCCTCTTAGCGCAGCTGAGATCCTGCCTGCTAAGGTGCCAGGGGGGGCCGTGGTGCTCAGCTGCGTTGCCTTGCGTCTCTGGCAGGCTGGCGCTGGCTGCCTGGAGCCGCCTCTAGGGGTCGGCCCGCAGCCAGCAGGCTCCTCGCTGCGCGCTCTGGGGTCTGGCGCTGGCCCGTGTCCCCTCAGCGCACCGCCAGGCCCGCCGGGGAACCAGGCCCTGTGCTGGGCGCAGGAGGGTCAGTGCCTGAAACGTCAGCACATCTCCCCTCTCCCAGGCGCGCTGGCCCTGGCCGGTGGGGCGGCTCCGGCTCCGGCTCCGGCTCCGCCCTTGAGGCCCTCAAGCCGCTCCCCCCGGGCCATCGCTCTGGCTTCCTTCCCTGGTCCTGCTGTGCCTTCGGGTCACGCCTGGTCCAGACGCTCCATTTCTGGGGCGCTGACGCATGGGCCCCTATGCTCCCGCGCCTGCCAACGGCTCAGGCACCCTGGCCTGTGGGGCCTGGTGCCTGCCGGGGGATTGTGACTTGCCCTGTGTGCCCCTGTTCCTGGCACCTCGGTAGTAACTCCGGTGCCACCCTGTCCCGGCTCGCTGGCGCCTGGGTGAGGGCGCTCGGGGGCCATGGAGCGACTGCACCCAGCTGCCTGCACGCAGCGGAGAGGTTAGCACCCGGGGGCTGCCCTGGCATCGGGCTCAGGGCCTGGCCAGCAGCCTCCCTCTCCACACACAGGGCCCTGGCCTCTCTGCAGCCTGCCCTCGAGGGGAGAGGAGGCTGCTCGGAGGCTCCGGACCCTGCCTGCCTGCCTGGCACCTGTGCTCAGCTCCGACATGAGTCGTGGGAGGCCAGGTGGCCTGGCGCTGCCAAGGGGAGGCGCCCCTCAGGTCTGCATGGTGCAGCACAGAGCCAAGCCGCCCCCCACTCTGCAAACCGGCAGCCCTGGCCACAGCAGCAGGGGGAGCTGACGGAGAGTCCAGGCCCGGGGAAATGCTGCTCTTGAGGGCTGGGAGCCCTGGGCCTGGCTGGGCAGGACTTCCCCGGGGCCTCCAGCTGTGGCCTATGATTTCTGCTGGCTGGGAGGGGCCGGGCTCACGCGGACCCTCCCCTGAAGCCGTGCCCAGCCCTGCTGCTGCAGAGGCTGCTCTGCCAGTACAGCCGGGGGTGGACTTGTACTTAAAAGAAGCACTCGGGATCTTTTTCAGGGGGATAAGGCAACACGCCACATTTATTGAACACACATAGAATAATCAATACTTATCATATGCATATGACACATCACACTCATGCACTCACACACACACACACGCACACTCCGTCTTGTTACCAAAAGTTGCTCCCCCTAACTGCACTGGCCAGGTGAGTTAGATGGGGAAGGGGTGGAGCCGGCTTCTGCCGATCCGGATCGATGCTCCCATGTTGACAAGACGAAAACCCGGGGTCCCTCTGCAAGATGCCTCCTATTTATCCCTCTCATGCAGCCAATTAGCCATCACCTCGCCTTTCTTAATGCTGCTTCAGAGAGAGTTCTTCCAAGGACAGGCACTTGCTACTTGACTCCCAAGGCGTCTGTATGTCCAGTCTTCTTAATGAGCTCACTTTGCAGGTATTGTCTTGGATCTGGCTCCCAGACCCTCTCCACCCTTGCAACTGCTGCTGGAGGGGCTCCCCTTTCAGTCTCCATTCACACCTCATTCATTTCAACAGGACAATCAAGGAAAGGGGAGAGCTCAAAAGACATTTTTTTTCTTACAAGATCTATATATCTTAATACAAAGTTCTAGGAGAAATGTTCCAGAGATTCTATACGAACACTTACAGATATATCTAAAAGGACAAGATCTTAATACAAAGTATAATATCACAGGGATTTCTCCACAGACTGACCATGGGGCCAATTGCTCCCTGGCACCAGACCCAAGGTCAGAACGGCCCCATCTTCCTCCCCACTGCACTGTGCAATGGGAGCCAGGAGTGCGTGATGGGGAGCCCTGGGACCCTGGGAGCTGTGGTTCCTTGGCCAGCTCCCTGCCTCGACAGCCGGCCCTGGAGCCGGGAAGGGACTACGTTTCCCAGCAAGCCACGGAAAAGGGAGGGGGAAGCCGTGAGCCAGGCTGTGAGGGGGCGCCGGGTGCCGGAAGGGGCTGGTGCGCGAATGGGGAACACGTGTGCACGGGGAGCAGGCGGCTTTGGCCCAGATGGATCAGGGACGCTGGTGCCCTCGGCTGGCTGCCACGGCTTTGAGGGGGCTGGCACGGGCCCATTCCCTGAGGCCGTACCAGCCCTTCCACTGCCCTTGATCTCTGGCCAGGGTCTCTCTGGCTGGGCCCATGAGCTCCGCGAGCCTTTCCCGGAAAGCCAGGACGTCCTCCACCCCCGACGCTCCATCTGGGGAGGCCTCCCCCTCCCATAACTCTCTCAGCAAGCCCAGGGGGTCCTTCCCCCTTCAGCACCAGTCCGGGAGAGCCTGGCAGACCCTCGGGGTGCCTCCCTGTGTGCAGACAGCAGGGGGGTCAGGTACTTGTCCCAGTCCTGCGGGTGCCGGTGCATGAAGGCCTCCAGCATCTGCTTCAGGGTCTCTTTCGAAAAAGAGCGTCTCGACTACAGCCGGTACTTTGGAAAAAGCGAGCCGCTTCTTCGACAGAGAGCACCCAGGCCGTCTGGACGCGCTCTTTGGAAAAAGCAGTTTGCATTCCATAGCGCCTTTTCTCACAAGAGCACTTTCGAAAAAAGGCGTCTGCCTCGTAAAAGGAGGTTTTCCGCCGTCGAAAAAACTGCTGCGTTCTGTCGATTGACTTTCGAAAGAACGCGGCCGCAGTCTAGATGCAGGGGGAGTTTTTTCGAAAAAACCCTGCAGTCTAGACACACCCAAGGAGTCAGGGGCTGGCAGCCCTAGACCCCTTGGGGCAGGGGTGCCTAGGCCCCTCAACCCCCAGCACTCTGCTTAGTCTCCTCTTTTCATGGTTTCCCTGCAAACAACTTCCCAGCTCCCAGCCCTGCCCCCCAGCCAGGTGCCGTGTCCGCCTCCCTCCCTTTGTCTCTCCCCCGGGAAGAGCCTTGTTATCTGCCCAGGCTGGGCCTAGGTCTCTGGGCCAATCCACATGTGGGTGAGACTCACACAGCGCAGCGCAGGGGAACCCGGGTTACAGAGCAGACAGCCCCCCACTACGGCACACCGTGTGGAGGAAGACTGGGACGCCCACCAGCCATCTCCTGAGAAGAAGGTGGATCTACCTTCTAGGGAAGGTGTCCCTGAGCCAGCTAAGGAGTTATGGGCAACATCACTTTTCTTTTGGCAACATCTCAGTGAGCAGATGGCAAATATCCAGTTTCTCCTTGGAGTCTGAGTATTTTTGTACTCCCCTAGCTCCAGCCCCCTTGGTAGCCCCAGCTCTTACGGAGAGATCCAAGCAGCTTTCAAGAGCCACTCCATGAGAGAAGGAACCAGAAAGTGGATCGTTGTGGGGGGGAGATGTACCCCCAGCCTCCCTTCCCGTGAGCATTCCCCGTGGCTGAACGTCATTACGGACAGTGGGACGAAGTGGCAGGCTTTCGAGAGAAAGTGCCTTCCTTCTGCTCTGAAGGCCTGTTCTTTGTGAGAACTTCTGCCAGCCGCAGGGGGCTGCGCAGCTGCCGGAGCCGGGCAGGGCTGAGGGGAGAGATTTTTGGCTTTCTGCATCGGCCCAGCTCCGGGCCGGTACTTCTGTGACTGTCGGACCCTGGCTGGCTCCAAGGGGAGTGGCGTGGCGTGTTCTTGGAAGGGCTCGAACCACTGCAAGACGCTCCTGGGCCACCGCACTCTGGCTTTTAGGAGACGCCCGTAGAGCCCCCAAGTTGGCACTAAACCAAGGCCCCGGCCTTCCACTTCTGGCTCCTTTTTGCCTCAGAGGCCCTCCCGGAAGCGGGCCAGGAAGAGGCAGAGATCCCAGAAGAGGAAGTTGTGGACAGTCCCCCAGCAATGGCCTATGGAAACAGACGGGGGTAAGGGCAGGCCCCCCTCGTTGAGAACCCATCTCAGCCGCAAGTGAGCCCCCCGTCGCAGGTGTCGGCTGAGTGTGTCCCCGGGGGTCACCAGGCGGCCTGTGGCAGGCTCTGGAGAGATCTAGATGAGCAACCCAGCCCATAAGAGGTTCCTGGGCTCGCGTCAATGTCTTGGAGCTGAGCAATCTGATGCAGTTTGGTTCTTGGATCCGCACGCACAGAGGGCGGCGGAAGGAAAAGCAGCTACTTGCCGTGATCTGCCTGCTGGGCAGGCCACACGGAGGTTGCTCAGTCCGGGCACCCCCAGAGCATGGGGCCGGCAATCTCCCACACAGGCGGTTACGCTGAGAATTAGATTCCCCATGCGTGTCTCCAACCCCACTGGCTACCCAGGCATACAGGTCCCTTCATGCCAGCTAGCCCTGCCCCCCGGTCAGGCCTGGGAAGGGGCGGTAACTCCTCTTGGCCTTGTGCACAGTCAGACACGTGCACCTGCCAAGGGCCAGTACCTCACAGAGGCGGCTGGCTGCAGAGTCCCAGCGCGCTCTGCAGTGGGGCCACTCCAGCCTCTCGAGACGGGGAACTCGGCGGCCAGGTGCCGATGCCTGTTCCTTGCGGAGAGCCAGTTACCGGTTGTATTGCTTAGCAGCGGCGGGGAGAGCAGTGTGAGGCTGTGACCGTGGTCCCCACACAGCACGTACATGCTAACGCTCCCTTTCACGCGCCCCAGCAGCAGTAGCCACAGGAACTGATGTTCAGCGTCTCCTGGCTAATCCGGTTACGTTGTGAACATCTAATGACACGCAGGCAGAACGACTGAGGGGCAGCCGCGGCAGGCTGGATCCGCGCCCACAGCGAGGGGCTGGGGAAGCTTAGGGACTGACACATGGACTGGGCCACGGGCCTTTGTGCGGAAGCGGCGTGGTCAGAGGAGCTGGAGACGGGGGTGTGGCAGGCCAGCGAAGACAGAGCTTCCTGAGCCAGCGGGAGTGAGGCTGGTGGAGTCAGGGTGGGTGTGGTTCATTTTCAGCAGCCCAGGGCCATGGGGGGGATGTGAATATCCAGGGAGAGGAAGTTGCCTTTGTAGTGTGCTAACTGAGTTCGGTCTGTGTCCGGGCCGGGCTGCATTGTACCGAGTGCGGCGGCGCTGTGTGTCCGGGCTACATTGCACCGAGTGCGGCGGCGCTGTGTGTCTGGGCCAGGCTGCATTGCACCAGCTGTGGCGCTGTGTGTCCGGGCTGCATTGCACCGAGTGCGGCGGTGCTGTGTGTCCGGGCTGCATTGCACCGAGCGCGGCGGCGCTGTGTGTCCGGGCCAGGCTGCATTGCACTGAGCGCGGTGGCGCTGTGTGTCCGGGCCGGGCTGCATTGCACCGAGCGCGGTGGCGCTGTGTGTCCGGGCCAGGCTGCATTGCACCGAGCGCGGCGGCACTGTGTGTCTGGGTCAGGCTGCATTGCACTGAGCGCGGTGGCGCTGTGTGTCCGGGCCGGGCTGCATTGCACCGAGCGCGGCGGCGCTGTGTGTCCGGGCCGGGCTGCATTGCACCGAGCGCGGCGGCGCTGTGTGTCCGGGCCGGGCTGCATTGCACCGAGCGCGGCGGCGCTGTGTGTCTGGGCTGCATTGCACCGAGTGCGGCGGCGCTGTGTGTCTGGGCTGCATTGCACCGAGTGCGGCGGCGCTGTGTGTCCGGGCCAGGCTGCATTGCACCGAGTGCGGTGGCGCTGTGTGTCCGGGCCAGGCTGCATTGCACCAGCTGTGGCGCTGTGTGTCCGGGCTGAATTGCACCGAGTGCGGCGGCGCTGTGTGTCTGGGCCAGGCTGCATTGCACCAGCTGTGGCGCTGTGTGTCCAGGCTGAATTGCACCGAGTGCGGCGGCGCTGTGTGTCTGGGCCAGGCTGCATTGCACCAGCTGTGGCGCTGTGTGTCCGGGCTGCATTGCACCGAGTGCGGCAGCGCTGTGTGTCTGGGCCAGGCTGCATTGCACCAGCTGTGGCGCTGTGTGTCCGGGCTGCATTGCACTGAGTGCAGCGGTGCTGTGTGTCCGGGCCGGGTTGCATTGCACCGAGCGCGGTGGCGCTGTGTGTCCGGGCCGGGCTGCATTGCACCGAGCGCGGTGGCGCTGTGTGTCCGGGCCGGGCTACATTGCACCAGCGGTGGCGCTGTGTGTCCGGCCGGGCTGCATTGCACCGGCGCCGTGGCGCTGTGTGTCCGGGCCGGGCTGCATTGCACCGAGTCTGTGGCGGCGGCGCTGTGTCCGGCCGGGCTGCATTACACCAGCGCGTGGCGCTGTGTGTCCGGGCGGGCTGCATTGCACCGGCGCCGTGGTGCTGTGTGTCCGGGCTGGGCTGCATTGCACCGAGCGCGTGGCGCTGTGTGTCCGGGCCGGGCTGCATTGCACCGAGCGCGGTGGCGCTGTGTGTCCGGGCTGGGCTGCATTGCACCGAGCGCGGTGGTGCTGTGTGTCCGGGCCGGGCTGCATTGCACCGAGTCCGGCGGCGCTGTGTGTCCGGGCCGGGTTGCACCGAGCGCGGTGGCGCTGTGTGTCCGGGCCAGGTTGCACCGAGCGCGGTGGCGCTGTGTGTCCGGGCCGGGCTGCATTGCACCGAGCGCGGTGGCGCTGTGTGTCCGGGCTGCATTGCACCGAGTGCGGCGGCGCTGTGTGTCTGGGTGTGACGACGCGTTGGGGTCCCCTGACTCCTGCACCCCCGTAATGGCACGAACAGACTCCACCGGCCCGTAGAATGGAGGGAGTTTATTCCTTCTCCAGGATACAGCACAGCACAGCACAGATGTCATCTGGTTACAGGGCAGGCCTAGGATGCCTCAGCCCCCCTTGAGATGGGGGAGACTGGGCCCCTAAATCCCAGCCCTGGCTTAGGCTGGTTCCTCCATGATCCCAGACAGAAACTAAACTAACTCTTCCAGCCCTGCCCCAGCCAGGCAGCATTCCCCCTTCCTTTGTCTCTCTCCCTGGGGTAGCTGGTCAGACAGGTTGAGAGACCCTCTTTGCATAATGACTCATCCTTCTGGGCTGTGGTACCGATGGCAGCCATTGGGGATTACCACAGAGCCAGCATAGGAACTAGCCAGATACCCCCACTACGTCACACTGGGCCGGGCTGCACTGCACCGAGTGCGGTGGCGCTGTGTGTCCGGGCCAGGTTGCACCGAGCGCGGTGGCGCTGTGTGTCCGGGCCGGGCTGCATTGCACCGAGCGCGGTGGCGCTGTGTGTCCGGGCCGGGTTGCACCGAGCGCGGTGGCGCTGTGTGTCCGGGCCGGGTTGCACCGAGCGCGGTGGCGCTGTGTGTCCGGGCCGGGTTGCACCGAGCGCGGTGGCGCTGTGTGTCCGGGCTGGGTTGCACCGAGCGCGGTGGCGCTGTGTGTCCGGGCCGGGCTGCATTGCACCAAGCGCGGTGGCGCTGTGTGTCCGGGCCGGGCTGCATTGCACCGAGTGCGGTGGCGCTGTGTGTCCGGGCCGGGCTGCATTGCACCGAGTGCGGCGGCGCTGTGTGTCCGGGCCGGGTTGCACCGAGCGCGGTGGCGCTGTGTGTCCGGGCCGGGTTGCACCGAGCGCGGTGGCGCTGGTGTCCGGGCCGGGTTGCACCGAGCGCGGTGGCGCTGTGTGTCCGGGCCGGGCTGCATTGCACCGAGCGCGGTGGCGCTGTGTGTCCGGGCCGGGTTGCACCGAGCACGGTGGCGCTGTGTGTCCGGGCCGGGTTGCACCGAGTGCGGTGGCGCTGTGTGTCCGGGCCGGGTTGCACCGAGTGCGGTGGCGCTGTGTGTCCGGGCCGGGTTGCACCGAGCGCGGTGGCGCTGTGTGTCCGGGCCGGGCTGCATTGCACCGAGTGCGGTGGCGCTGTGTGTCCGGGCCGGGTTGCACCGAGCGCGGCGGCGCTGTGTGTCCGGGCCGGGCTGCATTGCACCGAGCGCGGTGGCGCTGTGTGTCCGGGCCGGGCTGCATTGCACCGAGCGTGGTGGCGCTGTGTGTCCGGGCCGGGCTACATTGCACCGAGCGCGGTGGCGCTGTGTGTCCGGGCCGGGCTGCATTGCACCGAGCGCGGTGGCGCTGTGTGTCCGGGCCGGGCTGCATTGCACCGAGTGGCGGCGGCGCTGTGTGTCCGGGCCGGGTTGCACCGAGCGCGGTGGCGCTGTGTGTCCGGGCCGGGTTGCACCGAGAGCAGTGGCGCTGTGTGTCCGGGCAGGTTGCACCGAGCGGTGGCGCTGTGTCCGGGCAGGTTGCACCAGCGCGGGCGGCGCTGTGTGTCCGGGCAGGTTGCACCCGCGGCGGCGCTGTGTGTCCGGGCAGGTTGCACCGAGCGCGTGGCGCTGTGTCCGGGCCGGGCTGCATTGCACCGAGCGCGGTGGCGCTGTGTGTCCGGGCCGGGTTGCACCGAGTGCGGTGGCGCTGTGTGTCCGGGCTGCATTGCACCGAGTGCGGTGGTGCTGTGTGTCCGGGCCGGGTTGCACCGAGTGCGGTGGCGCTGTGTGTCCGGGCTGCATTGCACCGAGTGCGGTGGCGCTGTGTGTCCGGGCAGGTTGCACCGGCGCGCGGCGCTGTGTGTCCGGGCAGGTTGCACCAGCGCGGCGCGTGTGTCCGGGCAGGTTGCACCGAGCGCGGTGGCGCTGTGTGTCCGGGCTGCATTGCACCGAGTGCGGTGGCGCTGTGTGTCCGGGCCGGGTTGCACCGAGTGCGGTGGCGCTGTGTGTCCGGGCCGGGTTGCACCAAGCGCGGTGGCGCTGTGTGTCCGGGCCGGGTTGCACCGAGCGCGGTGGCGCTGTGTGTCCGGGCCGGGTTGCACCGAGCGCGGTGGCGCTGTGGTTCCCTTGGTTCTTTGGAACGGAGCCATAGGCCAACAGACCGATGCAGCCACGTGCAGAGCCTTTGCCCGGCGGCTTTGCTCACTGTTTGCTGCTGCCAGGCTTGCCTGAGTGCCCGGCCCACCCCGGAGCCGCTGGCGTTACCCCTCCGTGGCGCACTAGCCTCCAGTAACTGCTCTTTGAGCATTGCCAGGCGTGTGGCTCTCGCCCTCCTGCCCACGGGTGGGGCCTTGCCCGTCGGGTGGCAACGGGACGGGCAGGCAGTGGGGTTGTCCCATCACCCGACGGGGGCAGCCCGAGGCCTGAGGAGCGCTGCTGAGAGGTCTCCCCAGGGCTGTGCAGGGCCGGGCACAGCATGAGCGGGACCAGCCCGGCCGGGAAGGGGGCGTCTGGCTGCAGCAGGCTGCCAGGCCCGTGGGACGGGATCTCTCTGGGCACAGATCTAGCCGAGTCCCGTGGAGTTGGGGAATCCCCTCTGCAGCTGGGGCCGGGGGTCCCTGAGAGCGCCTCGGAGCTAGCCTGGAAAGTGCAGCTGCTTTGCTTGCTGGCCCTGCCCCAAATCAGCCGCTCTCTGGTGTCTTGCACATTTGCACCTGTGGCCTGGCCGCCGGCTGGGCCTGGCGCCGAGCCGCCTCCCGCTGGTCCGGTGCCAGGCAGCGGGACGCCTGCGCGGAGGGACGGGCTGACGGGCTGCGCTCTGTCTCGGGAACAGGTGGTGAATACCTACGCGCCTGGGAAGAAGATCTGGCTGGAAGGCATCGGAGCCACCTCGGCTGGAGGCACCAACAACCTCTCCGATTCCTACGCCGCTGGGTTCCTGTGAGTCGGGCTGGGGGCAGGGCCTGGGAACGCCCCTGGGCCTGCAGTGCTGTGCGAGTGTGGCCGCTGTCTGCAGCTGGGAGCTCCCTTGCTCCGTGGGCACCCCGCTGCTGGTCGGCTCTGGGCCTGGCCGCTCTGGCTGCGCCCGGCAAGCAGGGCCAGGCTCAGAGCAGCACCCCTCAGCGACGCCTGGCCCCTCCTCTGTCCCCCCTCCTGCATGGAAATGGGAAAGGGGGGGCCCAGCAGGCACCTGCCACCCCCAGGAAGCCACGCGTGGGACTGATGGGACCAATGCAGTTCCCGGGCCTGTCTGGCCACAGAGAGACCTGCTCACGCCCTCTCCCCGCCACGGCTCTGGCTCCCGGCTCCCTGCCCTTGGCTCCGGCTCCAGCTCCGGCTCCAGACGGGCTTTCTCCCATTCCTTGCGCGGGGGTCGCAGGGCCTGTCGAACACCTCGGCGAGGCTCGGGTGTGGAAGCCAGGGTCTCTGCTCCGGAGCCTGGGCTGTCGCTGCTTCCCAGGCGTGGCTGGTGGGCACGAGCCAGCAGCGTGTGGTGTCTTCCCCAGTGCTGCTGGCCGAGCTGCCTGCGTGACGAGGGTTTTCCGAACGCGTGCCAGGGCGTGTGCGGCCCGGGGAGAAGAGGCTTTGCCAGGACCGGCCGGGCTGAGGGCAGGCTGCGTAGGCCGGCCGGGGTGCAGCAGAGGCGAGGGTGCGGGAGGCGTCCCCGGGCTCTGCTGGTGGAGCCGTGCCCAGGCACAAAGGATGCGTGTAGGGCGGGGTGCAGCGAGGTGCCTGGGTGTGCTGGGCAGGGGCGGGCTGTGGCCAGGCGGGGCGGGGTGGGGCGGGCTGTGGCAGGGCAGGTGGGGCGGGCTGTGGCCAGGCGGGCGGGGTGGGGCGGGCTGTTGCAGGGCAGGTGGGGCGGGCTGTGCCAGGAGGGGCGGGGTGGGGCGGGCTGTTGCAGGGCAGGTGGGGCAGGCTGTGGCCGGGCGGGTGGGGCGGGGCGGGCTGTGGCCAGGCAGGTGGGGCGGGCTGTGGCCAGGCGGGCGGGGTGGGGCGGGCTGTTGCAGGGCAGGTGGGGCGGGCTGTGGCCGGGCGGGCGGGGTGGGCTGTGGGGCGGGGTGGGGCGGGCTGTGGCTGGGCAGGTGGGGCGGGCTGTGGCCGGGCGGGGCGGGGCAGGGTAGGGCGGGCTGTGGCGGGTCTGGGACCTGCTGTGTGGCGAGGGGAGAGGCCCGAGGGATCCAGCTGGTATAAAATGCCTAAAACCACCTGCCTCACTGACCCCGGGAGCCGAGACACTAGCAGCTTCATGGACTGTCCAGCTGGAGCTGCTGTCCAGAGCAGCCTGCTTGGACGTTGCCCCAGGGCAGGCACCTGTCTGGGAGGGTCCTCGGCCAGCCCCGCAGCAAATGTGCCCTCTGGCCGCCCACTGCCCCTCTGGCCGCCCACTGCCCCTCGGCCGCCCACTGCCCCTCGGCCGCCCACTGACCCTCTTCCCCTCCCCAGGTGGCTGAACACGCTGGGCCTGCTGGCCAGCCAGGGCATCGAGGTGGCGATGCGGCTCTCGCTCTTTGATCATGGGCACAGTCACCTGGTGGACCAGAACTTTAACCCTTTGCCGGTAGGTGTGCAGGGAGGCTCCTGCTCGGTCCGACTGTCCGTCCGTCCGACACACACGCTCACACTCACACACAGACACACACGGTCTCTGTGATTTACCTCCTCGGCCCTTTGAAGTGGGGGGGGTTCTCTCCCCTTTCCTGTTGCCAGTTAGTAAATCAGAGGGAGACGTTCTTGTCGTCTGTGCCCTTGACCCGTTTCACAGGCGCTTGGCTTCACCACAAAAACAACCCTGAGTGCAGTTGTGAATCCACTTCGCCTTGTGGCCTGTTTGAACTCCACTGGAAAAGGAATTTTCCCAGATCGGTTCCTTTCAGTGCTAATAGGAGACATTAGTTCATGTCAGACACAACATGTTGAAAGCAGATGGGGCGGCTCTACCTCTGGAGCTGAAAGTATCCCGGCAGAACGCGGGGACCGAGAGCCGTCGCGGCTGAGGCTGCTGGCTAATCGGGGCCCTGGCGGCAGAGCGAGGGGCGGGCCAAGGAGGTACCCAGGCTGTGCAGGACGGGAAATGGCGCTGCAGACGCACAGGCTCAGCGTGAGATGTGGCCAGCTCTCCGGAGGGCACCGGGCCCACGGAATCGGGGCTGGGCTCAGGGCCTGGCTTTAGATTTACAGAAACGAAGTCAAAAGCCATTGGCAGCTTCCCCCAGCAGAGCGGCTCCCATCAGCCCCTCTGCAGCTCTCCCAAGGCCCCGGCAGCCGGGCTCCCCGCCCGCCGCGCGCCAGGAAAGGCACCGTGTGGAGAAGTGCTTTGCGCGGGGCAGGCTTTCCTTTCATCTCCTTTCAGGCCAATAAATTCTGCACCTTGTAAGTGGAGAGCTTGGCGGAGCCGTGCGGGCGCTGTCTCCGCGGGAAGGAATTTACAAGGCTGGCCGGGGACCGCTCTGGCCCGGGGAATGTGGCGCGCAGACCTGGGAGGCGGAAGGAGCCGCAGAGCCGGGCCCGGCCAGCGAAGCCTGGAGGTCGCGCTTTGTGGCGCTCCGGGCCAGTCAGCGTGGGCACAGCTCCTCCCGCGGCTGCCCGGGACCGCGTCTCCCAGCTCGGCAGCTGCTGCCTGGGGCACCCGGGTCCATTCTCCCTGCGGGAGGAGCGCAGAGCGAGCCCTAAGCAGAGGGGAGCACGGTCCCAAACTTCCCTGGGCTCCTGGCTCTGGGACCTGCCCCGGCCTGATCCCTCGAGTCGGGCTCCACGTCGTCCAGCCTTCCGCCCCGCGAGAAATGAATCTGGCTCCGGGGCTCCTCCGCAGAGCCAGGGCCCCTGGCCAAGCTGCTGCACCTCCCTGCAGTGAGGGTGCGAAGGGTTATCCGGAGAGCATGGCATTGCCTGCATGCTTACCAGGGTAGCCAGGCTCCAGCCTGGCCGGAAGCACGCCCCCCTGGGGCAGCGTGGGGATCCCTGGCCAGCCGGCCGGAGCAGCCCCCCACACACACCATGCCGCAGGTGGGCGCTGTCCCCGTCCAGCTGGCGCTCCATGCCACAAGCCACCTCACGCCGCAGGGGCACTGCCGCAGCAGGCACCAGACCCGTGACACCTGGCGTCTACCCAGCGAACGGCTCACACGGGATTTCGTGTCCCTCATCCCCGGGGACGCCCGGGCCTTAGGACACTTCTCCCGCCCAGAGCTCGACTTGCGCTGGGGGCAGCCGTGGGGGCGGGGCGGGGCTGGAGCCGGGGGTGGGCGCCCGAAGGAGCCCGCTGTGGAGGTTCCGTGCGCCCAGGGCAGGCGCCACAAGGATGAAGCCGGGGCTGCTCGCGGCTGCAGGGGCCCGAACGCGGGATTATTGCCATTTAGGGCCACTCTTGGCCCAACGCAGGTGAGCAGCCTCCCCGGAGTCACCGCCGAGTCCCTCGTGCCCGGCTTCAGCACTGACTGTTTCCCGTCTCCTGCCCGTGTGCCGCGCCGCCCCGCCCCCAGCGCGCCGGGCAGGTGCCGATTGCGAGCGGCTGGAGAGCTGCTCTTTTCCCGTGGGAGCAGCCAGGCAGATGAAAGCAGACCAGTGTGCCGGAGCCCGGCGCTGGGCTGTGAAAGGCAATCCCCCCGCGGCCGGACAAAGGCTTTTCCACACGCAGCCTTTGTGCCACCGGCGGTGCTGAGAGACGCGCAGCATCAGCTGCGGGATCACTCACTGCCAAAGGAGCCGGCCAGGCCCTGGGCTGGGCTCTAGGGCGGGCTGAACGCAGACACCCCTCGTCCTCTGCTCCCTGCTCCTCTGGCACGCCAGACCCAGGGGACGCGAGCCAGGCTGGGCGTGGCAGCTCTCTGCGTTCAGCCCGCCCCGGCCCCGCAGCCCAGCCTCTCCACGCGCCTCTGCCCCACGGCCTGACTGCACTGCGCACCCGTCCCTCGGCCTGGCCGCACCGCACGTCCCCATCCCCCCACAGCCCGGCCGCTCCACGTCCTGCCTGCCCCCCGTGACGCTGATCAGCAAGAACCGGCAGCCAGCTCTGGCACAGGGACCTGGCAGCGCGCGCATACCGGTCCCCTTGTGCGCAAGCCGGGGCACTGTGCAGCTAAGCCAGCGAGGAGGGGCTCTTGCGTGGGCCTGGCAAAGAACCCGGCTCCTTCCCTGGCCCGTTTGCTGTGGGGCGTCAGTGTGTCGGAGCTGCCCTCTGCCCCCCACTCGATATTTCTCCAGATCCCGCTGTTGGCTCAGCGCTTCCGGCTCACCTAGAATTGTAGAATCCTAGAACTGGCAGGGCCCTCACGAGGCATCACGTCCCGTCCCTGCCCTTACCAAGGACCAAGCACCGTAGACCATCCCTGACTGGTGTCTGTCCAGCCTGCTCTTCAATGTCTCCAGGGATGGTGTTACCCACACACATTTCTCTCTCCCTTCCACACTGTAGGGACACACCCACCTTTACTCAGTGCCTAGGGCTCAACCCTCACCCCATTCCTAGGGCTCAGGGCGGAACTTTCTGCGGGTTGGCAGGATCTTTAGCCGCTGAAAGAGCCTCGCACCGAATGTCCTGATCCTCTGTTGATTGACCATTCCCAAACAAGCAGAATACACATGCTAAGCACACGGTGTCACGCTCACCAAGCCTGGTACAGGCAGACTTCCCCTGTTGGCCAGGCAAGGTCCGTCTCTCTGGATCTTAGCTGCTGCACGTCACGGTCGTGCAGGAGAGTCCTGGCAGCTCTGGTCTTAGCTGGGTCTCTGAGGCGAGTTCTTCCAGGTCTTCCCCCTTCTCCCTTTGGTCTTCTTCCAGCCTTTTGCTTCCTTCCTTCTGCTTCTGAGACTTTTTGGACCCCAATTTATATAGTGAAACCTGAGTCCTGCTTAGCTAGACCTTAACCAATTAGTTTAGTATAATTTTACGAACCAATCATAACAAAATTACCTAACCAGTCATACCCCACCACCTTAATTGATGCACACCTAGCAAAATGAATTATCCAGCGGACAGAAACGGTTACAAACCAGACAGATCACACAGACAAACAATAGGCAAGTGTAGTGACAATGCTCACAGAGTGCGGCTTCCACAACCTCAGCTCTGGAGAAGCAGCTCCTTGCCAGACAGAATGGTGCGACGTCAGTTTTCTTTACCCATCTTGAGATCTGTTCCTTTATCTGGGGACAGTGGGGAGCTACCCGGACAAAAGCCCTCCTCAGCTTGGGGTGACACTTTTTTAATACAATGTGGATGGAATGTGAGGATGTGACCAGGCCTTCCAGCTACTGGCTGCTGCCCTTCAGTCTGGCTGCGGAAGGCGGCTTTGGGTCAGCCTAGCCCAGGCCTTCCCACATGGCTGCAGGCAACCCATCTGGTTACGATGGAGATTCCACACCCCTCAGCAGGTGATTCCAGTGTCTCACCCCCCCGACAGGCAGGAAGTTTTTCCGAATGTCCAACCCAACCCTCCCTGGCTGCCCCTGAAGCACCAAGGGCTGGAGGCGGGCTGCTCCTCGGGCGATGGGAAGCCCACCCTGGGGGCGGAAGGTGCCTTTGTCCCACTCCTCAGACTCCGGGGGCTGGACAGAAAACAAGTCACCCGGGTTGCAGTCGGGCCTGGGAATCTCCCAGCCCGGGGGTGTCTGGTGCTGGGCTGCTGGGGGCCTTGGCGCCGGAAAGCGCTGAGGAGGGGGCTTAGCACCTGCGAGCAGGCCCGGGAGTGACGCGGCTCTGGGACGCTCGACTGGCGGGGGGGAAGGGCTGGTGCTAGTGATGTGGGGCAGGGACATGCAGCATGAGACACGCGGGGGCAGGGGCTGCAGAGGCTCCCGAGTCATCTCCCAGCGCCTGCGTCTCGGAGCAGGGTTTGGGGCCCCGTCAGGGCCCATAGGTCAGGGCAGCCCCGGCCCCACGCAGCGCGTCAGAGGCCGGCCAGGCGGCGCGTGCTCTGGAGTGGGGGGATCGACTTGTCCCAGACAGCTCGCCAGTGGCACGCTCTGAACCGGCCAGCCAGGAGCGCGGACGCTGTGGTTCACGTTTCTTCTACGGACCAGCCCTGAGTCAGTGGGCAGGCAGTTCTGCTGAGCGTGTCGGGCGGGGCCGGGCCCTTTTAAACAGAGCTAGGGCCCCGCTCCCTGCCCCTTAGAATCCCAGGGCCGGCAGAGACCTCAGGAGGCCAAGCCCAGCCCCCTGCCCAAAGCAGGACCAGCCCCACCTAAATCAGCCCAGCCAGGGCTGTGTCCAGCCGGGACTTACACACCTCTAGGGACGGAGATTCCCCCCCCTGCCAGGGAGCCCAGCCCAGCGCTTCCCACCCTCCCAGGGAAACAGTTTGTCCTAATGTGCAGCCTAGACCCCCCCCACTGCAACGTGAGCCCATTGCTCCTCCTTCTGCCACCTGCCCCCACTGAGACCAGCCTCTCTGGACCCCCCTGCAGGGAGTTGAAGGCTGCTCTCTCTAGGGCAGCCCAGGCTCCCGGCTCAGCTGTCAGGAACCTGCTGCTGGCGGGCCCTGGCCTCCAGACTCCCCTGCTGTCAGGGTTTTCCTCGCACCCCCAGCTCCTCTCACCTGGCCTCAGGCCTTTGCTCGCCTCCCGGGGGCCGGGCTGCTCCTCAGCTGGCTTTGTTCTCTGCCTGCGGAATCCCACTAGCTGTGTCGCAGGGGCGAGCCTGTCTCCCCCCATGGTGAAAACCTGAGCTACCCGTGCGGCCTGGGGGCGTTCCCCCCTCAGCCCAGACCCCACTCGCCGTGCGGCCTGGACAGGCCGTGCTGCTCCCTGGCGAAGCTCTGTGTAACTCGGGGGGCGGCAGGGCCCTCAGGCATCGCCACGGCCGCCCGGAGCCCAGGAAGCTGGCGCTGAAACGTGGCCCGACCTCTCCGGCTCACCATGGCCGTGGCACGCTCCGCCCAGACTGGATTGCATGTCGAGAGACCCTTGTGTCTGTCAGAGCAGACATGCTGGCTTTTCCTCCCGCCGCTGGCTATGAGCCGCAGGGCGGGCGAGGGTGACCGGGCCGGGGGGCAGACCCTGCTCTCCTGGCTGCGGAGAAGGAGCTAGCGAGGTTCTTCCAATGGCTCCGCAGGGCCAGGACTGGGAGTCCTTGGGGGCCTCAGGCAGTAGAAGGCTGAACCCAAGACAACAGGGACGCTGGGGAGAGAGGCCTGCCCCAAGGCCAGACTCCCCCCGCCTCACGTGGCCACAGTCGGTGCCTTGGCTGCGTGCGGGAAGGACCATCGCTTTGGGGCTGCCAGGAGGAGCACGCCAGCTGCTGGTGCATCTCCTGAAGGCCCTCGCCCCTTAGGCCGTCGTCAGAACCAACGTCTGAGGCCCGTTTGAGCCCAGAGCTTTCTCCAGCAGGGCTAAGCTGGCTAAAGAGTCCAGCTTGTCAGCGTCCCCACTGGATCCAGCTCTGGACCGTTCTTTCTGTCCGGGCTCCAAAGGCACCATGGCGGAAAAAGGCAGCTGGCCTGCGACAGCACCTAGAGCCAGGGGGCTGCCCCAGACGCCTGGCTTCCCGGGCAGATGGCCAGGGGGGAGTCAGCCACGCTCAGCGCGGCCGTGCACCGCACAAACGCACTGGGCGGTCCGACTGACGCTGCCCAGCGGTTGTCGCTCAACCCCGTCACTTTGGGGTTCAGCTTTGAAGACCAGAGGCACAGAGCTGAGTAACTCACCAGATCTGGCACTCTCCTGACGTGTGGGGCTGGCTCCTCCCTCCGCGCCGGCTCTGGGGTCACCCTCGGATCGGAAGGTTGTTTCACCGCGGCGGCAGAGGAAGAGAGCGCCTTCCTCAGTTCCCCAGTCGGCTGCTTCTTCGCCTGGGAGGAGAGCAGAGGAGAGTTAGTCTTTCTCCAGCTCTGTTTCTCCTGGGACTGGCTCCAACGGGGACTCCGGGCAGCCCATTTCTACCCCCGGCCTCACTGCTGTCTCTGGCAAGGCCCGGCGCCGACTACGGGCTGGATCCCTAAGAACCAGGAGACTTGTTCATCGGGGTTTACACGTCCCCAGCCTGCATTCCTCTCTGACGTCCCCAGCACGTTCCCATCCCAGCTTCTGGGGCGCCCGGCCCCGTGGCCTCACTGGGTCCTTCGGTCCTAGCCCTCTGGCTGGGGAGTCGATGTTTGATTAGCTAAAGGCCCAGAGGCTGATCTGGCCTGGCTCTGGCTGCCTGGGACGCTGGAGAGAGCTCCTCTCTCCCACAGGCTCAGGTGGACGCAGGCTTGGTCCATGTCTCACCTGCTGAACCCATCCTGTTGCTTTTGCTTAGTCCCCTCCTGCAAATCGTTTGCAGCCTTCTGCCCTGGTGACTCGCCTGGCACCCACGTCGAACCCGCCTTCCGTGGCTCAGCTGGAAACCTCCCACGTGGCATCTGCAGGCGTGGCCCTGCCTCCAGGACCCAGATTTCATTGCCCAGAAGGGAGGGTCCCTGCAGCCACCTTGGCCTGTCTGGGCGACCCCTGCTCCCTGCCAGCCCCCATCACCCGTGCCTAATGCAGTGGTGCCAGCAGCTGCAGGCATAGACAGAGGTGCGGTCTGGCCCATTCGACCCCTGCTGCTGGAGAGGAAAGGCCCCCGCCCTGGGGGAAGAGCTTTCTGTCCCTCTAGGTGCCGGTTACCAGCTCCATCCACGGGAAGGGGCCCGAAGGGTTTGCCGGGGCTGCTGGTTTCACGGACGGACAAAGCACGGCCCTGCCGCAGTGCGCTGGCGGCTGCAGCCCCTTGGGGCGCGTGGCTGGGTTGGCCCCATGGGCTGCGACTCCTCCTCAAGGCTGATGAACTATTAGAACAATTGCAGGAACTCAGTCGCTTGCGTGATGACTGGGTCTGTAGCCCTGGGGCTGGGGGTGCGGGTTTCCATCCTAGGCAGGGTGAGTTTGCTCAGTGGCTCTCAGCTCCCCTCCTCACTGGTCCAGCGCCCTGCGCCCCGGTGTCCGACCCACGGCCCTTCTTGTCTCAGGGAGCTCTCTCCTGACATCTCGTGGTGAGCGGCGGGAAAGGACCTCTGGAGCAAGCTACATTTGCATAGACACGCCCAGGAGCAAGCCACATTTGCATAGACCCGCCCACTGCGGCCAGGTAGCCAGCAGAGGGGTGGGCTTTGCCTGAGCCCCATGAGGCTGCTGGGCTCCTGGCGACTTGTCGTTACGGTGTGTGGGGGTTGGGGAGATGCCAAGTCCAGGGCCAGTTCAGACCTGGCGGCGTGGTCACGTCACTGTCCCCTCAGCGACCAGGCGCAGCTGCCCGGCCCCGGCGCAGACCCTGCTTCTGCCTCAGCTCGGAAGCGGAAATCTCTGACCCCCAGGCTGGGCCGCGGGGGAAAGGGGAGGAGCCTCCGAGAGGCTCCCGCCAGCGCGGGAATCCCGGGGGCTGGGCGGAGCCTTGGGACGCGGCGTGGCGGCTGGTGGCAGCAGTGATGGGTGAGCGGTGGGCAGCGGAAGGGGTGGCAGCCAGCAGACCAGTTGGCGGCTGCTCAGACCATCCCCCCAGCTCTATTCGCTCCTGCCCCGCCCTGCTCCTAGCCTGCGGCATGGCCTTGCGCACTCCGGCTGACCTGGCTCTGACCTGGGCCCAGTATCTGGCACTGAGCTGGGCGCCTGCTCCTGAGGCCCGCCGCCCGCGCCCTGCTGCCTGGCACGTCCGCGTGTTCTCCCCTGGCCTGGATGCTGGACACGCCAAGGCCAGTGCATCAGGGCAAGGCCATGGTCGCTTGCTGGGAGAAGCTGCCGCAGCAGCACGGCAGGGGCCTTCGTCCATCTGACAGCCTGGGCCAGCCAGTCAGATGCCCAGCAGGCCTGTGCCCGTCCACCCGGGGCATAGCCCTCAGCCCCAGCCCTGCCCACGAGACGTCAGCTCCTTTGACATGGGCTCTTGGGTGGGGGGAAATCTGATCTCCCCTTCAGCCTCTGCTCCCTGTGCTCCCGAGGGCCAAGTGCTCTGGGGCCACTCGCCGTGCCGAGGGCCGAGCCGTGCTGGGCAGGATCCACCGAGAGGGGGGCTGAAGGGCCTGTCGACGCTGCAGCCCTCTTTGAGGGGCCTGGTCCCAGCAGGGGGTCTGCTTACGACCCCGCCCTGGCCCCTGGGCAGCATGCTCCGTAGCTTCTTTAGCCAGTCAGGCTGGTTCCCGCTGCTGCCGCCGTGTCGGCGGGACGGTCGGTCGCCTGCTCCGCTCTGAGAGCTGCTCTGCAGAGACAGCAGGCGCTGCTTAGCCCTGTGCCAGGTGCCGGTTTCACAGCTGCCATGCTGTTCATCCCCGTCCCCGCGGCGCGCTGAGAAGGGGACTCGGGGCGTGCGCAGAGGCAGGCAGGGGCTGGCAGATTGTGTAAATAGAACTAAACGGTTTAGAAAGTCATCTAGGTTATTTGTCTCTCGTCTATCTCGTCAAACTGCTTCCAGCTGGCTCAGCAATGCAGCGGGGATGGGATAAATTAGCGGCACTCTCCGTGCCTGCTCTTGCGAAATCTCGCTGGGCAGTGGCACCATCGCGCGCTGCCTTACACGCCATCCTGCTGGGGAATTCGACGGGGCCGCCTTCGCCCCCGCCCTGCGTCTCAAGCAAGCCGCTTGTGTCTGCCCCGCAGACCGGTGCTGGCCCTCTGGCCTGGGCTGTCGGTCGCTAGCGGGGCGGGACACTGGCCCCTCCCTGCGCTGCCAGCCCGGCTTCCCAGATTGCTCGTGTGGGGCGTGCAGAGCCCCTTGCAGAAGACAGCAAGGTGCCGCACTTTGGAGATGCTGCTGCGGATTCACACTGCCCGCCTGCCCTGACCGCTCCCTGGGCCAGCGGTGGCCGGACCACGCGGAGCACCTGCGGGGGCACTGGCTGGCAGGCGGAGCCCTTGGGAAGCATCTGTGGTTAGGTGCCAGCCGGCGGCAGAGTGCCCGCACGGGTGGGTACATGGCGTCATCTTGAAGAGCTCTCGTCCCCAATCCGTCCCTGTGCGATTGTGTGGTGTGAGCAGCTCAGGGCTGGGCCAGACCACGTCCCAGGCAGGCGAGCTGGCCCGGGGCTGAGAACTCGGGTGCAGAGCACGGTGACGTGTGCCCCGCAGAAGGGGGATCTGGTCTCCCTCCATCTAGGCAGGCACATCACCCGCTGGCCTACGTGCTGGGGACTGGCTCTCACTGCGGTGTTGCCCTCCGGGCAGGCGCGCACAGGCTCCCAGGCAGCCGCAGCTCTCAGGGAGGGCTGTGGGATTGGAAACATGCTCCCTGCGAATCTTCCTGGAGCCATGGTGTGAGGCTGGGGTTCAGCCGCCTGCAGCCCGCCCTGTTCGCAAAGGCAAAGGCCAGGCACCGGCCTCGGTTCGTTGGCTCGGGCGGCTCCAGACTTTGCCCACCCTGCTCCCCAGCTGCAGAGAGCAGAAAGTTCAGCCTGGAGAAACGCCCGTCTCATGCCTCTCTCGGCGTTGGGCTCGCACTGGCCGTAACACGCCTCGGAGTGCCCGTCCTTGGGCTTCTTCGGCCCTTCCCAGCAGAGCTGCTGCTGGCTGGCCTGGGGGCATGGGGCAGCTAGAGCATCACTGCTCCTGCCATGGGGCCCAGGAGACATGCTCCGGCCTGGAGCAAGCTGGCCCCCAGTCCTGCCCCAGTGGCCCCAGGCAGCAGAGGGCACAGCAGGGCCAGGCTGGGGCTGTCGTGACTGGAGACACTGCTGGAGCCACGGGCGTGGCCCGGGGGGCCCTGCGGTGTAGCCCCTCCGTGCTGGGCTTTAGCGGGTCCCCGGGCTGCGCTGCACATCCGGAGTGCCCGCCAGACGCCCCCCGGCAGCAATGCTTTCATCGTGGCGGGAGCCGGGACCCAGGCGGGTGATTTACAGCAGCCCTGGCCTGTCAAAGATAACAGAGCATCTTCCAGGCTCCCTGCGCAGGCCCAGACAGGCGGGGCCCTCTCCACCCCACCCCCCCCTCTTCTGGCCAGACGGCTGCTCCCCCAGCAGCCCTCCTCACGCCCAGCTGGCCGTGCTGCCCACAGGGCCTGCCTGGGAACAGCCTCGCAGGCCTCCCCATCCTGCTGCCCGCCAGCTCAGCCCATGCTGTGTGCTCAGGAGACACTGTCAGGCTGCCCCCGGGCAGGAGCGGTGGGTGCGGGTGACACCGTCAGGCTGCCCCCAGGCAGGAGCGGTGGGTGCGGGTGACACCGGCAGGCTGTCCCCGGGCAGGAGCGGTGGGTGCGGGTGACACCGGCAGGCTGCCCCCGGGCAGGAGCGGTGGGTGCGGGTGACACCGGCAGGATGTCCCCGGGCAGGAGCGGTGGGTGCGGGTGACACCGGCAGGATGTCCCCGGGCAGGAGCGGTGGGTGCGGGTGACACTGTCAGGCTGCCCCCGGGCAGGAGCGGTAGGTGCGGGTGACACCGGCAGGCTGCCCCCGGGCAGGAGCGGTGGGTGCGGGTGACACCGGCAGGATGTCCCCGGGCAGGAGCGGTGGGTGCGGGTGACACCGGCAGGCTGCCCCCGGGCAGGAGCGGTGGGTGCGGGTGACACCGGCAGGATGTCCCCGGGCAGGAGCTGTGGGTGCGGGTGACACCGGCAGGCTGCCCCCGGGCAGGAGCGGTGGGTGCGGGTGACACCTGCAGGATGTCCCCGGGCAGGAGCGGTGGGTGCGGGTGATACCGGCAGGCTGCCCCCGGGCAGGAGCTGTAGCCTGTGGTCAGGGGGCTGCCACTCGGCTTCACCGTGGCTCTGGTAGTAGCTGGCGTGTGGCACAGCAAGTGCCTAGCGGTGCCGCCGGAGCTGCCTGCAGTGGGGTATGAGCCCCGAGCCCTGCTCTGAGTGCGCTGTCCCAAAGGCTGCAGACAGGCCACCTGGGGTGCGTGTGTCCAGCACAGCCGGAGTGCTGTGTCACTGTGCCCTTGGGGCAGGCTTGGTGTTCTCGCCCTGCTAGCCCCTCTCACGGCTGCCCAGCGCTTTCTCTGCCGGTACAGCCGGCGGGGCTGCCCAGCACTTTGTCTGCTGGTACAGGCGGCAGGGCTGCCCAGCACTTTCTCTGCCTGTACAGCCGGCGGGGCTGCCCAGCGCTTTCTCTGCCGGTACAGCTGGCGGGGCTGCCCAGCACTTTCTCTGCCTGTACAGCCGGCGGGGCTGCCCAGCACTTTCTCTGCCTGTACAGCCGGCGGGGCTGCCCAGCACTTTCTCTGCCGGTACAGGCGGCGGGGCTGCCCAGCGCTTTCTCTGCCGGTACAGGCGGCGGGGCTGCCCAGAGCTTTCTCTGCCGGTACAGGCGGCGGGGCTGCCCAGCGCTTTCTCTGCCGGTACAGGCGGCGGGGCTGCCCAGCGCTTTCTCTGCCGGTACAGGCGGCGGGGCTGCCCAGCGCTTTCTCTGCCGGTACAGGCGGCGGGGCTGCCCAGAGCTTTCTCTGCCGTTGCAGCCAGGGGGGCTGCAGGCTCCAGCTGTTCCCAGTGCTCCGGCTGTAGCTACATGTGGTTAGTGCCACATTTAACAGCCCTGCTGTGCTGCCACAGGGCTTTGCTGCCTCTAGGAAAGGTCAGGGGCCATCACCACATGGGAGACAGGAGGTCTGGTTCATGGGCCTGTCTGCAGGGGTGAGCAGGCAGCCCCGTTTCCCACAGCTCACGTTTCTAGAAGTGCCTGCAGTGAATTAAAGGGGGAAGCGATAAAACGGGGCCCTGGGGCGTCCCTCCTCGAATGGGCCCTGCTTGGCCCGTGGCCCTCGGCGGGCGTGGCCGTCTCACGGAGCGGCCCTGGACACGGCTGCCCTTCCTCCCACGCACCCGCTGCTGAGGCACTGACCTGTCTCCCTTCAGGTGCTTGCTGCCTGCAGCCCCGCCCGGGCTGTGGGGCCGGCCCAGCTCACCGGCTCTGCACCACAGTTCCAGCCAGAAAGTGCCACTTCCTTTCTGCCAGGCCCCGTCTGCCCCCACCTCAGCCACTGGCTCCGGCCTCCCAGCCGACCCCCAGAGCACTTCCCCCGGCCGTCCCTGGGCTGTGGCTGGTGGGGCCCAGAGGCATGGCCAGGCCCAGCACCACTCAGCACCGTTGCCACCGGCTGGGTGGCACGGAGGAGCGACACGTCCGGCCCCGCCAGCCTGGGCATTCGCAGTCACACGGCGCCTGGCTGGTCCCATGTCCAGGGGTGTCGCGCTGCCTCAGGGCCGGCTGCCAGGGAGCAGGCACTCACTCCCCACCGCTCCTAGGCCCAGCCGGAGGCCTGCCTGGGGGCCATCGCGAGGCACGGGAGCGTGTGCAGGTCGCCTGGTGCCTGGGACATGGCCTGTCCAGGGAAGGTCCTGCCTGCCGCATCCTGCACACCCTTCGGGATGACTGAACACATCCCCGTCACGCCACTCTCCATAGCTGCCACCTGCTTGGCAGCGATGTGTGTGCCAGCGTCCAGGGGCCTGCCGGTGGTGTGAGCTGGCGCCAGTGTGACAGACCAGGCCGGGTCTGGGCACCGCTCAGGGCAAATTGCTCCAAACCAGGGCTCCCTACAGCCCCTGACTGGAGACCTTCCAAACTGGCCACAAACCAGCCACACCGAGCGCTCCAGCTGCCAATCCGGCCGGCAGGAAGCCTCACGAGCAAAACCCCTCAGACACCCCAGCTCTCCCTGTGCCCCAACCAGCCCCAGGTCCCACACAGGTGAGGGTTACAGAACCCAATCTCACCTACCCCGAACGGGTTCTTCCGGTCCCAAGAAACCAGCCACAAATCTCCGGTCAATTTACGCTCTGGATCTTACCCACAAGAGCACGCTGGGCCCGTCCCTTAGAATCTACACTCTAAAGGTTTATTACTAAAAGTAAGAAAAGGTGGCGAGTGAGGCTGTTAAGGCGAATACGTCACACGCACCAATCCCCCAGTTCTGGACGCAGGCTCTCAGCAGGGATGTTACAAACTGCCGGCTTAGCAGTCTCTGGTGCACATCCTGTGTCAGGACGGGTCGGCGGCCCTGCCCGGCTCTGTCCCTCGCAAGGCTGCATCTGGGCTCAGTAGCAAGATTGAAGACAAGCTGAGTCTGGCCTCATGGCACTTTCTATCCATCCCTGGTGTCTCCCCAGCCGGAGCGGGTCGCATGGCCCAGTGACCTGTCTGTGTGTCACACACCGGCAGCCATTCTGCCCTGGCTGGTTGCAGGTTTCCAGACGCCTCCCTCAGGTGTGTGTTGGGCACCGAGAGCCCTGTCCTTGGGGCCCTGCTAGTTCACACAGTCAGTCCTTCCTCGGGACAGGCAGCCCAGGCCATCGCTCTGTCTCAGGCAGAGAACGTCGACAGGACCGGCACAGGGCCCATTTCGCTGCCCCCCACACACACATCACACCGGCACACAAGTAGCACACACACAATCAGTAGGACACAAGCTTTCATTTGACACCTCCTATGGCCCCCTTTGTGCACACTTTGGGGCAAACACCCCCCCTGGGCACAGCCATGATCTGGCTGCTCCCCTTAAAATCCAGTAACGTGACAGCCAGGCCACCCGGTGCCGGTCACACGCGTGGGGGGTCTGCACGGGGCGATGCAGCGGCACCAGACGGGACTTACTAGCCTGCGCTCGGGGCTCCCTGTGCAAGCAGCGAAGGGCTGAGCGTGCGAGTCGGAGGGAGCCGGCGCGGGTATTTCTCTGGGCACAGCCTGAGGGCGGCCAGGGCTGGGATTCTCTCCCCAGTTCCAGTCCCTGCCCCTCACCACGAGCTAGGTGCTCAGTTCCAGGCCAGGGCCACGTGGCTCCCAGCGGAGCCTTGGCAAGCCCCGTGCAATTAGCTGGAGAGGTGATTCAATCATCGCCGATGGTACCGACCCGGGGAGGGATTTCCTGAGCCTCCCGACTGGCGCAGCGCATCCATGGCCCCTCAGCATCGCAGGGCCCTGCAGCGGCCACCCACCAGGCCTGGTGAGGAAGTTGGACAGGGCGCTGGCCTCCCTTATCCTCTGGGCGCTGGCCCTAGACACCGGCTGTGGCGGCGCGTCAGGGATCCCCCCGATCCTGCACCCCCGTAGCAGGAAGATGAGTCTCTGCCAACCAGTAGAATGGGGGGGTTATTGCTTCTCCAGGATACAGCCCAGCCTAGACGTGATGTGGGTATAAGGAGTCCGGGGCAGGCAGCCTCAGACCCCTTGGGGTGGGGTCCACAGGCCACTCACCCCCCAGTACTCAGCTTAGTCTCTTCCCTTCATGTTTTTCCAGACCAGACTGACCCTTCCCCAAACCACTCCCTTCCTTTGTTCCAACTCCTTCCCTCTCCGGTGGGAGCCGGTTGGGCCACGGCTACAGGCCCTCAGGGTGACCCCCCGCTTGGCAGTGCTTACAGACAGAGGCCAGTAGGGGTCGCCCACAGCCCAAGCCTAGCGCCCAGCGAGTGGACTGTACCCCCACTACATCACACCTCTCCCCCCTCCGAGAGCGAATGAGCGGGGCCACTCTGCCAGTGGCCTGGGGAAGTTCGGGCCCCTCGCTATGGGACAGCGCGTCGGCGATGATGTTGGCGCTCCCCTTGACGTGGATCACTTCCATGTCGCAGTCCTGCAGGAGCAGGCTCCCCCCTGTTCGGCTGCTGCACGGCTTTGAGGGGCTGGCGCTGGCCCATCCTCTGCGGTCGTACCAGCCCTTCCACTTCCCTTGGGCTCTGCCCAGGGTCTCTCTGGCCAGGCCCATGAGCTCAGTGAGCCTTTCCCGGAAAGCCAGGACATTCCCCACCCCCAACGCTCCATCCGGGGAGGTCTCCCCCTCCCATAACTCTCTCAGCAAGCCCAGGGGGTCCTTTCCCCTTCTGCACCCCGGCTCAGTCAGGTAGAACCTGGTGGACCCTCGGGGTTCCTCCCTGTGTGCAGACAGCAGGTGGGGCAGCATCTGCTTCAGGGCCCCCTGAAACCTCCCCACCAGCCCGCTGGGCCGGGAGCCAGACACGGGCCCAGGTGAGCCGGGCCCTGTGCTTCTCCCACAAGCACCAGAGCGGGGCCGACATGAAGTTGGATCCCTGGTCCATGAGGACCTCCTGGGGGCACCCCACCCTGCTGAAAAGGGCCAGCAGCGCGTCTGCCACCATGTCTGCCTCGACAGAGGGCAGAGCCACGGCCTCGGGGCAGTGGGTAGCCAAATCCACAGCTACCAGGATGTATTTGTTCCCTGTCCGGGTGGCCTGGCTGACAGGCCCCACTGTATCTATTGCTGCCTTCCGGAACCGCTCCTGTATGATGGGCTGGCACCTCAAGGCAGCTTCCCCCCATCTCGGGCTTTCCGCGCCCTCTGGCAGGAGTCGCAGGCCCGGCAGTACCGCTGCATGGCGCAAATATTCCCGGCCAGTAAAGGGCCTGAAGCAGCCTCAGCCGGGTGCGCTGGATCCCCTGGTGCCCTGCAAATGGGACGTCATGGGCCAGGTGCAGCAGCCTGGGGCGATGTTTTTGAGGAACCACCAGCTGCCGCTGGACCCCCCATGATACCACCTTCCTGGGGGGAGCCATTCCCGGTACAGGAATCCCCTCTCCCATAGGAACCTCTCCTGGCCGCCTCTCCCCAGGAGCTGAGCTGCGCCCAGGTCGGCCCGGTCCCTCAGCATCTGCAAAGAGGGATCTGCCTGCACCTCCGCCTGGAATTCAGCAGCTGGAACAGGGACCTGTTCCCCCCCTTGCCTGGATCTGGTGCTCTAGCCCTGCTGGGGCCCATGTCTGCCGGATGGGGCCCTGAGCCCCCTGCAGGGAGCCCTCCCCGGGTCAGGGTCGCCAGCCCCTCGCTGGCTCTGGCTACGGGTGGTGACCAGGGTCCTGTGGGGTCTGTCTGGCCACTCCTCTGGGTCACCCCCCATCAGCACCTCCGTGGGCAAGTGCTGGTGCACCCCCATTTCCTTGGGGCCCTCCTTAGCCCCCCATTTCAGATGCACCCGGGCTACAGGCACCTTAAAAGGGGTCCCATCTATGCCCCTCTGGGTCAGCTGAGTGTTGGGCACCCTGTGATCTGGGGCTACTACCTCAGGCCAGGCCAGCGTCACCTCCGCCCCCGGGTCCCAGTAGCCCATCACCTCCCTGCCATCCATCTGCAGGGGCACGAGGCACTCGCTCCGCAGGGGCCACCCTGCCCCCACCCGGTACACTGAGAGATCCGCCTCCAGAGGGTCAGACCTCCCAGGGGAGTTGGCCTAAGAGGCCTTCCCCCCACTCTGAGCTGAGGTTTGCCTGCCGGCCCCTGCCTTTGGGGCAGCCTGCCCTTCCCCCAGCCCCAGCCAGTTAACCCTGGAACGTCTCGGGTCGTGGGACCTGGCCTGGTGCCTGGTGCACTGAGCCCATTGTGGCCTCCTTGCCCGCAGCGATGGCAGGTTAGTTCCTGCAGGCCCCTTTGGGCTGGCTCCATCCGGGCCCTGGCTGTCTCTCGGGGGGGCGGATGGCTGGCCCCTGTCCCTTGGGCTCACCCTGTGGTGATTTTCTCCATTGCTCAGCCAAGAACTGGTCTCTGCGCGATTCCCTCTCTCTGGGACTCCTGTTCACACCCAGACCGGCTCTCTGTGAACTCGCCCGCCAGCCTCCCGGCTTCCTGGGGCTCCTCTGGCCTCCGGTCCTTGAGCCACAGCCTCAGGCTGGGTGGGCACACTTCATAGAACTGTTCCAGCATCATCAGCTTGAGCAGTTCCTCTGCGGTCTGGGCCCCAACCCCGCACACCCACTTGCGGCAGTACTGCGCCAGGCGGGAGGCCAGATCCACATAGGTCTCCCATGGCCCCTTCTGCACCCCCCGGAACTTCTTCCTGTACATCTCGGGGGTCAGCCCGAACTTGTGCAGCAGGGCCTCTTTGACCTGTTCGTTGTCACCTGGCTATGATTCTCCAGCTGGCTGAGCACCCCTGTGGCCTTCTGATCCAGCAAGGGGGTGAGCTGTTGGAGCCGGTCTGCTGGGGGAATTTGGTGTAGTTCACAGGCCCGCTCAAAGGAGCTAAGAAACCCGTCCATGTCCCCCACGTCTTTACTCTGGGCCAACACGAGCTTCTTCAAGTGTCTGGCCGTCGCGAGCCCCCTGGGGTACTCCCCACTCACCGCAGCCGGAGCCCCTCGGCTTCTCCGCTCTGCCATGGCCAGCTCATGCTGCCGCTGTCTCTCTCGTTCCTGGCATTCCTCCCTACGGTCTTGCTGCTCTTTCTCTTGTAACTCCAATTCCTTTAGCCTCAGCTCGATCTCCAGCTGTCGCAGCTCTGCCGGGATGGACCCCGCCCTGGACAAACCACTGCTGGCGGAGCGTGGCCTGGTGGGCACTGTGTCTGTCTGGCGGACTCCAGCCCTCCCTCCGATCTGAAAGCCTGAGACGCTCCCAGCGGGTGTCTGGCTGCTCCCTGCTGGGACAGGATCCAGGCCCCTGGACTGGTCATTCTCGTCCAGCCGGGTAATCAGCTGGGCCTTGGTCAATCTCCCCATGGGCAGGCCCCTCTCTCTGCACAGCCCCACAAGGTCTGCCTTCAGGCGTGGGGCGTAGGCCATCTCCCCGCCGATCCCCGGGGTGTAGACTCACCGACCGAGTGCTCCAGCGCCCCATGACTCCCAGGAATCACTTCACTCTGTCTCCAGCACGTCTGGCCCTTGCAAGCCCCTTCCTCCTACTGCTCCTCGTTCCTTGCTGCTGGAAGCTCCATCCACGGGGCGCAGTGCATCCCACCCCTGACACCCCTGTGGCGGCGCGTCAGGGATGCCCCCGATCCTGCCCCCTGTAGCAGGAAGATGAATCTCTGCCAACCAGTAGAATAGGGGGGTTATTGCTTCTCCAGGATACAGCCCAGCATAGATGTGATGTGGGTATAAGGAGTCCGGGGCAGGCAGCCTCAGACCCCTTGGGGTGGGGTCCACAGGCCACTCACCCCCCAGTACTCAGCTTAGGCTCTTCCCTTCATGTTTTTCCAGACCAGACTGACCCTTCCCCAAACCACTCCCTTCCTTTGTTCCAACTCCTTCCCTCTCCGGGAGCCGGTTGGGCCACGGTCTACAGGCCCTCAGGGTGACCCCCCGCTGGGCAGTGCTTACAGACAGAGGCCAGTAGGGGTCGCCCACAGCCCACCTCTCAAGCACAGCACCCAGCGTGTGGACCGTACCCTCACTACATCACTGCTCAGCGGGCGCCCGCGGGGTCTCTGGGCCGGGTCCCCTCCTGGCTCGTCATCCCTGGCCTCATGCTCACTTGCGTTTCTCTGGTGTTGTCCCATTATCGGCCGGAGCCAGGCCTTAGCGGTTCCCCCCTCGGCCGAAGGGGCAGCCTGTAGGTGTGGGCCGGCCGGGCGCCTGCTGGCAGACGGCCGGAGCTGCCAGGATTTCCACTGTTGAGTGTGGCGGCAGCCCAAGGGCTTGCAGAGGGTGGTAGAATAGCTACGTTTGGGCAGACTGGGGGGAGCCCCCCTGGTTCCAGCCCTGCCACACACTCTGCTCTGCAGCCGAGGCACAAGGAGAGGTGCCGGCCTTCCCCGGGGGTTATAGCCCCGGGCTCCTTCCCTTCCCAGAGAGCAGGGAGCAGCCCAGTAATGGGCGGGAAGGTCCCAGCAATGGACGGAAAGCTGCAGCCCAGCGAGGGGTGCAAGGGGCGGGCACAGCGGGGAGCAGGGTGGGGCGGGCACAGCGGGGCAAGGGGGGGGCCGGCACAGCGAGGGGTGCAAGGGGCGGGCACAGCGGGAAGCGGGGGGGGCCGGCACTGCAGGGCGCCGGGGGCAGCACAGTGGGGCATGGGGAGGCACACGGGCGCTGGGGTGGCACAGCGAGGGGTGCAAGGGGTGGGCACAGCGGGGCGGGGGCCACCTGGGGAGCGGGGGCCGGTACAGCAAGGTGCAAGGGGCTGGCACAGCAGGAAGCAGGGGGCCGGCTCTGCGGGGCGCCGGGGGGCAGCACAGCGGGGCACGGGGGGGCCGGCACCGCAGGGCGCAGCGGCACAGCTCCCGGCCGGGCCCAGGGGGGTGACGTGGGGCTCTCCCCTCTGCAGGATTACTGGCTGTCGCTGCTCTACAAGCGCCTGGTGGGGCCCAAGGTGCTGGCCGTGCACGTGGCCGGGCTGCAGAGGAAGCCGCGGCCCGGCAGAGTCATTCGGGACAAGCTCCGCATCTACGCTCACTGCACCAGCTCCTACAAGTCAGTGCCCTGGGCCCAGCGCCTCCCCTCCCCAGCTCCCGGGTCGGGGCCCCGCTGTGCACCCTGGGGCCCGGGACAGCAGGGGCTGTGGCAGCGGCTCCCTCTGGTGGCTGCCCAGGCTGCTGGCTCCGGAGCACTCGGGCGCCTGTGGGGGGCAGAGGGGGACTCGGGGGCTGTCCCCCACAGAAGGTGCCTTGGGACGGGGCTGCCTCTTGCCGTGGGAGCGAGCAGGACAGGGGTGGAGGGGGGGCTGCGGCACAAGCCCCACAGGGAGATCAAGGGAGAGGACTTTGCCGCCCCAGGGGTCGAGTTACTGCCCCGCGGCGCCCAGGAGCTGCGGGGGGCCGGGACTGGTGACAGGCCCTTCAAAGGGTCCCGTCTCTGCGCACACAAGTTCCCATTGTGGCTGCAGGGAGGGAGGGTCCTTCGCTCCCCTAGTCCACACGCTGTCAACATCCCCACCGGCCCATGCAGGTACCGCTGCTCCTGGGGCTGCCCGGGGCTAGAGGGAGCCCGCCACCGGTCTCTGCGCCAGGCGTGTCCGGAGGGGGCCCTGGGCACAGTGCACGCAGCACCCCCAGGGTCTCCCCGCACAGCAGCCCTGGTGCCCTGCCCCTTCGCTCGCCACGGCCCTGTGCCCCACGGCCCTCAGCCTGGGGCACCACCTCCCTGCCCACCCTGGCCTGTGCCCCGGGGAAGCGGCAGAGCCTGGAGCCAGATGGGACAGGCCTGTGCCCCTTCCAGAGCATAACTCCAGGCTCTGCCTGCCCCTGCCATGGCACCGTGCTGCTAGGCCCAGGGGCCAGTGCCAGGTCTCAGACTGCCTGAGAGACCTGGGCACGGGGTGACGTCCCCTGCGTGCACAGCCTGCATGCCTGTGGCGGGTGCCCCTGCTGGCCTCCGCCTTGTGATGGCGACTGGTTCCCAGCGCAGCTCACGGCACCACCCCCAGCCTGGCTGCCCGCTCCGCAGCACCCGCTTTGGGAAGCTACCCAGAAACGATGCGGCGGCCGAGATGTGGTGCCAGCCGGCCCCCCTTAGCTCCCGCTTTCGCTCGCAGCCACAGCTACGCCCGAGGCTCCATCACCCTCTACATCATCAACCTGCATCGCTCCCGGAAGAAAATCAAGCTGGTGGGAACGCTGCGGGACAAGCTGGTTCACCAGTACCTGCTGCAGCCGCACGGCCGGGACGGGCTGCACGCCCGGTGAGTTCACCAGTACCTGCTGCAGCCGCACGGCCGGGACGGGCTGCACGCCCGGTGAGTTCACCAGTACCTGCTGCAGCCGCACGGCCGGGATGGGCTGCACGCCCGGTGAGTTCACCAGTACCTGCTGCAGCTGCACGGCCGGGATGGGCTGCATGGCTGGTGAGTTCACCAGGACCTACTGCAGCCGCACGGCCGGGATGGTTGCATGGCTGGTGAGTTCACCAGTACCTGCTGCAGCCGCACGGCCGGGACGGGCTGCACGGCTGGTGAGTTCACCAGGACCTGCTGTAGCCACACGGCCGCGACGGGCTGCATGGCCTGTGAGTTCACCAGGACCTGCTGTAGCCACACGGCCAGGATGGTTGCATGGCTGGTGAGTTCACCAGTACCTGCTGCAGCCGCACGGCCGGGACAGGCTGCACAGCTGGTGAGTTCACCAGGACCTCCTGCAGCTGCAGGGCTGTAATGGGCTGCACGGCTGGTGAGTTCACCAGGACCTGCTGTAGCCACACGGCCGCGACGGGCTGCATGGCCTGTGAGTTCACCAGGACCTGCTGCAGCCGCACGGCCGGGACAGGCTACACAGCCGGTGAGCGCACGTGTCTGGGGCTCTGTGCTGCAGGCGAGCACAGGGCCCCGACAACACGTAGCCCCAACAAGTGGCTTGTCTCCAAGCTGCCTGGCGCCAGGCTGCCACCTGCTACTGCGCAGGCTCTGTGGGCCTGAGCCAGGCCGCGCTGCCCACGTGCAGCTGGGAGACGTGGGCACCCAGTGCAACCTGCACAGCCTCGGGGAAGGGGGTAGAGGGCAAGCTCCTCGCCTTACCCAGCAGGAGAAGCTCGAGGGCCAGTCAGGGGCCGGGTGTGCGCTACCCAGGCATGGCAGCGGCACAGGGGCATGGGAGTCACAGATCCCCAGGCAAAGTGCTCGTGCTGCCTCCCGCCCCACCTCTGCTCTGCCGCCCTGCCCACGCGCTGCCAGCCGCCCCTCCCGTCCCGCCTCTGCTCTGCCGCCCTGCCCACGCTGCCTGCTGCCCCTCCCGTCCCGCCTCTGCTCTGTCGCCCTGCCCACGCTGCCTGCTGCCCCTCCCGTCCCGCCTCTGCTCTGCCGCCCTGCCCACGCGCTGCCAGCCGCCCCTCCCGTCCCGCCTCTGCTCTGCCGCCCTGCCCACGCGCTGCCAGCCGCCCCTCCCGTCCTGCCTCTGCTCTGCCGCCCTGCCCACGCTGCCTGCTGCCCCTCCCGTCCCGCCTCTGCTCTGCCGCCTGCCCACGCGCTGCCAGCCGCCCTCCCGTCCCGCCTCTGCTCTGCCGCCCTGCCCACGCGCTGCCAGCCGCCCCTCCCGTCCCGCCTCTGCTCTGCTGCCCTGCCCACGCTGCCTGCTGCCCCTCCCGTCCTGCCTCTGCTCTGCCGCCCCGCCCACACGCTGCCAGCTGCCCCTCCCGTCCTGCCTCTGCTCTGCCGCCCTGCCCACGCTGCCAGCCGCCTCCCGCCCCGCCTCTGCTCTGCCGCCTGCCCACGCTGCCTGCTGCCCCTCCCGTCCCGCCTCTGCTCTGCCGCCTGCCCACGCGCTGCCAGCTGCCCTCCCGTCCTGCCTCTGCTCTGCTGCCCTGCCCACGCGCTGCCAGCTGCCCCTCCCGTCCTGCCTCTGCTCTGCCGCCCTGCCCACGCTGCCTGCTGCCCCTCCCGTCCTGCCTCTGCTCTGCCGCCCCGCCCACACGCTGCCAGCTGCCCCTCCCGTCCTGCCTCTGCTCTGCCGCCCTGCCCACGCACTGCCAGCCGCCCCTCCCGTCCCGCCTCTGCTCTGCCGCCCTGCCCACGCTGCCTGCTGCCCCTCCCGCCCTGCCTCTGCTCTGCCGCCCTGCCCACGCGCTGCCTGCTGCCCCTCCCGTCCCGCCTCTGCTCTGCCGCCCTGCCCACGCGCTGCCAGCTGCCCCTCCCGTCCTGCCTCTGCTCTGCTGCCCTGCCCACGCGCTGCCAGCTGCCCCTCCCGTCCTGCCTCTGCTCTGCCGCCCTGCCCACGCTGCCTGCTGCCCCTCCCGTCCTGCCTCTGCTCTGCCGCCCTGCCCACGCGCTGCCAGCTGCCCCTCCCGTCCTGCCTCTGCTCTGCCGCCCTGCCCACGCTGCCAGCTGCCCCTCCCGTCCTGCCTCTGCTCTGCCGCCCCGCCCACAAGCTGCCAGCCGCCCTGCCCCGCCTCTGCTCTGCCGCCCCGCCCATACTGCCTGCCGCCCGCCCTGCACCGGCTCTGCCCTGCCCTGCCGCCCCGCCCATACTGCCTGCCGCCCGCCCTGCACCGGCTCTGCCCTGCCCTGCCACCCCGCCCCGCCCACGCTGCCTGCTGCCCGCCCTGCACCGGCTCTGCCCTGCCCTGCCGCCCCGCCCACGCTGCCTGCCGCCCGCCCTGCCCCGGCTCTGGGCTGACCCCAGTGCCCTTCCCTGGCAGGTCTGTGCAGCTCAATGGGCAGCCGCTGGCCATGGCGGATGATGGGATGCTTCCGGAGCTGAGCCCTCGCCCCCTGCGAGCTGGCCGCACACTGGTCATCCCGCCGCTGAGCATGAGCTTCTACGTGGTGAGGAACGTGAACGCCCTGGCCTGCCGGTACCGGTAGCTCTGCCTGAACCACTGCTGGACCTGCACAACCCCGCCTGGTCCTGCTTCCTGCACAGACCTTGCTGCCAGGCGCTGGGGCTGGGGCCCTCCTGTCGCCAGGACCGGCTGATGCAGAAGGGTCCCTCCCGGGACTCTGCCCCACAGGGACGTGCCAGCCCTGTGCCCCCTGGAGAACCGCCCAGGGTGAGGCGTCCTGAGCTGCTCCACACAGCACCCCCTCCGTGCAGCCCACAGGCCCCGGCACAGCCCGGCCAAGCTAGCGGCTTGGCCCCTTCCCCCCCCACTAGCGTGGGCAGGCTCTGAGCTCTGGGCCTGCCATGCCCACAGCCGGGCAGGGACACGGCTCCGCGGGTGACACCACTGGCCCCTGCTGGACTAGCCAGGAACGTGAGACCCTGGTGCAGTGGCAGGGCCTGCAGCTCAGGGTGCTGGGAGCCACACACCCGCTGCATGTGGCCGGCATCTGGCTGGGGACGTGGCCCGTGGCCCGGCTGGTGTGGGCTGCGCGAGGTGTGCGGAGACGCAGGGACTGTGCTGCGCGGGTTGTGCGGAGACGGAGCTCCCTGGCTGTGCTCTTAGCCTGGCACAGCGAGCACCAGGCACCCTGTGAAGGGGACAGAGCCCCCCAGCTGGCCAGAGCCAGCCCAGGCCCCTCCGAGCTTCCCTGCCCTGCGCTAGCCAAGGCTCCGGGAACCGTGGGCATCGTCCCAGCTCCCCCCGCGTCCGTTCCACTGGCCGTACCGGGGAATGAGCGGCCCAGGCTCAGCGCGCCGGGGCGGCAGGGAAGATGTCCTAGCACCCCAGTGATGGGGCTGGGTATGGACCAGTCCGGGGGGTGGCCATTGCCCCCCATGCTTCTCCCCGGGGATCCAGAGTTGGGTCCTGGCTGCCCCCTGGGGCACCCTGTGCCCACCCCAAGAGACAGGGCCAGACGGGTCCTGGTACCAGCCCACCAGCCACCTGAGAGCTTTGTGCGTGGGAGCAGCGCCCCCTGCTGCCTCTGGCCGGCCAGACAGGCAAGGGCAAGGAGAGCAGCTGCTGGACCAGCCCCTGACGCTTTGGGGCCTGGGCCTAGGCAACATGACGCGTGCTGGGGGGCAGCGGCTGCAAGGAGTCACGCCAGCCAGGCCAAGGACACTGGTGGGGCTCAGCTGAGCCTGGAGCCGGGGGCTCGCCAGCCGGGCCAAGGACTCTCGTGGGGCTCGCCGGCCGGACCGTGGAGCCTTCGCTGTAGACGTTCGTATTTAAACGATGTTTTCCGGAGAGGAGAGAAGCATGGGGCTCTGCTCGTGCGGGAGGGGGGCCCACTGCCAGCTGGCAGGGTGGGCTGAGGACGAGTCGGGCATGTCCCCGGGCGGGTTGCAGGCGGGGGCTGCTCCGCGGGGCACTCTTACGGGTGTGAATATTCCTTCCAGAAGAGATTTTATTGAGGCGCGTGGCAAGCCGGGCTCCGGGAGCTGGCGTCGATGGTTGGGGGATGGGGGAGAATAAAGGTGGGTTGTCCGACCTGGCCTGGGCTTGTCTCTCCGCAGCCGCGACTGCACGCCAGGCTCCCTGGCAGAGGGGCGCACTCCGGGCCTGCATGCACCTGGGTCTGGCTCAGGCCAGGAGCCGTGGGCACAGCCCCAGCCGTAGGACAGGGCTACCCGGCAGAGCTGGGGGGACGGGGGCTGGGCTCGCCCAGTGACCCAGGCACAAGCAGAAGAGTTCCAGGCCAGCCTATGCCCCCGGCAGGGGCAGCACCCGGCCAGGCGCCCCAACCCAGCCGTGTGAGGCCAAAGCCCATCGGTGCCACCCCCTGGCTGAGGTCCGTGCTTCACGCAGGCAGGGAGCTCAGAGCCTGAGAGGTGACAGGCCCTGAGCTGCACAGCCACGTACGGTCCCGCCACGGCAGCAGGGCACGGCGGAGCTGGGCGGAGGCCTGGCTCCGCACCCCGACGGGAGCGCCTGGGAATCCAGGCAGCGGCTCCCGGGACCAGGCCAGAGGACACACGGTTCTGGCTCTGGGACCGAGCCAGCAACGCGACTGCGCCATCCAAGCCAGTGAGCCAGGGCGAGAGGGGCCAGGGGGTGGGAGAGCACGGAGCTTGGTCCCGTCACCAGAGAAGGGTCAAAGGTTGGAGTCTGTCCAACCGCCCTGCAGAGGCTCCAGAGCATGGGCACCGGCCTCAGCGCCGTCAGGCGCCAGGCACAGACCCGCCCGGGCTGAGTTCGGTGCTTTGCTCTCACCCACCAGCTGTCAGGTGCCACCTCCTCGGGCACAGGAGCAGCTGGCCAGGAGTCCCAGAGCTCCACTCGTCTCGCCACCCAGCTGCCTTGCCTCCCGGCCGCACCCCAGCAACGTTCCCAGGACTCCCGGGGAGGGGAACCACGCGGCCAGGCTGTCCTAGCCATCGCAGCAGCTCCGTGTTCAGGGAAGTTGGACACAGCTGCTGGAGTGCGAGAGCCACACATCTGGAGAGCATGTGAGCGACCAGCTGGGGCGTGCGTGTGCAGCCAACAGCTGGGAGCCGTTTGTGCCCAGCTGTGCCCCACGCCCGTGTTCCTGCAGCCCAGCCCTGGGGAGCTGCACTGCCAACCACAAGGTCCGCCTGTTGATCCCGCACCCTGGGCCGAGCCGGGGCTGCACTGCCGGCCGGGGGCCCTGCCCGTCGATCCCGCGCCCGGGGCCGAGCCGGGGCTGCACTGCCGGCCGGGGGCCCTGCCCGTCGATCCCGCGCCCGGGGCCGAGCCGGGGCTGCACTGCCGGCCGGGGGCCCTGCCTGTCGATCCCGGGGCCGAGCCGGGGCTGCACTGCCGGCGGGGCCCTGCCCGTCGATCCCGCGCCCGGGGCCGAGCCGGGGCTGCACTGCCGGCCGGGGGCCCTGCCCGCCGATCCGCGCCCGGGGCCGAGCCGGGCTGCACCACGCCGGGGCCCTGCCTGTCGATCCCGGGGCCGAGCCGGGGCTGCACTGCCGGCTGGGGTCTCTGCCTGTCGATCCCGCCCCGGGGGCCGAGCCGGGGCTGCACTGCCGGCTGGGGTCTCTGCCTGTCGATCCCGCGCCTGGGGCCGAACTGGAGCTGAGCCCCCATCTCCATTCTATGGAAACGCCCCCCCTCGATGCCCAGACAGGCCTTTGCAAAGTGCCCCCGGCCAGCCAGCTGGGCTGTGGGCACCGGGCGCCGCCAGAGCCACCGCCTGTGTCCAACGCGCTTCACTGGCCCGACCCTCCCACCCTCTGCCTACACCCAGGAGTGCCCCCCCCGGCCTGCTGCCCCTTGTGCCCAGCCGCCTGCCCCCGATTGTGCTCAGCCGCCCCGCTCTCCTTGTGCCCCAGCCCCTGCCCCCTCAGTGCCCAGCCCCTGCCTCTCTTGTGCCCAGCTGCCCCCACCCCCTCTTGTGCCCAGTGCCCCTGCCTCTCTTGTGCCCAGCCAGCCCCACCTTCCCTTCTGCCCAGCCCCCCAGCCCCTCCTTGTGCTCAGCCGCCTCCACCCCCTCATGTACCCAGCCGCCCCCGCCCCTTCTTGTGTCCAGCCACCTCCACCCCCTCGTGTGCCCAGCCGCCCCCACTTCCCCTTGTGCCCAGCTACCGGCCTGGCTGGCCGAGCACGGGAGCACAGCAGGGAGCCTGGACTCCGCAGTCCAAGGGCTGGAGTCCGTGTCTGCCGCTGCCCACGGGGCGCCACGTCTCCGCCTGCACCAGCGGCCCAGGGGGCGGGTTTGCTGCTGGGTTCAGTGAACGGAGCCAGGGCTGGGAGGGCGTGACTGGTGGCAGGGCCAGCGAGACGATTTGCGGGGCCCAGTTCATATGGGGCTCGGGCTCTGCCTGTGCAGGGATGTGGCGTGAGGCGCTCGGGACGTGCCCAGGTAGGATGCGCCGCAAGGCAGGCGGGGCCAATAATAAAGCGCAGGGGCCCACGGCAGGAGGGCAGGTGAAGAGGGTGCTAAGCCCCTGCCTGGGCTGCACTGGAGCCTGCAGGGCCGGGCGCGAACAGGCTGGAAATGGCTTCCCCTGCCAGCGCTGTGCGGGGGCTTGGGCACACACCGGTCCGCTCCTCCTGGCCAGCGGGTCCGGGGCTTTCCCAGGGTGCCAGCCCAGCCCGAGGCAGTGGGGGGAGGAAGGACCCTGCCGGCCGGGGGCTGGTCCCCGCACAGCGCTGGGAGTGGGATGTGCCCCAGCGGGGGCATGGAAGAGGAGCAGGAAAGGGGGGGCAGGAAAGGGGACGGGGTGTCCCTGCTGGCCGAGAGCCATCACACAGCGGGACCGCGCTGACAGACCAGCAGGGGAAGCGGCTGCCCCCCCGTGCACCCCGCCACCTGCCTTGCGCTCCACCCCCATTGTGGGGGACAAGGCCCAGCAGGGGGCGCTGTGGGGAAGAACAGAAACTGGCTGGGGTGGGAGGGCTACTGGCTACTCCAGCACCAGCCTTGCCCAGAGGGGGGCGCCGTGGGGACGGGCAGGAACTGGCCGGGGGGGGGCTACTGGCTACCCAGGCCCCGCCGCCCGGCAGGGGCGCCGTGGGACGGGCAGGAACTGGCCGGGGGCTACTGGCTACCAGGCCCCGCCGCCCGGCAGGGGCGCCGTGGGACGGGCAGGAACTGGCCGGGGGCTACTGGCTACCCAGGTCCCGCCGCCCGGCAGGGGCGCCGTGGGGACGGGCAGGAACTGGCCGGGGCTACTGGCTACTCCAGCCCCGCCTCACCCGGCAGGGGCGCCGTGGGACGGGCAGGAACTGGCTGGGGGCTACGGGCTACTCCAGGTCCCGCCTCGCCCGGCAGGGGGCGCCGTGGGGACGGGCAGGAACTGGCCGGGGGGCGCTACTGGCTACTCCAGGCCCCGCCTCGCCCGGCAGGGGGCGCCGTGGGGACGGGCAGGAACTGGCTGGGGGCTACTGGCTACTCCAGGCCCCGCCTCACCCGGCAGGGGGCGCCGTGGGGACGGGCAGGAACTGGCCGGGGGGCGCTACTGGCTACTCCAGGCCCCGCCTCGCCCGGCAGGGGGCGCCGTGGGGACGGGCAGGAACTGGCCGGGGCTACTGGCTACTCCAGGCCCCGCCTCGCCCGGCAGGGGGCGCCGTGGGGACGGGCAGGAACTGGCTGGGGGGGGGCTACTGGCTACTCCAGGCCCCGCCTCGCCCGGCAGGGGGCGCCGTGGGGACGGGCAGGAACTGGCCGGGGGCTACTGGCTACTCCAGGCCCCGCCTCGCCCGGCAGGGGCGCCGTGGGAGGGGCAGGAACTGGCCGGGGCTACTGGCTACCCAGGCCCCGCCTCGCCCGGCAGGGGGCGCCGTGGGGAGGGGCAGGAACTGGCCGGGGGGGGCTACTGGCTACTCCAGGCCCCGCCTCGCCCGGCAGGGGGCGCCGTGGGGACGGGCAGGAGGCTGAAACGCCGCCGCGGGGTCGTTCCGGCCGGAGGCGGGACCGGGACCGGGACGTGGGGCTGGCTTCCCCGCCCCCGCCAGGTCACATGAGCGCGGCGGCCAGTCACGTGCCGTGCCCGGTGGCGGAAGCGCGCGAACACGGTAATGGGATGGGGGAGCGGGGAAGGGGCTCTTCTGCGCTGGCGGGTGGGGAAACTGAGGTAGGGAGGGTGCGCGCGGCAGGCGGGGCCCAGGGGCTGCAGTGGGCCCCTATTGCCCCCCAGGGTGGCGGGCCCCGGGCAGTGAGACCCCCCAGCTTTGCCCAGGCTGCTCCGTGGGCACTGTCCTGGGGAAACTGAGGCACGGGCCTGGCGGGGGGCGCGCTCTGTCTCCCCCAGCCGGCGCTGGCGCTGGCGCTGGCTCTGACCCGCCCCCCGCAGATGAGGTGCCTGCTGATCGCCAGCGAGGGCGCCGAGCTGCTGTTCTGCTGGGCCGACCCCGAGTTCATCGACAGCCTCCGCCGGCGCTTCGGCCCCGTGGGCTGCCAGGTGAGAGCCCCGGGGCGGGGCCGGGGTGGAGGCTGAGGGCTGGGGGGGGAGCAGCTGAGCCCTGGGGAGGGAGCCTGGGGGGGGGAGCAGCTGAGCCCTGGGGCTGGGGAGCAGCTGAGGGCTGGGGAGGGGGCTGGGGGAGCAGCTGAGGGCTGGGGAGGGGGCTGGGGGAGCAGCTGAGGGCTGGGGAGGGGACTGGGGGCAGCTGAGCCCTGGGGCTGGGGGAGCAGCTGAGGGCTGGGGAGGTGGTTGGGGGGCAGCTGAGCCCTGGGGCTGGGGAGCAGCTGAGGGCTGGGGAGGTGGTTGGGGGGGGCAGTTGAGCCCTGGGGCTGGGGGCTTGGGGGCGCTGGGGGAGCAGCTGAGCGGGGAGGGGAGGCGGGTGCTCCTGGGGCAAGACTGGCTCACGGCCGGCCTGGCCCTGCCCTGCAGCCGCCTGCCTGCGAGGACAGCATCAACACGCTCTTCGCCCCGGTGATCATCTCCTGCGCGGCGCTGCTGGAGCAGCTCTCGGACACCTACACCTGCTTCTCGGCCGGCGAGGGAGGCCCCCTCCACGTGCTGTGCATGGTACAGGGGCCCCTCGCCGGGAGCGTGGCCTGACCCCTGGAGGAGCCCAGCTGGGTCTCTGAGCGGGGAGGAGTGGGGCAGGCTGTCCGGGCCAGAGCCCGTCCGCTGTCCGCAGAAGTGCTGCGGGAGGCTGGGGGTTGCGGGGCTCTGCACCGGGGCCAACGGAGGCACCCCCCCCTCGCCAGAGCCCGCCCCCCCCTGCCTGTCCTCAGACGGGGGCTGCTCCCAGCCCTTGTGCCCCCACACCCTGGAGCGAGGGGCTGCCATGGCTCCTTAGCTGGGCTCCGCTGGCTGGGCAAGGGGGTGACCTGTGAAGGAGCCGGTGGCTCCTGCCAGTGCGGGTCAGGGGGAGCCGCGCTGGCAGCTTTGGGAGCCAGGGTCCCGAGCAGCCCCCTGCCCTGGGCCCCCGCGCCGTGTTCCTCGCGGTGTCTGCCAGGCCCTGCGCGGGAAGCACCTTGCTCTCTGCGGCCGAGCTCTCCACAGAGCCGTGGCTGCAGCGCTGTGCCCGGGCGGGGCTCTGACAGCGGGTGTCCGGCAGTTCGGGGAGTGCCTGTACATCGCGGTGAACGGGGACGGCTCGGAGAGCGAGGACGACCTGCGCCGCAAGCTCGACGTGCTGAGGAGACTGGTGGAGGCCCACTTCGGCCTCCTGACCCTGGACTCGCAGCTCGTCGGCAGGGAGTGAGTGGCTGGCCGGCCGGGGGCTTCGGCACGGCGTGGGCCAGGCCGCCCCTCGCCCAGATCGGGCGTCCGAGCTGCTGCCAGTGCCTGACTGGGGAGCTAGCAGCCAGGGGGAGGGGCCGGGCCCCGATGTTGGGCTGGGTGGGTGATGCCTCGGGGGTGGAGGGAGCGATGGGGCCTGTGGGGGCCGGGAGCTTGCTGCAGGCTATGGGACTAGAGGGAGGCCGGGTCCCCTGCGCGCCTGGCTGGGTCTCAGCTCTCATTTCCCGCGTGCGGGGGGCGCCCCCCTTCCCCCTGCCTGTGTCCGAGTGTGGCGGGGTGTCTCCATCCTGGGGAGGAGCCTGTGGGGGCCCTGGGCAGACCGGCTGCTCCCGGCTGCGGGCGGGCTGACTTGGAGGCTGTGCTCCCAGGTTGAGGCCGGCGGATTCGGAGCAGCGGGGCCGCGTGTGGGCCTGCTTCCAGGGCCTGCTCCAGACCTACAGCCGCCTGCGGGAGGCTGACCAGAGCTTCGCCGTGGAGGTACCTCACCGAGCGCCCCACGGGGCTAGCGAGCTGGGGGAGGCTGGGTGTGACTGGCGAGAATTGCCCTGAAGGGGGCAGTGGCTCACCCTGCTGGGGGTGGGGGGGGCTCTGGATGCTGTGGGGCTGCTGGGGTGGGGGGCTCTGGATGCTGTGGGGCTGCTGGGCGCTGGGGCGGTTTCCTCCCCTTGCCTGTCTGAGCTCAAGTGGACTGGGGCGGGGCTCGCTGTGCTGGGGTGGGCTGCTGGGCACTGGGGGCGTCTGGATGCTGTGGGCTGCTGGGCACTGGGGGGGCTCTGGATGCTGTGGGGCTGCTGGGCACTGGGGGGGGCAGTTTCCTCCCCTTGCCTGTCTGAGCTCAAGTGGACTGGGGCGGGGGCTCGCTCTGCTGGGCGCTGGGGGTGGGCTGCTGGGCACTGGGGGGCGTCTGGATGCTGTGGGGCTGCTGGGCACTGGGGGGGGGCTCGATGCTGTGGGGCAGCTGGGCACTGTGGGGACGGTTTCCTCCCCTTGCCCGTCTGAGCTCAGGCGGACTGGGGCTGTCTCCGTCTCACTGGGCCCTGCCCGCAGGCCGTGGAGCGGCTGATCCACCCCCAGCTGTGCGAGCAGTGTATCGAGTTCCTGGAGCGCCAGGTGGTGCCGCACCTCGCGGGCAGCGGGCAGCGCGGGGGGGAGGAGGTGGTGCACGCCTTCCTGCTGGTGCACACCAAGCTGCTGGCCTTCTACTCCAGGTGAGACACCTGGCCCAGCTCCCCGGCCCTGCACGGCCCTTCCCGGAGCCGCGGCCCGGCGCTCACTGCCCTTCTCCCGCAGCCGGAGCGCCAGCGCCGTGCGCCCGGCCGACCTGCTCACTCTCATCCTGCTGGTGCAGGACCTGTGCCCCAGCGCGGAGGAGGAGCCGAGCCCCCAGGTACGTGCCCCAGCCTGCAGCATCGCCTCCCGCGGGCTGTGGCAGGCCCCTCTGAGCAGCTCTTGGCTCTCCCCACAGCCGGCCCAGGGGAGGCCGAAGAGCAGCGCAAGCATCCCAGTGAGTCGCCCCAGCCCCCACGGCGCCCCCAGGAGCCAGGCCGAGGAGCAGGTGTGTGCGCCACTGTCTGGGCGACCCCGGGCACAGAGCCTGGGGCTGCTGGGTTGGGTCCCACGGTGGTCACAGCTGGGATCAGGGCCTCGTGAGTCTGGGAGCTGCACAGCCAAGCTTCCCCCCCTTCCCCGCACTTCCGGGTCCTGCCGCCCAGGAATGCCGGGTGCACGCCTGGGACCCTTCGCCAGTCTCAGACAATCCAGCTGCCTGGGGCCCAGCCCAGCCCAGCCGCCCCGCTCTGCCCCTTGGCCCGTCCTGATAGCCTGTCGTTGGGGAGGGTCCCACGGCCCCGCTGAGCTGGCTCCCTTCCCTGGCAGGATGCGGACGAGCTCTCTGTGCCCGAGGAGTATTACACCCCCCAGCCCTCGCCCAGCCGGCAGAGCGCAGGTGAGTCCCTGGCCAGACGGGCCCGAGGGTCCCAGCACTGCCCCCCGCCTGGCTGGGCTGCACGCGGTGCGGGGGCAGCTGGCTCCTCTGCTCTGTTGCCCACAGGAGGCAGCAGCTGGTCGGAGGGCTCGGAGCCGCCGGGCTCGGGGGAGGCAGATGCTGCCGACGTCCAGGTGAGCCAGGAATGGGCCCGTGGCGGATCCCCACTCTGAGCAGGACGCTGCGAGAGCCTGTGGGCCCCCATCCCGCTGCGCCGGCCTGGCCTCGGCCCCAGCACACGCTCCTGCGGCCCAGCCCACGGGGCAGAACACGGAGCCCAGGAGTCTCCCCAGGGCCCACCTGCCCGTAGGATGCCTCAGCCATCCTGTGGACACGCCAGTCCCCATGGTGCTGCTAGCCGGGCGGCCTGGGAGAGTGCTGGGGGGCTGGCAGGGGCAGCAGCAGAGAAGCAGAGCGGCCTGGCCCCGGCCCACCCCGCTGTGGGGGTGAGTGCAGGGGGGCAGACCCCTGCTGCTGCCCCACAACAGGCCCCTCTGTAATTCCCTGGCTCAGGCCTTTGGGGAAGGGGCAGAGCTTGCGGAAGGGGCAGACCAGGGACCAGAAGAGGCAATGCTGGGGGTTTGCCCTGTACCCCCTAGGGCCCGGCCCTGCCAGCCGCCAGCCATGGGGAGGGTCTGTTCCCTGGGCAGGGTGCCTGAACTGGGAGCTGGCCTGGCCCGGGCTGGCAGCGCCTGTCCGAGGGGCGAATTCCCTGCGTGACGGGTTCCAAGGGGAAAGTCCAGGAAGTCTGAGATCCCCTTGTGGGGAGTTTGTCCTGAGATCCAGCCTCAGTCTCCCCTTGCTGCCCCTCCTGCCTGCCGCCGGCCCCTCGCTGTGCCAGGCACGCCGCGTGGGCGCCCTCAGTTTGCTGCCCGCGCCGCTCGCGAGCCGGCTGCTCTCTCCCCAGCTGGCAGAGGACTCGCTCCAGGCCCTGGGGCCCCCAGCGCCCGAAGCCTCCAACCCCAGAAGGATCTTCCTGGATGCGAACCTGCGGGAGGGCTACTGCCCCATGGTGCCCCACTCCATGTACTGCCTGCCACTCTGGCCTGGCATCGCGCTGGTGCTGCTCACCAAGGTGAGCTGCCCGGGGCGTGACGTGCTGCCCGCTTGCCTCTGGGATACGGGGCGAACAGGGGGGATGCTCCAACCAGGGCTGCTCGCCACCCTGGCCGGGCCCTCCCACAAGCCACCAAACCAGGCCCACCGAGCGCCCTGGCTGCCTCTCTGGCCGGCAGCAAGCCCCAGAGCAAATCCCCGCAGACACCCAGCGCCCCCTGTGCCCCCCAGCCCCACCTCACGGGGGACAGGTTCCAACCCATCCCCCCCTCCCCTCGGACACCCCAGTGCTCCCTGTGCCCCCCCAGCCCCCCTCACACAGGGGAAAGGTTATAACCCATCCCCCACCTCCCCTCAGACACCCCAGTGCTCCCTGTGCCCCCCAGCCCCCCTCACACAGGGGAGAGGTTCTAACCCATCCCCCCACCTCCCAGCAGGTTCTCCCAGTCCCAAAGGCCCAGGCCCAGCCACAGCCCCAGGTCAGTTTACACCTGGGCTCTCCCTGAAGTGCCGGCTGGGCCGATCCTTTGGCATCCACCAGCAAGCGGTTTATTAGGAGAGGAGAGGAGAGCACGGGGGGGGCGGGTAGGCGCGTCCGTCCCCGAGGCCTCGCCGCAGGCTCTGGGCGGAGATGGAACACGCTGCCGCTTGTACGTCTCCGGAGCTCGTCCTGGCCGGTCAGCAAACCCTTCCCGGCGCTGAGCCTGGCGAGGCGCCTCAGCAGCGGAGGGCTGGAGTGCAGACCATGCTGGAGGCCCCCCAGCTCCTTTTCTCCCCTTGCCCAGGCGCGTCCCTCCGGTGCGTGTTGGCAGCATCGCTGGCTAGCGCAGCCTGTCCTGGGTCACGCCCGGCGGGGGGGTGCTCCGGGCCCGTTGCCGCTCCCAGCCGGAGCAGCAGGAGGGTGGGGAGCAGAGCCAGGCTCAGCCCAGCACAAGCTTTCACCAGGCCCCTCACAGCCACCCTGCACCGAGGTTGGGCAAGCGCACCCGTGGGTGCACCGCTGCTCTGCCTGCTCACGTGACACCTGCTCGGGGTCGGTGCACTGGCGCCAGCTCCACGACGGCTGGGCCTGACTCGAGCCTGCAGCCCCTTGTGGGCTCCGACCACCTGGGACAGGCCCCAGGCGGCTTGTGCATCCATGCGGGGGAGCCCAGAGCCTGGCCCGGCTGCAGGGAGCCCCTGGGTCTGGCTCCGTCCCCTTGGTCCGACTCCTGGCGAGAGCCCCGACTCCTTGCAGCCCCTCCACCCCGGGTCCCCTCCAGCCCTTCGCTCGCCAGCTGCTCAGCCTCCCTGTGGGGAGAGCCTGGGCACCGTGTGCTGGGGACTCGCTCTGCCAGCGGCCAGGCCCTGCACCCACAGCACTGCACAGGGAAACTGAGGCACCCGGGACTCCTGACCCTGTTACAAAACATTTCCTGCTGACCTGCCGCTCTCCCCACCCAGAGCCCCAGCCCCCACATGGCCTGCTCCCTGTACCAGCTGCTGGATGGCTTTGTGGTGCTGGAGAAGAAGCTGAGGGAGGGGCCGGACGTGGGGCCGCCAGCCCGTTCCCATCCGCTGCTGGCCGAGCTGCGCCACAGGATGGACAAGTTCGTCAAGAAGCTGGGCAGGCAGGACATGCAGGTGGGAGTCCGGGGCTGGGGGGTGGGGGTGGGGGCAGGAGCCCGGCGCGTCCCGCCTGGCTCACGGCCGCCCTGTCTGTCCAGTTGCACAGCGCCTGGCTGGAGTTCAAGAGCAAGGCCTTCTCCAGACACGAGCCCGGGAGCGCCAGGGAGTGAGTATGGGGGCTGGGCGGGGAGGGGCTCAGACCTCAGCGGGCATGCTGGGGCGGATCTGGGGGGCATCTCTCAGGGGCTGTTTCCATCCAGGCTCCTGCAGTTGCTGGGCAGCGTGAGGCGGCAGCTCTGCTCTGTCTATCGCCAGCTCTTCCTGACCCCGCTGCCCGGCCAGGGCCTGGCCCAGGGCCTGCAGGATTGGGCCCAGAAGCTGGTGCGGTGAGTGTGGCTGGGGGCAGAGGGGGAGACCCCCTGGGCTCTGGCGGGCGGGCGCTGGACCCCGTCTGGAGCGGGCACGCAGGCCTGGCCAGGCTCGGGGGCGTGTCCCTGGAACTGCAGGCTGGGCTGCCCGCCGCTGGGAGCGGCTTTGCGGGCAGCACGGCGGGGTGGCCGGCCACACACTGGCGTGAGATGATGGCACCAGCGGGTGAGCGCCACCGAGACGTGGCGGCTTTATTCGGCCATTGCAGCCCTGCCGAGCCGCACCGGGGAGAGCCCAGCCCAGCCGGCAGGGCAGCCCACAGCCCGGGTCCTATTCCAGCGCCCCCCAGCAACCACTCACCCGCCCTGCTGTGACTTAGTGCCGGGGAGGCTGCTCTGCCCGACCCACTGTACCCCGTACCCCCCAGGGCGAGCCCGGCAGGATGTGTGCTGCGCCCTCCCCCCCCCCCCCCCGGGAATTGTCGTCTCACGGCCTGTGCTGCGGGAAGGGACTGGGCCCCACTGCATAGCTCCTGCTCCGACTGTAGCTCTTTCATGCCATGCACATTGGCTAACAGCTGGCACCTGCCAGCTGGGCACTTTGAACCCCGGCCTGAGGGGCAGGGGCGGGGCCAGCCGTGGCCTGTCCCCTCGGTGCTGTGTGGGGCCCCACTGTGCCCTGCAGTCCGGGGGCCCGGCCAGGCAGGGGCCCCACGCTCACCCCAGACCTTTGCCTCTGCAGGGAGAAGCTGCTGGACTGGAGGGACTTCCTCCTGGTGAAGAGCAAGCGGAACGTCACCATGGTGTCATATCCGCCGGGACCTGGCCCCGCCACCGCAGCCATGGGGGGGGTAGACTCGGCCAGCGGAGCTGGCACAGCTCTGGGGGAAGGGGGGTCTTGCCCCTTCTCTCCGACAGCCGGGCTGGATTCTGCCCAGCCCTGGGGCGGTGAGACTGCAGGGGCCCAAACAAGCCTCCTGGGGTCTGAGCGATCCCTGGGGTGCTGGGCTGGCCCCGCCAGGGGGTTTGCACAGAGCCCCCCACGCCTCCTGGTGCCACAAGGGTTGTGGGGGGCTCCTGGGTTCCCATTGCCAGGGGAGGGGGAGCTGGGGGGCTTGGGGGAGCCCCATTGCCCAGGATGGGGGTCCCCTGCTGCTTGGCACCGCCTGGGGTGTCCCTGCAGTCTGTTGCCCTTGACCTGCCCCCACCTACCTGGAGGACTTCCCGGGCCTGGTGCACTTCATCTACGTGGACCGCGCCGCCGGGCAGATGGTGGCCCCGTCCCTCAGCGTGGCCCAGGAGGCTTCCTCCGAGCTGGGCAAAGGCGCCCTGCCTGCCTTCATCAAGCAGAAGGTACCGGCCCCGGGCGGGAAGGGGCCCTGGGCACCGGGCGGGAGGAGCAGCCCCGGCCGGCCCGCAGGGCAAGGGGAGAGGATCGGGGGTCTCGGTGCCGGGCTGCAGCTGCCTCCTCTCATCCAGGTGTGGGGCCTGCTGGCGCTGGCGCGGCGCTACTTGCAGAAGGGCTACACGACGCTGGCGCTGCGGGACGGTGACTACTACTGCTGCTACTTCCTCTGGCTGGAGAACGAGCTGGTGCGTCCGCTGAGCCCCCGGCCCCGCCCGGCACCTCCTGGGCTCCCTGTTCCTGAGCCCCCGGTGCTTGGCCAGCCCTGACCCCCGGCCTGTGGGCCCCACTCATGGCCGCTCCTTTGCCGCGCAGGGTTACAGGCTGGAGGGGCCCGAGGTTCCTGTGCTCGCCGAGGACGCGGCCCCCATCGGCGTGCTGGCCGGGGATTACTACAGGTGAGCGCGGGGCTGCCCCTCGCCTGGGGGGGGTACCGCTGCTGCACCCAGCACTGGCACCAGGTGGGGCCAGGAGCTGTCGTGGGGTCCAGGATGCTAAGCCAGGCTCCAACCAGGCCACGTCCCCAGAGCCCTGCAGCACTGCGGGGACCCAGGCTGTGACCCCGGCCTCTGCTCGGGGAGACCGACTGTCCCTGGTGGGGGTGGGGGCTGTTACTTGGAGTCACTGGGACCGTCGCCTGGAACCGGCCACTCAGCGAGTCACCAAGGGAGCAGCATGCTGGGAGCCCACGGAGAAAGGGAAAGCGACTGAGGCAGAGGGGGTCGTGCTGCCTCCGTGGGGCCGCACAGCTGGAATACTGCCTGCCCTGTGCCCAGCGGAGGGGCATGGAGCGCCCGCCAGCTGCAGGGTGACTGAGGCTGTTCAGGAGGGGGCTAGCCCAGAGGTCTGTCCAATGGCTGGGGGAGAGCCCTAGGAAGTGCTGTTCATCCCTAACAGCATCATTGGGTGACCCAGCTCTTGTAACAGGCAAGGGGGTTGAAAACAAACACAAGGCACTATTTCTTCACACAGCCCACAGCCAACCTGCGGAACTCCCTGCCAGGGGATGCTGTGAAGACCAGGCCTTTAACGGTTCAAAAAAGAGCTAGATAGATCCATGGAGGTTAGGTCCCTCAGCAGCTGTGAGCCAGGCTGGGCAGGGGTGGTGGCCTTGGCCTCTGTTTGACTGTCAGAGGCTGGAACTGGGCGACAGGGGAGGGCTCCCTGTTCTGTTCATGGCCTTTGGGGCACCTGGCACTGTGGGCAGACAGGAGCCTGGGCTGGATGGGTCTTGGGTCTGACCCAGCCTGGCCGGTTTGTGTCTGCCCCTCGGGCATGCTGCTGGGAGGAAGGGGGTGCAGTCAGCCCCTTGGGGTGCAAGGCCCAGGCCTGTGCTGCCCTCTGGGGCTGGCCTGGGGCACTGCAGGGGCCTCCCACTGACCGCTGCCCCTCCTGGCAGGCGGCTGCTGCGCTACTCCAGCAAGAGCCACCCGGGCGAGGTGGTGAAGTGCTATGAGCTGCTGACTGTGCACCTGGGCGTCGTCCCCACCGAGCGTGTGATCCAGCAGGCCTGTGACCTGGCCCGGCGGCTCTGGGAGCCATCCCGCATCCCGCTGCTCTGAGCCACAGCCTCAGCAGCCCCGGTGCCAGCCTGCGAGTACAGCGCCCCCTCCCCCCACCTGGGGGTCCCTGGCTGCCCCCAAGGGCAGGGCACCAGTGTGGGGAGGCTGTGGGCGGGGCCATTGCATGTGCACAGTTGGGTAACATAAGTGCCACAGCTGGTGTGTGTGTGTGTCCGTATGGTGCTGCCCTGGGTGGCTCCAACCTGCCCCACGGACCAGCCTGGTTGCGCACACGCGTGAGGACATGCAGTCAGCCCTGCCACACAGACGTGTTTGTGCACATGTGTGAGGACACAGCCCTGCTACACAGATAGGCGTGGTTGCATGCAGATGAGGACACGCAGGCACCCTGCTTGCTCTGTGTTCTGCAGCCTGATGCCAAGGAGGGTCCGGACATTGTTCCTTTTAATGTTTTCCATCTGTGCGGAATAAATTTTGTATGCACCAAGGCATGTAGAGATGTGCACCACCCGTTGGAACACGCTGCTGGCTGTGGGCACTCTGCTGATCAACTGGGTGCCACCTGACTCTCCTGGGTGGTTTCCAGAGAGCCCTGGTCCTGGTGCCCCTGCTGGGTTTGTGCCCTTCCTCCTGCCAGGTGGGCAGAGCCCCCCAGCTCCTGGGCAGGTTGCATCCAGCCCTGTGCCCTGCCTGGCTCCTGCCCTGGGGTGGGACGGTTCCCCGGGGGGCCCCCCCTTGCGCCTCAGCCCCTAGCCCAAGGGGTCTGCAGCCCCCAGCATGTTAGCTGCAGGGGGCTCAGGCTGGCAGCTCGGGAGCGTATGGGGGCCACAGTGGCCTGGCCTGCAGGCGGGATGGGGCGGGCAGGCCGGGCCGCCTGGTCCCTGCAGCCAGGGCCTGGGGGTGCAGCTGCTCCGGACCCCGTCGCCCAGCGGCGGGTGCTGCCGGGGGGGGGTCCCTGTGTCCCGGGCCGGCCCTGCAGCTCGCGGGGGCCCCGCCCCGGAAAGGGCCGGCCGAGCTGAGCGCAGCATGGCAGCCAGGCGGGGGCTGGCGCAGGCGGGGGCCAGGGCCCAGCTGCAGCGGGAGTACGACGCCGTGGTGGTGGGGGCAGGTAACCGGGGGCTGCTCTGGGGGCCACTTCCCCTGCGGCCCGGCCTGCCGCCGTGTGCGCAGCTGGCAGCCCCAGCCAGGCACAGCCCCGGGCGCCTCTCGCCGACACAACCCCCTCCCCCCGCCTGGGCGCTCCCCCGGACGGCTCCGGTGCTCCCACCCCGCCTGGGCGCTCCTGGACGGCACCCCCCACTGCTCCCCTGGCCGGCACAGCCCCCTCCACTGCTCCCCTGGCCACCCCAGCCCCTCCCACTCCGGTGCTCCCACCCCGCCTGGGCGCTCCCCTGGCCGGCACAGCCCCCCTTCCACTGCTCCCCTGGCCACCCCAGCGCTCCCACCCCAGCCCAGGCGCTCCTCTGGCCTGCACGGCCCCCCCCGCATGCTCCCCTGGCCGGAACAGCCCTTCCCGCCCCGCGCACCCGTCTGGCCCAAGCCGGGGGCTGGCACTACTCCGGCTGCTACTTCTCTGGACTTTCCGGAGGGTGGGGGGTGCGGAGCGCTGTAGCCTGCGGCTCCTTTAGCCCCCAGGCCAGGGGTTCCCAATTGGATTTGGCCGCGGAACCCGTTTGAAGGCGAACGAGCCCCGCGGGGCGCTGGGCACGGGGCCGGCAGGCAGGTTACGCGCAGATTCCCAACCAGAATCACTTTTTCTCATAACGCTTCTGGCGATGGAATTGTCTCGCGGAGCCCCGGGGTTCCCTGGACCCCATTTGGGAAACGCTGCCCCAGGCCGCCAGCCCCCGCCCCGCCCCGAGGGGCTGGCTCTGTGCACAGCCCCAGGGCCGCGGCAAGAGCCCGCAGGCTGTTGGCGCCTGGCCCGGGGGAGGGTGGAGCCGGGTCGCGCTAGTGGAGGCGAGGAAACCCAGCCGCAGGGTCACTGCATAATCCGGGGTGTGGTCCCTGCACCCCGCTTCTAGGGGCAGCTCCGGTGGCAAGAGCTGCCCCCCTCCCTTGTGCAGGGGATGCTAAGGGCTGGGTGTGATCGCTAGGTGACCCCTTGGAAACTGCCCCCCCAAGAGGGGCCGGTGGCGGACAGCCTCCAGGCCGATGGGCCAGTTACCGCCGGGAAGGCGGGATAGTTGCTGGCAGGCGAGGTCCGCCACAGTCCTTGCAGGAGTCCAGCAAGTGCTAGCCCCGGGGCACCTCGCCCAGGCAGGAGAAATCTGCCCCCCGACTCCCACCCTTCGCTTGCCACGTGTGGCAAGGGGCAAATGCCACTCTGTCGGGGCGGGGTCAGGGCTGACGGTGGAGCGCAGCTCTGGGTGCAGCCCCCTTAGCTGTGAGCTGCTGACGGGTTCCTCGCCGTGCCCTGCGGGTCCCTGCTTGGAATGCTGGACGCAGCCCCGCAAGCTAGAAACCCCCTGGGGCGGGCAGGGCGGGGGCGGGTCCTCGCTGGCAGGGGGTGCTGCCGGGCACGGCGGGGCCGGGGCCTCGCTGGCAGGGGGTGCTGCCGGGCACGGCGGGGGCGGGGCCTCGCTGGCAGGGGGTGCTGCCGGGCACGGCGGGGGCGTGCAGGGCGGCAGGGGGTGCTGCCGGGCACCACCCCATAAGGGCAGAACTTGTTGGGGCCCCAGGTCCTGGCCCCTCTCACCTCTGCCCCTCTCTCCTTGCAGGGCACAATGGACTGGTGGCCGTGAGTACTGAGTGCCAATCTCGGGGGAGGGGGAATTCTCATGGGGACAGCTGGGGGGCAGGGGACCCTGTGGGGTGAGGAGGCAGCTCCCATGAGCGCTCAGCCTGTGGGCTTGTCTGGGCGGATGGGGGGGGGTCCCTGGCCACGTGTTGGGCCGGGCGTCCCCAGGGGCCAGGGCGGATGGGGGTGGTCCCTGGCCGCGTGTTGGGCCGGGTGTCCCCGGGGGCCAGGGCGGATGGGGGGTCCCTGGCCGCGTGTTGGGCCGGGTGTCCCCAGGGGCCAGGGCGGATGGGGGTCCTGGCCGCGTGTTGGGCCGGGTGTCCCGGGGCCAGGGTGGATGGGGGGGGTCCCTGGCCGCGTGTTGGGCCGGGTGTCCCCGGGGGCCAGGGTGGATGGGGGGGGTCCCTGGCCACGTGTTGGGCCGGGCGTCCCCGGGGCCAGGGCGGATGACTCTGGGCTCTCGGCAGGCAGCCTACCTGCAGAAGTGGGGCGTGCGGACAGCCGTGCTGGAGAGGCGGCACCTGCTGGGAGGCGCCGCGGTCACCGAGGAGCTTGTCCCAGGTACCCCCTCCACCCCCGCGTGATGCCCTTGTGCCCAGGCCGGGCTGACTCCTGACGTCCCGTCTCTTCCAGGCTTTAAGTTCTCCCGAGCATCCTACCTGCTCAGCCTGCTCCGGCCGCAGATCTACAGGGAGCTGGAGCTGCAGGTACCCAGGGCAGGGTCTGGGACCCTTGGGGTGGCTTCCCTCGCCCACGCAAGGAGAACTGGTGGGCGTGAGGCCCTAGCGTCACCGAGGGGCCAGACCCCCTGGACAGGCCCAGCTTGCTCCCCTCCCCAACCTGCCCCCCACCTGAGCCTCGGGGACCCAGGCCTGGAGCCTGGAAGCTCCCTGCTCTCGGCCCCGGCTCAGAACGGCCCCGGCTGCCGATGGGGTCTGAGCCCGGACGATTCGTGCTGCTTGGCACTGGCCGCGCTCGTGTCTTGCAGCGGCACGGGCTGAAGGTGTTCGCCCGCGACCCCTACTCCTTCACCCCCGTGCTGGAGGGCAGGCACGCCGGGCGCTCGCTCCTGCTGGGCCACGACCTGGCGGAGACCCAGCGGCAGATCGCTCAGTTCTCCCCCAAGGACGCACAGGTACCCAGGGCGTCGGGGGGTGCGGGGTACCCAGGGTGGCGGGGGCGCGGATGCACAGGGCGGCGGGGGCACGCGTACCCAGGGCGGCGGGGGCACGCGTACCCAGGGCGGCGGGGGCGCGGGTACACAGGGCGCGGGGGCGTGGATGCACAGGGCGGCGGGGCACGCGTACACAGGCGGCGGGGGCCGGGTACACAGGGCGCGGCGCGGTACACAGGGCGGCGGGGGGGCGCGGGGACGGGCTTTCCCCCAGCAATGTTGGGACACCCTAATTCAGTGTTTCTCAGCCTGTTTTTATAAAGTCCCCCCACTCCCTACAGGTTTCAGGCACACCATTCTTTCGACGTTGCCACACATTTGTTTAAACAACTTAATCGTAGCCGGGCGGGCGATGAAGTTTTTGGGTGTAAAAATGACAAAAATAATAAAGGGCTGTAAACCTTACAACAAAAATTCCGTTTTCTCCCGGGTTCAGTGGTGCTGGCGCCCCCCAGACGGCTTCTCATACTTCTGCTTGAGATACTGTGCTAATCCCACAGCTCTTCAGCCACTGCCCATGCGACCCCCTCCCCCACCGGTGAGGCTCCGTGGGTCGTAGCCTTGGCCCCCAGGGTTCTGGTCCTGCCTGGGCACAGGTGTCCCAGCGGGCCCGGCCTGAGTCTGCAGAGAGCCTGAGCCGATTGCTGTTCTTGGCTCTGGCGTGGGCCCTCGGGCAGTGCCAGCCGGCTCCTGTGGCTGTGGAGCAGGCTGTCCCGTGCCACCCTCCGACCAGAGCTGGGTCGCTGCGCACACAGGGTGCTCCGGGCCTGCCTGGCTCTGGCCACGGAGGTGCTGCCAGGGGCTGGCTGGGGGCAGGCGGGAGGCTGGGGGCACGTGCTCAGCAGGGAGCCGGAAGGGGCGCGGCCGGTAACAGCCACATCCCTGGGGAGCGGGTGCCCACCGGCTCCTGCCTGTCTCTGCTCCAGGCCTATCCGAAGTACGAGGCCTTCCTGAGCCGCCTGGTCTCGGCCCTGGAGCCACTGCTGGACGCCGCACCGGTGGACGCTGCCGCCTGGAGCCAGGGGCCACTGCTGCAGCGGCTCCGCGCCCTGCGAGGCCTGCAGCCCCTGCTGCGGGCAGGTAGGTCTCCGGGCTGCGGGCGCGGGGGAGTAGGGTTACCAGATGATTTCAAAACAGTACTGGACACACTTGATCTCTGATGGGGGGGATGGCCAGGAGGGGTTGGGGCTGGCCGGGAGATGGGGACTGGCTGGCGGGAAGCAGGGCTGGCCAGGAGGGGTTGGGAGTGGGGCTGGCCTGAGGGGAACCGGCATGCAGGAGCGGGACTGGCTGGAAGGGGGTCGGGGGAAGCAGGGCTGGCTGGGGGAGATCAGGGTGGGAACCAGCTGGCGGGAAGCAGGGCTGGCCGGGAGGGGGTCGGGGGAATGGAGCTGGCTGGGGGAGATCAGGGTGGGAACCGGCTGGCGGGAAGCAGGGCTGGCCGGGAGAGGGTCAGGGGAATGGAGCTGGCTGGGGGTGATCAGTGGGGAACCAGCTGGCGGAAAGTAGGGCTGGCCGGGAGGGTCGGGGAATGGAGCTGGCTGGGGAGATCGGGAGGAACCAGCTGGCGGGAAGCAGGGCTGGCCGGGAGGGTCAGGGGAGTGGGGCTGGCTGGGGGTGATCAGTGGGGAACCAGCTGGCGGAAAGTAGGGCTGGCCGGGAGGCGGTCAGGGGGAGCAGGGCTGGCTGGGGGGAACCGGCTGGCAGGGAGCAGGGCTGGCTGGGAGGGGGTCAGGGGGAGCAGGGCTGGCTGGGGGGAACCGGCTGGCAGGGAGCGGGGCTGACCCGGGTGCATGCAGATCCTGGGGTGCTGCCCACCCCGAGCACGGTCCCGGCGGGGTGCATGGGCGAGTCCGGCTCAAGGGATTCCGCCCGGCCCCGCCGCCTCCTCTCTACGTAGTTGCGCGCTGCCTGGCCGGTGGACATGCTCACGCAGTTCGCAGCTCCGTAGCCATACTCCCGATAACAAAACGTACTTACTGAGAACGTGCCCGGCATTTCTCCGTCCGCTATTGTCTCCCTGTGTTTCTGGACAGAACGCTCAAATACCGGACTGTGTGGTTCAAACCCGGACACCTGGCACGCCTAGGGGGAGAGGCGCTGGCATGCGGCCGCCAGGCCGGGGGCAGCAGCTCTTCCTGCAGGGCCGCCTGGGCACAGCCCGTGGGCTGCAGCAGCCTCAGCCTCGCCCCACGGCAGCCGAAGCGCGGCTCCAGGGAGTCAGGGCCCAGAGCCAGGGGCTCCCCCGCCAGCTGCCCAGCCTCTGACTCCCCCTTCTCTCCCCAGGCCTGGCACTGGGGAAGCAGCTGCCCCAGTGTTACCAACTGCTCACGGCCCCCATCAGCAGGGTGAGCGAGGCTGGCGCCGGGACGTCCGGGATGCGAAACGCCGCCACTCCGAGCAAGTCCCTGGGGGGAGGCTGAGCTGTGCTCCCCCACCCCGGGACCTGGCTGCCTGTGCTGGGCCGGGGACACCGCCCTCCCCTCCCCGGGACCCAGCCGCCTGTGCTGGGCCGGTGACACCTACCTCCCTCCCCCCCACCCGGACCCGGCCACCTGTGCTGGGCCAGTGACACCTACCTCCCTCCCCCCCACCAGGACCTGGCCGCCTGTGCTGGGCCGGGGACACCCCCTTCCCCTCCCCGGGACCCAGCCGCCTGTGCTGGGCCGGTGACCTACCTCCCCCCCACCGGGACCCGGCCGCCTGTGCTGGGCCGGGGACACCTACCTCCGCCCCCTCCCCCCCCAGGACCCGGCCGCCTGTGCTGGGCCGGGACACCTACCTCCGCCCCTCCCCAGGACCCGGCCGCCTGTGCTGGGCCGGGACACCTACCTCCGCCCCTCCCCTCAGGACCTGGCCGCCTGTGCTGGGCCAGGGACATCCCCTCCTCCCCGGGACCTGGCCGCCTGTGCTGGGCGGTGACACCTACCTCCCTGCCCCCGGGACCCGGCCGCCTGTGCTGGGCCAGGACACCTACCTCCCTCCCCCACCGGGACCCGGCCGCCTGTGCTGGGCCAGGGACACCTACCTCCCGGGACCTGGCTGCCTGTGCTGGGCCAGGGGCACCTACCTTCCCCCCCCCGGGACCTGGCTGCCTGTGCTGGGCTGTTAGGCTCTGTCTCCCTCTCCCAGGCCTTGGATCTGTGGTTCGAATCGGAGCCCCTGAAAGCAACGCTGGCAACGGATGCGGTGATCGGCGCCATGGCTGGGCCCCACACCCCTGGCAGCGGGTAGGTGTGTGGGGGCGACGGGGGAGGGGCTGGCGAAATCACAGCTCCCCAGGGCACTCCTGAGCCCTCCCGAGAGTTGCTGCTGCCTCCCACGCCGCCTGCACGGGCTGCTGTGTCCCCTCGTGCCCAGGCAGCCCCAGGCCTCTGCTCCGGCAGGCTCGCGTTCCCCTGGCCCCCCACACGCTAGGGGCACCCGCCCCCCAGTGCCTGGGGCTCGGGGGTGGCTGCCTGCGGGTTTGCTGGCCCTTGTACGCCTGGAGCCCCCCACGGCGATATCCCACGGCCGCGCTGGGACACACTGCCAGGCCCCGCCGGCCTCGCTGACGCCGGTGTCGTGGGCCCAGGTCGGGGCTGGCAGCTCGGAGCCGGGCCCCCCCCTGGGCCCTGTCCAGGTCTCTGCTCCTGCGTTCAGTATCGGCTTCCGTCTCCCGATTCCTTCCCGCCTCTGGCGGCTCCCGTGCAGCTCTGCCCCGCCCACCGCGCCAGAGCGCCGAGCTCGCCGGGACGGGTCACGGGCCCCGAATGCCCCTGCGCCAGGAGACAGCGGCGCTCACGGGCAGTGGAGCCGGGGCCTCGCCAGGCGACGTGCTGCCCGGCCAAGCGTCTGCCCCCCTGACGCCTTTTCTGGAGCTGGGGACGGCGGGCGCCGTAGGATGGAGGCTCCTGAGCGGCCTGGTGGGAGCCCACTGCGGGGTGAGGCTGTGGAGGGGGAGGCTGCAGGAGGATGAGGCTGTGGGGGCTGCGGGGATGAGGCTGCGGGGGCTGTGGGAGGAGGCTGCGGGGAATGAGGGGGATGAGGCAGCGGGGGATGAGGGGATGAGGCTGTGGGGCTGCGGGGGATGAGGCAGCGGGAGGGGCTGTGGGGAGGGCTGCGGGGGCTGAGGCAGCGGGAGGGGCTGTGGAGGGGCTGAGGGGGATGAGGTAGCGGGGCTGCGGGAGGATGAGGCAGCCGGGGCTGCGGGAGGATGAGGCCTGCGGGGGCTGGGGCTGAGGCAGCGCGGTGGGCTGCGGGAGGATGAGGCAGCGGGGGGGCTGCGGCTGCGGGGGGGATGAGGCTGCGGGGGGGGAGGCTGTGACTCCAGGCCCACAGGCGTTGCACCCCGGGCTTTGCCAGGCAGGGTGCCGGGGGGCCGGCCCGTAGCTCAGCCCTGGCCTACCCAGTCCCTGCTTGCCGGCTGCAGCCCTGGCCCCGCTGCTCACCTGCGCGCTCTCTCCTAGGTACGTGCTGCTGCACCACATGATGGGCGAGCTGGAGGGGCGCACGGGGGCCTGGGGCTACGTGGCAGGCGGCATGGGAGGGGTGTCCCAGGCCATCGCCCGCGCAGCCGCTGCCCACGGAGCTGAGATCTTCACCGAGAAGGTGCCGTTTTCCCGGGAAGGGCGCAGAGAACACGGCTCCTCAGCCCTGAGGGCCCCAATTCTTCCCCTCCCCCAGCCCGTTGGCCCCCATGAAACGGTGACCAGAGGCGGCGGGGAGGGGCACAAACCCCACCGGCTAAGAGTGGGGGCTCCGAGCCAGCCCTGCAGCAGCCCCACGGGAAGGTCACTCAGGCCCTGCAGCCCGGCCCCCTCCCCAGCCACCTCGCCCCTCATTGCCAAGTGCTCCCAGTGCGCGCTGGGCTGATCCGTCTCCCCCTCACAGCCGGTAGCCCGTGTGCTGCTGGGCCCCCGCGGGGAGGCTCAGGGCGTCGTCCTGCAGGATGGCACCGAGGTGAAGAGCAAACTGGTCCTGTCCAGCGCCTCTGCTCAGCTCACGTTCCTGCAGCTCGTTCCCCAGGTGAGACACGCCAGGCAGTGCAAGGGTGGGACGTGCCGGCAGGGGGGTGCCCCGGGGTGGGATGTGCTGGCGAGGGGGACGTGCCAGGGTGGGATGTGGTAGCAAAGGGGGAGAGGCCCCGGGGGGGATGTATCGGGTGGGATGTGCTGGCAGGGGATGTGCCAGGGTGGGATGTGGTGGCGAGGGGAGGAGCCCGGGGATGTGCCAGGGTGGGATGTGGTGGCAAGGGGGAGAGGCCCCGGGGGGATGTGCTGGCGAGGGGGAGGGGACCGGGTGCCCGGGTGGGATGTGCTGGCGGGGACGTGCCAGGGTGGGATGTGGTGGCGAGGGGAGGACCGGGGTGCCCTGGGTGGGATGCTGGCGAGGGGACGTGCCAGGGTGGGATGTGGTGGCGAGGGGAGGGGACCGGGGGTTGCCCCAGGGTGGGATGTGCTGGCGGGGGACGTGCCAGGGTGGGATGTGGTAGCAAAGGGGAGAGGCCCGGGGATGTGTCGGGTGGGATGTGCTGGCAGGGGATGTGCCAGGGTGGGATGTGGTGGCAAGGGGGAGGAGCCCGGGGATGTGCCAGGGTGGGATGTGGTGGCAAGGGAGAGGCCCCGGGAGAGGCCCCGGGGATGTGGTGGCGAGGGGAGGGGACCGGGGTTGCCCCAGGGTGGGATGTGCTGGCGGGGGCGTGCCAGGGTGGGATGTGGTGGCGAGGGGGGAGGGGACCGGGGGGGTGCCCCGGGGTGGGATGTGCCGACCGGAGGTGCCCTGGGGGAGTTGGGCTGGTGGAATTGCCCGCATGGACTGGGAGAAGGCAGGTGCCCAGGTGGGATGCGCCGGAGGGGCAGGCGCCCAGCGGGTGCAAGGGGGGAAGCGCGGTGATTCGCTCCCCCACTTGTGGCCCCCGCACTGCACCCTGCCTGGGAAGGCCCCGCGCTGCCCAGCTTGCTCCCTGGCCCTGGGGGCACCTGGGCAGGTACTGCCGGGGAAGGGGTGCGTTCGTCACACTGAGGCCCTCCCCCTACGGTGAGTGCGACACCCCCTGCCGCTGTGGGGCGCCCGAGAGCCCCCGACGAGGGCCAGGCAGGGCGTGGGGGGCCGCAGAGTGGAGCTGGGGCAGGAGCCCAGCCCTGGCTGTGACCGTCTCCCCGCGCCAGGAGCGGCTGCCGGAGGAGTTCCTGCAGCAAGTGGCGCAGGTCAACACGTGCTCCCCCGTCACCAAGATCAACGGTGAGCCGGGGCCGAGGGGGCCCGTGGGCCCTGGGGCCGGGGTGCCGGGACATGCTGCTCGGGAGGAGGGAGCCGTGGTGGGTCTCTGAGCCAGAGGCTGGAGGGGAGCCCTCGGGGTGGCCTAGCCCAGCCGGCGCCGGGTCCCTCTGCCCGGAGTCACCCGTCTCCTCCGTGCCCAGTGGCGGTGGATCGGCTGCCCAGCTTCCAGGCCGTGCCCAACGCAGGCACGGGCCGCCCGCTGCCCCACCACCAGTGCTCCATCCACCTGAACTGCGAGGCCACGGCCCTGCTCCAGCGTGCCTTCCAGCAGGCCAGCCACGGGGAGCCCTCCGCCAGGTACAGCCAGGGCCTCTGGGGGGGGCGCAGGCGACAGGGGCCAGGCCAGAAGCTGGGGGTAGAGTGGAGCTGTGACCCCCTGTGACGGCGTGTTGGGGACCCCTGACCCTGCACCCCGTCTGCAGCCAGATGGGACTCTGCCGGCCAGGAGGATAGGGCGGGTTTATTGCTGCTCCGAGATACAGCCCGGCCCGGGCGCGATGTGGACATCAGAGTAAGGGGGCCGGCAGCCCCAGACCCCTTGGGGGGGGTCCACAGGCCCTGAACCCCAGCACTCAGCTTAGTCTCTTCTCTTCAGAATTGCCCAGCCAAGGCTGCCTCTCCCACAACCACTGAACGCACCTCCCCCAGGTAGCCCCCCCTTCCCTGCTCAGGTGAGAACCGGCTGGGCCATTGTCTGCGTGACCTGAGGGCCCTGGGGCGCCCCCCCGGGCAGTGCTCACACAGGCCAGTAGGGGTCGCCCACAGCCCACACAGCGACCAGCGAATGCCCCACCAGAGCGGGCCCAGGGCCACTAGAGTGTACAGCCCCCCCCACGGCACACCCCTGCGCAAGGGGCCCCTGGCCGGGCACTGGGGGCTGTGTTGGCAGCATCCGACTCTTGCTCCCCCCCCCAGGCCCATGATCGAGCTGTGCATCCCCTCGGCTCTGGACCCCACGCTGGCCCCCCCCGGCTGCCATGTGGTCTCTCTCTTCACGCAATACACCCCTTACGCGCTGGCAGGCGGGCGGCCCTGGGACCAGCGGGAGGAGAACGCCTACGCCGACAGGGGTAACGCCGCAGTCCCGGCACTCGGTACCTCCTAGCCATGGCCCCATGCCCCCACACCCGTCCCGCGGCTCGCTCCGGCCCCCACACCCGTCCCACGGCTCGCTCCCGCCCCCCGCGCCCGTCCCGCGGCTCGCTCCCGCCCCCACACCCGTCCCGCGGCTCGCTCCCGCACCCACTCACATCCCACGGCTCGTTCCTGCCCCCATGCACGTCCCTTGGCTCACTCCTGCCCCACGCATGTCCCAGCAGCTCGCTCCTGCCCCCACGCATGTCCCGGGGAGCAGCTGGTGCCCGGCAGTTTGGTCCAGCCTCCCGAGCGGGACAGGGACCCCCTCCTGCTTCCCTTGCCCCACAGGCAGCTGCAGTCCTGGGAGAGGCCTCTGAGCCCAGCGGAGAGGCCAGACGCCTGCCAAGCACCTCTCTCCATCTCTCTAGTGTTCGACTGGGTGGAAGCCTACGCCCCCGGCTTCAAGGCCTCCGTCCTCGGCAGAGACATCCTGACGCCGCCCTCTCTGGAGAAGATCTTTGGGCTGCCTGGAGGGGTGGGTGTATCACGGGAGTCAGAGTGCCCACTGCCCCACCCGGCCCCTGCTTCCCTCTGCCCAGCCCCTGCCCAACATCTGCCCCGCCCGGCCCCTGCTTCCCTCTGCCCTGCCCCGCCCGGCCCCTGCTTCCCTCTGCCCAGCCCCTGCCCAACATCTGCCCTGCCCGGTCCCTGCTTCCCTCTGCCCACTTCCTCCCAACGCCTGAGTTCTTATAGGAAATACAGATGCATTGCCTCAGAACCCTCCCTGTTGAGCTCAGGCAGGAGTCTGGCTAACGATACCCTGAGGAGCAGCATCCCCTGCCCTGCCCTGCCCAGCCCAGCCCACCTGTGTCCGGCCCAACACACAGAGCGGGCAGCCGAAGCTGTGAGCTGGGCCGGGCTCTGAGCAGCAGGGAGGGGAGGACACAGGGCCAAGGCCTAACTCAGCCTGTTGTCTGCAGAACATATTCCACGGCGCGATGTCCCTGGACCAGCTGTACTTCGCCCGCCCAGTGCCCTCGCACTCCGGCTACAGGTCCCCCATCCCAGGCCTCTACCTCTGCGGCAGCAGCGCCCACCCCGGTACGGGAGCCGGGCTTGGGGCTCGATCCTGCCCCCTGCGGCGGGGAGGGGCGGGCGCTGAGAGCGCGGTTGGGGAGCTGGGCCCGGGGCTGTTCCCAGGGCTGAGCTGGCAGCTGGCTTGGGCACCAATGCCCCCCCCCCCCCCTTGGGTCACAGGCAAGGGCCACGGGCCTTGGGCCAAGCTGTGCCTGGGGCGGGCGTGTCCTAGCGCTGGCTCCAGCAGGTGGCTCTGGCCCAGGCAGTCTGGAAACACCTGGGCTGCGGCTGTCCCAGCAGGTGGGGCGGCCGGAGAGTCAGCTCCCTGGAGGGGCAGGGTGGGGGCCCCGGTTCTGTGCGCAGAGGCTGCCCAGCCCAGGATGTCTTCTCCAGGGCTTGTTAGCTCTGGGCCCTTGCCCAGCTGGGCTGCCCCCTCCCCACGGCAGCTCTGACGGGTCCCCCGACTGATTCCTCTGCAGGCGGGGGCGTGATGGGCGCCGCAGGCCACAACGCCGCTCACGTGGCCCTGGAGGACTTCAAGCGCCTGTGACGGCAGAGACGACGGGCCAGGGACAGGGCCACTCGCTGCCCCCAGCCCTTCCCACAAAGCCAGCGGGGGGACTGAGCCAGCCCTGCCCTGGGCAGTTGTCCCCGAACATGCACACGGTGAGCATCACACAGGTGCCCTCTGGCCCCGGCTCTGGCATCGTCACCGGCCAGTGTGCCCTGCCCTGCCATCCCGCCCCACATTGTGCCAGGCCGTGCCGTGCTGTGCTGCTCCGTGCTGTGCCCTGCCGTCCCGCCCCACATTGTGCCAGGCCGTGCCGTGCTGTGCTGCTCCGTGCTGTGCCCTGCCGTCCCGCCCCACATTGTGCCAGGCCGTGCCGTGCTGTGCTGCTCTGTGCTGTGCCCTGCCGTCCCGCGCTGTGCTGCTCCGTGCTGTGCCCTGCCGTCCCGCCCCACATTGTGCCAGGCTGTGCCATGCCATGCTGCACTAAGACTGGGCTGTGCCCATGTGGCCCTGGAGCCTGTGGAAAGCGAATGGAGCAAATAATGAAGGTGTGTGTCTGCAAAGGTCTGGAGACAGGCTGGGTTCGCTGGCAGGGGGCAGGGAGGGAGGGACACTGACCGGGCTCACGGCGCTGGGGGGCTGTTGTCCCTGATCCCGCGTTATGCCCCGCCCCCACTGTCCCAGCTGGGCGGGGCCAGGCCCCGCAGTGCGTGGGCTCCAGGGCCACTTGCGCTGCCCGTTGCCCTGCTCGGAGCCCCTCCTGGTGGCTCGGGGCTGGCTGAGGTGTCCACGTAACCGGGATCAGGGCAGCCTTTGCCACCCCATTGCCCCAGCCCCTCTGCAGGGTGCTGAGCGGCTGACCCCGTGCAGAGCCCCCCTGGGAGCAAGGGCCCGGCTGCCTTGCCACTGCGTGCCAATTAAAACCCCGGCTCTGTAGCAATCTCCCGCTAGCTGGGATAGCTGCTGGTGCATCAGCTGCTAATTAGAACAGCTGGTGCCCTGCCAGCAGCGCCAGCTGGCATGTGAGAATCCGCCTCACCCGAAATAGCAGCGAGGAAACGCCCCCGCAGCCCCTCAGCATTTGGGTCTCTGGTGCCGGCTCTTGGCTCCGTGCTGGGCCTGGGGCAGGAGCGTGCGGCTCCTGGCCAAGGCAGCCCGGTGAGCTCCAGCTAGACACAGCCGAGGAGCGGGCAGGCCCCTCACCCTGCAGCAGCAGCAGCAGCTCCGGGACCCCCAGCTCGAGCCAGGGCTCTTCTGGCTGCCAGGGTGTGAGCGACTGGGAATTTGTATCCAGACTGGGTGTGCCTCAGTTTCCCCTTCATGTTGCATGGGTAAGTGTGGGGGGGTTTCCTCTTTGCAGAGCTCTGGGTGTGGCTGGGGCCCCAGGGACAGAGCCTGAAGATGATGGGGCCAGCCAATTGCCCAGCCATCTGGCACCCAGGACAAGGGGGGGGCCTCCTCCTGGGATGGGACTGGAGGGGTCAGAGGGGACGTGGCCAACCGAGGCGGAGTCTGCAGGGCGAAGGCTTCTCCCCTGTGCGCCACCAGGGGGCAGCAGCACCTCGCCCTGCCCAGAACAGCAGCACTGCTCTGAGCCCCACTGCCCCGAGCTCGGGGGCCACCAGTGCGCCCCACACAGCCTGCCCGTACCTGCCCCCCCCCACGGGGCTCCCCACACAGCCTGCCCGTACCCCCCCCGCCCGGTTCCACGGGGCTCCCTACACAGCCTGCCCATACCTGCCCCCCCGCCCCACGGGGCTCCCCACACAGCCTGCCCGTACCCCCCCGCCCGGTTCCACGGGGTTCCCCACACAGCCTGCTCGTACCTGCCTCCCCTGCCCCATGGGGCTCCCCACACAGCCTGCCCTGCACCCGCCCGGTTCCACGGGTTCCCACACAGCCTGCCCGTACCTGCCCCCACGGGGCTCCCACACAGCCTGCCCGTACCTGCCCCCGCCCCACGGAGCTCCCCACACAGCCTGCCCGTACCTGCCCCATGGGGTTCCCACACAGCCTGCCCGCACCCCCGCCCGGTTCCACGGGGCTCCCCACAGCCTGCCCGTACTCCCCCCCGCCCGGTTCCACGGGGCTCCCCACACAGCCTGCCCGTACTCCCCCCCGCCCGGTTCCACGGGGCTCCCCACACAGCCTGCCCGTATCCCCCTCCGCCCGGTCCCACGGGGCTCCCCACACACCTGCCCGTACCCCTCCCCCCCCCCCGCCTGGTCCCATGGGGCTCTGCACACAGCCTGCCCAGTGCCCCCTGTTGTGACACGTGGGGGGGGGGGAGCCCCTGGCCCTGCACCCCCATCTGCAGCCAGAGGGGACTCTCAGGCGGCAGGGAGAACAGAAGGTTCATTGGCTCCCAGGGACACAGGGCAGCACGGGAGCGATGGTAACACAGGAGCCAGGGCAGGCGGCCTTATTCCTCTGGGGGGGCTCCCGGGCCCCTCACCCCCTCTTCCAGCTCTCAGCCTCCTCATCCCAGCTCCGAGGAGACCGACTCTTCTCACAGGCCCTACCCCCAGCCTGGCTCCCTTCCCGGCCAGGAATATCCTGTGTCTGGCCCTCAGGTGTCTGGCCCAACACACGGCCGGGGTGAGTCACCAGGAATCACGCAGCACCGAGCCACCGCAGGGTTAGAAAAGTAGCCAGCACCCCCCCCCCCCCCCCCCACGTCACACCCCGCCCGGTCCCACGCACACAGCCTGCCCGGTCCCATGGGGCTCTGCACCCAGCCTGCCCGGTGTCCCCCATAACCCACGCCTGGTCCCACGGGGCTCCCCACGCAGCCTGCCCGGTCCCATGGGGCTCCGCACACAGCCTGCCCGGTGTCCCCCATAACCCACGCCCGGTCCCACGGGGCTCCACACACAGCCTGCCCGGTGCCCCCTGCCCGGTCCCATGGGGCTCTGCACACAGCCTGCCCGGTGCCCCCCCAGCCCAGTCCCACGCACACAGCCTGCCCGGTGTCCCCCATAACCCCCGCCCGGTCCCACGGGGCTCCCCACGCAGCCTGCCCGGTGCCCCCCGCCCGGTCCCACGGGGCTCCGCACACAGCCTGCCCGGTGCCCCCCCACCCTCCCACTGAGAACCCAGCCCCTCCTAGCCAGGCCCCTTGTGCACATCAGCTGCTTGTTCCTGGCCACACCCAGGGGGGCGTCTGAGCTGGTGCCCACTGCTGGCAGGTCCCGGCTGCCTTCTGTGCAGCCGTGCCAGCCACCTCCCCCCCCGGCCCCAGGGCCAGCTCCGCCCAGCCTGCCTGCCTGCAACGGCCACGGGATTGAGCCGAGCCCTCGCCAGCCGCGCTCCCACGCTGCCCCTCCCGGAAGATTACAGGGCCCAGCTCTGGCCCTCCCCAGGACCAGGCGCGCCCGGCTGCCTGCGCCCGAAATAAACGGCTCCAGGCCCAGCGGCTGCACCTGAGCTTCCGATTCAATATTGACTGGCTAAGAATAGCGCCCGGCGGCCCCGCGTCCTGCCCCCCCAGCCAGTCACTCCCACTGGAGTGCGCCCAGGGCAGCCTCGCCACCACCTGGCCTGCAGCGCACTGCAGGGGGATGCCCGGGGGGAGACGCCAGGCCGGCTCCCAGCCCCCCTGCCCATGACGAGCTGCGAGGACATGGGATGGGCTTGTGCGCACTCTGGTGGCGTCTCATGCTGGATGTGGTTGCTACTGGCCTGGGCTGCTCTGTAGTAATTGTGTGTGCCTCAGTTTCCCTGGGCTGGAGATGGGAGTTTTGGGTGCGACTCTCAGGGAGGGCGGCTGCCCCAGGCTGCCCAGCCCAGAAGGACGCAAGAGCTCAGGCTGGCTGGAAACCTGGGCAGGGGGGCGCTGCCCAGTCTGGGCCGCTGGGTCCCTGGGAGCCAATGCCCCTCCTGTGCTCCCTGCCGGCTGGGAGCCCCCCCGGCTGTAGGTGGGGGCAGGGCCCAGGGACGCCCGCCCCTGGTGACACCGCCTGGCCCCTTGTGCCCCTCTCACCACTGAGCTGCCCTGCCCCGCTCGGGTGGGCCCATGGCTCTCTGCCCCCACCTGGCCTTGTGTGGGCCCTGCCCTGGCTCTCCGCCCACAGCTGGGCACACGCGCCCTGACCAGTGGGAGGGGTGGCCCCTGGCACCGGCCTGTCCCCGCCCCGGGCTATTCCAGGCGCTTTCCAGGCTCTGTGGTTCCTGGCTTCTCCCGCCGGAACCTGCCCCTCCAGCGCCAGACAAACAGCCCGTGGCCACCGGGCACGTCCTGCCAGGCCAGCGCCGCTTCCTGTTTACCCGCCTGCCGGCGGCACCGGCTGCAGCAAGTGCAGCTGGGGACAGGCCAGGCAGCCAAGGGAGCCCCCAGCCCAGCCCCCACCTGACCCGAGCCAGCGGCACGGCGGGGGGCTGGGCTGGGCTGGCCCCTTCCTGGCTTGCCCATGAACCTCCCGCAGGGGCCAAAGCAGCTCAGCCCAGCTGGGGGGCAGGCTGGGGGTACAGGCGGGTTGGGGACAGGTGGGGTACAGGTGGGTGAGGGGCAGGCAGGGGGTACAGGTGGGTGAGGGGCAGGCAGGGGTACAGCCAGGTGGGGCAGGCAGGGGTACAGGTGGGTGAGGGGCAGGCAGGGGGTACAGCCAGGTGGGGCAGGCTGGGGTACAGGTGGGTGAGGGCAGGCAGGGGGTACAGGTGGGTGAGGGGCAGGCAGGGGGTACAGCCAGGTGGGGCAGGCAGGGGGTACAGGTGGGTGAGGGGCAGGCAGGGGGTACAGGTGGGTGAGGGGCAGGCTGGGGTACAGGCGGGCTGGAGATGGCCTGAGTGGGTTGATCGGCAGGTAGGAGGCTGCGGAATGGGGGACCGGGGGGTTGATGGGGAGCTAAGGGGTCTGCTGGGTTGCTGGTCCGGCTGGAGCTTGTGGGCCCATTGGAGCGGGTGGGGGCTGGGAACAGGGCAGGAGGCGTCTGGGGGCAGCAGGGGTTGGGTTTAGGAGAGGTCTGGGGCACATTGGGGCAGGACAGCGGATCTGGGGGCTGAGGGTGGGGCAGGAGGAGTCTGGGGCCCAGGGGTGAGACAGGGGTCTGAGAGCCTGGCAGGGGTGGGGCAGAGAGCTCTGGGTGCCTGGCAGGGCAGGGGTGTCTGGGGTCCGGTGGGGCGGGGCTGGGGTTTGGGGGGCCCAGCAGGGGCAGGAAGGGGGTGGGAGTCCGGCAGGGGCAGGGCAGGAGTCTGGGGGCCCAGTGGGGCGGGGACAGGGGTCTGGAGTCCCGGCAGGGCAGGGGTCTGAGGCCCAGCAGGGGGCAGGGCAGGGAGTGTAGGGGTCCGGCAGGGGCAGGGCGGGGAGTCTGGGGGCCCGGCGGAGGCGGGGCCGGGGTCTGGAGTCCCGGCGGGGCAGGGGTCTGAGGCCCAGCCGGGGCAGGGCGGGGATGTAGGGGTCCGGCAGGGGCGGGGCGAGGAGTCTGGGGCCCGGCGGAGGCGGGGCCGGGGTCTGGAGTCCCGGCGGGGCAGGGGGTCTGAGAGGCCCAGCCGGGGCAGGGCGGGGATGTAGGGGTCCGGCAGGGGCGGGGCGGGAGTCTGGGGCCCGGCGGAGGCGGGGCGGGGAGTCTGGGGGCCGGGCGGGGCAGGGGACGCTGGGGCTCTCTGGGCCTTGGGGGGTGCACGGGGCCGCTGGCTCTGCGCCCGCCTGTGCTGAGGCTGCTGGCGCGGAGCCTCCGCGGGGCCGGGCTCGGGGGCCGCAATAAAAGGCCGGGCGGGCCGGGCTCCGGCAGCTCGTCGGTCCTCGGCCAGCTCCGTTCCGCGCCGCGAGGTGAGTGGCGCCAGTGCCGGGATCGGGGCCGCCGGCGGCGTTGGGGGCACAGGCGGGATGTGGGGGTGCTGGGGGCACAGGGCGGGTGGGGAGTGCTGGGGGCACAGGCGGGATGTGGGGCTGTTGGGGACACAGGCAGGATGGGGGGTGCTGGGGGCACAGGCGGGATGTGGGGCTGTTGGGGACACAGGCGGGATGGGGGTGCTGGGGCACAGGGCGAGTGGGAGGATGCTGGGGCACAGGCAGGATGGGGGTGCTGGGGACACAGAGTGGGTGGGGGATGTGTGGGTGCTGTGGGCAGAGAAAGTGGGGTGTGGGAACCCCCGGAAGGGGAGATTCGGGGTGTCTGTGGGCTGGGACTGTCAGTGGCTTTGCCCAGGGAAATAGGATGCTAGGAATTATTAAGAAAGGGATAGAAAATAAGACCCAGAATATCTTACTGCCCCTGTATAAAACTATGGTACGCCCACATCTTGAATACTGTGTACAGATGTGGTCTCCTCACCTCAAAAAAGATATTTTGGCCTTGGAAAGGGTTCAGAAAAGGGCAACTAAAATGATTAGGGGTTTGGAACGGGTCCCATATGAGGAGAGGTTAAGCGACTGGGACTTTTCAGTTTAGAAAAGAGGAGACTGAGGGGGGATATGATAGAGGTGTATAAAATCATGAGTGGTGTGGAGAGGGTGAATAAAGAAAAGTTATTTATTAGTTCCCATAATAGAAGAACTAGAGGACACCAAATGAAATTAATGGGTAGCAGGTTTAAAACTAATAAAAAGGTTTTTCTTCACACAGCACGTAGTCAACCTGTGGAACTCCTTGCCGGAGGAGGCTGTGAAGGCTAGGACTATAACAGAGTTTAAAGAGAAGCTAGATAATTTCATGGAGGTTAGGTCCATAAAAGGCTATTAGCCAGGGGATAAAATGGTGTCCCTGGCCTCTGTTTGCAGAGGCTGGAGAGGGATGGCAGGAGACAAATCGCTTGATCATTGTCTTCGGTCCACCCCCTCTGGGGCACCTGGTGCTGGCCACTGTGGGCAGACAGGATACTGGGCTAGATGGACCTTTGGTCTGACCCAGTACGGCTGTTCTTATGTTCTTATGTCTAGGGGCTGCAGCACCTGTTACCCTATAGCTGGGGGCTGGCAGGGTGCCCTGGCGGCCGAAGGAGGGGCACTGGCTGAGGGGGGGTGTCGGTGCTGGGCTGTGCAGCCCCCCCAGCAGCAGAGGGGGGTCAGGGTAGGACCCCCACTGGCTGCGGGGTGGCCGAGGGCTCAGCGCTGCGCCTGGCAGCCAGGGGCCCATGGCCGGCAGCGGGACCCTTTGCGGGCCTGACGCACCCTGACCTCCGCGCCTCTTCTAGGAGCTGCCTCTGCAGGGCCAGCCATGGCTGCTGGGCCCCTCTGCTCCCTGCTCCTGCTGTGCCTGGCCCCCCCCAGCTGGCAGCAGCCGGCCCAGATCCAGGTGCGGCTGGCCGGGGCTGGGGGCCAGGCCAGTGAGGGGCGGCTGGAGGTGCTGTACCATGGGCAGTGGGGCACCGTCTGCGATGACGACTTCAGCATCCATGTGGCTACCGTGGCCTGCAGGGAGCTGGGTTTTGAGTCGGCCGTGACCTGGGCCCACAGCGCCAAGTACGGCCCAGGGGAAGGTAATGCAGGGCCCTCGCCCAGCCGTGGCTGCCCTAGAGTAGGCAGGGAAGAATGGGGGTCAGGCTTCTAGGGGGGAGCAGAGATATGGGGATGAGAGCCCCCCAGCTTCAGAATGCCCCTCCCACAGTGCAGGGGGCGCTGAGGGGAGGGTCAGGAGCTGGCTGGGGGGGAGGGTCAGGAGCTGGCTGGGGGCGCAGGGGGCGCTGTGGGGAGGGGCAAGAGCTGGCTGGGGGCACAGGGCGCTGTGGGGAGGGTCAGGAGCTGGCTGGGGTACAGTGGGGCAGGAGCTGGCTGGGGGACGCTGGGGAGGGTCAGGAGCTAGCTGGGGGTGCTGTGGGGAGGGGCAGGAGCTAGCTGGGGTACAGTGGGGCAGGAGCTGGCTGGGGGACGCTGGGGGAGGGTCAGGAGCTGGCTGGGAGGTGCTGTGGGGAGGGGCAGGAGCTGGCTGGGGGCACAGGGGTGCTGTGGGGAGGGGCAGGAGCTGGCTGGGGTACAGTGGGGCAGGAGCTGGCTGGGAGCGCTGTGAGGAGGGGCAGGAGCTGGCTGGGGGGTGCTGTGGGGAGGGGCAGGAGCTGGCTGGAAGGGCTCCTGGCTATTCCGGCCCCGGCCTTGCCAGGCAGGGAGCGCTGGGGAAGGGGGAGGGACCCCGATGCTAAGCCCATGGTGGGGGAGCATATGTCCCAGTCCGGGACCTGGGGGGTGCCAGAGCTCCTGGCCCAGGCCCATCACTGCCCCCTTCCCCCCGCTGCGCCAGGCCCCATCTGGCTGGATAACGTGCGCTGCGCCGGCTCCGAGCGCTCGCTGGCCGAGTGCCAGTCCAACGGCTGGGGCGTGAGCGACTGCCACCACGGGGAAGATGCCGGCGTCGTGTGCTCGGCCCCACAGCTGCCTGGCGCCATCGCTCCGGGCCCCGCCCCCCGGCCAGCAGGTGAGCAGGGGTAGAACAGTCACTGGGGGGGGGCTGCTTGGGCGCTGCAGGGGCCGCTACCGGCCCTTCCCCCTCGGCCCTGGGCTCCTGCCGCCAGTCACCTGCCCCAGGAAAGGAGGGTGTCGCTCAGCAGGGCAGGGAGCCCTGGGTGCCAGGTCAGGGGGGTTCAGCTGGTCTGACCCATGGAACCCTGGCCCTGAGCCCAGGCTGGGGGTCAGCGAAGCTGTGGGGCAAAGCAAGGCTGGAGCAGATCCCTGCTGCAATGGGGGGACTGGTGCCAGTGTGAGACCCCCAGCTCTGCCCCTGCCTGCAGACTCACACCCAGGCGCTGCCCCGGGCACAATGGGGCTGCCCCACGCCCCCGGTTGTAGGCCGCTGTTGTCAGCTCTGGTGGGGCTGGGGCTGCCAGGCTCGTGTTGGACTGGCAGCCCAGCCAGAAGGGGCCCTGGCAGCAGTGTGCCCTCGATTTGGGGACATCCATGTGTGGGATGCATTTTGTTACGTGCACCAATGTGCAGCTGGTGCGTGGCCGGGGGTGGGACTGAGGTTTGGAGCATGGGAGGGTCTCAGGTCTGAGGCAGAGGGGGAACGGGGGGCTCCAGCTGGGGGTGCAGGCTCAGGGGTGGGGCCAGGCTGAGGGGTTCAGGGTGCAAGCTGCCCCACAGCTGTGGTGTGGGCAGGGAAAGAGGAACTGCTCCCAGCTGCAGCAGCTCTGGGGCGGCGGGACCGGGGAGGGCGCCTCTCCTGGGGGCACAGCCCTGGGCAGCCTGCTGCGTGGCTGTAACTCGGCCAGCAGCACCCCCGGGGCGCAGTGGGGCCTGCCTGGGCTCCTCCCAGAAGCAGCCACATGTCCCTGCAGATCCTATGGCCAGGGACCATCAGGGACGCTCCGCCCACTGTCCCGCCTTCAGCACCGACTCTGCAGCTCCCATTGGTCAGGACCACAGCCAATGGGAGATGTGGGGCTGATGCCACAGACCCACCTGGCCATGCCAACCCCTTCCAGGAGCAATGTGGCCCCAGGGCCCTGCCTCAAGCCCACTGCAGCACCATCTGGGGTTAACACATCTGGCTGGAGCCAGACCATCCACCCGCCCCGGCCTGGAGCCCACTCCTGCTCCCCGAGTCCACATCCCGGCCTGGCGCCCCCTCCTACTCCCCAAGCCCCGCCCTTCCCTTAGAAGCTGGAGGAGGTGCAGCTCAAGCAGGTGCTGGCCTGGGCCCATCTAATCCGGCCTCTGGCCTGGGGCAGGGACGGAAGCTGGAGGAGGTGCGGCTCAAGCCGGTGCTGGCCTGGGCCAAGCTGCACGTGCCCGTCCGCGAAGGCGTGGTGGAGGTGAAGCACGAGGGGCGCTGGAGGCAGGTGTGCGACACCGACTGGACCAGGAACAACAGCCGGGTGGTGTGCGGGATGCTGGGCTTCCCTGCCGAGCAGCAGCTCCACGACGGCTTCTACAGGTAGCGCTGGGCAGGGTGGGGGCACAGACCAAGCAGGGGGGCTGCTAGGGGCTGGGCTGGCTTGGGGGAGCTAAGGGTCTGGTGCCTGGCTGAAATGGCATGGCAGGGGTCCAAGGATATAGTGTGTGGAGTGTTGCACGTGCATGTGCCTTAGTGCAAGGACACAGCATGTGGACTGTTGCACATGTGTGTGCATTAGTGCAAGGGGCAGGTCACAGGAAGTCCTGGGCCAAGGACAGAAACCAATTCTGCAGGGCAGGAAGGGTAGGGGGCTGTGGATGGGGTGGGCTCTGGGACCCCAGAAAGGGCTGAGGGGTGAGAGGAGGGGAGGGCTGTAAGGAAGGCATTGTGACTCTGCAGGGGTGGGGTGGCAGAGAGAGACCGCTGCAGGGGTGGGGTGGGGGAGGGCAACACCTGGGGCGGCCCAGGGCCCGGCTGACCTGCCGATTTCTAACCCCCCAGGAAGCTGTGGCAGCTGAAGCTGAAGGATGCGAAGTCCAGGTAGGGCGGGGCCTGCGTGGGGCCGATTGGCCGGGCGCAGGCTGCCTGTGGGCACCGCGGCCCACGCTAGCCGGGCAGGGCCGGGCCGGCTTACCTGCCTGCCCTTGGTTCACAGCCTGAGGAGCCTGCGGCAGAAGAACGCCTTCTGGATCCACCGGGTGAGCTGCCTGGGCGCCGAGTCCCACCTGTCCCAGTGCCGGGTGCAGGTGTCCCCGGCGGCCCGGCTCCAGCCCGCCTGCCCCCGCGGCATGCACGCTGCCGTCCGCTGCGCCCCGGGCCCGACAGCCAAGGCCCAGCCGCTCCGCAAGGTGAGCCTGCGGCCACAGCACCCCCGGCCTCCAGGAAATGGCCCCCCCGTCCCTGCCCCCAGGAAACGGCCCCCACCCCCCGGCCCGGCCCCAAGGGAACGGGCCCCACCCCTGGCCCCCCAGGGAACGGGCACCCCTGGCCCAGCCCGGCCCCCAGGGAATGGCCCCACCCCAGTCCCGACCCCAGGAACAGGCACCCCCGGCCCGGCCCCAGGAAACGGCCCCACCCCTGTCCCAGCCCCCGGGAAACGGGCCCCCCGCTCTAGAGAGGGAGCAAAGCCAAAAGCACTGGGGAAGGGGAAGCTTCTGTCTACCCTGCCCCTCCTCTCCCAGCAGGGGGCGCTGTGGGGAGGGGCAGGAGCTGGCTGGGGGAGCTCCTGGCTACTCCAGTCCCGGCCCCGCCCAGCAGGGGGTGCTGGGGCAGTGGGGGAGGGGCTGTCTTGAGGGGGGGCCTGGCTACAGGACAGAGCCCGTCAGAGGTCTGAGACGCCCCCTTGAGCGGCAGGGCCCCAGCCATGCCCAGTGTGGGGGGGCACACAAACCCGTTTGGCTCCCCCCCCATCGGCGCCTAACCCCCCTTCTCAGCAGGGTCCATGGGTGCGTCTGCGGGCCGGCGCCCACGAAGGCGAGGGCCGGGTGGAGGTGCTGCACAACGGGCAGTGGGGCACCGTGTGCCACGACCAGTGGGACCTGCTCGCAGCCAGCGTGGTGTGCCGGCAGCTGGGCTACGGGTCGGCCAGGCAGGCCCTGGCTGGGGCCCAGCTGGGCCAGGGTGAGCGGCCGGCGGGCAGATGGGCGAGGCGGCTGGGGGGGGCTGGAGGGGCGAATGGGGTGGGGCAGCCAAGCTCCAGGGGACGCTGCTCGTGGGCAGCACAGAGGCCTGCAGCGCCCTGCGCCCAGTCCGGGCTGCCCAGGGAACCCCCTGCAGGGCCGGGCCCGGCCTGGGGCCACCGGGGAGCCATGCCGGGTGTGTGACCGCGCCGAGCAGGGCGCCAGGGACTGGTGCCAGGCCAAGCGGCCAGCCAGGAGCCGGGCGGCTGGAGCCCCAGGATTCCCGGCTGGCCGTGCCTCAGCCCAGCCGGGGGCTCCGGCTGGAGGGGACAGAGGGGGAGGTGGGGCACCGTGCGGCTGACACTGGCTCTGGCCCCAGGCCTGGGGCCCATCCACATGACGGCGGTGCGGTGCACGGGCTCCGAGCGCTCGCTGCAGGACTGCAGCTTCCAGGAGGCGGCGCAGAGCGGCTGCCGGCACGAGGCCGACGCCGCCGTCCGGTGCAACGTGCCCCGCATGGACTACCAGAGCCAGGTGAGCGCCCGCGCCGGACCGGGGCACACAGGGTGTGGGCACCTGGCTGGGAAGGGGGAAGTGGTGCCCTGGAGCAGCAGGGTAGATGCCATGGTACATAGGGTGCAAATGGGGTGGGGAGGCCTTGGGAAGGGGTGCCACGGGGTGCTGGGGCGCTGGGGGAGGGTGCCCTGGATTGCTGGGGAAGGGGGTGCCATGGGGCGCCGCAGGACAGGGCGGCACAGGCTGAAGGAGGCAGCCAATGGGACAGAGGAGCCACAGGGTGGGGCAGGCAGTTGGCACCCATGTCCTCAGGCTCCTGCTGCCGGGGGTCCCTGTACCTGAGGGATGCGCCTCCTGGATGCGGAGGGGCCAAGCTCTCACCTGCTGCCTAAACCCCGGCTCTGCCCAGGTGCGCCTGGCGGGGGGCCGCAGCCCAGAGGAGGGTGTGGTGGAAGTGCTGGTGTCGGAGGGGGGCACCCTGAAGTGGGGGGCCGTGTGCAGTGACCGGTGGGGGCTGAATGAGGCCATGGTGGTCTGCAGGCAACTGGGGCTGGGCTTCGCCAGCCACGCCCTCCAGGTGAGTCCCAGAGTGGGGTCTGCCCTGGCTGGGGTGCAGGGGAGGGGGCTCTGTGCCATGGCTGGGGGCGTACATGGAAGAGGGATCTGCCTTGGTGGAGGGGATATGGGGGCTCTGTGCCCTGCCTGGGGGTATGAGGAGAGGGGCTCTGCCTTGGCTGGGAGAGGTTATGGGGAGGGCTCTGTGCCCTGCCTGGGGTTACGGGGAGGGCTCTGCCTTGGTGGAGGGGATATGGGGGCTCTGTGCCTGCCTGGGAGTAAGAGGAGGGGAGCTCTGTGCCCTGCTTGGGAGTTCAGAGGGGGCTTGTCAGGGGACCGTTGTGGGAGGGGCAGATGGGGAGATGCCCAGGTGTCAGGCTCAGGGCCTGTGCCCTGACTTGGGCAGGATGGGGGAATGTGGTGCCCTGGTGCCAAGGGAGGGGCGGGATGGGGGGGCCACGGCTGAGTGTCTCTCTCTCCCCAGGAGACCTGGTACTGGCAGGGCAGCCCGGGGGCGGGCGAGGTGGTGCTGAGCGGCGTGCGCTGCGTGGGCACCGAGCCTGCCATCCAGCTGTGCCAGCACCACGGCCCCATGCACTGCCCGGCCAGAGGGGGGCGCTTCTCTGCCGGGGTCAGCTGCACCGAGAGTGAGTGCTGGGCTCACCCCATGGGGTGGGGGGGGCAGATTTCCAAGGCCTGGCTTGGGCTGCCTGCACGCTCCGCGGGGCAGTAGGGGCTGTGGGAGGGCCCCACGGTAGGGGAAGGGCAGGAGCCTGTGTGGCACAAGGTGCCCGGGATGCCAGGCCAGCCTGTCCCCTGCTCCTGCAGCTGCCCCGGACCTGGTGCTGGACGCCCCCCTGGTGCAGGAGACGGCCTACCTGGAGGAGCGCCCGCTGGCCATGCTGCACTGCGCCCACGAGGAGCGCTGCCTCTCGCGCTCGGCCGACCACGCCAGCTGGCCCCACGGCACCCGGCGCCTGCTGCGCTTTTCCTCCCGCATCCACAACCTGGGCCGAGCCGACTTCCGGCCCCAGGCCGGGCGCCACGCCTGGGTCTGGCACCAGTGCCACAGGTGAGCGCCACTCCTCCCACTGCAGGGCCGGGCCCCGGGCAGAGCCATCTCCCCGAGGCCGGCCGGCCCGCTGGGGCTCTGGGCTGTGCCTGCATGGGGGCCCTGCCCGTGCTGAGCCGGGTCTCCCCAAGGGCCCCACGTGGCCCCAGCTGGCTCTTTGTTCTGCTCCCCGGCTGGCTCCCTGGTGCCAGCCACGCCCCCGTAATTGGCAGGCTGGGCCGGGACTGTCATTGTGGCTTTATTTGGCTGCAGAGCTGTAATTCTGGGCCTGGCCGCGGGCCCTGCTCCCAGCCGCCCCTCCTGCCCCGCCCCCACCCAGCCAACCTGGGCCTGGCGCAGCCCCATAGTGCCCAGGGAACCCTCCTGCCCCCCACCAGCAGGGGAGACTGTCCCCTCTGTAAAGCAGGCAGGGGGCACTGCTCCCTTCCCCTGGGTGTGCTGGGCCCCATGCCCCCTCTCGTCCCCAGGCACTATCACAGCATCGAGGTTTTCACCCACTACGACCTGCTGACGCTCAACGGCTCCCGGGTGGCCGAGGGGCACAAGGCCAGCTTCTGCCTCGAGGACACCAACTGCCCCCCAGGTAGGGCAGGTAACCCCTCTGGGGCCTCCACATCCCCGTGCCCCTGCTGGGAGCACCCCACAGCCACTGCCCAGCTTCCGCCCCACAGCGCCCCCTGCTGGGAGCTTCCCCAGCCACCGACCCACCCCTCCCCACAGCGCCCCTGCTGGGAGCACCCCCCAGCCACCGTCCCACCCCCTCCCCACAGCACCCCCTGCTGGGAGCTCCCCCACAGCCCACATTCTCCTGGGCAGGGTGGGTGTGTGGGTGGGATGGAGGAGGGGCTGGGGGGCTGGCTGTGTCAGCCTGTCCCCGCCCCCATCACGCTCTCCCCAGGGCTGCAGCGGCGCTTCGCCTGCGCCAACTTCGGCGAGCAGGGGGTGAGCGCCGGCTGCTGGGACACCTACCGGCACGACATCGACTGCCAATGGGTGGACATCAGTGACGTGGGGCCCGGCCGCTACGTCCTACAGGTAGGAGGCGGGGCCGGGGCCACCGCTCTGCCACGCCCCTCGGGCTGTCCCCGCCCGGCCCCTTGCCCAGCTGTCCCGGGACCCGGCCGGAGCCCTGGGCCTGCCCGCGGCCGGGAGCCGCTCTGCCAGGGCCACGCAGGGCAGGCTGTAGGCATGCTGGTGGGGAGCCTGGGGCTCGCGCCGGGGGCTGGGGCGCTGGGTATCCCCGCCCAGGGCCGGTGAGGGGGCCTGGCCAGAGGCTGGGACAAGCTGCTCGCCTGCGTCCCGTCCGCGGTGGGAGGCAGGCGGGGCCCCGCACCCTGCCCTGGCCTGGCCGCCCCACCAGCTCCACTCCCCGCCCAGGTGATCGTGAATCCCAAGCAGGAGGTGGCCGAGTCGGATTTCTCCAACAACGTCATGAGGTGCCAGTGCAAGTACGACGGGCACCGCATCTGGCTGCATGGCTGCCACACCGGTACTGGGCTCCGCGGGCAGCAGAGGGCCCTGGAGCCCGGGGTTGGGGGGGAGCCTAGGACCCGGGGTGGGAGAGCTGAGGGGGCCTTGGAGTCCTGGGGTGGGAGCACAAGGTCCCAGACGGGGAGCAGAGAAGGTCCTGGGCCCTGCGGGGGAGCAGAGAGGTGCCTGGGCCCTGCAGGGGAGAAAAGAGGGTCCTGGGCCCTGGGGAAGAGGGCAGGGCAGTTGGCACGGCTGCCAGGAAAGGGACCTGCTCAGAGCCCACCGGCCCAGGGGGTGGGCTTCTCGTCCCTGCCTCGCTGCATGGGAGCCCCTGGTGGTCAGGCCCCGGCCCCCCATGCCGTGGGATTCGGGCCCCGCTCACCCAGGCCCCTTCTCTCTCAGGTGACCAGTTGGCCGCCGAGGCAGCGCGAGAACTGGAGCAGCAGCAGCGCCTGGCCAGTAACCTCGTGTGACGTGCCGGGGCAGCCCAACGGGGCGCTGTGGGGCAGAGGTGCCACCCTGGGGCTGTGCTGGGCCCTGCCTGCCAGAGCCCCCATGACTGTCACCCAGGCTGCGCCTGCCCCCCGGGAACCCACAGCCCTGGCTCGCCTGTGCTCAGGGACCCCTGGTATTGCTAGGTGCTGGGGCGAGACTGGCTGGCACTTGCCTCACGCCCGGGGCAGGAGCCTGGCTCTGCAGCCCACCCCCCAGGCCAACTACCTCAGCCGCCCCAGCGGCCGGCACAGCCCTGCACCTGCAGGGCCCAGCCTCTCATCTCAGGGCCGGCCCCGGGCCACTGGAGTGCAGGCACCAGCCCCGCACTAATAAAGGTCTTGTGCAAGCTGAAGGCTGGTGTCTGCCCACGTTTGTGGGACACGTGTGTCTCAGTTTCCCTTGGGTGGGGCCAGGTGCCACGCGGCGGAAGGCTGGTGTCTGCCCGCAGGGGGCGTTTGTCATTCGTGGGACGCTTGTGCCTCAGTTTCCCTTGGGTGGGGCTAGGTGCCACAGGGGAAGGCTGGTTGCTCTTTGCAGAGCCCCCAGGAGGAACTGACAAACCCACAGCAAGGAGCCCACAGGGGAGAGAGGCGGCAGGGGGCTTACAGGTGGGCACTGGAAGTGGGCGGCTGGGCTGGGGGCAGAGGGCTCCCACTGGGACTTCACGGAGCACAGACAGCTGGAAGTTACAGCCAGGTGGCGGACCCCTCCTCCCCCTCCTCCCGGCCAGGGCCCCTACGCACAGGCTGGGTTTCTATAAAACCACAGGGGGGAGCAGCCTGTGCTGGCATGGTGTGACACAGTGGGGGGCGCTGGTGGGGGATAGGGGTACCTCAGTGCCTCTGCCCCACGGCCCTCTCTGCCCAAAGGGGGAGGCCAGGCCAGACTCGCTGGGGAAGTATGTCAGTCTCCGCTCCTGGGGCCCAGGTGACAAGAGATAGTGGGGCTGAGAGCAGGACAATGCAGGAGGCAGGGCTGCCTGGGGGCTGAGGGGTGCCGTTGCTGGGAGGGGGGGTTAGATGTTTTAGACCAAGGGCAGGGCCCATGAGCCCTTCCCCCGAGAGGAATAAGGCTGCCTGCCCTGGCTCCGCTGTTAACACTGACCCAAAGCCAGGCCATGTCTCTGGGAACCAAGACACCTACTCCACTGGCCGGCTGAGAGTCACGTCTGGCTGCGGACGGGGGTGTAGGGTCAGGGGCTCCCCGACGCGCCGGCACACAGAGCCTGGGCACAGGCTGCCAGGGGAGGGAGCGTGCCTCACACCCGGGCTGCGTCGAGACTGGCAAGTTTTTCCGCAAAAGCAGCCGCTTTTGCGGAAAAACTTGCCAGCTGTCTACAGCGGCCGCTTGAATTTGCGCAAGAACACTGACGATCCAATGTATGATTGCGCAAGAACACTGCCAAATACACTGACGCTCCCGCTCGCGAAAAAGCCCTCTTGCACAAATGCTTTTGCGCAAGAGGGCCAGTGTAGACAACTCAGACTTGTTTTGCGCAAAAAAGCCCTGATGGTGAAAATGGCGATGGGGGCTTTTTTGCACAAAACCACGTCTAGATTGGCACCGGATGCTTCTGCGCAAAAGCACTTGTGCACAAACGCGTCCGTGCCAATCTAGACGCTCTTTTCCACAAATGCTTTTAACAGAAAAACTTTTCCGTTAAAAGCATTTGCAGAAAAACAGGCCAGTCTAGACGTAGCCCCCTTGTTCTGGGCAGCAGTTAACCCTGCACGGCCCAGGCCCCACAACCCTGCCCGGTGCTCGGGAGGCAGAATTCCTAGCGCACAGCCCCAGGGAGCCCTGGAGAACCAGCCTGAGGGAGCAGGGGGCTGCCCGGGTGCAGGGCCGTGGGTGTTCACTCTGAAACCTAATGGCAACACATTGACCATACCTCCACCATTGCACCAGGCAAACCCAACTCCTGCCACTGCCCTGCCAGCCGCCCGGTGCGCAGACCCAGCTCCAAGGGCCGACTCTGCGGTGCTGCTAGGGACAGAGAGCCACAGCCGGTGCCTTGGGGCAGTGCTTTTAATACAAACGAGAAAGCAGGGAAGGTCCAGCTCAGACAGCCTCGCTCGCTCCTGCTTGGCTGCCCCGGCTCAGTCCTGAATCGCCCCTGCTGCCAGGGCCAGGCTGCCTAGGTTACCGTCCTGAGAGAAGGCAGGCGGACGGAGGCCACGCTCCCAGCAGCAACTGACCAGGGGCAGGGCAGCGTGTACCCAGCTCAGCACAGCCTGGGCAGGGCCAGGCATTGGGCACCATCCCCAGACTCGCTGCTGCCACCTCCGCCCAGCATTCAGACCCTCCCTGCATCAGCACACCCGCTGCCAGCGTCGCAAAGGCAAAAGGCAGGGCCACAGGAGGCGATGCACCCTTCAGGGCATGCACAGCCGGCGGCAGGGCCTGCCCGGACCCCTCCGGATAGGGGCGCGCACAGCCGGTGGCAGAGCCTGCCCGGACCCCTCCGGATAGGGGCGCGCACAGCCGGCGGCAGGGCCTGCCCGGACCCCTCCGGATAGGGGCGCGCACAGCCGGCGGCAGGGCCTGCCCGGACCCCTCCGGATAGGGGCGCGCACAGCCGGCGGCAGGGCCTGCCCGGACCCCCAGGGGCGCGCACAGCCGGTGGCAGGGCCTGCCCGGACCCCTCCGGATAGGGGGGCGCACAGCCGGCGGCAGGGCCTGCCCGGACCCCTCCGGATAGGGGGGCGCACAGCCGGCGGCAGGGCCTGCCCGGACCCCTCCGGCTAGGGGGGTGCACAGCCGGTGGCAGAGCCTGCGAAGTCGGCCCCACTGAGAGTCCCTATATGAAGAGCAGCTGCGTCTGTCAGCCACCCCCGTCCCTCACTCCCCAGCCCCTCTGCGCAGGCCTGTTCCTGCCCCTTGACAGGGGTGCAGCTGGCACTGGGCTGGCGCCTGAAGCCCGTGGCACCGCAGTGCCGCCCCTCGCCAAGCGCCTGCCAGCAGCCTGGGCGCTCTGGTCTCCGCGGCAGCAGCCCCGGCTCAGTCCCGGCCTTCCCAGACGTCCTCCCGCTGCTTGCTCTCCAGGCGCTTCCGCTCTGCAGGGACAAGGGAGGGCTGGTGAGGTCGGGCTCCAGCGCGCCCCGCCCCCCCCCGGGCCCACCTAAGCCGTTCCGTGTGCCGGCCCCCCCCCCCCCGGCTGCCTGCTGGACAGACGGACACCCACAGCCGAGTGTTGCTGAGGCGCCATCTAGTGGCACCAGCTGATCCCTGCAGGCCAGGGGAAAGGCACCTTCTGCCGAGGATGCCCGCCGTGCCCCGGGCACCGAGCCGGGGCCTGCTAGGCTGAGTGGCCCTTGCTCAGCTCTCCGGCAGGCGCTGGCGCTGACGCCGCCCCCGAGCTGGGCCTGCCCCTCCCCCCCCACCGGGCACTAACACCGCCCCTGAACCGGGCCTGCCCCACTCCCCCTCACCGAGCGCTAACACCGCCCAGGAGCCGGGCCTGCCCCACCGAGCGCTAACACCGCCCAGGAGCCGGGCCTGCCCCCCCAGCACTAACACCGCCCGCGAGCCATGGGAGGGGCCTGTGCCAGGCACATAGGGCCCAGTGTGTCACCCCGGGCTCAGAGGGATCAGAGCTGGGCGCACAGGCAGGGAAGGGTTGGTCTCTAGTTCTGATGCCAGGGAATCAGCCTGGCTGGCCCTGGCCCGGCCTGTAACAGGTCCCAGCGGGTCCCGGCTCTCTCCATCACCGGTTATCGGGCTGCTGAGGGCCAGGAGCCAGAGCCAAGCCAGCCAGAGGGGCCGGACTCTGACAGCTGCAGCACCAGCCCTGTGCCGGGGGTGTGATGGCAAGGCCCCCCGCGCCCCGCCCAGAGCAGGTGTGGCTCCGGCCAGGCTGGGCAAGGGCTGCAAAGCATGGCAGGGCCCCAGCACTGCGCTGCCCACGGCCCCACTCGGTGCTGCCCAAGGCAGCCCATGAGACTGGGGAGGCTGAAAGCCCCAGCGAGTGACAGGCCAGGGCACCATGGCACAGCCTGGCACTGGGACCCTTCCCCTCAGCCAGAGGAATGCCCTAGGGCAGCCCGCAGGGCACCACACCCCTGTGCCAGGCCGGGCAGGGCCGACATGGGGGCAAGGCTGGGGAGGGGCACAGCGGTGGGGTGGGTTAGGGCAGGGCGGGGGCAGGCAGCGCTGATGTGGGGGCAGGGCTGGGACAAGAGGGTGCTGGCTGGGCAGGCAGGGCTGGGGGGCGGGCTAGGCCAGGAGGATGGCGCTGGGAGGCAGTGGGCATTCGGGGGGGAGCCGCCAGCCCTAGGTGACTCGCCCAATGCAGGCACGGGGCCGGCTGGGGTCACGCGGGGCAGGGCTCTGTCACGCGCTGGTGAGGAGGCAGTCCGGGCGCGCGGCCAGCGAGTGGGGGCCGTGCCGTGTGGGATGGGAGGGAGTGCCTGGGCCCGGAGCCGGGACAGACCATGGCAGCACCGAGTGCCACAGCGAGGTCAGGGGCTGCCCGGGGCTCCCTGCCTGCCCAGTGCCCAGAGCAGCCAAGGGCCACAGTGCAGCAGATCTGCTCCCTCAACTGCCACCTGAGCCCCGCCAGCCAGCGCCCCCCTGCAATCGGCTGGGGATTGACTGTCCCAAGAGGGGATCTGCCCAGGGATCGCCCACGCCGGGGGCAAGGCCCCAGTCAGACCTCAGCCACGGCCCCGGCCAGCGGCAGAGCATGTCCCGGGCACAGCACTGCTGCCTGAGTTCTCCCACGCCACCGGCCCGGCCAGCACCAGGCAGTGCGGCTCACGGGGCGCCTGGCCCGGCTCTGCTGGGGCTCTCCCCACACAGCCCGCAGCAGCAAGAAGGCATGAGAACCCTGTGTGCCCGACCCAGCTGCCGGACCCCCTCCACCCTCTGCCCCTGCGTGCCCGACCCGGCTGGAGCAAGAGGGCAGCATGGAGCAGAGGGCTGAGAACCCCCCGCATGCCTGTTCCCTTCCCACAGCAGGGAGCCAACCTCGAGCCTCCTGCAGCTTCCTGCGCTCAGCCTCGCGCTCGGCTCGGCTCTGGCGGCTCGGCACGCCGAGGGCTCCGGTCACCAGCCTCCGGGCCAGGGCGGCAGACGTCTCCGGACGCTCCTTCGTCGGCTGCAGGAAGTCTGGAGAGAGGGGAAGGCCGCTGCAGCAGAACTCACCGGGCCTGGAGCTAGCGGGGTTGGCCCACCCCCCAGTGTAACGGCTGCGGGCTGCCAGGGCCCCGCTTGCACTGGGCTCCCCGTGCGCTGGCAGCACCGGGGCCAGAAGAGCCCAAGCCCTGCTCCCTGGCCCCCTCCAGCAGTTGCCCATGCCGGGCCCTTAGCACTGGGCCTGGAGCAAGCAGCCACTGCCTTCTGGCCCCAGGAGCCCGTGACCCTGAGGCTGGTGCCCAGCCAGTGCCAGGCACCGAGCCCGCGGGCTGAGCACACTCTGGCGCCAATGCTGCCTTCCCCAGTGCCCATGAGCCAGGCGTGCCCCTCGCCCGCCCTGGGCTCCACACTCACCAGCACAGGCTCTGGCTTTGGCCTTGGCAGCCCTTGTGCCCTGCGCCAGGGGCCGGGTCTTCACCATCAGGTGCCTGCTGCTCAGGGCGTCGCGCGCTGCGGGAAGAGGGTGGGGCCAGAGTCAGGGCTCTCCCTGCCCCTTGCCATGCCCCCCCACGAGCTGGCGGTGCCAAGCAGCGTGCCCGCTTCTCGCCAGGGCCGGGCCCGACCTGCAGACCAGGCTTGCAGGCAACAGCTGCCCGGCCCCCGGGCACTGCCAGCTCTCCCTGTGGGATCCTGCAGCTGGGCCCAGCGCTGGAGGTGCACGTACCGGCGATGGGGCTGGAGAAGATGCCCAGCGCATGCTTGTCATCCACCCATTTGATGTCGAAGCCTTTCTTCCTGCCAGGCAGAGCGAGCTGCTGAGACCTGAGGCATGAATCGCACCGCGCGGGGGGCAGGGATGGGGGCACAGACCTTGCTGAAGGGGCCAGGCCAGAGGCGGCGAAGGAGAGGGGGACTGGTAGAGCCCAGAGGCTCAGTGGGCAGGAGCGGGAACTGGCTGGGAAGCCCTCAACCTGGAGTCACGTGGCCATCATGGAAGCGTGGAAACCTGGCACAGGGCTGCAGAGCGGGAGCTGGAACAGACCCTTGTGGCCTGCGGCACTGAGCAAAAGGCAAGTGACTGCGCAGCTGGGACGGGGAGTGGGAGCGGGAGGGACCCTGCCCAGGCCAGCACTCACTGGTAGCTGCAGAGGCAAAGGGCGAGCGGGCCGGGGAGCAGCTGGGGAAGCGGGGCAGGGCCCCGGCCAGCACTCACTGGTAGCTGCAGAGGCAAAGGGCGAGCGGGGCCGGGGAGCAGCTGGGGAAGCGGGGCCAGGTGAGCGGGGAAGCGGGGCCGGGCCCCGGCCAGCACTCACTGGTAGCCGCAGAAGACGCGCAGCAGGTCAGCAGTGCTGAAGTCCTGCGGGAAGTCGTAGATCTCGATGACATGGGGCAGCTCCGAGTCGCTGAGGTCCAGCTCGCCGGGCTGCCAGCCATAGTAGTTAAAGTGGGGCTCCTGCAGGCTGCTGCTGGGCTTCTGGCCGCCCGCCAGCTGGGGGGACACAGGAGGCTGTGAGCTACCCTGGGTGCCAGGGTGGGACCAGCTGTTCCAACCCGGCCCTTGCCCCGCCCACGCTCTGCAGCTTGGTGGCCTTGCTGGCAGGCGTCAGGATGATGAATGGGGCAAGCTCCCAGCCTGGGCACCAGCCATCAGCCCCGCAGATGGATTAATGGCCCCGGGGACGCGAGGAGCCATCGATCGGCCTCTCGCACTGCGCCCGGTTCTTTCCCATTACTAATCTCCCCTGGGGCCCCGAGCCACGCGACTGCCCTGGGCAGCAGGGCACAGCAGCTCCCTGCATGCCTCACACTGCCCACCCCATGCCTGTACCCACGGGCTGCCCACTGGGGCACTGGGCGTGGGGCGGGGCAGGCTCCCATGAGCAAGAGACAGGGTGTCCACTGATGCTGGCACGAGAACGCCGCCCTCCCCTCACTTTACCCCTTTAGCGGGGAGCCCTCTCCTGCCGCGTCTGATCGCTCCCTGGCGTGGAGGGCGGGGAGGCAGGGGCTGCAGGAATCCACACCTCTGGACAGCCCCGACAGCTCGTTCCTGGGGCGGAGAAATCAGCCCGCGGCGGGAGGCAAGAGCAGTGCTTGGGGGAGCATTGAGCTCCGCGGGGAGCCCGAAGAAAGAGCCCGCAAGCCCCACTCCACCCCACCGCCTCCCGGGCCAGGCTGCAAGAAGAGCAGACCTGCTCCTCAGCCCCTGCCCCAGGGCAGCCGGGGCTCTAGCCTCCTGCTGCACAGCAAGCCCTCGGCACCGCCTCCTTTCCAGCGCCCCTAGCGGGTCCCGAGGCGTGTTCCATGGTGGCCGCCCCACGGGCAGTGCTCTGAGGGGCCGGGGCAAGATCCCAGCAGGAGAGCTGACGCGGATGTGCTGGGCCCCAGGCGGTGGCTGGAGCAGGGCGCAGCGGTTCATGCAGGGACGCAAAAAGCTCCAAGGAACGACCCTCCCTCTCTAGGAGGCGCACGGCTCTCAGCAATGCGGCAGGAACCCTCGCCCGCTCCTGGCTGGTAACGACCAGAGGCCCATTTCAGTCTCTGCCCCGACACAGCTTGGCCCTGGACGGCTCGGCTTGGCAGCAAGGAGGCGAGGGGTCGTTCTAACGCCCTTGCTCTTTACAGCTGCCCACACCACGTGGCTCTGGAGTGTCTAGTAAGCAGTGTGGAGGCTCCTAGGCGTAGACTTGAGCTCTGGGACCTGTACTCCACCGTCTCTGCTGGGCAACCGCCTCAGCCGGCTGCTCCGGGGATCTCAGGAACTGGCTCCTTCCCCTTCCCAACAGCCTGACAAGGCCAGTCCGGGGGGCCAGGGGACACAAACAGGACTCCTGCCCCGGCCTGGGCAGGAGTGCGCTCAGCTGGTGGAGGCAGGCACCACGGCGCAGGTTCCGCCCGTCGGGAGGCTGGAATCCTGACCTCCTGGGCCTGTCTTGTGCCTCCTCTGCCCACCCCGCCAAGCCCGATGAGAAACCCAGAGCCCGTAGCGCTGGCTGCCCTGACAGTGCCACGGCTGTGCCTGGCGCCTGGGAATGACCAACAGGAGCCTCCACAGGAGGGGCGACCCTGAGCAGGGGAGAGCAGGTGTCCTACAGGTGCCTGGAGGTCTCTGGCTGCCCCAGGATACCGCACTGGCCCTCAAAATGGAGGAGGGCAGCATCAAACCAGAGTGTCTCTCTGTGCGCCTGCTGCAGGACGATCCCTCGGGCCTACCTCCTCCCCTTGCCTGCGCGGAGCCTGTGAGCGCGGAAGGGGAGGGGTCCCGGGCCCACATCCGACTCCTCCAGATGTTTTGCAGTCGCAGCTCCAGACCCCCATGAGTCCGGGGGGCAGAGTGGCAGTGCAAACAGGAGCCTCCCCCGGGCACTAGGGACAAAGTCGATGTTTGTTGCTCGCCGAGGAGCAGCCAGGGCAGCAAAGGCGGGTTTTGAACCCCTGGCCTCTGTGCGCAATGCGTCTCCCTGAGGGGACAATGTCCCTGGGTGGGCAAGAAGAAGGGGACGCGCTCTCTGCCGGGATAGAAACCCGCCCGCTGTAAGCGTGCGCCACAGGGAGCCAAGGACACCGGCGAGTCTGGCGCAGGCCGCGTGGTGGGAAGACATCGGCCTGCACCATCTCTATGGCCTTGGCCTGGAGCCCCGGTGCCTGGCGGCCAACGCACACTGCTTGCAAGAACCTCCAGACTCAGGTGCACACAGCTGGGGGCAGCACACGAGGACGAACGTGAACTTCTGGGTTCCTAGAAAACGAATTAACTCTGTGCCACCTCAGAGCTCGGGCCAGGCCTCTGGGGCACACACGGGTATGTGTGTACATAAGAAACAGGCGGTATTAGCGCTGTAAGCAGGATGGATCCTGAACAGGATGCCCCAGTGGCTTGGCCACAGCACAGCCACTCCTCACCCCAGCCACCTCCCTCCTGGCCAAAGGGGCCCGACAGTGCCAAACTATGGTAAGAAAAGCCAAAAAGGAGTTGGAAGGGCAGCCAGCCAAACACTCACAGTAACAGCAGCATGTGGTTAAGTACGTCAGAAGCGGGAAGCTGCTGAACAAGCAGTGGGGCCGCTGGACAATCGAGATGCTAAAGGAGCCCTCAGAGACGATAAAGTCACTGCGAAGTTAAAGAACTCCAATGGGAAACTGCAGAACTATTACCTGTGATTCGTAACCGACCCTTTAAACCAGCTTCCTTGCCCAATGACTGGAAAGGAGCTAATGGACACCAATAGTTAAAAAGGGCTCTAGAGGTGATCCCGGCAATTACAGACCAGCAAGTCCAACGTCAGTATTGCACAAATTAATTAAAACTATAGCAAAGAATAAAACTGTCAGACACATGGATGAACATCATTTGTTGGGGAAAGTCAACATAGTTTCTGCAGAGGGAAATCCTACCTTACTAATCTGCTAAAGTTCTTTGAGGTTGTCAACGCACATGTGTACAAAGGGGATCCAGATGATATAGTGTACTTAGATTTCCAGAAAGCCTTTGACAAGGTCCCTCACCAAAGGCTCTTAAGTAAAGTAAGCTGTCATGGGATAAGAGGGAAGGTCCTTTCGTGGACTGAGAACTGGTTAAAAGACAGGAAACAAAGGGCAGGAATAAATGGTAAGTTTTCCGAGTGGAGAGAGGTAGCTAGTGGGGTCCCCCAAGGGTCTGTCCTGGGACCCATCCTATTCAACTTATGTATAAATGATCTAGAGAAAGGGGTGAACAGGGAGGTGGCAAAACTTGCAGATGATACCAAACTGCTCAAGAGAGTTAAGACCAAAGCAGACTGTGAAGAGCTTCAAAAAGATCTCACCAAACTAAGTGATTGGGTAACAAAAGGGCAAATGAAACTGAATGTGGATAAATGTAAAGTAATGCACATGGGAAAACATAATCCCAACTATCGGTACAATATGATGGGGACTAATTTAGCTACAGCTACTCAAGAGAGAGATCTTGGAGTCATTGTGGAGAGTTCTCTGAAATCATCCACTGCGTGTGCAGCAGTAGTGTGAGGCAGTGGGGAGTTTTGGGGGTTCAAAGGGGGGTTGCACACAGGGGGGCGCTCAGTGCCCAGATGTGACTGGTTCAATGTGACAAGGGGGGAGTTTGTTGTTGCAGGAACAGCCCAGAACTGGAGCTGTGGTGTCTGGGACCCTGGTGCCCCCGGCCCTGCTCAGAGGACAGGGCCGCTTCCCACCAGATGACAGACAACGGGCAGCAGAGAGGGACCCTGGCAGCCGGCCCAGCGGGTCCCAGCGAGGGGGGAACATTGGACGGGGCGGGAGGCGGAGAAGAGGGGCCCAGGCGACCCTGTTACCTGGGGAGAAGACACTGGCGGGGGAGGGGCTGTTGCTGGGGTATTGGAGACTCTGCTGGGAGACGGGGGCTGTTTTGGGGGCTGAGGGCAGAGCAGGCAGGACTCAGCGGGCTGCAGGGGAGGCTGGCGTGGGGCTGGGGCCCAGGCCGACTGGCCTGAGGGATCCTTCGCTGTGTTCAGAGCTCAATAGACCCTCCTGTTGGGTGCTGGCTGGGAGTCGCTCTGGGCTGGAGAACAGGGCTGCGCTATTCCCTCTGGGAGGGAAGGCCCCGGAGATCCAGAGGGAGGGGACCCTCCGGAGGCAGGCGGCTGGAGGACCTGAGAGGCACCCCCCCAGGGGAGAGTGGGCCCCCCAAGAGAGGATCACCACACCGGAGCGGCCCCTGAGAAAGGGCCGTCTCACTGCCGCTGGAGAGCGGGCTCCCGAGAAGGGGCCGCCGCACTGGAGGGGGGTCCTGCCCGGGGATGGACAGGCCGTCTATGGGCACGACCTGAGAGCCGTGACAGGCAGTCACAAAGCAAACAGAACGTTACATAAGAACATAAGAACGGCCGTACTGGGTCAGACCAAAGGTCCATCTAGCCCAGTATCCTGTCTGCCGACAGTGGCCAGCACCAGGTGCCCCAGAGGGGGTGGACCGAAGACAATGATCAAGCGATTTGTCTCCTGCCATCCCTCTCCAGCCTCTGACAAACAGAGGCCAAGGACACCATTTCTATCCCTGGCTAATAGCCTTTATGGACCTAACCTCCATGAAATTATCTAGCTTCTCTTTAAACTCTGTTATATTCCTAGCCTTCACAGCCTCCTCTGGCAAGGAGTTCCACAGGCTGACTACACGCTGTGTGAAGAAGAACTTTTTTTTATTAGTTTTAAACCTGCTACCCATTAATTTCATTTGGTGTCCTCTAGTTCTTCTATTTAGGGAACTAATAAATAACTTTTCTTTATCGGCCCTCTCCACACCAGGGCCATTAGGAGTCATTACAAAAAGGGATAGAGAACAAGACTTTGTATAAAGCCATGGTTCGCCCACATCTAGAACACTGCGTACAGAGGTGGTCGTCTCATCTCAGAAAAGGTCTCTTGGCATTGGAATAGGTTCCGAAAAGGGCAACAAAAATGCTGAGGGGTTTGGAACGGGTCCCCCATATGAAGAGAGATTAAGAAGACTTGAACTTTTTAGCTTAGAAAAGAGGAGATTAAGGGGGGATATGCTAGAGGGCTATAAAATCATGACTGGTGTGGAAACAGTGAATAAGGAAAAGTTATTTACTTGTTCCCATAACGTAAGAACTAGGGGTCATGCAATGAAATTCATAGGTAGCAGGTTTAAAACAAAGGGAAGTTTTTCTTCATGCAGCACAGTGCCAACCTGCGGAACTCCTTGCCAGAGGAGGTTGTGAAGACCAGGACTTTAACAGGGCTCAACAAAGAGCCAGATAGATTCATGGAGGCTAGGTCCATCAATGGCTGTTAGCCAGGATGGGCGGGGTAGTGCCCCTGGCCTGTGTGTGTCAGAGGCTGGGAATGGGTGACGGGGAGGGATCACTTGAGGATTCTGTTCACTCCCTGTGGGGCACCTGGCAGTGGCCCCTGCCAGCAGACAGGGCCCTGTGCTGGATGGACCTTGGGTCTGACCCCGTCTGGCTGCTCTGATGTTCTTATGACTACGGCAGGCAGCCCAGGTGTTTCAACTAACATACAATTCACAAGGGGGGACTCCCAACTCTTTAAGGCACTCACTGCCCCTCCTGCCCTGCCACACCCCTGCGCATGGGTCACTGAAAGCCCAGCTGCTCTCAGGATCCACAGCACAGCACATTGTGGGACACCATCCTGGGACCGAGGGCCAAGGGGGGAACGTTTGTGGCAACTGCGGTGCTGACCGCCCCGAGGATGGCAGGAACACAGACCGCATCGCTCCCAGGGCCGCAGCTAACAAATCTGCCAGAAACCCGCCCGCTGCGCCGCAGCTGTCCAGCAACTCAGCCCACGGCACGGAGACCGCGACACCACGGGGACCGTTTCACCAGCCACTCGCAGTGTCTGTTCCGACCTGGGCGTTACTGCATCGCTGCCCCCGCTACGCAGAGCCTGCCGCCCACCCCCCAGCCTGCCTGCCGGGGTGAGCAGTGTGACGGCGAGTTGGGGGTTTCCCAACCCTGCACCCCCATAGCAGCCAGAACAGTCTCCACCGGCCAGTAGACTAGAGAGGGGTTTATTGATTTTCCAGAATACAGCACAGCCCAGACGTGATGTGGATACAGGGGCCAGGGCCAGGGCGCCTCAGACCCTAGGGTCAGGGTACGTTGTCCCCAGGCCCCAGCTTAGCCTCTGCTCTCCATGCTTCAGCAACTGCCCCTCCCGCCGTCCGCCAGTCCTTTGTATAACCGGTTTTGCTACCATCCTGGGAGCGGCAGGATCCCCCCTGCTGGGCCGTGCTCACAGACAGCCGCCAGTGGGGTTCCCCCACAGCCACCAACAAGGTACTGACACTACACAACAACTCTCCCCCCCTCCGAGAGCGAACTGAGCGGGGCCACTCTGCCTGTGGCCTGGGGAGGTTCGGGCCCCCTGCTACGGGACAGCGCGTCGGCGATGACGTTGGCGCTCCCCTTGCCGTGGATCACTTCCATGTCGCAGTCCTGCAGGAGCAGGCTCCACCGCAGCAGCTTGGTGTTGGTCCCCTTCCTCTGGTGCAGCCAGGTCAGGGGGCAGTGGTCGGTTACACCGTGAAACGCCGGCCACACAGGTACAGCTGCAGCTTTTGAAGGGCCCACCCCATCGCCAGGCGTCCTTCTCTACGGCCGCGTAGCTCTGCTCCCGGGGCAGCTGCTTCCTGCTCAGGTACACGGTGGGGTGTCGCTCCCTCTTCTCGTCCACCTGCATCAGCACTGCCCCCAGCCCGGTGTCCGAGGCATCGGTAAACACGATGAAGGGCTTGTCAAAGTCTGGGTTTACCAGCACTGGGGCTCTGACCAGGGCCTCCTTCAGTGCACAGAGAGCCCCCCGGCACTGCTCCATCCAGACTACCCTGTCAGGCCTCCCCTTCCTGCACAGCTCCGTGATTGGGGCAGCGATGGAGCTGAAGTTGGGCACAAACCTCCGGTGGTACCCCGCCATCCCAATGAAAGCCTGGACCTGCTTCTTGGTCTGGGGCACAGGCCAGTCTCGGATGGCCTCCACCTTGGCCGGCTCTGGCTTCAAGCAGCCGCTCCCCACCTTATGGCCCAGGTAGGACACCTCGGCCATCCCAGCCTTTACAGTCAGCCCAGCCCCCCGCAGCCGGCCCAGCACCTGGCTGACCTGGGACACGTGGTCCTCCCAGGACTGGCTGAAGACACAAATATCGTCGATGTTCGCTAGGGCAAAGCTCTCCATCCCCGCAGCAGCTGGTCCACCAGGCGCTGGAAGGAGGCCGGCGCCCTCTTGAGGCCGAAGGGCAGGACCAGGAACTCGTACACCCCCACCGGGGTGATAAACGCTGATTTCAGCCTGGCCTCCGGGTCTAGCGGCACCTGCCAGTAGCCCGTGGTGAGGTCCAGGGTGGTGAGGTAGCGAGCTCCCCCCAGCTTGTCCAGGAGCTCGGCGGGCCTAGGCATGGGGGAGGCATCGGACACCGTGATGGCGTTGAGCTTCTGATAGTCCACGCAGAACTGGATCGACCCGTCCTTCTTGGGGACCAGGACCACTGGAGAGGCCCAGGGGCTGGCCGACGGCTGGATCACCCCTAGCGCCAGCACGTCCCTGACCTCTCTCTCCAGGGTCACAGGGAAGACAGCCCAGGACCTGAACAGGGAGCAGCGCACCACAAGCAGCAGCCCTCACTGCCAGCGCTGAGCTCATGCGGTGCCCCAGGCTGCCCCACACAAGCGCAAACCGAGACTGGTCTACGCGGGCTGGTTGCTGAGCGAGCTGTCAGCTGGGCCGTGATTCTGCTCTGGTTCCATCATAGGCTGACTCCTGCCTCTGCCCAGCCCCGAGCCAGACCCATTGCCCACTCGTTACACTTTACACTTACAAGGCTTGGTTTTGGGACCAGCTCTTCAATATCTTCATCAATGAGTCAGATGTTGGCATAGAGAGGACCCTTATTAAGTCTGCAGATGATCCCAAGCTGGGAGGGGTGGTGAGTGCTTTGGAGGGCAGGGTCAAAATTCAAAAGGATCTGGACAAATTGGAGAAATGGTCTGAGGTAAACAGGGTGAAGTTTAATAAGGACAAACGCAAAGTGCTCCACGTAGGAAGGAACAGTCCGTTTCACACGCACAGAATGGGAAGTGACTGTCCAGGAAGGAGTCCTGCAGAAAGGGATCGAGGGGTCCTCATGGACCATGAGTTAAACATGAGTCAACAGTGTGACACTGCTGCAAAAGCAGCAAGCATAATTCTGGGCGGCACAAACAGGTGTGTTGTGAGCAAGACACGAGAAGTCATTCTTCCGCTCTGCTCTGCGCTGATCAGGCCTCAATTGGAATAGTGTGTCCTTTCTTGAAATGTGGTGCCCAGAACAGATGTGGAGAAATTGGAGAGGGTCTAGAGAAGAGCAACAAGAATGATGAAAGGTCTAGAGAACATGAGCTCTGAGGGAAGGCTGAAGGAATTGGGCTTGTTTAGTTTAGAAAAGAGCAGACAGAGGGGACATGAGAGCGGTTTTCAGGTATCTAAAAGGGCATCACAAGGAGGAGGGAGAAAAATTGTTCTCCTTGGCTTCTGAGGACAGAACAAGAAGCAAGGGGCTTAAACTGCAGCAAGGGAGGTTTAGGTTGGACATTAGGAAAAACTTCCTGCCTGTCAGGGGGGTGAAACACTGGAATAAATTGCCTGGGGGGGTTGTGGAATCCCCATCACTGGAGATGTTTAAGAGCAGGTTAGATAAATGTCTATCAGGGATGGTCTAGACAGTACTGGGTCCTGGACTCGATGCCTCGAGGGCCCTGCCAGTTCTAATGTGCTAGGATTCTATGATTTTCAAATAAACCCCTCCTGTGTTTGTCCCAGGCTGCCCTGGCTCCGGAGATGCTCCCTGGGCATGCCTGCGAAGCCCCCCAGGGCTAGGAGGTGCGACGTTATCGGACGCTCGCTGGGGAAGCACTGTCTGTGTTGTGCCCGTGCGGTGCTCACCCAGCAGGGTCCCAGTCTGACGGGCTCGCAGGCGCTCCGGGAACGCAGGTTAGCAATAATCGGGCAGCGCTAGGAAAATGCTTGCACTGGGATAGCGGTGTCTGGCTACTAGGGGAACGGAGCCCGCCTGGCTCTAACTGGGCCAGCCTCAGACTGATCAGCAAAGCAGCATGGCTGCTGCTGCAGCCCGTCCGCGCAGGCAGGCAGACTGTGTTCTCATTTCTAACTTTCTTCTCCACTTTAAGCAGCAGGAGGAGGAAGTTTGGAGCCTTCCAGCTCCTGCCCAGAGACAATGCTAGGGTGGTGACGCTAGGGAATGAAGAGCTAAGCTCTTGCTTCACCCTAACTCTGGCCCCTGCACAATCACACTGCAGTGCCATCTACGGTTATGTGGGTGCACAGGACTGCACCTGTTTCACCCCCACCTGCAGCACATCTTGCAGACAGGCAGGTGGGCTGCAATTCAGACGTCGGCTTCTTCAGCACCAAGCTGTGTCCCAGCCCGAGGAGAGCCCCTTCTCCACATCAAATCACCAGGACGGATCCAGTGGAGACAGGACTGGGGGCGTAAGCAGTGGGATGGGCTCTGATGACCAGCGCCCAGTAAGCCTGTGGGTACCCACTTCATTTCCGCGGGCAGCCACAGCCGCGGCTCATCTCTGCCGACAGGTGTGGACACAAAGCTGGTATCCGCACAGGGCTCTACGGCTGACCACACGAGTGAGCCTTACGTGCAGGGGGCCAATGGGCTATGCACGCCCAGCGACAGCGCAGAGCGCAAGGAAGCAAGGACGACAGCTACATACACGAGCAACCCCGCTGGTGCAGGAGGGTCACACGTGGCTGGATGGCCACCGGATGGCACACGAGCTCCTGGCCCAGGCGTAGTGCTTGCATCCCCATTCCCTGCCCCCTGAAATTAGCCCGCACTTTGGGAGGGGCAAGAGAGCCTCCTGGGGGATGGATCTGGCGGGGTTGTACGGCGGCATGGATATGCACCCCTATTCCTGCGGTCCCGCGCCACGCGGTCCCAGCTGCTGCGACCCCCGTGCGGAGGGCTATTAGCGAGCCCTGGTAACAGCGCGGGTTAGTCCATTTTGGCTCCTCTTAGGAGCTCTCATCAGCTGAGACAGTGCCCGCAAAGCAGGCGGACGCTCGTTTGAACAAGTGCGGGGAATGAAGGTCCCTGCGGATTACCAGCTGGAGCGCGCAGCCATGGATTTCCAGCTGCACTTCCCTCAGCTCTGAGCCACCGCACACCGAGCCCCTCGCGCAGCACTCCCAGCCCGCGCCCAGCGGAGACGGAAACGAGCCCGGCCGAGCAAGCAGCTGTCGCTTCCCTAGGGCGCCCCACTGCTCTTCCAGCGGGAAGCCCTATTCCTGTCCAAGGCTGCCTCACCAGGGCGCAGCTGCAGTCCTGGCATCCTCGTACCTGCGTGCTAGACGTGGAACGCCTGCCCCTGGCTTGCCACCGCCCCAGGAGCGCCCAGGGCCAGATGCGGCAGAGCCATGCGGGGTGACACCGCACAGCCCAGGCAGCAGACGAGTCTCTCCAGCCTCCGGCGGGGAGCAGGTGGCACTGGTCCTGCAGCAGACAGGTCGGGGCCCTTGTGGTTTCCCCGGATGTTCTCAGCCATGGAAAAATCGCCCTGACCCCACAGCCACTCATGCCGGCAGTGATAGCCAGGGGGCAGGCGGTCCACAGGCCAGCTCTGCCGCTCCGTGCCAGCGCCATGCACGAGCACACGACCGCCTTGCACAGGGAGCTGCAGGGGACAGGGCTCGCAGCGCGTCACCTGAGACCTGGGGCCCGGGCGGAGCTCCAGACCACTCCTCCTGCCCCCTCACGCCCTCTCTGGTCCCCGGGGCAGGAGCGGCTCATCCAAGCACTAGCAGTGAGGGTCAGGCCCGCCGGCTCTGCACAAGCGCAACGACGGAACGTACCTCGTCCAGCAAGCGCTGGTCCAGGCAGTCTCCAGCGTCGTTGAAAAGCGAGTCCCAGCTCTCCTCGGCTGCAGCTCCGCTGGCGCTCCAGGCTCCGGCACTTGGCTGCGCAGGCCCTTCTGTGCCGCCCTTGGGCACAGCGCCCGCATCCTTCCTGTCTGCTCCAGGCTCCGCATGCGGCAGCCTCGCCAACTCGGCCCGGCGGCTGCCCGGGACCTCCAGCGAAGGGCTGCGCGCCCTGCTCCCCTGAGCTGCCGAGTGCCCCAGTGCAGAGGGGGCAGCCCCTGCAGCAGAGCCGCCGGAGCCATGGGGCACCTGCTCCCCGCACAGCGGCGTGCTGCCCCTGGCCTCGGCCACGCCTGCCGGCAGGGCCCCACTGCCAGAGTCCAGCCCACATGCCTGCTCAGGTACAGCAGCGCTCTCACCCTCGCTGTCAGATAGTCCTGCCCTGCCACCCACCTGGCCTGGGGCGCGCTCCCCTGTGAGCTTGCACGCGCTTCCTGGGCTCTCCCTGTTCTGACCTGCAGCACTCTCCCCTGCAAACTCGCACGCGCTTCCTGGGCTCTCCCCTGCGAGCTCGCACGCGCTTCCTGGGCTCTCCCCTGCGAGCTCGCACGCGCTTCCTGGGCTCTCCCTGTTCTGACCTGCAGCACTCTCCCCTGCGAGTTCGTGGGAGCTTCCTGGGCTCTCCCCTGCAAGTTCACGAGCACTTCCCGGGCTCTCCCCTGCAAGCCTGCACGCGCTTCCTGCGCTCTCCCTGTTCTGACCTGCAGCACTCTCCCCTGCGAGTTCGTGGGCGCTTCCTGGGCTCTCTCCTGCGAGCTCGTGGGCGCTTCCCGGGCTCTCCCTGTTCTGACCTGTGGCACTCTCTCCTTCAAACTCACATGTGCTTCCTGCGCTCTCCCTCTTCTGACCTGTGGCACTTTCCCCTGCAAGCTCGCATGTGCTTCCTGCGCTCTCCCCTGTGAGCTCGCATGCGCCTCCTGCGCTCTCCCTGTTCTGATCTGCAGCACTCTCCCCTGCGAGCTCGCACACGCTTCCTGGGCTCTCCCCTGCAAACTCGGACGTGCTTCCTGCGCTCTCCCCCGCGAGTTCACAGGCGCTTCCCAGGCTCTCCCCTGAGCGCTCGAGGGCACTTTCCGGGCTCTCCCTGTTCTGACCTGCAGCACTCTCCCCTGCAAGCTCGCATGTGCTTCCTGCGCTCCCCCCTGCAAGCTCCCAGGTGCTTCCTGCACGCTCCCTGTTCTGACCTGCAGCGCTCTCCCCTCTAAGTTCACACACACTTCTTGAGCTCTGATCTGTGGCATCCTCCTCTTGAAGCTTGACTGCACTCGCTGTGCTCTCCCCACTCAGAGCTGCATGCTCAGACCTGCTACAGGTGCTCATCCCTTTAGGCTCAGACGGGCTACCCACTCCCACTCCCGCCTGGTCCAGGGTGCTCTTGCCTATATGCTCAGGAGCGCTACCGCTCCCTGCACGCTCTGATAGTTCCTCAGTGCCCCCCTGGCTACGCTGAGAGGAAGTATCTAGCCCGGCCAAGGGGCCCCCATGTCCCTGTGCCTGCTCGGCCCCTCCACGCGGTGGCACAAGCGAGAGATGGGAACACGTCCCAGTATCTGTCCGTGGAGTGCAGCACCCTGGCTTGCTGAGTGCCGGCTCCTCACTGGGAGCCTGGCCCAGGCGGGGTTCCCGAGGACTGGCCTGTTCACTGGCAAGGTTTCTTTCCGCCGGCCCCCACAGCTGCTCCTCTGGGGCCACAGGGCTTTGGTCAAGTGCACGAGACTGGTCCCAGCCCTCGGCACCGGCTCCGCTGGGCTGCCCTGGCACGCTGCCCTGTTTGCTGTCCCCAAGGGGCGCGCGCTTCCGTGTTTTCCCCTCTCTGGCCACGTGCTCGCAGGTGCCACTGCTGGGACTCTGCCTCTCCCCGCGGCCTCTGGAGCCCTCCTTCCGCAGCCCCCGGAAGCTCCCCAGTGCCGGCGCTGCTCCTGGGGCTGCCATCTCCCGCCGCGCTTTGGGCACGTAGAGGGCCATGTCGGGCTTCCTGGGCCGGGCCCGGCTCTTCTGCCCCTCCTGCTGCATGGCACCGCCTCCACCTGCAGGAGAGACAGCGTTTGGCCCCAGGCTGCGGCAGCGAAGTTACGGGACCCAGGCCGGGCTACATGGGCTGCTGGAGGCCTGGGGCAAAATCCGAGCCTACGGTCGCCTCCCTTCCAATCATTAGCACGGAGACGAGGGCCCGGCTGCTCTCGCTGCTCCTGAAACACGGCGGGCTGGCTCCGTGGAGAAGGGCTGTCCCCCAGGGCCCGGCAGAGCTGGGTTTGCCACGTCTGAGGGGAAGGAAGCCAATGGCGTGCGCCCTGGCCCCTTTCCTTACAAACGATGCCCTGGGCAGCCCAGCTGTGCCAGGCCAGGGTCAGTAGGGCACAGCGCACAGATCGCAGCCCCCAACACTCCCAGCGGGGCTCTGACCTCAGGGAATCAAGGGCTGCGGGGCCCCGAGCAAGGCTAGCTAGCGCACACAGCCCCTTTAACCAGACTGGCTACGGGTACCGACTGGAGCACCACAGCGCCGAGACGAAGCCGAGGCCGATTTCCCACCGGCCCCTGCTCAGCTCCCCTGCTCAGGCCAGGACTGCCCGGGGGCGGGAGGGGAAGACGCGGTGCGGAGCGTGCCAGGGCCGCGACGGAGCCCCAGCCCAGGCCCTCAGGACTGCACTCCGGTGCCGCCGGGCCGGTGCCTGCGGAAGGGCGTGCTGACCGCTTGGGGGGTGGGCAATCGTTTCAGAAGGGGCCACGTCACACATTTCTGAAGCGGCGCCGGGGCCAGGACACTCCCATGCTCCCCCACCACAGACCGTGACTGGCCTGGGGTGGGGGAGCACATGAAGTCTTTGCCCGCCCCCCCAGAGAACAGCCAGCTGTTCACTCTAAGCCCTTGCAGGGCGGGAGAAGACTGCGTGCGCTCCCCCCGCCCCCAGGCCAACCAGGGCCAACCAGGGCCTGGGCGCAGGGGAGTGCATGAAGTCTCGCGCTCCTGGCCCCTGCCCTGCAGGGACGTGCGGCGCAGAGAGTCACCCGCCAGCTGAAGTCTAGGCGCCGCGCGCCCCGGCGGGGAAGGAGACTTTGCACGCTCCCTGGCCCCGGACCGATTCGCTGGGGTGGGAGAGCGGCAGGGTGTTCGTGGGCCGAATCGACCTGCTCAGCGGGCTGGATCTGGCCTGCGGAGGCGTTCTTGCCCACCCCGGCTTAGGGCTTAGACCCGGCACCAGCTCCTCACTGAGGACACGCCTCCCGCCTGGGCTACATGTTAGCTGCTTCCTGGGTGGTTATTACGGACCTCACGAGAGCACTTTGCACCATAACCGCTGCAGGCAGCCGAGCTGCCCGGTGCAAAGCCCCTCCGACACTCGGGCAGCGGGGAAGGGTTCTTCTGCCCCTTCCCAGAACACAAGAAAGGCTGCACCTGCACCGGCACAACCGCAGCCTGGCGAGACCCAGGCAGAGCCAGTCAGCGAGGAGGGGTTGGGTGGGCAGCTGATCACAGGCACCATGCTGGAAGTGCCGCCACACCACGTACAGGGTGTGCTCCCCCCGCCGCCATTTACCCCTCTGGGTAGCTCCCAGAGGCCTCAGCAGAGCCATGAGCGGGGGGGGGCCAAATGGGGCTGTGTAGCCGAGGTAGGAGAGGATAAGGCAGGAGGCCCCAGGCGAAGTCCGGCACAGAGCAGGGGCTCAGGGCCCCAGATTCACCTGTCAAGGACGAGATTCAGAGAAACTAAAGGTCAGAGCCGGTCACGCTGAGCTCAGGGACGCTCTTCTCACTCAGGCGTGGCCGGGGGACTCAGGCACTGTGGACGATCAGGACTGAGGGGGCCGAGACGGGGCCTCGCACCTGGCTCGGAAGCGGGGTGCAGAGAGCTGGGCCGCAAGCCAGGCCATTCCTAGGCACCCAGGAACCCGCTCCGAGGAGACAGGCAGAAGCAGAACCACAGGGGGTCATGCCCAGTGACCCCCCCACCCTTGTGCCCACACAGGGAGCACCCCGGGCCACCCCGAGCCAGAGGGAGCTGCTGCCCTGCCGTTGGGTGCAGCTGTCCAGCAAGTGCTCTGAGCAGCACAGGCCGGGCTTTCGGGGAGACAACTCCAGGCAGCACACTGCAACTTTCCCTCTCAGGAGCCGCCCCCCCCGGCCTTCAGAGCCATCCATTAGAGAGGTCAGTGAGTAATTAGCTGGGCTGTAATGAAGCTACATTCGTCAGTGCACGAATCAATTCCCTCCTGAACATCTGCACCTCCGCTGCTTGCTGACATCCGCAGAGGCAGCACCCAGCCGTGCTCAGGCTCTGCCTGGCCCCGTGGCCAGGGTGCCCCATGCCACAAGCCGGCAGCGAGCACACAGCCCGCCCCTGCCAAACTGGCAGGGCAATAGCACCGCGGCACTCCCCGGCAGGGCCCTACCGCGCTGACGGGGAAACCGAGGCAGCCACACGCAACCAGCCCAAGGTCACAGAGCGATGCCATGGCAGACCTGGGAGTCTCCCTGTCCCGTGCGCCAACCACTAGACCATGCCACCTGCAGCCTGGACACGCAGCGTGGCAGAGCCCTGCTCAGCTGCCCCTCGCTGGCGGAGATTTATTTTTCATCATCTTTGGCATAAGAGGTGCCTTGCTATCTGCCAGGCCCCAGGCCCCTATCAATATGCATCAGGCAGCGTTTATGGAGACGGATGGCTGGGGGTCTGTCCTGCGGTCGGGGGCAGGAAGCTGGGGGAGGGCGTGGCCTTGTGATGAATCACTGCCCACTCTGGGCAGGGGTATTCATCACGGGCCGCTGTCAGGTAAATCACTGGAAAAACACCTCGCCAGTAATTAATGTGAAGTGACGGATGGACAGCTCCCGGGCCCATTAATCTGGGACCGCAGCGCCGGGCGAGGCTGCGAGCGGCAGGGTGCAGAACCGCCGGCGGATCAATAGGGCCAGGAATTCATCCAAGGCTCATTTCCGAGGCACCTCCGGTGCATTAGGCTCCTTCCCCTCACCCCCACCCCCCCGAAACCAGAGCCAACAGCAGGGCCGGGGTCAGCGCGCTGCCTGCCGAGGGGCTGGAGCGTGCCACTCTCCTGGGCCACTCCCCCCGGCTCTGTGCTTGGGGGGGTGGGGGCAGCTCCCAAGGGCTCCCGGCAGGGTCCTAGCCCCCGACACGTAGCACGGACTGTCTCTTCCCAGCTCCCCGGCGAGAGCCGCCCAGAGCGCAGGAGCCAGGCCGCAGCCCCCACGGCAGCCCAGTGCCAGGAAGCTGGTGCCCTCTGTGGTCGCACCTCAGCCACGCCCGGCTCTCTGTCTGAAAGGGTCTCGGCTGCCTGTCCCGCTGCACCCCGCCTCCTGGGGGCACTCCCCAGCATGCCCGCAGCCCAGGCCCCAGGAGACAGCTCAACCGCCCAGCCCAGCCCCGCTCCTGCCACACCCAGAGGGAGCCCCTCCCCACGCTGCATGGTGACAGCAAGCGACGGTGCCTGCCAGCTGCCCAGCCCTGGAGGTGGGGGCGCACGCCGCGCCGTGCCCAGCCGCGCCGGAGGAAGGGCACCGCGCAGAACGCCACCAGCCAGCCCGTGCCGGATGGTCCTGCAGCAGGGGGCTCGAAGGCAGCCCCCTCGTCCCGCTGGAGACCCCCTCAGCCCCGGGCTCCAGGCCCACTCTACTGCCGGCCTAAAGAGAACACGCCCACGGCCGGGCGACCCGCAGCACTGGCCAGGACCGGCTCTTGCCAGGAGGCCGTGCAGCCTGCCTGGAGCACAGCTGGCCTGGGCATTGCAGGGGCTCCCGGGGCCTTTCTACACCTCTGCCGAGTCCATCACACGGGGACGCTCCCTGGGCAGGCCCAGCAGGGCCCCTGCAGAGCAGTGCATGGCTGCCCACCCAGGCCCCAGAGTCAGTGGCACGACGCCGCCACGCTCCGCAAACGCCGCTGCCCAATGTGGCCAGGGATGTGGTTACGGGGAAACCTTCACTTTGGCACGGCTCCGTCTCCGTCTCCGAGGAGTCAGCGAGCCGCACGGCTGCTCCAGCTCCAACAGCAGCAGCTTCACCGCAGGCTCCTGAAGCTGTTAACCTGGGGGGAGGTAGGAGAGCTCCAGCCCACAGCAGCCCCCAGCCCCTCCGCTCCTGCCCCGCGGTGCAGGGACAAAGTCTGCCCTTCCTGTGAGCCAGACACGCTCAGCGAGAGCCAGGGCCAAGGCCCAGCAAGCAAGTCCGGAGACTCCGGGCACACTCCCAGCGGCTCAGCTCCCCGCCTGCCCCACCCTCCCAGGCCAGCCGCCGCGAGCCCAAGCTCGCCCAGCGAGTGGGGAAAGCGCCGGCCCAGCTGGCCCGGAGAAACTGCCCCGGCGAGAAAGCCACCCCAGGAACGACTGAGCAGAAGGAAGCCACCGCACGGCCTCAGTCCCGGCTGCTAGCCATGCCCTCCAGGCAGCGTGCAGAGCTGGGCACGGCCAGCGCCCACGCTCGCACCCGGCAGCACTAAGGGAGCCTGCCTCCCCCGCCACCCCAGAGCCGCCCCAACTGCCTTCCCCCCATCACACCGAGCACCACAGTGGGGGGGGGGGGGCCCATGCTCTCTACGTGCCCATCTGCTGGTTGGAGACTCCACCCTGGGGAGGCCACACTGTTGCCGCCCCCCCCGACGCCAGCGCCCTAGGGACCAGCTCAGCTCCGGCTACTCCGCCTTCCAGCTCCAGGTCACTGGCTGACCACGTCCGCCCGCCTTTCTCCAGGCCCGGCGGCAGCCTCCCTCTCTGACAGCGGGCAGGCAGAGGGGGAGCGGCCAGGGGCCAGGCCCAGCGCCTGCCCCATGGCAGCAGTACGCAGCTACACGCAGTCCTAGTCCTTGCCAAGGAGACCCAGCCTGCTCAGGGTTCCCATTCACCTCACCTCGCCTCCCCCCCAGCCACATGGGGATCCATCAGCAAGCGCCTTGCTCCCCCAGCCCCCTCTCCGTTGGCATCCCTCCCGCGCCACAGGCAGACGGGCACAAAGCCCCTGCTCTCAGCGGTTCCCAGCACAGCCGTGCGCTGCCCCTCAACGAGTCACACGCTCGCCTCTGGGGGCCGGCACCCATCTCCAGGCCAGGCAGCTGCGTCCGGTGCCGGAGCGTGGCCAGGGAGAGCTGCTGAATAGCCCCCCCGGGCAGGACACGGGCGAGGAGCAGCGGTGAGAACACTGCCCACCCCCAGCTCATTACACACTCCAGCGCACGGCGCCGCCGCGCCTCACCACCAGCCCATTTCACGCTCCAGGGGCAGGCAATGGCCCTCAGCACAGGTCTCATTCACACTGCACTGAGCAGGCCCCACGGTGCCCTGCCACACCCAGAACCACCAGGGCAGGCGGGAAGGACGCCGGCTCTGCCCCCAGCCACGCACGCGCAGGATCTGAGACCCGCCTGCACAGCTCCTGCTGCTGATGGTCCTTCTGGCCTCCCTCTGGGCACCACGGCAGCCACAGACCAGGCGCGTCCAGGGCCAGAGGGCGCCCAGCAAGCACCTGCTCTGCAGCAGCCTCCCTTTAGGGATGTTAAAAATCAATTAATCAACCAACCAGTCGACGGAATTTCCATCAACACTTCGATTAGTCGATACGGGTGCGTCCGCTCTGGAGTGTGCAAACGCCCGGCGCGGCTCCTGTGCATGTCAACGCTGGAACGCCGCCTGGAGCCCGGCGGGGCTCTTGTGCACGTCAACGGTGGAACGCCGCCTGGAGCCCGGCGGGGCTCTTGTGCATGTCAACGGTGGAACGCCGCCTGGAGCCCAGCGGGGCTCTTGTGCATGTCAACGGTGGAACGCCGCCTGGAGCCCAGCAGGACTCTTGTGCATTTCAACGGTGGAACGCCGCCTGGAGCCCGGGGCCGGCGGGGCTCTTGTGCATGTCAACGCTGGAACGCCGCCTGGAGCCCGGGGGGGCTCTTGTGCATGTCAACGGTGGAACGCCGCCTGGAGCCCGGGGGGGCTCTTGTGCATGTCAACGGTGGAACGCCGCCTGGAGCCCGGGGCCGGCGGGGGCTCTTGTGCATTTCAACGGTGAAACACCGCCTGGAGCCCGGCGGGGCTCCTGTGCATGTCAACGGTGAAACACCGCCTGGAGCCCAGCAGGACTCTTGTGCATTTCAACAGTGGAATGCCGCCTGGAGCCCGGGGCCGGCGGGGGCTCTTGTGCATTTCAACGGTGAAACGCCGCCTGGAGCCCGGCGGGACTCTTGTGCATTTCAATGGTGGAACACCGCCTGGAGCCCAGGGCCGGCAGGGGATCTTGTGCATTTCAAAGGTGGAACACCGCCTGGAGCCCGGGGCCGGCGGGGGCTCTTGTGCATTTCAACGGTGAAACGCCGCCTGGAGCCCAGCGGGACTCTTGTGCATTTCAACGGTGAAATGCCGCCGCTGCGCTCCTGCCCCCTCCCACAGAGATGGGGGGGGGAACTGGCTTTTAAGCCAGCTCCCCCCAGCACCCCCTTCTCCTCCCCCCCTTGCTGCCACTTTCTGATAGAGGCAGCAGGGGGGAGCAATAGTCGACTAGCATGTCGGCTGTCCGATAAGCTTCTGCTTACATCCCTACTGCCCCTTAGGGAGCCCCGGACCAAAGCCCAGCCCCGCCTGTGCAGGGCGACTCCCCACAGCAGTGAAGGCAGCGGGAGCCCGGGCAAGGGGCTGCTCCGGTGGAAGAGGCAGGCCGGGGGCTCCGGGGAGGTGAGGGGGTGCCATGCAGGACACGTGGAAGTACCAATCAAACTGGGTTTGCTGCCCCTGCTCGGGCACTGCCCACAGCGGAAGGAGCAGGCGTCACCACCAGACACCACTGGGCCCGCGTGCCCTGCCCAAGAGGGAGTCCACAACATCCCCCTGCTGTGGCCCCACCCCACGGACCCAGGCCCCCTCTCCCATCTGGCCCAGGCAACGCCCCCTTTGCAATGGGCTCTGTGCCTGGGACCACAAAGGCAGCTGAAGCCACTCCCAAAGCAGGCAGCTGGTGACCTGCTGCCTGGGCCCGGCGTGAGGGACCACGCTGCGTCTGGCGCCGCCCCTCCAGCAGCAGGGGAAGGCAGCAGCCCCAGAAACAGAAGCTGCACCCCCACCTGAGCTTCCAGGCCTCCGGCCCAGCTCCCTTCCTCCGTCACCCTGGGGGCAGCGACCTACCTAGGAGAGAGGGGAAGGCAACATGGGCACACGCCAGAGCCCCTCTGCCTGGCTCTGCGGCACGAGGCTGCAAGGACGGACACGCCGGCTGCAACAGAGCAAGCCAGCGCTAGCCTGCCACAAGCCAGCACCTGTTAACACAGGACCAAACCCGGGGGCCGGGCCCCTCTCACCTCAGCAGACAGCTTTGCATCCTGCCCGCAGCGCAGACCCCAGCCCGACAGGAGGCTGGTACGCCTGGTGCTCCAACGGGAACCAGGGCGGACAAAAAGCAATGATTGTTTTAAAAAAATCCAACTGGGTTTACATGGGATTTGTGATATTTAAATCAGTAAAACACTGAATTCCTTATTGAAGCCCAACAGCTACAACGCAAGCCCCCACGGCCGTGCTGCCCCTCCACGCACAGCCTCACACAAGGAGCGCAGCGCCAGTCTGTCCAGCCTGCCCACCAGCCCTGCGCTTGCCGCTCCTGCTGCAGGGATGTACAGCCCGGTTTGGCAAGCTACCCGGTTACACGCCAAGTTAACTGATTAAATGGGGGGCGGTCCCACACCTCAAGCAGGGGCTGCTCCAGCCCGGCTCCTTCTAGACCCACATTGGCTCCCAGTCCCCCATCTCAGCCCCCCGGGGCTGGAGCAGCCTCGGCCCGCAGCAGGCTGTGAGCAGGGGTGATACTTGGCAGGTAACCAGCTGAGCAGTCACATCCCTATTCTGTTACTTGGCAGACTAACAGGCGCAAAGACAGTCGCAGCTGGAGAGGACTGTTGGGTTCTGTGCTTAAGTGGGGGCGGGCCTGGGCTGAGCACGGCAGAGCGAGGTGAGACCGCGTCTAAAGACAGAGGCGATCTATAGCAAAGGACAGGGGCAGCACAGAAAGGAACAGGGAGTGGATTGGGAAGGAAAAGGGACGAAATTTTTCAGCTGCCTGTCTTGTCCTACACGTGCCACAAGCCCCGTCCCGGTTTCTGGGCGACAGAGAGCCTTCCCGGACAGTAGGAGAGAGCTGTTGCCTGGGTACAAGAGGAAAAGGTGCCCAGCGTGAGAAGATGCTGCAGGGCCTGGCTGCAAGAAGGGAACCGCCTAGGAAACCCGCTTGTTGGGCGGAAGGGAGGTGGCTAAAGAGCACTGAGGATCCACTTTGCGAAGCCCACTTCTCAAAGCCCTGTGGGCCTTAGCGGAGGTGGGGCTGCTGCTAGAAACGGAAAGCGTTGGCAGCGCGGGGTCCGCACGGCTTGCTGAAGTCGGGAACTCGGTTTCGAATCATTCACGCCCACAGGCCAGAGCGCTGCAGCGCGAGGAATGCAGAGCTGCCAGTGGCCACTGAGCTTCATTTCTTATTGCCTAGGTCAGAACGCATGCCCCTTCCTTTAGAAAGCCCTGCCCACGGACCGGACTGGGGGTGCCCATGCCTAGTCCCTATTTCACTTCAGCAGAACTCGGCTTTCCCAAAGAAACCGCCACCTGTGCTTGTTTCAAGCGGGCCTACGCCACAAGGGCGGGCCCGCTAGGCCCAGTCAGCCTGAGCCTTGCTGGTCACTAGGAATCAGAGCTGCCTCGGAAGGGCAGCGGGAGGGGGAAGAGGAGCCAGTCACACAAGTTTTAAGGACACCGTAAATTCAGTGTCCTGAGGTCTTCTCTGTTAGTTAATAAAAATTGAAAATGTAAAAAAAAAAAAAGCGTAAGGACAGCTGGCAGCTCGGGAGAGTGCTGCTATTGCAAATGCAACAGGGTCTTGTAACGTTGCAGATTTGGTGTAAGAAAACAGAAGTGCTACTGTGTTTGTGGGGGAGATTTAGTTCTTGCCTGTCCCAATGGACTGCTACTGCATCTGCAGCTTGACACAGGTCCTCAGCAGTTTGTAGTATTTCCTACATTACAAAATCAACGTCTCTAAACCACGACACAAAGAACACCCTCTCGGAGCGTGTCTAGACAGTACCCTTTGGGCGGAATAAGCCACGCAATTTGCACTATGCACATTATGTAGTCTAGGTTGAAAGAGCTTATTTTGAAATTTGGCGCTGTATAGACAGCACCAGATTTCAAAATAAGGCAGTATTCCAACAAACCCCTTAACCCTTGTGGAACGAGGGTTACAGGGACACCGGAATAGTGCTCCCACTATTTCAGGAAATAGTGGGCACATTTAAAGACGCAGCGTTGCTATTTCAGGATACTTCCGGTATCCCGAAATAGAGCCACAGTCTAGATGTACCCTCAGATGATGTAAAACGCTGTAGTGAGCTGAAAATCAACATGTTTTAGTGATCAGATTTGCACCGTTTGAAGAAATGTGAAGAAGTATCGGTGGGAAACTAGATTTAAATCAGTGATTTTTTGGGTGATTTAAGTCAACGCACCCTGCTAGGAACACGCCTTCTTTCCTGCTGCAGGGTGATAGCATCAGCAGGAGGCCCACAGGGAGAAAAGTGATGCTATGGAGTGTGCTGGGCATTGGGGCCTGGAAGCCAAGCTGCCAGACCCACACTCAGCGTGCCAGTTCCTGGAAAAAGGGAACGTGCCACCCTCTCCGCTGGCTGCCTCATTTCCTGGCAGGCTGGGAGCTGTATTTTTAGCCTTTGAGGTTTCTAGTTCCACTCGATCCATAGTTCCATCAATAGAACAGTTAACCTTAAAGCGTTGGCAACAAAAATGAAACAGCAACACCTTGGGCAGGAGCAGGGCGGCATGCGTGTTCTCCCCCCAGCCTGGCACCCAGTGGCTGGGCTGCGGCAGCGAGACAGCCGACAGGACACACCGACCCTGGCCCAGCCTCCTCCCCGCCCGTGTCTGGGACATGCCTGCCCAGTGCTCCGGGCCTCGGGAAGTGCCCTTCTGGGACAGCGCAAGGTGTCATTGCAGCACTGCCACACACACAACAGCACCCTGCACCACTTGCTGCCGGTGGGGTGCTCCTCCCAGGCTGCTCTCACAGGCAGGGACAAGGAGACTGAGCGGCCCAGACTAGGCACCCCTGGACTGCAGAGTGGGTCCCTTCCCTTGGCGCACCCCTTGAGAGCAGAGCCCCCCACCTGCCACAGCTGCAGAGCCAAGAACCGGCCCGTGGCCCCACAAGGAGCCCCGAGCCCTGGCAGTCACCCACCCCTCCCATCCCTCAGGCACGCAACCCTTAGCCCAGAGAACCCATGACCTGGCTTCCTTTATAGTTCAGAAACAGGCTAGCAAAGCTTCAGACCCAGCTGGGCACGGTCACAGCCAGCCAGCACCCGGGCTGGTACAGGCTGCCCGCACACACACGCTATACCCCAGGAGTGCAGGCTGAGCGCACGCGCCCCCCAAGCCAGGAGACCACTAGCTGCAGGGGCACCAGCAGGCCGCTTGCTAGTGGGGGGCAGGGAGGTGGGCACCATCTGGGCTGGGAGGGGTGCTGTTTCACAAGCACAGGGCAGGTACTGCCTACGGACGGCAGCACTGCACAGGGCCTGCTGCTCCCAAAGCAGCCCTCCCAGCACGACAGACACGTGCCGGGCTGGACACACCCTACGAGGCACCAGCCATGCGGCCATTCAGTACAAACGGCTATGCCAGGTCCGAGCCACAGCGCCCGCAGCCTGGCGCCTGTCTTCTGACAACGGCCTGTAGCACGTGCTTCCGAGGGAACGAGCAGAACAGGGCCATTACCAAGTGGCCAGCCCATTGCTGACAGTCACAGGCTTAATGACAGCCAGAGCAGGGGTTGTCCCCTGGCCACCCTGGCTAGTAGCACTTGGTGGACCTAGCCTCCCGGAACGGATCTAAACCGTTTCCGAACTTGGTTATACTTTTGGCCTTGACAGCATCATCCCCTGGTGACCAGTAGCACAGGCTGCCTGTGCACTGCCTGCAGAAATGAATCTGCTACCTCAGTTCCACTGGGTGACCCCAACGTTCCCGCTAATGTCACAGAATACACTGTTCTGTGCACCGAGCGTGCACCACCAACAGAAACGTCCTGCTGGCTGTGGGCGCGCTGCTCATCAGCTGGGCAGCTCTGCACTCTGCTGGGCGGCCGCCCAAGTACTCAGCTTACAGGGAACACTGCTGAGCCCTGGCCAGTCTGTTCTGAGGAGGTGTCAATAGCACTTCCCTACTGGCTTTCTCCACCCCAGTCATGATTTAACACCTACCATAACCACCCCCCCCCCCCAGGCACCTCTTCCAGGCTAACCAGTCCCAGCCTTTTTCAGCTCTCCTCACAGGGACGCGGTTCCTCAGCTCTGATCATCTTTGGCCCCCTTCCCCCGTACCTTGTCCAGTCCCAATGAATCCTTTCGGAGACAGGGTGAGCAGAGCTGCACACGGTATTCGAGACGTGGGTGTCCCGTGGATTTGTGCAGAGGCATTGTGAACTCTGCAGTCTTATTATCTACCCCATTCCTAACGGCCCGGTAGGCTTTCTGAGTGCTGCCGCTCTGCGCGTGGATGTTTCCCAGAACGAGCCACGATGGCTCCGAGAGGTTTCTCCTGAGCGGTAACAGCGAATGCAGAGCCCAGCATTCTGCAGCGTAGCTGGGACTGTGCTCTCCAATACAAGGTACTTGGCACTTACAAGCTGAAATTCAACAGTCATTTTGTTGCCCAGTCACCCAGTTTTGTGAGCTCCCTTTGGGACTCTCTGTGGTCACCGCCCTGGCCAGGCGTATTCCTACGGCTACATCTTCCTGGCCAAGGGTGGGATTTCTAGCCAAAGCCGTTCTATGGCCTGTTTGCTCATTTCCCATTTGTAGCTGACCCTCCGCTTTCTTCCACACCGTGTCGCCCCCCAGCAGCGCCACCTAGTCCACCAGGCCTGCCTATTTTGTACCCTACTATTACAGTGCCCCACGGAGCCTCTGCGGTGCTCTCATCACACCAGGCACACAAGCCCACAGCATTTCAGTGGACGTCTAACACTTGTAGGAAAAGGCTGCCATTCCGAATGCAGCTCCCGCCACGCGCCTGACCCGCAGCAGGCTCAGACAAGCAGAATAATGCAGCATTCAGCGGCTCTCCAGTGAGAACCGGGGCGCTCAGTCAATCCGTTCCATAAGGGGTTAGCTCAGACACTCGGGTGAGGGGTCGCACAGAGACCTAGACAGCTGTCAGGGAGGGGCAGAGCTGAGGGTACTAGGAGCCTGTGCTAAGAATGGAGAGACGGGGGCACTGCGCCACACAGAGTAATGCAGAAGCTAGACAGTTTTCCAAAGTGCACGGAGATTGTTCCACAGCCTCCTCCTGCCCTGAGAGCCCTGCCAACTGCTGTGGTTTAAAATGGCTCTCCCCTGTTGCTGAGAGACTCTCAAAGAGCAGGGGAATGACCAGTACTGGGAAGACAGTGAAAGCTGGAGTGCTGTCAAAGGCGCACAGAAGTCTCCCTGGAGCACAGAGAGATTTCAATCAAGCCTTTCCCCTGATGCTCTTAAGAGATACCTGCAGCAACAGAAGGGAAACATTTTCAGACAGGAGTGTGGTTTGTAAGTCGATACCGTCCCTTCAAAGCTGCAGGGGAAAGAAAAGGCAGCAAAGAGCAGAATGAGTTAATGACATGGAGGGCTAAGGGGGACAGGAGGGGATTTTACAAATGCATCAGGACAGGGTCAGCACTAGAGAGAAAGCAGGTCTATTAATAAATAAGGAGGGGAGATAAAATTAACCAAGACTCAAAAAAGGCTGAGATTATTTAAATGTCTTTAAACACCCAAATAAAGACTTGTGAAAACAGCTGCTGGTAAAAAAAATAGAAAACAGACAAGCTCTCTATAAAATCAGCTGGTCAGGGTGATCAAGGAGTCAGCTAATTAACTTTCCCAACTCCTGACAACGCTGTTAAAAACGTGTGGCGCTCTGGAGAGGAGGGAAAAACTTGAAGGAAGATGGTTTTGTAGAGGAGAGAGAACAGCAATGCTGGCCCCTATTGCACGGCAAATCCAAACTCACTCCCCAGGGAAAGAATGGAGCAAGCTGGGACAGCCACAGGGGTTGCCCACCACACAACTTACTGAAGCCAGAGGCTTTGGACAGGTGCAGCAGACACAGTTTGCGTGACTGTCAGGGTATTGTTTGACACGGACTCACATTTGACTGGAACAATGAATTAGAAGTAACTCCGCAGATGAGCAGGAGCACAGAGGTGTTGCAAGCACTGGAAAGAGCAGGGAAATAATTCAAAGGAACCTAGCAAGGTTGAAATACAGGGGAACTGAGCCTGGAAAAGTGCAGTGAATACAGCAAGTGAAAACCACCCAAGCCTGGGACAGGTGCGAGATACAGGGGTGCTAGGAAACGAGCACGCTGGCCATGCTAAAAGCCTCTGTTATCATCTCAGGCTGCAGACACTGCCAGCCCCAGCACCTCGAATGCCGAGATCCAGCCTTCAGTACCCACACGACCTGGCAAATGGGGGAATTCAGAGAAAAGCAACTGCACTGCTGAAAGAAGCAGGCGGAAGGCTGCCCAGGAGAGGCTGTGTGGTCACCCAGACAACCGCCCGCTCTCCACGCCCTCCAAACTCCTCCTGGCTGGCCCAGGACACCACAGCCTTGTATTTGGTAAGAGAGGGCTCCTCACCCAGCAGACAAGGGTCTAACGCGAGCCAGTGGCTCTGGACACATTCAGACTGGAGTAAGAGGGGCCTCTGCTACAAAGGGTAACTCCCCGTTAGAACCACGGAACAAGGGTCAGGGGACCCCTCACCCTTAGCAAGGTCTAAACACAGGTGGGATGTTTTGCTCGATTCCATCAGGTCTGAAGTAGGGATGTTAAGTGGCATTTATGTTTGTAAGTGTGTACCCTCTGAAATGTACAGCGCTTACATGCAGGGGACCAGGCGGGAGCCGGTGATAGTGGGGGGCTGGCTTTTAAGTTGGCTCCCCGCCGGAGCACTCGCTCCTGCCTGCCCCCCACACTGCTGCCTCTGCATCAGACGTGCTCTCTGGGAGGCAGCAGTGGGGGGAGGTGGCGCCACAGGACCCGGCTCCCCATGAGCACAGAGGCAGGGGGGCGGGGGGCTGCGTGTAACTCAGTCCAGGCCCTGCCAGGATTCCAGACGCAAAGTCCCTTTCTTACAGGAGCCATGGAGCAGAGGCTGTGCCGTCAGCGAGCCCACGGCCAGTCCCCCTCTTCTCTTGGCCCCCTCCCAGCCCAGACAATTCCTTGCTGCCTCCGTAACCCGGCTGCACAGCTTGCGCCTCCTCTCCCAACCGTGGGGTGAGGCTGCCACTCGCAGCCCTCCTCCAGGGCCCAGCCCAGTGGGGGCGAGAGATCCCGACTACGCCCTGGGGGCACTGAGTCTTCATAACAGGCCAGCGACCCACCACTGCGCAGCCTGCCAACAGCCCTCGCACTGCACACCCCACACGTGGGGCGCTGGCACTGCGCCAGCCCCAGCTCCGAGCTATGCTCCCAAAGCAGGGCTGGGGGCTGCCTGACCATGCCCACCCCCGCCCCACCCGGAGGGGCTGCCTGCGGCCCCCCGCCTCGGCCCCACCAGGGGCTGCCTGCGCCCCGCCTCGGCCCCACACCAGGCTGCCTGCGCCCCACCCCCGCCTCGGCCCCACACCAGGGCTGCCTGCGCCCCACCCCCGCCTCGGCCCCACACCAGGGGCTGCCTGCGCCCCACCCCCGCCTCGGCCCCACACCAGGGCTGCCTGCGCCCCACCCCCGCCTCGGCCCACACCAGGGGCTGCCTGCGCCCCACCCCCGCCTCGGCCCCACACCAGGGGCTGCCTGCGCCCCACCCCGCCTCGGCCCCACACCAGGGGCTGCCTGCGCCCCGCCTCGGCCCCACACCAGGGCTGCCTGCGCCCCGCCTCGGCCCACACCAGGGCTGCCTGCGCCTCGGCCCCCCACCTGCACTCGCCCATCCCCCACAGCAGGGCTGCTGGCCCCGACCCCTCCGAGGACAAGGCGGGGGGGGGCAGAGGCGCCGGGCGGGCACGTGGCTTACGGGACCCCCGGGACCCCCCCGCGCCAGAGCCAAAGGGCCTGACCCCGCGGGGAGCGGCCGCCCCCCAACAGCCGCCACCTCGCCGGGGGCCCAGGGGAGAGACACGGGGGGGCGGGGGCTGGTTACCGGGTGACGGGCCGAGGCCGCCGCTGCCGCGTCCTCCCGCCGCTTCCGGCCGCCGGACCCGCCCCCCGCGGGGGGTGCTGGGAACTGTAGTGCCCGCCCCGCCCCGCGAGTGTGAGGGGCGGGGCTGCCGGGCCCCTCCCGGCCCCGCCCATGAGCCGCCTGGAGGCCCCGCCCCCCCCGTGTTCAATAGCGATGAATTCCCACTCGAGTAGACGGGCCCCTGCGCCCTTGAGGTGCAGCCCGGCCCCTGGCCCCGCCCCCCGCGCGGCCCCTCGCAACGCCCCGGCCCCTGGCCCCGCCCCCCGCGCGGCCTCACAACGCCCCGGCCTGGCCCCGCCCCGCGCGGCCCCTCGCAACGCCCCGCCCCTGGCCCCGCCCCGCGCGGCCCCTCACAACGCCCCGCCCCAGCCCCGCCCTCAACCTTGTGTCCCGCCCCGCTCCCAGCTCCGCCCCCGCATCCCGCTCCCAGCCCCGCCCTCCGCCTTGTGTCCCGCCCCGCTCCCAGCCCCGCCCTCCACCTTGTGTCCCGCCCGCTCCCAGCTCCGCCCCCATCCCCGCCCCAGCCCCGCCCTCCGCCTTGTGTCCCGCCCCGCTCCCAGCTCCGCCCCATCCCCGCTCCCAGCCCCGCCCTCCACCTTGTGTCCCGCCCCGCTCCCAGCTCCGCCCCGCATCCCGCTCCCAGCCCCGCCCTCCACCTTGTGTCCCGCCCCGCTCCCAGCCCGCCCTCAACCTTGTGTCCCGCCCCGCTCCCAGCTCCGCCCCGCATCCCCGCTCCCAGCCCCGCCCTCCACCTTGTGTCCCGCCCCGCTCCCAGCTCCGCCCCGCATCCCGCCCCCAGCCCCGCCCTCAACCTTGTGTCCCGCCCCGCATCCCGCTCCCAGCCCGCCCTCCACCTTGTGTCCTGCCCCGCTCCCAGCTCCGCCCGCATCCCGCTCCCAGTCCCGCCCTCCGCCTTGTGTCCCGCCCCGCTCCCAGCTCCGCCCCGCATCCCGCTCCCAGTCCCGCCCTCCACCTTGTGTCCCGCTCCCAGCCCCGCCCCACATCCCGCTCCCAGTCCCGTCCTCCACCTTGTGTCCCGCTCCCAGCCCCGCCCCGCATCCCGCTCCCAGTCCCGCCCTCCACCTTGTGTCCCGCTCCCAGCCCGCCCCGCATCCCGCTCCCAGTCCCGCCCTCCACCTTGTGTCCCGCTCCCAGCCCCGCCCCGCATCCCCGCTCCCAGTCCCGCCCTCCACCTTGTGTCCCGCCCCCGCTCCGCCCTCCACCTTGTGTCCCGCTCCCAGCCCCGCCCCCGCGTCCCCGCTCCCAGGCCCGTCCTCCGCCTTGTGTCCCGCTCCCAGCCCCGCCCTCGCCCCCGCGTCCCCGCTCCCAGGCCCGTCCTCCGCCTTGTGTCCCGCTCCCAGCCCGGCCCCCGCGTCCCCGCTCCCAGGCCCGTCCTCCGCCTTGTGTCCCACTCCCAGCCCCGCCCTCGCCCCGCTCCCAGGCCTGTCCTCCGCCTTGTGTCCCACTCCCAGCCCCGCCCTCGCCCCCGCGTCCCCGCTCCCAGGCCCGTCCTCCGCCTTGTGTCCCGCTCCCAGCCCTGCTCCCAGTCCCTCATCCCACTCCCAGCCTCGCTCCTGGGCCCCCTTCCCAGCCCCGCGGCCAGTGCACTGAGGTCACTCTGCTTGGGGTGGGTTGCTGCCAGGAGCTGCTTCGAAGGCAGTTGGGGGGAGCCCCTCACACCCCTTGCCGGAAGCTCCCTGCTGCTCTGGCCCCATCCCCCCTTTCCAGTGCACAGAGCAAAGGCTGAAGGAGCCTGCTCCACTGAGCTGCCGCCCCACGGCGCCCAGAGGCCTGCCCCAGCCATCCCTGGGCAGCGCCCTTTGCTGCTCCCGCTGCCTCTCCCCACCAGGCTGCGGCTCGCGCGCTCGCCAGGAATCCCTCGGGGCTCTGCCCGGAGCCAGGCTACAGAGCAGGGGAGGAAGCGTCAGCCGAGCCCAGGCCCAGCCTCCTGCTCCGTAGCTCCCCGTGCAGCAGGGCGGATGCCAGACCCATCACAGCCAGCGGAGGAGCCAGCCCAAGTGAGGCCAGGCCTGCGGGGCTCCCTCAAGGGCTCTTCCCATCCCTGCTGAGGGGCTAGAGAGACCCCTCCCTTGCTGGGTGCCATGGCGACGGGCCCTCAATCTGGCCTGTGGTCCTGCGGGCACATTTCAGACCCTGTAAGAACATCAGAGCGGCCGGACGCGGTCAGACCAAAGGCCCATCCAGCCCAGCGTCCTGTCGGCCCACAGTGGCCAGTGCCAGGTGCCCCAGAGGGAGAGATCACAACAGGTGATGATCAAGCGATCTCTCTCCTGCCATCCATCTCCACCCTCTGACACACAGAGGCTGGGGACACCATTCCTTACCCAGCCTGGCTAATAGCCATTCATGGACTTAACCTCCATGAATGTATCTAGTTCTCTTTTAAACCCTGTTATAGTCCTAGCCTTCACAACCTCCCCAAGCAAGGAGTTCCACAGGTTGACTGTGCGCTGTGTGAAGAAGAACTTCCTTTTCTTTGTTTTAAACCTGCTGCCCATGTATTCCATTCGGTGGCCCCTAGGTCTTATATGATGAAATAATGCACCCCAGGCTGTGCATTCCCACAGCAGCCCCAGGCCTGGGGGCTTGGGCTCTCCTGAGGTGTCCCCATGGCTGGTGCTTTAGGGCCCTGCTCCCGGGGACCCCCCACAGCCTGGGCTGTCCCACTTGGCGTCTCTTGGCAGCATTGCCCAACTTGAAACTGCATCCCGGCCCCTGCCTGCCACCCCCTGCAGGGCTTCCCAGAGCCCCAGGGCCAGAGGGAAAGGTCGCTGGGGGTCATGCTTTATAAGGCTCCTTGGGCAAGCGACCAAGGAGCTTGCGAACAGGTGAGTGCTAACGGAGTTTAGAGAGGGAGTTCTCCAGGCAGAGGAGAAGCAGATACAGGACTCGTGAGGGAAGTGTGTGTTGTGTTTGGGGCTTTCTTGCTGTGTGCTGAGCTTGTGTTTGTGAGTGAGGGTTGGTGTGTGTTCTTTTTGCTTTTGTTTGTTTTTCCCCTGTGTTTGGTGAGTGAGGCTTTTTTTCTCACTTCCCTTTGCCCTCCCCCTCCCCTTCATGGAGTGTGTGCTGTGATTGGCTGGGGCTGTGATTGGCAGGTGGAAACTGTTGGCTTCTAATTAAAGTTTGAATTCTAGAAGCCTCTGCTGATTGGCTGAGCCTTGGTAGGGGGAGGGACTTTCAGGCAGTCCAGGGCTTTATAAGGCTCCTTGGGCAAGCGACCAGGGAGCTTGCGACCAGGTGAGTGCTAACAGGGAGTTTAGAGAGGGAGTTGGGAAGGGGGCGAGGTTCTCTTGCCTTTCTTCTTCAATCCCTTCTCCAGGACAGCAGGGATGGATGGTGATGGTTCTGCTGTTGTTACCTGCACGGAGTGTGCCATGTTTGTCTTCCTCCTGGAACAAAGATCGGATTTCATCTGCACTAAGTGCAAGCTCGTCGCCATTTTGGAAGAAAAAATTAGAGGGCTGGAGGCCCAAATGTCGACCCTACGCTAGATCAGAGAGGATGAAGACTTCCTCGATAGAAGGCAGCGTTTAATCCTACACACGCGGCAGGCGGAAGAGCCAGAGAGGGCAGTACAGGACCAGGAAGAGAACTGGCAGCATGTAACTTCTAGAAGGGGAAAAAGGCCAGCATGGGAATCCCCAGATGCTATAGAGGTAAGTATTCGCTTTCAGGCTCTCTCCACAGGCTCTGCAGTGCTGAATGCTTTGGAAGGGACCTCACAAGGAAGAAACCGGAAGGAACACCATCTACGGGAAGGCATGGGATCGTAGTCCTAGGGATGGGGTTCCACGGCCACCGCCCCCAAAAGAAAACAACGGGTGGTGGTGGTCGGGGACTCCCTCCTAAGAGGGACTGAGCCATCCCTCTGCCATCCGGACCTGGAATCTCGAGAGGTGTGCTGCTTACCGGGAGCTCGCATTCAGGATGTGACTGAGAGGGTTACCAAACTGATCAAACCTTCGGATCGCTACCCCTTCCTGCTTCTCCACGTGGGAACTAACGATATGGCCAAGAATGACCTTGAGCAGGTGACTGCGGATTATGTAGCGCTGGGAAGAAGGATCCAAGAACTCGGAGCACAAGTGGTGTTCTCGTCCATCCTCCCTGTTGAAGGGAAAGGACTGGGCAGGGATCATCGAATTGAAGACGTAAATGCGTGGTTGCGCAGGTGGTGTCGCAGAGAGGGCTTTGGTTTCTTCAACCATGGGACTCTGTTCCGGGCACAAGGATTGTTAGGATGAGGTGGGATCCACCTAACCAAGAGAGGAAGGAGCATCTTCGCGGGGAGGCTTGCAAACCTAGTGAGGAGGGCTTTAAACTAGGCTCGTCGGGGGACGGTGACCAAAACCCTGAGGGGAGTGGGAAAGTCGGATACCGGGAAGAAATGCAGAGAGGAATGAGCAAGAAAGGAGGACCCCAATTCGAATGGAGAAGATACGGCGATCAACTGGCTACCTGAGGTGTTTGTACACTAATGCGAGAAGCCTGGGCAACAAACAGGAAGAACTGGAGGCCCTGGCCCAGTCCGAGAAATATGATTTAATTGGGATAACAGAGACTTGGTGGGATGACTCGCATGACTGGAGCGCTGTCATGGAAGGGTATAGACTGTTCAGGAAGAACAGGCAGGGGAGAAAAGGAGGAGGAGTTGCACTATATGTAAGAGAGCACTATGATTGCTCTGAACTCCAGTATAAAGAGGAGAAAAACCTGTTGAGAGTCTATGGGTTAAGTTTAAAGGAGCAAACAACAGCAGTGATGTTGTGGTTGGTGTCTGCTACAGGCCACCGAATCAGGTGGATGAGGTAGATGAGGCTTTCTTCGGACAACTGAGAGAAGCTTCCAGATCGCAGGCCCTGGTTCTCGTGGGGGACTTTAATCACCCTGACATCTGTTGGGAAACCAATACGGCAGTACACAGGCAATCCAGGAAGTTTTTGGAGAATGTTGGGGATAACTTGTTGACACAAGTGCTGAAGGATCCGACCAGGGGCCGTGCGCAGCTTGACCTTCTGCTCACAAACAGGGAGGAACTAATAGGGGAAGTGGAGGTGGGTGACAACCTGGGAAGCAGTGATCATGAGATGGTAGATTTCAGGATCCTGACCAAAGGAAAAGAGAGTAGTAAAATACACACCTTGGACTTCAAAAAAGCAGATTTTGACTCCTCAGAGATCTGATGGGCAGAATCCCCTGGGATGCTAACATGAAGGAAAGGAGTCCAGGACAGCTGGCAGTATTTTAAAGAAGCCTTATTGAAGGCACAGAAAGAAACCATCCCGGCCGTAGCAAGAGAGGCAAACATGGTAGGAGACCGGATTGGCTTACGGAAATCCTTGGTGAACTTAAGCACAAAAGGAAGCTTACAAAAGTGGAAACTTGGACAAATGACCAGGGAGGGGTTTAAATGTATAGCTCGAGAATGCCGGGGGGCTATCAGGAAGGCGAAAGCGCAAATGGAATTGCGACTGGCTAAGGATGTGAAGGTTTCTACAGGCATGTTAACAAGAAAGGTTAACAAGAAAGGTTTCTACAGGCATGTTAACAAGAAGAAGGTGATCAGAGAGGGTGTGCGGCCCCTACTGGATGAAGGAGGTAACCTAGTGACAGATGATGTGGGGAAAGCTGAAGTACTCAATGCTTTCTTTGCCTCTGTATTCACGGACAAGGTCGGCTCCTGGACTAATGCGCTAAGTGACGCAAGATGGGATGAAGATGGACAGCCCTTGGTGGGTAAAGAACAGGTTAGGAACTATTTAGAAAAGCTAAAGCGTACACAAATCCATGGGTCCGGACTTAATGCATCCGAGGGTACTGAGGAGTTGGCAAATGTCATTGAGAGCCTTTGGCCATTATCTTTGAAAAGTCGTGGAGATCGGGAGAAATCCCGGATGATTGGAAAAGGCAAATGTAGTGCCCATCTTCAAAAAAGGGAAGAAGGACGATCCAGGGAACTATAGGCGGTCAGTCTTACCTCGGTTCCTGGAAAAATCATGGAAGGGATCCTTAAGGAATCCATTTTGAGGCACTTGGAAGAGGGGAAAGTGATCAGGAATAGTCAGCATGGATTCACAAAGGGCAAGTCGTGCCTGACCAATCTGATTAGCTTCTATGATGAGGTAACTGGCTCTGTGGACGTGGGAAAGTCAGTGGATGGGATATACCTTGACTTTAGCAAGGCTTCTGATACGGTCTCCCACAATATTCTTGCCAGCAAGTTAAGGGAATGCGGATTGGATAAATGGACAGTAAGATGGATAGAAAGCTGGCTAGAAGGCCGGGCCCAGCGGGTAGTGATCAACGGCTCGATGTCAGGATGGCAGTCGGTTTCTAGTGGAGTGCCCCAAGGTTCGGTTCTAGGACCGGTTTTGTTCAATATCTTTATTAATGACCTGGATGAGGGGATGGATTGCACCCTCAGCAAGTTTGCAGATGACACTAAGCTAGGGGGGGAGAGGTAGATACGCTTGAGGGCAGAGATAGGGTCCAGAGTGACTTAGACAAATTGGAGGATTGGGTCACAAGAAATCTGATGAGGTTCAACAAGGACAAGTGCAGAGTCCTGCGCTTGGGACGGAAGAATCCCAAGCACAGTTACAAGCTGGGGATCAACCAGCTAAGTAGTAGTTCTGCAGAAAAGGACCTGGGGGGCTACAGTGGATTAGAAGCTGGAGATGAGTCAACAGTGTGCCCTTGTAGCCAAGAAGGCTAATGGCATATTAGGGTGCATTAGGAGGAGCATTGCCAGCAGATCCAGAGATGTCATTATTCCCCTTTGTTCGGCTCTGGTGAGGCCACATCTGGAGTATTGTGTCCAGTTCTGGGCCCCCCACTACAAAAAGGATGTGGACGCATTGGAGAGGGGCCAGCGGAGGGCAACCAAAATGATTAGGGGGCTGGAGCATATGACCTACGAGGAGAGGCTGAGGGAGTTGGGTCTGTTTAGTCTGCAGAAGCGAAGAGTGAGGGGGGATTTGAGAGCAGCTTTCAACTTCCTGAAGGGAGGTTCCAAAGAGGATGGAGAGAGGCTGTTCTCAGTAGTGACAGATGGCAGAACAAGGAGCAATGGTCTCAAGTTGCGGTGGGAGAGGTCCAGGTTGGATATTAGGAAAAACTATTTCCCTAGGACAGTGGTGAAGCACAGGGATGGGTTACCTAGGGAGGTAGTGGAGTCTCCATCCCTGGAGGTGTTTAAGTCTCGGCTTGACCAAGCCCTGGCTGGGTTGATTTAGTTGGGATTGGTCCTGCCTAGGGCAGGGGCCTGGACTTGGTGACCTTCTGAGGTCTCTTCCAGCTCTATGGTTCTATGATTCTATGCTGCAGGCATTTCCTCTGAATGCCAGCTGCCAGCTCTCCGGGGCACGGTGGCTGGGTGCAAGGCACATGGTGCAGGGCCCCCCCGTTCCCTCCAGGGAAGGTGTGTGCACCTGAGATCTGGGCATGGGGCTGTGTCCGAGCGCTCTCCAGCTCAGCCCAGCTAGTGAGAGCAAACACCTTGGAGCAGCCCAGAAAGCTTCCCCCCTGAACAGCCTACGGAGCTGCCAGTGCCCGAGCATCTTCGTGCTCTCAGCCCATAGGCCTGGCCGCACGGCAGCCCCTGTCCACCCCTCTGTCCCCCAAGCGCCTTCCCTTCCCTTCCCGGGGTGCTGCTGCAAACTCCCCTCCTCCACAGCTGGGGCAGTGAGCTCCTATCCTTCCCGCCAGCCCTGGGCAGGCATGGAGGGCTGAGCTGCATGGTGCCTGGTGCCAGCTGCTGGCTCCCAGGGGCCTTTCGGGATGTGCACAGCGGGGCTCAGCGGCTCTGCCCACACTGCAGGCCTGTGCAGGGGGCCCTGTCAGACTGGAACGCCCGGCGCAGGCCTTGGTGGGGAGCAGCAGCAGCGGGGGACAGGCTAAGTGTCTGCTCTCTGGGGCAGGTGAAGTTCATTTGCTCCAATTGATTTGGCTTGGAGTCAACGAAAGAACTGATTGGCCCTTCCCAGCACACAGGCCCCTGCCCCACTGTCCTCCATCAGCCTGGCTTGTGTAGACACACCCACCCTGCCTCAGTGCGCAGCATGATGGGGCAGCATTGTCCAGTGGTTGGAGCCAAGTTGCTGTGTTACTGGGCGCAGGGCTAGCAAAGGGAGCTCTCCTGGTGGCGTGGCATGCCCGGGTTGAGGGGTCAGCCGAATGGGACAGCACTCGCTCGCCACCACGCAGCATCCCGGAGCTTGTGTTTGGGGCTGTGGGCCTGTCTAAGGGCCCTCGACGCCACTGACCCTCTCTGCACTGTGCACTGATGGAGCTGATCACAGCTCCACAGACAGCCTCTGGTTGTGTCACTAGAGCTGAAATCGCTGGTAGCCGTGGATGATGGGACAGCTGGCTGTGGAGTGAACTGTGGAGCCACAGATGATGGAGCGCTGGCAGTGGAGTGAATGGTGTGGAGCTGTGGATGATGGAGCTGCTGGCAGTGACAGTGGAGCCGCAGATGATGGAGCCGCAGGCAATAAACAGCAGTGGAGCCGCAGATGATGGAGCCGCAGGCAATGAACAGCAGTGGAGCCGCAGATGATGGAGCCGCAGGCAATGAACAGCAGTGGAGCCGCAGATGATGGAGTCGCTGGCAATGAACAGCAGTGGAGCCGCAGATGATGGAGTCGCTGGCAATGAACAGCAGTGGAGCCGCAGATGATGGAGCCGCGAATGATGGAGCCGCTGGCAATGAACAACAGTGGAGCCGCAGATGATGGAGTTGCTGGCAATGAACAGCGGTGGAGCCGTGGATGATAGAGCCGCTGGCAGTGGGGTGAATTATGGCAGAGTGGCTAAGCGGGCAGTGATGTAGAGCGAACAGTGCGGCAGCTGCAGCTGAGAAGGTGCTCAGGGCCCCAGCCTGAGGTGGGGGAGAATTCATGTGATCACACCTTGACCAAAGATAAGGACTGTGCGTGGGTGCGGGGGGGGAGCAGGCAGGGGCAGGGGCATGTGTTCGACTTTCACACACCAGGGGAGCGACTGAGGCAAAGGACCCAGCCCAGAGTTCTGTGGGGTGAGTGCCTCCTTCACGGTCAGATGGTCGGACCCATGTTTGTGGGTTTGGCCCTGTCTGAGGTGGGGTCCCGACCCATTCCACACAGACTCCATGCTTGCCAGAGGCGCCCGGGCTGGTGTGTAATTTCCTGATTTCTGGGCCAGTGCTTGAGCTGGTTCCTTTCTGTATTGTCACAAGGAATCCCTAGAGCAGGGCTGGGGAACCTTTTGTGGGTCGGGGGCCGCTGACCCACAGAAGAATCTGTCGGGAGCCGCAGACAAGTGAGATGCAAAACACACCACGACCCCTCACTGCCCTGGGCCCCGGCTGAGAAGCAGAAAGACCCTCCCCACACTCCCCTCGCACCCCGGAGCCTGGGTGGGGCCAGGCTAGTAGACTTTGTGTGCTCCAGGGATAGCGGGGGGCTGGAGCTTCTAATGTGGCATTATGCTATTTTCTGTCCTCTTATCTAACCCTTTCCTAATGGCTCCTCGCATCCTGTTTGCTCTGCTGAGGGCCGCTGCACATCGAGCAGATGTTTTCAGAGCGCTCTCCCCAACGACGCCAAGGTCTCTTGCTTGAGTGGTAACGGCTCATTTAGAGCCAGCGTTTTGTATGTGTAATTGGGATGATGTTTTCCACTGGGCATCACTTTGCATTTGTCAACACTGACGTTCATCTGCCCTTGCGCTGCCCCGTCGCCCGGTGATGGGAGATCCCTTTGTAGCTCTTCGCACTCAGCTGTGGACTGACTGATCCGAGTGCTTTAATATCGCGAGCAAACGTCAACGTCTCACTGGCAGCCTCTTTTCCCAGATCATGTGTGAATGTCGACCAGGACCAGGGCAGCATGGACCTTGGGGGACCTCGCTATGGACTTTCCTCGCTTTTCGAGCATTTAATCGGTTACTGGTGCGTGCGAGACCTCCCCTCTCCTCCCAGGACAGCTTCCGTTGCTTACGAGCCCTACGAAACCCACGTTGGCTCTTCCCACAGACTGGGTGTGTCTGTGCAGAATGGAGCTGCCCCAAAAGAATCCCGAGAGCAGCGCTTAGAAAAACGTCCCGTCTCGATTTTCAAATTGCGCATGATGGAGAATCCCCCGCCCTCCTTGGCCATTGTTCCCATGCTCGATTAGAGTCCAGTCTGAGCATGGCCCCTCGCTCCCAGCCACAGGCTCGGGTCAGACTTTTCTCTGCTGCTCTGAAGAGCCTGTTATCAAGTGTCTGTTCCCCGTGTCGAGACAGAGACAGAATCACCAGGCAGGTGAAAGGGGCGGCTGGGGGTGCCCCGGCCCTGAGCCTCCCACCCCCGTGGTGCCCTTTGCGGGGGGGGGAGCTGATTCATAGGGGACGTTGCTGGCCATTCCCCTTTGCCAGGGAGCCAGGGAGAGTGCAGAGTTTGCTGCATTCCTCACTCTGGCCGGGGAGCGCAGGCGCAGACAAACCTGGACCCGCCCTGGCCAGGGGACATGTGCCCCTCTCCCAGCTGTGACCGCTGGAGCTGCAGCAGCCACGGAGAGCCTCACCTGGCCCCCAGGGGCTGTGATGAGAGAGGGCTGGGCTGGGCCTCCCTCCCGGGGCAGCCAGTCAGCCTTTCTCAGGCAAATTCCATGGTGTCCTGCAGTGGCTGACGGGAAACATTAGCCCAGAGCACTCAGAACTTCACCAACCTGGCACAGGCCCACGCCACACGTAGCACAGGCACAGGCCACATGTAGCACAGGCCACACATGGCACCAGCACAGCCACACATAGCATGGCACAGGCCACACATAGCACAGGCCACGCATAGCACAGCCACAGGCCATGCATAGCACAGGCACAATCACACGTATCATGGCACAGGCCACACGTGGCACAGGCCACACATAGCACCTCACAGGCCACACGTAGCACAGGCCCAGGCCACACATAGCACAGCTACGGGCCACACGTGGCACAGGCATGAGCCACACATGGCACAGGCACAAACCATACGTAGCACAGGCACAGGCCACACATGACACAGGCAGAGGCCACACGTAGCAGGGGCCACACGTAGCACTGCACAGGCCACACGTAGCATGGCACAGGCCACACGTAGCACGGCACAGGCCACCCGTAGCACTGCACAGGCCACACGTAGCACAGCCACAGCCACACGTAGCATGGCACAGGCCACACGTAGCACAGGCACAGCCACACCTAGCACGGCCACAGCCACACCTAGCACGGCACAGGCCACACGTAGCACAGCCACAGCCACACGTAGCACAGGCACAGCCACACGTAGCACAGGCACGGGCCACACGTAGCACCGCACGGGCCACATGTAGCACAGACACAGGCTACAGCTCACAAGCGCTTTGCAGACCCCTCCCTGGCCCTTCATACAGGGTGCGGTGTAAACTAGCACCGTGGTCCTGTGTCTTCCCATCCCGGTCCCATCACAGCAGGGGGGGCTCCCCTGACACCCTGCCTCTTGCCACCCCGACACATGGCATGCCCCCCCCCATGGAGCTCCCAGCCCTGCTGGCATCACCCCCCACAGAGCTCCCAGCCACGCCGGCATTGCCCCCCTTCCATGGAGCTCCCAGCTACACCGGCATCGCCCCCTCCCCCCCACGGAGCTCCCAGCCATGCCGGCATCGTCCCCCCCCCGAGCTCCCAGCCCCTCACACCTGACTCTGGGGCAGGTTTCTCAAAGTGTGGGTCACGACCCCAAGGGGGGTGGCGACCAACTTACAGGGGGGTCGCAGCTGCCGGGGTCCTTCGCGCCACTTCCGGGGATTCCGTAAGTGCGCTCCCCTCCCACAGCTGCGTAGCGTGCCGGGAGGGGGTGTCAGCCCTGGAGGAGGAGCGCGGCGCCGGCGGCTTCCCTGCAGCACAGTGACTGCAGGAGGGGTGAGTCAAGCCGGGTTGTTTTTTTTTTTTTAAACTCAACAATTTTGGTGGGGGGGGGTCAAACAAATTCCATGAGCATTTTAGGTCGCGGTATCAAAAAGCTTGAGAACCCCTGCTCTGGGGGATGGCCCTGTGGCGTAGTGGGGGGCTGTCTGCTCTGTACCCGGCGTCCCCACCTGGCTGGGTTGCATGGGAGGTTCCCACTGACTCCCCCACCTGTGGATTGGCCCAGACACCCCGGCCCAGCCGGAGCAGATAACAAGGCTCTTCCCGGGGGCAGGCAAGAGAAGAGAGGCGGGGACTGGCCCCAGGCTGGGGGTAGAACCAGAGCGTGGAGTCAGTCCCTGGGCTAGGGGGAGGGAGGGTGTTTTTAGACCAAGGAAGGGGGTGAAGCGAGGACTAAGGCCCTGCCCTGCTCCTGTGGCAACATCGCCCCTAAGCCAGGCCGGGTCTCTGCGAACCAATAACCCTTCTACTCCACTGGCTGCCGGAGAGTCACGTCTGGCTGCGGGTGGGGGGTGCAGGGTCGGGGGCTCCCCGACAGGCCGTCACAGCCCTTACACCGGCTCCCCCGTCCCGCTATCCTCCATGCTGGCTCCCCGTCCCCCCACCCCCCACGCCAGCTGCCCCTGTCCACCCTGGCCCCTGCTCTAGCTCCTACTGCACCAGCTCCCTCCTTCATCCCAGCCCCCACCCTGGCTTCCCCATACATCCTCAGCTCTCATGCCAGCTTCCCCTCACCACCTCAACTTTTTCCTCAGTTTCCCCCTTCTTTGGCTGTTTCCATCTGGTCCATGTTGGCTCTGTGACAAAGTGGGATTTCTGTGTGATATATTTATTATACCAAAGTGTGCCTCAGTTTCCCTCAGCCCTGCGTACTGCTCCCCAGTGGGGCTAAAGGGTTACATCTGCTCCCAAGGCCATTCAGGAGACATGGGCAGGATCACTCTGGCCTGAGTGGGCTGGAAACCTGACTGAAGATGGCCCAGGCCTGTGGAAGGGGCCCCCCCCAGTGCTGGCCGGAGCGTCGACGGGGGCAGTTAGTGACCGAGCAGAAGGGGGTTGCCCCCACCCCAGAGCCATGGGCCCAGCTAAGCACATGGGGCCAGGTGTCAGGCAGCGGGTCCGTGCTGCTGCTAGACAGAGGCAGGGGGCTGGGTGGAGCCTGGAACCGTCCCCAGCAGCTGGCCAGCTGGCTTCTGCCTTCGCCGCTATTCTCCGGGCGCCCTTGGAAGGGTTGCTGTGGCCGGTGAGCTGGGCCCGGAGCAGGACACTCCTCCCGCCAGGGCTGCCAGGGCTGAGGCTGCAGGCTGGAGCCCGGAGGCTGGGGCTGCCCTGATGAAACCTGGACCCCGGGGGCTCACACTTAGGGGGTAGCCTTGAACCAGGCTCCTGGTCATGCCTGGCCCGCCCACAGTCCTCGCCTCTCAGGCAGGTGCCACACCTGGAGCAGCAGAACCCTGTTAGGGGCCTCGCCCTGCCCTCCCCTGCCCCGCCCCGCCCGGCCTTCCCCCACCCCGCCCCGTCCTCCCCTGCCCTGCCGCCCCGCCCAGCCTTCCCCGCCCTGCCCTCCTGCCCGCCCCGCCCGGCCTTCCCCGCCCGCCCGTCCTCCCTGCCCTGCCCGCCCGCCCGGCCTTCCCCGCCCGCCCTCCCTGCCCGCCCCGCCCGGCCTTCCCCCGCCCGTCCTCCCTGCCCTGCCCTGCCGCCCGGCCTTCCCCGCCCGCCCGTCCTCCCCTGCCCTGCCCTGCCCCGCCCGCCCAGCCTTCCCCCGCCCTGCCCTCCCCTGCCCCGCCCCGCCCGGCCTTCCCCCGCCCGCCCGTCCTCCCCTGCCCCTGCCCCACTCATCCCCGCACCACCCTCCCCTGCCCTTTCCCTGCCCTGCCCGGCTTTCCCCTGCCCCGCCTGGCCTTGGCCTGCCCAGCATTCTCTGGCATCCCTGAGCTGCCAGGCAAAGCCACCCAGCTGGGGTTCTTACGCTTCTGCCCAAGTGAGAGGTGCCGGCGTGGGCCCAGCGGATGGGGTCGGGTTACGTTCTCCGGCCCCATGGGCCCGGCTGGGCACCGTGGTGCAGGGGGGTCAGGACGCCCCAGGGCTGCAGCATGAGTGGCCGCAGAAAGACCTCTCTTGGCCAGCGCCCGCTGCCCGGCCCACGGCACTTCCCACGGCTCCCTCCGGCTGCAGTCGGCGCCACGGAGCCAACAGGAGCCGCGCGGCTCCCTGGCTGTGGCGCTGGCAGGAGACCACGCCGGAGCGGCCCGCCAGCAGCGCTCTCGGGGCGGTTCCACGGAGCACGCTGAGAGACACCGGACGGGAGGGAACGTTGCCTGAGAGTCCCTGCCTCCCCCTCCGCAAACAGGCCATAGCTGCAGGGCCCACGCCTGAGCCCCGGCCAGCCCCCAACTCCAGCCTGGCTGGGCATGGGGCAGCCCCGGGCCAGAGACTCCAGCCCCTCCGCCCGCCGCGTGCCCAGCGGGAGCCCTGCCGGGGAAGCGAGCAGGCCGGGATTGCAGGGAAAGGGGCCGTTCACACGGCGAATCGATAGTGGCAGATCCTGATCCCCTTCATTACCAGGGGTTTCTTATGCAGGTGCACGCAGCAGATTGATCGCCGGCTGCCGAGGCACAATCAATTATTCATGGGAGAAATTAGAGAATGATTTATGTCTGCGGGAGGCCGAGCGGCACGGAGCCCCTGGCAGTGCGGGGCTGGAATCGGCTGGTACGTCACAGCCACCGCACCCACCCAGCCCAGCCCTGGGGCCCCAGGCCGGCCTATCCCGGCCCCTGCAACCCAGCCCAGCCCTGGGGCCCCAGGCCGGCCTATCCCAGGTTCCTCCAACCCAGCCCAGCCCTGGGGCCCCCAGGCCAGCCCTGGCCCAGCTCCTGCCCTCCCACCCCTACCCGGGGTCTCTGTCACTGCCCCGCCTCCCCCTGAACCCTGCTTCCTGCCCCACATGCAGTTCTCTTTATCTGCCTGGGTGTTTCCTCTACCCCCCCGAGCCCTCCCTCTTGTGCCCCAGTTGTACCCCAGGCGGCCGCTCAGAGGGGTCACCCCTCCCCCAATGGGCCGTGCTGTGGGGGGGCTGGGCCCCGTGCTGTGAGCCTGGGGGAGCAGGCCCAGCAGCCACACACCCCAACCAGTAGCAGCAGAAGCTCCCTAAAAGCCAGAGGGCCACTGGTGCCCAACCTGTGGCCCCACCCCCATAGGCCACTCCTTCCCCCGACACCCCCCCCGCCCTCCCCACTGCTCACCCTGCCCACAGAGCCACCCTCTCCCCCGCCTCTTTGGGTGATTTCCTTGTGCACTGGGCTGGCGCCAGAGCTCAGCACCCCGAGGTGGAGGGATCAGCCCTGTGCACCCTGCCTGGCTGCCCGGCCCCATTCACTCTGCCCCCTCAGCTGGATCGGTCCTGAGGGCGCCCACCGCCAGCCCGGAGCCAGCCAGCAACAGAGGGCCAGGGCGAGGCCTGGCAGGCCAGGAGAGCGACAGCACCCAGGCTCCGTGCCTCACTGCTCCTGCGCCAGCCCCGCCCGTCCCGCAGCCGCTGGCAGCCTGAGCTTGTGTGCCTGGCCCATGTCTCCTCGCCCTGCACTCCCAGCCGGGATCCCGCCCGGCACCCACAGCCCGCTCCGGGAGGTAACCCGGTCGCCAGGGCTGCACCGGCCGGGATCCCGCCCGGCACCCACAGCCCGCTCCGGGGTAACCCGATCGCCAGGGCTGCACCCGGCGAGATCACCCGGCACCCACAGCCCGCTCCGGGGGGTAACCCGGTCGCCAGGGCTGCACCCGGCCGGGATCCCGCCCGGCACCCACAGCCCGCTCCGGGGGGTAACCCGGTCGCCAGGGCTGCACCCGGCCGGGATCCCGCCCGGCACCCACAGCCCGCTCCGGGGGGTAACCCGGTCGCCAGGGCTGCACCCGGCCGGGATCCCGCCCGGCACCCACAGCCCGCTCCGCACACGGCTCTGCACGGGCTTCCTGGGGCATCCACTGGGAATTCCCCTGCACCGCAGTGCGGCCCTGGCTCACCACGCAGCTTCCCGCCGAGCCCCACCTCCTTGGGGCTGCCCCGCCTGGCCAGGTCCCTGCTTAGTGGCTTCATGGCGGCCGGGCGCAGGGCTCATCCTGAGCACTGCCCCCGGGCTCTGGAGCCTCTGGAAGAGACAGGTGGGAGGCTCCCACTGCCCAGCCCCCCCGGGGGAGGCCAGAGGCTGGAGCAGGAATGAGGTGGGATGGCGGAGCCCCCCGGGCCTTTTCTGCCTTCACCCACGTGGTGGGACCCCTGGGTCTTGCTATGGAACGTTCAGCACCAAGAGTCTGTCCCATGGGCCCTGAACCGCCCCCCGCCCTCCCCCCGCAGTGCGCTGGCCAGAGCAGCAAGCGCTGAAATCAGGGAGAAGCCAACGCCCAGCGCTGCAAAGCACCAGGGTGCGCGCGGGCCAGGGCGTGTTCCCAGCCCGCCACCGTAAGCTCCTCAGAGGCGCCTGGGCCCGCTCAGGACAAGGTCCGGTGAAACAGACCAGGGCAGCACCAGCGCTCTGTGTAGATGCCAGATGCTTTCACCTAAAATCCCAAACATGGCAGGAAAAAAACGTGGTTGAGCAAAGCAAGAAAAACCCGGGAGAACAAGAAAAAGGAGGTCGCTGCGCCTTTAAGAATCCCCGCGCTCCTCGCTGGCCTTCCGTCCCAGAACACAGACTGCCAGGCGTTTGGCAGGGCCGGTGTTTCCTGGGTTTGTTTCCCGGACTGGCCGGGCAAACCGGACACCTGGCACCCTTGCTCCGTGCTCAGGCCTCCGCCCGACGGGCCCAGGGAGAGCAGCACGTCCTGCGGGACCGAGAGGGGCGCGGGAAGGCGAACAATTGTGGCGAGATTTCCCGCGCCAGCTGCTGGCGCAGTGCGCGGGAGAGGCCCAGCTCGGTGGGTGCTGCTGGTGCGGGCTGCCCAGCCGCACGACTGTTCTGGGGTAGGTCGTCGGGTGTGGGGTGGGGCTTCCCGCTGCCTGGCTTGTGGCTGCAGAAGGCCTCAGCGCATGCACTGGGGGCTGTGGCTTGGGAGGGGTCTGGCACCGTCCGTCCATCCATGGGCAGAGGCCAGTGGGCAGGCAGCCGTGCCGGGCTCGGGCGCTGCAGCTGGGGGAGCCGGGCCGTGGGAGGCAGGGCGAGCCGAGGAAAGGGGTTGGGGGCAGAGCCAGAGCTGGGGCTGATGGGGGGAGCAGCTTACCCAGTTCCCCCAGCCACAGCTCTGGGACCCGGAGGCCCCCAGCCCGCCCTGGAGAGCAGCCCCCTCTGCCAGAGCCCAGCAGGCAGGCCAAGGGGGGCTCTGTCAAAATGGCCCCTCCTCACCTGCTCGCTCTCGGCAGGGCCCTGGGACTGGCAGGCACCGCCGGGGGCTGTGCAGGCTGGAGGCTCCAGCGGAGAATCCCGGCCCCTGGGGCTCGGCCTGCCTAGGGGGAGCAGAGAACGTGGCCGCTCCACGCACCGGGTGGGGAGGGGGCCAGGACGGGGTGGCCATGTTCCCTGCTCCCCGGCGGTGGGCCCTGCAGGGAGCGGCCGGGTATAAGGGGCCAGGGGACGTCCTGAGCCAGGTGCCAGGTGGGGAGCTGGTCCTGCTGCTTCTCCCTCGCGAGGCCGGGCTCCTTCAGCTCCCTCCAGCGGGCGGGGCCTGCGCACTGGCCCCAGACTGGCCCCAGGCGCTCCCCAGGCAGGAGAGACCAGATGCTCCTGAGCCGGCTGCCCCCGTCTGTGTGGCAGGGGTTGCTTCCCTTGCATGAGAACTGTGGCCCTTAGCCACACACCCCTGTGCCTGGGCGGGCAGCCTGGGGAGCCCCGGGGCAGGTACCAGCCCATGGGGGGCCCAGATGGGAGCCCCTTGGCAAGAGCCAGCCAGTGCCAAGGGCTGAGGCTCCTTTCTGTCCCAAAAAGCAGCAGCTACGGGAGGCCAGCCGTGGCAGCAAGTCCCGTCCTCATGCTGCACGGCAGCCCCACGGAGCTCGGGGTCCCCAGGGCTATCGAAAGTCCCTCCGTGCGGCAGGGCCCAGGGACAGCCCGGCAGCAGGGTGACCTCACGAGCTAGGGCCGAGCGGCGGGCGAGGGGCCGGTGGGGAGAGGGCCGCTGGGCTGGAGCAAGTCCTTGGGTGGGACGTGGGCGACTGTGGTGCAGTGTCAGTCCCTTGCTGGTTGCTCTGCTGGGGCTGTGGGGAACCCCCACTGGCGGCTCTCTGTAGCACGGCCCAGCAGGGGGTGCCCTACCGCCCAGGGCAGTGGCTAAAGCCAGATTACGTCTGTGCTGGGCTGTACCCTGGAGAAGCAATAAACTCCCTTGTTCTCCCGGCTGGTGGAGTCTGTGCCCGCGGCGACGGGGGTGCAGGGTGGGGCGGAACGCCGACTCGCCGTCACAGCGTCCATGGCTCCGGTCTAGCTCGGCAGCACTCGGGTGTCTGCGAAGTGCTTTGAGCCCCGCCCAAAGCCAGAGCTGCCAGGCCCCAGTGCCCCGCCCGCACCACTCCCTGGATGCTCGGAGCCTGCCGGCGAAGTTCGCCTGCCTTGCTGGGGCGGGGAGCGCCAGGCTGTGACTGACCACGGGGAGGCTGTGGGTGGGGGTCTGCTCACGGGCCGCAAACCCGCCCAAGGGAGCCTGCCTGACGCTGTTCCGGGAGAGGCTTTTCCAGCATGCCGTGTGCTCCGTGCCCAGCGGGGGCTGCCTTGCCTGGGGCTGTGTCCCTGCCCTGGGCCGGCGCGGCAGGGTCAGGCGCGGGGATCTGGTTTCAGGCTGTGGGGGCAGAACCGGCACGCTGCACAAGGGCTTTTAGTGCTAATGAATAATTAACAGCGCCATGGCGTCCTGGCGACAGGAAGCATTGGAGCGGGGACAAGGGGGACAGGCAGGACGCAGCCCTGAGTGGGAGGGGCCTGGGGTGAGGGCGGCTGGCAGAGGGGTGCCTGGGACGGCTGGCTGGGCTCACGTGTTGTGTGCAGGTCCCGCTGGGGGCATCATGGGTACGTTACCTCTGTGCCCCCAGCTCAGCGAGAGCCCGGCCTGGCCCCGGCTGGAGCACCGGGGGCCAGTGCAGGGAGGCCGCCCAGGTGCTGGGTGCCAGGAGTGCGGGGGTGATGCTGAAGGCCACAGTTCTGCCTGGTGGGTGTGGAGGAGCTTGGGTGCTAGAGGCAGGCAGCCGGGCAGGGCGGGGGAGCAGAGGCTGGCCACACAGGGGCCATAATGCCAGGCTCTCCTGCTGTGCCAGGTTCCCGTGGCTCTGGGTGGGGGAAGCTCCCCTGAAGGTCCCAGCAGCGTCCGGTGGGGGCTTGTGGCGTTGTCAGCGAAGGACGTTCCCTTGATCCTTTTGCCCGCCCCTGGCAGGGTTTGCTAGACCCCCCGCCTGCCCCAGCCTCTGGTCATTTCTTTTCCACAGTCCCAGTCTTGTTAACCTCTTCACTCCCGTTGCCCTCCCTGTGCCGCTTCCAAATCCAACAGAGCTTTGTTGGGGGGCCAGAGCCCCAGGCGCTGTCCGAGCTGGCCAGGCCTGTAAAGAGCGGCCAAGCCTTCTCGTCCTTTCCTCGGGATTCCCAACGAATTCCATCCGCCCTTGTGTTGCCCAGTCGCCCAGTTCTGCGCGATCCCCTTGTAGCTCTTCGCAGTCAGCCTGGGGCTCGGCCCTGTTCGCTCCTTTCTCAACAACACCTGAGAGACGTTTAACAGCAGCGGTCCAAATGCAGATCCCTGCGGCACAACACTCATTCCTACTCCCCCCCTAGTCCTTAAGTGGAGGACCCAGCCACGTTTTCGTGGCCGAATGATCCCTCAATGGCTGAAGTGCCCGGCCTTTTGTTGTTCTTAATCCCCTGCCTCCCTCTGTGTACCAGACTCCCCGCCCCAGGGCAAAGCTGGGAGCAGCTCAAACTCCGTTGCAGGGCATGCAGCTTTAAGCAGACCTTCCGTATAAAATCCAGGGCTTCCAATTTCCAAGGGGTACTGCCCCCCCCCCCAGCCCTATAAACGGCATCCTTGATTTGAACTACATGTAGACACTGTGAGGCCCTGGGTGGACACAGGCCAGGTCCACACCCTTGCAGTGTGGTTAAGTGGGCACAGCCTAGCTGGTGCCTACGAAGCGCGGGTTCTCCAGCGGGGTGGGACAAGCCCTGCACTCCGGCGCCGTGGCTGTGCCACTGTGGCCAGCGTGGTGCAGCCAGCCGTAGCTCCTGCCACTCGGCAGCCCCTGGGCGTATCGTCTGGCCCAGGCAGCACAGGGGCTTAGCTGGGAGGGGGCAGAACAGGCCTGTAGGGCGTCTCCTCTGCAAATTCAGGCGCTAAACAACACTGCCCGATGCAGCTTAGAGCCCAGTCCCCATCCACACGGCAGGCCAGGGGCCGTGCTGCCCGGGGAGCCAGGGCCCCACGCATGGCTCCTGTGGGTGCCTGGAGGCACTGAAACGCCACGCCCTGCTGCCCTGTGTCCTGCTGCCACGGCCATCTTCAGGGGTGTCTCCTGTGCAGCCGGCTGCAGACGCAGCGCGGACCGGGGGGGCCAGGGCTGTGGCCTGTGTGGGGCATGGAGGTGGGGGGGACAGGGCATTCCAGCACCCAGTGACAAGTAGGGGCTGGCTCCATGGGGATGTGGGGGGCTAAGGGCGGCTGGCCCTGCAGCTGAGTCCCGGAAGGGGGGTACAGCAACGTTGTGGGATCCATGACCATGTGGGACATGTGGTAGGGGAGGGGACGGGCCCTCGCAGAGCCCCTGGCCATGGGTGCAGGGGGAACCCTGGGGGTGGGGCAGACCCACTGGTGGAGCCTTGGGCTGGGTGCTGGGAGCTGGCTGCTGCGTGTGGCACTCACATGCCAGCTCCAGCAGCTGTACAGCCCCTCCCCCATGGCGCTGCCTCTCTCTGTGCTCCCCCCCGCTCGCCCTATCTCGCTGCCAGCCCGGGGCTCATTTCCTGTCCATTGTCCCCGCTGCCAGCCCGGACTGCTGCACGGCGGCCAGACCTGCGCCCGGCCCCGCACGGCTCCCTGCTCCTGTCATTAGCCAAGGTGCCCCTTGCCACGGCTCAAAGAGCCCCGAGCCAGCCCCTGGAGCCCCCCCAGGTCCTGCGGCTACCCCGCGGCCAGCCCCCGGTGCCCCCCAGGCCCTGCGGCTACCCCCCGGCCAGCCCCCGGTGTCCCCCCAGACCCTGCGGCTACCCCCCGGCCAGCCCCTGGAGCCCCCCCAGGTCCTGCGGCTACCCCGGCCAGCCCGGTGCCCCCAGGCCCTGCGGCTACCCGCAGCCAGCCCGGTGCCCTCCCAGGCCAGCCCGGTGCTCCCCAGGCACTGCGGCTACCCCGGCCAGCCTGGAGCCCCAGGTCCTGCGGCTACCCCCGGCCAGCCCCAGGCCCTGCGGCTACCCCGGCCAGCCCCAGTGCCCCAGGCCCTGTGGCTACCCCGGCCAGCCCCAGGCCCTGCGGCTACCCCTGGCCAGCCCCGGTGCCCCAGGCCCTGCAGCTACCCCTGGCCAGCCCCAGGCCCTGCGGCTACCCCGGCCAGCTCCCGGTGCCCCCAGGCCCTGCGGCTACCCCCGGCCAGCCCCAGGCCCTGCGGCTACCCCGGCCAGCCCCAGTGCCCCCAGACCCTGCGGCTACCCCCAGCCAGCCCCGGTGCCCCCAGACCCTGCGGCTACCCACCCTGGCCAGTTCCTGGTGCCCCCACAGGCCCTGCAGCTACTCCCCCCAGCCAGCCACCAGTGCCCTCCCCAAGCCCTGCGGCTACTTCACACACCCCCCCCCCCATGGGCAGCTCTTCCCACACAGCCAGGACTGTTAAAGGCCTGGTCTGTTACAGCAGCCAGAGTACAAGGGCAGGGTCCGGGCCCCTTGGGGCTGGGTGGGTGAGATGAGTGTGAGGGTGGAGTATGCAGGGTGGGGGAAGGGATGGGTGCTGGGGTACTAGGATAGGTCACCTGGGGGGAGGAGGGGATCTGTCCCTCCTACCCCATCAAATATGGCTCTGGCCGTTCTCATGCAGAAATGCCCCATCGTGCTGGGGTCATGCTCAGCTCGTGGCCCTATGGCGTCCTGTGGCTGTGAGTTCTCCAGGTTAACTGTAGCTTCAGTTGAGAGACCTGCTCTGATCAGCCAGAATGGGCCTCTCTCACCTGCCCCTGGGTCCCTTATTTCTGGGAGTGGGGCAGGGTGGGGGAGAAGCTCTTGGTGCCCTCCCTGTCCCCAGCAGCCTGTGCCCTGCTGTCCTGTCTGCGTATCCATCCCCTTCCTCCACCCACTGTCCCCCCATGACATGTCTGAGCCCCCTTTTGTAAGGGAAAGTCAGTGGGCAGGGGCAGAGAAAGGGCTGCCCTGTGCGTGGGGGGCTGGACTGAGGCCCTGCCTGCCCCCTTACCCAGGGCTGCCCAGGAAGTCTGGGGCTGAGTCCCTCGCTCTGGGTCTGGGGATGCCAGCCCTGCCCAGTCAGCAGGGTTGCGGGTGCATAGGGGGCTGTGAGGACAGGGTCCGGGGAGCACACAGACCAGCGCCTCAGATGGATAAAAGCAAGCCCAGCGTGCGGTGCACGGGAAGGGGCAGGGGTTCAGCCCGCCCGGGGCACGTGAGCAGCGGGGGCGCCAGGCGCTGGGCGGGAGGGGCGGTGTGCAGGCGTGAGCCAGTGATGGACAGCGCAGTGCGGGCGGGGGAGGGGATGTGCTCGGATGCTCCCGCGGGAGGATGGGCCACGTTGCATCCCCAGTGGCATAATGAGCCAGGCTGGAGGCCCGGGAGCCGCCAGGGCCTGTCCCATTGGCAGTCTCAGCATGCTCGGCCTGGCTTCCTGCCGGCCTGTTTCCTACCTGCTTGTGGAGCCGGCGATAGAGGCTGTGCTGGTAACAGCAAGCCGGGCTGAGACACCCAGCCGAGCACAGCGGGGACTGGGGAGCTAAGTTCAGTGCAAGGCCGCCAACAGCTGGGGGGCGCCTGGGCCCCAGCACCCCTGTGGGCACAGAGCACAGGCTGGGGGGTACGCTGCTGGCACAGCCCCTCTCCTGGCCTCAAAAGCAGGTGGCACAGGTGCCCACGGGTGCTCCCACAGCACCATGGAGGGGGTGGCGCGGTGGGAGCCAGGTGGCTGCAGGGGCGGGCAGGACGCCCATGGGCACGGCTGGCTGCGGACTGGGACTTAGGAGAGCCGCGTTCTGTTCCCGGCCCTGCCACCACCTCGCTGTGGTTCTGGGCACGGCCTGGCTCTCCGTGAGTCAGCTGCATGGAAGGGGGGGGGCAGCCCCGGGGCACTGGGCGCGGGGGCAGCCCCGGGCAAGGCGGCTAGTGGCTGGTCACACTCTGCGGCCAGCGGGGTGGCCCCGGGGCACGTGGCCTTGCCCTGTGGGCTGGGGAGGGGGCTGGCTCCGGCGGGGGGCAGGCAGGGGCCGGCAGGCCAGCGGGGCGGCCCTGCAGGGGTAACTCCCCTCGCCTAGGGCAGGAGCCCGCCGGGCCACGTGCGCCCCCGTCCACCCGCAGCCACCAGTCCCGGGACCCCGGCCCTGCCACGCCGGGCAGTAAATCAGCCGCGCCGGCCCCGCCTCCCTGCTCCCCATTGGCCGTCGGCCCCGCCTCCCCGCTCCCCATTGGCCGCCGGCCCCGCCTCCCCGCTCCCCATTGGCCGCCGGCCCGTGGCTGGCTCCCCATAAGGGGCGCGCGGGCCGGCCGGGTTGCAGCTGAGGGAGGCGCGAGCGGGGCTGGGACGCCGGCCACGGGGCCCGTGAGTAGCTGCGGGCGGGGCGGGAGCTCGGGCAGGAGGCGACGGGGATGGGCGTGGGGGTTGGAAGCACGTGGGTGTTGGGGCGGGACAGGTAGTGGGATTCAGGGGCAGGGTGGGTGACGAGGGGCCGGGCAGGGGCTGGCTGTGGGGTCAGGGCAACAAGGCTGGGTGATGGGGTGCTGGGCAGGGCTGGCTGTAGGGGCTGGGGACCCAGGGATGGGGTGCCGGGCAGGGGCATGGAGAACAGGGCAGGAGCTGGCTGTGGGGTGGGGCCAGGGGAGGTGATGGGGTGCCAGGGGTGCCAGGCAGGGGGCAAGGGCTGGCTGTGGTGGTGGGGATAGGGCTGGGTTTTGGAGGTGCCAGGTAGGGGCTGGCTGTAGGTGCTGGGGACCCAGGGATGGGGGTGCTGGGCAGGGGGCATGGAGAACAGGGCAGGGGCTGGCTGTGGGGTGGCAGGGCAGGGCTGGCTGTTGGGGCTGGGGACCCAGGGATGGGGGTGCCGGGCAGGGGCTGGCTGTGGGGTGGGGGGGCAGGGCAGGGCTGGCTGTAGTGCCGGGGGTATGTGCTTGCAGCGTTCCTGCGGTACGGGGGCTGGCTGGCAGCCTGCAGGGGAAGAGGCAGCACCTGGCAGAGCCAAGGTCCCGTCCGGCTGGCGTGCGGATGCTAAGGTGACTGCTCAGCGCCACACTGCATTAGCAGCTGGCTGTGCCCCAGAGCCCGGCACTCTGGCCCTGGGGAGGCTGAGGGTAGCAGACTGGCCGCTGGGGGGTGAGGCCGGGGAGCTGGCAATCCAGGCTCTGCCCGTACGGCCTATCAGCCCCCCTGCGCAGTGCTGGGGCCGTCCGGGATGGGCGGCTGGGCCTGGACCAATGTGGGGAAGGGGCCTGGAGCCACTGACCTAGACTGTGATCCTGGGTGTGATGGAAACTCCTGCAGGCCAGGGGCTGGGGCCTCCCTAGATCCTGCCCAGCTGAGGGCCAGTGCCCCGGGACAGGAGCGCTGGAGCTGCCGGCTGGAGTGGCACCGGAGCGACCTGCCGCCCTTGGCTAGAGCAGGGCCTGCACGGGTGGGCTCACTGGGGAGAGCAGCCCAGCCCGGGCACCTGGAGGGTCCCTGGGCTCTGGTGCCAGGCGGGAGACGAGCTGCTGGGCAGGATGAGCCCTGGCATCCTGTTTGGGGGGCCTGGGCGCGGGGGCCAGGGTGATGTAGCAGCAGTGGGTACTGCGGAGGTGGCAGGTGGCCATGGGGCACTCCGTGCTGTCACTCTCGGGGGCCAGGGCGTGGCCTGGCCTGCGCTGGCCCTGCCTGGGCACATGGGGCGCTGCAGAGACCGTCCTGTGGGTGCAGGTGCTGGAGAGGCTGGGGGCTCCGGGGGCAGCCAGGGGTTCAGGGTGCCGGAGCGGGACAAGGGGCTAGGGCTGTTACAATGACTGCGCCCGGCTCTGCCTGTGGGCCAGCCGCCCTGCATGGGGTGGGGGGAAGGCTGGGGTGGGCTGGCTCTGCTGCCCCTCTGCCCCCGGGTCAGTCACCCTGCATGGGGGCTGCCCTGCGTGGGGAAGGCTTGGGAGGCGGGGAGGCTGCCCTGGCTGGGGAGGGGAGTCTCAGGAGGGGTGGAGGCTGCCCTGCATGTGGGGTGGAGGCTGCCCTGTGTGTGGGGAAGGCTTGGGGGTGGAGGCTGCCCTGCGTGGGAGGAGTCTCAGGAGGGTGGAGGCTGCCCTGCATGTGGGGTGGAGGCTGCCCTGTGTGTGGGGAGGCTTGGGGGTGGAGGCTGCCCTGCGTGGGGAGGGGAGTCTCAGGAGGGGTGGAGGCTGCCCTGGCTGGGAGGAGGCTCGGAGGGGATGTGTGTGTGGAGGCTGCCCTGCATGTGGGGAGGCTGCCCTGTGTGTGTGTGAGGAGGGGCGGCTGGGGATGTGGAGGCTGCCCTGCGTGGGAGGCGGCTGGGGATGTGGAGGCTGCCCTGCGTGGGGAGGGGGCGGCTCGGGTGGGCGGGCTCTGTCGGCCTGCACTCGAGGGTGTGCCGGGAACAGGGTGCTGCGGCATCATCCAGCACCAGGCCGGGGGAGGTAACCCCTGGTTCAGTGCCAGGTGCCCTCTGCTCTGAGCCCCGGGGCCTGGGATGTCCCACACGCTCCCCGGTGTGCCCCTGGGGCAGTCTCTGCAGCAGGGGCGCTCCACCCCCTGCCCCATCCCTGCAGGATTGGGCCCTGGGCCAGGCCTGCACCCTTCCCTCCCCAGCTCCAGGACCCTGAGCCCTGCTGCTCCGGCCTGGCCTGGGCTCTGCAGCCCCCCCAGTTACCCCCCCCAGCACCCCACGAGGCTGCCCAGCTCGCACCTGGCCTGGTGCATCTGCCCCAGGCTGGGGGCTCACCCTGGTGCTTTGTCCCCGGCCCGAGTGGGCTGGGAGCTGAGGGGGATTGGTCAGGCTTGGGAGCCCAGGAGCTTGTGCAGCTGCGGGTGCTGCTCCCAGGGACTGGCCGGGGCTGGGGAAGCCCCAGGCATCGGCTGGCAGTGCCCTAGCCCAGCCCCCACGCAGGGCTGGGGTGGACACGGCCAATGACCAAGCCCCGGGTGGCTGGGGGCTGTACCAGCTGCGGGGTGCCCATGTCCTGGGTGCACGCTGTCCCCAGCCCCCAGCTGCGTGATGTCCCCGGTGCCCTGGCAGGGCCTGTGGGGGGCGCTGAGGGCATCCAGGTGTCGCAGGCCTGTGTGCGCGAGGCCAGTGGCTGTGGGCCTGTGCAGCGAGGGGTGTGGGCAGAGCCAGGCTGCAGCCCCAGGCTTCACTGCCCGGTGCCACCCAGCGGGCCTGGCAGCCCGTAGCTGTGGCCACATGCCTGGCATCTCCTTGCTGGCAGCCCCCAGCGGGGAGCTGGCTCCAGGCCGTGCTGCCACCCCCACCCAGTTGCAAGGCCCGGATCCTTGGGGAGGCCTTTTGTCTCCAATCAGGGACATTGTTCCTCCTGGAAAGGCTCCATCCGGCCCTGGAGGGTTCTGCCTGCAGCTGGCTGGGGAAGCAGGCTGGGCCAAGCGGGAGAGCACCGGGGCTGCCGGGGGAGGATGGTCCAGCCAGTTCCCCTGGGGCCAGGCTGTGCCCATGGGCACTGCCTCCTGCGGGAGCCTGCTGCCCAGGCAGAGCTGGGGCGCGGGTGGGGCGGGTGCTGGTGTGAGGGGTCTGCGAGGCAGGATTGGCTAATTAATGGGCTTTCCCTCCCAATCTCGCCGAGGGGCCCGCTGATGTATTAGTTTAATTAGCCAAATCCAGGCGCTGCGAGTGCCGGGTGCGCAATGAGCCGGCCGGCGCTCGGGGCCTGTCGCAGCCTCCTGCCGTGGGCTGTGCCGGCCGTGGGCCGTGTCCCAGGCCTGCCAGCGGCTGGGCAAGTCGCCCCAGGAGCCTGGCTCTCTGGCTGGGACACAAACCAAAGCCCGTGGCTATTGGCCACAGCACTGCGGGCTGGGGCCCTCCCCGGCGGGGCTGGCCGGGTTTCAGCTCCACTGCGGGCCGGGTGTCGGGCAGAGCATCCCTCGTCAGTGCCCAGATGGGGCTGCTGCATGGAGCCAGAGGCCCAGCGAGGGCGGGTGGCGGGGGCAAGGTGGAAGGGCTGGTGATGCAGAGGGGAAGGTGAGTCACGCCCCGTCTGGCAGGGCCGGTCGAGAGTGGGCTGGATCTTGGCAAGGCAGAGCCCATCCAGGGATGCCAAGAGGGCGGGGCTGGCTGTGGGCAGGATGGGGCCCTGGCAGAGCGGCCGGGGGGGGCGGGGGCTGGCTGTGGGCAGGATAGGGCCCTGGCAGAGCGGCCGGGGCGGGGCTGGCTGTGGGCAGGATGGGGCCCTGGCAGAGCGGCCGGGGCGGGGCTGGCTGTGGGCAGGATGGGGCCCTGGCAGAGCGGCCGGGGCGGGGCTGGCTGTGGGCAGGATGGGGCCCTGGCAGAGCAGGGGAGCTGGCTGTGGGCAGGATGGGGCCCTGGCAGAGCGGGGGGCTGTGGGCAGGATGGGGCCCTGGCAGAGCGGCGGGGGTGGGGCTGGCTCTGAGCACTGGGTGGGGGATTTGCTGCTCCATGAGTCGGGGGTGATGCTGCCCCGTCGTGGGAGCTCCATAGCCAGGGTGGCCTGCCTGGTGTTGGGGGAAACCCTGAGCCTCCCTGTGGCCCTAGTGCCCCAGGGTGCCTGGCTGCTCCCACCCCCAGGCCTTGCCAGGGAGGAATTTCTCCAGCCCCCCAGCCCGGGCAGCAGCCCTGGGGCCTAGAGCACCAGCAGCGGGAGCGCCAGCCCCTCGCCAGCCCTGCTGTGTCTGCCGGGGTGTGGAGCTGGATCTGCGGGCAGCGGCCAGGGTGCTTGGACACAGCAGGAGTGAGGGGCTGGGGCCGCGGCCTCTTGGGGGAGGGCTCGTCGCAGGCAAGGCCTTGGGCCCCAGCGGGAGAGGCTGGGTGGCCGACGTGAGCTGTCTTGGGAATGATTTTGTTGGAATAAATCCAGCCCAGGGAGGGCTGCTTCTGAGAGCACTTGAAACATGGGGAAACTGAGGCAGGGCTCTGCAGCAGCAGCCTAGGCCACAAGGGGGTGCTCGGGAAGAAGCTATCCCTGCCACAGGCCCTCAGTCTGGGGACTTGAATCTGGGGTGCACCCCCCTTGCCTTCCAGCCAAGCAGCTCCCATGGCTGGGGGGTGCCCTGGAAGCAAACCTGTGTGTGTTCAGCCTGACCCCCCCCCCCCCCGAGTGCTGTCCCTGGGATGCTCCCTAGGAGTCCCCTGCTGCTGCCGGGGGCTGGGTGGGGTGGAGTGAATGTGCCTGGCTCGGCCTCAGTGCTCGGTGACCCTCCTGCCGAGGCAGGGCTCCTCGCTGGCACAGGCACCAGCGCGGGGGGCTCGAGTTGTGGGGAAGGGGGAACTGCAGGAGCAGCCCCGTCCTGTCGTCGTGCCTGCCTCGGACTCACTGCCTTCAGTGTCCCCTGCCGGGTGGCACGAGCTGTGGCAATGGCACGTTGCTTTGGTGCCTGCAGCACTGGGCCTGCTCCGGGCTCTGCGTGCCCCTGGCACAGCCCCCGCTTCGCTTGCTGCTCTTCCCCGGGAGACGGGCCGGGCGCGTGGCTGCCTCACTTTGGCCGAGCTGTGCAGGCTCCGGAGCTCCCTGGCCCCGTGGCAGGTGGCCATGGAATTCCATTACCCTCGTGTGGCCTCGTCGCGGCCGCATCTCGTTAGCTGGGTGGTGACAGCCGGGCACCTCACCAGTCTGGCGCTGAGCTGCACCTGCGGGGCTCGCCCAGACCTTGCAGTCCGGGTCCCCGCGGAGCATGTAGCTGGGCTCCCCCGTCCCCGGCCTCCTCTGCACTGGGACACTGGCAGCCACGGAGCAGCAGCTCTGGTGCCACGCAGCATGGGCCCCCCTCCGTGGCTGCCACATGCGACTCCTGTGTCCGGGGCGGGGATTGTCCCAGGGCGAGTGTGGGCAGGCAGCTGGACCGTGGCCCAGCCATGGAGCCACCTGTGGCCGTGACCTGGCCTCGCCGTGGCAGCAGGGCAGCCTTGGAGGGGCGGGGGCAGGCGAAGGCAGAGGTCAGGCGGCCCGGGAAGCTGGGCAGTGATGTGAAGGCAGCTGAGGGACCTTGGGATGGGCGTGGGGGCTGGAGCAGCCGGGAGCTCTGGCTGGGCAGGGGGGCTCCCGGCCCTGGGCAGGGGACATCTGCTCAGGTGTGTCCCGGGCTGAGTGCCCGTGGGTTTGGCTCCAGGTGCCGAGGATGCTGCTGCTGTGGCTGCTGGCGCTGTGGCGGCCCGGCCAGGGTTCCCAGCGCAGCGAGCCCATGTTCACAGCCATCACCGGCCGTGTCCTCCCGCCCGACTACGACAGCAACCCCGCGCAGCTCAACTACGGCGTGGCTGTGACGGACGTGGACGCCGACGGCGCCTTGGACATCGTGGTGGCAGGGTGGGTAGCGGGGGTGGGGCGGGGTCCCTCTGTCCTGTGGGTGCCCTGGGCCCCTTTGCCTGCAGTGCTGGAGGGCTTGAACAGCCCTTTGCTGGGCACCCCAGCACCCCGTGCTCTGCAGCACCCACTGGGCTCCAGGCTGTGGAGGGGCCCGGCCAGCAGTGCAGCAAGGGAGGTATCCGCAGCCCAGACTCATGGCCCTGCTCCCTGCCCCATAGATCCCAGTGCGCAGGGCTGGGCACCTCCTCTGGGCTGTGGGGCATGGACCCCTGCCCAGTTAGATCCTCCAGCTCCAGGCCCCACTGCCCCAGAGCCAGCAGGGCGGGTGGCGGGCAGCCAGCAAAGCGCAGTGGGTGGCGCTAGGCCCTAGGGGTGCCCCCGGGGCAGGGCTGGGGCTGGCTTGCCAGCGGTCAGTGCCCTCCCGACACCTGGAGGCTGTGGTGGGCAGGGGAGCCAGGCCTGCCCGTCATGCTGTTAAAGCCTCCAACCCACACGTTGGCACCTGCCCCCCGTGGGGCTGCGGGGCGGGGGCAGGGCTGGTCCTGCTGTGGCAGGAACAAGCAGCCTGGCCCAGGGATCAGCCTGGTGACCCTCCTGCCGAAGGCTGCATCACACAGGGGGCTGGAAGGCCTGAGCAGGGCGCGTCCAGCGCTGTGCGGCAGGCTCTCCCAGCTGGCAAGCCCTGGGGGTCTGTCCCTGCCCAGGGATCCTGCTGGGGGCAAACAGCTGGGCAGGCGTGGCAGGGTGCCTCCCAGCCACTGGGCCTGGCTGGGCACAAGCTGGCCCTGGAAATGCCCCCAGCCCACCCCGCTGTGCCAGTCAGATGGGCCCACGGGGACGGCTGCCCACTGGCAGCACACCTGGGTGGGGGCAGCGCGGGGCTATGCCCCCCTTGGCACAGCAGGCTCAGGGAGGCTAGTGAGCTGCCAGCAGAAGGAAAGGGGCAGCATGTGGGTCTGGCTGGGGGGCCCGACTGCTCCCACGTGGGCAGTGCCACGGACCAGGCCCCAGAGCCGTAGCCCTGCCTGGTGCTGGCGGGGGGGGGGGGGGGGAGTGGTGCATCCCCAGGGCGTGGGGGGCAGCTGGGCCGGGAGGGCGGCCGTGGGCCAGCCCCCCATGCCACGTGGAGCCGCTGGGAGGAGGTTGTGTAACCAGCCCGGGCCTGTTGTGTAACGTGTTTACTGGAGCAGGGCAGGGCCCAGTGGGTGTCTGATCTGTCCTGGGCCAGCCCCTGCCGCTCCCCGGCCCTGTCCCGGGGCCTTGCTCTGCTGGCTCCCAGCCCCAATCTGGGGCCGCCCCCAGCTGGAGGGGGCAGGGATCCTGCAGCTGCTCGGTCCCTGGCACTGGGCTTTGCCCTGCCCCCAGACTGTGCTTGGGGGCCCAGCATGCCAGCGGTGCCCCTGGCTGACAGGTGCAGCCTCTGGAGGGAGCTGCTGAGTCCAGGGCCCAGCCTGCACCCCAAGTGCCAAGCTTCCTGCGGGCAGCAGGGCCCAGCTCCCCTCCCGGCCTCCCTGCCCTGCTGTGTGGCCCGGCTCAGCATGGCACCAAGCAGGCAGCTGTGCCAGTCCCAGGGCATGAGGGCCCTGCCCCCCAGCAGCCCTGCTTGGTCCTTCCTGCCACCAGGCTCCGGCACACTGCTGCTGTGGGTTGGGCGCAGCCCGGGCCTGCCCAGCTCTCCGGCTCCATGTCCGGGTGCCGGACCCGAGAGAGCTCCCCAAGCCGTTCGGCTAGGAGAGCCTCCCCCGGCGCTGCTGTGCCAGGCCCACCGCGGCTTCGGCCCTGGCCCCAGGGCAGCGCCCCCCATGTCTCTGCAGCCTCTGGCTCCTGGCCTGGGAGCGGCAGTACGGCCCCTTCCCGAGGGTCCCCATGCCCTCGGGGGCCAGGTGCAGCCTTGCCAGCCTGCCTCCCGCTTGCCCAGGTACAACGGGCCCAACCTGGTGCTGAAGTACGACCGGGCGCGGCAGCAGCTGGTGAACCTGGCGCGGGACGAGCGCGGCTCCCCCTACTACGCGCTGCGGGACCGGCCGGGCAACGCCATCGGGGGTGGCGGCCTGTGACGTCGATGGGGACGGGCGCGAGGAGATCTACATCCTCAACACCAACAACGCCTTCTCGGGTGAGCTGCCGTCCCCCCCTTCCCCCCCGGCCAGGCAGCCTGCGGCCCGTCCTCTGACCCCCTGCACCCCCCCCACCCAGGCAGCCCGCGGCCCATCCCCTGTGGACCCCCCCCACCAGGCAGCCCGCAGCCCATCCCCTGTGGACCCCGCCAGGCAGCCCGCATCCCATCCTCTACCCCTGCAGGCAGCCCACGGCCCATCCCTGTGGACCCCCACCAGGCAGCCACGGCCCATCCCCTGTGGACCCCGCCAGGCAGCCTGCATCCCATCCTCTACCCCCTGCAGGCAGCCCACGGCCCATCACCTGCGGCCCCACCAGGCAGCCCGTGGCCCATCCTCTGACCCTGCGCACCCCACCAGGCAGCCTGCGTCCCATCCCCTCGCACCCCCACCAGGCAGCCCACAGCCCATCCCTGTGGACCCCGCCAGGCAGCCTGCATCCCATCCTCTACCCCTGCAGGCCCCCAGGCAGCCCACGGCCCATCACCTGCAGCCCCACCAGGCAGCCTGCGGCCATTCTCTGACCCCTGCAGGCCCCCACCAGGCAGCCTGCGCCCCATCCCTGCGCCCCCCACCAGGCAGCCCGCAGACCATTCTCCGACCCCTGCAGCCCCTGGCCAGGGCCCATGGCCCATCCCCTTCGTGCTGTCCCCTCTCCCCCGCCAGGCAGCCCGCAGCCCATCCTCTGACCCCTGCAGGCCCCCACCAGGCAGCCCACGGCCCATCCCCTGCGGCCCCCACCAGGCAGCCCGCGGCCCATTCTCTGACCCCTGCAGGCCCCCACCAGGCAGCCTGCGCCCCATCCCCTGCGTGCCCCCGCCGGGCAGCCGCAGCCCATCCTCCGACCCCCTGCAGCCCCCTGGCCAGGGAGCCTGCGGCCCATCCTCTGCCCTCCCCCACCATGTGGCCTGCAGCCCAGCCCCTACCACAATCCTCTCCCCAGAGAGCCCACTTCCCCGTTCTCCACCAGCGTGGCATGGAGCCTGTACTCTGCCGCCAGCACAGCCGGGCCTGGCTCCGGGAGGGCTCCGGACACGCCACCGTTGGGCTGGGAATTGGCGGCAGTGTGCTGTGAGCGAGTCCCCGGCAGAGGGAGCAGGGGTGGGTGCGGGCTGGGTGGGGTCGGTGGGGCTGTGGGAGCAGGGGTGGGTATCTGCTAGGGGCCTGTCGGGGGGGGCATGGGAGCAGAGCTAGGTGTGGGCTGGGGAGTTTGCAGGGGAGGTGGGAGCAGGTGTGGGGGCAGTCTTTGGATCCTGCTGGCTGGGGGCAGGAGGGGTTGCGGGCATGGGAGCAGGGATAGGTGCGGGCTGGGGGCCTGTGGCGCACATGGGAGCAGGGGTGGGTGCAGGTTGGGGTCTGTGTGGGAGCAGGGGTGGGTGTGGGTTGGGGTCTGCAGGGGAGCAGGCTGGGGATCTGCAGGGGTGCTGGGGGCCTGAGGGGAGTGGGTAGGGGTCTGTGGGGAGCAGGCTGGGGGTCTGCAAGGGGGCATGGGAGCAGGGCTGGGTGTGGGTTGGGGTCCTGCAGGGGAGGCTGGGGGCCCTGAGGAGGAGTAGGCTGGGGATCTGTGGGGGTGGGCGTGGGAGCAGGGGTGGGTGCGGGCTGGGGCCCAGCAGGGGAGCAGGCTGGGGCCCTGCGGAGGCGCATGGGAGCAGGGGTGGGTGAGGGTTGGGGGAGCTTGTGGGGGAGCAGGCTGGGGTCTGCAAGGGGGCATGGGAGCAGGGCTGGGTGTGGGTTGGGGGCCCGCAGTGGGGGCCTGCAGGGGGTGCAGGCTGGGGGTCTGCGGGGGCACATGGGAGCAGGGGTGGGTGTGGCTTGGGGGCCTGGGGAGAGGCGGGGTCTGCGGGCGCATGGGAGCAGGGATGGGTGCGGGGTGGGGCCTGCGGTGGGGGAGCGGGCTGGGGGCCCTGAGGAGGAGTAGGCTGGGGATCTGTGGGGTGGGCGTGGGAGCAGGGGTGGAGTGCGGGCTGGGGCCCTGCGGGGGAGGCGCATGGGAGCAGGGGTGGGTGTGGGCGGGGACCTGTGGTGGGGAGGCGGGCGGGGCCTGCGGGGGTGCAGGCTGGAGGTCTGCGGGGCGCATGGGAGCAGGGGTGGGTGCGGGTTGGGGGCCTGCGGTGGGGAGGCGGGCGGGGGCCTGCGGGGGTGCAGCCTGGAGGTCTGCGGGGCACATGGGAGCAGGGATGGGAGCGGGCGGGGACCTGCGGTGGGGAGCGGGCGGGGACCTGCGGTGGGGAGCGGGCGGGGGCCTGCGGGGTGCAGGCTGGAGGTCTGCGGGGCACATGGGAGCAGGGGTGGGTGTGGCTTGGGGGCCTGGGGAGAGGCGAGGGGTCTGCGGGCGCATGGGAGCAGGGATGGGTGCGGGCAGGGGGCCTGCGGTGGGGAGGCGGGGGCTGCAGGGGCGCAGGCTGGGGGCTGCGGGCGCATGGGAGCAGGGATGGGTGCGGGCGGGGCCTGCGGTGGGAGGCGGGCGGGGCTGCGGGGCGCAGGCTGGGGCTGCGGCGCATGGGAGCAGGGATGGGTGCAGGTTGGGGCCTGCGGTGGGGAGCGGGCGGGGGGGCTGCGGGGGCGCAGTGCCCCGCTGTGTGACCTTCGGCGCATGAGGGATCTGTGCAGCCTGGAGTTAATTTCTCACTCCAGTGACTCATTGATTCATGGCCGGGCGGTGGAGCCGGTGCAGCCGCTGAGTCAGCGGTTCCTGCAGCCCCCAGCCCTCCCTGCCGTGCCATGGGCCCAGGCCTGGCAGCCCCTGGGGCTCTGCTGGGGGGGCCCCTAGCCCCGGGGGGCTGTGGGCAGGACCCCAGGGAGGGGCCTTCTCCCTAAAGCCATAGGTCGAGCTGGGACCTAAGGCAAAGGAGGGCGAGGGGTGAAGCTGGCACTCCCAGGCAGAGGCTGCCCCACACCCAGCCGGGTGCCCCAGAGTGTGGCACTGCCTGGCCCACCCTGGCAGTTTCCCTGCTGTCCCTGGGGGGTAGGTTGGCTGCCGTCCGTTGCCCCATCCCCAGGTTAGTGATGGGGGGTCTCCTGGAGCCCCTCCTATGCCCCAGCCCCTGCACCCCGTGCCCCAGCTGCCAGTGCTGGGCCCTGGCACCAGGCTGGGCTGGCCCCACTGCCGGAGTCTGCCCCGTGCTCCATGTGGCCTGGCTGCAGCCTGCCCCACGGTGCCCACTGCCATGGTGGCCAGTGCTGGGGCCTGGCACTGCACTCGGCCGCGTGCGGGCGCGTTGCCATGGGAGACGGGCAGGTCCTGGGGTGCCGACGGCCCTGACGTGCCTCCCTCCGCCACGGGCCCTTGGTGCCCGGAGTCGCCTCTGAGCGCCGGGCCCCAGGCGCACCGGGCAGTGCCAGCCTGTGCAGCCAGAGCGCCCCGCCCGCTCCCGGGGGGCAGGGGGGCCTGGGTATCGGGCCCAGCCCGACCCGCGGCTCCTTGGGCAGGGCTCAGGCCCCTGGGCATGGCTGGGCGGTCGGGAGCTGAGCCGAGTGCGGGAGGGGGCACGTGGCCCTCAGCCGGGATCCGTCTTCCTGACACTCCTAATTACCCAGGCTGCAGCTGCCAGCGCTGCTGTCCCTAAATCAAGTGCTCCCATTAGTCCTGTCGCTGCCACGCGGCTCCTTCCCCCCGCTCCTCGCGCCTCAGCCCAGCCAGTTCCCTCTCGGGGGGCTGCCGGAGTGCAGTCCCCCCCGCCGCCCCTGGAATACAGAGTGCGGGGGGCAGTGAGGAGCCCCGGCACAGCTGGGGGGCAGGGGCCTGTGGGACAGCATTGAGGGCTGGGGGTCAAGATTAAGAGGCACAGCAGAGTTGGGGGGGCTCAGGGGAGGGCAGGCCTGCTCCCATTCTCCCAGGGCAGTGCAAGTGGGCTTGTGCTGGCCCCCCCCCCCCAGTTGCCCCCTGTCTGGGCAGATCCTCGCTTTCCCTGCATGCGTCTTATGGGCAAGGAAGGAATGAGCCTCTGCAGGGCCCTTGGTCATCCCTGTGTGTGCCGGGGGCCCCATCCTTGGGCGCTCTAGAGTACCTCCAGGGGCCCAGCCCCGCCTGCCCTCCTGACCAATGGTCCCTCTAATCATCCCCTCCGTGTGTGGATTTTTTTCCATCCATGTGCAGAATAGATGTTGCCATGTGCACTGAGGCATGTGCACCACCTGTAGACACAGCCTAGCTGTGGGCCCTCTGCTAATCCGCTGCGTCTCTGTAGTGGCCACCCAGGCACATGGCTTACAGGGAACTCTGCTCCTGCCCCTCTCCCCCAGGCCTGGCCACCTATCCAGACAAGCTCTTCAAGTGGCGGGCCGGGCGTTGGGAGGACCTGCTGAGCGACGAGGTGAACCGGGCCGTGGCCAGCCGCTTCGCTGGGCGCTCGGTGGCCTGCGTGGACAGGACGGTGAGTGCCCGTGAGCCTGGCTGGGGAGCATGGTGGGGAGTCATGGGGTGGCACTTCCTAACTGCCCAGCATGGGCTCTGTCCTCCAGGCCATCACGTGAGGGGGGGCACGAGTCGGTACTTCCTGGCCTGAGCGCTCTGTCCCCAAAGTGCCCCGGGGTGTCAGGGCCAAGGGTCCCTCGACTTGTGCAGAATAAACAGTGTTCTCTGCACCAAGGCCTGTGTGAATGTGCACCACCCATAGAACCAAACCCAGAGGTGGGTGCTCTAACTGGCTGGGTGGCATGAGACTTGCTCCTGAGCGGCTGCCCCAGCACAGGGCTTCCAGGGAGTGTGGGTCAGGGTCCCTCCCCAGTCGCCTCTGCTGGGGAAGTGCCTATCACCTGCCCTTCCTCCTGCCTCGGGAAGGGTTCTCAGGGCCCAGCTGTGCAGCGGGAGCAATGGGGAGCAGGGTGTAGCCAGGGGATGGGGTTGGGGGGCAGAGCCAAGTGAGGGGGAAGCTGGGGGCAGGAGGGAGGAGAGCAGGGGCAGGCTGAAGTGGAGGGCAGTGGATGGCAGGGGAATAGCTGAGTGAGGTGGGAGGCTCGGGGTTCAGTAGGGGAGTGTGGCTGTGCCATGGGAGGAGAGGAGCAGGCCTGAGCAGTGAGGTAAGTGGGGGTTGGTGAAGTAAAGCGGGGCAGGGGGGGGCTCAGCATGAACATTCCCAGCATGCAGGAGGGCAGCTGCATGGCCACTGAGTCTGGCAGGTGGGGGCCTGGAGAGGCTCTTGGGCCCCAGGCTCAGCCCTCGAGAGCGACCCCCCCAGCTCAGCTGGGGGCAGCCAGCAGCGAGAGGTGCACGGCCCAGCATGGGGCCCGGGGCCTGCCACCTGCCTGTGCTGTGGGGCTGGAATCTGCTCCGAGCGGGGGCCCGGCCGGGCCCGCGACTGCAGTGCCACCCCGGGGTGCCCCAGGATCCTGCCCCCGCCCTTCCCAGGCCTGCTGCTGCCCAGGGAGCTGCTGGCGAGCCTGGCTCTGCCCCCCCTCCCCCGCAGGGCTCTGGCCGCTACGCCATCTACATCGCCAACTACGCCAACGGCAAGCTGGGCCCGCACACGCTGCTGGAGATGGACGTGGCCGCCAGCGACCCCGCCCGTGGCATCGTGGTGCTGGCCGACGTCGCCGCCGAGGCGGGGGTCAACAAGTACACAGGTTGGGGGGCAGGGCCTGGGCCAGGCGCCCTGGGGAGGGCACAGGGGCAGGGTTCCCTGCTTGGCCTTTCCTATACGGCTGAGCCAGGCAGGGGGAGGGGCTGGGCCCGGGCTGGCTGCTCCTTGCTCCAGACCCACCAGCGCCTGGTTTCTCTGTTCTGACCCCCGCACCCCCAGCTACACCTGCCCTGGGGAGCCAGTGGGAGGGGCGGTGAGTGCAGGGCCCAGGGGGAGTTGGCAGGGGTTAGGATGGGGTGGCCCTGTCCTGGCTCTCAGGTCGTGCCCACGCTCAGCCTGTCTGTCCCCAGGTAGGACCCCCCTGTCCAGTGCAGCAGCCCCTTCCCAGGAGCCCCTCCAGCCCTGCGGCAGTGAGACAGCCCTTTCTCGGGGGGCCCACTCACCTGGGGCGTCCGCCCCTCCACCTCCGCGAGGGAGCCTCCAGCCGCCTGCCTCCGGCGTGAGCCCCTTTGGAGGGTCCCCTCCCTCTGGGCCCCCTGGAGCCTCCCCTCCCACAGGGACAGCACCACCCTGTTCTCCAGCCCACAGTGCCTGTCAGCCAGTACCCAACAGGAGGGTCTATGGCGCTTTGAACAGCGCCGGATCCCTCAGCCCACACATCAGCCTCCCCTGCAGCCGCCTGAGTCCTGCCTGCTCTGCCCTCCGTCCCCAGAAACAGCCCCTGTCTCCCAGTGTCTCTCCCCAGGCAAGAGGGTCACCTGGGCCCAATTCTCCCCTCCCTCCCTGTCCAATGTTCTCCCCTCTGCCCCCGGCCCAGCAGGGTCCCTCTGAGGCCATTGGCTGGCATGTGGTGGGAACCGGCCGTGTGCTCTGAGCAGGGCCGGGGGCACCAGGGTCCCAGACACACGGCTCCAGTTCTGGGCTGTCTTCTGCTGCAACAACCCCCATCACATTGAACCAGTCACAGCTGGGCACTGAGCGCCCCCTGTATGTAACCCCCTTTGAACCCCCAAATGCCCCAGTTCCCCCCAGGCCCTGTCTGGAGGGCTCACGCCTAGGTGGCTACATGCCCCAGTCTGGAGGTGGGGACTGGCATGAGCTTTCAACATGCACTCCCAAAGTCCAGCCTGTCTTCTGGAGTGTCCAGGCTACGCCCTCCCCAGCCGGCCCATGGCCACCAAGGGCCTTCCCCCACTCAAAGGCCAGTTGCTTCCAGTGCCCAGAGCGGCTGCTTGCCCCGCTGGGCTGGGAGCTGCTCCGGGAGCAGAGGGGGAGCGAGGAGCTAGACCGAGATCTGGCCAGGCAAAGCGCTGTGCCCAGGAGGCTGTGGCTGCAGTGATCTGTGCTGAGTGGCTGCTGGGCCCACCAGCGCTGGGATCCGTGCCTCCAGGCCCAGCAGGCGAAGGAGCCTCAGTTTCCCCTTGTTGGGTCATTAGTCCTGGCCCGGAGCCCCTGCAAGGGTGAGCTCCCCGGGGTATCGCTGTCCTGCAGTGCGCGGCAGGCATAGAGCAGGGCCCCCAGAGCCGGCTGGGAAGGGGCTGAGCTTCACGGGGGGGCTATGGAGCCCCAGAGGGCTGCCGCAGCCTGGGGTGCCATTGCAGCTGGGGGGCTGCATGTGCCCTGATGGGGGAGAGTGGGAGCAGGGGGCGGTGGGCTGAGGACAGAGGCTTCTGCAGTGTTACTGAGTGTGCTCAGTACAAGCCAAACACCAAATGTGGGGGGGGGCCTAACCCCATCTGCCCCTCACCCCCCATCGCTGGGCGGGGCTCCCAAGGCTCGCCCGCACTCGGCTCTATGGGCAGCTGGTGCAGGGGCTCTGGGTCTCGTTCCCAGAGTGCGAACATGAACAGGCTCTGCCCTCTCCTGGCCAGCCACGGCACGGCCGAGTCTTACCGTGCTACTGACCGGAGAGAGGTGCTCAGCTCTGGGAGGGGACCGGGGTCTAGTGGTTACAGCAGGGGCCAGCTACGTTTGGGCTTTATAGAAGAACATCAGAATGGTCATGCTGGGTCAGACCAAAGGTCCTTCTAGCCCAGGGGCCAGTCTGCCCCCAGTAGCTAATGCCAGGTGCTTCAGGAGGCATGAACAGACAAGGCATCCTCATGAGCCATCCCCTGCTGCCCGTTCCCAGCTTCGGGCACATGGAGGTGAGACGCACCCTCCCTGCCCATTCTGGCTAACCGCCAGTGATGGACCCACCCTCCTGGGACTTACTTTGTTCTTAGTGGACACTGGTAGAGTTTGGGCCTTTCCACCGTCTCCAGGCAGAGAGTTCCACAGGTCGACGGTGAAGACTAATGTGTGGTGTTTGCTTTACACCAGCTGCCTGTAAATGTCATTGGGTGAGCTTCTGGTGTTATGTCAGCAAAGGAGTAAAGAATGCTTCCTTGCTCCATCTGCCTACCCCAGGCAGGATGTGCTAGACCCCCCTGCCTGCCCCTTCACCCTTTAGTCTCTTTTCCATGCTGAAAAGTCCCAGTGTTGTTAATCTCGCCTCACGTGGAAGCTGTTCCTACCCCAATCGTATCTGTGCCCCTCTCTGTACCGTTTCCAGCTCCAACAGAGCTTTGTTGGGGGGGGGGGGGTCCAGAGCCGCAGGCACTGTCCTAGCTGGGGGGTGGCTATGACTGGATAGAGCAGCCAAGTCTTCTCGTCCTTTCCTGGGGTTTCCCAATGGTGGGTTGGTTTGTAGGTTGGAGGCTGGTGGTGCACGGTGAGCAGCTGTTTCAGGGCAGTATCCACAACAATTCCAAGCTCTTCCTTGAATGGGACCAGCTGTTTGTACGCGCTTTGCCATGTGCATCATGTTGCACTTATCAGCCCTGAATCCCAGTCGCCCAGTTCTGCACGATCCCCTTGTAGCTCTCTGCAGTCAGCCTGGGGCTCGGCCCTGTTCGCTCCTTTCTCAAGAACACCTGAGAGATGTTTAACAGCAGCGGTCCAAATGCAGATCCCTGCGGCACAACACTCATTCCTACTTCCCCCCCTAGTCCTTAAGTGGAGGACCCAGCCACGTTTTCGTGGCCGAATGATCCTTCAATGGCTGAAGTGCCCGGCCTTCTGTTGTTCTTAATCCCCTGCCTCTCTCCGTGTACCAGACTCCCTGCCCCAGGGCAAAGGGGGGAGCAGCTTGTGGCGACATGTCAGGTACCCCCTGATCCTGCACCCTCCCGTCCTCAGCAAGCTGAGTCCCTGCCAGCCAGTAAAATAGAGGGTTTATTGCTTCTCCAGGGCACAGCACGGCACAGATGTGATGTGGTTACAGGAGTTGGGGCCAGGCACCCTCAGACCCTTTGGGGTGGGGTCCTCAGGCCCCTGACCCCTCAGTACTCAGCTTAATCTCCTCTCTTCACGTCATCCCAGCCAAAAACTGCCCAGCTCCCAGGCCCTGCCCCCCAGCCAGGTGTTCGTCTCCGCCTCCCTTCCATTGTCTCTCCCCCGGGAAGAGCCTTGTTATCTGCCCAGGCTGGGCCTAGGTCTCGGGGCCAATCCACAGGTGGGTGAGACTTGCGCAGCGCAGTGCAGGGGAACCCGGGTTACAGGGTGGACAGCCCCCCACTACGGCACAGCTCAAACTCCGTTGCAGGGCATGCAGCTTTAAGCAGACCTTCCCTCTGAAATCCAGGGGTTGCCGTTTTAGGGGGTACTGCCTCTAGCCCCCCATAAGTGGGGCCCTTGAGCCTACAGCACCCCCCAGTGTTCCCCTCCTGGTAGTGCTGAGCCCACCCAGCGCTTGCCAGTGTCCAGTGCTGCCTGAGGTCTTGGGAAGGGTGCCTGGCCCAGCTGGGGCGCCCCATGGCAGATGCCAGGGCTGCTGGGGAGGGCAGTGCATGAGCTGAGAAGCTGGGGGCCAAGGAGGTGCAGTCGGGGTGGGCTGGGCCCTGCTCTGAGGCTCTGCCCGGGGGTGCCCCCCCCCATGGGAATTCAGTGGTGGGGAGGGGTGTTACCATGGCGACTGTCTTGCTTAGGGTTAGGATGACCCAAGCAGCCCCTGACCCATTAGTCTGGATGAAGGGCTCGGCCTGCCTGTCCCAGGCGTGCAGAGAGGAGGGTGCCCCGCCCAGGCCTGGCACAGCCAGACTACGCCACCAGCCCTCCGGGCTCTGCAAGGAGCGTCCATGCTGTGGGGTCACCGCATGGTGGGCGGGGTCTGCACGGGGGCCTGGCAACGCTCTGGCGGGTGAGGTGTGTGCAGGGACCTGGGGCACTGCTGGGGTGCACGGGGGTCCCACTGAGCTGAGGGTACAAGGGGGGCAGGTGCTGGAGGGGCTGCACGTCGGCCCTGTGGTGGGTTGAGCAGGGGCTACAGGAGAGAGGATGGTGGAGAAGGTGGGGGGCTGCCAGGGGAGGAGCAGGGGAGTTGGGGGGACAGGGTGGCCCCGCATTGCTCCAGTGTGACTCCTGACCCACGCCCTGCTGTGCCCAGGCGGCCGTGGGGTGGCCGTGGGCCCCATCCTGAGCGCCAGCGCCTCAGACATATTCTGCGATAACGAGAACGGGCCCAACTTCCTCTTCCACAACCAGGGGGACGGCCGCTTCGTGGACGTGGCCGCCAGCGCTGGTGAGTGTGGTGGGCGGGGCCTGTGGCCGGCGGGAGGGGTGGTGGCGTGGCCCGGGGGCCAGCAGGAGGCTGGTGATGGACCCTTCTGGGCACGGCAGGGGTGTAAGGAGGAGCATTAGCGGGCGCCTCCATTCCCGGCTCAGCTGCCAGCGCCTGGCACCCAGGGGCAGCAGCTCTGATGGAACAGGTCGGCCACTGTGGCCCCTCCAACCTGGGCAGCTCCCCACTCCACTCTCTGCATGCCACGCAGCCCCCCCCATCCCTCCACGCCCAGCCCAGGGGGATGGGGCTCCCGGTGTCGTGGCCACAGCCTCTGCCCCCCTGCAGGCCTGGATGACCCCTACCAGCACGGCCGCGGCGTGGCCCTGGCCGACTTCAATCGCGACGGCAAAGTGGATGTCGTCTACGGCAACTGGAACGGGCCCCACCGCCTCTACCTGCAGATGAGCGCCGGCGGGCGGGCCCGCTTCCGGGTGAGGGGCACGTGCTGCCAAGAGGCCCCCCCATCCCCTGTCATTGATCCATAGGGCTGGTGCTGGGAGGCCCCTTCCTTGGGGAACCCCAGGGTCCCCTCTTCCCCCAGGGCCCGCCATGGCAGCCAGTCCAGCTGAGACAGGCCCCAGGCGGCCCCTCGCCCAGCGTGGGCAGCGACTCCCTCAGGGCCTGGCCCAGGCTGGCTGGCGGCCTGGGGAGCTGAAGGTTCCAGCAGGGCCCATTCGGGGGAGCCCAGAGCCTGGCCTGGCTGCAGGGAGCCCCTGGGCTCCGGCTCAGTCTGGCTCCGTCCCCTTGGTCCGACTCCCGGCGAGAGCCCCGACTCCTTGCAGCCCCCCCACCCCGGGTCCCCTCCAGCCCTTCGCTCGCCAGCTGCTCAGCCTCCCTGCGGGGAGAGCCTGGGCCCTGGGCGCCGTGTGCTGGGGACGCGCTCTGCCAGCAGCCAGGCCCAGGCAGGCGACACCCCCAGCCTCGTCTCAGACTGTCCTGAGACCAGGGAAACTGAGGCACACGGGACTCCTACACATTATAAATATTCTCCATTCGTCACACACCCCGCCCCCAAACTGCCCCACAGGGGTCATGCTGCCCTGCCCCCCCACCCTCCCCGCCAGCTTCTGCTCCTGTGAGAATAACTTGTCAGCGGAAGCGCCTGCCCCCCAGCTCAGCCCTGCCGCTCCCCTCTGGCCCTGCCCGTCTCTCCCGCAGGACATCGCCACGCCCAAGTTCTCCATGCCCTCCCCCGTCCGCACCGTCCTGGCGGCCGACTTCGACAACGACCAGGAGCTGGAGGTGTTCTTCAACAACATCGCCTACCGGGGCTCCTCTGCCAACCGCCTCTTCCGGTAGGGCCCCGCCAGGGCCGGGGCGGGAGCTGCTTGCATGCCGGGGGGGCAGGCTGCTCTGCTCCGCCCAGCCTGCGCTCTGGAGCCCGTGGCTTGGGGCCGTGCCCGGGTCCCACTTTGCAAGGGCATTAATACCCCCGCACGCGCTGCACTGGTGCCCTGGGCTCTGTGCCGCAGCCTCCCCTCAGTGGGCAGCGCGGCCCTGGGAGGGGAGTAGCGGTGCACTGGTGGGGGGCACATTGGGGATCCCCCGTCCGCAGCCAGAGGGGACTCCGCCAGCCAGTAGAATAGGGAGGGGTTATTGCTGCTCCGAGATGCAGCCCGGCCCGGGCGCGATGTGGACATGAGTCAGGGCAGGCAGCCCCAGGCCCCTTGGGGCAGGGCATTCGGGCCCCTGAACCTCAGCACTCGGCTCAGTCTCCTTCCTCCACGCTTCCCCACACCCCGCCTGCCCTCTCCCCAAGCCTTACCCTCCCTTTGTCCAAACCCTTCCCTGGTCAGCTGAGAACCTGGGCCATGGTCTGCGTGACATGAGGGCCCTGAGGGCGGCCCCCCCACTGGGCAGTGCTCAGACACAGGCTAGCAGGGGCACCCACAGCCCAAGCCTAGCACCCAGTGACTGCCCAACAGACTGGGCAGCCCCCCCACTACATCACTTCTCTCCCCCCTCCGAGAGCGAACTGAGCGCGGCCACTCTGCCTGTGGCCTGGGGAGGTTCGGGCCCCCTGCTACGGGACAGCGCGTCGGCGATGACGTTGGCGCTCCCCTTGCCGTGGATCACTTCCATGTCGCAGTCCTGCAGGAGCAGGCTCCACCGCAGCAGCTTGGCGTTGGTCCCCTTCCTCTGGTGCAGCCAGGTCAGGGGGCAGTGGTCGGTTACACCGTGAAACGCCGGCCACACAGGTACGGCTGCAGCTTTTGAAGGGCCCACCCCATCGCCAGGCGTCCTTCTCAACGGCCGCGTAGCTCTGCTCCCGGGGCAGCAGCTTCCTGCTCAGGTACACGGTGGGGTGTTGCTCCCCCTTCTCGTCCACCTGCATCAGCACCGCCCCCCAGCCCGGTGTCTGAGGCATCAGTAAATGCCATACAGAGCTTGTCAAAGTCCGGATTTACCAGCATTAGGCCTTGACCAGGGCCTCCTTCAGTGCACAGAGAGCCCCCTGGCACTGCTCCATCCAGACTACCATCGGGCCTCCCCTTCCTGCACAGCTCCGTGATCGGGGCAGTGATGGAGCTGAAGTTGGGCACAAACCTCCGGTAGTACCCTGCCAGCCCACTGAAAGCCTGGACCTGCTTCTTGGTCTGGGGCACAGGCCAGTCTCGGATGGCCTCCACCTTGGCTGGCTCTGGCTTCAAGCAGCCGCTCCCCACCTTATGGCCTAGGCAGGAGCGGCCCAAGGCGGGCTACGGCAGCTGGCGCCCCAGGCGGAACGCGCAATCGGTGCCCCCGCCTGCACGGCCGTCAGTGGGGTGACGTCATCACCGGGCGCCCTTGAAGGCGGCACCCTAGGCGACGGCCAAGTCGGCCTCTAGCCACGGGCCGCCCCTGGGCCCAGGTAGGACACTTCGGCCATCCCGACCTTGCACTTCCCAGCCTTCACAGTCAGCCCAGCCCCCCGCAGCCGGCCCAGCGCCTGGCTGACCTGGGCCACGTGGTCCTCCCAGGACTGGCTCAAGACACAAATATCGTCGATGTTCGCTAGGGCAAAGCTCTCCATCCCCGCAGCAGCTGGTCCCCAGGCGCTGGAAGGAGGCCGGCGCCCCCTTGAGGCCGAAGGGCAGGACCAGGAACTCATAGAGCCCCAGCGGGGTGATAAACGCCGATTTCAGCCTGGCCTCCGGGTCTAGCGGCACCTGCCAGTAGCCCGTGGTGAGGTCCAGGGTGGTGAGGTAGCGAGCTCCCCCCAGCTTGTCCAGGAGCTTGGCGGGCCTTGGCATGGGGGAGGCGTTGGACACCGAGATGGTGTTGAGCTTCCGATAGTCCCCGCAGAACCGGATCGACCCGTCCTTCTTGGGGACCAGGACCACTGGAGAGGGCCAGGGGCTGGAGGACGGTGGGATCCCCCCTAGCGCCGGCACGTCCCTGACCTCTGGGTGTGGGGAAGCATGGAGGAAGGAGACTGAGCCGAGTGCTGGGGTTCAGGGGCCAAGGGTTTAAGGCTGCCTGCCCTGACTCCTATGTCCACACCCTTCCTTTGCTCAAACCCCTCCCCTGGTCAGCTGAGAACCGGTTGGGCCATGATCTGAGGGGCCTGGGGCGCCCCCCCGCGGGGCAGTGCTCACAGAGGCCAGTAGGGGTCACCCACAGCCCAAGCCTAGCGCCCAGTGACTGCCCGACAGCGTGGACGGCCCCCCCACTGCACAACTGGCTGGTGCTCGCCGGGGCTCAGCTCTGCGCACCGTGCCCTGCCCTCTCCACTGGGCTCGTGTGCAGCCCCCGGACTCTCCCGTCCTGTCGCTGCTGGTGGTAGGATGCTCATGTGCACGGTGTCATGGGGGGGCACCACTAGGCCCTGCCCCCTCCACAGCCAGGGGCCTCCCAGCCAGCAGGACACACAGCGGGGTCACTGGCTCCCAGGGACCCAGTGCAGCCCAGCCTGGGGAGAGGGGCTCAGTCACCTCCCTGCCCCCCATGCCAGCCAGACTCACACCCCCAGCAGCCCATGTGTGGTGGCACAGCAGGGAGCCCCCGCCCCTGCACCCACATCCGCAGCCAGACGTGACTCAGCCGGTCAGTAGAGGAGAAGGTTTGATTGCGTCTCAGAGCGTAGGATCCATGCTAACACAGGAGCCAGGGCAGAGCCTTAGTCCTCCTGGGGGGACGGGGCTTCACCCCCTTCCTTGGTCCTAAACATCCTCACTGCCCCTAGCCCAGCCGACCCAGCTCCCCGGCCCTGCCCCCAGCCTGGGGCCAGTCCCCGCCTCCCTCCCTTTGTCTCTCTCTGCCTTCTTATCTGCTCAGACTGGGACTAGGTGTCTGGGCCAAGACACAGGCAGTGAATCAAACAGCACAGCCAGGAGAGAGCACTGGGTTACAAGACAGACAGCCCCCCCAGGACATCACACCATCTCCCCCAGCAGCCAGCCCCGAGCTTCCTGGGCAAAAGGTGTCCCCTGGTCCCACCCTGTGACGGCGTGTCAGGGACCCCCGCTCCTGCACCCCCGGAGCAACCAGAACAGACTCCACCAGCCAGTAGAACAGAGAGAGTTTATTGCTTCTCCGGGATACAGGAGTCAGGGCCAGGATGCCTCAGACCCCTGGGGTTAGGGGGTCCATCGCCCCCTCAGCTTAGTCTGTTCCCTTCATGTTTCCCAGCCAGAAACTGCCCAGCTCCCAGGCCCTGCCCCCCAGCCAGGTGTTCGTCTCCCCCTCCCTCCCTTTGTCTCTCCCCTGGGAAGAGCCTTGTTATCTGCCCAGGCTGGGCCGAGGTGTCTGGGCCAATCCACGCGTGGGGGAGTCAGTGGGAATCACACAGCCCAGCGCAGGGGAACCCCGGGTTACGGAGCAGACAGCCCCCCACTATGTCACATTCACCCCTCCCAGGTGCAGGGCACAGAAGCATCAGCCCTTGTGAATGTGGAGGAGGCTGTCCCCGCAGAATTCCAGTCACTGCCTAGGGATTGGTGCAGTGCCCAGGGAAACTGAGGCACACACATGGGGGTTACCACAGGACAGTAGCACTCACATGCAAACTAACAAGTGAGCAGGGAACTCAATCCCCACCTCAGCAGGCATGTCTGCCCTAGGGCATCCGTCCCCTGTTGTCTTCGGGGGGAGGGGCAGGGAAAGGGTTAAGCCAGCGGGAGAGGGGGAGTGCTGGCTCTGTGCTGGTTTGGGGGGGGGCACACTCCCTTCAGCCCAGCAATCATGCAGCTGCAGGCGAGCTGGGGCAAGTGGCCACCGAGCGTCCTGCAGCCAGGTTAGCCCTCCCCTCTGCACTGCATGGCAGCCAGCGCCCGGCCCCTCGCATCCCGGCCCCCCCGGCGCGCTCGCCGCAGCGCCCGGCCCCTCGCATCCCCGCCCCCCCGCCGCTCGCCGCAGCGCCCGGCCCCTCGCATCCCGGCCCCCCGGCCCGCTCGCCGCAGCGCCCGGCCCCTCGCATCCCGCCCCTGCCGCTCGCCGCAGCTCGGCCTCGCATCCCGCCCCCGCCGCTCGCGCCAGCTCTCGGCCCCTCGCATCCCCGCCCCGCCGCTCGCCGCCAGCTCGGCCTCGCATCCGCCCCAGCGCGCTCGCCGCAGCGCCGGCCTCGCATCCGCCCCCGCCGCTCGCCGCAGCGCTCGGCCCCTCGCATCCCGCCCCAGGCGCCTCGCCCGCAGCGCCCGGCCCCTCATCCCCGCCCCGCCGCCTCGCATCCCGCCCCAGCGCTCGCGCAGCGCCCGGCCCCTCGCATCCCGCCCCAGCGCGCTCGCCGCAGCGCCCGGCCCCTCGCATCCCGCCCCGGCCGCTCGCCGCAGCGCCGGCCCCTCGCATCCCGCCCCCGCGCTCGCCGCAGCTCGGCCTCGCATCCCGCCCCGACCCGCTCGCCGCCAGCTCCGGCCTCGCATCCCGCCCCGACCCGCTCGCCCGCCAGCGCCGGCCTCGCTTCCCGCCCCGGCCGCTCGCCGCAGCGCCGGCCCTCGCATCCCGCCCCGGCGCGCTCGCGCAGCGCCCGGCCTCGCATCCCGCCCCGGCCGCTCGCGCCAGCGCCGGCCCCTCGCATCCCGCCCCGGCCGCTCGCCGCAGCGCCGGCCTCGCATCCCGCCCCCAGCGCGCTCGCGCAGCGCCCGGCCTCGCATCCCGCCCCAGCGCTCGCGCAGCGCCCGGCCTCATCCCGCCCCGGCCGCTCGCCGCAGCGCCCGGCCCCTCGCATCCCGCCCCAGCGCGCTCGCCTGCGCCCGGCCCCTGCATCCGCCCCGGCCCGCTCGCGCAGCGCCGGCCCCTCGCATCCCGCCCCAGCGCGCTCGCGCAGCGCCCGGCCCCTGCATCCCGCCCCGACCGCTCGCGCAGCCTCCGGCCTCATCCCGCCCCGGCCGCTCGCGCAGCGCCGGCCTCGCATCCCGCCGCCCGGCCTCGCATCCGCCCCGGCCCGCTCGCCGCAGCGCCGGCCCCTCGCATCCCGCCCCGGCCCGCTCGCCGCAGCGCCGGCCCCTCGCATCCCGCCCCCGCCGCTCGCCGCCAGCTCCGGCCTCGCATCCGCCCCGGCCCGCTCGCCCGCAGCGCCGGCCTCGCATCCCGCCCCCAGCGCGCTCGCGCAGCGCCCGGCCCCTCGCATCCCGCCCCAGCGCGCTCGCGCAGCGCCCGGCCCTCGCATCCCGCCCCAGCGCGCTCGCCCGCAGCGCCCGGCCTCCTCATCCCGCCCCCGGCCCGCTCGCGCAGCGCCCGGCCCCTCGCATCCCGCCCCGGCCCGCTCGCGCCAGCGCCGGCCCCTCGCATCCCGCCCCAGGCACGCTCGCCCGCAGCGCCGGCCCCTCGCATCCCGCCCCAGCGCTCGCTCGCCAGCGCCCGGCCCCTCGCATCCCGCCCCGGCCCGCTCGCCGCAGCGCCGGCCCCTCGCATCCCGCCCCTGGCCGCTCGCGCCAGCGCCCGGCCCCTCGCATCCCGGCCCCCCGGCCCGCTCGCCGCAGCGCGCGGCCCCTCGCATCCCGGCCCCCAGGCCTCAGGCCCACTCGCCACAGTGCCCAGCCCCACCCTGCTGGGCGGCTGATGGCCGAAGGCCATTGCTGGACTGTGGCCTGCGCTGTGGGGCAGCCCCCCGGCCCTGGCTGCGCCCCCGAGGGATAGGGCTGTCGAGTCCCTGCACTGCCAGCCTCTGGCCAGTGGGGTTGGCCTGGCTCACCCTTGTGCCCTGCCTGGCCCTGCAGGATTGTCCGCAGGGAGCACTTGGACCCCGTCATCGAGGAGCTGAACCCAGGAGATGCCGTGGAGCCCGAGGGCCGGGGCACGGGTGAGTCTCCCCCACCCGCACCCTCCTGCTGGGATCCCCAACCCTGAACGGGGGCCACCCCAAGGACCCCAGCCTTGGGCTGGCTCGCAGCTGCTGCAGGGCCATGGTCAGGGAAGCCACAGAGCCTGCAGACAGCAGCGTGATCTAGCAGTCAGAGCAGGGCCTGAGTGCCCGGACTCCACACTCTTGGCTCTAAGGCAAGAAATGGCCCTTTGTAGCCTGGGCTGCCTCCTGGCCGCCTGTGGCAGGGGAGAGCCGCAGCCAGAGCCAGGCTACAGAGCGTGGGCTGGCTCCTGCCTGCCAGGCCCCTGGGGGCTGGGCTCTGCTGCGGCAGGGAGGGGGGCTGTGATGGCGGCTGGCCCCCCAGCTCTGGCTGCTGTCGTTGCAGGGGGCGCGGTGACTGACTTTGATGGCGATGGGCTGCTGGACCTGATCCTGTCCCATGGCGAGTCCATGGCACAGCCGCTGTCTGTCTTCAGGGGCACCCAGGTGTGTCGGGGGGCCCCCGCCCGCGGCTTGGCTGCAAAGACTGTCTCAATACTGGGTGCCTCAGTTTCCCCCGGTGCCAGGCTGGGGGCTGGGCACTGCCCTGCGGGGAGCCAGGCAGGACTCTGGGGCCCTGCGGCTCCCCCGGGCTCCTGGCACCAGGGCTCCCCAGCTCTGACCTCGGCGAGTTCTGCCCCGTCCCCCCGGGAGCTCCCTGCAGCGCGGCCCCGGGACGGACCCTGGGGAAGCCTCCACGCCCCCCAGGGCCCTGCCCCCAGCTTCCCGCCCCCGCTCACGGGCCAGGAGACAAAGAGCCCTTTGTTCTCCCCCACCTGGGACTGGCTCCTGGGGGGCGTGGCCATCTGTTGCCAGGACGCAGGCAGCCAATCAGCCGCCGCACCTGCGCCCTGGGGGTCTCTGCAAGGCTGCCCCCCCCCCACTGGCAGGGCAGGGACCAAGCCTCCACCTCCCAGCGCTTAGCCCCCAGCCCCAGGACAAAAGTGCTCCCAGGCAGGAGCCATGGGGGGCACTGGCTGATCCACTCCGGGCCGTGCCCACGTCCCGTCCCCCTGCCCTCCAGCAGCAGGCGGGCCCTCTCGCCCCCGATGGCTGCGTTGCCCCAGCCAGCTCCTGCCTGCCCCGGGGCTCTGCCCACAGCAATGACCTGGCGCCTTGCAGGGCCCTGGGCGAGCCCTGCCACGCTCCGAGCACCTCCCGGGCAGCTGCTGGGCCAGTCGGGCCTCGGGCCCCGGGGCAGGGCAAGAGGTGTGCTGGGGGCTCCGGGGGCAGCCAGAGGGCTGTCATGGCTCACAGCTTGTGCCCACACTTGGGGGGTCCCCTCAGGGACCAAGGGGCCCACTCCAGTGCGGCGACCCTCTCTCGGGGGCCCACTCTCACCTGGGGGGCCGCCCCTCTGCCTCCGGGACGGCGCCTTTCAGGGCCCCCAGCCGCCTGCCTCCGCCGTGAGCCCCTTGGGGGTTCCCTCCCCCTGGCCCCCGGGGCCTCCCCTCCCAGAGGGAATAGCGCCCCCCTGCTCCCCAGCCCAGGGCGACTCCCAGCCAGCGCCCAGCAGGAGGGTTATGGAGCTTTGAACAGCAACGGATCCCTCAGGCCAGTCGGCCTGGGCCCCCCGCCCCCCACGTCTGAGTCTCCCCTGCAGCCGGCTGAGTCCTGCCTGCCCTGCTCTGTCCCCCAAAACAGCCCCCGTCTCCCAGCAGAGCCTCCAGTACCCCCAGCAACAGCCCCTCCCCCCCAGTGTCTTCTCCCCAGGTAACCGGGTCGCCTGGGCCCCTCTTCTCCGCCTCCCGCCCCGTCCAATGTTCCCCCCTCGCTGGGACCCGCTGGGCCGGTCGCCGGGGTCCCCCCTCTGAGCCCCTTGTCTGGCGTCTGGTGGGAACCGGCCCTGTGCTCTGAGCAGGGGGCACCAGGCTCCAGGCTCCAGTTCTGGGCCGTTCCCTGCAACGACAAACTGCCCCCTTGCCACAGCCCTGCTTCTCGGGCACCGTGGGGTGAACCCTCTTTGCCCCTGCCTGGGCCCGTCCCTCTGGGCCTCTCCATCCCTGCCCTGCTGCCCACGAAGCTGCGCCAACCCTTCGGCTTCCTGTCCCCCAGCCCCCGTGCCGCCCCGGCCCGGTCTCACCGCTCAGCCTGGGGGCCCGGCCCGGCCCCACACAGCTCCCCAGAAACGGGTCCCAGCGGGACTCTGCCCCTCGCCGCGTGCCCCCAGGGCTCGGGGCCAAGGGCGGGGGGCTGGGCCACAGGGTCCCCAGCGCAAACTGCAGCCGTTCCCAGAGGCAGTGTGGTCAGCAACCCCCAACAGGGGCCCCGCTTAGGCAGGCTCCCTGCAGAATGGCCCTGCCCCCCTGCACCTGAGTGGGGTCCCCTGCCCCTCGGCTGCTCCGGCTCCTCGCCCCTCCTTCCCTCGCCCCCGGGCTGTCCGGGCCTCGCCCTCCTCCTCCCTCGCCCCGGGGCTGTCCAAGCCCCTCGCCCCCTCGCCCCGGGGCTGTCCGGGCCCCTCGCCCCCTCCCTCGCCCCGGGCTGTCCGGGCCCCTCGCCCCCTCGCCCCCAGGGCTGTCCGGGCCCCTCGCCCCTCCCCTCCCTCGCCCCTGGGGCTGTCCGGGCCCCTCGCCCCTCCCTCGCCCCAGGCTGTCCGGGCCCCTCGCCCCTCCCTCGCCCCCGGGGCTGTCCGGGCCCCTTGCCCCTCCCTCGCCCCCGGGGCTGTCCGGGCCCCTTGCCCCTATTTCCCCATAGCCAGGTCCCTCTGACCAAATGCTGCTGGGGCGTTCAGCCACCTCCCACCTCGTGGGGCATCCGCTGCTGCTCCACCACATCCCCCACCGGCACCAGAGTCCCCCCAGGGCCTTGCGCTGTCGCTAGGGGAAGCCCCCCGGCCTCAGCGCCCCCTTGGGCCAGCCCGCAGCTCCCCTGGGTCACGCCAGGGCCTCTCAGCGAGCCCACTGAGAGCAGGGCCCCCACCTGCAGGAGCTCGGCCGTGGGAGGCCACTGGGGCCTGGCACAGAGCTGGGCAGTGCCCTGGCAGCACGGAGCAGCCAGTCAGCCTGGCCCACAGCCCCAAGAGTGTCCTGCCCTTCAGGTGAGAAAGCAGCAGGAGGGGAAACTGAGTCACGTGCCCAATTCACACTAGTCCCGGAACCCCTGCCTGGCTTGTCTCACCCGTCTGTCCCTGGCAGGCTTCCGGCAATAACTGGCTCCGCGTCATCCCACGCACCCGCTTCGGGGCCTTTGCGCGGGGGGCCCGGGTGGTGCTGTTCACCCGGCGCAGCGGGGCCCATCTGCGCATCATCGACGGCGGCTCAGGCTACCTGTGCGAGATGGAGCCAGTGGCGCACTTCGGCCTGGGTGAGTCGCCGCAGCCTGGGCCTGGCAGCCTGGGGCGGCCGTCGCTGCCACCAGCATGGGGCTGGGACGCGGGCTCAGGGCAGCCTTCGACTCCCCCCTCATTTCCCCAGCTGTGCCTTTCCCCAGAGCCCGGCCCCCAGCCAGCTCCCCGCCTCTGTCTGCCCCAGAGCCCTGCCCCCAGCTCTGTCTGCCCCGGAGCCCCGCCCCCAGCCCCTGCCAGCTCCGCCCCGGCTCTGTCTGCCCGGGCCCGCCCCAGCCCTGCCAGCTCCCGCCCCGGCTCTGTCTGCCCAGGCCGCCCCAGCCCCTGCCAGCTCCCAACTCTGTCTGCCCGGGCCCTGCCCCCAGCCCCTGCCAGCTCCCCGCCCCCAGCTCTGTCTGCCCGGGCCCCACCCCAGCTCCCTGACTCTGTCTGCCCCAGAGCCCTGCCCCCAGCTCTGTCTGCCCGGGCCCCACCCCAGCCCCTGCCAGCTCCCACCCCAGCTCTGCCTGCCCTGGGGCCCGCCCCAGCCCTGCCAGCTCCCCAACTCTGTCTGCCCGGGCCTGCCCCCAGCCCCTGCCAGCTCCCCAACTCTGTCTGCCCCGGAGCCCCGCCCCATCCCCTGCCAGCTCCGCCCCAGCTCTGTCTGCCCGAGGCCCCGCCCCAGCCCCTGCCAACCCCAGCTCTGTCTGCCCTGGGCCCCGCCCCCAGCTCTGTCTGCCCAGGCCCCCCCCAGCCCCTGCCAGCTCCCCAACTCTGTCTGCCCCGGAGCCCCGCCCCGAGCCCCTGCCAGCTCTCCGCCCCCAGCTCTGTCTGCCCCGGAGACCCACTCCCAGCTCTGTCTGCCCCGGGGCCCCGCCCGCAGCCCCTGCCAGCTCCCCACCCCCAGCTCTGTCTGCCCTGGAGCCCCGCTCCCAGCTCTGTCTGCCCCGGAGCCCTGCCCCCAGCCCCTGCCAGCTCCCCGCCCCCGGCTCTGTCTGCCCAGGCCCGCCCCAGCCCCTGCCAGCTCCGTCTGCCCCCAGCTCTGTCTGCCCCGGAGCCCGGCCCCCAGCCCCTGCCAGCCCCCCGGCTCTGTCTTCTCTGGAGCCCCGCTCCCAGTCCCTGCCAGCTCCCCCCTCTGGCTCCCCCAACCCCCCACTCTGTCTGCCCCAGAACCCCTGGCTGCGGCTTGCTGAGCAGAGGTGGGTGCTTCTGTGCCCCAGGAGCCCCCCGTGCTGGCCCAGCCAGGCCTGTGGGGAGAGCAGGGCACCGCTGCTGTTCTGCACCCCCCACCTCTAGGGCCCAGCAGTCCACCCTGCTGAGCGCTGCTCCCACTGATCCTGCCCCAGGCTGCCCCCCCGCCCCGAAGCTGCTTGCTCACGGGCTGCACCTCCGCAGGCCGGGACGAAGCCAGCAGCCTGGAGGTGACGTGGCCAGATGGCAGGGTCGTGGCCCGGGCTGTGGCCAGCAGTGAGACCAACTCAGTGCTGGAGATCCCGTACCCCCAGGGTGCCGAGGAGCAGCTCGTGCCCACCTCGCTGGAGGTGAGTCGTGCAGTGGGCCTAGCACATGGGGGTGGGGCAGGGACATGGCACCAGGAACCGACGTGGTGCCTTGGAGCCCACAGACCCATTTGGCGGGACAGGCCAAGGAACATGGCACCTCTGGCCTCGCCCAGCCAGGCAAGACCTGGCCGCCCTGCCCACGTGGCACCGCCCTGCCCGCGTGGCGCTGCCGTGCCCTGCGGGTCCGGAGTGTGGCCCCAGCTTGCACCTCGCCGGCCTGGCGTGAGGCTCAGTGTCTGGCAAGGGGAGCTGGGCGGCTCGGGCATCTCTTCCCACATTAATTCCCCCTGCCCCATCTCTGTTTCTCCCCTCCATGCAGTGCGGCCAGGGCTTCTCCCGGCGCGAGGACGGCCGCTGCGGGGGTGAGTCGCTGCTGGCCAGGCTGGGCTGGCCAGAGCCTGTCTGCTGCACAGGGGTCGGCGGGGGGGGGCTCGGCCTGGTGCTGGCCGGGGGGGCTGGGCATGGGGGGGGCTGGGCAGGGGCTGTGGGCCGGGGCGTTTCTGGGCTGGCTCCGGGGCCGAGTGGGGGCTTGGCTCACGCCGGGCCCTGTCCCCTTCCAGACACGGACGAGTGTGCCGCGTTCCCCTTCGTGTGCCCCAGGGAGAAGCCCATCTGCAGCAACACCTACGGCGGGTACCGGTGCCGCAGCAACCGGCGCTGCAGCCGGGGCTTCGAGCCCAGCGAGGACGGCACGGCCTGCGTGGGTGAGTGACGCGCAGGCGCCCGGCCCGGCCCGGGCCTCTGGCCCTGCCCCCACCTCTGCCGCCACTCACCCGCCCTCCCTCCTCTGTCTCCTCTGTGCAGCGCAAGTGGCCTTTTTCGGCGGATACCCCTCTGCAGGGAGCCAGCTCCGGGCCTGGTGCCCCCGCAGCCCCCTCCTCCCACTGGGCCTCGGACTCTGCCTTCACTTCTATGCACTGTAACCCTTGGCAGGGACCGAGCTGTGCCCTCTGCCCGCTCTGCCCCCCGTCAGACACCCTGCCCCATGTGGGGCTGCTGGGCCGCAGCCACCTCTGAGAAGGGCACCAGAGCGCCCGGGCAGCGGCTGGCTGCAGAGTCCTGTGCCAGGGCCCTGGCATGTTTTCTGAGGAAACAGACCAGGCGGCCCCTGTGCCCGGCCGTGCCCCTCGTGGGAGCTCGCCCTTAGGATACCAGGCGGCCCCTGTGCCCGGCCGTGCCCCTCGTGGGAGCTCACCCTTGGGATACCAGGTGCCCTCTGTGCCCGGCCGTGCCCCTCGTGGGAGCTCGCCCTTAGGATACCAGGTGCCCCCTGTGCCCGGCCGTGCCCCTCGTGGGAGCTCGCCCTCAGGATACCAGGTGCCCCCTGTGCCCGGCCATGCCCCTCGTGGGAGCTCGCCCTTAGGATACCAGGTGCCCCCTGTGCCTGGCCGTGCCCCTCGTGGGAGCTCGCCCTTAGGATACCAGGCGGCCCCTGTGCCCGGCCGTGCCCCTCGTGGGAGCTCGCCCTGGTGCCCCATCTTGTGCCTGCTGGTTTGGCCTGCAGGGTTTGCTTTGCCCGACCCCCTCTCAGCAATGGAGAGGACCCCTCCCCCGTCGCTGTGGGGAGGGCGCCCTGGTGTTTCTAGCATATGGACCCCACCTCTGGAGTTGGACCTGGCTCAGTCTTCCAGCCCCTCCCAGAGAAGCGACCCAATAAACTCTCTCCTGTCAATTTGCATCTGCCTGCTGAGTTCCTTGGCGAGGGTGGGGTGCTGGTGCCTGTGCCCGGGCGTGAGGCCGAGCTGTGGGGCTGCGGGGGGTGCTGGCAGAGGGTGCTGCATGCCCCATGGGGTCACATCTCCCCGTGTGCTGGCGGGAGCCCCCAGTGCTCAGCGAGAGGCTGGGCGCAAGTCCCAGGACCCTGGCGCGTGTAGAGAGGGCGGCTGGGGCCGGGGGCATGGGGAATGGAGCGGAGTGGGTGCCGCTGGGCAGACGTCACACCCAGCCGGCCCAGTCCCAGCCGCCTCAAGCCGGCCATGGCCACGGAGCACCTCCCTGCAGCCCCCAGGCACCCACAGTGTGTGCGACCCCCACGCCCTGGCCAAGCCAGCCTGCGAGCCGCCTGCTGCCCCACCGGCTCCCGCTGGTGGGTGGGCAGAATGGAGCTGGGGGCCAGGGGACAAGCGGGGCCCCTCCGGGACACTGTCCTGCAGCACCGGGGGGGGGGCAATAATGGGACCCTGCCCCTGCCAGTCGCCAGGCGGCTCCCAAGGGGCATGGGTGGGAAGGGGGGTCACATGCCCACCACTGCCAAGGCTAGTTGGCACCAGTAGGTGCCAAGTGCGAGGCTCGGGGGCAGGGGTGGAGCCCGCCCAGTGACACCCCCCTGCTCTCTCCCTCTCCCCCAGACATTGATGAGTGTGCCCAGGGGCTGCATGACTGCAGCCAGCTCTGCACCAACACCCCGGGCGCCTTCGCCTGCCTCTGCCGCGCGGGCTTCCGGCCCCACGGCCAGGCCACCGGCCAGTGCTGGGGTGAGTAGCGGGCGCAGGTGGGCGGGAGCGGGGGCTTCATTCGGCCTTAGGGCAGGTGCCAGGCAGAGGAGGGGACCAGGACTGGCACAGGCTGGGCAGCTGCTGCCTCTGCCCGGCTCCCTCCAGTCCCCGCTCTGGATCATGGAGAGCTTGGCGCGGCCTCCCTGAGCCAGCCCCCGTGCCCGGCCTGTGGGGACTCCCTGTGCCACAGCCCCGTGTGGGCTGGGTGGGGTGACGCCTTCCCCTTCTCTTGCAGACGTGGACGAGTGCCGGGAGCAGCAGGGCCTGTGTGAGCACGTCTGCCACAACCAGCCGGGCTCCTTCCACTGCCACTGCCGCAGTGGCTTCTCCCTGGCGCCCGATGGGCGGCGCTGCCTGCGCCCCTAGACCCGTGCGGTCCCCCCCCCCCGGCCCCGCGCAGCCCTCCCACCTGGCCTTGTGCAGCACCCCCAACCCGCGCAGCCCTCCCACCCGGCCCTGTGCAGGCCCCCAGCCCTGTGCAGCCCCCTGGTCCCGTGCAGCCCCGGTCCCGTGCAGCCCCTGGCCCACACAGCCCCTGCCCCGAGCAGCCCCAGCCCCGTGCAGCCCTCTGATCCCCAGTCCCGCAGCCCCCACCTGGCCCCGCAGCTCCCGCCCCGTGCAGCCCCCTGCTTCCCAGCCCTGTGCGCCCCCAGCCGGCCCTGCAGCCCCCATGGTTCTCCCCCTCCTCCCACTGCTCACTCCCTGCCCCAGGAGTGTGAAGCACCTGGCTCCACAGGGATTCCCCTCAGGCCCCGTTTCCCCATGTGATTTCCTGCCCCCTTGTTCTCTGGGGCTCTGGCTGTCGCCCCCAGGCTAGGCCTGTTTCCCCTTCTCCTGTGTGCCCCCTTCCCGCACCCCTCTGCCCCGTCCACTCCTGTGATGCAGTGGGGGGGCCGTCCACGCTGTCGGGCAGTCACTGGGCGCTAGGCTTGGGCTGTGGGCGACCCCTACTGGCGTCTGCGAGCACTGCCAGGTGGGGGGGCGCCCCAGGGCCCTCGCAGACCATGGCCCAACGGTTCTCAGCTGAGCAGGGAAGGGTTGGACAAAGGGTGGGTGAGGTTTGGGAAGGGGGGGGCGAGCGGGGGGAAGCAGACTAAGCAGTGTAGGGGGTTCAGGGGCCTGTAACCCTTCCCCCACGGGAACGAGGGCTGTCGGCCTGTCCTGCGATGCCTGCATCCGTCCCAGGCTGGGCTGTATCCCGGCGCAGCAATAACCCCGCTGTGCTACGGCTGCCGGACAGGGGTGCAGGGTCGGGGGGCTCCCTGACGCGTCATCACAGCTCCATCACCCCCTGCTGGATTTGTGCTCAGGAGCCTCGCTCCCCCCAGCTCCCAGGCTGCAGTGTGGGCTGGGGGCTGGTGCCGACTGGATCCCACCCCACTGGGCATCCTTGAATCCCCAGGTGAAACCAGGCCCCAGAGCCGGCGGAGCTGGCCCCGGGGAGGCGCAGGATGGCGTGGGCTATGGGAGCAGGGGGAGCTGGCTCCGGGGAGGCGCAGGATGGCGTGGGCTTTGGGAGCAGGGGGAGCTGGCTCCGGGGAGGCGCAGGATGGCGTGGGCTATGGGAGCAGGGGGAGCTGGCTCCGGGGAGGCGCAGGGTGGCCTGGGGCCTGGGGTACGGGAGCCGTGGGAAGCACGGGGGCAGAACCCCCAGGACCTGCCTGCCTCGAGAGTCCCAAGAGCCAGGCCAGCCAGGTACCAGCCACATGGTGCCCCAGGGGCCGGGCCAGGAGAGCAGGGCCCCCAGCCAGTCATCACAGTGTCAAGGCCAGACCCAGGCAGGCTCCACCCAGCCCACAGCGCCCCCGGCTGCCACTTACCCCCGGACGCAGGACACCGCAGAGCCACCTGGGCGGGCAGCACAAGGTTTATTTGTAAGGTGTGGGCATGCGGGGGGCCCAGGCTTCTCCAGCCTCCTCTGCCCAGCGCCCTCTGAGCGACAGCCACTCAGCCCCACCCGGGACCCCTCCCTTCTGCCCCAGCCATAGGGGCTGGTAGCGCCTGGCCAGGGAGCCCCATCACACCCTAACCCGGGCAGGGCCTGGCTCGCCTCTCTCTGCTAGCTGAGCCCTGGCAGAGCTGGGCGCTGTGTGTGCCCCCCTCACCGGACAGCTTCCCCTTGGCAGGGGCAGCACAGAGCCAGCCCCACGGCGCTCGGGATGCAGGCCATGCCGGGGGGTGACAGGCGCATGCGGGGCAGGGCGACAGGCGCATGCGGGTTGGGGGGAGTCCCTGCCGGCCAGGGACAGGTGATTCAGCTCCAGGGCTGAAGGGGGCAGGCTGGGGCCTGGGACTGAGTTTGGCAAGGGATGGTAGCCCCCGCCCCTCCTCCACCACCATGGGTGGGGTCATTGGCGCAGGGCAGGTGCCCAGACAGGGCAGTGGTGCCAGGCCCATGCCCCAGGATGTCCCACGGGGCAGCCAGGAGCAGGGAGGGGTGCAGAGCATGAGACAGGACTGGAGCCAGCGTGGGTGGGGGGCCTGGGCATAGCCCGACGTGCAGAGGGAGCAGATGCCAGGGGCTGTGCCAGCCGCTGCAGGGCAGGGCACATGCCAGGGCCACACGTGCCACATGGCAGGGCTACAGCAGCCATGGGGGGCTGCTCAGTGAGGGCTGGCGACCCCTCCCCCCGCAGAGCTGCCTTGGCCCCTGCAGTCCTTCAGCTCTTGGCTTTCCGTGGTGGGGGGTGCCCCAGGCAGCCCCATCCAGGACATGGGCTGGACCACTGGCTCAGGGCTGGGCTGGCCTGCCAGCGGTCCCAGGGGGCTCACCCCCCCGCTAGCCTCCTCCAGCAGCAGGTCCCCAGCCCCGCAGCCCCTCCCTCCTGGGCGCTCAGAAGCGGGTGCTCTGGTACCGCAGCCTGCGGAGGTCGGCGAGGCCTTCGTCCCGGCAGTACAGGTCCCTGCAGGGACTCTCGGCCAGTCACCGGCCCCCCGCCCCGCCCCCGCTGCTGCTGCTGGCGCTGCTGGCGCTGCTGCTGCTGCACCTGTCCTCGTAGATGGCGATCTCGATCTGGGCCTGGCTAAGGACACATGGGTGGGTGTAGCTGGGGGCGGGGCAGAGCCGGCATTGCAGGGGGCGTTCGCAGCCACTCGATGGGCAGCCCCGTGCATGGCTGTGAAGCCTCGCGCTGGGCAGGTGCCCATCCCCGTGCCCAAGCTCCCCCCGCCCTCTCTCTGTGCCCAACCCCCCCCCACGTCCGACCCCCCGGGAGGATACGACCCGCATGCCCCGCTCCACGGGGTCGGTGAGCAGCAGGCCCCGCGGCGCATACACCTTCTCGTTCTGCTCCTCCACGTACTTGGAGACCTTCTTCAGCACCTGCGGGGCAGAGGGGGTGACACAGTGGGGGGTCAAAGGGGCTGCATGGGGGGCGCTCAGTGTCCCTGGGGTTGCTGCTGTGACCAGGGCGGGGGGCAGGCAGAGCCCCCTGGCTGCAGGGAAGACTCAGACAGGCTGGGCTGAGCAGGGCCAGGCCCACAGGGTTCACAGCTCCATAAAGCTCCTGGGAGTCACTCTGGGCTGGAGCCCAGGGCTGCTCTAGGCCCTCGGGGGGTGGAGCCCAGGGCCCAGAGTGAGGGGACCCCCGAGGGGCCCATGGCAGAGATGGGCGGGCTGGGGCCCCCAGAGGCACCGTCCCAGGAGGCAGAGGGGCAGGCCCCCAGGAGAGTGGACTCCTGGAGAAGGGGCTGCCACCCAGGGACTGTACAGGCCAAGACCATGGCAAGGGGACAGCCCGTCAGGGCCCCCTCCCTGGGCACCAGCCACCGTCCGCCTGCCCTGGCATGCCCACTGAGACTCCTGGGCCTGGGGCATCAGCCTGCAGCCCTGGCGGGGAAGGGCTGCCCTCCCTGAGGCCCGAACCATAGCCCATGGGGCCTGGCACTGTCCCGTGGGGGGGCTGGAGAGCAGCGAGGGGAAGGAGGGCCCCACAGTCCGGGCTCAGCACACAGGCAGGGTGTGACGGAGCAGTGGGGCGGGCAGTGCCCGCAGAAGCACTAGGAGCTGGCCCAGCAGAGAGATGCTGGAATGGGGAGCAGCCGTTTGGGGGTCGAGGCAGCCCCAGAAAGGGCAGGCCAGGGGGAGACTCCCAGGGGACACCCGGGCCCGAGAGCCGGGGACCTGGCAGCAGCACCCCCAGCTGGGCCTTGCCCTGCCCAAGGGCCCCGTGCTGAGCTTTGCTGGGCTCTTACTCCCTGCGCCTGCCCACACCCATCACCCCGGCCTGCTGAGCTGGGGCTCGCTGGGCTGTTGCATGGGCCAAGTGCAATCTCTGCCCCTTGGAGGGAGGCCAAGCTGGGCCCAGCAGCAGCCCCCAGCCCATCCCCGAGGGGCCCTCACGGAGCCCCCGTTAACTGCCTGCCCGGGAGCCCAGCCCCCTGCTCTGCACCCTCAGGGTGGTGCAGGGGGTGGTGTCGGCAGCTACCCCATGCCACACAGCTCAGCTGCAGTCACCGGCCACAGGCAGCCCCTGTGGGCATTTAACTAGTGACCCCTTAAATGGGATCCCGCAGACGGGGCTGCTCCATCCCGGCCGGGCCACTGGTTAAGCAGTAACTAGCGAGCATCACCCAGTAAGGTAACCTGTTAACTGCTGACATCCCAGCTCCGCACCCAGGGTCCCAGCCCCTCACCCGGGGTCCCGGCTCCCAGCCCTGTTGCATAAAAAAGCCTCTGTCTGAGCTTACTTGATTTTACACAAGTATTTTCTGGAAATCCACTAAACTGTAAGGTCGACTCTAAGGTTTTAAACTGCAACTGGCTGTAATCTTTGTCAAACCTCGCAACTTTGTAACTCACAGCAACTTTGCTTTATAAATTTAGAAACTGACTGTAAGCTGTAACCTTCGTAACTCTCAGCCACCTTGCCTGTAACATGCTCTACACTGCATTCTCCCGAGTGATGGAGGTGTGTCTGTGTGTGTCTGTGTGTGGTAGGAGTTACAAGGCTGAGGCACATGGAGCACATGGTGATGAGTCATCAGACTGCTGCTTTGCTGGCTAAAGCGAAGTCTGGGCATGCTCCCTGGTGATGAGGTGGATGAGTCACAGGGGCCATACAGACACAATAAAAGGAGAGAGCACCTGGCAGGCCCCTTTTTCCCTCCTCCTGAGAATCTCCTCTTGCTACAGCCAGTGTCCTTCCTGGCCAGCTCCCCAGCCATGGTGAGCAGACAGACCCTCCAGAACCCACATGCCTTGGCTCCTTCTGCAACCCACATGCCTGTGTAAGTGTGTGAGGGCAGGAGGGAGTGTGTGTGAATGAGGAAATGAATGGGGGGGTGCGTGTGTGTGTGTGTGTGTGTGTGTGTGCGCGAGAGAGAGAGCTGGTTCCCTTTTAAGCTGAAACCTGTGGTGGCAGCTCTATCTTCTTTGGTTTAACCGCGGAGCGCATACAGTGGAGTGTTAATTCCTCACACAATTAACCCCTGCTAGTGTAACCCTGGGTGGTCTCTGGTGGGCATTTTGGGGGGTAACAAGCCCCACACCCAGGGTCCCGGCTCCCAGCCTGCGCCTGGGCTGTGCTCCAGATCCCATGCCTGCTACCAGCCTTGGCCCCCAACCCCATCTGGGTCCCACCCCATCCTGAAGCCATGGCCCTGCTCGCAGCACTAGCTGTGGGGGGACACGGACAGGGGTAGGGGCTGGGTTCAGCACCCCATTTGTACAAGTGTGCCAGCATCAGGGCTGGAGGCTCCAGCAGGCTGGCTCGGCTGGGTACCGGGGGGGGGCATTTCGCCCTGGGAACCCTGCCAGGAAAGAACTGCATGGCGGGGGGGGCCCTGCAGATCAACAGCTGTGGGCAGAGAAAGAGGCTGCTGCCCCCGAGTGGGAGGCAGGGCTGGGGGATCCCAGGCCAGGATGGGGGGCACCGCGGGCTCCAGGCAGCCTGCTCGTCTCCCTGGCACAGGCAGAGGGGGCCCGGCCCAGCCCGGCCCTACCTTCTCGTAGTGGGTCTCCATGCAGAGGAAGATGAAGTAGGCCGTGGCGCAGGCCAGGCAGCCCTCCAGGTACGAGCTGCCCCCGATCTTCTCCGCCTCAGCGTAGAACCCATTCAGGGTCTTCACCGTCTCCTCAAAGAGCTGCCGCTCCAGCTGGGCAGAGAACCAGGGTGAGGGTGCTGGGGCCACACTGGCCTTCCTGGGCCCGTCAGCTGGTACCAGCCCTGCCCACACTCAGCCCAGGCCCAAGTCCCTGGGGGCAGACCCAGAGCCCTGCCTGGCTGCTGGGGACAGACAGGCCAGCCCATCCCGTAGGAAGGAACCCCCCCTTGCCCTCCACAGGGACCAGGAACAGCCCACATAGGGCCACAGGGAGCCCACGAAGGGCAAAGCCCCCTGCACATGCACACAGAACCATGGCCGTGGGCACGCAGCCCTGTGGGCACCTGCAGGCCCTGGCCCAGTCTGAGTCTGGCCCCCCGAGTCAGGCCCACCTGCCCCGGGCCCAGCCCACATGGCTGTGGGTACATCTCTGGCAGGGGATGGGCCAAAGCAAGAATTTCTGCACTCTTTAGTCTGACTGCTGTGTGTGCCTCAGTTTCCCTGTGTGCTACAGGGCTTGCTGGGTGGTGGGAAAAGGTGGTTAATCCTCAGGCAGGCCAGGACAAAGGTGGGAATGGCTCTGGGCTGGCTTGGGGCGGGCCTATGAAAACAACAACCAATCCAGTGCCCAGAAAATTTAGTGTCCCTTCCCCCGCCCTTCCCTACAGAAACAAGCCAGGTGTGAGCATCTGGAGAACAAAGGGGGAGGGGACACACTGGAGCAGCTGGAGAACAAAGGAGGAGGGGCCAGATGTGACTCTAGCAGGGAATTTGTCCACTCTTGTCGTCCTGTGTTCACTCTGTTGCTACATTCACTGGTTGCTTTGTTGTGTGTGTGTGCAATTCCTACTGTCCTAGGCTGCTCTGCAGTGTGAGTATGAGTGTGCGCGCCTCAGTTTCCCCAGGCACTGCAGCACTGTATGTATGAGGAGGGGGAGGCCGGGCAGGACTCACTGGGGAAGTACGTTCAGTCTCTCACAGCCTGAGGACCCGATGACAGCAAGTAACACCTGGGGCCTGAAAGCAGGACAAAGCAGGAGGCGGGCAGCTGGGGGCCATGGCTGGGAGTGGGAGTTAGTGTTTGGCTGGCTGGGGGAGAAGGGAGCCTAGCTGGCCTGGGAGGGGACGGGTGGGAGGGCAGGGCAGGGACCCAGATCTGGGGCTCTGGGCCCCCCATCCCCGAGATGGATTGTACTGACGGCTCCCGGTTCCTGTAACACGAAGTCTGAGCTACGCCCTGTGCCTGGGAGCCAATAACCCTTCTCTTCTACCTGCCGCCTGAGAGTCCCCTCTGGCTGTGTGTGGGGGTGCAGGGCCTGGAGACTGCCCCGCACCCCGTGACACCAGGTGTGAGCAGCTGGAGAACAAAGGGGACGGGGCCAGGTGTGAGCACAGAGGAGCCCAGGGTACTGCCCAGCTCTGCACCAGGCCCCAGTGGCCTCCCGAGGGGTCCCGCACGGGCGAGCACCTGCAGGAGCTGGAGGTGGAGGGCCCTGCTCCCCATGGGCCCAGCTCTCGGTGGGCTCGCTGAGGGACCCCGGCATGACCCAGGGGAGCTGAGGGCCAGCCCAAGGGGGTGCTGAGGCTGTTACCCCCCCACACGCTGCCCCTCCCCCCTGCCCCACCCTAGGCCCTGCCTCCTCCCCACTCTCCTCCCTCCCTCCCTCCCCCTCCCGCTCCACCCTGGGCGGGGCTTACCCGGCTGTCCAGCTCCAGGGGGGAACTTGGTCTGGAACTGGCAGAGGGTCCCGTCACTGTAGTCCCGCTGCACGAAGACCTTGGTGGCCAGCGAGGCACTTCGCCGCAGCTCCTGCAGGTCATGGGCCTGGGGGCACCAGGGGCGGCAGGTTACACGGGGGTGGATGAGGGGTAGCAGCAGGCAGGGCCAGGGAAGGGAGCTGGGGCCCTGAGCTGAGCTCGGGGCTGAGGTACAGGGTGGGAGTCACTGCAGGGCAGAGTCTCCAGGGCCTGGCTCCTTGCGACTCCCAGGGGTGGCAGGGCCCAAAGGCCCAGAGTCCAGCTGGATGGGGGGAGGCTGTGTGGCTCACCCTGGGGGCACAGTGGGATCCCTGGGGGCCTGCCCCACTGAAGGGCTCCTCCTAGAGACTGTGACACTAGCGTGAGAAAGCCCCTTTCAACTCTGCCCCCCCCCCACTCCCCTGCTCTGTCCCAGCTCTGACCTGGGCCCTTCTTCCCTGGACCACCCCCTCTGTCCCCTGGCCCCAGCTGACCCCCCCCCCAGCTCTGACCCAGAGAGGCAGGGGCCCCTAGGATGTGCCTTCTGCTGTGCAGCCCAGGGGGAGGACAACAGCCAGAAGTGAGGAGGGAAGGGACAGGGGCCAAAGCCAGCAGCCCACCTCGCCCCTGTCGACCCCAGTCCTGCTGGGCCCCGCGGGTGGGCGCAGGGTCCCAGGTAGCAGCCTGGCGGGGCCATGAGCTGCAGGCTGTGAGCGGGAGCCCAAGGGAATGGAAGCTTTGCAGCAGTGCAGACAAGGGGATGGGTCTGGGACCTCCTCCTTCCCCCCCAGCTCAGCCAGCCCCTGGGACCTCCCCGAGCTCAGCCAGCCCCTGGGACCTCCCCACCCCGAGCTCAGCCAGCCCCTGGGACCTCCCCGAGCTCAGCCAGCCCCTGGGACCTCCCTCCAGGCACCCCCTGCACCCCTCCAGGTCCCTGGGGTTCCAGGTCCGGCCTGCCCCAGGGTCCCCCGCCAAGCCCCGGGCCCCGCCCTGTCCCGCCTCGGGTTAGCTCCCCGGCCGGAGGCTGCACCCGCCGGGTTGCTCGGAGCCGCCCCGCGCACCTCGCTGGCCATGGCGCGTCCGCCGGGCTCTGTCCCTGGTGCTGAAGCCGCTTCGGGCGCCCGGAGCGAGGCGCAGAACCGGGGCTGAGCCTGCGCCGCGCGCGGCCCCGGATGCAGCGAACAGCGACTGAGGGGGCGGGGAGGGTCCGAACCTGGGCTGGGGGAGCTGGGGGCGGGGGCTGGATCCCAGGGCGGGGGAGCCGGGGGCGGATCCCGGGCTGAGAGGCGGGAGGATCCCAGGGAGGGGAGCCGGGGGCGGATCCCGGGCTGGGGGGAGTTGTGGGGAGGGCAGGAGGGAGCCGGGGGTGAGGGGCAGATCCAGCCTCCGGCAGAACCGGGGGCCGGAGGCTGGACTTCCCGGTCCAGGGGCTCGGCCTGGCCGCTCCGGGGCGGGGGCGGCACTAACTGCGGGAGGAGCCACCCCGGGCCAGGACCTCGCAGCCTGAGGGCACTTACAGGGTCCAGAAGCTGCATACGCCAGGCAGGGCATTGGCTCCCGCGCACAGAATCGCCCGCCCGATCCCACCGCACCCGCCGCACGGGAACCGACTCGCCCGCCCGATCCCACCGTACGGGAACCAAATCGCCCGCCCGATCCCACCCACCATACAACCGCCCGCCCCCACCCACACTCACCACCGACGGGAACCGACCGCCCGCCTAATCCCACCGCACTCCACGGGAACCGAATCGCCCGCCCAATCCCACCGCACCCACCGCACGGGAACCGACCGCCGCCCGATCCCACCGCACCCACCGTGGGGGAACTGACCGCCGCCCGATCCGCCGCACCACGACGGGAACCGACCGCCCCGATCCGCCGCCACGCCCAGACGGGAACCGAATCGCCGCCCGATCCCACCCACCGTCACGGGAACCGAATCGCCGCCCGATCCGCACGCACCCATCAGACGGGAACTGAATCGCCGCCCGATCCGCCGCACCCACCGTCGGAACGAATCGCCCGCCCGATCCGCCGCACCCGCCAGACGGGAACCGACCGCCCGCCGATCCCGCCGCACCCGCCATACGGGAACCGAATCGCCCGCCCGATCCCACCGTACGGGAACCGACTCGCCCGCCCGATCCCACCCGCCGTATGGGAACCGAATCGCCCGCCCGATCCCGCTGCACCCGCTGCACAGGAACCGAATCACCCGCCCGATCCCACCGCACCCGCCGCACGGGAACCGAATCACCCGCCCGATCCCACCCACCGTACGGGAACCGAATCTCCCGCCCGATCCCACCGCACGGGAACCGACTCGCCCGCCCGATCCCACCGCACCCGGCGTGCGGGAACCGAATCTCCCGCCCGATCCCACCGCACCCGCCGTATGGGAACCGAATCGCCCACCCGATCCCACCCACCGTACGGGAACCGAATCGCCCCGCCCGATCCCACCACACCCGCCGTACGGGAACCGAATCGCCCGCCCGATCCCACCGCACGGAACCGAATCGCCCGCCCGATCCCACCGCACCCGCCGTACGGGAACCGAATCGCCCGCCCGATCCCGCCGCACCCGCCGTACGGGAACCGAATCACCCGCCCGATCCCGCCGCACCCGCCCTATGGGAACCGACTCGCCCGCCCGATCCCGCCCCACCCGCCGTACGGGAACCGAATCGCCCACCCGATCCCCACCATACGGGAACCGAATCGCCCGCCCGATCCCCCCCACCCACTGTACTGGGGTGTTTTGTGAATTCAAAGGGGGCTGCATGCAGGGGGGCTCAGTGCCCAGTTGTTACTGGTTAATGTGACAAGGGGGAAGGAGTTTGTCTTTGCAGGGAACAGCCCAGAACTGGAGCCCGGCAACTGGTGCCCTGGTGCCCCCGGCCCTGCTCAGAGGACAGGGCCGGTTCCCACCAGATGCCAGACAAGGGGCTGCAAAGGGGGGACCCTGGCGACCGGCCCAGTGGGTCCCAGCGAGGGGAGAACATTGGATGGGGGGGGCAGAGAAGAGGGGCCCAGGCGACCCAGTTAGAGACACCGGCTGGGGAGGTTGGAGGGCTGTTGCTGAGGCTAGTGGAGGCTCTGCTGGAAGTCTGTTGGGCTGTTTGGGACAGAGCGGAGCAGGCAGGAGACCGGCTGCAGGGGAGACGGACGTGGGGCTGAGGGCCCAGTATGAGGGATCTGTTGCTGTTCAGAGCTCAATAACCCCTCCTGCTGGGTGCTGGCTGGGAGTCCCTCTGGGCTGGGGAGCAGGGGGGCGCTGTCCCTCTGGGAGTGGAGGCCCCGGGGGTCCAGAGGGAGGAGACCCCCGAGGGGGCTCACGGTGGAGGCATGTGGCTGGGGCCCCTGAGAGGTGCTGGTCTGGAGGTGGAGGGGCAGGCCCCCCCAGGTGAGAGTGGGCCCCCCAAGAGAGGGTCGGTGCACTGGAGCGGCCCCCTGAGAAGGGCTGTCTCACTGCTGCTGGGCTGGAGGGGCTCCCCGCCAAAGGGGCTGCCGCTCAGGAAAGGGGGGTCGTGCCTAGGGACGGAGGGGCCAAGCGTGGGCACCACCTGAGAGCCGTGACACATGGTAGCAGAGGATGGTTGAGGTGCACCCTGTAGACCAGGGGTGGGCAATACTTGTTGAAAGGGGGCCACTTCACAAATTTCAGAAGTGTCTGTGGGCTGTCCCGGAAGGGGCGGGGCCTCGGGCAGAAGGGGCAGGGCCTCGGGCGGATGGGGTGGGCCATGTGCTGTGAAAAGATGTCCATATGTTTTTTACACAACCAAGTAATTCAAATGTAATAATAATTAACTGCATCCAACATTATCCAAAGATTATCATAGAAGGCAACAGTTGTAAAATTTGTACCAACACTAACATTTTGAGAACACTTGTAACATTTGTAATAACTACAACACTAACACTAAACATAGGACACTGAAAATTAATACTTAGTCCTACCATGAGTGTAGAGGACTAAACTAAATGACTTTGATGCTATTTCATGGAATCGTAGGTCTAGAAGCTGCCTCAAAGGCCCTGTTTTTCCTCCCGCCCACAGTAAGTATATTCAGTTAGCTTTTATGGGTTACAAAAGATTCCCCCAGTTGCCATTTTTATAGTCATCTAGATATTTTTATCACAAGCAGTTATAAAGAAATTGGTTGGTTATTGGGCATTCAAAGGGATACTGTGTCTCCAGCTGTGACGGCGCATTGAGGTTCCCCTGGTCCTGTAGCCCCGTAGCAGCCAGAACAGACTCCGCCAGCCAGTAGAACAGAGAGGGGTTGTGATGTCGCGTCGGGGTTCCCCCGTCTCCTGCACCCCCGTAATGGCACGAACAGACTCTACCAGCCAGTAGAACAGAGGGAGTTTATTGCTTCTCCAGGATACAGCACAGCACAGATGTAATCTGGTTACAGGTCAGGTCTAGGATGCCTCAGCCCCCACCCCCCTGAGATGGGGGAGACTGGGCCCCTAAATCCCAGCCCCTTGCTTAGGCTGCTTCCTCCATGATACCAGACAGAAACTAAAAACTCTCCTCCAGCCCTGCCCCCCAGCCAGGTGCTGGTCTCCGCCCTCCTCCCTTTGTCTCTCCCTGGGAGGCTGCGCCTGGGTGTCTGGGTTAATACACATTTGGGCGAGTCAGTGAGAATCCCCCAGCACAGCGCAGGGGGACCCCGGGTCACAGAGCAGACAGCCCCCCACTACACCACAGCTGTCCCCCCTCTGAGAGCGAACTGAGCAGGGTCACTCCGCTTGTGACTGTAGCAGTAAAGACTTCACTCAGTTTACGCGGCTAAACAGACAGTTTTATTGGCCAGTAAAAGCAAAGTGAGCCAAACGTGGTCCAAGCAGAGTCGGGCCCAGTGAGGCTGCTTAATAAAAGAAATCCTCGTATTTTATACCCTTAACCAAACAAGTCTGACGTCAGGGCAAGAAATCAAAGCGAACTTCAAAGAGGAATTATTATCAGTAAAGAAAGAAACAGGTTGTTTTAGGGAGTTTGAGCTACAGCTCAAAATAGTTCATTAACACATTCCAACAGCGCATCCTTCTGGCCTCTCCCCACCTCGGTGAAGGCCAGTTCACTCCCTCTAGTATATGTGCAGACACAAGAAACTGAAATGGCTTTTGTTATACAGAATGGCTTCTAGTTAAATATGAAATGGCTTCTACATGACCTAGGGAAGTTCGGGTCCCCTGCCCAGGAAAGCTGCAGCGGTGACATTGGCGTTCCCCCTTGGCTTGGGCTGGCTGCGGCGATGCCCTGCAGGAGCCGGCTCCCCTGTCTGGTAGCTGCACAGCTCCGGGGGGACCAGCATGGACCAGTCTTCGGTGGCTGTACCAGCCCTTCCACTGCCCTTGATCTCTGGCCAGGGTCTCTCTCTGGCTGGGCCCATGAGCTCCGCGAGCCTTTCCCGGAACGTTAGGATGCCTTCCACCCCCGACACTCCATCCAGGGAGGTCTTCCCCTCCCATAACTCTCTCAGCAAGCCCAGGGGGTCTTTCCTCCTTCTGTACCCCGGCTTGGTCCGGGAGAGCCTGGCAGACCCTCGGGGTGCCTCCCCCTGTGCAGACAGCAGATGGGGCAGGTACTTGTCCCAGTCCTGCGGGTGCCGGAGCATAAAGGCCTCCAGCATCTGCTTCAGGGTCCCCTGGAACCTGCTCACCAGCCCGCTTTGCCAGGCACCAAACGCTGGGGCCCAGGTGAGCCGGGCCCCGTGCTTCTCCCATAAGCTCCGGAGCAGGGCCGACATGAAGTGGGATCCCTGGTCCGTGAGGACCTCCTTGGGGAGCCCCACCCTGCTGAAAAGGGCCAGCAGCGCGTCTGCCACCGTGTCTGCCTCAGTAGAGGGCAGAGCCACGGCCTCGGGGCAGTGGGTAGCCGTATCCATGGCTACCAGGATGTAGTTGTTCCACCCCACTATCTCTAATGCTGCCTTGCAGAACCGCTCCTCTATATGGGGTAGGGGCCCCCAAGCAGCTTTCCTCCCACCTTGGGCCTTCCCGCCCCTCTGGCAGGAGTCACAGGACCGGCAATATCGCTGCACGGCCGCAAAGATCCCTGGCCAGTAGAAGTGTTGGAGCAGCCTCAGCCGGGTGCGCCGGATCCCCCAGTGGCCCGCAAAGGGGACGTCGTGGGCCAAATACAGCAGCTTGCAGTGATACTTTTGGGGGACGACCAGCTGCCGCTGGACCCCCCCATGCCCTCACCTTCCTGGGGGGAAGCCGTTCCCGGAACAGGAATCCCCGCTCCCACAGGAATCTCTCCTGGCCACCTCTCCCCAGGGGCTAAGCTGCATGGAGGCCAGCCTGGTCCCTCAGCCTCTGCAAGGAGGGGTCTGCCTGCACCTCAGCCTGGAATTCAGCCAGTGGGGCAGGGATCAGGGCCTGTTCCCCGCCCTTGCTTAGGTCCAGAGTCCCAGCCTGGCTGAACCCCATGTCCACTGGGATGGGGCCCTGAGCCCCCGGCAGGGAGCCCTCCCCTGGGTCAGGGTCGCCAGCCCCTCGCTGGCTCTGGCTACGGGTGGTGACCAGGGTCCTGTAGGGTCCACTCCTCTAGGTCACCCCCCATCAGCACCTCCTTGGGCAAGTGCTGGTGCACCCCCACTTCCTTGGGGCCCTCCTTGGCCCCCCATTTCAGATGCACCCGGGCTACGGGCACCTTAAACGGGGTCCCATCTATGCCCCTTAGGGTCAGCTGAGTGTTAGGTACGATGTGGTCTGGGGCTACGACCTCGGGCCGGGCCAGCGTCACCTCCGCCCCCGTGTCCCAGTAGCCCGTCACCTCCCTGCCATCCACCTGCAGGGGCACGAGGCACTCACTCCGCAGGGGACACCCTGCCCCCACCTGGTACACGGAGAAATCTGCCTCCCGACTCTGAGCTGAGGTTTGCCTGCTGGCCCCAGCCTCTGGGGCAGCCTGCCCTTCCCCCAGCCCCAGCCAGTTAACCCTGGGAAATCCCAGGTCTTGGTGCCTGGTGCACTGAGCCCTCTTGTGGCCTTTTTGCTCGCAGTGATGGCAAGTTAGGACCTGCGGGCCAAGGGCCCTGGCTGGTTCTCTGGGGCACAGATGGCTGGTCCTTGTTTCTTGGGCTCACCTCGTAGATGACTCTCTCCGTCGCTCAGCCGAGATCCGGTCTCTGCGCGATTCCCTTTCTCTCCGGGACTCCCGTTCACACCCAGACCGGCTCTCTGTGAACTCATCCGCCAGCCTCCGGGCTTCCTGGGGGTTCTCCAGACTTTGGTCTTTGAGCCACAGCCTCAGGCTGGGTGTGCATGCTTCATGGAACTGCTCCATCAGGATCAGCTTGAGCAGTTCCTCTGCGGTCTGGGCTCCGACTCCAGACACCCACTTGCGGCAGTATTGCGCCAGGCGGGAGGCCAGATCCACATAGGTCTCCCATGGCCCCTTCTGCACCCCCCGGAACTTCTTCCTGTACATCTCGGGGGTCAGCCCGAACTTGTGCGGCAGGGCCTCCTTGACCCGCTGGTAATCATCTGGCTGCAGGTCCTCCAGCTGATTGAGCACCCCGGCAGCCTCCTGGTTCAGTGCGGGGATGAGCTCCTGCAGCCAGTCAGCTGGGGGGACCCGTTGCAGTCCACAGGCCCTCTCAGAGGAGCTGAGGAACCCGTCTATGTCACCCATGTCCTTCAATTGGGCCATCACGAGCTTCTCCCAGCGTCTGGCCGCCCTGGGCCCTTGGGGCCCGTCCGCACTCGGCGCAGCCGGGGCCCTGCCGCTTCTCTGCTCTGCCATGGCCAGCTCATGCTGTCGCTGCTCTCTACGGTCCTGGACTTCCAATTCCTTCATCTGCAGCTGGATTTCTAGCCGCCGCAGCTCCGCTGGGCTGGCCCCTGCCCTGGATGAACTAGGGCTTTCAGGGTTTCCCTGGGAGAGACCTCCGGCGGGCTCCAGTGCTCCGCCCCCCTCTCGGAGCCTGAGATGCTGGGGGGGGGGGTGTCTGGCTGCTCCCCACGGGGACAGGATCCCGGCCCCATGGCTGGTCATTCTCTTCCAGCCGGGCAATCAGCTGGGCCTTGGTTGCTTTTCCCACGGGCAGGCCCCTCTCTCTGCAAAGCCCCACCAGCTCTGCCTTCAGGAGTGGGGCGTAGGCCATCTCCCCGCTGGTCCCCTCAGTGCGGACTCACCGGCCTAGTGCTGCAGCGCCCCACGATTCCCAGGAACCGCTTCGCTCTGTCTCCAGCACGCCTGGCTCTAATCCTCTTCCTTCTACTGCGCTGTGACACTCGCTGCTGGGAGCTCCATCCACAGGGTGCAGTGCATCCCACTCCTGGCACCACTGTGACATCCTGTCGGGGTTCCCCCGACTCCTGCACCCCCGTAGTGGCACGAACAGACTCCACCAGCCAGTAGAACAGAGGGAGTTTATTGCTTCTCCAGGATACAGCACAGCACAGATGTCATCTGGTTACAGGGCAGGCCTAGGATGCCTCAGCCCCTGAGATGGGGGAGACTGGGCCCCTAAATCCCAGCCCGTTGCTTAGGCTGCTTCCTCCATGATACCAGCCAGAAACTAAAAACTCTCCTCCAGCCCTGCCCCCCAGCCAGGTGCTGGTCTCCCCCTCCTCCCTTTGTCTCCCCTGGGAGGCTGAGCCTGGGTGTCTACACATTTGGGCGAGTCAGTGAGAATCCCCCAGCACAGCGCAGGGGGACCCCGGGACCCAGAGCAGACAGCCCCCCACTACGCCACAGGGGTTATTGCTTCTCCAGGGTACAGCACAGCACAGACGTCAGCCTTGGCTGGGGGAAGCATGAGGAGAGCAGACTAAGTCCAGGACAGGGGCAGTGTCAGGGGCCGGGAACCCCTGTCCCCCAAGAGGACTAAGGCTCTGCCCTGGCTCCTGTGGGAACATCGCCCCTAAGCCAGGCTGGGTCTCTGCGAACCAATAAACCTTCTACTCCACTGGCCGCCGGAGAGTCACGTCTGGCTGCCGGTGGGGGTGCAGGGTTGGGAGCCCCCCCGACACGTTATCACACCACCGCCACCGAGGATGTGTACAGCCTGGTGGGGCTGGAGCAGCTGTAGGACATTTGCCCCCCAGACCTCAAGGTGGGGTTGGCCGACCAGAAGCCCAAAGACTGCGCAGGGCGGGGTCGCTGGCGGACGAGTTTGTGGCCAGTAGATCAGGGACAGGTGGGAGACCCACATGAGGGTCCCAGAAGGGGAGTCACCCGGAGACCCCCTCAAAAGTGGGACTCCAGGAAGCCCAGCCCGGGGGGCCCAGAATGCCAGGGCAGGACAACCCCCACATAGGACCTGAGATGCAACTTCCATGGCCAAACGGGCCCAAGGTGGCGCCATGCCAGAGGGGGAAGGAGATGGCAGGCAGGCAGGGCCCCAGGAGCATCAACTAGCTGGGAGCGCACCCGGAGGACAGCCCGTCACCCCAGGGTGATGCAGCTAACTGCGCTGTGCCAGGGGGAGGAGACCGTCAGGGCAGGCCGGCTGGGGAGGGCGAAGCGCCAACCCCGGAGCAGCCGTACGCAATCCGCTGGGTGAGTGTGGGACAAGCCCTGGGGCGCAATCGTCACGCCATCCCCCTTGAGGTGGGGGTAGGAGCATCCAGGGTTCTGGGACATGGGGGCGGAGGTGACACTGGCGCAGCCTGAGGGGGAGCCCAGACCCGCTGGTGCCCGATGCTGGCCTGACCCTGAGGGGAGCGTTTGGTCCCCCGGTCAAGGTGCCTGTAGTGAGGATACCCCTGAAATGGGGGCCCGAGGAGGCGGGGGTGCGTGATCAGCTGCCCACGGAGGTGCTGCTGGGTAACGATCTGGAGGACTGGCCGGGGGGCACTCAGAAGGAACACCCTGCGGTGCTGGCAGCCTCTCCCGCCCCAGCCTGCCCAGGGAGGTGCCCCCGGCCCGGGGCTGCAGGGACTGAGGGGGGCGGTTTCTGAGTCAGGCGTGCCAGTGTCTAGCTGCCCGCACCATGCCCTCTGTGCCCGTGAACAGGCACTGCCCCGACCCCTGTGAGCCCCAGAGCCGGCCCCTGCCTCCCAGCCACAGGGGACTTGCAGTGGGGAAGGCGTCCCACAGCCCCCATCCTCAGCAGCCTGGGGCGCTGACAGGCCCAAGGCCCCCCCAGCCTCTGCTGCCAGCCCGTCACCCCGCACGTGTCGCAGCGCCGTCGCCCCCGCCCAGCTGGGTTGCCATAGCTACGCTGCTGTCCTTTGCCGCAAGCAGCCGGGGTCCCTGGCGGGCTGCAGGTTGGCGGCCGAGCTCCCGGGGGGCTGGCAGCACTTCCGGCCCATTCCCCTGCAGCCTGGCTAGCCCGCGACTGGCCCCCCACCAGCTGGGCGACGCGGGCTGCGGCCTGCCGGACACGGACATTTCCAAGCCCGGCCTGGAGCCCTCACCCCCCTGCACGCACCGTAGGGGAGCAGACAGCCCCGCGCTGCGCCCTCTGCACGTGCCCACCGAACCCCTCCCCTCACCCCGGGACGCGGGACCTGCCCCGTCTGTCCCGGGGTCACTGCCGGGGACCCACTGCCCCGTGGGACACGGCTCCCGCCCCTGCTCCCAAGGGCTCCCTCCAGCGGCCCGCGCGCGCTGCAGCCCTGCCTCGGAGGGACGCAGCAGCCCAGGAAATGCCCGTCCCCTGGGCACTGCTTACTGGGAGCGAGTCGCCCTGGGTCCCAGCCTCTAACCGGCCCCTGGCTCGCTCTGCCCCGGGCTCGGCCCTGCCTGCCAACTCCACCCTCCCTGGGACAGCAGCCCGGGCCACGGCGGTTAATGCACAAAGACCCCCCTTCCCTGCAGCTGCTGCCAGGACTCGCTGGCACAGGTGGGGCTGGGCTGGCAGCAGCTCCCGGATCCCAGCCCCCTCCCAAGGCAGCGCTGCGCACGGCCCGGCCTGCTCCTGCCAGCGGCTCCAGGCGTCTCTCAGGGTGGGGGGGGCAGGGCTCGGCCAGGTGAGGCAGTGACATTTGGGGGCAGGCAGTGAAGGCAGATGCAGCAGGGGGGGAAGCCAGCCTTGGCCAGGTGAGGCAGTGACATTTGGGGGCAGGCAGCGAAGGCAGACACAGGGGCGGGAGCCAGCCTTGGCCAGGTGAGGCAGTGACATTTGGGGGCAGGCAGCGAAGGCAGACACAGGGGCGGGGAGCCAGCCTTGGCCAGGTGAGGCAGTGACATTTGGGGGCAGGCAGTGAAGGCAGACACAGGGGCGGGAGCCAGCCTTGGCCAGGTGAGGCAGTGACATTTGGGGGCAGGCAGCGAAGGCAGACGCAGGGGTGGGGAGAGCCAGCCTTGGCCAGGTGAGGCAGTGACTTTGGGGGCAGGCAGTGAAGGCAGACGCAGGGGTGGGGAGAGCCAGCCTTGGCCAGGTGAGGCAGTGACATTTGGGGGCAGGCAGTGAAGGCAGACACAGGGGCAGGGCAGGGCGGGGCGGGGGCCTGAGTCTACGGCTGGCTTGTGCCGAGCAGACGCTTGGAAAGCACCGAGAGCTCCCGGCAGTCGCCTGGCCCCACACCAGCACCACCCCACGCCCAGAATGGAGCCCAGCACTCCCACAGGGAGGCCAGACCAGGCTCCCCCCCCCCAGCCAGGGTGTGGGGCTGCAGGGATGGGCACAGCGCGGTATCTGGGGCTGCCCAAGGCGCTGGGTTATTAGCGGGCCGGGGGCTTGGGGAACACACCCAGGGCAGCAGTGCCGGGGCCAGAGGGGCAGGAGCTGGGCAGCCCCCCGTGGAGGGGGCACGGCCCTTCCTGCCCCATGGAGGCACTGTGACGAAGTGGGGACTGTGTCCTTGTGTTGTGCTGGCTGTGGCCCTACTGACCTGGCCGGCAGCACTGTCAGGAGGGGGGTGACTCACTGCCCAAGTAGATTGGGCCTCTCACCTGTGGGGCAGGCACAGGAGACACCAACTCCTGCCCCAGAAGGGGAGCAAAGGGCAGGCGGGGCTGCACCAGGCTGGGCAGTAGGGCCGGGGAAGGGGGGTGTCAGTCTCGGCTGGGTTAGGAGTGTGACGGCGCGTTGGGGACCCCTGACCCTGCCCCCCGTCCGCAGCCAGATGGGATTCCGCCAGGCGGTAGAGTAGGGCGGGTTTATTGCTGCCCCGAGATACAGCGCGGCCGGGTTCCACGTGGGCATCGGCGTGAGGGGCAGGCAGCCCGACCCCTTGGGGCAGGGTCCACAGGCCCCCGAACCCTTAGTACCCGATTTATGTTTCCCAGCCAAGACTGCCCAGCTCCCAATAAACCTTCTCTTCTACCTGCCGGCTGAGAGTCCCGTCTGGCTGCGGCTGGGGGTGCAGGGCCCGGGGACTCCCCTGCACCCCATGAAGGTGCCAAGAGCAGGGCTGTGTGGGTCCAGCCCTACCGCTGTGCTGCAGCAGAGGGACTGGCGAGCGCCCTGCCCCAGCCCTGGCTGCCAGGCGGCCGGTGAGTCAGTGACTCTAATGGGGGCGTGGTGACAGATGGGCTGGGGCTGCAGGCCAGCTGGCAGGAGCCCTTCGCCCACCCGGCCTTTCATCTCCCTCCAGGGCACACAGGGGTTGGAGCGTTGGCTGACCCCGCGCCAGCCCCTGCTCTGTGGGAAGGGACCCCTTGGCCTGGAATCCCTCCTACACCTTGGCCAAGCCCCAACCCAGCGCTCCCTGCATGGCCCCCCCTTTCAGACGGGGGGGTCTGTGCACATCACTGCCAGGGCGCTGCTAGGCCCCCCCCGCTGCAGCTAACTCCACAGGGGCTCTCGCCCACAGCCTATGCGGACCCCCACACCCAGGCAGTGCTAGGGGGTGCTGGGCTGCAGGGAGCAGGGCGGGGGCAGCAGGGGGTGCTCTCCCTTGCAGGCAGGGCTGGCCCCGGGGCTGGCACTAGGGGCGCTGTGCTGCAGGGATTGGGTCAGCAGGGGCTCCCCCCCACCCTGTGCTGCGCCCCACACCCCAGTGTGGTGCTACGGGGGCAGAGCTGCTGCCTTTTGACCAGACTTCAAACAACTTCTTGCCTGGGCCGTTGGGTGCGAGGCAAGGGTGTCGCTGGCAGCTGCCCCATTGCAGCCCGGTGGTGACATCCTGCCACCCTGACGTGCCCAGGCAGCCCAGTGCCAAGGGGCCTTGGAGCCCACGGTGGCATCATGTGCTGCACCCCAGCTGCCGCGTCCCACCCAGGGTGGCTGCATGTCAGTGGTAGGAGGGCCGCTGTCTCCATGCAGCGCCAATATCGCTTTACAAAGCTCTTCATAGAAGCGTCAAGACACCGGGCCCAGCTCCAGGCGCTGGCGTCCACCGGCACCGGCCCCTCAGAGAAAGGGCCGAGCCCCCCGCCTGCTCGCCCAGGTGAGCCTGCTCCTGGAGGGACGCCCGCCCATACCATGGCCCGGAGCTCAGCCTGGGTGCATCCTCCGGCCCGGTCAGAGCCAGGCTGCTGAGAGCCTGCCCCAGCCGCGTCCTTCCTGGGGAGGCCTAGAGCCAGGAGCTGGGATCTCCCCTGCCCGGGCGGGCGGAGGCACAGGTTGGTTGACAGCCCGCAGGCTACTTGGGCTCTGCCAGGGCAGTAGAGGCGCCGGGCCGAGTGGCTCCCCCAGAGGGCAATTAGAATGGCTCTGGGGGCAGGCAGGGAACCCAGCTGCAAAGGGCGAGTGAACACAGCGCCTCCTAGGGGAGGAGAGAGACACTGCGGGAGCTCTGCAGAGACCCCCTGCACAGGAGCAAATCCTCCCAGCTACCACCTGACAGCGTGAGCAGCCCAGGCAGACAGTGGGGCATGTGGGGACTCAGTGGGCCCAACCCACCGATCCCCAGCTGGGGGCTGGCCTGACAACCCCTCCCATTGCAAATGAGGGGAGGGGACGGGGTCCCCATGCAGCCTTCTCAGCCGCCGCGGAGCAGGTCATGGGCTTGGCTGCTGCATTCCCTAAGCCAGAACGTGCTGTATCCAACCACCCCAGCACAGCTCTCTGCATTAGCCCCCCGACCGCCGGGGGGACTCACCCCAGGGACTGAAGCCAATGCCAGATGTGATTACCTTTGGGAGGCCTAAATCAGCAGTATAGGGGCTTTAAAGGGTCAGCGTAACAAAACGGAAAGCTATTCGAACTAAATCAGTTGGGGAGAAAGAATTTAAACAGGAAAATGTAAATGACCATTGGCAATGGTTTAAGACCATTTTGCTAGAAAAAAAAAAAAAGCCCAACTCAGAGAGCCAGTAAAGGCAGCTATTAAACAAAAAAAGGGGTGGGGATGTTTACAGTAATTAATATTGATTAAAAGCTAAGAATTGTAGAAAATTGATAAGGGAAGCAAAAGGACACAGGAAAAATAACTGGCAACGTTAAGGGCAATGAAAAGGAGCAGTGTTTAAAGTCTACCCTACACAGCCCTGCCACTGCCCTAGGAACCCCCCTCTGCCCTACACAGCCCTGCTCCAGCCCTAGGAACCCCCCCCCCGCGCCCTACACAGCCCTGCCCCTGTGCCCCCCCCATTCACATCTGCCTAAAGCTCCAGGGGCACCTGAGCCAATGCCCAGCAGCCCCCCCCTTGCCCACACCGGCCACCAGGGCCCCATGTGGCCCCACCCAACCCTCACTTTCCCACTTCTGCCCTCCAGTGCCTCCTCACCAGCCCCTGCCTTGGCCCCTGCAGACCCCCAGGTGCCCGGTCGTGCTCCCTGCCACATCGAGGCCGCTGTGCGGACACCTCCCCACAGACTGCCAGCCCTGGCTCACGGCCTTGGGCCCTGCTCCGGGCCGGGCTGGCAGCCTGTGGCCACAGGACATGCCCCCGTTCTGTCCATGCAGCGCCTGGCGCGCTGGGCCAGGGCAGGCAGCATGAGGGGTGGGGTGAGCAGTGTGAAGAAGCCGGGTTGGGAGGTAAAGGCGCTTCAGGGGCACCAGGCCCTGCCCTTGAGGCTCCCCCACATCTGGGCCTGCGCAGCCTGTGGGCCCCGGCTGAGCCCTGCTGCAGGCGCCAGGTGGGGCTGGGCAAGGGGCCAGGAGCAGGCTCACGGTGCCAAGGCAGAGCTGGCAGCTGGCCCCGACTCCCCACCTGTGCAGCCTGCGGCGAGGGCGGTGCCCAGGGCTGCAGCAGGCAGGGCAGGGCACAGGGACCTCCCCTGGCTCCAGGCCCACTCCCTGCCAGGTGCCGGACACAGACGTGCGGCTGTGCAGGCTCCAGGCTACTCGGCTCAGCTCCCCCGTGTGCCGTGGGGCAGCCAGCAGCCGTGAGAGCGATGCTGCGCCCGCTGGGCACCGTGCTCCTGGCCCTGGCCCTGGCAGGGCTGCCGGCTGGGGGGCAGGACCACGAGCATGCCAGCTGGCAGGCCCCGAGCGAGCGCGGCTATGCCAGGCCACCGCAGTGCGTGGACATCCCGGGCGACCTGCCGCTCTGCCAGGGCCTGGCCTACGCCCGCATGCGCCTGCCCAACCTGCTGGGGCACGAGTCCCTGGCCGAGGTGAAGCAGCAGGCCAGCGGCTGGGTGCCCCTGCTCGCCAAGCGTTGCCACGGCGACACGCAGCTCTTCCTCTGCTCGCTCTTCGCGCCCATCTGCCTGGACCAGCCCATCTACCCCTGCCGCTCGCTCTGCCAGGGGGTGCGCGCCGCCTGCGCCCCCCTCATGGAGGCCTTCGGCTTCCCCTGGCCCGACATGCTGCTCTGCGCCCGCTTCCCCCTCGACCAGCGCCTCTGCATCGCCCCGCAGGCTGGGAGCAGCCAGCCCAGCCCGCCGCCAGGTAACGGGGGCAGCCCGGGCCCCTGCCGGGTAATAGGGGGCAGGCAGGGCCCCTGATGCTGGGTAATGGGGGGCAGCCAGGGCCACCGCTGCCAGGTAACAGAGGGCAGCCAGGGCCCCTGCCAGGTTATGTGGGGGGGGGGTAGGCAGAGCCCCTGCTGGGTAACAGGGGGCAGCCTGGGTCCCTGCTGCTGGGTAATGGAGAAGGACCAGGGCCACCGCCGGGTGACAGGGAGCAGCCAGGGCCCCCGACAGGTAATGGGGGCAGGCAGGGCCCCCGACAGGTAACGAGGAGCAGCCAGGCCCCCCCATGACAAGTAGAAGGGGGGTTGGCCAAGTCATCCTGGGATAGGTTGGATCACAGCAGTCCCCCTGGGATCATCACCGGGTGTGCTTTCAAGCCACTGAGCCCGCCGTCCTGCCCCTGCAGCTCCCCACCACCCTGCCTTGCTGGGCCAGAACTCTGGTCTCCCCTAGCCAGGGTACAGAGTTGGGGTAACCACCCACTGGCAGAGCAACACAGACACCGAACCCACTCAGCTCTGGGAGAGCCTGAGGCCCCTGGCAGCACCCAGGAAACCAACCCCCACAAGGGACTAAACCCCCAATAAATCCATCGCACTCTGTGTCACAGGATGTGGGGGAGTCCCCGGGCCCTGCACCCCCATCTGCAGCCAGAGGGGACTCTCAGGCGGCAGGTAGAACAGAAGTTTGATTGGCTCCCCGGGGCACAGCGCAGCTCAGACTTCTTGTTACAGGAACCAGGAGCCATCAGTACAATCTATTCTGGGAAAGGGGGGCCCAGAGCCCCAGCTCTGGGTCCTCGCCCCGGTCCCGCAGGCCAACTAGGCTCCCCTCTCCCCCAGCCAGCCGAAAACTAACTCCCACTCCCAGCCACTGCCCCCAGCCTCCCCCCCGCCTCCTGCTTTGTCCTGCTTTCAGGCCCCAGGTGTTACCTACTGTCACCGGGTCCTCAGGCTGTGAGAGACTGAACGTACTTCCCCAGTGAGTCCTGCCTGGCCTCCCCCTCCTCATGCATAGAGTGCTACAGTGCCCGGGGAAACTGAGGCACACACACTCATACTCACACTGCAGAGCAGCCTAGGACAGTAGGAATTGCACACACACAACAAAGCAACCAGTGAATGTAGCAACAGAGAGAACACAGGATGACAAGAGTGTGTCACACCCCACGTAAAAGTTTTCCAGAGAAAGCTCGTAAGTTCACCCTCTGGATCAATGAGAGATGCCCAGTTGTGGCTCTCCCAACCCCCAGGTAACAATAATTACACTGGGCTTGATAACAACCAAGTGGTGTTGTTAATTACAGAAAGTAGCATCAGAGTGATTGCAAGAGAAAACAGCCAAGGAAGTTACTAAGCCAGACTAAAACAGGCGCCTAGTTCTAATGCCCCAGGAGAAATGCTGCCACCGCGCAGTCCTCGTCCCTCGTCAGGTAAAATGCGTCCAGGCGAGCGGATTTTGGCTCTGGCCTGGGTCTCCGGCTCTCTGTGGCTTCAGGGTTTCTTACTGGGCGGGAGCAATCACTGTGCATCTCTCCCTTTCTTTGACGAGGGGCGAACCATCCCCTTTGGCAGCAGCATCCTCCTGGCTCCCCATGCCCTGCCCAGGGGGGTCACTGGCAGCTGGGCCCAGGGTGGATGCAGCCAGGGGGGAAGGGCTGCGCCAGGCAGCTGCTCACCTCCCCCCCGTCCCCACAGCGTCCAGGGTCTGCCCGCAGTGCGAGACGGAGCAGAAAGCAGAGGGAATGATGGAGCAGATGTGCGCTAGCGATTTCGGTGAGTGGGAAGGGAGTTTCCCTTCCTATGGATTGGCCTGGAGCATTGGGGGTCCCCTCCCTATGGATCAGCTGAGATCGGGGCCACGGCAGGGGCTGTGCACGGTGCTGGGCAGAAGCCTGCTTGCTGGGGGGACTGCAGGCCCCAGGTCTAGCTCGCAGGGCTGGCCTGGGGGCTGCCTGGTGGCCAGGTCAGGGAGGTTGGGGTGGTCTGGGGTCTGCTGGGGAAGCTGAGCCAGGGGCTTCATGGGGTGGCTGATGCATGTGGCCAGGCCAGGGGCTGCCCAAGGGCTGGGGTTGATCCGCAGGGGGCTGGGGGAGTGGGGCCAGGGCAAGGGGGCTGCTCAGGGAGCTGGGCTGGGGGGATTGTGGCTAGGCGGGAGCTCCTGGGGGCCCAGGCTGGTCCAGGGGTGCTGGAGCTGGGGCACTGGGTCAGAGGCTGCTAGGGGGGCTGGGTCGGAGGGACTATGGGCCGGGGTGGTGGGGTCTGCTGGGGGGCTGGGCTGAGGATTCCCAGCAGCATGGGGAAGGGTTAGGGCTGGGCCAGGGGGTTGGTTCCAGGCCGGGAAGGTGGAGGGCTGCAGGGGCGGAGCCAGCTTGGGGAGGAGCGGGTCTGGGGGTGCAGGGGCAGAGCTGCCCGGGAGGGCTGGGGCTGCAGGGGCAGGGCTCCTGAGGGGTCTGGGGCTGCAGGGGCGGGGTGCCCGGGGCGGGCTGGGGGCTGCAGGGGCCGGGGCTGCCTGGGGCGGGGCTCCCGGGAGCGGGCTGGGGGTGCAGGGGCGGGGTGCCCGGGGTGGGCAGGGGCAGGGCTGCCCGGGGGTCTGGGGCTGCAAGGGGCGGGGCTGCCCGGGGTCTGGGAGGGGCTCCCCGGGAGGGTCTGGGGTGCAGGGGCGGGGCTGCCCGGGGTCTGGGGCTGCAGGGGCAGGGCTGCCCGGGGCGGGCTGGGGCAGGGCTCCCGGGGGTCTGGGGTGCAGGGGCAGGGCCGCCCGGGAGGGGCTGGGGCTGCAGGGGCGGGGCCTGGGGCTGCAGGGGCAGGGCTCCCCGGGGGGCAGGCTGGGGGCTGCAGGGGCAGGGCTGCCCAGGGGCAGGGCTCCCAGGGGTCTGGGGTGCAGGGGCAGGGCTGCCCGGGGCAGGGCTCCCGGGGGCTCTGGGGTGCAGGGGCAGGGCTGCCCGGGGTCTGGGGCTGCAGGGGCAGGGCTGCCCGGGGCAGGGCTCCCGGGGTCTGGGGGTGCAGGGTGCGGGGCTGCCCGGGGGGCCGGGCGCAGCTCCCACCGGCCCCGCTCCCCGCAGTGCTGAAGACGCGGCTCCGGGAGCTGCAGGCGGAGGGCGGCGAGCGCCGCCTGGCGGCCGCCCCGAAGAAGAAGCTGCTGAAGCGGGGTCCCCTGCAGCGCCCCGACACCCGCCGCCTGGTGCTGCACATGCGCAACGCGGCCGCCTGCCCCTGCCCGCAGCTCGCCGACCTGCGCCGCCCCTTCCTGGTGCTGGGCCGCAAGGCGGGCGGGCGGCTGCTGCTGGGCGCCCTGTACCGCTGGGAGCGGGCCAACCGCGAGATGCGCTTCGCCCTCAAGTTCATGTTCTCCTACCCCTGCCCCCCGCGCTGGCCCCAGCTCCCCGGCCCCGAGCAGCGCTAGGGGAGAGCCGGTCCTCACTGCCTGGCGGCCGCCCAGAGCCCCCGCCCGCCCCCAGAACCCCTTCCCGACGGCCCGCCCCCGGTCCTCACTGCCTGGCGGCCGCCCAGAGCCCCCGCCCCCAGAACTCCCGCCCGCCGGCCCTCCCCGGGTCCTCACTGCCTGCCCGCACCCCAGAACCCCGCCGGTCCTCACTGCCTGCCCGCCCCCGGGTCCTCACTGCCTGCCCGCACCCCCAGAACCCCCGCCGGTCCTCACTGCCTGCCCGCCCCCCCGGGTCCTCACTGCCTGCCCGCACCCCCACGAACCCACCTGCCCAACCAGAACCCCCACTTGCCTGCAGGGCTCCCTGCAGCGCCCCCCCCGCTCGACAGGCTCAGGCAGCACTGAGGGACGCTCCATGTTGCCCCACCCCCGTCTCATGCCAACTGTTTGCCCAGCGCCGGCTCCAGCCTGCCAGGTACCGCTGGTCGGGCAGCGGGTGCCAGTAGCTCCAGGTCCCTGCCGCCAGCCGCGTGGAGCACGTAACCCGGCCCTGGTGCCCGGCGGGGGCAGGCTGCACAGTGGGGCGGGCCTGGGGCCCGGCCAATAGGGAGGAGCGGTCAACCCCCACTTCCTGTTCCTCGGCCATCTGGCACACAGCTCCCGAGGGCTGGCCCCGGATCGCCCTGCTTGGGGCTCGGCCCCCGCCCCCACTTAGCCCCTTCCCCATTGCTGCCCAGACCCCTGCTCCCCTCCCCCATCAGCCCTGGGCCAGTCGGGCCCCACCAGGGGGTGGTGCATGCGTTCCCATGGTTATTGGAGGGCACAAGGCCCGGCCAGCAGAGCTGCAGTGAAATAGGACACCACGCAGCGCGCCGACCGGTGGGACGCCCTGCCACAGGACGTTGTGAAGGCCGAGACTAGAACAGGACTCGGGAAAGGGCTAGACACAGTCCTGGGGGAGGGGGCTGTGAATAGCTGTTAGAGGCTAGGGGCAACAGCCCTCCCCCGCCTGGCTGTGTGCCAGGGCTGGGAATGGGCAAAGGGGAGGGATCACCTGATGGCTCCCAGTTCTGGTCACTCCTTCTGGGGCACCTGGCCTTGGCCCCCGTGGGCAGGCAGGGCCCTGGGCTGGATGGACCATGTGACACAGCACCCAGGAGGGGCTGGCCTGGCAGAGGATCACTGAGGAGTGGGGGGAGGATCATTGCCCAGCAGGGCTGCCCCCCACATCTCACACTCCTGCAGCTTGGCATGGGGCTGCCTGCCCCCAGGAAAGCTGAGCCCATGGGCCAAGGCCTGCTCAGGTCCCCAGGCTGCTGCTCCTGCAGCAGGGACCCCCATGCCCCTTTGCTGCACCCAGCAGGCACCCTGTGGGAGCAGCAATGGAGCCTGGTGTGGGGCCCACCCCACCCTGCGCAGCCCCAGGGGTGAGGGTCCATGGGGAGCTGGTGCTCTCTGGGCATGTGGGAAAGGCCCAGGGGTAAGGGGAAGGAGCGCAGCCCAGGCAGGTCCCCAGGGCATAAGGGACACAACCCTCCCCCTACTTGCTGAAGCCAGATGCCCTCTCTCTGCCCCCACCCACCAGGGTCTGGGTGACCTGGAGACTGGGCTAGAGCCCCCCATGTGAGGCAGAGCCTGGGGCTGGCTTGGCTGGGGGCAGCAGGGCACAGAACAAGGTAAATTAATGCACCAGGTTGGGCAGAGGCAATGTGGGAGCTTCCATGTTTTGTAGGAAGTGTGTGCCTCAGTTTGCTTTCTGTAGTACCTGGCTAACCAGGTGAGGGCAGGGCTCCCTGTCAGCTGGGGCCTGTAGGAGAGATTCCAACAACTAGCAAAGGGTCCAGTGCCCACAGCAGATTGAGGGGACGTGGGTGGGGTAGCGGGGCTGGGGTTGCTCTCGCAGCACCCCACCTGTGAGCAGGGGGGAGAGGCCTGGGCCCCTCACTATGGGCAATCAGGGAAGACAGTGGCCACTGCAAGTAGGGCAGAGCAGGCACCAGCCCCACACGGCTCCCAGCCACCCTGCATGGCCAGGAGATGAGCCCCAGCTGCTGCTGCTCCCAGGCCTGGGCAAGGCACAAGCTGGGGGTTCAGAGGGGCAAGGCTGTCTCCAGTGCCCGAGGAGCCAGGCTGGGCTCTCCCCACCCCACGAGAACGTGGGGAATGTGCGCGTGGCTGGGGGTAAACCAGAAACCTAGGCCCCCTTGCAGTGCAGCCCCAACTCTCAGCTGCACAGCACGCCCAGCCCATCACACAGGGCAGCAGCCCAGGGACAGCTGGAGAAACTGAGGCACAGAGCAGAGGGTTTCCCTGGGTCCTGCTCAGCCATGGAAAGTGGCTCACATTGGATCCAAGCCAGTGCAAGGGAAGCTGCTGGTGCCCCCACACTTGGCACAAAGCCTGCTGCTCACAGCATGAGGCCAACACTTCATACAGCCAAGCAGGAGGGGCAGGGCCTAGGCAATAGTCTCCCCACAGCAGCCCCACAGCTGCTGGAGCCTGGCTCCCCGGGCACACCCCCCCCAGCTGTGAAGTAGCAGGAACCCCCTTCACTCTGGCTGCCTGGTGGGGATGCCTGTCATCCTACTGTCCTGTAATAACTGTGCGTCCGTGCCTCAGTTTCCCTGGGCACTGCAACACCGTGGACATGGAGGGGAAGGGTGGGCACAACCATTCCTGGAAGAATGTCAGGCTGAGGGCCAGGCGACAGCAGCAACACCCTCAGCCTGGGAAGGGGAACAAAGGAGGAGGGGGGAGTGACTCCAGGCTGCAGCCTAGGGGCTGGGTTAGTCTGTGGGCCGGGGTGAGAACAGGGCCCCTTCTCCCCAAGTGGGATTGTGCTGACAGCTCCCGGCTCCCCTAACAACTCTGTGCTACATGGTGTCCCAGTCACCCAATAAACCTGCTCTGCTTGCTAGCTGAGGGTCACATTGACCACAGAGTGGGGGGCAGGGCACCCCCCAGCAGAACAGGCACCAGCTGCCCACGCAGGGCACGTTGCAGCCTGGGGGCCCCTCAGCAATCGCACACAGGGGCATGGGAGCCAGCTGCCAGAGGCTTTTATTGGTCCTCTCCAGCAGCGCTACATCTCAGCAGAACTGCCGTGCACAGGGGCAGGGGGGGGGGGGGCGCGGGGGGGCCCTGCTGCCCTAGATACACTACCAATCCACCCCCCCCAGTCAGCAGACCCCTGCCCCAAGGGAGTCCCCCACCCAGTTATGGGGGCAGGGGAAGCCAACTGGGGGCCAAACTGGGAGCCACCCTCTGCCAGGCAGGCAGCCCCCACGAAAGGGGCTACAGTCGAGGGCCTGTTCCAGCAGGCCCCAGACTGCCATGCCCAGCCCAGCTCGGCTCGGCTCTGTGGCCCCTGCCTGTGCCCCTCCCTGGGGCAGGTGGTGTCAGCTCAGAGCACAGGAGTGAGCCAAGGAGGACACAGCTAGCACAGACTAATTTCCATATGGTTAACCATGTGGTGACTGCCAGGGGCTGGCAAAGCCATGAGCTGCCTGGGCTCCTGGGGCACTGCCGTGTCTCCGAGGGAGTGTGTAGGGGCAGGGTGGCTGGCTTCAGCCCCCTGCCAGCCCAGCTCCAGACAGCAAGGGGTTAACTCCTCCCCTATCCCCCCCAGGCTGGCCAGGACCCTGCATCCACCCCTGCCCAGCCCATGGGCTGAGAAGAGGGGGGCCCAGCCAGGCAGGACACTGGAGCTCTCCTGCCCTGAGCAGCCAGGCTGGACAGCCACCAGAGACACCCCCAGTGGGGGGCCTCTGCTCACTTGACGAGCGCCTGGTTACACAGCGCACAGACGAACACCATCTCCCTCTGCGCATCCGGGGCTGCAGAGAAAGGAGCCATCAGAGACCTGCTCCCATGACCAGCCCCCCCAAAGACTTGCCCACCTCCTCCCCATCACTGTCCCCCCCCCCCCGACACTCCCATCACCACCAGCTGTCCCCTATAGTGCACCAGCATCACCAACAGAGCCCCCCGCAGTACAAAGGGAAGGGAGCCAGCAACAGCCCCGGCACGTTTCCCAGAGCCCTGCTGCCGCCCCACTGTCTGGATAAGGCTCACTGGAGGAGCCGGGCACAGCCCCCCCCCCACCTCCTGCCCCTCCCCACAGCACCCCCTGCTGGGCAAGGCTGGGGCTGGAGTAGCCAGGCACTCCCCCAGCCAGGGCTCCTGTCCCTCCCCACAGCACCCCCTGCTGGGTAAGTCTGGGGTGGGAATAGCCAGGCACCCCCCGCCAGTTCCTGCCTCTCCCCACAGCACTGCCTGCTGGGCGAGACCAGGGCTGGAGTAGCCAGGCACCCCTCCCCTCCAGCCCCACTCACCTGTGGCTCCCATGGAGGATTTGGGGACCTTGTAGGAGCAGCATCGGGAGCAGAAGCTGTTTCCACAGTTACTGCAGCTCCGCTGGGGAGAGACGCCAGACATACCGTGAGTGTCGCAGCAGCAGGGCCCTGCACCAGGCAGGGTTGGCTGGAGATCAGCCCCTGGGCGGGGGCTGAGACCCAGGGACCTGCTGACAGCAGACAGCACAAGGACGAGGGAGGTGGACTGGCCCCAGCCCCACTGGCCAGTCTGCCAACCAAGGTCCCGGGTGGAGCCCTGCAAATCCCTGGATTGCCATGGCTCGTTTCTGCGGCTGCCGACACACAATTGTGTGTCCGCACAGGGCTCTGCCCACAGGCCGAGCTGAGCGCCCCTAACGCTGCCATCCCTAGGGCAAGGTGCTCACTGCCCAGCACACTGTTGTCCAGCACAGTGGGCACCCGCTCCCAGCCTGGCACAGCGCGGGCCAGACCATGGAGGCTGCAGGGCAGCTGCAGGCTCGCAACGAGACCACATCTGCACTCGAAATAGGGTGGCATCTGCCTAGCAGTGCAGACACTCCAGCCAAGGGCAGCCAGGCTCAGTCTGCACCCAGCCTGGGTCGGTGGGGGTATGGCTTTCCCCTGCGGAGCTGCCGCACGGCCTGGCATGCAGCTGAACCCCAGATCTGAGGGCAGGCAGCTGGAGGGCAGCCCAGAATGGCTGCCTAGCTAAGCGCAGGCTCTGGGGCCGGAGGCACTTTTGGTCCTGGCTCTCTTGCTGCATGGGGCTAGGGGAGGGGCAGCACTCGGCACTGCCAGCAGGGCCCTGCAAAGGACACTGGGGCAGTGCCCAGAGAGCAAGGCCCGTGAGGCCTGGACAGCCTGCTGGCACGTTCCGGGAGCCAACCCATGCGGGCACAGCCCAGGGCAGGACAAGGAAGAGGCCAGGGGGTTACACGGCCCCGCCCCCCCGGCCCGAGGAAAGCAGGCAGGACTCACCCTCTTCTTGAGCACGGAGAAGGTAGCGGCGCAGCCCGTGCAGCTCCCTAGAGGAGAGGGAGCGAGGGGTCAGGCTGGGCACTGCCTGCAGCTGATCTGCCCCAGACACCTGGCAGGAAGGGGAAGCTCAGCCTGGCTCCAGTCCCGGCCGCCCAGGGCCATGGCGATGCCCCTGCCCAAGGCGCCCCCGCCTGGCACACAAGGCTAGGCAGCCTCAGCGCAGAGACGGGCTTCCCCACTTCCCCTTCAGCCTGGCCAGGGCTGCCAGCGAGGTGCCCCATGAAGGCCTGGGCCCTGCGGCTGCCTGGGAGAGCTGGGTCCTGCTCAGAGCTGCAGGATGCTGCCCAGCGGAAGGGGAGCCCATCCCAGGGGCCTCCCAGGTGACTCCAGCTGGCAGCAGGGCTGTGGGGGCCCGTTACCAGAGGGGAGCCAGGCCCTCCTTGCTCACAGCCGGTGCCCAGGCCCCGCCTACCGGAGTTGTTGCTGGGGTAGCGCTTGCGCAGCCGCTCGGTCAGCCGGGACACCTTGCTGCGGATCACCTCGTTCTTGCTCATGGCGCCGCCCTCCGGGAGGTCAGAGTCAGCCGAGCACTGGGAGACCTCGTCGTCCTCCTGCCAAGAGCAGGGCTCAGCCAGGGGCTGTTGCTTGGGCCCCAGAGGGCAGAGCAGCCCCCGGCCAAGCCACTTGGTGGCCATGGGGCAGGAGCTGGCGGGGGCTCTCAGCTTGGCTCTGCTGCCGGCCTGCAGGCTGCCCCAGGCACACACCTCCCCCCCACCCCAGTACTCACCATGGACAGCTGGGTCTCCTCCCGCCGCGTGGAGAGAAGAGAGGAGAGGCGGTAGCCATGGGACAGAAGCAGCAGGGGCCCCTCGCCCAGGCACAGCCCGGACCCCAGCCTCTCCCCAATATACCAGGGCCTGGGGCAGGACTCCCCGCACGGCCGCTCCCATTCCCTGCCCCGCTCGCATTCCCCAGCGCCCTCCAGTGGACACCCAGTTCAGGGGCGGGACCCCCTGCATCTCTGTGGACGTACCTCGATAGCATCTTTAAACTCCTCGTCCGGCTCTGCCTCCTCCGCCTCCTCCACGCTGCCAGGCGTGAGGTCCTGCGGGGGACACGCCCATGTCACCGCGCCTCCAGAGCCGGGGCGAGACGCCAGCAGCCCCAGGGTGTGGCATGGCCCAGAAGGGAGTCTGCACCAGGGGTGCGCGGGTCAGCGAGCAGCCCAGAGCCCAGGAGCAGGGTCTGCCCCAGCCCCCCACCCTGAATGGGGCACAGGGAGAGGCGGATCCCCCAGGGTCCCAGCCCAGCCAGCAGATCCCTTCACGCTCAGGGACACCCACCCAGCCCTGAGCCCCGGCCGGCTCACCTCGGTGCTGGTGGGTGTGGGGGTCCAATCCGCCAGGGTGCCCCCCCCTTCTGCTCCCGCCTCGGACTCTGTTGGCTCTGGGGTGCTGGCAAGGGGCTGCGTGCCCAGGTGCTGCTGCATGGCAGCCTGGATCTCCAGCAGCACTGGGGAGAGAGGGGTGTTGGGCGGGTCACACTGGGGTGCAGCAGCCCCCAGGCCAGCCCAGCCTAGGGCCAGAGGGAGAGAAAGGCCCATGGCAGCAGCGATGTACCCAGCACAGGCCGGGGGCACGGCCCCTTGCAAACCCCCCCCTGCTGTGTACGGAGCCCGCGGTGGGGACTCACCACGGCAGAAGTGGGCGTTCCCCAGGAAGAGGGTGCTGTTGAGCAGGGCCAGCACCCAGCACAGGGGCAGCAGGTACAGGACACAGAGGGAGCCCAGCAGCACCCCATAGAACCTGGGCAAGGAGGGACCAGAGCTCAGAACAGTGGGAGCAATTTGGGTACCCCTCTCCCCAGTGCACACCCCCCTGCTTGTCCCATCCAGTGCACACAGCCCCCGCCCAGTGCACACAGCCCCGTACCCTCCACCCATCCAGTGCGTGCAGCCCCCCGCACCCTCACTGGTTTGTGCCCCCACCCCTCCAGGCCCCAGTCCAGGGACTTGCATTGCACACAGGCACTCTTCCACAGGCCCACCTCCTCCCCAGATCTGCCTGCCCAGCACCCAGCCCCTGGGGAGCCCCGCTGGGCCCCAGGCAGCTCCTGGGGCAGACTTACTGAGAGGACAGAGCGGGGTTCTCCCAGTGCAGCATGCGGTACACCCCCTCGCAGGCGCTGCACGCCCGGCCCAGCACGCCCTCCAGCTGCATCAGGCTGGAGAAGGAATAGGAGCATCAGGGGTGCCCACCCTGGGCACCGATCAGCCCCTCGGTTATGGACCCTCCCCCCCAAGGGACACATGCCGCCTGCATTAGCAGGCATCAGCCAGGAACTGAGCCCAGCCCTGCTTCTCCCCCCACTGGGCTGCCCTGCCCTGCCCTGCCCTCCCCAGCCACACCGGGGCAACTGGGACCAGCCCACCAGACACCTGGCCCAGGCCAGGCTCAGCAGATGCTAGGACAGCAGGGAGGCAACCAAGGGACAGGTCATAGCTAGGGACTCAGCCCGAGAACGGAGCCTGCCCCCAGTGCATGGTTATGGAGCAGCCAGGCCACGCTGTAGTTCCCCACCCCCGCCCGTTAGCCCATCCCACCAGGCGGAGGGCACCCCTGTGGGGCACTAGGCAGGTCCCAGCACTTACAATCTCTTCACCTCAGCCAGGGCTTCATGGCGCGCCAGCCGCACCTGCCGCAGCTCCTCGCGCCGCACGCTGTGGTAGCTCCGACGCAGCAGCTCCGGCGCTGGCGGGCAGGTCCGGCACGCCTCCCCCAGGTAGCCCAGCAGGGCCGGCACCAGCACCAGCAGGGCCCCCAGCACGAACCAGGCAGCTGCAGGAGCCAGGCTGGATCAGGCCCCCGGCCCAGCAGAACCACCATGGGCTGGGCTGGGCTCCAGAACAGGAGAGTTCTAGCCCCGCGCCCACGGCCCCCACCCCCAGTTGCCTCCTGCCCAGCAAGTCACCTGCCCTGCCACCCCACGCAAAGGGCCCCGACCCCCACAATCGCTGCCCCCCCACCCTGCCCAATGCACCCTGACCTACACAGTCCCTGCGCCCCCATACTATCACCCTGCCCAATGGGCCTTCCCCACGGCCCCGCCCCAGCTGCCTCCTGCCCAGCAAGTCACCTGTCCTGCCACCCCGCGCAAAGGGCCCCATACTGTCACCCTGCCCCATGCGCCTTCCCCTCACAGCCCCTGCCCCCCCATACACTGTCACCCTGCCCAATGCACCCTGACCGCCATGGTCCCTGCCCCCCCACACTGTCACCCTGCCCAATGGGCCCTGCCCCCTCACCCCACAGCCCCTCACCTTCCGTCAGGGTGAGCAGCAGGAAGTTGAGGGCCAGGCAGGTGAGCAGCGAGCACAGAGGCATCTGCCACCTGCAGGGCAGAGCCGGGTTAGGGGCTGCAACTAGGCTGGCGCCTCCCCCCGCCCGGGAGCAGCACCTACCGCAGCAGGAAGCAGATCCCCTCCCAGGCGTCCTGCAGGGGCTCCAGGTAGATCTCCAGCCGCTTGGAGGACACCACCAGGTTGAAGAGGTCGAAGGCCGGGGACTTGGGAGGAGCTGGCAGCTCCACCTGGGCCTCTGGCGGAGCAGGGCCCCCTTCTGGCCCCTGCCCCACGGCCTCACGCTCCGGCCCCTGCATGCTGCACACGGGAGTCAGACCCCCCCTCCCGTCGGCCCCAGGTGAGGGGACGCGCTGCCCTGCGGGGGGCCCTCAGGAGCTGGGGGAACATGGGAGGCTGTGGGACAGGTAGGCCACAGAGCCCGCGGGGCTGGGCCAGACCCCCGCTTCTGCCCCACAGAGCCCGTGCAGCAGGCTCCTCGCAGCCCCTCCGCGCCGCCAGTGCCTCCGACAGAGCCCAGGGCAGCCACGAGCCTCCCCCGCAGGCAAACTGCCCCTCCCCGCCCCGGTAAAACCAGCTGCCCGAGTCCTGTGGCCCATCGCGGCTGCGGCCAAGGGCTGGACGGGGAGCTCCGGGGCCGGGTCTGCCCCACGGGCTGCAGACGAGACGAGGGGCAGGCGACTTGGGTCCCACATCACCTCACCTTCCCCACGGGGCTCAGCACAAGTAACGAGCCTGCAGCGCCCAGCATGCCAGCCCAGCCACCCGCAGCCCCCGCCAGCCCAGCCCCCCCGGCGCCCCGCACTCCTCAGCCCCACCAGCCCAGCCCCGGCGCCCCGCACCCGCCCCGCAGCCCAGGCGCCCGCACTCCTCAGCCCCACCAGCCCAGCCCCCGGCGCCCCGCAGCCCTCACCCCCACCAGCCCCGGCGCCCCCGCACTCCTCAGCCCCGCCAGCCCAGCCCCGGCGCCCCGCACCCGCCCCGCAGCCCTCACCCCCACCAGCGCCCCCTCCGGCGCCCCGCACCTCAGCCCCCGCCAGCCCAGCCCTCCCGGCGCCCCGCACCCGCCCCGCAGCCCAGGCGCCCCGCACCCTCAGCCCCCGCCAGCCCCGCCCCTGCCCTCAGCCCAGCCCCCGCCCGCAGCCCACACTCCCGGGGGCGGGGCTCACCTGTCCAGCCCCCCCCCAGTTCTTTCCGGGCAAGGCCGGAGCGAGCAGCTCCGCTTCCTCAAGACGTCACCCCAGACACGCCCATTGTCCGTGACAGCCAATCGCGTGCGGGGGCGGGGCTTGGCGGGACGCTCCCCCCCATCGCCGGCCTTCCCGAAGTCCCCGGCTAGTCTTCGGCGTCAGGCCCCACCCCTAACGCCTAGTCACGCCCCCCTTTGGTCCGGCCACGCCCCCATGGTCTAGGCACGCCCCGTCCATCCCCAGGGCCACGCCTCCAGAACCCATCCCAGGCTAGCCCCCCCCGGCCTGCACAGCTGCCCCGTGGCAGGGAAGCTCCCGGGCCCCTGCAGCAGAGCGAGCGCCCAGGCCAGGCGGGACATGCCCCTGGCAGGGTTGCCCAGCCCAAGGCCTGGCACGGCCCCGTGTTCCACTGGGTTCCGCACCCCTTCGCAGACGGCCCAGGCTCATTGCTGGCCCTGGAGCCTCCTGTCCGGTTACAAGCTGGAAACGGGCACAAGGCGGTGACAGGGAGACAATGTCAGCCCTGTGTCCAGCACACGATTAGTGTCAGGTCTGTGTCCAGCCATGGTGCTCCCCGGGGCTCCGTGTACTCTGGGGACCAGATCAGCCTGGGCCAGAGATCCTCTCCCCCCAGGAGCCTCCCCAAAATTCCCTGCACCCCCAGCTCTTCCCACTGCCCCTCCTGAGCACTTCCTGCCTTTCCCCAGCCGGCATGTTGCTCCAGTCTCTTTCATTCCAGTCTGCATTGTCCATCCCCTGCCTGCTTCCTCAGTTGGACTCAGGGATCCCAGCTCTGGGCGGGCAGCGGTGTCTAGTGGTTAGAGCCAGGGACTGGGTGCCAGGAGTGCTGGGCTCTATTCTGCAGTCACTGCCTGGCCTGGAGGATAGCCACTCTGAGATGGGGGGTTACACAGAGCCCCCATCATGGGGAGCCCCTCCTCATGGGCCAGGATACAAAAGGGCCCTGGAGGTTCCTCCTTTTGTCTTCAATCCGGCTCCCCCCCCGGAGGCTCTGTGCTAGGAACCGAAGCTCTGAACACAGGATCCAGTGACCCTTCCCAGCTGCGGTCGCTCTCCAAGACTCGGCCTAACCGAGCAGTTTGTTCCATCTCTGCTCCCAGCCTGCCCCAGACCGGCGGGGGGCGTTTCCTTGTGACTCTCGCTCTGTGACTAACCCTCCGACTGTAGATGCCAAAGGACTAGCCCAGCAAGCTCTTTGGGGTTGCCTCAGCCTCCCTTGCCCAGGGAACTCCACAGCCAGCCCCCTGGGATTTCCCATCCTGTGCTGGGTGGGGCACAGAGCGGGGACTCTGCCCCCTGCAGGCCTCTCTCAGCTGCCCGACAGAGCAGAGCCCCCTACCCCCGCCCTGGCATCTTCACTGGTTAGGGCAGAACTCCCCCAGTAATTCTTTACCTAGGCCCCCAAGCACAGGGGGCTATAGTGATGCCTGGTGTTACAGGGGGAGGGGCTGGGCAGGGTGACCCATGTTGCTCATGATGGGAGGGGGCTGGAGTTTCCCCCTGTGCCGTAGTGGGGGGCTGTCCACTTTGTAACCCGGTGTTCCCACCTGGCTGCGCTGTGAGATTCCCACTGACTCACCCACATGTGGATTGGCCCAGACACCTGGTCCCAGCCTGAGCCCATAACAAGGCTGTTTCCAGAGGGAGAGACAAGAGAAGAGAGGTGGGGACAGTCCCCAAGCTGGGAGGTAGGTGGGGAGTTGAGTTAGTCTGAGCTGGGTAGAAGGAGGAGGGGAGACTGGGAGCAAGAAAGGGGGGTTCAGGGCCCGTGAGCCCTGCTCCCCCAGAGGACTAAGGCTCTGCCCAGGCTCCTGTGTTAACACAGACCCTACCCTACACTGTATCTCTGAGAAGCAATAAAACCTTCTACTCTACTGGCCGGTTGAGAGTCACATCTGTCTGCAGATGGGGGTGCAGGGTCAGGAGCTCCCCAACATGCCGTCACCCCCCCCCACTAGGTGTGGCAAATATCCCCCTCCTGGTCCTGCTGCCACCTTGCCCCCAAAACAGAAGTGGGGAACTGGTCAAATCCTTCTCCCTGCAAGAAACCCCTACAGGCAGCCCCCATGCGTGTGAATATGAACACACATGCAGGCACATGGGCCCTGCAGGGGATTCTGGAGATCATGAAGCACCCCCCCCATACCCATCGCACCTGGCTCCAGGGCTCCCGGCCCCCCCGGAGCACAAGTGCCTGCTGATTAGGCGGCTCAGGCCCCTGTGTCCCCGTCCTTCCCCGGCACACAAGAGAGCCCATTCAGCCGCAGGCAGGGCAGGAAGTGCTGGCTCTGGTACCGCGGCCCTTTGGCTCCATCCTGCCCAGCTGCTTCATTGCAGCCTTGTTCTCGCTGCCTGGCAGTGCACACGGCACAGGGGCTGGCCTGGCAAGCTGGCAAGCAAGGCGCTGTGGGGAAAGCCCTTCAGCTGTGGGGCCTGGCTGGTGCCATGGGGAAAGCTTTGCAGCTGTGGGGCTGGGCCAGGCCTATGGGGAAAGCCCTGCTGCTGTGGGGCTGGGCCGGGCCTCTGGGGAAAGCCCTGCTGCTGTGGGGCTGGGCTGGGCCTATGGGGAAAGCCCTGTCGCTGTGGCAGGGCCCTAACAAGGGCGAGGCGAGTGAGGCACTTGCCTCGGGCGCAAGAGCTGAGGGGGCGCAGAAGACAGCTACTGCACTGTCTTTGCTCGCGCCTCACGCCACGTCAGCAGCCCCGCTCACGCTGAGGACAGTCTTGCCTCAGGCACCAAATTAGCTAGTTACGACTCTGAGGTGTGGGGCTGGGCTGGGCAGCTCCTGTGGCTTTCCTGGGGAAAGCCCTGTGGCTGTGGGGTCAGGCCGGGCGGCACTATGAGGAAAGCCCTGCGGCAGTGGGGCCAGGCTGGGCAGGGAGGCGCCATAGGGAAAGCCCTGCAGCTGTGGGGCCGGGCCGGGCCAAGCGGCACTATGGGGAAAGCCCTGCGGCTGTGAGGCCAGGCCAGGACTATGGGGAAAGCCCTGAGGCTGTGGGGCCGGGCCTATGGGGAAAGCCCTGCGGCTGTGGAGCCAGGCCAGCGCTACGGGGAAAGCCCTGAGGCTGTGGGGCCGGGCCTATGGGGAAAGCCCTGAGGCTGTGGGGCCAGGCCAGCGCTATGGGGAAAGCCCTGAGGCTGTGGGGCCGGGCCAGTGCTATGGGGAAAGCCCTGCAGCTGTGGGGTTGGGCTGGCCAGGTGGCGCTACAGGGAAAGCCTGCGGCTGTGGGGCCAAGCCGGGCCTATGGGGAAAGCCCTGCGGCTGTGGGGCCAGGCCAGCGCTATGGGGAAAGCCCTGCAGCTGTGGGGCCAAGCCGGCGCTATGGGGAAAGCCCTGAGGCTGTGGGGCTGGGCCGGTGAGGAAAGTGGTATGGGGAAAGCCCAGCGGCTGTGGGGCCAAGCCGGCGCTATGGGGAAAGCCCTGAGGCTGTGGGGCTGGGCTGGTGAGGGAGGTGCTATGGGGAAAGCCCTGCATCTGTGGGGCCGGCTGGCGCTATGGGGAAGGCCCCGTGGCTGTGGGGCCGGGCGGCGCTATGGAGAAAGCCTGCGGGTGTGGGGCCGGGCGGCGCTATGGGGAAAGCCCTGCGGCTGTGGGGCCGGGCGGCGCTATGGGGAAAGCCTGCGGCTGTGGGGCCAAGCCGGTGCTATGGGGAAAGCCCTGAGGCTGTGGGGCTGAGCCGGTGAGGGAGGTGCTATGGGGAAAGCCCTGCGGCTGTGGGGCTGGGCCGGGCCTATGGGGAAAGCCCTGCGGCTGTGGGGCCGGGTGGCGCTATGGGGAAAGCCCTGCGGCTGTCGGGCAGGGCGGCACTATGGGGAAACCCTGCAGCTGTGGGGCCAAGCCGGTGCTATGGGGAAAGCCCTGTGGCTGTGGGGCTGGGCTGGTGAGGGAGGTGCTATGGGGAAAGCCCTGCGGCTGTGGGGCCGACCAGGCGGCACTATGGGGAAAGCCCTGCGGCTGTGGGGCCAGGCCAGCGCTATGGGGAAAGCCCTGAGGCTGTGGGGCCGGGCCAGCGCTCTGGGGAAAGCCCTGAGGCTGTGGGGCCGGGCCAGACGGCAATATGGGGAAAGCCCTGAGGCTGTGGGGCCGGGCCTATGGGGAAAGCCCTGTGGCTGTGGGGCCGGGCCAGTGCTATGGGGAAAGCCCTACAGCTGTGGGGCTGGGCCGGCCAGGTGGTGCTATAGGGAAAGCCTGCGGCTGTGGAGCCAAGCCAGGCCTATGGGGAAAGCCCGGCGGCTGTGGGGCTGGCCAGGCGCTATGGGGAAAGCCCTGAGGCGGTGGGGTTGGGCCTATGGGGAAAGCCCTGTAGCTGTGGGGCCAGGCCGGGCCTATGGGGAAAGCCCTGTGGCTGTGGGGCCAAGCCAGCGCTATGGGGAAAGCTCTGAGGCTGTGGGGCTGGGCCGGTGAGGGAGGTGCTATGGGGAAAGCCCTGCGCCTGTGGGGCTGGGCCGGTGAAGGAGGTGCTATGGGGAAGGCCCTGTGGCTGTGGGGCCGGGCGGCACTATGGAGAAAGCCTGCAGCTGTGGGGCCGGGCGGCGCTATGGGGAAAGCCCTGCGGCTGTGGGGATGGGCAGGCGCTATGGGGAAAGCCCTGCGGCTGTAGGGCCGGGCGGCGCTATGGGTAAAGCCCTGCGGCTGTGGGGCCGGGCGGCGCTATGGGGAAAGCCTGCGGCTGTGGGGCCGGGCGGCGCTATGGGGAAAGCCCTGCGGCTGTGGGGCCGGGCGGCGCTATGGGGAAGGGGAAGCCCTACAGACACTGGGAGAGCTGGGTTGTCCCGGGAACAGGCCCGGGAGCGCCGTCCCGCCTCCTGTGCCGCGCCGCTCTCCTGCTGGGGCATGCGGGTTGCCAGCTTCCCCACAGGCAGGGGCTGGCTCCCAGGGACCCGGGCAGGCAGCCCCCCAGCCCGGCCGAGGGACTGGGCTGGGCTGACAGCTCCATGCTGCTGGGGCAGGGGACCCCCAGAGCTGCTCCCCCCTCTCCCGTGCTGCCAGGGGACGGGGTGGGGCCAGGAGGCCAGAGCGCCAGGAGCCGGCCCTGGCTGGGCATAAGGCCTGGCCTCCGTGAGCCCCCCTCAGGGAGCACAGCCCAGCAAGCAACGCGGGCTGCAGCGTCCCAGCGGCCAGCAGGGGGCAGCCCCCGGCACAGGGGCCAGGCTGGCTGGGGAAGCCGAGGGGAGGCTGAGAGCCCCCAGCACACTCGGCTCAGCTGTGCCGGGGCCTGGGGGGTGCTGGGGACCCCCAGAGCTGCAGCCAGACCCCAACCCCAGGCCATGCGGAGGCAGGCACGCTCAGCCCGGCCCCCTTCCTGTGGCTGGACATATCCAGCCCTGGGGTGAGCTCAGGGGCCAGGGCCCCGTGGCGGTGGAGGGGGAGGTGGGCCTGAGCCCTTGGCTGTGGGAATAGCAAGGAGGGGAAACCCCTGCCCGGGGCCCCCGCCCAGCATTCCCCTCTCGCCCCCGGCCCGGGGGCCCACACACCCTGCACACAAAGCCCCACCAGACAGCCCAGCTCGGACCAGCAGCCCTTTATTTAGCCGGGGAATTCGCAGCAAGCCGGGATCCGGGTGCTTCCAAGGGGTCGGGCAGGGATGGGGGTGGAGAGGGACCCAGCTTCCTCCGCAGCAGCAGGTGCTGCTGGTCTCCAGCCTGGCCCTGTTACAGGGCTCCAGCCCTGTCCCCCCTGCCCCCGGCTGCGTAGGCCAGGCCCCCGGAGCAGTAGGTAGAGTCCAGCTGCAGGCAGGGCAGGACAGATGAGCAGGCGCTGGGGCGGAGGGGGCCTGGCTGGTCCCCTGGCTCGTGCTCTGCTGACGGGCAGAGCCGGACCAAGGGCAGCCTGCGGAAAGCTGGGCAGGGCACAGCACTAGGGCAAAGGCACCCAGCTCTCCAACGTGCTGTGCCTTGGCTGCGTGCAAGCCCGCAGAGAGCCAGGCTGGCCGGATGGAGCAGGAACACGCCCCCCCGAGCAGCGTGGGGCTGCGGCACCAGGCGGGGGAGCCAGCAAGGTCCAGGAGCATGTTCAGCACCTAAAAGGGAAACGGAGTCACTAGCAGAGTGGCCAGGCCCCAGCCCTGCCCCCTAGCTCCTGGCCACGCCTCCTCATTCCCGGCCACGCCCCCTGTGCATCAGGCACCACGGGAGTCCCACTCCTGCCCAGTAACTCAAATGATGGGATGAGGGTACCCATGAGTAACTGCCAGAGGCCACGTGCTGCCTGCAGGCTCTCCCTGGGGTAGCCATGGCCCCCCAACCCAAACAGGCAGCGAAGGGTTAACTCTGCAGCCAGGGATCAGTAGGAGCCCCCTATCCGTGCCCTTTGGCAACTATGGAGCTGGCCCACGAGGCCCCTCCTCCAGGCACCGCAGGCATGGGCTCACCCCCCACCGCCAAGGCGTGGAGAATCTGGACACCCGTGTGCTAGCTGTAAGAAAAACGTGACTCGGTTTCCCCCTCACTCTGTACTGCCGCTCAGCGGGCGGGAAGGGGTTCACTTCTCCCTGTTGCGGGCCCGGCTGGGGCAGTGACGAACAAGCGACTGGGCAGCGACTCTGAGGCCAGGCCAGCTGCACAGGAACCGCGCGCTCAGCCGGCAGAAGGCAGGGAAGTGAGGGGAGAGGTCACGGTGCGCCAGGGCAGACAGAGCTGAAACCACCAAGGCCTGGCTAGTGCGTCTGCCACTTCAGCGCCCTGCACCGCTGCTGCTGGCAGCATCCCCGCAGGGGGCAACATCTCTGCCAAAGCTCGGGGCTCATCTGGACTCTGCAGAGCCCTGGCTGGTGCTTGGGGGCCCTGTCTCCCTGCTCCTCCCCACACATCTAGGCCTGGCCCAGTGATGGTGGTGACAGAGACAGGAGGAAGGCTGAGCCAGGACAGCTGGTGGCAGAGGTGGGGGGCCGGGCCCAATGGCACATCTTGCAGAAGACAAGCCCAGCGGCAGAACCTAGCTTAGTCACAGGACAGCAGGGGAGGCCGCTCCCAGAGGCTGCTCGCCGAGCTGGGCACAGAGAGGGGGCACGTGGGAACGCTAACGAGGCGCAGCTGGCTGCACAGCCCAGGCCAGCAAGCAGGGACCCCAGGCCAGTCTCAGCTCAGCTGCCGAGAGCACCACCCGGCTCACCGGCACTGGCGGGATGGGCGGGGGCCTGGGGAGCAGCCTCCCGGCCCAGTTCGCCAGCTGCAGCAGCAGAGGGTGGAGCTGAAAGCCGAGAGGCAGGAGATGGAAGCAGGGCGGCCGCGGCCGCGTGGGGCCGGCAGTGCTGCTTGCGGGTGCCCGGGGCCGGGCGTCCAGGCGGGACGGTTTTCAGGGCTGTGATTGTATCCGCGCCACCCCGCGCCAATGAAATCGCGGTCACGCCGCTTTTAAACCAACCAGACTGGCAGCCGGGGCTGGGCTTGGCCACCCTGGGAAATGGCTTCCTTGCCCCGGGACGGCTGCCACAGGCCCAGGGCGCTGCCACGCGCCGCTCTCCCGAGGAAGGGACGCCGCAGAAGAGGGACAGGCGAGGCGGGGGTGGGCACTAGGACCCAGCGGTGCCCCACATTTCACAATTTTGGAGGAAGTGAGTCTTTGCCCAGGAAAGCTCATGCTCCAACAAATCAGTTAGTCTGTGAGGGGCCACGGGACTGCTCCTTGTTTGTGCAGATTCAGACTAACACGCCACCCCCTGACACACGTCAAATTTCCAGGTTCCCTACGCAGCTGCGTACTCTGCGTCTGGGGAAGGACGGCCTGGATGGAGGGACTGAAGCTGAACAAGCAGTCAGCTCCCGGCCGGCCGCGGGGCACAGGGAACGAGCCAGGCAGCTCCCGGCCGCGGGGCACAGGGAACGAGCCAGGCAGCTCCCGGCCGCGGGGCACAGGGAGTGGGAACGTGCAGCACGGCCGAGTGGGAAGGGAGCCACCAGCCCCAGGCGGGGCAGACTCACCTGCCTGCCCACCTCGCAGCTGGGCTGCAGCTTGAATCAGGCTCCCCGCCGCGCCACTGTCTCACCCCAGCCTGGCCAGGGCCCTGCGCTCAGCTCTCACGGACCTTGCTGCGTCGGCCGCAAGGGTCACGTGTGGCTCACAGGGGTCGGGGTCGGGGATCTGCCCGGGCTCTGCGCTCACCCGCATGCTCCAGAGCGCCGCCCGGAGAGCAGGGCGCTGCAGCCGAGGGCCCGACTCGGAGCCCGGCGCTCGCCCTCGGGGTGCTGCCGGTGGGATTTCACACCACCTGGGCGCCTCGACCCCCTTGTGAGCCCAGGGCCGGCAGCCCCTCCCTGCCCAGCCCCTGGCTCCCCAGCTTTCTGGGCCCAGCCGCAAGCGATTCCAGGGGAGCCTGTGTCCGCTGCCAGGCCCCGAAAATACGGCGCTCACCTCCAGGCGAGACGCGGCTGCTCCACGCCATCCGCTGCTGCACCCGTGTCCAGGGCCGGGAAGCACCTGCAGCCACCAGCCTTTCCCATCCTCAGCTCAGAGCCACCTCCAGACACGGTCCCAGCACAATCCCCTCCACCGTGGAGCTGCTGAAGGGCCCAGCTGGCAGCCTTTCCCAGACACAGCCGCTGGCAACAGGAGCCCAGGCAGCCAGTCCCTCCTGCAGGCCTTGGCTTCGCAGCTGGAGCAGGGCCAGGAGAGGAGCCAAAGCGGGAGTCAATCCCCCGGACGGGGACAGGGGCTGATCCCCCCCCCGGCTCCTGCCTTCACACAGCTCTGGGAGTCCCGGACGGAAAGGCCCAGCCACTGGGTTGCAGGCAGGGAAATGCAGGGGCCTGAGCGATGGGCACAGCCATGGGCAGAGGGGGCAGCGTTCCTGGAACAGGGCCCAGCCCCAGCCGCTACACCTCCAGGCTCGCCTGGGCCGCCTTTGCAGCAGGGCTCCTCGGCTCACTCAGCTCAGAGCCCCAGGCGGGAGCAGCGCAGGGACTAAGGCACCAGGCGGCAGTCTGTAAAAAACGAAGGCACTTCGGGGCTCCTCTGCACTGCCCAGAACGGCCTTGGCACAGCCGCTGCCCAGGGACGGGGCTACGCTGCAGGGCAGGCACCACACTCCCGCGCCCCTGCGGGACAGGCCTGGCCTGCCCGAGGCGCCCTCCGTCTCCTCTCCAGGGGTCTGCGCTGGGCACGAAACCGGCCCTTCCCTTGGGCCTCCAGCCTGGGCTCAGTGCCGCCGACCTCCACTCCGTCTCGCCTGCAGCTTCAACCGGGCTCAGTCTCACTTCCTGCTCCTGCCGGCTGGGTGGCAGTTGAACAGGGTCACGCACTGCCCCAGAGGTAGCTGCATTTCCCTGGAAGACGTAGCCATCCCGGGGCACAGCCTGTGGGGCTGCGTGTCCCTGCAAAGGAAAGGGCATCAGGTAGAGGCCCTGGTGAGCAGTGGGACGAATGGAAGGGGGCTCTCGCGGCGCCCTGCCATACCAGGCCCAGCCCTGCCCCCAGCCATGAATCAGGGAAGCAGCCGAGGCAGGACCACGCAGGGAAAGGGCGATGGCGCTGGACTGGCAGGGGGCTGCTGTCCACTGCCTGCATCTGCCAGGCTGGGGGGGCGGGGGACGCAGTTCTGCACCTGAGCAGATGGGGCAGGGGCTACATGCAGGGCACAGTGAGGGCTCAGCCCCAGAGAGGAAGGGGGCCGGTGGGAGCTTTGGGGATCTCTGAGCGTTTTGGGTCGGGGGGCAGATACTGGGAAGTGCGTCCTGGCTGGGCCAGGGGTGCTGGGATGGAATCCTGGGGGGCCAGCGCAGGCCCTGGCCCTGAACCCTTCCCCGCCTAGGACACCCACAGGGGCAGTGTCCTGCTGTCCCCGCCGGGCTCCCCGTGCCCAGCCGCCCTGGAGCAATGCACAGAGACCCCGAGCGAGCACCCACCTGTGCGAGCTGGGAGAGGGGCCAAGGGCCGGCAGCCCCCACCTTCAGGCCATCGGAGCTGGGTTCTTTGGCGGAGGAGAATCTGTGTCCATCCCCTGTCCAAGCCAAGGGGGGGGATCCCTCTGTCTGGGGGCTGCAGGTCCCTGCCAGGCTAGGGGAGGACTGTCTGTCTGTCCTGGGGGAGGCAGAGGGGGCGGCGGGTCCATCCATCCCAGGAGCAGCAAGTCTGTCCCTCCATCCAGGGGCAGGGGGGAGAAGGGGCTGTGGGTCCTTGGTTGGGAGTTGAGGGGTCTGTGAGTCCGTTGGGGGGTCTGCGGTCCATCTGTCCCGGGGAGGCGGGGATGGTCTCCGGGTCCATCCCGGGGCAGGTGGGGGCGGGGGTCTGAGGGTCCGTCCGTCCCGGGGCAGGTGGGGGTTGCGGGTCCGTCCGTCCCGGGGCAGGCGGGGATGGTCTCCGGGTCCATCCCGGGGGCAGGTGGGGGCGGGGGTCTGAGGTCCGTCCGTCCCGGGGCAGGCGGGGAGGTTGCGGGTCCGTCCGTCCCGGGAGGCGGGGATGGTCTCCGGGTCCATCCCGGGGCAGGCGGGGTTGCGGGTCCGTCCGTCCCGGGGCAGGCGGGGCTGCGGGTCCGTCCGTCCCCGGGCAGGCGGGGGCTGCGGCCCGGCGGCGCTCAGACGATGTCGCTGTGGCCCCGGCAGCGGCGCGCCAGGCAGTAGAGGCCCGAGAGCAGGTGTAGGGCTGCGGCCAGCGCCCCGCAGACGGCGGCGCCCAGGTAGGCGCTGTAGGGGCAGCGCTGGCTGTAGCCGCGCAGGGTGCAGTAGCTGTTGCGCTCCGCCTTGTGGCCCATGACGCCCGCGGCCGCCGCGTAGAGCCCGGCGCCCAGCAGCAGGTCGTGCACGGCGTTGGTGAGCAGCCAGCGGGCGCCCAGCCCCGGCACCAGCGCCCAGCGCCCCAGCAGGCTGAGGCCGAGCAGCGCCAGCGCCAGCAGCCAGGCCAGCACGGCGGCGAAGAGCGCGAAGTGCGCCGCGCCCTCGTACTTGTGGGCGGCCACGGTGGCCCAGCAGGCGGCGCCCAGGAGCAGCTGCCCCAGGCGCAGCGGGAGCAGCGGGCTACGCACGAAGGGCCGGTGCAGGCTGAGGGGCCCGCGGGCGGGCGAGCCGGGCGGCGGCGCGGCGGGGGGCGCGGGAGGCGGCATGGCTGCAGCGCGGACCCTGGGCCGCTCCCCGGCGCCACTTCCTTTGCGCGGGGCTGCCAAACATCTGGCGCTAGCGGGCCTTCCTGCGCCGGCCGCCCCGCCCCGCCCCGCCGCGACGTGCCGGGGGCTCGCTGCGAGGGGCGCGGTCCGCCGGCCGGGAGCGCCGGTCCCCGGGCCGCTGCCCCGCCGGCCACAAACCCCGCACCCGGCCCGCCGGCCCACAGAGCCCGCACCCCGCACCCGGCCCGCTGCCCCGCCGGCCCGCAGAGCCCGCACCCCGCACCCGGCCCGCTGCCCCGCCGGCCACAAACCCCGCACCCCACACCCGGCCCGCTGCCCCGCCGGCCCGCAGAGCCTGCACCCCGCACCCGGCCCGCTGCCCCGCCGGCCAGAGCCCGCACCCCGCACCCGGCCCACTGCCCCGCCGGCCCACAGAGCCCGCACCCGCACCCGGCCCGCTGCCCGCCGAGCCCGCACCGCGCACCCGGCCGCTGCCCGCCGAGCCCGCACCCGCACCCGGCCGCTGCCCGCCCGCCAAACCCCGCACCCCGCAGCCCCAGCCCGCTGCCGCCGCCCTGCACCCGCAGGCCTGCTGCCCGCGGCCCGGCCTGCTGCCCGCCTGCCCGCACCGGCCCTGCCGCCGCATCCTGCACCGCCGCTGCCCCGCCCTGCCACCGCATCCTGCACCCGGCCCGCTGCCCGCCGGCCACAGAACCGCACCCGCGCCGCCTGCTGCCCGCGACCACAAACCCGCTGCAGCCGCTGCCGCACCCGGCCTGCTGCCCGCCCGACCACAAACCCGCACCCGCACTCCAGCCGCTGCCCGCCCGCCCGCAGAGCCTGCACCCCGCACCCGGCCTGCTGCCCCGCCGGCCACAAACCCCGCACCCAGCCCGCTGCCCCGCCGGCCCGCAGAGCCTGCACCCCGCACCCGGCCTGCTGCCCCGCCGGCCACAAACCCTGCACCCAGCCCGCTGCCCCGCCGGCCCGCAGAGCCTGCACCCCGCACCCGGCCTGCTGCCCCGCCGGCCACAAACCCCGCACCCAGCCCGCTGCCCCGCCGGCCCGCAGAGCCTGCACCCCGCACCCGGCCTGCTGCCCCGCCGGCCACAAACCCCGCACCCAGCCCGCTGCCCCGCCGGCCCGCAGAGCCTGCACCCCGCACCCGGCCTGCTGCCCCGACGGCCCGCTCCCTGCCCCTAGCGCCTGCCTGCCTGCATCCTGCACCCAGCACCCAGCCTGCTGCCCGCCCGACCACAAACCCCGCACCCGGCCCGCTGCCCGCTGCCGGCCGCAGAGCCGCACCCGCACCCGGCCTGCTGCCCGCTGGCCACAAACCCTGCACCCGCGCAGCCCGCTGCCCGCCCGCAGAGCCTGCACCCGCACCCGGCCTGCTGCCCCGCCGACCACAAACCCGCGCAGCCCGGCTGCCCGCCCGGCCCGCAGAGCCTGCACCCGCACCCGGCCTGCTGCCCCGCCCGACCAAACCCTGCACCCAGCCGCTGCCCGCCCGCAGAGCCTGCACCCGCATCCGGCCTGCTGCCCGCCCGACCACAAACCCCGCACCCAGCCGCTGCCCGCCCGCCCGCCCGCAGAACCTGCACCGCCCGGCCACCCGCCGCTGCCCCGCCCGCCACAAACCCGCACCCGCACCCAGCCTGCTGCCCGCGGCCGGCCCGCAGAGCCTGCCTGCACCGCATCCTGCCTGCTGCCCGCCGCGCCACAAACCCCGCACCCAGCCCGCTGCCCCGCCGGCCCGCAGAGCCTGCACCCCGCACCCGGCCTGCTGCCCGGCCGGCCACAAACCCTGCACCCAGCCCGCTGCCCCGCCGGCCCGCAGAGCCTGCACCCCGCACCCGGCCTGCTGCCCCGCCGGCCACAAACCCCGCACCCAGCCCGCTGCCCCGCCGGCCCGCAGAGCCTGCACCCCGCACCCGGCCTGCTGCCCCGCCGGCCACAAACCCCGCACCCAGCCCGCTGCCCCGCCGGCCCGCAGAGCCTGCACCCCGCACCCGGCCTGCTGCCCCAACGGCCCGCTCCCTGCCCCTAGCGCCTGCCTGCACCCTGCATCCTGCACCCAGCCCACTGCCCCGCCGGCCACAAACCCCGCACCCGGCCCGCTGCCCCGCCGGCCCGCAGAGCCCGCACCCCGCACCCGGCCTGCTGCCCCGCTGGCCACAAACCCTGCACCCCGCACCCAGCCCGCTGCCCCGCCGGCCCGCAGAGCCTGCACCCCGCACCCGGCCTGCTGCCCCGCCGGCCACAAACCCCGCACCCAGCCCGCTGCCCCGCCGGCCCGCAGAGCCTGCACCCCGCACCCGGCCTGCTGCCCGCCGGACCACAAACCCGCACCCAGCCCGCTGCCCCGCCCGCCGCAGAGCCTGCACCCGCACCGGCCTGCTGCCCGCCGACCACAAACCCGCACCCAGCCGCTGCCCCGCCGGCCCGCAGAGCCTGCACCCGCACCCGGCCTGCTGCCCGCCGCCCTGCCCCTAGCCTGCCTGCACCCGCATCCGCCACTGCCCGCCGGCCACAAACCCCGCACCCGGCCGCTGCCCGCCGGCCTGCCGCACCCGCACCCGGCCTGCTGCCCGCTGCCACAAACCCTGCCGCACCCAGCCCGCTGCCCGCCCGCAGAGCCTGCACCCGCACTCCCGCTGCCCGCTGCCACAAACCCCGCACCCAGCCCGCTGCCCCGCCGGCCCGCAGAGCCTGCACCCCGCACCCGGCCTGCTGCCCGCTGCCACAAACCCGCACCCGCCCGCTGCCCGCGGCCCGCAGAGCCTGCACCCGCACCCGCCTGCTGCCCGCCCGACCACAAACCCCGCAGCCGCTGCCCGCCGCAGAGCCTGCACCCCGCACCCGGCCTGCTGCCCGCCCGCGCACCCGCCCGCTGCCCGCCGCCAGAGCCTGCACCCCGCACCCGGCCTGCTGCCCCGACGGCCCGCTCCCTGCCCCTAGCGCCTGCCTGCACCCTGCATCCTGCACCCAGCCCACTGCCCTGCCGGCCACAAACCCCGCACCCGGCCGCTGCCGCTCGGACAGCGCCGCACCTGCACCCGGCCTGCTGCCCGCGCATCCTGCACCCGCGCAGCCGCTGCCCGCCGCAGAGCCTGCACCCGCACCCGGCCTGCTGCCCCGACGGCCACAAACCCGCACCCGCGCCTGCCTGCACCGCATCCTGCAGCCCGCTGCCCCTGCCCGGCCCACCCGCACCCGGCCTGCTGCCCGCCTGCCGCCGCCCGCGCGCCTGCCTGCACCCCGCACCTGGCCCTGCCCGCCGCATCCTGCACCCGGCCCGCTGCCCCTCCGGCCGCAGAGCCTGCACCCCGCACCCGGCCTGCTGCCCCGGCCCGCTCCCTGCCCCTAGCGCCTGCCTGCACCCTGCATCCTGCACCCCACTGCCCTGCGCCTGCCCGCACCCCCCACCCCCCTGCCCACAGACCAGCGCGCCTGCCCACCTGCACACCCCTGCCCCTGCCTGGCCTGCCTGCCCGCCACCCGACCCCACACCCCAGCTGCCCTGCACCTGGCCCACTGCCTGGACAGCCTGCAGAGCCTGCACAGCGCCTGTCTGCACCCCGCATCCGGCCCGCTGCCCCACCGACCCGCCCCTTCCCCCTAGCCCCTGCCTGCACCCAGCCTGCACAGCGCCTGCCTGCGTCCTGCACCCAGCCCACTGGCCCGCAGAGCCCGCACCCCGCATAGCGCCTGCCTGCAACTCACGCCCAGCCCTCTGCCCCACCAGCCCACACACCCCGCATCCACGCCTGGCCTCCTGCCCTGTCAGCCCACACAGCACCTGCCTGCACCCTGCATCATAAGAACGGCCAGACTGGGTCAGACCAACAGTCCATCTAGCCCAGTGTCCTGTCTGCCGACAATGGCCAGTGCCAGATGCCCCAGAGGAAGGGAACACAACAGGGAATCCTCACGTGATCCCTCCCCTGTCACCCATTTCCAGACAAACAGAGGCCAGGGACACATTCCTATCCATCCTGGCTATTAGCCATTGATGGACCTAACCTCCATGAATCTATCTAGCTCTTTTTTGAACCCTGTTAAAGTCCTAGCTTTCACCACATCCTCTGGCAAGGAGTTCCACAGGTTGACTGTGTGCTGAGTGAAGAAAAACTTCCTTTTGTTTGTTTTAAACCTGCTGCCAATAATTTAATTTGGTGACCCCTAGTTCTTATATTGTGGGAATAAGTAAATAACTTTTCCTTATTCACTTTTTCTATACCAGTCTTGATTTTATAGACCTGTATCCTATCCCCCCTTAGTCTCCTCTTTTCTAAGATGAAAAGACCAACTCTTTTTAATCTCTCTTCATATGGGACCCGTTCCAAACCCCAATCATTTTTGTTGCCCTTTACTGAAACTTTTCCAATGCCAGTATATCTTTTTTGAGATGAGGTGACCACATCTGTACGCAGTATTCAAGATGTGGACGTACCATGGTTTTATATAGAGGTCATAAGATATTCTCTGTCTTATTCTCTATCCCTTTTTTAATGATCCCTAACATTCTGTTTGCTCTTTTGCCTGCCGCTGCACAGCTCAGGTGGATGTTTTCAGAGAACTATCCACAGTGACTACAAGATCTCTCTCTTGAGTAGTTGTAGCCAAATTAGTCCCTATCATATTGTATATATCGTTGGGATTATTTTTTCCAATGTGCATTTCTTTTCATTTATCAACATTACATTTCATTTGCCATTTTGTTGCTCAATCACTTTGGCTAACGTCTACACTGCACCTCTCTTGCACAAAAGCCTATGCAAATGAAACACGGATTAGCATATTGCTGCGCTTCATTTGCACAATTAATTAGGGGCCGTTTTTGCACAAGAGGCTTTTGCGCAAAAAGGAGCCGTCTACATAGCTCCTTTTTGCGCAAAAACGGCCTCTAATTAATTATGCAGATGAAGCTCAGCAATATGCTAATCCACGCTTCATTTGCATAGGCTTTGCACAAGAGAGGTGCAGTGTAGACGTAGCCTTAGTTTGGTGAGATCTTTTTTAAGCTCTTCACAGTCTGGTTTGGTCTTAACTCTCTTGAGCAGTTTGGGATCATCTGCAAATTTTGCCACCTCCCTGTTTACCCCTTTCTCTAGATCATTTAGAAATAAATTGAATAGGATGGGTCCCAGGACAGACCCTTGGGGGGACCCCACAAGTTACCTCTCTCCACTCAGAAAACTGACCATTTATTCCTGCCCTTTGTTTCCTGTCTTTTAACCAGTTCTCAGTCCACGAAAGGACCTTCCCTCTTATCCCATGACAGCTTACTTTACTTAAGAGCCTTTGGTGAGGGACCTTGTGTGACAACGCGTCGGGGTCCCCTGACTCCTGCACCCCCATAATGGCACGAACAGACTCCACCAGCCCGTAGAATGGAGGGAGTTTATTGCTTCTCCAGGATACAGCACAGCACAGCACAGATGTAATCTGGTTACAGGGATTGCAGCTAAGAGGCCTCAGTGCCCCCCTCTGAGATGGGGGGTGGCTGGGCCCTACAATCCCAGCCCCTGGCTTAGGCTGGTTCCTCCATGATTCCAGCCAGAAACTAACTCACTCACTTCCAGCCCTGCCCCCAGCCAGGGTTCCACTCCCCTTCTTCCCATTGTTCCGCTCCATGGGAGATACTGGTCAGACAGGTTTGAAGCCCCCTTTGCATAATGACCCTCCTCTGCCCTGCTGAGCCGTGCTGCAGACAGCAGCCAGTGGAGGTCACTCACACTACGTCACACCTTGTCAAAGGCTTTCTGGAAATCTAAGTTCACTATATCCACTGGATCCCCTTTGTCCACATGTTTGTTGACCCCCTCAAAGAACTCTAGCAGATCAGTAAGGCAGGATTTCCCTTTGCAGAAACCATGTTGACTTCCCCCCAACAAATGATCTTCATCCATGTGTCTGACAGTTTTATTCTTTGCTATAGTTTCAACCAATTTGCCCGGTACTGACATTAAGGATCACCTCTAGAGCCCTTTATAAATATTGGCGTCATGTTAGCTATCTTCCAGTCATTGGATACAGAAGCTGGTTTAAAGGATAGGTTACAAACCACAGTTAATAGTTCTGCAATTTCTCATTTGAGGTCTTTCAGATCTCTTGGGTGAATGCCATCTGGTCCCGTGGACTTGTTGCTGTTAAGTTTAGCAATTTGTTCCAAAACCTCCTCTAATGATACCTCAACCTGGGACAATTCCTCAGATTTGTCACCTAAAAAGAACGGCTCAGGTTTGGGAATCTTGAAGCAAAGAATTCATTTAGGTTCTCCATTATGACTTTATCATCTTGGAGTGCTCCTTTAGCATCTCGTCTAAGGGCCCCACTGGTTGTTTAGCTGGCTTCCTGCTTCTGATGTACTTAAAACACATTTTGGTATTACTCTTTGAGTTTTTGGCTAGCTGTTCTTCTGACTCCTTTTTGGCTTTTCTTATTACATTTTTTACACTTAATTTGACAAAGTTTATGCTCCTTTCTATTTTCCTCACTAGGATTTGACTTCAACTTTTTAGAAGATGTCTTTTTATCTGTCACTGCTTCTTTTACTTGGTTGGTAAGCCATGGTGGCACTTTTTTGGTTCTGTTACTATGTTTTTTAATTTGGGATATACATTTAAGTTGGGCCTTTATTATGGTGTCTTTGAAAAGTTTCCATGCAGCTTGCAGGGATTTTCCTTTTGTCACCCATACCTTTTCATTTATGTTTAACTAACCTCCTCATTTTTAAGAGTTTCAGGGGGTAGCCAAGTTCGTCTGTTACAGGAAAAAAACAGCAAATGTTCTGGTAGCACTTTATAGACTAACAAAACATGTAGATGGGATCATGAGCTTTTGTGGGCACCGCCCACTTCTTCAGATGAGAACTCCGGTCAGATGTTTTGTTAGTCTATAAAGTGCTGCCAGACCATTTGTTGTTTTTTTCCTCATTTTTGTGCAGTTCCCCTTTCTAAAATTAAATGCCACAGTGTTGGGCTGTTGAGGTGGTTTCCCACCAGAGGGATGTTAAATTTTATTACATTATGGTTACTATTTCTAAGCGGTCCAGTTATATTTACCTCTTGGACCAGATCCTGCACTCCACTTAGGACTAAAACAAGAATAGCCTCTCCCCTTGTGGGTTCCAGAACCAGCTGCTCCAAGAAGCAGGTATTTAAGGTATCTCTGCATCCCGTCCTGAGGTGCCGTGTACCCAGTCAATATGGGGATAGTTGAAATCCCCCACTTCTATCAAGTTTTTTATTTTGATAGCCTCTGTAATCTCCCTCAGCATTTCATAGTCACTATCACTGTCCTGATCAGGTGGTCGATAATAGATCCCTACTGCTATGTTCTTATTATTGGAGCTTGGAATTACTATCCATAGAGATTCTGTGGAACATTTTGGCTCATATAAGATTTTTACTTCATTTGATTCTGCATTTTCTTTCACGTACAGTGCCACTCCCCCACCAACACGACCTGTTCTGTCCTTCCAATATATTTTGTACCCTGGTATGACTGTTTTCCATTGATTGTCCTCATGCCACCAAGTTTCCGTGATGCCTATTATATCAATAGTGATAGAAATGTAGCCGTGTTAGTCTGGTGTAGCTGAAACAAAAAACAGGACTATGTAGCACTTTAAAGACTAACAAGATGGTTTATTAGGTGATGAGCTTTCGTGGGCCAGACCCACTTCCTCAGATCAAATAGTGGAAGATATTAGACAGGATCACAAAGAAAAAACAGTTTCTTGCCATTTCAACCAGCAAGGACATTGTCTCAATGACTTGATTACCTGCATCCTGCTTCAAAGGCCTTTTAAGACTACACTTGAAAGGGAATCCTCTGAACTATCATTCATGCTTAAATTCGACACTTTACACTCAAATTTGAATACTCTAATTATCTTACCCATTACAAAGATAGCTTCCCCAATTATCACCTCTAATATCATTAGCTCACAGACATTTACTTCCCGCCCCCATCCCCCTTCTGTTCTGAAATTTGATTTGTCCTTTTCATATGTGTTCATTTTTTTAAATTGTATCCTTTGGTATATATGGTTGTGACAATTTTCTTCCACTATTTGATCTGAGGAAGTGGGTCTGGCCCACGAAAGCTCATCACCTAATAAACCATCTTGTTAGTCTTTAAAGTGCTACATAGTCCTGTTTTTTATTATATCAATATCCTCCTTTAAAACAAGGCGCTCGAGTCCACCCATCTTATTATTTAGACTTCTAGCATTTGTCTTTTACCACTTTAATAATTTGTCATTATTTATCTGTCTGCCATTTCCTGATGTGTTAGACTCTTTTTTCACTTTCACACATACAGAATGGGATCAGTTTCACGCATACAGAATGGGAAGCGACTGTCTAGGAAGGAGTACGGCAGAAAGGGATCTAAGGGTTATAGTGGATCACAAGCTGAATATGAGTCAGCAGTGTGATGCTATTGCAAAAAAAGCAAACATGATTCTGGGATGCATTAACAAGTGTGTTGTGAGCAAGACAGAAGTCATTCTTCCGCTCTACTCTGGTTAGGCCTCAGTTGGAGTACTGTGTCCAGTTCTGGGCACCATTTCAAGAAAGATGTGGAGAAATTGGAGAGGGTCCAGAGAAGAGCAACAAGAATGATTAAAGGTCTAGAGAACATGACCTATGAAGGAAGGCTGAAGGAATTGGGTTTGTTTAGTTTAGAAAAGAGAAGATTGAGGGGGGACATGATAGCAGTTTTCAGGTATCTAAAAGGGTGTCATAAGGAGGAGGGAGAAAACTTGTTCATCTTGGCCTCTGAGGATAGAACAAGAAGCAATGGGCTTAAACTGCAGCAAGGGAGGTTTAGGTTGGACATTAGGAAAAGTTCCTAACTGTCAGGGTAGTCAAACACTGGAATAAATTGCCCAGGGAGGTTGTGGAATCCCCATCTCTGGAGATATTTAAGAGTAGGTTAGATAAATGTCTATCAGGGATGGTCTAGACAGTATTTGGTCCTGCCATGAGGGCAGGGGACTGGACTCGATGACCTCTCGAGGTCCCTTCCAGTCCTAGTATTCTATGATTCTATGACTTGATTGTGTCTCATCTGATCTGACCCATACTTCCATCCGCTCCTCCTGACTAGAACACAGAGCATCTCTATTAATAGACCCTCTCCTAAGAGATGCCTCTGTCCGATCCCTGTGCTCCTCCGCACCCATTGGCGTTCCCCCAGCCCTTAGTTTAAAAACGGCTCTACAACCTTTTTAATGTTAAGTGCCAGCATTCTGGTTCCATTGTGGTTTAGGTGGAGCCCATCCTTTCTGTATAGGCTCCCCCAATCCCAAACATTTTCCCAGTTCCTAATAAATCTAAACCCCTCCTCTCTACACCATTGTCTCATCCAGGCATTGAGACTCTGAAGCTCTGCCGGCCTACCCAGCCCTGCGCTTGGAACTGGAAGCAATGCAGAGTGTGCCACCATAGAGGTCCTGGATTTCAATCTCTTTCCTAGCAGCCTAAATTTGGCTTCCAGAACCTCTTCCCTATCCTTTCCTATGTCACTGGTACCACGACCACCGGCTCCTCGCCGGCACTGCACATAAGTCTATCTAGATGTCTCGAGAGATCTGCAATCTTTGCACCAGGCAGGTAAGTCACCATACGGTTCTCCTGGTCATCGCAAAGCCAGCTATCTACATTTCTAATGATCGAATCTCCCATTACTAACACCTGCCTTTTCCTAATGACCGGAGTACCCTCCCACGGAGAGGTAACCTCAGTGCAAGAGGATACCCCAACATCTGGAGGGAGGGTCCCAACTATGGGAAAGTTTCCCTCTGCGCCAGTAGACTGTTCTCCTTCCCTGAGCCTTTCATCCTCCCTAACAGCGCAGGGGCTGTCAGACCGGAGGTGGGACAATTCTACAGTGTCCCGGAAAGCCTCATCTACACACCTCTCTGCCTCCCTCAGCTCCTCCAGTTCAGCCACCCTGGCCTCCAAAGCCCGGACGTGGTCTCTGAAGGCCAGAAGCTCCTTGCACTGAATGCACACGTACGCCACCCGCCCACAGGGCAGGTAATCAGACATGCTACACTGGGCACAGTAAACAGGATAGCCCCCACTCTGCAGCTGGGCTTCTTCCTATACCCGCTCCTACAGCTAATTATCGACAGGGTTTGTATTTCAATCAGGTAGCTTTGGTTTAGTTTCAAAGTTTTAAAGAATGGTAACTGTACCTCACCCCCTTCCAACTCCCCTTCCAAACACCCTCCCAAAACTCCGTTAGCTGCCCGTTTGCGAAGCGTCCTGTGCCTGGCCCCCTGCCCTACGAGCCCACACACCCCACACAGCGCCTACCTGCACCCCACACCCTGCCCCACCACCATGTCCCCCCAGCCCCACAGCACTGGGCATCCCCAGCCGCACCACCGTCCTCCCCCCAGCCCAGCTGCTGTTTCCCCATGCCTCAGCCCTGCCACCATGTCCCCCAACCCTGCTGCACCCAGCAACCCCAGCCACACTATCTTGTCCCTCCAGTCTCACCACCAAGTGCCTCAGCCCCGCTGCACTGGGCGTCCGCAGCCCCACCAGACATCACAGGACTCGTGCCTGGTGTTCAGGGCCATCTCTAGGATTTCTGGTGCCCTAGGCGGGATTATTAAACTGGCGCCCCATGCCTGACTTGCTCTTAGCAACACAAACGTAAGTGTACAGTATTGATGCCCCAGAAATACTGGTGCCCTAGGCAACTGCCTAGTCTGCCTATGGCTAAGGACGGCTCTGCTGGTGTCCCTAGTCTTGCTGCCGTGTGGCCCCCGGCCCCACCCTGCGCTGGACCAGACTCGTGGGCTCTGTCTCGGAGGGCGGCTAAAGCCTGATGCTTCAGAAAAAGGCACAACCCCCCGCCCCCTGCCTTGTGCCCAGCCGCGTGCAGCGGTGTTGCAGCCCCTTGGGGCCCAGGAGATGGGAGAGGCACGGGGGACGGGGGGAGGGAAGGGGCAGTTCTGTCATAGCCCCGATGTCAGTGCAGGAGAGGGGGGCTTTCTAGCCACGCAGCTCTTCCTCTGGCGGCGCGTCTTTCTCCCCAGCCGAAGTTGGTCCAGTAAAAGATAATCCCCCCCCCCCGGTCTCTGCTGCGCCTCGCTGCCCAGCGCCCTGGCAAGAGGGGCTGAGCCAGGACAGCTTCCTGAGCCCAGCTGCTGCTTTCTTGTGCCGAGGCATGAGGATGTTGCCCCATCCGCCCCTCCCACGTCCTCACAAGGTCCCATCCCTCCAGCCCGGCTCTGCAGCCAGCCACACAGCAGCGGGCCAGGCGGTACCGGCCTCCCCCTGCCCTCGGTGAAGGGCCAGGTCCCCGTGGCGCCGGTAAAGCCCAGCCTGCCACAGCTGGCTAGCGCTTCCCAGCCGCGTTAAGCGGAGTCCCCGGGCCGCCTGGCGGCTTTGTCCCTGTCCCCTGGGAGCCCTTCCCTGGCTCTGCCGAGCACCCGCCCGCGGGCCCTGGCGGGGGCGGGCCCTGGCGGGGGCGGGCCCGGGGGTGCTCACTGCCGGCCGCTGGGAACGGCAGCGCCCCCGGGCCGATCCCGCGCGTCTGTCGCAAGCCTCCGTGCGCCTCCCCCCGCACACACGTGCGGGCAGCGCCGAGCTGGCGGGGGCACGCGGGAGCCCCCCCGCCCTGCAGCCCCAGGCCCGGGGCCAGCGAGCGCCCCTTCCCCCCACATGGGGGGCATGAGCCAACAGGCCCCGCAGCGGCCGCATCCCGGCCCCTCACCGCAGCCTTTGGCCTCTCGCGCCCCCCCCAGGGGCGGGGCTCCCCTGGCGGGGCGGGGCCTGCGCTGCTCCCATCGCGCGGCTCGGCCGGCGCCGCCGCTAGTCACCGCTTGCCCTTGACGTCACTGGGCGCCACGTGTCCCCCGGGGGCGCCGGGCCCCGCCCCTCCCCCCGCCGCGGGCCGGATGGGGCAGCCGCTGTCTCCGCGCTCGGCTCGCGGAGGGCGGCGGCCGCTGATTGGCTGCGAGGCTGGGGGCGGGGCTCGAGCCGGACCCCGGAGCCCCGCGCGCAGGTAGCCTGCCCCCGCAGGGCAATGGCCCGCCCGCCCCCAGGTCCCGGGGGGGAGCCACGCACGTGGGACGAGACGAGACGGGGGGGTTGGGGTTGCAGGCCCGTGGGACGAGGCTGGGGGGGGCCAGGCCCATGGGATGGGGAGAGCCAGCCCCGTGGGAGGAGGTGGGGGCCAGGCCCATGGGATTGGGGTGGGGAGAGCTAGGCCCATGGGATTGGGCGTGGGGAGAGCCAGCCCCGTGGGAGGAGGTGGGGCAGGCCCATGGGATTGGGGAGAGAGCCAGCCCCGTGGGAGGAGGGGCCAGGCCCATGGGATTGAGGGGGAGAGCCAGCCCCGTGGAAGGAGGCAGGGGCGCCCAGGCCCGTGGGATTGGGAGAGCCAGCCCCATGGGAGGAGGGGCCAGGCCCGTGGGGATCCATGCATGTGGGACAAGACGGGGTGGGGGGGGGTTGCAGGCCCGTGGGACGAGGCTGGGGGGGTATGGGCCAGGTCTGCAGGCCAGGACAAGGGTGGTGGGGGAGGGGAGAGAAGGAGCCAGGCCTATGGGAGGAGGCTGGAGGGGGATGGGACACTCATCAGTGTGTCTCCTTTCTGTCCCACAGGGAGCCCCATGGGCACCCCGGCCTCTGTGGCGTGTGACCCCCCCCAGGGCCAGGCCCCTGCAGCCCAGACCCGGAAAAGAGCCTCCGCCAACATCTTCAAGGGAGTGGGGCTTGGGCAGCTGCAGCACCTGTTCCGGAGCCGTGGGGATGAGCGGGCAGAGGAGCGGGCCCGGCTGGTCTGGGAGGCCGCGGGTGACCGGCGCGTGGCCCAAGCCCTGCGTCAGCTCAGGCCCAGGCACCGAGCCCAGGGGGGCACGAGGGGCCAGGCGCTGCAGCCGTTCGGCTATCCAAGGTACAGAGCTGGCAGCCCCCGGGAGCTGGAACGAGCGGGGGGGCTCTGAGTATGGGGACCAGGCCACCCAGCCCAGCTGAGGCACCCAGGCCTGGAGAACTGGGGGGGCCAGAGAGCTCCCTGCCTACCCTACCCCCTTTAACTGGTTAACCAGTTAAATGGGATTTTGCATCCCTACTGGGGTCTGCTGCAGAGGTGGGATCTGGGGAGGGGCCACAATGGGGCACCATTCCCCTGCCCCACGAGGCCGGGGGGGAAGGGAACCGCATGCCACAGTGCTGTGGGGAGAGCGTGACTGCTGGGGCCTCAGGCAGCCTAGGTCGGGGCAGTTCCACCCTCGCGCCTGGAGCCCAAAGCGGCCGTGTGACCCAGGGGCAGGGGGCCCAGTGCTCTCCTGGCCCTCATCCGGGCTCTGTTTGTTCCCTTGCAGGCCAGAGGACTGCAGCACCCCTGCTGCAGACCCCGGAAGCAGCATGGGGCTGGAGGGGCCCAGCAGGGCCAGGCAGCCCCCCACGCCAGGGAGGAAAGATCCAAGGAGCAGGCAGAGGAAGAGGGGGCCTGGGCCCACAGGCTATCTACACCAGCTCCGGCAGTGAGGGGCAGCTGGAGCTAGGCCAAGCAGTGCAGGTGAAGGGAAGGAGCAGCAGCAGGGCCCTGAGGGGAGCAGCCCTTACAGCCAACACTAATCTGGGCCCGAGACTGGAGCCAGACCGCACAAGCAGGCAGCCTTCCCCCCCTCTGGCCTGGCTGGGGGCAGTGTGGAGGGTAGCTGCAGGCACTCAGCACCAGAGATGGCCTCCTGGGGGGCCCAAGCCCCCCCCCACCCATGGGGAGCCCCTCCAGCAGGTGTGGCCCTTGGCCAAGCAAAACACTGGACATTGACTAGAGCGGGGCAGCATGTGCAATAAAAGCCTGAGCAGCCACACCTGAGAGACGTGTTTGTGCCCCTCTGCCCCGGGCTGGGCCAAGGGCGCTACGGCTCCATGTTGCCTTCAGCCCAGCTGGCACAGCCCCACTGCCTCCAGACTGCTTCTCCCCCCAGTGCCAACCTGGCAGGCAGGGCGCCAATCCCAGAGCAGCCCAGCTCTGGGGGCCCTGGCCCAGGAAGGGTGCAGTGTGCTGTTTGGCAGCGCCCTGGGCCCGCCTGCGCCAGGCAAAAGGGCTTGGGAAGGACCCAGGCTAGGGTGCCCCCGGGGGCAGGAGAGCACCCGTAGGCAGGCTGGGGGCAGGCCAGTTGTAACATGGCTGCCCTGGCTCATGCCCAAGGGTTCTGCAGCCCAGATGAGGAACTGCTCTGGCCTGGCCCTGCCCTGCAGGGTTCATTGACACAGGCCCCAGCAGGACAGCCCCAACCCCCCTGCCGCAGGGGCCCATCTCTGCAGCACAATGCAGGCAGCTGAGTGGGCGCAGAGGGCAGCTGTGCCCAGCACCAGACGTTTACTAACGGCAGCTCAGCCGTGCTGCTGGGCATAGCCCCTGCCCCCTGGCCTGTTCCAGCCTGGCCTCGGCTGGTCCCTCCACTCCTGCTGCGGCTGCAGGCCCCGGGCCCTGGGCAGGATGGCAGGGCCGACACGGCGCATTGGTTTAAATACATTAGGTACATTTCGACAGTGCATAAGAACAATACATTTCAGGTCGGCAGCGGCCTCCCCTCCCCTGCGCTAGCAGCCCAAGCCTACAGCATCGTGCAGGAGAGAGCCCGGCTCTCCCAGGGACATGCACAGCCCCCCCGCCCCGGCCCCCGGGGGCTGAGCCAGGCCACGTGCAGCCTCAGGGCAAATTCTCAGCTCTGCCCTGGGCAGGGGGCAGGAGGAACGCAGCATCTGTAGTACCATGCCAGGGGCTTGAACAGTCCAGGGCCAGGCCAGGCCTTTGGCTCATCTGCACTGAAGGTGCGACGGGAGCAGCAGCACAGAGGCAGGGAGCCAGCTGCTGACAGACCCTTGGGCACCCCCTCAGCCAGCAAGGCCCCCAGCAGCACAGGGGACCCTCATGCTTCGCTGCCATCCAGGGACCTGCTTCACGTGTGTAAGGTGCATGGCTGTACTGAGGCAGGAAGGCGCCTTCCCCCCAAGCAGCCTTAGAGGGGGGCAGGTGTAATGGCACAGCCCTGCCCCCCCCCCAGCCAGACCAGCCCTCGCCCCTGGCAGCTGGGCCAGGCCCTGGCATGGCTCCCCTGAGAAGGGCAGCTGGTGCCTGTGGGGCAGAGGGGCCAAGTGGCCCTGGAGGGAAGGCCTGCCCCCTCACACCAGAGCACACAAGGGACACAATGCCTTGCCCCTAACCCAGGACAGATGGCCCTGTGCCCAGTGGGAGGGGCCAGGCCTGCATCACTCCTGCACCAAGGTGCCCAGAGCTCCATGGGACCCGCACTCCCCCCATAGGGAGGGCAGCTACAAGCATGGCTGTTGGGGCGCCCAGGTTTGTCCCTGCCCGCGCCTCACTCACGCCCCTGCCTCCTCTCCAGGGACTCCACTAGCCCCTCCAACCCGCAGGGCACCAGTGGGCAGGAGGGCCGGCCTCCCCGCCAGGAGCAGGGTGCAAGCAGGGGCAGGGGAGCAGCCCAGCCAGGACCCTCCCAGCTCACCCTGGCTGCGTTAACGGCCTGCCGCCAGCCAGCAGCCAGCCCACGGGCCGCCCGGGGCCCAGCCCCCGCAGGAAGCAACAGGCTCAGACCCACATGCAGCAGGCGGGCCCCAGCTCTGCCCAGCCAGCAGCAGCACAGAGGGGCTCTGCCAGGCCGGTCCAAGCCCCGCCCAAGGTGGCTCTGGCACCATCAGTTCAGCAGCAGGTCCCCACATGGCAGCAGAGGCCCGGGCGGGCGGCCTGGCTACCACCAGGAGAAGAAGGGCTTGCGGCTCTGGAAGCTCTGTGTGTAGGACTCGCTGGCGCTGCGCTGGTGGGAGCGGGCCGTCTCCACGATCACCGGCGGCATCTGGACCAGGTGCAGGGGGCTCTTCCCGTCCTTCAGCGCCTGCATCAGGTTCAGCATCTGTGCAGCAGGGCAAAGGGTGCTGAGCACAGGAGCCCAGCCCGGCCCCCGCCAGTGCCCCACACCGCCTGCCCTGGGGAGGGAGCCATTGGCCCCAAGAGGGCTCCTTCCCGGCATACCTGGCCCCTCATGACAGCGATCTGCTTATGGAACTGCCCCCGGTCGAAGCCAGGATCCTTCTGCAAGGGAGACGGCAAGGGACAGGCAGTGAGACCCCCCCTCCTCCGCCAGCGAGCCAGCCCCTCCCCCCCCGCCAGAGACCCTGGACCTGCTCCCCCACCAGCAAGCCAGCCTCCCACCCGCCCGGCCAGAGACCCTGGACCTGCTCCCCTGCCAGCGAGCCAGCCCCCTCCCCCGCCAGAGACCCTGGACCTGCTCCCCACCAGCAAGCCAGCCTCCCACCCGCCCCGGCCAGAGACCCTGGACCTGCTCCCCTGCCAGCGAGCCAGCCCCCTCCCCGCCAGAGACCCTGGACCTGCTCCCCACCAGCAAGCCAGCCTCCCACCCGCCCCGCCAGAGACCCTGGACCTGCTCCTGCCAGCGAGCCAGCCCCCTCCCCGCCAGAGACCCTGGACCTGCTCCCCTGCCAGCGAGCCGCCGCCCGCGCCCAGAGACCCTGGACATGCTCCCCTGCCAACAAGACATCCCCCGGGCAGCAAGACTCTCCCCAAGTAGCCTGTCAACAGCTGCCGCCTGGGATTTCTACTCCCGCAGGAGCCGCAGCCCAGCAGGGGCTAATGATGTAGCCAAATGCCCCAGCAGCTCCAGCCAGCCCCATGCACCAGCCAGGCTGGGCCCCGCCTCCGCCAACCTTGAAGAGCTCGTACAGATCCTCCTCCAGGTCCTTGACGAAGTTGGGGTCGGAGATCTTTGGGAGGATCAGGTCCTTGATCTCCTGGGAGAAGGGGACTTTGGCCTGGGGCAGCCACGCCCAGTAGAAGGGGTCTGGGGGGGGGAGGGAGAAGAGCTGAAGTCAGAGCCACGTGCACAGCGGGTGCAGGGACGGGGCAGCCTGGGACTCTCAGGCACAGATCCCTGACGGGGTGCTGAGCAAGCCCCCTCCCTCCCGGACACAGCTCACCTCCTGCAGCCACCTGCCAGCCCCATGGGGGAGACGGGCCACCCCTGCAGCGTGGGGGCCCATGCCCTGAGGCCAGCAAATGCCGCCCCGGGGCAGGGGGAGCCGGCCCAGCCCTGGGGGCAGAGGCACAGAGCTGCCCAAGCCCCAAGCCGCCCCGTCTCGCAAGCAGGGCAGCAGAGGGACCTACATGCTCTCCAGGAGTCGGGGTGCTTCAGGGGGAAGGCCAGGCCGTTGTCTATGGCTGCCAGTTGGATGATGGGCTCCTTCACCACCACCCACTCGGAGTCCTGAAGGGAAACAGCAGGAGTCACAGAGGCAGGGGAGCCAGAGGCCAGTGCGGTCCCTGCCCCGGGCACGTCCCCTCCGAGCCAGCTGCCGCCTGGCTCCTCCGCCCTCATCCCAGACACCACCCACAGCTACCACCCCCGGGCACGTGGGGACCGGCACCATCCCTAGGGCCCAGGGCCAGCAGCAGGCCCAGCACACTGCGGGGAGCCGAGCGGCGCTCTGGGATGCAGCCCAGGGAACGGCCTGAGAGGCCCCCCGGCTCCCGCAAGGCCTGCGCAGTAGGAGACCGGGCCTGGCCAAGACACGCCCTGCAGAGAACGAGGGCGTAGCTGCCAGGCCCTGCTGCATCCGCGCTGCCTGCAGGGCTGGGTCCAGGCGAGCAGGGGCCTGCTGAAGGCCTGAGTGTTTTCATCAGAGACTTCAAGGCCAGAAGGGACCACCGTGATCGTCTGGTCTGACCTGCTGCCCGCCGCAGGCCCCAGACCCTCACCCACCCGCTGCCAGGTTGTGACAGAATCACTGCCGGCCCCATGGCCCGGGGGTGAGCGGCCCCGCCTGGCCAGGCCAGCACGACAGCCGGGGGCAGCTTTCTGAGCTCCGCCCGAGGAATTATTGCGGGGCAGGCCCGGCCCTGCCTGCTGCAGCTCCAATGGGACCATTGTGGGCATCTCGTCTGGCTCCCAGCGCCCCCCCCCGGTCTAGAGTGCCAAGAACTGGCCAGGGCAGCCGGTGCCTGGGCCCGGGACAACCCAGCCTGTGGGGCCTCAGAGGGCCATGGCTTGAGCCCCACATCGCATTGCTGTTGCAGGGACCTCGGGTCTGCCTAGCAGCACCATCCCCAGCACGGCCCCGGCCTGCCCCAGGGCAGCGAAGCAGGGCCCCGCTCCGCAGATGCATCCGGAAACCAACGCCCAACAGAACGGGCCCTGGCTCGTCCCTCCAAAGAGCCACAGGCCACACAAGCCGCCAGCCACAAGAGTGGGCAAGAACCGTCCTGAGGCTGGGACTGGAGCTGTGGAACTCCCTGCCACTGGAGAGAGGAGACAGAACCTCAGCGCATTCAGCACCCCCCGCCAGGCAAGTGACTCCCAGCCCCTCGCTCACCCGCACGCTCGTGCTGTCCAGGGGGCAGTCATACTTGATCAGCCAGTTGTCGTTGCCGCGATCTGTGGGGAGCAGAACCAGCCGCATCACGGGACCCGGACCTGCCTGGGGAGGAGCCGCCAAGCTCCCTGCTCGGGGTGGAGGTCACAGTTCCCCAACACCAGGGCAACTCTGGGTCCCGAGCCACCGCCCCTCTGGGCCTGCACACGACCCGGGACGGCTCAGTGGCTGGCAAGGGGACTGCCCCGGGCCCCACGCCAGGCGCCAAACACCCCCCAGAGACCAAACAGTCTGGGGGTTTGCCAGTCTGGAGTCTCTTCCCCTCCAGCCCCGCCTGGGCCACTGGACAGAGCTCCAGCCCCATCCGGCCCCGTGGCGTCGCACAGACCAGCCCAAGCCAGGCCTGACCCCCTGCCCAAGTCGGGCCAAAGGGGGCACCTCTCAGCCCTGGCGGCCGGCAGTGGAGCCTTGGCCCCAAGGCCGCCCGACTCCCCCCAGTCAGCCCAGCGCGGCCCTGCCCACCGGTGTTGCGGATGATGTAGTCCAGCACCACCAGGCGCTCAAACTGCAGCAGCAGCTGCCGGTTGGTGTTCTCGGGGAGCGGCTCTGCCTCGAAGCGCCGCAGCCAGTAGTCCGCGTCCTTGTAGCCCTCCACAAAGAGCTGGAAGGAGCCCACCTGCGGCAGGGAGAGGCCGGTGAGGGGGCTGTGGCCACGGGCGGCCCCGGGGGTCCCTGACAGCCCCTACCTTTAGCGGCAGGCCGATGCGGTTGAACCGTTGCCCGACCTTGGGCACCTTCTCCAGGGCCAGCCTCTTCCCTCGGGACTTCACCCGGTCAATGGCGCTGTAGTTGAAGGTCTCGCTGGCCAGGTACACCACCTGGGGGAGCGCACAGGCTGAGAGCAGCTGGCCCCGGCAGGGTGAGAGCCGGGGCCCCGGGGGAGCACGTGCCCCCAAATTCCGCGGGAGGAAGGGGCAAGGGGCCAGAGCCTCAGGGATTAGTGGGGGGCTGTCTGCTCTGTACCCGGTGTCCCCACCTGGCTGCGCTGTGTGATTCCCGACTCACCCACACGTGGATTGGCCCAGAGACCTAGGCCCAGCCTGGGCAGATAACAAGGCTCTTCCGGGGGGAGACAAAGGAAGGGAGGCGGAGATGGCCACCTGGCTGGGGGCAGGGCCTGGGAGCTGGCCAGTCGGAGCATGGGGAAGCATGGAGGAAGCCGACTAAAACCAGTACAGGGGGCTCAGGGGCCCGTGAACCCCTCCCCCCAGGGAACTAGGGCTGTCGGCCTGTCCTATGCCTACGTCGAGCCTGCGCTGCGCTGTGTCTCAGAAGCAATAAACCCATGTTTACTCTACGGGCTGGCGGAGTCTCATCTGGCTGCAGCCGGGGTGCAGGGTGGAGGCTCCCTGACGCGCCGTCACAGGGGGCAACTGCAGCAGGTCGGGAACCCCCAGCACTCACTGGCAGGGGGACGCAGCTCAGCCCGCCCCCCCCCCCCGAGAGCATGGGGAGCGCAACCCCGTGACGGCCAAGAGATTGGAGAGCTGGGGCCGCGTCCCTCCGCTTCCCCTACCAGGGAGCGTGGGGGCAGATACCACCACCACCCCCCCGCTGGTCGCCTTGGTGGGGGAAGGGCAGTTATCCTGGCCCCGCCCCCGGGAGAGGGGGCGGTCACATGGCTAGTGCCCCAGCCCCAGGCTAAGGGCCGCGGGGGCGGGGCAGAGCAGCCGCCAGCCACTCACCTTGGTACGGGGGACAATGTTGAGCTCCAGCTTCTGGTCCACCAGGCTGGCGCCGGCCTCGGAGAGGTAGCCCTGGTTGAGCACCAGGCAGTCCCTGCCGGAGCAGCACGGGCAGCACAGCTTCTGCAGCCACTTGGTCCACTTGGGGTTCAGCTGCCCGTAGGGCTCCTCGTTCTTGGGCTTGAACACGCCGATGATCCTCTGCAGACGGGGGCAGTTGGCGTGGGCTGGGCCGGGCAGCCCCCGCCAGCCTGACCAGCCCCACCAGCCCCCAGTCCCTGCCAGCCTGCCCCGCCCCCAGTCCCCACCAGCCTGACCAGCCCCCGCCAGCCTCCCCAGTCCCTCCTAGCCCCGCCAGCCTGACCAGAGCCCCTGCCAGCCAGGCTTGGCCCCCCACAAACCTGTCCAGCCCCAGCTCGGCCCAGTCCCCGCCAGCCTGCCCAGCCCCCAGTCCCCACCATCCTGACCAGAGCCCCAGCCAGGCTTGGCCCCCACAAGCCTGTCTGGCCCCTGCCAGCCCCCAGGTTGGCCCAGCCCCACCAGCCTGACCAGCCCCCACACCAGCCCCCAGCTCAGCCCAGCCCCACCAGCCTGAGCAGCACCGCCAGGGAGAGAAGGGGCTCCACAGCAGCAGCCCCAGCCAACCCCATCCCTCCCGCCCCGCCAGCCCTCCTCCAGCCATCCTCAGCCAGCCCAGAACCCCGCCAGCTCCAACGCGCCCGCCCCAGCCCTCCTCCAGCCAGCCTGGAACCCCCACCCCACCACCACCACCACCCTCCTCCAGCCAGCCCAGAACCCCCGCCAGCTCCAACCCTGCCCCGCCAGCCCCCTCCAGCCAGCCCGGACCTGCCCCCCACTAGCCCCCCTCCAGCCAGCCCCCAGCCATCTCCTGGCCTGGTACATGCAGACCCAGACTCGGGTACCAGGGAGTTTGAGCCTCCCCCAGCCGAGCCAGCCCCGCCGAGCCTGGGCAGCAGCTCTGGGAGGGGAGGGCTGCCCAGCGGCAGGGTGGGCCAGAGCCCGCCAGCACCCAGTAAAGGAGCCCTCATGTCTGGAACCCAGCGTTCACCCAGGAGAGGGTCAGGCGCCGTCCAGCTGCTGAGCAGAGCGCCCCCAGCCGGCAGCCTGTGTTACTACTGGAGGTGCACGGCCGCACACGCCTCGGTGCACAGAACAAAATGTATCCCACACAGATGCAAAACATTGGAGGGAACAATCCCAGCCCCCCCGCTCTGAGGGGAACTTCTGCAGTGCCACGAGTCGAGTGCCCCACTTCTCCCGCCGGCTGCTGCCCACAACGGCAGCACCCCTGGGGCCCCAGCAGCCCAGGGAGGTCCCAGGGACCTTGTTCGCTGAGTGCGTGGGGAGCCAGGAAAGCAGCAAGGAGAACAGACTCCCCCGGTGGGGAGAGCACGGTGGGCAAAGGGGGCTAGAGAACCAGGACCCCCCGGCCCCACACTGCACACATTTCTCACGGCTATGCGGCCGGGGGGCACTGGCCTCTGCCATGTCCTGCTCCACATCCCAGCCTCCGCGTCTGGGGGCGGTGGGCTAAGGGAGCTCCCTGCGGGGAAGTGGGCAGGCTACCGTGCCAAGAGAAACTCCATCCCCGGCCCCTACCCCTTCCACCCACAGCTCCCTTCTGCCGAGAGCCAGGACGGACAGACAGACGTCACCTGCTGGTTCTGCTGCCTCCCCTCTGCCAGGGGCGGGGCCACCCACACACCAGGACCTGCTGCTGCCAGACCCAGTAGCCAGAATCCCAGCTGGCCCGTGCCGGGGTGGGGACGCTGCCAGCCCGGCTTCCACGGCAGCGCCTGCCCCCTGGAGCAGCAGTGAGGCTAATCGGGTTAGCAGGGAGTCACAAGGCAGGCACACGGCCCGCGCCCAACGCCGTGGAGAATGCGGCTCCGTGAGGAGTTGCGCTGGCCCGGCCCAGCCCGCCTGGCTCTGCTCACCCAGCAGCCGGGGCGCAGGCAGGGGCCGGGGGTGTCCAGAAGGGCTGGGGAAGGGGGGCAGCAGCTGGACTAGGGATGTAAGCGATCTGTTGGCCAGCGGGTAACCCGAGGGACGACACAGCGACTCGCATTCCACCCCCCTTGCTGAACTGTATCAGAGGCAGCAAGGGGGGGGGCAAGAGGCAGTGCTGGGGGGAGCCAGCTTAAAACCTGGTTCCTCCCAGCACCATCTCCGTGGGGCCACCTGCTCCCCCCCCCATGCTGCTGCCTCTATCAATCCCTGTCTGCGAGGGGGGGGCGGGTGTCACAGCTCCCCACCGGGACCCCCACGGACAGCGGCTGCTGGAGCTGGCTTGAGCCAGGACCACCCCCAGCTGTGCCTCTGCAGTAGTTGGAACCCGGACTGAGCGCCCTCCCTTCCCACTACTCGTGCAGCTGATAACAGTTCTATCGACAAGCGATTAGGGAGATACCCGCTCCCATCCCTAGCTGGGATGCAGGCCCAGGCCAACGGGCGCGTGGGGACCAGGCAAGGACGCAAGTGCACGGACAGAGCTTGGGCGCCAGGCAGAGCTGAGTCACTGCACCCCTGATTCTAGCACAGGTACATGGCAAACCCCACACTCCCAGCACGCAGACCCCAGCTGCGTGCAGCACCAGACGCCCATCAACTGGCACCTCCTCTAGGCCTGTCTGCGGGCGACGGCACCGCCCAGTCACACCTGGTTAGGCTGCACCCCCCACTCGGGTTCTAGGGGTGTAAAATCCTGTTCAGTCAGTCGGCTAACCCTTCCGGTGAGCCCAGGTACTGCATAGATGGGGCAGCGCGTTGGGCTGCTCCGGCCCAGCCGGGATAATGGCGACATCCCAGGGGTTACGCCAACACCCTCCAGCCACTGACTACTACGGGGCTGAACTGTAGGCAGCTCAGCCCCTTCCTACAGCCCAGCAGATCTTGGCAGGCCAGCTGCTGGCCTCGGGGGCTCCCCAGAGCAGTCCAGGCACCGACCTGCAGCCAGCACCTTAGGCGCAAGGACGCCCATCTCCCGCAGTCACAGCCTTCCCAGGGAGACAGGAGGCCAGAGTCAAGCACGGGACTGACCTGAGCCCTGCCGCCCTGTGCACAGCCAACACCCTGGACGCCCACGGCTCTGACACATGCCAGCGGGTGGCTCACCCCAGCCAGAGCCCCTCTCCCCAGGTACCCCACCCAGCAGCCCTGGCCCGCACCTGGCCCAGAGCCGGGCGCACGCCCTGGTCCCCAAGGAAGCAGCTTCACAGCACAATCAGGGTGCCACTTGCTCCCAGATGGAGGGGGGTCAGCCAGGCACTGGCACCCAGCTGCCCCATGCAGGGAGTGAGAGGCCAGACCTCACCCTGGGCAGCACCAGGCCCTCAGCCACCCCTGCCTGGGCACAGTTGACCCTGTGGGGGCAGGGGGCCAGGCCATGCGCAGGGATTGGGGTGCTGGAAGAGGCCCCCAGGGCTCCCTCCCAGCCCAGCTCCCCAGGTTTCTCCCTAGCTCGCCCCCCCCCCGGGGCTCCCCTTCAGCCCGGCTCCCCCAGTCACCCCACAGCCCAGCTCCCCAGGTTCCTCCCCAGCCCGCCCTCCCCCCGGGTTCCCCAGCCCGGCTCCCCAGTTCCTCCCTAGCTCACGCCCCACACGGCTCCCCTTCAGCCCAGCCCAAATCCCCAGGTTCCTCCCCAGCCAGCCCTCCCCGCCCCAGACTCCCCCAGCCCGGCTCCCCAGTTCCTCCCTAGCTCGCGCCCCCTCGGGCTCCCCTTCAGCCCAGCCCCAAGTCACCCCAGCCAGCCCTCCCGCGGGCTCCCCAGCCCGGCTCCCGGTCCCTCCTAGCTCCCCGCCCCAGGCCCCCCGGGCGGGCGCCGCTCACCCCCTGCGGGTCCTTGACGAAGTAGCTGCCGCTGGAGCCCTGGTAGATGCGCTCGGGGAAGATGCCGCGCTCGCTCGCCGCCTCGGCCAGGCGCACCACCTCGGCGAACTCGGGGTCCTCGGGGAAGTCGTTGCGCTCGCGCTGGGCCTGCGCCGCCGCCGCCGCCGCCTGCGCCGCCCCCGCGCCCCGGCCCGCGCCCCGCTCCAGCAGCGGCTGCCGCTCGCGGTCCCGGGCGCGCGGGGAGCCGGGCGGGGAGGGCGCGGCGCGCACCGCAGCGCCCGGGCCCGCGGGCAGCCCGTAGGCGGCGGCCGGGGCCCGCTGCGGGGACACCAGCGGGCTGCTCTCGTCCATGGCCGCCCGGCTCTGCGGCCGCGTCAGCTGACCGGCCGGCCCCGCCCCGCCACCGGGCCGGCACTCGGCACGCTGGCCCCGCCCCCGCCTTCCGCCCCGCCCCCGAGCGCTGGCCCCGCCCCGCCTTCCGCCCCCGAGCGCTGGCCCCGCCCCGCCTTCCGCACCGCCCCGAGCGCTGGCCCGCCCCGCCTTCCGCCCCGCCCCGACCGCGCTGGCCCTGACCCTACCTTCCGCCCCGCCCCAGCGCGCTGGCCCCGCCCCGCCTTCCGCACCGCCCCGAGCGCTGGCCCTGCCCCGCCTTCCGCCCCGCCCCGACCGCGCTGGCCCTGACCCTACCTTCCGCCCGCCCCAGCGCGCTGGCCCGCCCCGCCTTCCGCACCGCCCCCGAGCGCTGGCCCCGCCCCGCCTTCCGCCCGCCCCGACCGCGCTGGCCCTGCCCCGCCTTCCGCCCCGCCCCGACCGCGCTGGCACCGCCTCCGCCTTCCGCCCCGCCCCGAGCGCGCTGGCCCCAACCCTACCTTCCGCCCCGCCCCGAGCGCTGGCCCTGCCCCGCCTTCCGCCCCGCCCCCGAGCGCGCTGGCACCGCCTTCCGCCCCGCCCCGAGCGCGCTGGCCCGACCCTACCTTCCGCCCCGCCCCCAGCGCTGGCCCCGCCCCCTCCTTCCGCCCCGCCCCCGAGCACGATGGCCACGCCCCTGCCTTCCACCCCGCCTCCGAGCGCGCTGGCCATGCCTTCGCTCCGCCCCCGAGCGCGCTGGTCCCGCCTTCCGCCCCGCCTCCGAGCGCTGGCCCCGCCCTCGCCTTCCGCCACGCCCCCGAGCTCTCTGGCCCTGCCCCTCCACCCGGCTTCGCCCACCGAACGCGCTGGCCCCGCCCCCGCCCACTGAGTGAGCTGGCCACGCCCCTCCCCGGCGTCGCCCCAAGAGCTCTAGTCTCACCCTTCCTTTAGCTCCTCCCGCTCATTGCTTTAGCCACGCCCCTCCAGGAATCACTCTCAGTGCTAGCCACACCCACTCCTGAGTGCTCTAGCCACGCCCCCAGACCCAGTCAGAGCACTAAGGGGGGGAGCTTGCCCCAGACCTTCCCTTAACTCCTCCCCCTGCCTGCGCTGGCCACGCCCCCACACCCAGTCGCGAGCTGGCTGGGAGTGGAGCTGGCGGGTCAGAGGCTCCGGCTGGGGGTGGGCTGTGAGGGGCAGTCGCGGGCGAAGCGGAAGGCAGCGAGGGCCATGTAATGGGCCAATAGGTGGCAGCAGCGGGGACACGTCACAGGCGCGAGCCAGAGGGGAGGATGGGGCCGTGCGCAACGAGCTACGGCAGCAGTGCGGCCGCTGCCCCGCACAAACATGGCCGCCCCGGAACAACGCGGAGCGCCCCGCACAAACATGGCGATCGGGGGCGGTCTCTGCCGCTCCCAGCGATGACGCTTCCTGGGTAGAAGCTTTGTCCCGCATAAAGAGGGCAGCTGGTGACAGGCCCTGGGAAGCCGAAACTGGCCAATGGGAAGCCGTGTTGCTACGGGTTGTCATGGTAACAGCCAATGACACGTGGGGATGCAGTCTGGTGTCGCTGCCCAGCTGGGCGGGGCAGGGGCAGGGGCAGCCGGGCCGTCAGCGCGCGGGCGGCTGTCCATGGAGACGGGGCCCCCGCGGGGGAGCGGCGCCGGCGGTGAAGCGCGAGTCCCGGTGAGGGGCCCGGTGCCGGGGTGTATGGAGCGGGGTACAGGAGTGGGGTCAGGGAGGAAAGGTGGGGTCCGGGAGTGGGGTCAGGGGTACAGGAGGGTGGGGTACAGGAGTGGGGGGTCGGGGAGGAAAGGTGGGGTACAGGAGTGGGGGTCGGGGGTGGAGGAGGTGGGGTCCAGGAGTGGGGTCGGGGAGGAAAGGTGGGGTCAGGAGTGGGGGCCGGGGTGGGGAGGAAAGGTGGGGTCCAGGAGTGGGGTCAGGGGAGGAAAGGTGGGGTCCAGGAGTGGGGGCCGGGGGTGGAGGAGGGTGGGGTCCAGGAGTGGGGTCGGGGAGGAAAGGTGGGGTCCAGGAGTGGGGGCCGGGGTGGGGAGGAAAGGTGGGGTCCAGGAGTGGGGACCGGGGTGGAGGAGGGTGGGGTCCAGGAGTGGGGCGCCGGGGTACAGGAGTGGGGTCCAGAAGTGGGGTCAGGGGTACAGGAGTGGGGTCAGGGGTGGAGGAGGGTGGGGTCCAGGAGTGGGGGCTGGGGTGGAGGAGGGTGGGGTCCAGGAGTGGGGCCGGGGTCCAGGAGTGGGGTCCAGGAGTGGGGTCCAGAAGTGGGGTCAGGGGTACAGGGGTACAGGAGTGGGGGGTCAGGGGGTGGAGGAGGGGTGGGGTACAAGAGTGTGAGGTGCAGGGGGTGATTTATGTGGGGTTCACCTGAGTGACCCTTTCCCAGAAGCTCACAGGGTGCATTCATTTGCTCCTCTCTGGACTGTCCTAGCAGGGGCATCTCAGGGTTGGTTCCCATGGCTGCTGCTGCTGCCTAGCTCCGCTCAGTGCTGGAGTCACTGGCTGCGGTGGGGCAGGTGCCGAGTGGGAGCGGCGGCTGCTTGGTCTGCATTGCTGGCTGAGTTCTTGTGCCGCTTTCCCTCTTGCGTACCACAGCAGGGAGTGTCTCTGAGGCCAGTTGTAGCAGGCGGAGGGGGCAGGTTGCCCTGGAAGGACTGGTGCGCCCATTAGACCAGGGCTGGAGAACTTTTTTGGGGTTGGGGGCCACTGACCCACAGAAAAATCAGTCAGGGGCTGCACACAGGTGAGAAACAAAAACAAAACCCACAAGACTTCACTGACATGGCCTCTGCCTGAGGAGAAAGACCAGACACGCCCCACGTGCCCCTCATACACCAGAGCCTAGGGGGGTGCAGGCTAGTAGATTTCGTGTGCTCCAGCGCCATGGGGGGGGGAATGGAGGGAGGGCTGGAGAGCCAGTGTGGGCTCCCCAATAGTGGGGTGGGGAGCCCTGAGCCTCAGGGGCCACATCCGGCCCCTGGGCCTTAGGTTTCCCACCCCAGCATTAGACAGTGGCTGCCACGCACACAGTGTAAGCTACGTGCCACAGAGCAGCTTTTTGACCTGCCCTCACATCTTGGTGGAATTCCTGCTAGGGAGGCAGGCCCCTCCCTGTGGGAAGCAGGACAATCTGGGCAGCTCAGTTTCTCTCCTCCATGACTTCCTCTCCCCCAGCTTTGGACCACGATGCTGCTGGGTCTGTCCTGCCGTGAAGGCAGGGGACTGGACTTGGATTCTCTGAACTTGTGTGATACCTACTACTTGGATTCTCTGCATCTCCCCACGTTGAACCCATCCTAGGGACTCTCAGGGCCTGCAGGCCTGGTCACCCTCATGCACAACACGTCTGAGTCTCCACTGCAGCCAGGTGGGCTCTCTCTGCTCCCGCTGCCCAGTCCACGAGCCTCCTCCTCCCAACCGAGCCTCCAGTATCCCTCTCCCGCAGCTCCTCCCCTGGCCTCTGTCTGCTGGCCAGATAACCAGGGTCACCTGGGCCCCTCTTCTCCCCTCTCCTGTTTCCCCTGGCTGGGACCAGTGGGGCAGGTCACAGGCTCCTCTCTCTGCAGCCACCCTCTCTGCGTGCAAACCCTTGCAAAACCCAGACAGTCCCCCACTTGGACACTGGTGCTGGTACATTCCCTCTTCAGAAAGCCAAGTGGCCTTTTGACGTGCGCCATAAGGCCTGCAGGGGCAGCATGGCTCATGGGAGCTGCATGCCAGGCTGGCGCTATGCTGCGCTGCAGCCCCAGCTTTCCCTGGGGCCTTTACACTGGGGCCTTTACCCACCTGTTGCCTGCCCTTGCCCCTGCAGACCACTTTATGAGCTAGGGCTGGGAGGCGGCTTTGACCCTCAGCCTGGAGGGAGCAGAGCCTGGAGCTCTGGCTGAGCAGCCATGAGGCCAAGCAGCAATCCTGGCCCTCTGAGTGCAGCCCTCTTGGGCTTGATGTGTCTCTGTCTGTGGGCTGATGAGACCAAGGGCACAGGCATCAGTGACCCGACCAGCTGCAGGTGCCACCGCCCGTGGGCCACCCAGCCTGGCCACTGCTACCTGAGGGGCTCCCCAGGCCGGTCTCCTGCATGGGCCTCAAGCATTTCCCAGAATCTGCTCTGATCCCAGACTGGCTTCTCCCAGGATGGGAGCCATAGTCTGTGCCCTCCTGCCCAAGGCCTGAGCAAGCCCTCCTCTCCTCCTGCAGGCAGTCTGGGCGGGAGCCGCAGCAGCAGCCTGACACCCCCTTGCTGAGAGAGGCTCAGGGACAGCCAGGGGATGGCTGGGCCCTGAGCCTGCCAGGAGCTAGTGAATCCAGGGGAGTGCTCTCCCTCAGCCTGCCGCTGCCTCGAGCCATCTCCCACAACCAGGTCCAGAGGGTTAAGTGACCTGCCGTAGCGCCTGGTGTGGCCACGGTTAGCCCTGTCCCATGACGCACAGAGTCGAAGCGGCGAATGCAATCTCTGATGCAAGGGCTGAGCTCCCACAGCCCCCGGGCCTGGAGGAGCTGGCTGCTAACCCCGTGCTGCCCAGCTCCTAGTCAAGTGCACCTTTCCTGGCAGGTGTTTGCCCAGCTGTTAGTCTCCTCTCCAGCATCCGGCCCACCTGGCCTTTGAGATAGCCCCGGGCCGGTTGCCCACCTCTCAGCCCGTGAGATTCTCCCCAGGGCGGGAGGAGTCTGGGGTAAGGATGGAGAACTGATCCACTGGTAGCTTGGCTGGTTGGCACGAGCCGGCTCCCAGGGGTGGGTTCTACGGTCTCTGAGGGGAGCCCTGTTAGTCTGTAGCTTTACAAACAGCGGGCAGTCCTGGGGCACCTTAGACTAGTGCAGATAACTACGGAGCTATGGAAAGGGTCTGCAGAGTTTCCTCCCATTTAGCTCAGGACTGTCTGGGGAAGGATCCAAGCAGCAGTCTCCTGTTACTGGCTTTTAACAACAAGATTCAGCAGAAATAGGGTTGCCAGGTGTCCGGTTTTGAACCGGACAGTCCAGTATTTGAGCACAGGGCTCCCCCCCGTTCTCTGTCTGCTCAGGGCCTGGACAGGCTCAGGGCTCCCCCCGGGTTTATTGTCTGCTCAGGGCCCAGATAGTCACAAAGATCGACCCCCCCACGACACACACACACACTCCCTCCCACGGCGCCTCCAGCTGGTCACTCAGAAATCTGCACTTCTACCTCAGAGCGCCCCCTGCTGGGCGCTGTCCCAGCCTCTGGCAGGTCATATTTCCCTTCAACCCAGTGTCCCTTCCCTGTCCCCCATACTGCCCTAGGTCAGTGCCCCTGCACTCTGGGGTCCTCCCCTCCCAGGGAATCCCCTGTACCCCCCTTGCCTCTGTGACCCACGGCCAAGCATCAGCTAGCCCCTGCCTCAGAGCAACCTGCAGCCCAACATGGCCACTCAGCATTGGCAAGGGGGTGGGCTTGCTACCTTCTCCAGGCCCAGCTACCCCCTGTAGCCTGGGAGTGGGGTGGGGTCAAGCCGGCCCCGGCCCTTCTGGCAGCCAGGCCCCTCCTTCTCCCCAGCCAGAGCAAGAGTATCTGTTCCTCTACCAGGAGCCGGTATTTATACAGGCCCAGCTGGGCCCTGATTGGCTGTCTCTGCTTCAGCCCTCCTCCAGGGCTGAGCTTTAACCCTTAAAGGGCCAGTGCAGGGCAGATGCCCCATCAACCCCCCTGCTGGGTTCCCTGTCTGCTCAGAGCCTAGGCAGTCCCAGGGCTCGTCCCCCTCTGGCCCTGGCTGCAGCATGGACAGGGAGGTGCAGTGTCATTGGCCGGTGGCCTGAAGGGGCTGCCTGAGCAGCCATGTGCCGCGGGGCAGCCCTGCTGGCAGGGTCCTAGTGCCAGGCTCAGAGAGGCGCCGGGGTCGGCTCCAAAGGGATGGGGAAGTGGCGGCTGGTGCTAGGCCTTGAATGAGCGGCCCAGGGGCTTGGCGTGGCGGGGGGAGCCGGAGATGGGGCGCTTTGGGCAGCGGGAGGGACAGCATCACGCAGAATGCAGCCTGGCTGGGGGCAGGTACTGGAGCAGGGGGGCTGGCCAGAGCTCGGCAGCCCCAGCCTGCTGGGGGTCTCACCTGCCCTCCCTTGCAGGTGCTGTCTCACCCTCCCTGGAGCTGGCACCATGACCTTGACCAAGGGCTCCTTCAGCTACTCCAGCGGGGAGGAGTACTGCGGGGAGTGGAAGGAAGGTGAGCCGGTGCACAGGCGGGGACGGACCCACAGGCTGTAAGGTGCCCGGGGCTGGACTGCCCCACCCTACACTCCCAGGCCCCTGGTGCCAAGCCCTTAAAGAACCAGTAAGCCAGGCTCTCCCCAGACAGCACCTGTCCCTGCCCCCTCATCTGTTCCCCGACGCCTTCGCCCCGGGCTCAGCCCATCACCCCGGGAAAGAGCAGCGGCTGCCAGGGAGCCCTGTCCCTGTCGGTGTGGGGCTGGGTCATCTGTCCAGCACAAGCCCCCTTCCGACTCTCCAGCAGCTGCCCTCCCACCCCGTCCCATCCCCTCTAGGCTGCAAGTGGGCCGAGTGGCCTCTGTCCCCATTCCCACTTTCCACCTCTTGCAGATGGGCCCTGCCTGGGCGGCTCTGGGGCGGCGCGGGTGCTTGCGGACATCTGCCCCACACCCAGCAGGGTCCTCCCGAGACCCCCGTGCTCCCCTCCTCTCCCTTCACCCTCCTGTGTGTGCCTGCTCCATGCCTGGATGGGCCCTAAGGGGGAGCTGTTACAAAGTCCTCCCGCCCCACCAGTCTGGGGAGCTGACTGTGCAGAGCCCAGTCGGGAATACCAGCCGTCTTCCCCCAACCCTCCGGGTCCCTCCTACCTGCCCCGGGCCCCGGCAGGCTGGCAGAGCACCCGTGCCAGGGTCCTGCTCTGTCAGCTGGAGAGAGGAACCCCTGCACCCCAGCTGTGCAGCGTCCTGGCTGGAAAAAGCCTGAGGCCCCAGCCGGGCCAGCGCTGGGAGCCAGGATGGCCTTGGGGTTCCCCGCAGTCTGTGCCTGCCCCTGCCCGGCCGGGTGGGCACCATGCCAGGTGCTGGTGACGCTGCTCTCATTGCCTAGGCCGCAGGCACGGCATGGGCCAGCTGACGTTTGCGGATGGCGGCACCTACCTGGGTCACTTTGAGAACGGGCTCTTCCACGGCTGCGGAGTCCTCACCTTCTCCGACGGCTCCAGGTGGGTGCGGCGCCTCGCTGCCTCTGCGCCTCCCGAGCCGGGGCGCCCGCCTCCCTCCGTGGGACTGAGGGCAGCTGATGGTGCCCGTGCCCCCCGGCCGCCCTCTCCCGCCTGCTCCCACGCACCCTTCCCCCCCTCGGAGCCCGGCAGCGGGGCGGCCGCCCATGGGAGCCGGCGCCTGAGGTCAGGGCTCTGTCTGCGCAGGTACGAGGGGGAGTTTGTGCAGGGCAAGTTCAGCGGTGTGGGGGTCTTCACGCGCTACGACAGCATGACCTTCGAGGGCGAGTTCAAGAGCGGCCGTGTGGACGGCTTCGGTGAGTCCCAGGCCGCCCCGGGAGCAGCACGGCCCAGCCGGACCCGTCGTCTGGGCAGAGCCGGGCGGGCAACCCCGTTCTCCCGCGCACTCCCGGCCCCCGGCCCCGCTCCCAGACCCAGCCCGGACCCTGCTCCCAGACCCCGCTCTCCCGCACAGCCCCGGCCCCCCACGCCCCTCCCAGACCCGGCCCGGACCCTGCTCCCAGACCCTGCTCTCCCGCACAGCCCCGGCCCCTCCCGGCCCCCGCCCCGCTCCCAGACCCTGCTCTCCCGCACAGCCCGGCCCCGCGCCGCTCCCAGACCCGGCCCGGACCCTGCTCCCAGACCCCGCTCTCCCGCACAGCCCCGGCCCCCACGCCTCCCAGACCCTGCTCTCCCGCACAGCCCCGGCCCCTCCCGGCCCCCGCCCGCTCCCAGACCCTGCTCTCCCGCACAGCCCGGCCCCAGCGCCGCTCCCAGACCCGGCCTGGACCCTGCTCCCAGACCCCGCTCTCCCGCACAGCCCCGGCCCCCCATGCCCCTCCCAGACCCGGCCCGGACCCTGCTCCCAGACCCCGCTCTCCCGCACAGCCCCGGCCCCCCATGCCCCTCCCAGACCCGGCCCGGACCCTGCTCCCAGACCCCGCTCTCCCGCACAGCCCCGGCCCCTCCCGGCCCCCGGCCCCGCTCCCAGACCCTGCTCTCCCGCACAGCCCCGGCCCCCCGCGCCGCTCCCAGACCCGGCCCGGACCCTGCTCCCAGACCCGCTCTCCCGCACAGCCCCGGCCCCCACGCCCCTCCCAGACCCTGCTCTCCCGCAGCCCGGCCCTCCCGGCCCCGCCCCGCTCCCAGACCCTGCTCTCCCGCACAGCCCCGGCCCCCCGCGCCGCTCCCAGACCCGGCCTGGACCCTGCTCCCAGACCCCGCTCTCCCGCACAGCCCCGGCCCCCATGCCCCTCCCAGACCCGGCCCGGACCCTGCTCCCAGACCCCGCTCTCCCGCACAGCCCCGGCCCCCCATGCCCCTCCCAGACCCGGCCCGGACCCTGCTCCCAGACCCCGCTCTCCCGCACAGCCCCGGCTCCCCACGCCCCTCCCAGACCCGGCCCGGACCCTGCTCCCAGACCCGCTCTCCCGCACAGCCCCGGCCCCTCCTCCCAGACCCCGCTCTCCCGCACAGCCCGGCCCCGCGCCGCTCCCAGACCCGGCCCAGACCCTGCTCCCAGACCCCGCTCTCCCGCACAGCCCGGCCCCCATGCCCCTCCCAGACCCGGCCCGGACCCTGCTCCCAGACCCCGCTCTCCCGCACAGCCCCGGCCCCACGCCCCTCCCAGACCCGGCCCGGACCCTGCTCCCAGACCCCGCTCTCCCGCACAGCCCCGGCCCCCACGCCCCTCCCAGACCCGGCCCGGACCCTGCTCCCAGACCCCGCTCTCCCGCACAGCCCCGGCCCCTCCTCCCAGACCCCGCTCTCCCGCACAGCCCCGGCCCCCCGCGCCACTCCCAGACCCGGCCCAGACCCTGCTCCCAGACCCCGCTCTCCCGCACAGCCCCGGCCCCCCATGCCCCTCCCAGACCCAGCCCGGACCCTGCTCCCAGACCCCGCTCTCCCGCACAGCCCCGGCCCCACGCCCCTCCCAGACCCAGGACCCTGCTCCCAGACCCCGCTCTCCCACACAGCCCGGCCCCTCCCCCCCGCCCCGCTCCCAGACCCTGCTGCCCTGCTCTCCCCCGCCTCAGTTCCCTTCCCCGTGACTCCTTGCTCTTCCCTTCCCCAGGTCTCCTGACCTTCCCTGACGGCTCCCACGGGGTGCCCCGCACTGAGGGCTTCTTTGAGAACAACAAGCTGCTGCGGCGGGAGAAGTGCCCTGCCGTGATCCAGAGGGCTCAAAGTGCCTCCAAGTCTGCACACAACCTGCCAGTGTGACCGTGGGACTCCGCCCCTCAGCCGCTGGCCGGCCTGGCATAAGAGCCTGTGGGGCAGGAGCTGCAGTGCCAGCCAGGCCAGGCAATGGGATGCTCCAAGGGCAGGGCCCATTGGCACAGCCTGCCTGCCTGCTCGGCTACAGAACTGTCTCCCACTGCCTATGCCCCAGATCCAGGGCTCCAACTGCTGCGCCCACTGGGGGAAGGGAGGAGACCCCCTTCCCTGGGGCTCTGCTCACTGCCTTGGGGCCAGTGGTGCTGAAGGGGACCATCCAGACCCCCTGGCACAGCCTGTGGGGCCAGCCTTGCTGTGGGCTGCGTGGGGCAGTGGAGGGGCAATCTGCCAGGGCCTTGGCACCCATGGCTCAGGAGGGAGGCAGCTTGAAGCTGCTGCACCTGCCCTCCCACAAGCCTGGGGGGCAGCGCCTGAGCTCCGCAGGACCAGTGCCTCTCCCTGGCGGGGCGCTGGCGGCCAGGGCTGACGCTAGTGGCGGGTGGGGCCTTGGCCGGGAGCTGGTATCTCCCTGCCCCTTCTGACGCTGGGGGCAGGGCAAGGCCCTCCATGTTGTGGGTAGCCTGGCTCTGCTTCCCCTGGGCTCCTCCCACACCGACCCTGGCCTGTCTGGTTGCTCTCGCCTGCCCCAGTGCCTTGGGCCAGGGCCCGATGGCCCAGAGACAGCCTGGCTGTGAGTGCTGCGTAGCCCCAGCCAGGAGCCACGCCCTTGGGTCCCCTTGCCCGTCTCGGCCTCCCCCTCCTTGCTGTGCTGCCAGGCAGCGCTGGGGGCCTGGGGTGTGCTGGCCGTGCTGCCGCTGCCCTTTCACCCGCTGGGCGCTGGGCCTGCCACTCGCTGGGCTGCCGGTCGGGGTGAGTGAGCAGCAGAGCGGTGCAGGGCGGGGGCCGCCAGGCGGGCAGCGGCCGGGATTGGGGGCCAGCAGAGTGCCCCGCCAGGGCCTGCTTGTCGCGGGTCGGTTCTCTGCAGGAGCCCAGGGGCAGTCTCCTTGCCAGGCAGGGTGCGTGGGAACCGCTCCGTCTGTGTCGCCGGCACCTCGTGCCTTGCTGTGCCTGCACCGCGCCTCAGCAAATAAACCCTTGCCAAACCTGCCCGGCTGGCTGGGGAGCTGTGTGGGGAGCGGGGCCGCCTGCCAGCTCCGGGGCAAGGGCCTCGCCCGGGGCCCAAATCCAGCCACAGAGGAGCCAGGAGGAAGGTGCTTGAGGCCCAGCCAGGAGCTCTGCCCCCATCCCCGCCCAGGTGGCATCTGCCTGGGCCCGTTAGCAGAGTGGCGGAGGGCCTGGCGTCCCGCCCCGGTGGCCAGAGGCAGCAGTGCCCTGAAGCCCCTTTCAGAGGCGCTGGCCTTGGCAGCTCTGGAGGCCCCGCTGGCTGGGGAGGGCTCTGCTCAGACTAAAGCCCCTTGTGCCAGGCCCCGCCCCTTGACTGTGCCCAGGGAGAGAGGAGAGTGGAGCCGGGCGCAGTGCAGAACGGGTTTATTGACAGCGTGGGGGGCCTTTCAGCCAGGCGGTGCGGCGGGGTGCCAGCAGGCACAGGGCTGCCCGGCTCCTGCACTGTCCAGGTCCCAGCTGCCCTGTGGGCTCTGCTGGGGGGCACAGGCCGCTGGGTGTCCTGGTGCTGCCCGAGGATGCCATGGAGCTGGCCCGTGGAGTAAGCAGGGACTGGGGAGCCACTGCAGCAGCCTTCGGCTCCGGCAACTTGCAGGGAGCAGCAGCTGGTGGCTTTCCCCTGGCAGCCAGAGCCAGGGCTAGCTGTGCCCCCTTGCTCCTAGACGGAGCTCTGGGGCTGGGCAGGCCAGGATACAGGGGCCCCCCTGCCCCTGCGACAGGCTAACTGGCACCACAGCTCGCTGGGCACGGCTCCCCAAGGGGCGACTGCAGCCGGGAGCTTGTGAAAGCAGAACTGTGCTGCCAAGGGTCAAAGGGCATTTCCTTCCTGGCCAGCCCCTGGGCCTTGGCACCCGGTCGCCAGGCCTGCCCCCCGAGCAGGGGCAGCCTGGTGCCCTTGTGGGGAAGTGACTGGGCTGGCGGCTGGCCCAGGGGCTGCAGGGACCCACCCCCTTGCTGTGAGGTCCTGGGCCTGCTCTGCCCAGCCGCAAGGAGCATGTGTGGGAAGGGGCTGTGCCCCTTTGCAGGCTCTGGGGGGGGGGCTGGCACTGGCTGCACCCTGCCCTGGGGAGGAGGTGGGGCAAGCAGTGAGGGGAGGGGGAGTGAGGGCCCCCATCACAGCCAGCCATTGGCGCTGAAGTCTCTGCGCAGCTCCTGCACCTGGGCCTCGCTCAGCGGGCGCAAGGGGGCTCGGCAGGGGCCGCCGTGGAACCCGAACCACTCCATGGCCTGCTTCAGCCCCGGGATCCCAAACTTGCGGGTGACCTGCGGGAGCCAGAGCCGCCGTGAGGGCTTGGGCTGCCCCCCAGCCTCCGGCCCAGCAGCTGCACGGCGTCTGCTGCCCAGGGCTGTATCCCCTCCCTGGCCTGCCCCTCCTCTTCCCGCTCCTCACCACCCCATGGCCCCTGCCGGTGCCCCTCGCCGGTGCCCCTCACTCCCGACCCACACCCCGTCAGCCCCGCCCTTCTCAGCCCTGCCGATGCCCCTCACTCCTGACCCTAGCTGCCCTGCCCAGACCGTGCCCTGTACCCCCATGGCAACGAGAACCGCTCTTACCGCCGCGTTGGGCTCAATGAGCCGGAGCTGCAAGTCCCGGGCCTCTTGCCAGCGTCCCTCCTGGCACAGGCGCTCCAGCTGGCAGAGGGGGGCTGCCAGGACGTTAGCGAGAGCACAGATGCCCCCAGAGGCTCCTGGGAGCAGAGCACACAAGGCCTGCTGAATGTCCTGCCCCTGCACCCCAACCCCCTGCACCCCACAGCCCATCCTGCCCCCAGCACCCAACCCCCCTGTGCCCTCACATCCTGCACCTACTCCCATCCTCCTCCCAGCGCCCCCACAGCCTGAAACCCCTCCTCCCTACAGCACCCCAACCCCACTGGAACCCCAAACCCACCTCACCCCCCTCCCCAGCACCTTGACCCTGCCCTGCTGCTGTAGCCACCCCCTCCCATGCCCCCCGCAGCCCCAAGGACTCCAGCAGGGCCCAGGGTGTGACCCACCAGAGGATACCCTACCTATGGCGTAGCCAGCCAGCAGGAAGCCAGCTGATCCCACCAGCACCTGGAACTGCTCTGCCCGCGTCTTGTGGACAATCAGCCCCAGGCGGGTGATCTGGGGAGACACAGAGCGTCCTGCACAGCCCAGGCCCCGGGGCACCAAGCGCTCATGGTGGAGCTCAGCTGTGGGCTCCCCAGGGCCGAGCAAACCATCCTAGCGCCACTATGTACTTTGGAGTAGGCCCTACACAAACAACCCTCCTGCAGCGAGGAGCTCCACCCCCGAGCAGCGCTGGGGCAGGTGATCGGGTGGGGGGGAGCCAGGACTCCTAGTTTCTTGGTGCTGAGGTGAGGTCTTTCCCTACACTGTGCTGTGCCTCAGTTTCCCTACCTGACTGCTGGGGTTGGTGGCCCTGGACCCTGCTGAGGGGTGTCACACTTTGGCCACAGAGGCAGGGAGGCAGAAGTGGGGGGTAGGGGTGATGGGGGCTGTGGCCCACCAATGCAAAGGTCTCACCCCGGCCCCAGAACACAGGAGCCTCCCTGCCACCCCACCCCACCCCGCCCCACTCTCCCAGACGGCTCAGCCAGGTGAGCCCCTGGCCCAGCTAGGGGGGTGAAGGCCTCTGGAGTCCCCTCTCCCCTGCGCAGGGCCCCGCTCACATCCCCCCCGCTGTCCTTGAGGCCCGCGATGTTGGGGTGCTGCGCCAGGGTGAGGACCGCCTCGGGGGGCAGCTCCAGGCCGGTGTTGGCTGGGACACTGTACAGCACCACGGGGATCGGCGAGGCATCGGCCACCTGCGGACACAGAACAGGGCGCTGGGCACGGCCGGGCCGCTCCCTGCCCCCGGCGCGCCTAGAAACAATGGCCACGCTGGTTCGTGTAGGGCCTACATAAACAATGGGGCTGAATTTCACTCTCGGGCTCTGGCCCTTCCCCCAGCCCCTGGGGCTGTGATGGGGCTGCCCCCCCACCCCCAGAGCCACTGGGCTCTTTGCTACCCCTCCCCGGCAAGAGGCTGTTGATGGCTGAGGGGAGAGCTCCGATTGGAAGTTTAGCCCCGGGGGCGGGACTGTGGGACAGACAGCCAATCAGACAGCTTAAATGCCCTGGGGCGAGACGTCCAGGCCCACCTGAAATCCCCTCCCTGCAAAACACTTGGGAAGTTGGCCCTCTCGCTGGCCCTTCCCCCTCACAAGCCCCGCCCCTTCTCCAGGACTCCGCCCAGCAGCCCCCCCCGGCTTGCGGCGGGGGGCTCTGCCCGTACCTGGCTGTAGTGGTGGATCAGGGCCGGGATGGTCATCGCGCCCCGGTAGTAGCAGGGTGTGACCACCAGGGCGGCGTCGGCGCCCGCCTCGGCCATGCTGCCCGTCAGCGCGATGGTGGCCTGCGTGGCTGGGGAGGGCGAGTGGGACGTCAGTGCGGGGCCCCTGACAGCCACGCGGCGAGCCAGGGGCCCAGACGGGGGGGCGGGGCCCAGGCACTGGGGGGCAGGATGGCAGGGTTGAGGCCCAGCCACGGGGCAGGAGGATGGCAGGGGTTGAGGCCCAGCCACGGGGGCAGGAGGATGGCAGGGGTTGAGGCCCAGCCACGGGGGCAGGAGGATGGCAGGGGTTGAGGCCCAGCCACGGGGCAGGAGGATGGCAGGGGTTGAGGCCCAGCCACGGGGGCAGGAGGATGGCAGGGGTTGAGGCCCAGGCACGGGGGGGCAGGAGGATGGCAGGGGTTGAGGCCCAGGCATGGGGTGGGGGCAGGAGGATGGCAGGGGTTGAGGCCCAGCCACGGGGGGCAGGAGGATGGCAGGGGTTGAGGCCCAGCCACGGGGGCAGGAGGATGGCAGGGGTTGAGGCCCAGCCACGGGGCAGGAGGATGGCAGGGGTTGAGGCCCAGGCACGGAGGGGACAGAAGGATGGCAGGGGTTGAGGCCCAGCCACGGGGCAGGAGGATGGCAGGGGTTGAGGCCCAGGCATGGGGGCAGGAGGATGGGGGTTGAGGCCCAGCCACGGGGACAGAAGGATGGCAGGGGTTGAGGCCCAGCCACGGGGGCAGGAGGATGGCAGGGGTTGAGGACCAGGCATGGGGGCAGGAGGATGGCAGGGGGTTGAGGCCCAGCCACGGGGGCAGGAGGATGGCAGGGGTTGAGGCCCAGCCACGGGGCAGGAGGATGGCAGGGGTTGAGGCCCAGGCATGGGGCAGGAGGATGGCAGGGGTTGAGGCCCAGCCACGGGGGGAGAAGGATGGCAGGGTTGAGGCCCAGCCACGGGGGCAGGAGGATGGCAGGGGTTGAGGCCCAGCCACGGGGGCAGAAGGATGGCAGGGGTTGAGGCCCAGCCACGGGGGCAGGAGGATGGCAGGGGTTGAGGCCCAGCCACGGGGTGGGGCAGGAGGATGGCAGGGGTTGAGGCCCAGCCACGGGGCAGGAGGATGGCAGGGGTTGAGGCCCAGGCACGGAGGGGGACAGAAGGATGGCAGGGGTTGAGGCCCAGCCACGGGGGCAGGAGGATGGCAGGGGTTGAGGCCCAGGCATGGGGGGCAGGAGGATGGCAGGGGTTGAGGCCCAGCCACGGGGCAGAAGGATGGCAGGGGTTGAGGCCCAGCCACGGGGGCAGGAGGATGGCAGGGGTTGAGGCCCAGGCATGGGGGCAGGAGGATGGCAGGGGTTGAGGCCCAGGCATGGGGGCAGGAGGATGGCAGGGGTTGAGGCCCAGCCACGGGGAGGGCAGGAGGATGGCAGGGGTTGAGGCCCAGCCACGGGGCAGGAGGATGGCAGGGGTTGAGGCCCAGGCACGGGGGCAGGAGGATGGCAGGGGTTGAGGCCCAGCCACCGGGGGCAGGAGGCTGGCAGGGGTTGAGGCCCAGCCACGGGGGCAGGAGGATGGCAGGGGTTGAGGCCCAGCCACGGGGCAGGAGGATGGCAGGGGTTGAGGCCCAGCCACGGGGAGGGCAGGAGGCTGGCAGGGGTTGAGGCCCAGCCACGGGGGCAGGAGGATGGCAGGGGTTGAGGCCCAGGCACGGGGGGCAGGAGGATGGCAGGGGTTGAGGCCCAGCCACGGGGCAGGAGGATGGCAGGGGTTGAGGCCCAGCCACGGGGAGGGGCAGGAGGATGGCAGGGGTTGAGGCCCAGGCACGGGGCAGGAGGATGGCAGGGGTTGAGGCCCAGGCTCTGGGCGAGGGGAGGGGGATCGAAGGGGCGGAGGCAAGCACTGGATTTCAGGGCCCAAGCCCTGGGGGTGGACCCCAGGCCCGGGGGAGGAAGGGGCGGGGGCCCTGGAAAGATCCCAAAGGCCACCTGCACGCCATCCCGCAGGGACCTGGGCCGGGGGAAGGGAGTTAGGGGCCAGGCCCTCTGGCCATGGTACCCGCCCCCATGCCCCCTCTCACATTCGCAGCCCGAGCCGGCCAGCAGCAGCTTGTCCCTGGGCAGGGCCTGGCGCACGCGGCTCACCACGGCCAGCCGCTCCTGGGGCGTCAGGTAGGGGCACTCGCCGCTGGAGCCCTGCACCACAAACCCTGCAAGAGGGGCACATGGCTGGTCGGAGAGCAGTGCCCAGCCCCAGGGTGGCAGAGGCGTGGGGTGGTATCCTGCCCAGGGCGGGTTCCATGGAGGGTGGTACCCAGCCCTGGGGGCATCCGTCCTTGCCCCTGGGTCTCCTGTGCAGGGCCATGAGCCAGCTGGGCCCCTCCCTGGGGGCTGAGGGGTCGGGATGCCTGTGCCCTCCATGGGGCCTTTCCCCAAGGGTCCTGCCAGGGCGGGTGAACCCGGGCACCAGTGCTCTACAAACTCCCCCCACCCCAAGCTGCAGGCCAGGCTGGTGACAGCCCCCCCACCCCACCCTCCTGGCCTCTCCCAGCTGCCAGCCTGCGTCTAGCCCTGCCCACACCAGCCCTGGCCCCGCCTCCCGACCGCCAAGGGCTGGACTCTGCCTACAACCCTGACCCCCAGCCAGTCCCCAGACCCCCTTGGCCCCGTCCGGCTTCGCCCGCTGCTCCAGCACCAGCCTGACTCCAGGGCACGGGGCCAGACCCTCGGGGCACTCGATGGAGCCCGCTACTTTGGGGTGCCACATGGGTCCTGGCCGCCCTAAGGGCTGTGACCATCTCAGGCCTTGCCATGCAGGTGTGGCACAGACCCAGGGAGAGGCAGGCCCTGCCCTGCAGACCCACCGAGGCAAGGGGGCCCAGCCGGGGACAGGGGCTGGCCCACGGTCACCCACGCGCAGTGGCAGAGCTGGGAGGAGGCACTGGGGGGCCCAGCTGTACCAGAGCACACGGCCTCCTCCAGCCCCCCCCCCTCACTGCTCCGCCTTCTGCCACCCGCACAAATCACCCCACGCAGGGATGCTCGCAAAGCGTTTATTGCCCCCGGCCGGGCACTGCGGCTCGCAGCTGCCCTCACAGGGGCGCCCCTGCTCTGGAGCTCGTGGGCGTGCCTGGGGCGAGGAACTGGCACAGGGTGGGTGCTGGGGGGGGCACTGCCCTTGGCTGCCTCCGCCACTCGCTCCTTGCCCTGCTGAGACGCTGGCCGCGGGTCCGACGAGCGACTGCCCGGCCCTCCTTGCTGCCATTCCCGTGCAGGGGGCAGGGGCCCGTCAGGGAGGGGGCGCCCGCAGGGCAAAGCCTGCCACGGGCCCCTGGGCCAGCCTGGAGTGGACGGGGTAGGTGGCAGCAGCCGTGGTACTGCCTCGCTGGATGAGGGCGTGGGCCCGCAGCCTGGCGCTCACTGCCTCCGGGCCCAGGAGCGTGCCGGGGGCGGCCTGGCAGCTGAGGTGGCAGGAGACGGCACGCAGCAGCAGGGCCTCGGTCAGGCGCCTCCTCGGGGCTTCGGTGTCCCTGCTCTGCTCCGTGATGCCGCCCTGGTCCCTGTCCTCCAGGTGCTGCCAGGCCCTCCAGTGCCCAGTGGTCCTCTCCTCTGCCCCTGCTGCCTCGCTCTCCTCAGGGAAGCAGCTGTAGTACGACCTGATCCAGTGTGGAGCCGGAGCCAGTGCTGGAGCTGCAGCTGGAGCCGGAGCTGGAGCCAGTGCTGGAGTCAGAGCCAGAGCTGGAGCCAGTGCCGGGGATGGTGCTGGAGCCAGTGCTGGAGTGAGAGCCAGTGCTGGAGCCAGAGCTGGAGCCAGTGCCGGAGATGGTGCTGGAGCTGGAGCCGGAGCCGGAGCCAGTGTTGGGCCACCCCCTGCGGGGCCCCTCCTCCACCTCCACAGTAGCAGGGTGCCAGCCCCCAGCAGCAGGGCGGCCCCCAGTGCCAGAGCCACCTTCCAGTAGCACGAGGGCCTGGCTGAGCCCATGGCTCTGGTCAGGGCACGGTGAGAGCAGGGGGCCAGGGCTCATGGGACAGCAGAGCCGTGGCCCAGGCCCCCCGCCCTGGCAGCGCCCGGGTCACCAGTGAGGGGGCATTGTGAGGGAAGCACCGGGCCTGCCTGCCTGCTGCTCTCAGGGCCAGGGAGCTCCTGGGGCCCAGGGCAGCCGGGGGCATGGAGCCAGGTCGACCCCAGGGGAGCTGAGACCAGCCTGGCCCTGACCCGGCAGCAGGTGCGGCATGTGCACGGCCCCTGCCCAAGTGGGCCCTGCAGGGCAGAGGTGGGTGGGGAGCAGGTGTGGGATGGGTGGGGTAGGAGCTTGTGGGGGGACTGGCAGGTGCTGCTGCAGGCTGGGCTCATTGGCAGTGTGCTGGGGGAGTCGCGCTGGGGGGGCCCGTTGATCCAGACACAGGCTCCCCACGACTGGCCCTGGCCACCCGCCCCCGCTGCAGTGAGCTGGGTTCCAGCCAAAGCCGTCCCTGCCCACACACTGCCCTAGTCTGGGGCACGCGCCCCCCTCACGCCTGCCCTCATGGCTCAGCCTGGCCAGGCCCACATGGGTAAGGGGCCAGGGTGAGGCAGGAACGGGCCCGGCTTCCCCTTGTTACCCACAGGCCTAGCAGGCGGGATGGGAGCAGGGGGGCCGCTTAGTGGGGGGCACAGGTAGGGCTGGGGTGTGTGGGGAAGGACAGGGCCAGACGGGCACCAGGGCAGCTGGTGGGGGTTGGGCAGGGGAAGGGGACACGCCATATCTGAGGCATGGCTGGCACTCGGCTGCCCCGCGGCCCACTCCCCAGAGCCAGCTGCAGCCCCCCAGGCCCTCACCCTGGGGCTGTAACCCCCGGCGGGTTTGTGGTGCCCCAGGTTGGGGGAGCACCGGG